>OX376077.1:7500000-8750000 GCA_947361185.1 Charanyca ferruginea | reverse complement strand
CATAATGCGATCGCCATCCCGCCTGCCAAGCGTGGCGATTATGGCAAAACCCCCCATTACTTGGGGAGGCCTACGTTCAGCAGTGGACGTCTTTCGGCTGAAGTGACGATGATGTTGATGAAAATTATTTGCACATTTGATAGATAGCTATGTAATTAAAATAACATTTAAATGTCTGTCTATATTTAAATGCTCTGATTTAAACTCGCCAAAGCCCCCGAGTGCAAAGTGCAGTATTATTAAAATATGAATCAGTTCCGCATACGGAATCTGATTTAATAGTCACTGTTATTGGATCCTTATAATTTATGGCCATTTGCCTTCGTGGGAACGACTGGGTACTTAGACGGCTATCACACCGTACTGTAATGTTATCTCTCGACTTGGCTTTTAAATTGCTCGCTTATCTACTTCGCCTCTGGTGCGAATATGAGTTGTAGAATTTGGATTTATTTTATTGTTTCTGGAATTTAGTTTAGCAGTTTTATCACAATTGTGTATTTTGTTATAGTAAATTAAAATAAAACTATTGTTATCAATAATGTATTTTGCATGATAGGAGCATTTTTCATTTGTGTTGTGACCTGCCTCGTATGTTGACTAAAACTATATACCTAATTGTAATCTGTTAGCGCTGATTTTTGAATAGTCAGATAACTTTTATCTTGACATATATCCTTTTTTTTTTGCTACCTGGCAAGCTTTTTGAGCACTTGTAACATCACAGCGATGCAGACTTATTATTTCCTGAACAAAAATGGTCTAACCCCAATAATTATTTTTCCGGGAGATATTTTTATGATCCTTACGAAGATAGGCAAGTCTGTAAGTTTTTGTAAAGTTAAAAGTCACAGCCACTAATAAAAGTAGCTGTTCTCTCCTAATTTTGGCTGTGCCCGACAGATTCCATATTGATCACTTCCTTGTTTTACCACCTATTTAATACATATGGAATGCAATAAAGAATTTGAATTTGAAAAAGTTCAGACCAATACCTACGCAATTCATGTCCATTTAATATGCCAACGGTGTAAAAGAATTCCACTCCATATTTAATTATTAGCGAGACATCAAGTAATTAGGTGTCACATTATGCAAATAAACACTTAAATGGGGGTGCATGATATCGGTACAAAATATATTATGATCTACAGAGAACGAAATTATATGTTATGAAAATACTTGGCAAGATTTGAGCTACTTCGCGTTAAATATTAATGTATGATCTCATCGTATTTGTCGCTAAAATGTTTTCCTTTTTTTTTGTAAACAGGAGCTTACAAAAAAAGGTTTAACGTAAAAACCAGCGCTTTTCAACTCTTCAGGGTTGGTTACCTAAGCACATTATGCTGAAGCTTGAATCTTAACCTTTATTTTAGTTCGGTGTACAAGTAGTACAATTATTATATTCTATTATTAATCTTTTTTTATGTTTATTATTATGTATTTTATAAAAAAATGGCGTGTCGCGGGTTCGAATCCCGTCCAGGGTACAATTTTGTGTGATGAGCACTTGTGTTTGGTTTGAGTTTGGTTGTTGTTCATCTATACGTATCTATTTATGTGTTTGTGTATGTATATCAGCTGTCTGACACTCATAGTACAGGGTCTGCCTAGTTTGGGATCAGATGGCTGTGTGTGAAATGTCCCCAAACATTATTATTATTATTTATTACTTCTCGCTAATGCCTGACTTTCAAATAAAATAATTTCCTCTAAAAACAATATTCAAAGACTGAAATTTCGTTAATTAGCTCACATAAAACATCTATATCAATTAAAAATAAAAACACATCAAAACTAAAAGCAACACCACTAACCCTACATGCTAAACAAAAACGGTCGGCAAAACAAAGCGGTATCCTCTCAATCCGCAAGTAGAGCCTCTTAGCTAACCGTATCTATCAATTAAGGCCCAGAGGAGGCGTGAGTGGACTTTTGATTGATCCATCAATAAGTACATAAATCCATTAAGGTAATACGCATAGCCTGTTAATTGTGTATTTTCTACGGCTGTCAGTCGAGTTACATTCGAGCCGTTTGGAGTGATTCGAACATTTCGAACATTCGAATCTGTTTCAAATAGTGCTCTGGGATTGGGCAATTAAAAAAAACGTGAAAGTTATACGGAATGATGGTGGATTAATGTAAAGTGGCCAGTTATTTGTGGGTGGCGCAATCATATTTTTACGCATGTTTTACAGTTCAGGGTGGGCTGAATTTTTGAGCAATTTTTTGCCGTTATTGTATAAAAAAATTGCCTATTGATTTAACGAGCTGAACTTTAACTTCAATTAAGATTATACCTACAATTAATCCCGATTAAGTGGTTTCTGGGTTAACTTAGATGAACTGCCGAAGAATCTCTTTGATTGTAAAAAAATAAGGGCTCTGCTTTTTTTGGTAATAATATGTTATTTGTACATTTTTGTCAAATAACTGTGTTTTTAGTTTAATACAGATGGGAGCGGTGAATGCTAATGCGAATCCCGCACCCCCGGCCATGGGCAGAGGTGGAGCACCGCGGTGGTTTTGGCCGGTAGGAGTCCGGCATGCCCCTCCGTCGCCCCCACGATGGAGGAAGTCCATGAGGATTTCCACCGCGCAAAAAAAAAAAAAAAGTTTAATACAGATAAGACTCCTATAAAAAGGTCTACACAAATTAAATTCTCAAACTTGGTTTACCTAACAATGGACGAAGAACAGGCAGTTATTTACCCATTCTCTACATTAGCGTTAATAGCGTTGGCTTAAGTTACTTCTAAATATAAAAATATCAATGTCCTACCTATATATTTTATAGATAACTATTTACGATAAGATTATATTCAAATCGTGAACAATGTTTCATGTATTGTGGTTAGATGGTAAATCGATGTTCTGCACAATTAACGTTGTATTAAATGATTGAATTCTTAATTTACTATAATATAAATATGCTAATTAGGACACTGACTTGACTACTACGGCTAAATGATGAAAATGAAAATTATTTGTTTTTATTATTAATATGTTATTTAAATGGTGTCCCCTTGTTTCGCAGACAGAAATTTCATAGAATTTCGTTTCCCAGAAAATGTTTAACATAATATTTGGTTCTCGTATTTTTATTTCGACTATTATTGTTTCAAAGACTATTTACTTCAATGAAAAATATTTCACAGAAACACAATTCAATGAATTTTTAATCACATTTTTTTGTTTAACAAACTTATCAAAAAGTAGAATTATTTTTTAACGAATATTGTTTGTTTGTTGTATTTTTCCATGGAATTTATTTCAACGAAAATGTATAGATATAATAGACAAAAACAAAAATGTTGTCTTAAAAAGTCAATATGTTGTGCTACCAAAGTCAATGACAGAAACGAATCGCTGCGAAACCGACTCCACGTAGTCTTGTCTACCCTACCCCTAGAGTGTATTTTAAATCTGCGTAGGCGTGCAGGGGCGAGGCGGCCCGCGAGCTGAGGAGCAGGTGGTTTTAACGCCCACCGCCGTGGCTGAGGCTGGCCGGCGTAGCCGGCCAGTAAGCCGAAACTGCGGTGGTGAGCGTGAATACCATCTGCGACGATAAGCTCGCGTGGGACCGCCGGAGCCCCGCAACGCCGGAGCCGTGACAGAAACTATACCTGCTGCATGTTGCATACTCGCTTGCATGATGCATGCTTGCTTGCATGATGCATGCTTGCTTGCATGATGCATGCTTGCTTGCATGATGCATGCTTGCGTACATGCTGTGTGCTTGCTTGCACGCTGCATGCTTGCTTGCACGCTGCATATTTGCTTGCACGCTGCATGCTTGCTTGCATGCTGCATACTTGCTTGTACGCTGCATGCTTGCTTGCATCCTGCGTTGTTGCTTGCACGCAGTAAGTTTGGTTAGAATAGAACTGAGAGTCCCATTCCTGGGAATAAGTTTTATATTAAATAAAAAATATAAGGATAACGAATATTTGATTTGATATTCTATGATATGATTATTCTAACAATAAACTTTATGTTAAACAAAAATCAATGATTTGAAAATCTTGAAAGTAAGTATTCTGCGTATTGATTATTCTATGAAACGAAATTATTAGAAAAAATTTATGTGAACCGAAATTCTATAAAACTATTAGCTACGAAACAACATACAACCTATTTAAATATTACAAGCACTTTGCCCTTCATCCGCGTGAATCTTTAAATCTTTAAAATTTGATATTGCAATATTGTACTCTGGGATACCATAGCTTCCTACTAGTGAAATAATTTTTAAAATCGGATGACTAGTTTCGGAGATTACCCCCTACATAAAAACCAGAGAAGTGCGAGTCGGACTTGCCCACCGAGGGTTCCGTACATTTCTTTAGGTACATATCCATATTTCTATACGAATCCATACCATTATAATATTAAGTAGATTAAAGTATGGATAGTACCATACTTTAATCTACTTAATATTATAATGTGTTTTGTGACATAAACGGCCGTATCTTTTTTTCACGTTAACATAGAGGGTTGAATTTTTTACAGAATCAAGGGACACTTGAGTGTATGGTTTTAATTTTAACTCGATACCTTCATGCGTTCCCGAGATAAAGGGTCTTGACAGACAGACGGACAACCAAGTGATCCTATAAGGGTTCTGTTTTTTCCTTTTGAGGTACGGAACCCTATTAACTGACAAACTAATTTTACCTCTTTTTAATGGTAGTATAGATTACTTGCTTCTTTTTCGTCTTGCATGTGTTTTTAGAAATACACATCTTTTTTAATACTTTGCCCCACACTAGGAACGTCTACTGTATCATGGGTGAATTCACATAATAAAGTCACATACACAACTAGACCTAGAATATCTACCTCACAGTAATTGATCTCTTGTAACATATTGCTAGCTTCTGAAAGCCAGAAACAACAGAAGCGACCACCAGAAAATCGCCAAGGCAATGAAGCTCGACGAGTCCCAGAGAAACGATTCAACTGTCTTGACTCTTGGTGCACGCAAAGAAATCAATCAGAAGGGAACAACGGTGGAGTAATAATGATAGCAATATAGGTATGTATTCAGTAAGTTAAGTAGGTTTCAGAAATAGATACTTAGGTGCCTTCAGAAATAGATTATTTTTGAGAATAAATATAATGACCAACAAAAATAGAAAATGATCACCAAATCTTAGTCACCAAATAACCACCAAAAATAGTAAATGATCACCAAATCTTAGGACCCATAAGTCCCCCCTGGGCGGATCCGACATGTTTAGTTTAGGTTGGAACTGTGACCCCCCTACGCCAGAACCAAATTCTAAAATACTTTGGTTAAATGTTGGTGATCATTTACTATTTTTGGAGGTCATTTACTATATCTGCACTGTTATCCTGTTACAATCTCCCTCGGTGAACACCTAGGTGAAAAGAGCTATCATCCGTCCGCTTGCTTTGTCAATCCCTAGTATCGGGGCGAATGACAGCTCACTTCACCTAGGTGTTCACCGAGGGAGATTGTAACAGAATAGACATACTGGAGGTTCGTCCGCCTTTCTTTTTTACTAACGGATACATGACATTAACGCCTATATTATTTTTAATTATTATTTCAATCATTTCTGTTGAATAAATGTAACGTAATGACAGCAGAAGGATCTTAATACAATTTTATTTTTTACTGGCGACCTGCCCCTGTTTCTCCTGGGTAGCAAAGCATAGCTATCACCTTCCATAACCATCGTTATATTTCAGCCAAGTTACACAAAACTTTAACAAATTATAGAAAGAAAGAAAGAAAAAACGTTTATTGACACAGACCATGTGCACACATAAACAATAAAAAAGGTAAAAAAACAGAAATAAATAAAAAACATTATTGTGTGCCCTACGGCTGCGCCAAACCCGCTCAGTTCAGCATAAAATGCCAGAGTTTTCAACTGGACCTTTGGGTGTGGCGTATTACGGATGTAAACCAGTTTTATGAAACTAAGTAGATAAATAAATAAAAGGAAACGTTTAGCAAAGAGTGTGTGAGTAAATTAAAATTATAAAAGAATTTTAAAAAATCCATAAATAGGTTAACTACATGTAAAGAAAATAATATATTTTACTTAAACCTTCCTCATGAATTACTCTGTCTATTGGTAAAAACCATATGAAAATCTGTCTAGTAGTTTTTGAGTTTATCGCGAACAGGCAGCCAGACGCGGCGGGGGACTTTGTTTTATAATATGTAGTGATAGTCATGTATCCGAGTGCCTACTTAATGTAAATATAAAGTACAGAATATTTCAAATAAACTGCATAATACATTCAATAACGACATTATAGGTTTATAATGAAAACCTTCGCGTGCATTTGTTTAGACGAATGAAAATTACATGAATCGAAGTCCTATATTGTAAGCCAAGGCTGCGCCTGCGACTAAGCTACCATAAACTTTGTAGAAACATGTTCATTATTGATTCCATAATGCACATATATTTTGTTTCTTTGGTTTATTAGAATGTCAGTTTAACTTGGATCATTTGGTATGGTATGGTATAACGGGCTGGAGTCCGCTACTCCACGTCTCAGCGCGTATTTTGCGTACGGACCTAGGTCATTTATTTTGTACTGATGTGTTGCATAATGATTAGAATAAGGTCAACTATTTTCACTGCAATCGAAAAGGAAATTATTATTTCATTTGATAATAATACTTCAATACCTGTGAATCATTAAATGTCAATGGTAAGACGAATTTGCTTACAGTAACATAATACATACAAAATTATTCAACAAATTTATTGTAACTTTCAATTCTTTATAAAACTATTGAAATACTTAATTTCAACCTTGGATCAATCATTAATTAAGTAAAATTCTGTTTGCAATTACAAAACCAGATACACATGCAGCCAAATTAATGGATTCATCTCTAAATCTCTATATACTCTATACAACTAATTAAAACTGATGTACCGTTTCATTATACGCCGTAATGAGTTTAGTTCTAACACAATGGTTTAATTAGATCGGAGCTGTTCATTAACATACGATTGTGTCAAAACACTCAGTTCTGTCGTATCGAACTGTCAACTAAATGTCAAAGATGTGTCGGTGGGTTAGTGAAGTTGGCCCGTTGTGTAATGTACAGGCGAGTGCACAGTTTCATCGCAGGTTATTAAAAATCTATGTTTTCGCATAATGTTTCTTGCTGTAGGTACTGAGAATTAGTACCTAATAGCGTCGATTATTTAAATTTAATGGAATCGTATTATATTTAAAAGAAATTCCGAAATTTAGTACATACCTAGTGATTCTTTTAATTCTTTTACTGCATCTGTCTAAAAAAATAATATTTTAAGGGTTTAAAGTGGCACTATGACAAAATTGCATGATTTATCGAAAATCGAAATGCACATCACTAAGAGGTTTTCAATTCAAGCATACCATAGAACAAAGTGCACAGAAAATTATGTGTAAATTGTGTAGGTACCGCATGTTAAAGTTTGTAGGTATAATGATTATTGTCAGACAAAAATAATGATTTTTATATAATTATACAAATACACAAACCCTAACAAATAAATTCATTAACAAAACATTTTTCACCGCGTGTGCACTTGCGGGCAAACAAACCTGCGCGCGTTGATCGGCTTACGTCGGCTATCAACTGGTACATCGACGTCTGTCCACGTGCCCGGATTAAATGGACCGTGTGACATGTGATTGTACACTTATTTGTACACGAAGTGTATGATTAATGGTCTAGTGATACGGGTAACGGGATCGAGGAATAATGATGGGACGATACCTTAGTTATTCTTGTTGTAGAAGATGTTTGATTTTTGGTAGAGAGTTTAACGTTAAGATATTCGATTATTTAGGTAGGTAAGATCATGTACTCCTATTGCATTCCACAATATTTTCTACAATGTCAATGTGGAACATTCACATCACCAATCTGCCTTAAGCAAGCGTAAGGATCAAAATAATTAAGAAATCCTTTAAAATGTCTTCAAGCAAGAATACCACATTATAGAAACTTTTATATAAGATTCAGACAAATCACATACGACCATAAGCAAATAACTGCGAACAGATGTGAACTAAAAAAAATATAAAAGAAATCATCATAAAATAAATCACTTAAATGGTCTGCCGCCATCAACTTTTTACCCCACTTTCTATAATGGATGTCGTCCAATATAATTTTAGAATGCTTTAGTGAAAATACCTGGTTGCCTTGACGGAGGGCAATAAGAGCAAGTCATCTTTCGGCCTAATATAAATAGCGAACATTAAACGAACGAGGCTGCCTGGTGTACACTGGTGGTCCAAAAAATCCAATGGTATTTGAGCCAATTATGGACTAAGTTCCGATATCATTTCATTTACTCTTGTCATGTGTATAGCTTTATGTAGTTATGTGTGTACTATGTAGCTTAGTCACTTTTTGTGAATATTATCAAATGCGATCCAGTCCAGTCTTGTAGAAAATAATGAGCGTAAAGTCACTTAATACACTTCTATTTACGCGAAACAAGACAATTGACCAAGTGGATAATACTATCTGTTGATATTTATGATTATGAAGTTAATTCCCGTATTTTTTGTCTAAAGACATTATTAAAAAAGAAATTACTAATAACAAAAAAAGCTGACCGTGGTTAAAAATCTCTAGAGTGATTGATTAGTAATTAAATTTAAGTTTTCCTAGACCCGGTCTGACAATAATATTTTGACCAATATTCAGTGGTTCGCAGTGTACACTGCCCCGTGATTCCGTAATAGCCTTACGCGCATTACGTTATTTTGAGTGGTTAGTACTGAACAAAAAACATAGTAAGACAATTCGAGTTATGTGCGGAACGCCAACCAAGAGACCGCTTTAGTCAACTATTTGAAGGTTAACTATTTTTCATTAGATACCCACTTTACGTTTTAAAGTCAGTAATACAGTTAAGGTTAATAATATACATTACTACACCGATTTAACGAGAAAGCAATTTCAATTTCTTTTGGTACAGACAGCGTCATCAACTGCTTACCCCCCGCGCATACTATTTTTTTTTTTTTTTTTTTAAATGTCTAACCTAAAACGCACTAAGTATGGGAAGGTACGCAATGGTAGGAAGGTAGGTATGCGCAGGCGGCTTCAGCAAGGACGACAACAGGTGAAGGCAGGACCGATTTGTGGGCGTTATAAATGAAATTGATAAATCATTTTAATAATATTTTAGCCCATTTATTATTGATATTTTGGCGATTAATAAATTCCAATCAAACAAATACGTGGAAGTAATTAAGTATTGGACAAATATCGAGTTGAAATTATTATTCCATTGCATTTGCTAATGGTAAGCTGCAGGAATAGTGACAGGTTGTTAGCTTGCGCCTACGCACGCTGTAACCCATTGGCCTCAGTTGACTCTTGTAACTTGAGCGAAATTATTATATTAAAGAAATGTCCTTACGTCGATATATTTTGAAACAGAGCTCTAAAACTGATATAAATAGATCACAAGGTAGTAAAAGAAAATGCCATATCGTTTCGTATGTGTGTAGGAAATGTGTACTCATGTTTCGCGAAAAACTCACCATGTTGCAAAATATTAGGAGTAGAGAAAACCTAGATAGCAGGGATTAGTATTCATTATTACTACCTACACCTGATATCCCTACATATTAAAAAACAGTCTCCCGCCGCGTCTGTCTGTCCGTCTGTCTGTCTGTTGGTCTATCTGTCTGTTCGCGATAAACTCAACAATAAAATTACTAAACGAATTTTCATGTCCATGGTTTATGTGTGAAATTTCACGCACGGCCATCTGACCTCAAACTAGGGTGACCCTGTACAATAGGTGTCAGACAGCTGAACACCCAGACAAATACAAGTCCTCATCACACAAATGTTTACCCTAGGCGGGAATCGAACCCGCAACACGCTGCGCAGCAGTTAATCGCTCAGCCACTGCACCAACCGTGTCGTGTTATTAATTTGATAAGATTTTGTATAAATTGGCGAAAATATGACGTTGATTGTTGACTGTGAGCTATGTAGATGGCTATGCTCTGCTAGACGTGCGAAGCTGGGGCAGGTCACTAGTAAATATAAAATAATAATATCAGCCTATTATTGTAGGTACACACGGCTACACATTAAGCTATACATTTCCAGTATAAGCTGAACTCACATTGTATGAAAATTCTAAACATAGCAAGATCAGCTTATACTGGACATTATAACTAGAGCAAAGGCTTCTTCTCATACAGAGAAGGCACGAGTGGTGATCACTATACACTACGCTAGCTCAAGGCAGATTTGAGATTTCAGACTTATATTAATTTTAAATTTAGAATTCTTTACGATGTTTTTCTTTACAGATGTCAGAGATGTCTAAAGACCAACTTAGAGAGCACAAAACTTAGAAATAGATCAAGTCTGGTTCCGAACCCACCACGTCCTGCAAAAGAGGTGGGTGCTTTAACCACTGAGCACTCACGACTCATACTTACAGACAGTAGGTACGTAATTAGAATGTATGTCAAAGAGTAACGCCAACAAAGAGAATATATCCACCAATGATAAAATAACTGCACTGCACTGCACTGCACTAATGTATGAACTATACAAATAAAAGGAAAAAAATAAAAACAATATGAAACCACCCACTGATTAGTATGAATGTTAAACATTTTGGGAGTTCGTTATCAAGACATTAATCTGGCTAAAGAGTTATTTAGATGGCGGATAGTAGACTAGTTTTGCTGGTACTAAAATATGCATGAAAGCGTTTTGTATAAGATAAAGTAAATTTAAAAAAAGAAACATGTTTATGGTAAACTTGAAACCTGTGACCGTCGTTTTTCAGGCAAGAACAAAATATTTACACGAAAAAATAAAAAAGGAAAACCTATAACTATTAAACCAAAAAAAAGCTAAGACAATAAGGCATCAAAAAATTCCCCCACATCGTCGTCAACTGGGAATGTGCCCAAGAGACTGGCGGCATTGCCACGTTGGATGGCAATGCTTAACCTCTGTCCGAGGTAAAAACCAGCCCTTGGATCACAGGAAGTGTCAACCAACCTTTTGGAAATTTCTTTAAAAAGTAGATGAGCACTCGGACCCCACGACCCGAGGGTTTCAACCCCAAACGGCTCGAAAATAAAGTTATCGCTTAGGATACCATAGGTACTTTCGCCGTTTGAGGTATATTGTATACTAGCTTCTGCCCGCGGCTTCGCCCGCGTAAAAAGAACGATTATCCCAAGGAAACACATTACCGGGATAAAAAGTATCCTATGTGTTAATCCAGGAAATGGTCTACCTTTGTGCCAATTTTCATGCAAATCTGTTCAACGGTTTACGCGTGATTGAGTAACAAACATTGAAACATCTTCACAAACTTTCACATTTATAATATTAGTAGGATATATTGTATATTGATTTCTGCCAAGGAGATCCAACGCACAATAATTAAATTACCATTGATCATCCATTTCATGCTGAGACTCTTCTGAGACTCTTCTGTGCCTCGGAAAGCACGCTTTCCGTTGGTCTCGGCTGTTATGCGTAGATATTTGACAGTTGTTATAAGTAATCAGAAGCTAGAAAATTTGACTGCCGCGGTCAGTCGGTGGATGGGATCCATTTCATACCGAGTTCCCTCCGTACCTCGGAAAGCACGTAAAGCCGTTGGTCCCGGCTGTCATTTGTGATGAACTTTGGCACGGGTAGTCAAAACCCAGAGACTGACAACCAGTCTTACCAAGGGCTATCGTGTTACCCAGTATCTGGGTTGTGGAGGTCAGATAGGCAGTCGCTCCATGTAAAACACTGGTATTCAGCTGCATCAGGTTGGACTGGAAGCCGACACCAACATAGTTGGGAAAAGGCTAGGAAGACGGTGATAAATAAACACTACGTCAAAATTTTAGAACAGGTATTAATTTAATTAAAGGCACTAATATTTCCGAGGAAATGACGCTGTATTCTACTGAACAACGGACATCACTTGTCAAAATTTACCTGATAACAGCTCTAAATGAAATCACAATAAATTCTTAAGTAAATTTCTTGATACATAGTAATATCGAATCACTTAGCGAACTACGACACAAGTTAAAAGCTGAAAAGTAAACGAATGAAGCGTAATTTTAACACGTTATGAAAGAACACGTAACTAAAAGTATTGATATAGTAAGAAATATAATACGCAATGTTTACGTAGTTTACGTCAATGTGTTACAAAATATTTTCAGGGTTTTAGACGCCTTCGTGATAATTGTGGGAGATACGATAGTTAGGATGGAATGACGTGAATACTAATTGACACATTCTTCTCCATGGAAACCTACCTATGATTTGGAACTAACTTTAACTTTCTGACTAACTGACACCTTGCCAATTCAACAATGCCTGTAAATGGTTTAATGGAAATAAGTGCTTTGACGTGACTTTTGACTCTGACCCGATTTTTGGCGATAAGGTAGCCCGGTAGAATCTCTATCTATCAGAGCTAAAATAAATACTAGTTATGTATTTTTGTAAATTAAATCTCCGTGAGGTAGGTTCTGATTATTAATGTTGATGGCAGAAGAAACCGAGAGCCATGGAGAGAGAAAGACGGAGGTAAGACGATGATGATGTGAAATTGTATATGGTTAGAAATGTATGTAAGAAAACCAGCTAAGCGCAGGTTGGACTTGAACACGAAGGTACATACAAAAAAGTAACATTTCTTGAATGGGAACGGGATGGCTGGACGGACCAACGGATACTAAACAGCGGAATCTCAGAAATAGTGCCCACGCTTCTTATTTGGCACTCTTTGATATGGAACTTTTAAAAGTCACATGTTATTATGGGTTTTAGACAGAAGACAATGGAAACTCAAATAATTGTACTTGTTGACTATACACATGGTTTTCATAATTCTGGCAGTTTGTTGACTTTACTCTCGTAAATCTACATGTCAATATACAAATTCCAAATATGTATTCTTGATGATTTCATTTCACAATTAATTCTCATCTAACTGTCTCAAGTCGTCATGTTCTGCGTGAACACGAATTGGGTCATACATGCGTGATATACATGAACCAGTCATGATATCACGATATTTGCAAGTACTTTGAGTGCGTATTACACGTGACTCTAATTGGTCGACAAGAATTTGGAAATGGAAATTTACAATGTCAGGTTTCACCGTTTTCTTGTAACGGAATTTGGTGTTTCCAGAGTGACGTGTATGGAATAATCACAGGTGAGTTATTCGTGAATGCATTAATAATATCAGCCTATTATGTTCTCATTGCAGAGCAAATGCCTTTTATACGTAGAAGGCATGCATTGATTGGTGATCAATCTCCGCTTGATCAAGACGGATTGGCGATTGCGGACTTTTAAAACAAATGTGTAAATATATTACTTTTGTAGATTGTCACTTGTTAACCCCGTCACCAGACGTAGCTATTTACTAACGTGATTGTCACTCACTGGATGCCTGACGAGTTGTCACACAAGATTTCATCGACAAATGTGGTCACATGATAGAAAAATTTGGATGGAGTAAGGGGAGGCTTTTGCCCAGCAGGGCACAAGGTGGGTCAATCCATACTTTCATACTTCCATACTAATATTATAAATATGAAAGTAATTCTGTCTGTTACGCTTTCAGGATGGATTTTGATGAAATTTGGTATTAAAATAGTTCGTACCCTGTAGAAGGACATCGGCTACTTGTTATCCTCGACTACATCAGTATGTCTATTCTGTTACAATCTCCCTCGGTGAACACCTAGGTGAAGTGAGCTGTCATCTGTCCCGATGCCAGGGATTTAGAAAGCTCTACAATCGGGTGACTCCCTCGGTGAACACCTAGGTGAAGTGAGCTGTCATCTGTCCCGATGCCAGGGATTTAGAAAGCTCTACAATCGGATGACAGCTCACTTCACCTAGGTGTTCACCGAGGGAGATTGTAACAGAATAAGATAGATAAGACACAAAATAGGCAAAAATAAAACTACGTACAGTCAACAGCAAAAGTAGATGATCAAAATCAGAAATTCAATACGAATTTACTAACACTAATATATATAATTTATTACTAATTTATTTATTAAAAGTATGTGATTGTCACACACATACTTTAGAATCACTTCAACGCCACACAGTTCTGACGCGAACTCTGTTCATTAGTATTGAATTTCTGATTTTGATCATCTACTTTTGCTGTTGACTGTACGAATGCTCATTTTATAATAATAATAATAATAAAATAAAACAAACTTACCTTGTGAACATGTTGTCTTGTGGAGTGCGTCAGATACGTAGGCACCGTCTGGTCGGCGTCCCTGCGCGCCGCTACCCTTGTCATCATTGGCGACACAACGACCTTGCTACTCACCGGTGCCTCACACCTGGGGATTGAAGATGGACTTATTAATTTGAATAAAGAGACACATTTTGTGTAGGGGACACGAGGATTTCCTCTAGTGTCATGGGTGCGTTTATCCATACTAAAATTATAAATGTGAAAGTAAGTCTGTCTGTTACGCTTTCACGAATAAACGGTTGAACCGATTTGTATGAAATTTGGTATGAATATAGCTTGAACCCTGGGGAAGGACATAGGCTACTTTTAAACCCGTTACTTCGTCTGCAACCCCGATAATCGACATTCACGCGGACGAAGTCGCGGGCAAAAGCTAGTAAATTTATAAATTCCCATACACAAATAACGGGAATCTAACCCGCAACGTGCACTGCAGTAGCCAATCGGTCAGCCACTGCAACCAAGCGGGTCGTTTTATTGTAGATATTAGGTTTATCACTGAGGTTGAGCGGAAAGCCCGTCATACTGTTTGACGAGAACATTTACATAATCTAGCTAGATATACCGATGTCTACAAGAAGTGGCTGGGACTTATTGGAGCGAAAGACAGAAACCCTATCGTTGGGAGAGGCTTACGTCCAGCTGTGGACTGCTATAGGCTGAGTCGATAACTATTACACCGATTTACGAAATCAAGTTTGAATAAATAATTAAAGACAAACAATAGAAAAATAAAGAAACAAATTGTTACAATTTTTTTTTATATGTGGGAACATTTTCACACACGGCCGTCTGACCCCAAACTAGGGAGACCCTGATATGGGTGTCAGACAGCTGATATACATACAGAAATACATTTTTTTTAAATATATACGTATATAAGTATAGATAAAAATACTGACCTAATATTGTTTACACATTTGGCCAAAAAAGACGCTACCGTTTGCAAATGTCTAAGTGCGTACTGCGACTGATGGGACGCATAAAATTATATTTATAAAGTTTTTAACTCTTGTCACCAAGGAAAACATTGTGTCTATTATAAAGGTAAATATTACACAAGTTTACTATTGTATGCGTAAGTTACGTAGACCGCAAGCAAGTCGGGACCGGGAAATTAGAGTAGTATTAAAAATGAAACTGTACTTTCAATGGCTACGTATGACGTAGGTTATACGTATAGGTAATTGAAATGCGTAAAATATGGTATTACAATGGACTTTATCGTTTATTAAATTAGCATGTTTTTAGTGTACAAAAGTACCTACAGCTAGAATATTAAAGGGAATATGTTTAACGAACCTCCAGATATAGTAAATGACCTACAAAAATAGTAAATGATCACCAACATTTAGCCAAAGTATTGTAGAAATGTATGAGTTTGACTGTAAAAAGGCGTAGAGGGTCACAGTTAACCTAACCTGACCTGACCATGTAGGATCCGCCCCAGGGGGGACTTAAGGGTCCTAAGATTTGGTGATAATTTACTATTTTTGTTGGTCATTTGGTGATAATTTACTATTTTTGGTGGCCATTATATTTATTCCCATATTAAAGTAGCCTACAACCTATGTAAATATACTAAAACCTTAAATGCTTTTCGCCTCTAAATATGTTCAAACTACTTCACAAACACACCTGCTCTCCAAAAACTAGCTACCATACGAAAGATAACCAACAAACGGTTGACGACTCCAAATAAGGAAACGCACATGGAGTATAATATAACAAAAAAGGCGCGCTAAACATTCTTCATTAGCGTTCCAACGCTGACTTACGCCAATCATTGACAGGCGCCAGAAAACTGGTAAGAATGGGCATGGGAGGAGCGCTAATTATTGACAAAGCCAGACTTATATGGCATGCCAAACCGATCATAAAACACTAAGAACTTATTACCTTTTTCGCCTCGACGAATCGGTGTGAAGTGGGCATTGGTTTCTGACTTTTATAGACTTTACATTATTATACAAGTTTTTTATATATTTTTTTAAAATTATCTGTGAATGATTGATTATATTTCAAATGTCATGTCGTTTGCGTAATGTGGTTTTGTAGTAATGCATTGAGGGTTAGGTTGCTAAAAGAGCAGAGGTTAAGCCCACATTGGCTTGTGTCGATGAATGATTGATTTATTCATGTTGCTAAGTTATGGTTCTTTGAAATTGATATTCTGAACATGTCATGTGTTCTTGGATATTTATGAGTTGAAACTGGGTTCCATATCTCATTACTGCATACTTTTACAAATTGTACTATTTTTCTTAATTTGATTAAAAATACATAAAACTTATAAGTTTTATAAGAATATAAATATAAGAAAGAATTCTCGATCCTTTTCGACTAATAACAGCATATATAATTGTAACAATAGGTACGTATTCGTTTCGCTCTTGGCATTCCACAGCTCATTAGTGACGCAACCCAATTCAACCAAAGAATAAGATCATACCGATATTGCTCTCAAAATACCATACTTGTCATGATATGCAATTATACTAACGTTATCTTTTTAATGCATGCCTTTTACGCACATTTTTCAACGTAAACAAATTACAGTTTTCAAAGCACCAATAATTTTGGCCCGATGTGTACTAAGGACGTATATTAAAGTGATTACGTCCACTTTCGACCGAGTGATTGGACATATTTTAGTGTGTAATTTTTCGTGTTATTATTGGTAAAAGCAATGTAATTGGTACGGGTTAAATGGGTCGTTATGTAGATTTTGTTAAACGGCCCTTTTTATGTATTTTGTAACTGTTAATTTGTGTTGTGTAAGGCGTATTTTTTATGGTGATTCTAAAATTAAAATCAAGTTAGTAGGTATAATGTTAAATAGGAAAATGATAATGGATTTAATAATAAATTAGCAATCATAATGTTCGCTACTGACAATCGTAATTGAACAAGAATCATCTTTACGACACTTTAAACGAATAAGTGCTAAAGTTTAAGTCACAAAGCTTCAAGAAATACATTAATGCATCCAATATTCCTATCCGAATCCCATGGGAAAGTTTATCATTCACCGAAAAACGAGGAAAAAAACACACACACTACTAAAGGAACAATATGAGAAACTGCAGATTCTGTATCCTAGCCACTTACAAATCGAATAAAACAAACACTGATATTCTATTATGGTGATCTTTTGTCCTTTTCCCGCATGTAAAGACGAAGAGAGACAGAGTTACTGGTTGAAATGTCGTAGGTCATTAGGTCCTTGCCATGTAGGGCCTGCAATATGCCAATATGGAAGCCAGCCGTGACTTTTGTACGCGGTTATATTGGGCCTAACAATAGGTTATTGGGCATAAGATTTAAACTAAATGCGTAGATGACCTGACCGGCTCCAGATGACTTTGATAACGGCAGACATTGTGGGGAATTAATTGTTCAGGGGAAAGTTATTAAACTTCTTGTTTGTTGAAATAGGATTGCTGTAAGACTGTATCCATATTCCAATACTCAATACTTTATTACATTCCACAATGTGAGCATAGGGGGTAACTTAGATATAGATCATTATGGAATAAGTAAGTAGGAGAGAGGAAGCTTATTATCTAATATTATTAAAGTTAATAGACTCTAATGTATCGCTTTATTATATTAATAAGAACTTAATGTACACAGTTATGCTATAAATATATCTTTATCGTTTTTTTTTGCGTGCAGTTTTATTGGGTTATATTTATATGTACTTATACATGTGTGGCTAGCTATCGCATTAGGTTAAAGAACTGTAATGGTAGCTTTAAAGGCTTAAAATATAAACATGTAAATACAAATCAAATATGTGCAATTTGGTACTAATATTGTACATCCGAAAGTGAGTATGTTTTTTTGTTAGGTACGCTTTCACAGGTAAACTACTGAAGCGATTTTGATGAAATTTTGTACAGTCTAAGCTTGAACCCCAAAGAAGGATATAGGCTATTTTTTAATTCGTGTCTTTGTCTGTATCCGTGGTAACCGACATTCACGCGGACGAAGTCGTGGGCAAAAGCTAGTACTTTACAATTGTATAACCTATATTTAAGTAATGAATATAATATCATTGTGTTTTTCATCTCGTGTATGTATATAATGCAAAGATTTGTATTTGAATGGAATTGCGTTATTAGAGCAAATGATGCCTTTAATCTAAAAAGTTGATAGACTATCAATTGGCAAAGTTTTAAGTTTGTTTGATCTAAAGCACTAGAAGAGGTTTTAACTTAAGTTATTCCAGGTTATTCTTATTAAAAAAAAAATACCCCACACTAAGAATGTCTTCTGTCGTGTTTCTTGGGGAATTTACAAATATAAAAACAAACATACACAAACAGTCAAAAACAGCCAGACCCGGAACAACTATCTGTAGGCTACATAAATATTTGTTCCGTGCGGGAATCAAACCCGCAATCAAACATGCAGGGCAGTAGTCAATGGCCCAACCACTGCGCCTACTATGTCGTCGAAATTACGTACTCGGCAACTATAAAACGTCAGTAACTTTTTAACAGTATTTGATGATAAGGTACAGTGAGAAATAATGGTGTAAAGTTCAAAGTAGCAATCATTTATGTTTTTAATTTTCTATTTTTCTTATAAACATTGTGTCTACATCTCTTTCTATCTTATCACAGGTATGCTGGAAGAGATTCTGGTAGAGATTTTTTTAGAAAAAATCATAACCTTTGTCAGTACAGAGAGTACAGAGTACAGAGGCCAGCACTTCAAGCTACAATAATCTGTCAAATTTCTTTGATAGATTTTCAAATTTATTACAAAAGAATAAGGTTCATATTCAATTGGGAAAATTTGACAGTTTGGTATGGCCTGATGTGCTGGCGTCTGTACGTTTTTTTATGTTCCTTCCTCTGGTGTGTGTTATACGGTTAAATATATTAGTAAATACAAAAGTTGTCAATAGTCTAACTAAACTTAACTTTGGAAAGTACTTTTATAAGACTTTCTATTCTCTTTTTAGGGTATCATGTTTCAGGTTCGCAAACTTTCAACTGGAATGTCTCAGTGTGACCTTAGCTATTGTCTCCAAGCCTTTGTTTGCAATTGTAGTTTTAAATGTACTGTCTCACTAATTTTATTTTATGTACTTGCCATGGGCTAACCTCCTTCAGTATGTACATATTTAAGGTTCGAATACTTTCCAAGCTTCTTGTGGGTATTTTACACTATCGGTGACTTTAGTGAGACTTTCGTCTATTGACTAAAACAACAATTTTCGTCGTCTAGACTTATATTTTTTTAAGTAATAACTATTGATATACAAACTTAGATGTCCATTTACTTGCAAATATCACAATAAAAAGTGTCCTGTATGTTTCAAATTAAAAATTAAACAACAAAACATTTTTTTCTTCAGTTTAAATTTTCGACCGCCTTCTGTGTAAAATCTTCTTATAAACGCTTTCAAAACTAAATTAAATTAGCGTATATTCTCAAATTGTGTGTGTCTTTTGTTTATAGTATAGTGTTTACAGTATACTATAATCGTATGAACATCTATATTTATTTCATAGTTTTCGTAAATATCAATTTGCATTTGAACATTACACAGTCTCTAAATGACATGTTTCATAATTTTTAATAATTAGTCTTGCTTGATTATAAATAAAATAATTAAATCATTAAATTGCATCCACATGTGAACTTAGATTATAGATATAAAGATGAACATTGTGAACACTCCTAAAGCAACAAAAGACTGTGATGTATTTTTTCCTTTTAAATTTTTATTGTATTTTGTTTTATTTTACATAGTAAAAAGAAAGTTGTTTTCGCTGTCTGTTAGATCTTTTAAGCTTTAATGCAGTTTTCGACAACAGACAGAGTGATTCAAGAGGAAGATTTATACTTCATCATCTGCCTAGCCTTTTCCCAACTATATTGGGGTCGCCTTCCAGTCTAACCGGATGCAGCTGAATACCAGTGTTTTACATGGAGCGACTGAATATCGGAGCTCCAGAACACAGTTACTGGGTAACACGATACCCCTTGGTAAAACTGGTTGTCAGACTTTCTGGCTTCTGACTACCTATAACGACTGCCAAAGATCTACAAATGACAGCCGGGACCAACGGCTTTACGTGCTATCCGAGGCACGGAGGTAACTCGGATG
The DNA here is from genome assembly GCA_947361185.1 of Charanyca ferruginea. Lineage (NCBI taxonomy): Eukaryota > Metazoa > Arthropoda > Insecta > Lepidoptera > Noctuidae > Charanyca > Charanyca ferruginea. The sequence goes on along the minus strand of OX376077.1, from coordinate 8,729,573 downwards.
GTCACCCATACACAGACTGACCGCGGTTAGCGTAGCTTAATCTTCGACCGATCAATCTGTACGGCTTTAACTTAGCCACGAGCTCTTCAAGGAGGTTATACGATACGGGAGGTTTATACGTATGGTTTGATATTGTTTTTCACATGAGCACAAAATATAAAGGGTACAGAAGGACCGCTCCCGCCATCTTAAAAAATAATTACCTAAACTTGCCAGACTCACTAGGGCTGTACTGTATTGACTCTGTAGGTTTTATTTGTGACAATATGAAATTTTATTGACACTGGTTGCAACTCTTTGCATTTTTTTTATAACATTTTTTTTCTGTTCGTCATGAAATGTCAATGTCTCTCATTTATTCATTTAGACAAAACGTGACAGTCGAGACTGATGTCTGCTTGAAACTGCTTGAGATTGCCTATAAACGTAATGTCAATGTGTGCGTGAGTAAAATGGCGGTTTGTTCTGAGTGGTCTCTCTGCTTGGGCGCGCCGCCGCCCGCGCCGCAGCCTTACGCACTTTGTGACATGAGTATCGACATTACACCCATACGGAGCAGGTCGCTAGTGTACAATAAAGAGTTGGTTTCTATTTTATTCTACTTGACCTAAAGCCCGAGTTGACTGAACTGCTCTAACCTAGCCGTGTAATGAGCACACTAAAATTCATAGTACAGCTACCAACGTTACAAAAATTAATAACCGTATAAGAAAACAGAGGTTTGTCATACAAAAGTCATCCAGAATGTCGATTCAAATTATGATAAGGCGGAGTGAATTAGTTCTGGTAGAACGTAATGGCTAGCGATTAGGTTATGTTGAGAACGTTAAACTATGACGCTTGGTTTTTGGATATGGCATTTTTAAAATTAAATTGGGTTTGTGTTAGAGCAAAGAAATTTAAAGATGCGAAAATAGGTAATTAAGTGTATTTAAATGTCTTTGGTGCAAGAAAAGAATACCTGTAAGGATTTGGTGGAGACTTTTGCCTATCAGTGACATATTATGGACTTCAGTATAAGAAGACTAGCTTTTGCCCGCGACTTCGTCCGTCCGTCCGTTCGTTATAGCAGATGCTTAAGTACGGACTAAAATGTTATTGTTTTCTAGTGTTTTTTTTATTTTTTCTTAACAAAACAAAAAGACATCGGCAAAATTAATTAAGAAGTTTCATAAACTGGAATCCGTGTGGTGTCGGACGTAAAGCATAGCACCATCCTATATCTTCCCGTGGGTGTCGTAAGAGGCGACTAAGGGACTTACCAGAGAATGGGCAGCAGCGTTCTCTGTGCCTTTGTAACAACCATACTGCGATCGCCAACCCGCCTGCCAAGCGTGACGATTATGGCAAAACCCCCCCTTGGGGAGGCCTATGTCCAGTAGTGGACGTCTTTCGGCTGAAATGATGATGATGATAAACTGGAAAAAAAATTAAAACGTGCCAAGTGACAACGTTCTTCAATATCACCTTCGTCCCGAGAGGACTCCATTCTATCGGTGCATAGCAGTGGTCCTTACGGCTCAAATTAGAAGAGACATATTTGGGCAAGGTTAAAAGTCAATGTAAAAGAAACCAACGTAGAGGGAATAATTCGGTACACTCTCCCGTAACATGTGATAATAAAAGTGATAATTGACACAATTAAAACATACCTAAATTGAGGTCTTGGTGAAGCTAATTCGTCTATTTTTTATTTCTAAACGTGCCAATGGCATTTCGAAGATGGTCATGATTTTATGGTGCTGCTCCACGCGTCATGTTCGGGTACGGGCACTATCAGTTAAGTCTAGTCACCTTTTAGCTGCTTTGGCTTGGCTTTATATTTGTGACTAGCGACCTGACCCTGCTTCGCATGGGCCTATAGCCTTCGTCGATAAATGGACTATCCAACACAAAAAATATTTTTCAATTCAGACCAGTAGATCCTGAGATTAGCGCGTTCAACCAAACAAACAAACAAATAAACTCTTTAGCTTTATAATCCTAACTAATATTATAAATGCGAAAGTAACTCTGTCTGTCTGTCTTTTCTTCACGCCTAAACTACTGAACCGATTTGTGTGAAATTTGGTACAGGGTAAGTGTGAACCCCAACAAAGGACATAGGCTACTTTTTATTCGACTTCGACTTCGTCTGCGTCCGCGATAACCGACATATACGCGGACGAAGTCTCGGGCAAAAGCTAGTATTAGTATAAATTGTTTTACCTACTCTCTTAGAAGCAACAAGAATAATTTGACCGGGGTTATCAGAAAGCGTGTCTGTAGAGTTTCTTGATCGTTCTTTTCTCTATCTACATTTTTAGAACGGGCAATTTTTGACTAACTGACCGACTCCAATACTGCCTGTAAATCATGTCAACCTTTAGATGCCCACTGCTGGGCATAGGTCTCCCTCAAGGGGGGTTCAGCCGTAATCTCCATACTTGGCCGATGCATGTTGGCGATCGCAGTAGATGTTATGGTAGGACTCAGAAGGACGCTGCTGCCCATCCTCTGGTCAATATCCCTCTGTCGCCATGGTTTAATATTAAATTAAATGCTTCGAAACTGACTGATATTAATTGTGCGATACTTTACACACATCGAATGAAAAACAAAGCGTTTCATAGTTCCACGTCGACATTCATAGAAGCGCAGTGAATGATGCGACGTATCTCGAATGGCCCACAAAACACCGCTTTGATAAGCCTGACGAACTATTTTGTTCCGAGTTCCAAACTTGAACCTTTTGGTTTAATAATAATGTACGCTATTAACATTGACATATTTAGGTATTGTTTAGGATTTTAAAGTTATTTATTTATTTATTTTCAGCCTATATTGTCCCACTGCAGGGCAAAGGCCTCCCTTTCTTCTTTCCAACCCTCTCTGTCCAGAGCTATTTTAAAGTTGAAAGAAGTTTTTGATAACGTCTTTTTAAAATTATGATTATATGAGTAACACTGTATACACTTTTATTTTAAAAATGGAATGGCCTTCGTTAGGTCTACTGATATACTAAGGCCCAATTGCACCAAAAACTTAACCCAGAGTTAGTTTTAAACACGAGGTTAAAGTACAAATTGTGTACTTATGTAATTTTGATATTTAAGCTCGTGTTGTGAAGTGTAGTTAGTAGGGATAAAGTTTGTAAATTGTAGCACATCCAACACAAACTAATGCAAATACTAACTCATAATATATTATCATTATTTTGTAGGTACTTTGTAATAAACCTACCAATAATACCCTGGAAGCGCCACAAAACATTACACTTGCCTCAAAAAGAAAAAAAGAAAACATTTAAACAAAGACCACCTGCGTCCAACCCCGTAAGTAAGTAACTGCTAAGTGGTGGTGTTAATTCGGCCGCTACTTACCACACGGCACCCTCCTGTAAACAGTCCTACTTGCTAATGTAAGTGTTAAGAATTTGGGTCCAAATATTTGTGAAACGTACGGTTTTTGGTGATGGGGGAAAGAGAAGGGTAATGCAGGTGTTCCTTATACAAATTAATAAAACAAATAGTCATTTAAGTTCATGAAATGAATACAGTGGTAGTTAGCAAGCAAAATAAAGAACGAAACGAAAATAAAGAATTGAGAAAAAACTAGAACATACCAAAAAAGCAGCGTAGTCGAATTTCAGCAACCGCTTTTTTTTTTTAAAAATGCAGGGCAGAAAATATGGTATTACGCAAAACATGTACGTAGAAACTTTACATGAATAAAAGTAATGATGATAACAGCTTCTTACCTAGAAAAGTAAAGTCAAATGCAATAAGGAAAAGTCATATATTTTCGTGCAAGAAAATTTCAAATTAGGGAAAAAGTGTACTAAGAAGCGATGAAACGTCAAAATGACGATAGAAAACGTCACAAGGAAAAACCATATTATCTTTACTCCAACAAACAATCTATTAAGGTTTTAATTTTTCGAATTCCGAATAACAATCTTACTCATTGCGGGCAAAGATGAGTAAGCTTACATCCTATACGAATTCGAATCCTGTTCCTTCACATTATTTCCCATGCACAGATAAGTAATATATGCGGCGATGATCTAACATTTGATCAAGATTACAACCTCATTGGTATTAAATACATTTAATTATAGCGATTGCTCATAATTACTAATAAACAAGTAGCTACAACATTTATTTTTTTCAACTAGTGAAATAAAATAATTCTCAATAGTGCCTGGTTTTTAATTGATCTGAGAATATGAACGAATTAAGCTATTTTATATGGTTTTAAAAGTGCAGTAGATTTTTCTCAGTAACAAGTTCGAGATCACTATTCTACAACTAACAAATCGTTGTGTTCTTTTACTGTAGAGTTCAGACATTTTTGTACTTGCTTCTTTTTGTCTTGTTGTTTTATATAGAAACGTATTTCGCTTTTTATTTATTATTAACAACACTTAACTTTGTTCTAGCTGCTTATTACTGTGCAATATGGGTTTTTATTACACGAACTTAATGGTTGTTATCTCCATATTTCATTCAACAAACACATATTTATCATTGCAACTCGTATGTAATTATTACAAAAATAGCTACTGACGTTCGATAGGCCGTCTCATTGTGATGCATCTGAGAAAAGAAATCACATGGATGCAACGTAACAAAAAAAAAGTAAAATAAAAAAGTAAACGAGATGCGCCCGCGTACGCCAAGATCTCGGTCAGGCAGGAGCCGAGTTCTTTTGTTTCCAACCTCGAATCAGCCAGTGTCTCGAATCTAGATGCTGTTTTCGAATTGTTTTTTCTTTTTCCCCCTATGGCTTTTTCTTTATTGTCTCAGTGCAGGCTGACTAAAAGAAAAAAAAACCCGGTGGCTTATGGCTCTCCATTGATATGCGACGTTCGAATTGAAATTTAAATATTTGCTCGCATCCGCGACGGGCTTCATCTTGAGTATTTTGTTTTTAAAAAGATCTTTGTGTTTCCATCTTAATATTTTATTATGTTATTCAAGAAATACCGCGAGTACGCATTTTTGTATTTTTTTATTTAAATATTTTTGTTTGCTGATCGTCGCCTTCAATAAATTGATGGCAAATACTGTATTTTTCTATATTCTTTAGATTTATTTGAACTTTCATGTCCGTTGTAAGTTTAGGTACTAGGTAAAATTGTCAGTACGTACTTACTTACTGAGGCACTATTTGAACCCATCATAAAATAAATATTCAAAGTTTAATTTCAGAATTTATTTTGAGTAACAGACTAGATCGCTTGACGGTAAGATATTTTCTTACTTATTTTGTCTTGTATTTGTAGTACAAAATGCATAAATCTGAATCAAATAGTTCTTAGGTACTTATAATAAATATATATGTATACCAAGACAAATTAACAACGATATATTTTAAATTACCACACAGACAATCAAACGTAGCCAAACTTGTATTAGCAAAGCATACGTCAATCTCTTGTCATATGAACTTAGCCTAAATGACAAGACAAGACTATTACTTTAAAACCTTCACTTGTTTTAACTGCGCCTTTATAAAACATAGTTCCTTTTACGAAACTAACATTACACATGCATTCTCCGAATCACTCGAAATATTTTTTAGGGTTCCGTACCCAAAGGGTAAAAACGGAACCCTATTACCAAGACTCCACGGTCCGTCTGGCTGTCTGTCACCAGGCTGTATCTCATGAACCGTGATAGCTAGACAGTTGAAATTTTCACAGATGATCCGATGTATTTCTGTTGCGGCTATTACAACAAATACTAAAAACAGAATAAAATAAATATATATGGGAGCCCTCACGCAACAAACGTGTTTTTTTGCCGTTTTTGTGCTCGATATTAAAAAAAGGTTATTATAAAGTGTCTAATGTTGTATTGATATTAGTACGGAATCCTTCGAGCGCGAGTCCGACTGGCACTTGGACAGTTTTTTTTTATAATTAATGAATCACATTTGTCTTAAAAAGTTCATAATGTCGAGCGATATGTCATATTGGAAATATGACGTTTAGGAATGGGGGCACTATTGCAGTTACAAGGTTAAGAATTGGTTCTTAATGTCACGTGGTCAGTGATACAGAAATGTGGTGTGACGTAGTGGAAGAAACATTTGCGATTGTCCATGTCGGTTCTTTTTGACCGAATTGGTAAATGATAATCCATATTCCATACTAATATTATAAATGCGAAAGTAACTCTGTCTGTTACGCTTTCACGATGAAACGGCTGAACTGATTTTTATGAAATTTGATATGAAGATAGTTTGAACCCTAGGGAAGGAGATAGGGTACTTTTTAATCCGCAACTTCGTTTGCATCCGGGCATAGTATAGGGGTGTGGGTGTCGTAGAAGGCGACAAAGGAATATTAACCAGAAGATGGGCCACAGCATCCTTCTAAGTACCATAACTCCTACTGCGATCGCCAACATGCATCGGCCAAGCATGGCGATTACGGCTGCCCCCCCTTGGGGGAGACCTATGCCCAGCAGTGGGCGTCTAAAGGTTGACATGAATTATCCATATGGAGTTGGTAGTGTTTTATTGATTGATAAAAATATGTCTCGTGGCTAAGTAAAAGCTCGGTCAAGGTTAAGCTATCTTTGCCGCGGTCAGAATGTATCTTTAAAACCGAGTTCCCTACGTGCCTCGGAAAGTACGTAAAGCTCCCATTCGTATAACTTTGGCATGGGTTATGGGTAGTCAGAAGCCAGAAAGTCTGACAACCGGTGTTACCAAGGGATATCGTGTTGCCCAGTAATTGGGTTGAGGAGGACAGATAGGCAGTCGCTCCATGTAAAACACTGGTGTTCAGCTGCATCAGGTTAAACTGGAAGCCAAAGGCTAGGCAGATGATGAACTGAAATATTTTTTGTTTTTTTTTTTATGTAACTGAATGAAATGTTCAATAAGTTCTGAGTTTGAGTCAGATAATCCATAACAAAAATATTACATCTTCAAAACAACGTTTTTTCATCTTTCAAAGTTTAGATTTTAAAACTATATATATGTTACAGTCAAAACTACTTATGACTACAAAAATCAGTCAAAACTACTTTTTAAATTACTAATAACTAATTTTAAATTACGATTTAAATTTATCCTAAACAATTAGAAACCCATTAGGTTGGTAGGTTTTTTTTTTGTGACCCTTTTAAAACTTTGGTTTTGTAGTGATTCTTATAACTAAGGCGTTCCGTATTTTTGATTTAGTATCGCAAACGCGTTGTATCTTAATAAGGGTTTTGACTGAACCCAGTCAAAAGTAGTTTTGACTGGATAAGAGTTTTGATTGTAACATATATACAGTCCTTAAGGGGCTATTAAACGACTTTTACAGATTTTGACAATCACGTCAAAATGTGCAGTGTAAATGATTTGAAAAAAATATATGTTAAACTAGAACATTCTCTTAATCATATAGAAAGTGAATATTTTTGATTAAGTTCATATTAAATAGTTTAATTAACTCGTGAAGTTGTGTCTCACGCGGACAATACATTGACAATCACACCAAATCTACCAGGTATAATTATCCGAATCTTACACTATCTTACAGACAATTTTATTTTCTATCTTTTAGTATACGCCTTTTTTAAATTTTGAAAGAATACTACTTTTATTTCATTTTTTCGACTACATTTTGAAAGTTTTGGACGCAGACTGCGTCCGTTCTGCATCAGTTTAGCGTCCAAAACTCTCAAAGTTTAGTTGAAAAAATTAAATGAAAGTAGGAATCATTTAATAATTAAAATTAAAATCTGTAAAAGTCGTTAAATAGCCCCTTAATTTAGAAACTTAAAAAAACATAAAACCCAAGAACTGAAAACTATTAATACTCACCTGAATCTTTTCAAAAAATAGGAAATCATTCCGAAATAATCCAGTCACGTCTAATTATCTCCGCATTTTTGGCGATACATTTTAGTTCAATTAAAAAAAGTCATGGTCAGTCATCGGAACGCCACAAATAACCGGCAGCGCCCTCTGACCCGCGTTCCGTGAAACACAATTACATTTCTTTGGTCTACTTACATACTTCAGTTTTTATTGAAATACTTTAGTATTTTTATTTATAATACTTTATTGAAATAAGAGTTATTGGATTGCGTAGAAAACTCATAATCTTACTCATCAAAACTACATTCAGATTACGGCTTCTCTTAATAATAAATAATAATCAAAAGTTATAGAGACATTAGTGCATTGAGGAAACGAGTTCTCAAAAATTTATCGATGCAAATCAGACTAATATTTCTTTTCTAATCGTCTAGTCATTCAATAAACAAAAATTGCTATCACATAAGCACTAAAACTTAAGTATAAAGTCATAAACATTTAAATCAATCAGCCATTAATGTTCTCTAAATATTATTTGCTTTCGATGACTTAATTTGCCACAAATCTTTCGCACACTTAACTTTTCAAAACCAAGATAAGCAACATTAAATTCACGTTCGTATTTGGAACGGGCTTTTGCAAGGAAAAAAAATATCCCTTAGGAGAAGATAAAAATGAAAGAGTGATATTATTGCACCTGTATTCCAACATTTCCGACAACAACCAACCTGGTTTTCAACCAGGTCTTGACCCTCATCTCTTACCGTCATCTGGGTGCAAATTCATAATCTATGGATCAAACCCAGGACCCAACCTCAGTTGCGACTACATACTTAGATCAATAAGGCAGTTTTACTCAGCCAAAGTCAAGTTATTCATGTCAATAGGACCAATCAAAGGCACTATTAAATGTCATTTACTAGGAAAAAAATTGAATCTAGTTCCAAAAGGAGAATGGAGAAAAATAGAAAAGAAACTCAATACTTACAAAAAAAAAAAAATGTTTTACAATATTTCATTTGAACCGGTTTGCAAAATGATTATTTGTTTAAACTTCAAAATGGTAGCCCCAATCTGGTTTATATCTTTATTATCAGATTTACTAATGATGAACGTAGTTAACTAAACAAGTTAATGAGTAAGTAATAAAATAAATAAGTTGTAATCGTAAAATATTGTATATCAAACATAGTTAATTCCATTTAGTGCTGATGTTTTTTTTTTCAATTTATTAAAGAATGATTTATTAGTTATAATGAAAATAAAGAAATGAGTAATCTTGCTTATGTTTCTCCGACTTCTAGTAGAGTTTTCTACAAGATGTCAATTGATACAAATGTTACGGCTAATAGCCGAAGTGCGGTCGGCTAGAACTAGGTGTAGTCGGTAGCAGTTGGTTAAACTTGGGTGTAGGCCGCGAGCTCGGGACTTGGGGCACCAAACCATTGAGCAGAAGCTGCACGGGACTCCTATTTCTGTCTGCAGGGTTTAAAGGAACTTAACCAAAGTGAACCTCGAGGTGCCCCAGATGACGGTGCGCGGCTGCACTTAATTCTAGCCGTTATGGTAAAGGCTGAACATAGTTCTAACCCAGTAGGATAGTAAGTTTAACCGCATGTGGCCGGCTAATACTAGGTATAGCCACAGTTCGGCTATAAGCCGTAACATACCTACACGTCATGCTTACATTATCACGCATTTTCTTACCTTTCAGTGAGATCTAGCCTGCTTGAATGTAGCCTCTCTGTATGTATTAAGGATGAGCCATAGAATTATAGTAAGTATACTCATCAGTCAATATAAGGAATTATTTGAGATGTATAACATCAACAGAAGAGCGACCCTAAGAAAATCTACCCTTATAAGTGAAATACGATGGCCTCATTGTACATACTACACCGTTAATTAAATTGTATCCAAAACGCTTCAAAGTAAAAAAAAAAAAACATATATGTTAGGTCTGTATATTACTTTCGCTCTTATTTTCAAAACTGAATACTACCCAACGCTACTTGGCCACTGAAATAAGTAGGATGTACAACTCTACTAAATACTGATAGAAATAGTTGGGCATTCACATTGACAATAGGATCAATAGGCAATGCCAAACTTTAAAACCAGGCACTACCTATCTACTCTTTGCAGGCATGTAAACATCTAGGTAATAATCAAGTATCTACCATACATTCTAATAAAGTTTAACAATAAACGCAAGACAAAAAAAACACGTACAAAACGACTAGATGCGTCATTTGTTTGACCTATTAAATAACATAGCCACAAAAAACAAATAGAATAGACTAGTATTATTCGGAACTACACATAGCTCTTTTAGTCGTAAGTACCTACAGGTTTTTATGTCAATTAGGTAGGAAGGTCCTCCATTATCCTTGATGATGGTGTAAAAACATTCTAAATGTTGTCAGTAAATCGTTCTGCGGTTGTTTTTGGACACTTTGTTGCGTTCGTCTGGTAATTGCCTAATATGTCTTTATGGAATTTCGAAAAAAGATTCTAGTATTTTTATGGCAGCTTTTTTTGGTCTTATTATGTGCCTACTTTGCGTCACGGACGTCACAAGGATATCTGTGTCTAGATGGAAATAATAAACTTTATAGTTGTAGGTAATACTTTATAGTTAAAAATACAATACATATGCTATACAAATCTTAATTCTAATTGGACGTATTCTATGCAATGCACAAAAACAGGTATGAATTAAAATTTTGACAACGAAGACCATAGTAAAAAAAAGAAGGACAAAGCAGACATTAACAATATGGACTAATTGCCGACTAAAAGGCTAGATGTCACCTTTGATGTCAAGTCTAGATTAGTAATAAAAATTATGACTTTTTAGTAGGTATTTGTAGAGACGTACCTACTGTCAATCAAATAAACTTTAAAATTAAATATGATTAAGAAATTATGTATGTACCTTTCTAAGTATCTGACAAGTTAATCGGAACTTATAAGGACGTGATGAGTTTCCATCGTCGAATCTCATCATCAGCCACCCACATAAGGGGACTTTGCTATAATCCTCACGCTTGGCAGACGTCTTGGGGATCGCAAGCCGCTGCTGCCCGACTTCCGGATTTTTCCTTGGTCGCTTTCTACGACACCATCGGGACGAAATGATACCCCACGCGGAATTAAGGTGTTGTGAACTTAAGTTGAGCTGTCATTAGGGATTGGCAGCTCATCCCAATTACCTTAATTTCAAAAAGATGTTTTTCTATTTCTGCGTACATAATCTTATTTGTTCCGTATGGTGTCGGACGTAAAGAATAGCACCATCCCATATCTTTCCGTGGGTGTCGTAAGAGGCGACTAAGGGACTCACCAGAGAATGGACAGCAGCGTTCTCTGTGCCTTTGTAACAACCATACTGCGATCGCTAACCCGCCTGCCAAGCGTGGCGATTATGCCAACCTCCCCCCCGTTGGGGGAGGCTTATGTCCAGCAGTGGACGTCTTTCGGCTGAAATGATGATAATACCTAAGTTTCTCATTTCTCATAATTTTCAGAACAATGTGATAAAAACAAAAGCGAATAGTGCACATATAGTGCGTGCCACGAAAGATGAGACGTGACACAGACTTGCAAGTCAAATCAAACTTTTCAAAAAGACATATAGATTATTCATTTGTTTTTGCGTCCTGTCAAACTATTCACACTAGCGGCATATCAAACGTTGACGTCCTTTCACGCTGATTATAGTGAAAAGGTTAAGTGGCACTGCAATACTTTAATAGACATATTAGGACATACGTAACCGCTTACATATTCTACCAAAATTAGACAGAAGTGGTCATTCCATCACTCATCGTTTGAAGACGGTCCAAAACGAACTGGACAGTTTTTTAAATATTTTTACAAATAAGCTGAAGGCCAACTCCTGTAATCAAAAACGTTTAAAATATATTCGCAATCATATTTTAGCGACAATCAATATCACACACTTGTCAAAAATGTAGGTAAGTTAGAGGTGATTTTGACAGATTGTATCTGAGATTAGAATTTTCTTATTTATTTATTTACAATTTATGCACAAAGGTACAAAAGCGGACTTAATGCCTTAGGCATTCTCTACCAGTCAACCAAGGGTGCTGAAGACATAATATGGCAGTTGCATATAAAAAACATAACAAAATAGGTAAAGTACTTAATCAAAAATATATAACTATTAAAATATATACCTATACAAATATATTTATGTATATATTCAAAAGAAAAGAAAAGACGTTTATGAGATGACATACTGACTGGCGGCCGTCCTGATATCGAGAGGAGGATCGTTCCAAAGAAGAATGGACTGAATATGAAAGGAAGAGTCAACAAAATCAGAAGTATGAAAAGGGCACAGCAAGAGAAGATTGTTAAAAGTTCTAGCGTGTCATCATCATTTGCCTAGCCTTTTCCCAACTTCTTTTTTTTTCCTTTTAATTTTTTATTGTATTTTGTTTTATTTTACATAGTAAAAAGAAAGTTGCTTCCGCTGTCTGTACGGTTAGATCTTTTAAGCTTTAATGCGGTTTTCGACAACAGATAGAGTGATTCAAGAGGAAGATTTATACTTCATCATCTGCCTAGCCATTTCCCAACTATATTGGGGTCGGCTTCCATTCTAACAGAATGCAGCTGAATACCAGTGTTTTACATGGAGCGACTGCCTATCGGACCTCCACAACCCAATTACTAGGTAACACGATACCCCTTGGTAAGACTGGTTGTCAGGCTTTCTGGCTTCTGACTACCCATGACGACTGCCAAACATCTACAAATGACAGCCAGAACAGCTTTACGTGCTTTCCGAAGCACGGAGGGAACTCGGTATGAAAGTGATGGTCACCCATCCACAGACCAACCGCGGCTAGCATAGCTTAACCTTTAATCGATCGATCTGTACGGCTTAAACTTAGCCACGAGCTCCGACATTTCCGAAATTTGTAGCGTGTGAAGAGCATAAATATTTAAAGTGGGACATTAGACCCACCTGGTGGGTTCTTAACCTTTTGACCTTCACTGTCATGTTTAGATGACAAACCAAAATGAGCCCAACACACTACGGTCACAACTACATGACAGACTTCTATACGTAAATCGTAGCTTGGCGCGGAGGGCACGTTTTTGCTTTTTGACGTGGCGAGCAAAAGGTCAAAATTACGGTTTAAAAATCGAACAACAAATACTAGGAGACCAAGAGAAAGAGACTGAAAATATTCATAGCACTAATAGGTTTATAGAACGTCGTGACACTTTAAAATCAAAAGAGATTTTACAAGTGCATACCTTGACCTTAATCTTCCTCTATATTAAACTTCTTCTTATTTATCCAAAGAAGGATGCCACACATCTGGCGACGTTTGAAGTAATTATTATTGTGCAAGCTCTAACTGCTAGCTGCTAGCTAATACTGCAATTTTTCACTACGACATAAGAGAATATTGGCCATTTTCCTTTAAAAAGAACGGAAATCATGAAGTATTTGTGAATGATGTTAACAATCGAATGCATATATGGTCTGTTCCATCACCTTCCAATAAGTTCCGGTTAAATCACTTGTCAGATCATTTCACACAGAAACTGTTCCATTTTTAAAATATTTGAATAGTGTCTATTGTGACGTGGTGAAGCAGGCCCTTTAACCTCTTAATATCTGAACTTTTTGCTGTTTCATGTGGAGTTGTTCCCCTTTATAAAGAAGTTTAAAAATAGAATATGTTTGTAAGTTCCTAACAAAATGTCAATGAGACAAGATATAAAGTAACAATACTATTTTCATTGACTGCCCCTCTAGCAGTGTAGCCAATAGGACAAAGTCTCGTAACAGTTTTTGCGCAGTTGATTAAAAGGTGGTAAAAAAGGTTTCGCTTGATGCATTTCTGCCAAAAGAACATAATAGATAGATACTCAAATTGGTGCTAGATCATTGTCTCCCACTGTACATAACTAGAATCTGGCCTAAGAGGAAAGAAATAAAAGTAATGCATGCTAGAGATAGAGAATCTTAGCCACCTTTAAGGTACCTACACCATAGATATCCAAAGGTAGACTAAACTTTGGGTCTCTTTCAAATTTCGAATAAATTACTTGGCAGATCCATTTTTGAAAAGCGACAGCGTCTATTGACAGAAATGGTGTTACAGGCCCTTTGAGTTCTATGAAGAATGAATGTGACTACAATGAAGCCGCAGGTTTATATTATTTAGGTTTAGTAAACGAAACATTGTAGATGTTGTCTTCTCTGTTTGACCTATAGGTATAGCTATATAAAGAAAGATAAATTTCCTGTAATGTTCAGCCACGTAACTATCTAAGCTTTGACTTTTTGGACGGTTAAACGTTATTCACCATCATCATCATCACATCAGCCTATTGCAGTCTACGTAATTACTAAAAAGTAAATTAATAAAAAGTTCTTACCGAGCAAATAAACGAGCAATCCGTATGCAACAATAATATATTCCAAAATTGTGCAAAAAATCTTTCAGGTCATCTAAACGATATGAAAACACACTATTTTCAGCAAACTAATGTTACACAACTAACTACTAAGTTCACACGTCAAATAAGTCAAAATCCGCGCCCTTGGCACCACTGAACAATATGAAAAGGACCTAGAGAACGTTTAGCACTGAATTCGAAACACTGTGTGTAAATATTTCTAAACCTTTATAATAGTATCTTTGATTTTTTTATTGTCACTTCACCCTTATATTTACACTCTATCTAAAAAAAATCTTTCAGAAAAAATTAAGTCAGGTCAACGGCAAAAAAGTTGAAAGTCATCCGTTCCATTTTTAAAAGTCAATTTGACAGTAACGTGTTCCGAGTTGGAAGTCGGAACTGACAGCGGTTGACAGGTCGCGTGGTTGGGCACGCGCGGTCGTGTGAGCGTGCTGTGCGCACGGGCATCGGCGCCACACTGCGTTCGCGCGCTTTTCGACCTATGAAACCTTCGCTCACAGCCTCCAAAGAGTATAGGATGTATTAGAACTGTCGATGATTCTAAAAGATTTTCTCACGGAAAGGACCCTCGATATGTAGATCGGTGTGTTGACGGCCTAACGGTTCAGAGCATCATCGCTGACTGATGTTGATGAGTCGACTTAAGTTTTGTTTTTAATTTTGACGGGTTAGAGTGGATGGTTTATTTTTTAAAGTGGGATTATTCTATCGTATTATGAATGTGAGTCTTATGGGCCGTAGTGAATCGGAGCCGAGGCTTTTTGTGTTGTTCAAAGTACTTCTGTCAATGAAAATGTATTGTATTTAGTTGTGTAACGCTCAAACGCTTTAGCCACGTGTTTCGTTTAAATGCAGTTGATCGATTTGTTGGTGATTTATAACTTTAAGGGGCACCATTTTTTTTCATTAAGGTTGTGCGTTTGACGTTTGTGCTGTAAGATGGTATTAATAGGTTCTATGATACAGAGAAAACATGGTTATTTCCTTAATAGGGTTAGTGTAAAAAGTCATACAAAGGATTTCGATTTGAAAAATGTGTGTTTTTGACTTGAATTGCAATCAAATAAGTTGTTATTAAATTTGAATAGGTACATATTTAGAAATAGGCTAGGGGTTTCAATTGAGAAGTCACTTTCACAATTCACTATAAGTTTTGTAGACCATGTGGAGGCTAATGCTGGCTTTAAAAAAAAACAATTTTTAAAGAAAATATTTGACATAACATAGCTATAGGATGATTAATTAACTCTTTTGAGTAAAATCCTCACTCCGTGGATATGTTGGTATTATTCTGTAGTGAACAAAATACTCTACTAATTGAGGTCAAAAGTTATTTCTGCTGCTTAATCTATAACATTACTAGGAGAGTTATGTGTCTAGCCTATATTTATAACTGTATTTCTATAGACTTACAAATATACTTATTGATATTTCAATATAATGAAGAAAGTTTTAATTTTTCTTTCCATAGTAAAGTGAAGGTGATAATTAAAAATATAATCATGTAAAATAACTTTTTTTTTCGTCACTATGACATGATAATTTTTAACCTTATTACATTTTAGAATGACGGTAATTAATATACTTATACTTAATACATAAAATATACTAAAACATTACATTTATTATTTTCTTGGAGTCTAAAGCACGATAAAAGCTTTCTAAGAAGAAAAGACATCAACGAGCAATCAATTACCAAAATTGTTTCACATAAAATTTTATCTAATTTTCGAAACAACAACTACGACCAATTTCAGCAAACACCTAAAGACATTTTACTGAACTTATAAATAGAGACTATTTTTTTTACTGTACATTGTAAAAAAAACGTGACAATGTCTCAATACACACAATTTTAGTGGGCAATAACTTTGATAGATGTCAAAAGTTCACACCACGTGTAAATTATCACCCTGATAATAGACAACCTTGATAATTTTACAAGGATTGCGTCATCAATGACTGTCAACATTCAATAGAAAAAAATAGTGTGCGAGCGAGACAGCACTATCTCTGTTGTACCGCCGCATTGTCACCTCCGCTTCAGAGCGAACAGTCGTCACGGATCACTGCGAAAGCCGGCCCATTGTAACGACACACCGGCAAACTATAACCATCTCTTTCTCTCCTGCACAATTAGCATGGGAGTTATTTACAGAGAGGGACGTAATCAAGTGCGTTTTTTGGACGAATTGTTTAGTTTTTTGTGAAATATAGATCAACTTTAAAATAATATGTCATTGACCCTGAGTTCCGGTAAAATAGCAGTGGTTGTAGAAATGAGAAAAAAGAGTTTATACCTATCTACGGTTCAGGTATTTTCTAGCCCAAAAAAATATAATAAATAATATTGTATATGGTTTAAATTTTAAACCTCCTACCTATTTATATTACCTACTTTGAATATGTATTCGTTTTAAATTTATACTTAGAATAGGTATATAACAAACTGCAAGTTCAGAGGCATACAAATGTTGTTTATTAAACGAGTTCGTCATTTTTAGTTCGAGCTACATTTATTTAAAAAAGTAATGATGTACTTTCTTATATTGTGAATGACTTTCATAATACAGTGCTTTGAAAAATGTAGGCACGTACCTATCTATTCGTGACAATGTAAATCAGTAAAAAGAAACATGTGAAGCTATCTTATTTAGTAGGTACTACATTTTGAAATATAGGTATTAAAATGCATTCTGACTAATAAGAAAAATAAGTATCAACATAATATTAGATTTTGTACTCACTGCAATAATATTATGGTATGTTATTGTTGCCAGTGGTGGTTGTTATGCAGGATTACAGGATTAAAGGTTATTTTCACACAACCAGCCAGAAATATTGCAAAAAAAAAACAACAAATTTTCCTATATTAGTTATCTGTTATCTAGTAATTAACAACCAATCAAATATTTTTGTTTTTTTTTTTTATTTATCGTAAAAAAAGGTTTAAATCGCATTAAAGAACAATTTAAAGTTAAATGAACAAAGATAAAGCGAGTGTTAGTAAGTTCTGGATTCACACTAGTAAAAGATTACTGATCTTTTACTTTACTCCTAGGAATGCTCGCTACCTTTGGCTTAGTGCGCTCGACAATGTACAGCATGATCCGTTGTTTCCTTTGAGTTAGAGTTCATAGTTTTTCTAACATGTAACTTTAGGAAATGTAAGTTTTAAGTACGTGTATTTAATACCTCTCTCTTATAGATAACTACTATTGACCCAATATTTTGTTCAAAAAAAGCGGCCAAGTGCGAGTCGGACTCGTGCACGAAGGGTTCCGTACCATAATCTTTACAACATATTTTTTGTCTTGTTGTACAAAATATTTTGTCATGTGCGTCACTCTCTCGTGAATAAATGGTTTTTCTTTCTTTCTTTCTAACATTAAACATCGAGCAAAAAATTGGCGAAACATTATGTATATTATGCATATTTGTTGTATGGAAGCCTCCCTTAAATATTTATTTTATTCTGTTTTTATTTGCTGTTATAGCGGCAACAGAAATACATAGTTTGTGAAAATTTCAACTGTCTAGCTATCGCGGTTCTTGAGATACAGCCTGGTGACAGAGAAACGGACGGATAGACAGCGAAGTCTTAGTAATAGGGTCCCGTTTATACCCTTTGAGTAGGTACGGAACCCTAAAAATGTAACAACATTTGTATAAAATGATCTGCCAAGTAATTTCATCGGAATTTATTGTAAGGTGGTCTTGAACTGACATTTGTATAAGTTCAACATCAAGTAATTAATTAATTTGTTCATTCAAAATCCTAATGCTGTTACTGTTGTTCTTTTTTTATATAGCATTGGGTAAGACACAATTAAATATTTGCAAATGTAATTATAGAATGTAAAGGGGCCATCATATATTTTAAATTGCATATAGTGTACAATTTAAAATATATGATAAATAATAATAATAATAATATGTGGGGACATTTCACACACGGCCACCTGACCCCAAACTAGGGAGACCCTGTACTATGGGTGACAGACAGCTGATATACATACACAAATATATTTTAAATACATACATATATAGATAAACAACACCCAGACACAAGGCAAACACAAGTGCTCATCACACAAATATTTACCCTGGGCGGGAATCGAACCCGCAACACGCTGCGCAGCAGTCGATCGCTCAGCCACTGCGCCAACCGTGACCTACATTCGGGCAAATAAATGACTTTGAACTTGGTGATGTAACAGGCTCTCAGTGTTAGAAGTAGTATCCTGTTGTATCCAAATTTATTTTATACCTGATTCTTTTTTTGAAATATTTAATCAAATTACAAATTAGATCTATGTTCAATGAGAGCTTTGTACAAAAAGATACATTTCAGTTAAAAAATTAGTACCTTACCTAAAATGCCTTTTTAATAAAACTTCACGAGTACAAAACCCTTTGGCAATTTAAACAAGCCCAATCAAGCATTACTTTAAATAGTGTGTTAAAAAAAAATGTAGAGGTCCGTGGATCCTAATCGGATTTAGTAGCTGAAACAAAATTATTACTACACGACCATAAAACAAACATAACTTTTACTAGAACCCATCTTCAAAACCCAAAACCAACAGAAATAATCGAATTTCTAATTCTATTTTTAAACTCGACGAAAATCAGCTACATCCTATACACAATTGACCACCACAAAGGTCATCGGGTACCAGTGACCGAGGGATTCTCACGCCCGTTGCCATAGCAACCGATACCACAGCCATATCACCGTCGATATTGAGCGTAATTTGTAGCCTCGTGGTACAGAGAGATTTACTGCGGAGTAGATACCAGACGTTTACTAAGAAAAGTGGAGTAAGAACCAAATGCTAAAGGTTGGTTATGTAAGCTGTGGGTGGGTGTACTGTGATAGTTTTGTGATGTAACTACACTGCTCAACATTGTCCAGGGATATTTTAAGGTTCTTAGGGATATTTGCAAATGGAAAAGATAGCGAGAAATAGAAATTATTTTTTTTAAATTGGGCTCTATCGGATGTTTAGACAGGAACTTTTTCGTGGAACATACTCAACCATTCATTAGGCATTTGCTATCTGTGCCATTTTAAAAATAACGCTTAAGACACCATTTTCATTTTCATCGCGATTGCACAAACTAACACATTTATGTGAAAGTCATCCATGTGAACAGAAAGAGTAAAGACAGCGCTAGCCAGCTTTGACAAGGGCCATCATATACAAGTCTAGAATATTTATATAAAAGTTTTCAAATATTCATGTTTTCTATTAAAAGTTTTCATATATCCCTAGATAATATGCTCCAAAACACTGATCGTAGATATGAAAAAGGTTTTTTAACAAAAAGAAACAACTGCCTTCAAAAACTTAAAAGTGAAAAATAACTTTAGCACAGAACACACATGACTTTAGTTTAGCTTTTTAGTACCTCCTTCTCATCCAAATCCATTTAGAAATAGCCAAAAACCAGAATGTCGTTTATGTAATATTTTTGGGTTTTTGTTGTTTTATTTTTTTAAGTGCAGAGGCACATTTGCTGGAGAAATAGCGTAACCAACATACAAAAAAATAAAAATACGTACCTGGCTTTATAATATTATTGATGATTTAGCAAGTCCTTAAAAAAAAAATTGAATACCTACTAGCTCAGATTATGAAACAAAAGGCAGATAGACCGTGCGGAACACTGAGAGTGCCACAAAAGCAAATACAAATTCAAAAACGAACACCTACAATTCGCTTCGCGCTGTACCGACACGAGTCAGTACAGCACGAAGCGAAGCATCGTTAAAAAAAAAGAAATTCTAATACAAATAAAAAATTAAAAGCGAATACAATCACAAGATGGTAGGTATTCGTTTTTGAATTTGTATTTGCTTTGGTGGCTTCACTCGCAGTGTTCCGCGCTGTCTATCTGCCTTTTGTTTCATAATCTGAGCCTACTAGCTTAACTGTGCAATTAGCAATTACAATAGTTAAACAATAGCAACAACGCTGGCTAAGCGGATATACGAGTATTCAAAGAATTAACATAGTAAAATAACTGAAATTCAAGGTTGTCGCCCAAAAACTACTGCAGTTACTTTCGTTATTTATACCAATGACGTATTATAAATAGACGCGTCATACACGAACATTAGTGCACTTTAAAACGGCGCAATTTTTTATATCTACATACCAGTAGGCACATGCAATTAAAACAGCGCGAAGAAAAGGACAGAAGCATACGGCGTATTCCTCTTAGAAAAAGATAAACATACATATTTTGTTACGTCAGTTATGTGTGAATTACGAGCGATACTGACGTATAGCCACGACACTGGGTGGTACGTGACTAAGAGAAACCCCGGCAATTGCCTGGCTTTAATATTGCCATTATTGAGCGCGGGTAACGCATCTATGTATAATATATCATCGATTTATACTTAGATATTTTACAGCTCCTCGGCCAATGAAACACCAACTGATTAAATTATTATACAGCCAAGAAAAACAAAAGACTTAGCAAAATAAACAACTTAAATCAAAAATTAACTCAATTAGCGATCATAATAAAAACCGCCCATAATATGCTACCATGAAATTAATTAAAATGGCTGCGGTGACGAGCACATTGCTGCCACCTAGCGGACTGTGACAATTACGTGCTTGGAACGCTTGGCGTGCCAGTTGGATTCCAACCAATTAGATACGAGAGAAAAACGGAACGAAAAAAATTCGAATTCAAAATGTTCTCATACTTCTCATTGACAGCTAATGCTGCTTCATTAGGATTGATGTTGTTTTGTTTTGCGTGTTTAAAAATGGAATGCAGCGAATATGAAATGCGTATGAAGCCTAATATTGTTTTGAATTTTCAATATGAAGACACCAATAATTCAACAACTTTTCTTTTAAAACAGTTTATTATAGCTCTGAAAAGCGGATTATTTTTCTATTAACTGTTAAATATGATTTTGAGTTGCTTTGAAATCAATGAATATTTAGTTAGTCAATCGAGTTGGAAAATAAGTGACGTTACAGCACTATGAATACTACAAGATTTTGATTGCATCTTCCTACTTGAGGAAAAGAACTACTAGAGAAAAAGAAGGAAGTATTCGATAGCATCTAGAACAGGGTTGAACATAGTTTTCTATGTAGGTATCTACTGTAAAGGAAGGTGCGTAATGCAACTTAGTCGAAAGCATTTGACTAAATGTTTCTCCTAAACACTCCGAATTATTGTAGAAGTATTTTGTAATTAGAAGTGGTACTCGTGGAGCGCTGATTTTATATCACCCAGGATTCACCACATAGCACTGTATTTTGAGAGATAAGAGGGTATTTTTTTTTCTTGTGATGTTAACGTGCCCTTAAAGTCCGTGAATACAAGTCATTTTATTCGGTTTCCCTTTTTCATTTATAGAAATCCTCTGACTTCTCGCACACCATAACCACAGTATAAATATTAGTACTACTGTCACAGTATAAGTATTAGTACTATCGTACAGTAGCGACACGCTCCGCCCCCCACCGAAACACTGTTCCTCACGTCTAGACGCGCCGCATTGGCTCCGGCAAAGTCTTCAAGTTCAAGGGCTGACTCGTGGCGCGTAGATAATAATACATATATGAAATTACGTAATTTTTATCACATTAAACTATGACATATACATGCACTTACCTGTTTTAAACCAAATACCATAAAATACAAGTTGGAAGAAATAAATAAAAAATCTAAAAGTATTGCAGAATACTGTGTAAATCATTCCCTCATCAACCGTCATTCCCTCCTAAATGCAATGAGGAAATGACCGTGAGGTGGATGACGAATTTTAACTAAACCTACAAACTTCTTGATATGTACCTACTTACCTATTTGGAAGTTCGAATTTCAAACCTTGAAAGAATCGAGTACCTACATGAGAGAGAAACACTTGTGTTGATGCCGGTATCGCGCGCTCGTTCAATCTCGCGCGCTCGCGGTGGCAGTGACAGCCCTAGTGATATTAACGCACACACACGCACGTATCTGTACAATTTGCTATGTTTGTAGTAGTGTAGGCAATTATATCGTTTCATTTGTATGAAGTGTCGCGGGTGTGCTACCGTACAGTAACGACACGCTACGCGTCCCTCTGAAACTGTTCCTCACCTCTTCCCGAGTCGAATGACTGCTCTGGGAACTGCTTTTAGTTCGAGCGGCGCGTAGACATCCACACACATGCACGTATTTGTAGGTACAGTCTGTTATTTTGGTAGCAGTGCAGGTAATTAAATCGATTCGTTTGTATAGTGTCGTAGGTGTGCCACTCGTAAGGGTATTTGACTGGTACCGTAAAGTTTATCGCTGTCTCCATAGCACGCTGAGCCACCTTGAATTCGTGGACCAGGCCTACGGTGAGTCAGCCCCGGATCTACGATTTTTTCCAACCGGGGCAAAACCTTGATAGTGGCGCCCTCCCCCCCCCCCTTTTACACCCCCTTCCTTCAGTGTTTAAGAAAAACCGTTAAAACTAAACAGCCTATGAGTAGCATTTTTGTGACCATTTGTTAAAATAATAATCCTTTAATAACTTTAAACTTTTTATTATCTAATAACTAATAACTTTCATGACATATAACAGAAACAAAAAAAATGTATATTACTAACTTAATATATACTATTAACTAAAGACTACAACTTTACACGGCGTGCTTTCTTTTCTGCGAAAGAATCTATATCTCCTCAAAGTTCGTTGCATAGGCAGTTTTGTTTTCAATGGCCAGGATCGCAAGGCCAGATAAACGATCCTGACTCATTGTAGAACGTAGATACGTTTTAATTATTTTTAGTTTGCTGAAGCTTCGCTCACAGCTTGCAGATGTTGTTGGTAATGTGCAATAAATTCTTAAAGCTATACTAACATTGGGAAACGCTTCTTGCAAGTCATGCTTGTACAGATGTTGTAACAGGTCGAAGGCACTTGATTTTTCATTAATTTCATGTACTAGCTCTTTAAATACGGCAAGTTCCTGGCAAAAACCAACTGCATTCAAGTCTTTTGAATATTTTAAAGCTAGATCGGCTCCATTTTTTTGCAGATCTTCTGTTGACATATTTAAAAAGGCGTGGCCACTTAGGAAGGCGAATTTTTCATGTAGACTCTTTGCACTCTCTACTCTTATCTCAATTTCTGTTAAAATTTTGTCAAACACTACTTTTATGTCTTTGGAAAATAGCCTAGTCGGATCTAGCATTCTTGTTTCGTCTTCACAGATTTCGTCGTGTTGCTTTTTCTTTTTCGAAATTCGTTTGTTTTTAAGAACCGGCTCAATTTCCAACTTTTCTGATACAGGTGTAGCTTCTTTGATCCAATATTCTACCGGTTTTTCTCTCATTTCTTGCAAGATCTTACCAAGGCCTTGCATTAGCGCCACAGAACGCGAAATGATAATATCCTCTTTTTGTATTTCAACGTTCACTCTATTAATCTCTCGAAGAATATTATCCCAAATTGTCAAGTTGAGGATAAATTTAAAATCCATTACCGCATGTAGCAAATGACCAGCTTCGTACTTAGATTCTGCGGCTAGAGAGGATTCTTCAATTTCTTCCAGAGCTTTGACAACTTCCGGTAAATTATTTAATAGAGCAGTAACAGCTTGATGTTTAGCCGACCATCTAGTTTGACTACTTCCTTTTAAGTTGGTTTTTGTACACTTTTGCATTATTTTCCACCGCGTGGTGGATCCGACAAAGAAACAATAAAGTTTTTGTACAAGCCCAAATAGGCTAACTGCTTGTGGGCATGTTGAAGCTGCATGCACGCCAACAAGATTTAAGGAGTGCGCTATACACGGTACAAACTCTGCCAGCTCGTTCATTTGCATAACTCTGGATTGGACTCCTTTGTATATGCCGGCCATATTAGATCCGTTGTCGTAAGATTGTCCACGACATTTTTGCACATCCAAACCATCAGCTTCTAGTTTTTCTAGAATACGCTGTGTGATGTATTCTCCAGTCCTCCCGTCAACTTCAATAAAATCAATAAAACTTTCCTTTATTTCACAACCAGTTTCTGTTATTTTGATGTATCGAATCACCTGGCTCATTTGTTCTGTGTGAGATATATCTGGAGTGCAGTCAAACATGATTGTGAAATAGTTGGCGTCCTTGATCTCATTGAAAATTGTATTTCGAACTTTGTTTGCCATTATATCGATGATTTCATTTTGTATCGTTTTTGACAAATAGGACACATATCCTTTTTTTAAGTGGTCCAATTGATACTTGAGAGTAGGATCATATTTAGCGAGCAGACTTATCAAATTAAGAAAATTTCCTTGATTAGGCTGAGGACCATTTTCAGCGAGATCACTCGGTGTTTCTTTAGAAACTCTAAAAGAAAGACAGTTTGTGGCAAGATACATGACAGCGTCCATTATTACATGTAGAATATGTCTCCATTTTTCCTTCTCGGAGTGAATTAGTCGTTCTACGTCGCGATCGATGCCCTGACCTGATTTCATTTGTTGCAGACGGGTTTTCCATTTAATAAAACATTCTTTATGCGTTTGTGATACCTCATGCTCATTTAATTTTTCTGAAGTCTTTTTCCAATTTTTGAGACCATCGATACACAAGGCTGATGTAGAAGTGCTGTCGCTTGGTTTTTCCAACCTAAAAATATAAATAAATATGTAAGTATCTATAGTTTGATGAAAGCTGAATTACAAGCTCACTGAACGTGGGCTTGATTGCAAAGTTTATTAACTATAGGTACTTCTCGTTACCTCTTCCTGAAGAGTTTATTTTATTGTATTGTAGAGTTTACTTATAACTACAATACTAAAAAACCCAGTAAATTAAAATATCCCACTAACTGGTTTCTATAATCTATAGTCATAAAACTTACATCAAAAACGTAGAATTTATTGAATTACAAATTTCAATGTAATAGTGTTCAGTTCAGAGGTCGGAATATGTAAACTAATAAAAAGCACGCATAAAAAATATACCTCTAATAGCTATGTAATTATTTCTTACCTGTAATTCTTGCAAATTTTTGATTTCCACTACGATAATATATGATTTCACTAATAAATTACTTATTATATTAACGCTGATTACTCGCAAACGCAATCAACGTCTTAAACAAACAGTGTTGTCACTTGACGTTCGACTGTTTGAATTTGTTCGGCTCGGCTCGTATAGATGTGACGGGGATTCCCCTGGCAGAAAGATCACGGACACTACGCACGCGTTCAAAAATTTACTAGATCTGTTAAGATGCGTTCATGAATCACTTAGGTATGTGTTTAAAAACGAACTGGGCGTATGGAAATATAAAAGTTTGTTTGTCAAACATATTATATTAAGATTCGATTACTTGCTACAAACCTATGAGATTGTAGGAAAAGAGGCTTTATTTGTTCTATATTTCGAATTCTTTTCTCAAAGATTTGGCGCCCCCATGAAGCTGCCGCCCGGGGCAAGTGCCCCGGTTTGCCCCCCCTTAGATCCGGGGCTGCGGTGAGTGCCCACGTTTCGGCTCCGTAAGTCATTACGGGTAGGACGGACGCACTTGTTAAAGACCCTGGTCTTAAGGGATTGTGGGATCGACGATTTATAAATATCACGGTATGTTTTAGTCTATAAGTATAAACTCAATTAAATTTAGTTAATACGAAATAGGCACTAATATTTAGGTCAGTTGTTAGTGAGTATCCTGTTAAATAACTTAATTTCAAAAATATATTCGTACCTAATTCTAAATGTCGTGGGTACGAAATTTAAAAATCATTGTCAATCATATTAGCACTTACCCTTATTCTATCTAAAAATGTTATCAAGTTTTACTTATTGACCAAAATACGACTCTGTTTCCTTATCATCATTATCATGTCAACCTTTACACGCCCACTGCTTGGCGTAGGTCTCCCCCAAGGGAGGCTTCAGCCGTAATCGCCATGCTTGGCCGATGCATGTTGGCGATCACAGTAGGTGTTATGGTACTCAGAAGGACACTGCTGCCCAGCCTCTGGTCAATATCCCCCTGTCGCCTTTGCCGAAATGAGGTGGACTATTCGCGGACGTCACCACAAGGCTTGGTTCCCTTAGTTCCCTTAACCTTTTGATATAAACAGTGTAGATGACCTTTTATCTTATTATTTTAAAATGTTCCCAGTACACTATAAAAAGTAAGTAGGTACTTATGTTAGTACTTACTTTATTAAACACTTCCATCAATTCAAAAGCGTAGTAAAAGGGTTCACTTCCGACATTCTCAAAATACCAACGCGTTTTCAACTAAATTGATACGATGCGTCCAATCCGTGTTTGAAAGCAAACCAATTTTACCAGACATTCCTTCCCCCGCTCCACTGTAAGAAAATGTTACCTTTGACGGGTGAGTATACTGTTATTGGAGACCTAACAAAACTGGTGGTCTCGAACTATAAAAAGGATGGTCAATTGAGATAGAGTAGAATGCTTTATAAGCCTTTACAAAAACTTTATGAAGGATTTTTAGAATACCTTTACCTATATAAGGAATAAATAATCAAGAGTGCACCTGGACCCACAAGCATTGATAACAAATAAACTTTTAAACACAAGCTGTGGGCAAATACTGGACTTCGAAACAGGCTATAATTTATCATGGAAATGGATATTTTGTTCTTAGTTAGATGTTATTGGTTTTATTACATATGCCTAACAATCCAGTAGTGTTAAAATTTCTATTATAGTATTTATCCCTTATTTCCCCACTGCAGAGCAAAGGCGCCCCCCATTCCTTCCATAAGTCTCGACTTTTCGCTATGTCTATCCAATTCGTAAGGAAGCCGTCTCAGTCGACCCGCCATTTATTTCGTGGTCTATCGCGACCTCGTCGCGTCATTTCGGGGCTTCAATTCTGGAATTTACAGGCCTATATGTCGTTCGGCATGCGGCAGATATGTCAAGCCCAGTCCCAATTAAACTGGGCAGCTTTTTGAGATACGTCAACGATCTGTGTTTTGGAGCGCAGTGTTTTTTTCGAACTCGGTCGGTTAATATAACACCAAGTATGCTGCGCTCCATAGCACGTTGACAAAGTCCAGTAATACTATTCTATTATATTCTATTAAAGTATGCTTAAGGTGAGTAGTCAATCCATCAATTTAATCAGGTAGGATGACGCTCATCTTAAGCTCATTTCACCCAAATTTATTAAGGGAGATTTTTACAGAAAAGACCGGTAGAGTAGGTGCCAGCATTGTCATAGCCTGTAGATAGGAACATGCGCTACTATCTACAGGCTATGATAATGCTAGCACCTACCGGTCTTTTCTGTTTTTGTTCCGGCTGGCTGGAACTGCTGGATTACTTGACAAAGGGATTAGTTAACAATTATTCGACGCTTTTTCTTTTGTTTCATTCTCTTAACGTAATTTCTCGTAAAAAGGGGTAGCCTATTCTTTGCCAAGAATCAAAATGAAAAATTCTACTAACCTAACCTAACCTACTCGTAAGTTTTCTCATTTATTTTAAAACGAGCCGTCTTTCAAAATCATGGTTCATTCCTAAGAACATCTGCTACATCCATCAATTTCTACATTCCCCAGTACACTTATATACTTACAAAATTATATTTCAATCCAATCTGCAAGTAAAGTAATCGGGTAATCTCACATAAAGTGTATTGTGCGTCGGTGGCAGTAAAGACACGCGCACACTAAATTGTTTTATTCCGCACGCAAGTATTCAACGCACATTGCACGGGGTACAATAAAACATATGAGATGGAGTAGGGTTGGGCTGATATTATGTTTAGTTTGAATTTTCCTGTTCTGTTTCTGAAAGTATACAGTTTCAATAATTATGTGTGAACACCATGTATCAATGAACGTAACTTAGCTGTAATTTCTTAACTTGTAATACTTTCCACTAATATAGTGGTTTTTTAACGTATTCACATTAATTATTATATAATTGCGGTAACTATACAAAATATTGTTATCTATTATTATATAAGAATAATATCGAATGCTCACTTTGATCGAACAGGCATCTTAAAATTGAGTAGGGTTTAAGTATTTAGCCATAAGTATGGAGTTTTTCCCCAGTCTTCGCTATGCGAACTAAATTTTTCTTATGACGATCAAAAGTGCGTCTTAATGGTTTCATTTGGGAGCCAGGGAACCTGTTACTGTGTAATGTATGTTATGAATAAAGTTATTATTATTATTATAATTATTATTATTAATTAAAATAAATGATTTGACTTTGACTTTTAAGGTTAAGTTGTGTACCTAAGTAGTTTGTGTGCAACGAAAATCCATATAATTATTCAGAAATATAGGTATTTAGCTTTAGCTTTTGCCCGCGACTTCGTCCGCGTGAATGTCGGTTATAGTAGATGCAGACAAAGTCACTGATTAAAAAGTAGCCTATGACCTTCCCTGGGGTTCAAGCTATCTTCATACCAAATTTCATCAAAATCGGTTCAGCCGTTTCATCGTGAAAGCGTAACAGACAGAGTTACTTTCGCATTTATAATATTAGTATGGAAATATGGATTTAACTAATTGTGTAGGCTTTTCTTTAATAAAGATTTATTAATACCTACTTGTTATTTTTTAAAGAAAGACAATCCATATTTAAGTTGGTCCACTAACTAGCAGCAGTTCAGACTAACTCATCACTTAAGGAATATAGGTCCTGGGAGTAGATAAAAGGATGCATTGCCTTTCTGTATATTACTTATTATAAAACTCTACGTAAAACCCACGCAAGTCTGAAAGAATAAACCAACCATATCACATACTTGCCCCTTAAGGCGACGATATACGCCGGCGACCTTGAGCGACCAGAGAATCGTATGCGCTGCGTCCAAAACTCTCAAAGTTTAGTCGAAAAAACTAAATAAAAGATTTTTTTTTTGTTTTTTTTTTTACTTAAAAAAAAGGCGTATACTAAAAGATATATAATAAAATTGTCTGTAAGATAGTAAACGTTTCGTTTAAATATTCCTGGTAAATTTTGTGTGATTATCAATGTTTTGTCCGCGGCAGACACAACTTCACGATTTAATTAACTATTTAATATGAACTTAATCAAAAATATTCACATAGTAAATGATTAAGAGAATGTTCTAGTTTAACATATATTTTTTCAAATCATTTACACTACACAATACATTTTGACGTGATTGTCAGTTTAAAATCTGCAAAAGTCGCTTGTTAGCGCCTTAATCATTCATCGTAAACGAATATCATATCATAGATGGAATAGAACCAACATGATAATTTATTTTTTTCCTCCTCAAATTTATCTTAATTCGTCACCGACTCCCGCGCATCCCTAAGCCTATGAATCGCATAGCGGCGCGTACGGGGTAGCCTCGCGTTACGCAGACGATACCACTCTCCATTTCCTCACAATATCACAATAGCGTTTTTATATCGACGCGTGTTCGGAAACAATGCAACGCTCTCCAAGAATTTTATCATATGAGATTTTGTTTTATAATTGTTTTTTTGAGTATTGTTTTGGGTAACTTACTGTGTTTGTAGGGGGTACATAATAATATAATAATAATAATATATGGGGACATTTCCACACACGGCCATCTGACCCCAAACTAGGGAGACCCTGTACTATGGGTGTCAGACAGCTGATATATATACACATATACATTTTTTTTTGTAAATACATACATATATAGATAAACAGCACCCAGACACAAGGCAAACACAAGTGCTCATCACACAAATGTTTACCCTGGGCGGGAATCGAACCCGCAACACGCAGCGCAGCAGTCGATCGCTCAGCCACTGCGCCAACCGTGTCGTCTCCACATGATATTGTTTGGTTTTTTGAGTAAGAAGTAGTATAATAGTATAGTTCTATTTATTTTCTATTAGCTGACCCGACAGATGTTGTCCTGTCAATTGATTTTTCGACTTTTTTACCGTTTAAACCTTCCCTGGACTTCCACAAATATTTCAAGATCAAAATCAGCCAAATCGGTCCAGCCGTTCTCGAGTTTTAGCGAGACTAACGAACAACGATTAATTTGTATTATATAGATTAACTGCCACACTCAGAGACGTCACTTAATAATATTGAATCATTAACTTTAATCGACCAACATAAATTGGAACGCTGTCAGCCAAAAATATGACAGATTGAGAAGCCAAGTTATGTTGGTCAATTAACGTTAATGATTCATTATAATTAAGTGACGTCTCTGAGTGTGGCAGTAAGAGTTACGTATTTTAATTGTAACTAGCACTATGCCCGCGACTTTGTCCGCGTGAATTTTTAATTGATAATAGCATGTTACTTAGGCATAATGTAGCATTCTAATGGTGAAAGAATTTTTGAAATCGGACGAGTAGTTTTTGAGTTTATTCGTTACAAGCATACGATAATACAAGTCTTTCCTCATTATAATATTGTTGGTGATACTCAGAGCCTCAAGTCTGCTATTACAATAGTGTCAGAATGGTCTATTATTGATTTCATAATTGTTGATTTTGACAAGTTTGGTAATCTACTACTACTAATCGACATATAATGGCGTCATAAATGAATTTAGCAGATTACGAACTTTTAGCAAAATGACAATGGGATCGTGTTGGAATGACGAAATTATAAAAATAGCAGACTTGGCCCCCAGAGGTGTTATAAATTAAATAACGGACTGTACAGTACGGTCAACGTAACTTGGTGCATCTGAAGTTAGCCGATTAGCTGCGTAGTAGACAATTTCGTTCCTAAAAGTTCCATTGCGCAGCCAAACAGCTAACTTCAGACGCGCCAAGTTACGTTGACCGTATTGTATTATAGGTTGGTTCGTATATTGAACATTAAGGACGCACGCTTCTTGGTCCGTAGATTTTTGGGATATGGTCAACGGCCCGTCGTCTCCCGCTCCCGTCGTTTTGTCTCCAACAATATTGTTATTAGTGTAGATAAGATGGTCAAATGAATTTTTTTTAGAGATCACCTAATCGAAGAAGAAGATAAAGAAAATAAGCGATAATTTATTAGAAACATATGATGACGGAACCACATTATTAGTGAAAGAAAACACAAAGGCTCGCTCCCAACTCTCCCCAATACTGCAGTATTTTATTTGAAAATCGAACGATACTTTCGCAGTGTAGCACATCATAGACATAATAAAACTATGATTCTAAACACGTTGGACAGTAATTTTATTCACGGACAGGGGTCACATCCCGATTTTCTCCCCTGGGATCAGTTGATAAGATCAAATTACTGATATTATGCAACGTAAAAACCACCTACGGTACAACGAGCCTCGTCCTTGTGGAAATATACGGGAGGATAGTGCTACGAACCTTTATGGTACGGTTAGACAAAAATGATGAATATTGAAGTTAATTGGAAATTATATATAGTTTAACGAGCACTATATAATATGAAGAGAAAGTTGAAAAAGTGACCAGTTTCAAGCAGTAAATTAGAGTTCCAAATCCCGCCAAAATGGCGCTAGCGTAGGCACAGGGTTGTGGTATGAATGTAGCAGTTGTTGACGTATTGAAGTATGGCGAGTTAGATTTTTTTACCACTTTAGCGCCACCCTTATGTAGTACACTTTTACATACATAGTGATAGTACTTCTTACCACCACACCCGCGACACACCATATAAACGAAACGATATATTTGCCTACACTACTACTAAACAACAGACCGTACAGATACGTGCGTGTGTGTCTACGCGCCGCTCGAACAAAAACGCAGTTCCCACAGCAGTCGTTCGACGCGGGGGTAGAGGTGAGAAACGATTTCAGAGGGAGGCGGACCGTGTCGCTACTGTACGCTAGAACTAATATTTATACTATGCCTCTACCCTCAATAAATATATCTACATACATAATGAATGGACACGTATTGTGTGTTAATTAAAATATCGTTGCTCGAGGTTTACCTGGATATACAAAAATGCGACACGATGAGTACCGACTTTTTAAAGTTGGTGGCTGGCATCAGATGGATGTGGGCTGCCCACGACTGGGTTGGTTGGCGATCTCTGGGGGAGCCCTACGTTCAGCAGTGAACGGCAATAGGCTGATATGGCAAAAATGCGACAACTAGAGTGACACGCAGCTGACTCAGCAGAATACACAAGTGTATGATCCTGTCGGACTTATTTCAATTGTTATACGGTTGTATACACGGTAAAAGGGTCATCAACCCGCAAACATTTAACATGGATTCATTATGTGATTCTAGAATCTCCAGAATTAAGTTTTTTCGCACCCACGATACATGAGGAGTTCCTAATGCGACACAACTATTTTTTTTAAAGAGAAAGTATGGCTTGTCGATGTTGCACTTCTGTGTACAAACACATGTACTTAATCCCTGGTAACCCCACGCCGGTTGCACGCCGTAGTACCACCGACCCTGTGTTTTCAAAGAGCGAAACCTAACCAGATATTCTAAGCAACTAAGTAAAACCTCCAACAAAATACCATCGCCATTGAAATTTAGACGTAAGCGCATAAGTGAATCTTATTGCCAGTACGTAGTATCGCAAATTATAATATTTATACCCCATTACTCTTTGCTAACAGCCACGTGAGATATGATAATAATAGTGTTCATTGGAATTTAATTTACGGCTGACATTGTCTTATTTACGTTATAATATGCATGGTAAAATATATTATGAGGTAATGTTTGTCATTTGTTTTGAATTGTGAAATAAATTAACAGACTTGTGTAAACGGTATTTTACTTTTTAAAGTAACTTGCGTTTTTATAGTGTTGTACAAAATAGCATTTAGAGCAAATTTAACGAAGACCTTTTTAAAAGTGAGAGGAAATTGTTGTATATAGTTTAAAACTGTTGTGTTGAATATTGTTGAATATATCATTACTCTCATTTATTTATTTTATTTACATATTCATTCATCATCACCATTTCAGCCGGAAGACATCCACTGCTGGACATAGGCCTCCCCCAAAATGGGGGGTTTTGCCATAATCGCCACGCTTGGCAGGCGGGTTGGCGATCGCAGTATGGTTGTTACAAAGGCACAGAGAACGCTGCTGCCCATTCTCTGGTGAGTCCCTTAGTCGCCTTTTACGACACCCACGGGAAGATATGGGATGGTGCTATTCTTTACGTCCGACACCACACTGACAATATTATACATATACATATTATATTATATTTTAAAATCTTGGTAAAAAAATAAAATATAAAAACATAGTAGCCCACCGGTATCGGGAACAGAGTCCAAGCTACCGGTGGTCAGGGCTCCTGAGAGAGGAATCTCCTGACTATACGCGCTGTGTCCAAGAGTACCGCTTTCTGTATCAAGCCCTTGATCCAGCTGCCTAACGAGAGCCTCCTTAGGTATTGGTCGAGACTCTTGGAAAGGATTCCATTCGCCGTAACAACAATTACTGCTGTATACACATCCCACCCAGTTTTTATTTTTATTATTAATCAGTTTATTTCGGATAAAAAATCAATCCATACAATTATAAAAATACAAAGAAATAAATTCAATAAAATTAAGTTATAAATAAATAAATAAAATTAAGTTATTACAATTGATATAGCAAGTATTATGGGATTTCATAATAAAAATCCTCTAAAAACGAAAATGTAGATAGAGACAACAAAAGAGATAACTAAGAAAGCGATGAATATTTTCGGATTAAATTAAAATACAATTATTGGTAATGAACAGCACTTTAATAAATTCTTATGAAGACAATCATCAGTTTCTAAAAAAAGTTCAACTTTAGGGTACAGATATAGTTGAACTTTTCTTAGAAAAGTCCGAAGTCGTTCTGACTGGAGTTGGCATACAGGTTTCTTATGCCTAATTTATTTCCGCAACCAATGACACCACTGCATTACCGATCCCATCAATCTAAATATTGAACGTGTCGACGCGGGCATCGAATGTGTGCGGGCTCGTTACGCAGCAGTAATGAGTGCGCTTGCGTTCATTAGCGGCACAACACAGTGCACTCCTGCGCAGCGTCGCCTCTATGCATCTTGTATGAGACACCCGGTGAGGTGGGGTATTCTGCACGAGTTTTGAAAAGTGCCATAGTAGGTATTTGTTTCATCACAAAAACAGCTGATGTCATTAGGAAAGCTGTCACGCTGAAGTGAAATTGGGCTGGACACATCTGCCGCATGTCAGACGATCAGGCTAAACGCCTGACCCGTTATCTTCTATTCATTTCACTAAATAAATAATATTGCCATCAAACAAAACGTGAGTATTGTTACACAATCCATACTAATATTATAAATGCGAAAGTAACTCTGTCTGTTACGCTTTCACGATGGAACGGCTGAACCGATTTTGATGAAATTTGGTACGAAAATACCTAAAACCCTGGTGAAGGACATAGGCTACTTTTTAATCCGCAACTTGGTCTGCATCCACTTTAACCGACATTCGCGCGGACGAAGTCGCGGGCAAAAGCTAGTAGAATATAATAGAATAGAATATTCATTCATTTGCTCAGAATGTAGGTATTTGAAAATAAAGTGGATACAATAATATTAAAGAATCTTTGTACATTCTACCACCGACCATCCATCCATAGTTTCCATTCTATTCTTGTTTATTCTATTCAGTTCATTAAAGACTGAGAAACGGATTAACTCACTGTGACCGTGCCATCAAAACTAGTCGGACGAACTCAGCTATATAAAGTGAATTAATCCGTTTTTCTCAGTTTATCATGTTAAGTAACATTGCTTTCAGAATCCCCCTGCGTCGGTGTGAGCCAGTTAGTTTGGCGCGATGTATTGCGTATTGTGGGGCTACAAATTGATTGGAGTCGTCACAGGACGCCGCCTTCGCGCCTGTCACTTCGTCACTCCATACCAGTACGACATAACAAAGTTACGTTAACTTTAACACAAACAATTGTACGCTTGTGAATTTAAAACTTAGTGAAAATTTATGTATGAAAAAGTAGCGGTGCGGAAATGACAGGAAAAAGTTGGCACAACAATTTATTAATGTTGGTTTTTTGTATCAATTAAGGAGGCCAATATTATTAAAATGATATCGTTCGGGATTGGTTAAGCCCCGACCAAAGGTGCGTTTTTCTTCGTTATTCAGGGGCTATTAACTCATTAATTAAGAAAGAAAAACTACATCTAAAAGCATATTATTAATGTTCAATATCCTATCATCACATGCCACGTTTTTTTTATGTACCCTATACTCGTATACACCAAAATCTGCCTGTAAAAATGACTAAAATAATTTAAAACATGTATCTTTTGCTTAAGTTGACGTGCTATTAATTTGAGAAATACACTAGTAGATAGGTAACTTAAAAATCTTTATAATTCACGTTTTATTTTATTAAAAAAATCTTTTCTCTTTTTTTATAACAAAAGAAAAACCCAAAAATTGTGCGAATTTCGATTTTGCGGCAAAGAGGACATGTATGGTCAAAGTTATTTGATCAGGGAAGCGCCTTAAATACTTAATGGCTGATATTATTATTTTTATTTTCCATGCCAGTGTCAGTGATGCCCAAGATAAACGTAAAAAGTACATTATGAAATTCACAATGACCCTTGCTCGTAAATACTTAATTATCAAAAAATACCAAAAGTAAGTAGGTACCTAGTCTTGTCACTACTTTGGCTTGTGTCATGGTAAAAATTAGGCAATTCAACTTTTCGAAAATTCATAGGTAGAATTTGTGTGCAAGCACCTAATTTTTTCGGTTTACGCTCCGTTCGCCTATTGGATCTTGCCCCTTTCGATTAAAATATTTCACTCACCCTTTTTTTATTATTTTGGTGTAGTGATTCGCCCCTTACGAAGGGGTGAGTGGAAAATGGACATTTAAATATTTTTTTAGTGTATCGATTCGCACTATGCGGCATTTCCTTGGAAATTAAAACCAAAAAGGTACAGTTAGACAGCAGAATGGATACATTATGAATAACGCCATGTTTGCTTTTCTATGTCTATGTTTAGAAAAACTGAGTGCGTACTTATGACGGCTTTATAGTTATGGATAATCTACATTGTTGTGTTTTTGACATTACAGCGCTGACAGTACTTTTAACTTACTATCACAATTGGGGGCGATTTAGGGTATCTAATTTCTGAAGAGGCGAGTTGATACACTTAGGTAATTAGAGGCAAGATCCAAGGGGCGAATGGAGCGTAAACTATTTTTTCCCTACGAATTAGCACATCAGTTGTTTTCTTTTTACATAAATCAATACAAGCGCTAAG
This sequence comes from Charanyca ferruginea, assembly GCA_947361185.1. Classification (NCBI taxonomy): domain Eukaryota; kingdom Metazoa; phylum Arthropoda; class Insecta; order Lepidoptera; family Noctuidae; genus Charanyca; species Charanyca ferruginea. The sequence continues at coordinate 8,693,077 of OX376077.1, read as the reverse complement.
CGGCTGGTCGACTCTTTATGTGACCCGAAGACTGATCTATTCGTGTCAGCGACACATGCCCAACAGGCTGACAGGGATGTGGACGAGTTTTTAGATGCCCTTTTAGCTCCCATCTCCCTTTTTCTCGGAACTGTACATAATATATATATTTTTTTTACGATTTGTATGTACTTACTAGTTGTATTATTATGTATACATAAACCACAGATATTTTTCTTATCTAATAAAAATCTACAGATAAGTCATAAACTTAATAAGTTATAACATTGTGTTTTCGTAAGTTACATTGTAAGGAGATCACGTTCGCCCATGACAATGGTAGCGCATGCTTTCAATAAATAAAGACAGAAATGATCGGGATTGTTCTAGACGAAACAATATTTATGCGCGTCCTGCACGGGATCGAACCCGCGACCCCGGGCTACCGTGCCGGCGCTGGTGGTCTGAACCAGTCTGTACGTACACGTGAAAGTGCATCCATTGAGGTAATATTTTAAATAGGTACCGTGGTGTAGTTTTATATATCCTTAGCCGGCATTTTTTAAATACGGGTATGGATGACGCAGGGAAATGCATTTAGGAATGTAGTTAAATCTGGGCGGATGGTTCAATAACAACTGTGTTTAGTCATTTCCCCTGAAGAAAGTTAGTGATTTGATCAAATCCCTAAACTTTTTCAGTGAAATGATGAAATAAACAAGTCAGGACTCGCATCATTATCATCATCATCATTTCAGCCGAAAGATGTCCACTGCTGGACACAGGCCTCTCCCAGAGAGGGGGTTTTGCCATACTCGCCACGCTTGGCAGGCGGGTTGGCGATCGCAGTATGGTTGTTACAAAGGCACAGAGAACGCTGCTGCCCATTCTCTGGTGCGTCCCTTAGTCGCCTCTTACGACACCCAAGGGAAGATATGGGATGGTGCTATTCTTTACGTCCGACACCATACGGACTTAGGACTCGCATAGCTCTATCATGTTTTAATCAAATCACTAATTTTCTTCAGGGAAATGACCCAAAAGAGTATTTATTGTATCAACTGCCAAAATTGTCGAAGAGATTTTGTCAAATCCCTAAGGGTCAAGTCACACCGGGATGGCAGCGGTCGGCAGCGCAGCGGCTGGCAGTTTTGCTGACAAACTATTTTCAACTTTATCTTTTAACATCAAAGCATAGTATCGTTTAGAGATTTCTATGAGTCGAGCGGCAGCTCGCGGTTCCGCGAGCCGTTGACCACCGTTTAAAAGAACGGCTCGCAGCTAATCACCGCGTCGCTGCCGGCCGCTGCCATTCCGGTGTGTCTCTGCCCTAATTGTACCATTTTCCTGCTATATGGACTCCACCATCATCTGCCTAGCCTTTTCCCAACTACATTGGGGTCGGCTTCCAGTCTAACCGGATGCAGCTGAATACCAGTGTTTTACATGGACCGACTGCCTATCGGACCTCCACAACCCAGTTACTGGGTAACACGATACCCATTGGTAAGACTGGTTGTCAGACTTACTGGCGTCTGGCTACCCATAATGACTGTCAAAGATCTACAAATGACGGCCGGGACCAACGGCTTTACGTGCTTTCCGAGGCACGGAGGGAACTCGGTATGAAAGGGATGGTCACCCATCCACAGACCGACCGCGGCTAGCATAGCTTAACCTTTGACCGATCGATCTGTACGACTTCAACTTAGCCACGAGCTCCTCCTATATGGACTGTCAAAACACGAATGTCTGTCCCTCATAGATTTTGTATGACAATACGCTGTTGTGATGTCACTTATTAGCCAACTCATTTACTTTTTACAGTTTTTAAAGCAACTAAATGTATCTTAATTTACAGTTCATTGAAAATTAAACGTGTACTTAACTGTTTTTTTACGAAGTTGTGCCTTGAAGTTATTGGTAAATAGTGTCTAATCCCGTATTCAATTCTCATTTTCTTTTTAAGATTCATCACCATCACTTCAGCCGAAAGACGTCCACTGCTGGACATAGGCCTCCCCCAGAAGAGGGGGGGGGGGGTGCCATATTGGCAGGCGGGTTGGCGATCGCAGTATGGTTGTTACAAAGGCACAGAGATCGCTGCTGCCCATTATCTGGTGAATCACTTTTTAAGATTATTGGACAAAAAAAAAATCTTTCCGAAGTGATAATTACGACAAAAAACTTAAGACGCTTAATAAAGCGTTATTTATATTTATATCAATAGGTGATACTAATTATGCTTATTGTATAAAATTAAACTAGAATGCTACAGGATAGTCGTATTTCCAATTCGAAATTGATTCAAATGGAATACTTATACATTAGTGCACTCGTGCTGGCTCTACAGTATGTCATAAGTAAGATGCAACTATAAAAATATCTAAGTAAATTCTCCATCGGTCTCGTAGACTATAAAACAAGTGTATCATAAGAAAGTAATGCATTACTTTTAATGCGAGACTTGGTTACTTCAATACGCGGGGAAGTTTCGCCATCTGTACACATTACAACGAAATTCCTGACATAAAATGAAACCTTTTCTTCTCTTGAATATCTTGGATGTTGTCTAAGGATTAAAGTTATATTACATGAATAGGAACTAGTATCCTTTTTACTACTATCTACAGATCTTTGATAAACCAGCTACATTTTTTTTTTATGTATTTAAAAACAGTGCTCCTCCGCATCGAGGTGGTAAGACCCAAGCTGGCAGTGGTTAAGCATCCAGATTGAAAAAACCTCACAATGTATGTCGTGTCCAAGATGACCGCTTTCTGCATCTGACTCTTGACTTGGCTTTTATTTATCTACGTGCTGGTCAAAGCTTTAAAATTTTATCAACACATCAACAACTTATTCATAAAAAATATATAAATGTAAACACACCTAAGAAGGTTCTGTAAAAATAAGGTACTGACAGGAATGCACAACATTCACAGAGAAATAATTTATTTACTACTAAAAATTGAATTTCAATTTTATTATGTGAAAACTTCTTCGTACCCTTTCCAAAAAAGTCCTACTACTATTATATAAAAGCGAAAGTTTGTGAGGATAGATGGATGTTTAAAATGGTTACTCTAATACTACTCTGTTCTAAGACACAGGATAATTTTTAACCCTTTTTATGTATTCCCGTGAAATAATTTAGACCCCTAACTTATTTCCGAGCTTTGTCGAATACGTCTACGCAAATTACTGTAGTCGCTAATACATTATAATAATAATAATTATTATAATATAGCATTCTTGACAAGTGAGTTGGCTTGGATTACTAAAACTTTTGGAAACCATAACATAGTTAAGAGTTGTAGACTTTTGAATCGGAAATCAAATATTGTTTAATGAAGCTAACAAAAGGGCATGATAACTATTTTATCCTAAAAACAAAATATTGCACACAATTTCGCGATAACATTTATTATAGTTTACAACAAATTAATAACACATTAATGACATTGCTTAACTACACATAAATATTACAATCAACAGCTTACTTAAGATAAAAAATCATAGTAATTGACCCTAGCATCGAACTCACGATGTTAACACACGTTTTTGTCCGATATACCGTTCAGTATCATCGTATCGGGGCATCAAAAGTATTCACATCATTATGAATGTGCAACACAATGAAATAAACGTAAGTATTTATCTTAACTGACTTAATTACCTACTCGGGGATTATCGCTGACCTACTATCTTATAGCTATATTATAAATACAAATACGAGCTTGTTGGTCCGTTAGTTTTGTCACATTGAATCTACGAAAGACTATTGATGGTGAAGCCAATTCTTCAGACATTGCATCAGTTTTAATAGGTACTTTGCAGTATACAGCAGTTCTGGGATACTTGTTAATGACTCGATGAGCAGTTGTTGGGTCAAGCTCGATACACTGTTCTACCACTGCAACTTCTGCAAGGCAGAAAAACGTCGAGGCAATGAAGTTCGACCAGTCCCACAGAAAAGATTGAACTGTCTTGAATCCCGCGGAAAAGAACAGCAGAGGTGGCAGAAAATACATCAATTCAAATCTTCCGTCCATATCAAGCAAGATACAAGAAGGAGAATTGAGCAGCTATAGTAAAGTAGATCACGTGATTTTGGAAATCATAAGGCAACGTTATTTTTCGGCAAAATAACTTTGACTAAGTTCGTGATACAGTAAGACTTAAATTAATTTTTGAATGAATTTTTTTGTGGATAAATTTGATGTATTTTTTAGACAGAAGTTCCTTGTATTTGAATTATTCCACTTAAATGAAGTCGCAGGAAAAAGCTTAATCTTATTATTGCGTTGTTATCACATAGTAACATCGATTGGTTTGTAAATAACAAACGTTTTCTGTCAGTTTTATAACTGGTATCGAATAATTATTCACAATGATATCAATCGACCGGTATCGGCAACAGAAATCTATTGTGTTGGTCTATTAACATTTTCTTGCTATAAATGTGTATTCATGAGTGGGATTCGAGTAATGCCGGATAAGGAAAATCTTTTATGAGTAATGGTTGTGAAATAAAAGACTTGTTTTTTTTTTGGAATGGCATTTTGTAGGTCAGCCTAGGAGGTTGTCGGCTGCTTAACCGGACTTTCCTATGGTGTCTTAAAATGAATTTAAGGCCTCCAGTCAGTCTAAAAATTACAAATTAAGCGACTACACGCTAAGGGCACGCCCCGTGGGGTACGAGCCTTGGCTTAGGGTGTCGCTGGGGGGGACAGCAAAGGGACAGGCTGGATCGGATTTCAAAGATTTGGTGGGGCTAATAGCTCATTAATGTAGGTTTTGAGCTACTAAATAAGACACTGTATCAAATGTATGGTGTTTCCCTAAAAAAATAATATTTTAGATTAATTTTTCTTTTTTTTTTTAAACAGAAGATTGTTTTTGTATTATTAATCACAATGATAAAATACTAGATCATTCTTTATTCCGTAATTTAAAATTCAGACTCGATTAACTGATGAAAATAATTTTACGGCTTATCAACTTTTTTTAACACAAATAATAACCTAGGTAGTTACATCGACTCCAGAAACATTACCTATCCATCTTTACTATAATCTTTGTAAAAAGAATATTAACGTCCGGTATTGAGGGGCATGCGTGTATCGCAGTGATTTACCGAAGCTAAACCTTCAGCATTGCTAATTTATAGTCGTTTGTTTGTTTGTCACCAATATCACGGACGTGCGGACGGAACAAACTCTATTGTTTTAATTTATACAACAAAAACCTATTTAGTAGTTACCCTTTGTATTGAAATTTTAGTAATTAAATGCACGATTTGTATGACGTATTTGTTGATATAGGCCATTTGTTTGCAATTTCCTTTCTAGTGTTTTTTATGGTTTTAGTGTCTCCTTTGGCTGACGCCTGTGCCGGTTCCGACTATACGTAAAGACAATAAAGTTATATCTTCGATTGTCCGATAGTCATCATTGCGGCGTCTAGTATGGTACCTATACTTGTATTAGTATGTAAACCTACCTTTGCAATGGTCCATTCCTATAATTAACCAATCGTTAACATTCCAAGTGCATTTGCAACAATAATAAAGATTTCATAGATAAGTAAAGCGCCACAGATCCATGTATTATTGTTCATAAGAAACTAACACGATCAGAATCAATAAATCGCATTGTCATTATTAATTTAATAAACTTCCCCGAAGAACAAGCCCTTACAATTTCCAAGACTTTGATGTCATAAATAATCATGCCCAATCAGTTATGACGTTTCTACCCGTGGGTGTCGTAGAAAGCGACAGAGGGATATTGACCAGAGGATAGGCAGCGGCGTCCTTTTGAGTACCATAAAACCTCTGCCATCGCCAACATGCATTAGCCAAGCATGACAATGACGGCTGAGCCCCCCCTTAGGGGAGACCTATGCCCAGCAGTGGAAGTCTAAAAGTTGACATGATGATGTTGAGTTATGACGTTATAACTTTTGAAGACCACATCCTCGTTACCTCGTCATCTTTATGACGTGGTTTCATATCTTGTTTCAATTAAATACGCACGTTAATCGTATTTCCGGAAAATATGACTGTGTTTGAAAACCCAGATTCTATTGTTATTTTCTTGTTTTAGTTTTCCTTGAGCAACGATACACATCGCAGTAGAGAAACCCTTTTCTCATTTTGATTCATCGGAATTAATATAAAACTTGTGAGTATTACTAATTCTATGTAGTTTTCTTGCAGAGAATGCATGAAATGAAGATCAATGAAATAATCAAAATGATCATTCCTAGTTTGGCGTGCTGCGCTGGTGCTGCTGCTGAAGCTGCAGAAAACCTCAAACAGCGAAAGTATGGTATCCTTGATGATAACTTTATTTTTGAGCCGTTTGGGGTTGAAAAACCCTCGAGTCCGAGGGGTCCGAGTGTATAATATATACTATACTACTTACTTTTCATCCATAATCATATTGTTTTCCTTGTATTTTCTTACAAATATACTTAATATACTTCTCGTTTTCATAGAATTAGCTGCAATTCAATATTTATTGTTTTTGTTAAGACTTGTATGTCAGATGTCAACATTGTAAATTGTTAGTTATTTTTCTTCGTTTTGGCTTCTAGCCTTTTGGCTAACTTAAATTATTTTCATTAATATTTAATTGCATTTTATATGTAATTATTGTTACTAAATAACTAAACTATATTTATAAAATTCTATACGCACTCGTGATTTTATGAAGGTCTGATATAACTGGCAGGCTACACTTAACCCTGGCTGATTTTGCTTGTCAGTCAGATGGAATGATTATATGACGGCAAGAAGAAAAACGATATTTAGAAATATTTAAGTTCGGAAGAAGCGGACTATATAAGGCGCGCTGACAGAGATCAGTCAGGCGAGAATTAGATTCTAACTGGTAACATCATAAAACTTCAAAGTCTACTGAAGTCCACCAGTCTATAACGAAATCGGGAACAGTCTTCATCAGAGCCGACGAGCTAACGCGTGCCTGCACTTCCCAGGGCGGATCCTACTGAAAGATCCGCCTGGGACCTCCGTTCCCGAGCTTGGAGCTGACTGTGCGCCAGTCTTCTTTCTTCGGTCCTGCCTTGTCCTGATTGTCGTCCTGGCTGGAGCCGCCTGCGCTACCTACCCCTACCCTAGCGTATCCTTTCCATAGTGCGTTTTTACGCTAGTCTTTTTATATTACTGTGTTTTACCAGACTCATTTTCTTTTACTTATTAAAATTTTACATGTGCAAGTCTACTTAGCCTTTTATTTAATAGGATAAAGTAGATTTATTACAAGTGCTCATCTACTTTTTAAGAAAAAATCCTAAAGGTTGGTGTACACTTCCCGTGATTCAACAGCTTTTACCTTGGTCAGAGGCATTGGGTACATTTCCAGATGATGGCGATGTGGAGGATTCTTTATAATATTTACTTTTTAGTTAAATACTTATAGGTTTTTCTTTTTTATTGTTCGTATAAATATTATACATTGTTTACAAAATAAACCTACATAACACGAAAAATGATTCTCTTTCCACTGCTAAGCGGCAACAGGCACTGATTCAATATCCAAGTGACATTTTTTGTAAGAGTTTATGTTTTAACCTGTATGCTTATGAATTCTTAAACCTGTCAATGACCTTACCATATCCAGAAGCAACAAACCAATTAAACATAATTTCTGTTCTTAAAAAAATAACACGCACTTTGCCGATGAAACCGCAATCTACTATGATAATTAATAATTGTAATATCATGTATTAAATCACACTGCAGTACATAATTATTGTAGGCGCTATAACAGTTTCCTTATTTAATTCACAATAATTTTGCAAGCTTCGACGTATCAATTATATTACCGAACCAGTTTTTCCGAATAAAAGGAAAACCGACACCTATGTATAGATTAAAATTAATAACGATATTATACACTATGAAATTGCATGTAGATTTTAATTTTATTGGAAGTTGTGATCAATAGTATCGAGAAAACCCATTCTATGATTATTTTATTATGAATAGGTGATATGCATAAGAGTTCATGGAATTATTGAGACGATTCATAGGGTAAAACACATAAATCTTAGTTACATTGTAAAAACAGGCTTCATCATTGAATGGCGATGATAGAACTCGTCTGAGCTATTTAGTTTCCCTATGAATAATGTCGGAAAATTATGTAACAATTTTCTTTTATTGTTTATTCGCAAATCGTACTAGTTACATACTTAATTTTTTTATATTAAATTTGTTATTTCACCTAAAAAGTAGAAACAATACATTTACGAAACATAATCTCAAAATCGATTCTAATAAAACTTCGAAATTCAAACCGAGAATGCGAGCAAATAGTTTGCAAAGAAATAAACGACCACAGGCAAAGATCTCCCAGATTGAAACGTAGCCGGCATAAATACCCACGTGCCTTTAAAGGTACTACATAAAATACGCCTTTAGCCATAAATTACACGAAACTTAAACACCCGATATAACCCCGAGCACTTCGCATAAAAAAAATACTAAAACCCAGTAATGAGCAACAAAACAACACAATAAATTCAAACTTAAAGAGGTGTTATAATTAATGTTTTCGAGTTAAAACGATGACCGTAAACGGTCTGTTAATTTCTTAACCCTTTGTGGGGCCAATGTCATAATTTGTATGAAGACAAATATTATGTGCGCACAAATAACTGTAGGCGACTGGAGTCGTGTTTGTTTTTTGTTTGTGCTTTTTATGACTGGGCTTGGATAATATTTGTTGTTATACTACGAACACTTTAGAATTATTAAAATCTAATAAATGAAAATCTCGTGTCATAGTGTTGTTATCGAACTCCTCCAAAACGGCTGGATCGATTTTTATGATTTTTTAAGGTTCCGTACCTCAAACGGAAAAAATGGAACCCTTATAGGATCACTTTGTTGTCCGTCTGTCTGTCTGTCTGGCAAGACCCTTTATCTCGGGAACGCGTGGAGGTATCGAGTTGAAATTGAAACCATATACTCAAGTCTACGGTCCCTTGATGCTGTAAAAAATAACTGTAAAGAAAAATCAACCCTCTATGTTAACGTGAAAAAAAGATACGGCCGTTTATGTCGCAAAAAACGCATTTATAATATTAAGTAAATTAAAGTATGGATGGTATGGATTAGTATAGAAGTATGGACATGATCCTACAAATATAATAATAATAATAATAATATGTGGGGACATTTTCACACACGGCCATCTGACCCCAAACTAGGGAGACCCTGTACTATGGGTGTCAGACAGCTGATATACATACACAAATACATTTTTTTTTTTGTAAATACATACATATATAGATAAACAACACCCGGACACAAGGCAAACACAAGTGCTCATCACACAAATGTTTACCCTGGGCGGGAATTGAACCCGCAACACGCTGCGCAGCAGTCGATAGCTCAGCCACTGCGCCAACCGTGTCGTCAATATGTACGGAACCCTCGGTGGGCGAGTCCGACTCGCACTTGTCCGGTTTTATTTTGTGTAGAAGGTCCGAGAATAGGTCGTAGGCTATTTTTTAAGCCCTTAGGTGATAAGGGTGGTTGGGTAGGAAGGTCGGTAGGTAGGGTAGGTAAGTAGGTAGGGTAGGTAGGGTAGGTAGGGTAGGTAGGGTAGGTAGGGTAGGTAGGGTAGGTAGGGTAGGTAGGGTAGGTAGGGTAGGTAGGGTAGGTAGGGTAGGTAGGGTAGGTAGGGTAGGTAGGGTAGGTAGGGTAGGTAGGGTAGGTAGGGTAGGTAGGGTAGGTAGGTAGGTAGGGTAAGGAGATTATGTCTCATTTTTTTCTTTACACCACCACTTACTAGCTGCCCGCCTCGGTTTCGCAAAAACCGAGGTGGGCAGCTAGTAAGTGATAAAATATATTATTGCAATTATTTACCATTGTAACTTTATTAAGATTTATCGCTGACAAGATAAAGTCAAGATAAAAAACACATTTCACACAATAGATCCTTTCAACAACTGTCATTATAAACATAATCCACCCGCGGTTATTCTTCACTAAATCGAAAACGCTTCACTTCACACAGATCTACAAGTAAATCTGAGCACAATAAAGTACTGTGCACATCGGGACCATAAAACAGTGTGTCCCAACGTCTTAGTTAGCCATTTATTTATGCGTGGAACTGAAAAAGTAACTCCGTGGTCTTATGGACCGGACCGCAAGTATTTCAAGTGTTAACTAAGTAACTCTATTCAATGTTGGTGATTATTTATTGATGGTTAGTATCGAACTTTATGTTTTAGTCTGCGATTAAAATTCTGTGTTCAATGCAAAGGTTCAGTGCGTTTTGTGAGTGAGAGTGACGTTTTGTTTTTGTTAAGATGTTTGCTTTGGATAATATTTTTTGACCTGTAGTTTTTAAACGGATCACAATTGAAATAAATAATAAACTAAATGCTCACCTTATTTTTTGGGACATTGGTAAGAGGCTGGTCGACTCTTAACGTGACCAGAGGGCTTGCCTATTCTTGGGCCGAAGAATAAGCATTGCCATACAACGTGGCAACGCTGTCAGCCTTTTGGTGACTTGCCCTATTTACAGTGATTCGCGCAAGTTTTTTGATGTAGGTACTTTGAGCTGCCCCCCTTCATTTTAAATTGAACAGAGGCCAGCACATAAAGCTACAACAATCTGTAAAATTTCTTTGATAGATTTTCAACTTTATTACAAACGTATAAGGTTCATATTCAATTGGGAAAATTTGACAGTTTGGTATGGCTTGATATGCTAGCGTCTGTACTTGCCACCGACTCCCGAAACTAGAAAAGTACTTTAGCACAGAACACACATGACGTGTTCTGTGCTAAAGTACTTTTCCACTTTTCAGTTTTTGTAGGCGGTTGTCTTTTTTGCAAAAAAGCTTTTTGACCACGAAACGGCACGTTGAACGTCATTTAAATGAAAAAATATTTGAATCTAGTATATCAATAATTATTTTGTTTTCCATGATATCGCACTTTTAAAATAAGTTGAAAATCTTGAATTTTATGAACTGGGCATACTTACAAAGTAAGGTAAGGTCTTGTCCATTTGCCTACTTTTATTTACTGTTTTAGACGTGTCCTGTATGTCAATTTGTACACACAGGAATTTCTACGATATTGATATCCTTATACACTACTCACAAAACTCAAGAATAATTACTTCGATAGTGGCAATTAAGCGATAATTGTACACCACTATCAGATATCATGAGATATATCGCGAGATATATCGTTCAATCTGGACAGGGGCGTTGCAAATTGCAATGACAAACTTTGGAGGCAGTCCTGTTTTACTAGTAATTAAGTCTTACACCTGGGACAATTAATCAGTACAATATTACGCCGTGTCTGAGTGATATACGACAAAGGATATTATTACCTACTGCAGTTCTATTCTGCAAAAGTCTCCCTTGGTGATTTACGTGAAGTGACCTTTAGGTGAACTGTCAATCGTAACATTACCTCACCTCAAGCTCCAGTTTGTCGACAAATGGGAGTGATATTTATTGTAGTCTTCTTTTTTGTTATTATTCATATAATATTTGCACGAATAATAGTAATAAAAGTACCTATAGTAAGTAAAGTATAGTCCTAATTTTTTTTTAGGGAGCTTACGGCGAAACAGCGGACATAAAGCAAATCGCGAATTGTGGTATTGTCTAATAATTTATTTATCCAGGAGCCCTGATCACGAATAATGGTGGTTGGGTCGACGAACTTAAGAGACGTATGGCGATTGCTAGGTCTGCAATGAACAAGCTGAGAAGAATATGGAGGACGAGGAACCGCAACATATATAAAAACACAAAAATTCGCCTGGTTCGAGCACTTGTGTTCCCCATATTCCTTTACGCCGCTGAAACGTAAACCTTACGGGAAAGTGAGCGCAGAAAGATAGACGCCCTAGAGATGTGGTGTTGGAGAAGATTGCTAGGCGTATTATGGATGGAGTTTCGTACCAATGAGTCCATATTGCGAGAACTCGGAATTAAGCAGCGTTTATCCACTGTTGTACAATCGCGCATCTTCACTTTTTTCGACCATGTATGTGGTCGGGGAGATGTATCCATCGAACGCCTCGTGGTTCAGGGGAAAGTCGACAGTGGAGTAAGGGGAGTACCAGGCCTCGAGGTATATCGCCTATGAGATGGACTGATCAGGTCAAGGCTGCAGTTGATGGCAACTTGCATGAATGCACGAGGAAGGTAGCGTAAGGGAAGAATGGCGACGTGTCATTAAGCGTGTCACCAACACCTGAAGTGACGACCACGACCACTCTGTCAAGAGTGACACCGACGAAGAAGAGACGGCGATCCAGAAGATAATTCTTTGCACTTTGTAAATAGTTATCAAAAATAAAGAGCATCACGGAATCACAGTGCAGGCTTGTGGGGAAGTAGAATACGTCGATAAGTATCTCTATCTTGGTCAAATAGTCTCTTTCCAGTCAAGACAAAAAAAAAACACCAAAAACGCCTGAAAGAGTTATTGGACCATGAAAGACCTCATGAGGGGCAATTTTTCACTGTTCTTTAAGAGAAGGCTCGACTACGTGTGTATTCTTTCCATCCTCACATATGGTTCTCAAACATGGTCTTTGACAAACCAGCAGAGGTCCACATTCGCGGTTTGCCAGAGCTGTGAAACGAAGAATTTTGAGTATAAAACTGCAAGACCAGGGCCTCAAGTCTACTATTGCAATAGTGTCAGAATGGTCTATCATTGATTTCATAACTGTTGATTTTGACATGTTTGGTAATCTACTAATATAATGGCGTCATTATGACTTTCCAATGGTCAACCACTGACACGCCATTGAAAGAAATGATATAGAATGGTAATCTTGTACAAAATGACAAATGAATGACTGACTTAGGCGGTAATCTGCTAAAATTTTGACAGTTCCTTTGATCAGTGACCTACCATTAAAACGTCATTGTGCTGCCATTGCTTTTAATTGGACCGACCAATGATCGACCATTATGAATTTAGCAGATTACGAACTTTTAGCAAAATGACAATGGGATCGTGTTAGAATGACGAAATTATAAAAATAGCAGACTTGGCCCCCAGGTTAGGAATACCACTATCCGTTCCATCACAAAAATAACTACCTACTACTACTACTAACAATCTAGACTCCTTCGACAAAGACTGTGTCCAAATAGCCCTTAATAGAGAGATGTGGAAGGAGAGTAGAGGCCTTTATCCTGCAATGGAAAAGTTCAGGCTGTTATCAGTGTGTGAATAACACTGTTTGTTGGAACAGTCTTCTTTCAAATAAAAAACAACAATCTATGAGTTTTAGGTTGGCGTGCTGGTGCAAACCCCACATCACCATCATCATCAGCCGGAAGACGTCCACTGCTGAACAAAGGCCTCCCCCATAGAACGCCACAACGAGCGGAAACCTGCCGCTTGCATCCACTGGTTACCCGCGATCTTGACGATGTCGTCGGTCCATCTGGTGGGAGGCCTACCAACGCTGCGTCTTCCGGTTCGTGGTCGCCCCTTTCTTCCCCATCAGTTATCGGTTCTTCGAGCGATGTGACCTGCCCATTGCCACTTTAACTTGCAAATTTTGAGAGCTACGTCGGTGACCTTAGTTCTTCGTCGGAATTCCTCGTTCCGGATTTTATCGCGGAAAGAAACTCCGAGCATAGCTCTCTCCATTGCTCTCTGCGTGACTTTGAGCTTCTGCAAAGCAAACATTCGTACATTTTTTTTTAATTTTTACAATAGCTGTCCAACCGTCACGAGATCTACAAGAAAACTGCAAATAGTAGCCTGACTATTAAAAAATCGGCCAAATTTAAACATACGTACAATATTTCCAAACTGGTAGTTTTCCTAGCTGTTACTAGAACACAAGTTAACCGTACTCAACTATATATAGCTGTTTGTTTTTCTATTTAAATGCCAAGTATTCCATATAAATATGGAGGCTTGGTCAGTCGCTCTCTAAATTAAGACATAAAACCTATATGCTTTGTCTCTGAAACGTGACCTAACTAGACCCATAACTAGGGAGGTACAAGCATGCACATAAGTCAATTATAAAAATGGAAAATGGACTATATTACTTTAAGCTTTAATCAACCAAAAACTTAGTAAGATACGTACCTAATTAGGCGGCTGGGATTGTTGAGTATGGGATGCTTAAGGTGATAAAACTAATAATAATTTTACCTATTTAGCTGATGTTTTAGAAATTTTCATATTGAGACCGAGGTCTATAATTTTAGGCTTGCGTTAGCGAATCTTACCTTAACTTCCTAAATACTTTTTGAAGATTCTAGAAAATCTTTATCTAGGAAAATATCTAACACCATTTAAATATTTTTTTCGATGATAAAATACCTACTGCCAAATGCCACAAAATATTACGATTGGCCTAGGAGACAAAATATTGATATAAGTACTGCCAAATGCCACAAATATTACGATTAGTCTAGGAGACAAAATATTGATATAAGTACTGCCAAATGCCACAAATATTACGATTAGCCTAGGAGACAAGATATTGATACTATCCTATCTGCCTAGCCTTTTCCCAGCAACGTTGGGGTCCGCTTACGGTCTAACCGGATGCAACTGAATACCAGTGTTTTACATGCATCGACTGCTTGTCTGACACAATTCAATAGTCCTTGGTAAGTCTGGTTGCGACTTTCTGACTTCTGACTACCCATTACGATTGTCAATGATCTACGAATGACAGCTGCGATCGACGGACCACAGAGGATTTTCGGTATGAAATGGATGATCACCCATCCACGGACCGACCACGGCGAGCGTAACTTAACCGTGATTGATCGGATTTTACTTAGTTACGCGCCCACACCACGAGACAAAATATTGATATATATAGTACAAAAAAGACAACCGCCTTCAAAAACTAAAAAGTGAAAAATAACTTTAGCACAGAACACACATTGACTTTAGTTTCGAAATTCAGTGGCTTTGTTCTGTTTGTTGTTTTGTATTGCCACCGACTTCCGAAACTAAAGTCAATGTGTGTTCTGTGCTAAAGTTATTTTTCACTTTTTAGTTTTTGAAGGCGGTTGTGTTTTTTGTAAAAAGCTTTTTATTTTACGCTTTTTAGTACCTCCTTCTCATCCAATACTATTAAGAAGAGATTGAAAGTTAACTACTACAAAGATTGATGAAACTAAACCGTCGTCTATGTAAAATTTTTGGGTATTTGTTGATTTTTCAAGAAGTGCTGAATCAATTTCGATAAAATTTATATGGGACCACCCCTAAAGCATACCCTATGTATAAAAGAAAAAAAATCAAAATCGGATTACGTTTGCCGGAGAAATCAAGTAACAAATCGCGCACATATTTAATGCAAATTTAAGACTTATACGGTTTTCTCATGGATGCCATTGTCAGAACTGGACCAAATTAAAATGGGACCACACGGGAAGCACTAGCTTTCAAATAAAAAGAATCAAAGACACAAAATATTTCCCAAAACCCTTGTTGTACTCAACGATACATTACGTACGTTACACGGAGGCAGCTATTCTGAACGTTCCCGGCACAATTTTATGTCACTTTGACGATCTTATCAAATGTGCAAATGCGGCTACTCATACTAGTGGTCCAGTGGCTGCCAACGTGTGTTGTTTCACAGTAATGTCAGTTCGAAAATTACCACGGGTATATTATTGAACAGATTACCTGTTCAATAATATACCCGTTGTAGGTTATTGTAGATCGAAGATTGGAAGGAAAATGTCAAACATTATAGGCGTGGTAGTGGGATTGGAATTCGACTTATGAAATTAAAACTTGTTGTTTAAATCCAACTGTTTTGTTTGATTAGAGTTATTTTTCATTGTAAAGGTTTTTGTAAGTAATTAATTAATTAATAACAGCGATAGATAATATGAGTTCTTTTGAAACATTTATGCCAAAATTCATGAGGATTACATAATATTACCACGTTCTTTGACTTAAATACTTACAGTTTGACGTTAGTTTGACAGTGACAGGAATGCTTAGTCAAAGCATGCTGCCTAAGCGTGGTAATGCTTAAGTCACCCTATCCTGTATCTCCTGGGCAGTTTGCCCAGAAACACATTTACTGACTGTTTTGAATCGTGTGTATTTTGTAGCACTCAACTGTTAGAATGTTTTCCCTTAGACGACGTCAACAAACGTCAAGAAACATTCCAAATGTTGCCAACCCCTTACCCCAAAGCGTACCATGTTATAATAATGAAACAGAGCATACCACCACCGCATGCCAAACAAGGACACCTGTATAACAGTCTATTTAATTAACACCGTACTTCACCGCTAGATGAAGTTGTTGGTGCCTTGAATAAAATAACGAGGTTTGCGTCATGTTGCCTTATATCGGAGGGTGATTCTTTTATTTTTGTTCAACATTTTTACTGCCAATGTAAGGGTGATTATAGGAAGATGGGGCATGTACGGAATGCCGATAATGGCAGTTGATTGTAGGCTTTTTCTTTTCATTTTCAGATGGTGATTTAGATTCGTAATTTTTTTATAAGATGGTATGGCATTCTTGGCGTGTGGTCTATTTTAACTTCAAGATTTCTTAGATTCTTCAAATTTGCACTGAACATATGGTAGAGATATTTCAGATAATTCTGACTAGCAAAGCGGTAGATCCAATAGTCTATGCAAGTTTAGAACCTGTTGGACTAACGTTGAGACTTTCGTTAAACTTAGGCCGAGATAATTAAGAAACGATATAAAGATTAAGAACTGAGGTTTAGTTTATTATTCAATTCATAATCAATACATTGAATTACCCAAAGCACCTTATAATCAACCAAACAAGAATACAGCGGCACATTTTAAAAACCATAATACCGAGACAGCGGTACACAATTTAGTTATAACAATCGTCCAACCGCTGGGTAGTAAAATTTTATTGTACGTACCCACTTAACCTGTGACGTGTCCCCATGAAACAGGGGCACTTAGCCCTAATAGTCACGTCGTTACAGTAAATATTCAATGGATTCTAAACTGTGATCGTTTTGTGGCTTACTCTTGTTTAAAGTAAATTGGGGTTGCATTGTAATTTATTTTGTATGGTCGGAAATAGCAACCGTTATTTTAAAATTAAAATGCATTCATTTAAAATTATCATAATCTGTCAGCCTTTCCTCAACTTTGATCGGGTTCCTTCCAGTCTAACCGGTTGCAGCTGAATACTTCTGTTTTACATGGAGCGACTGCTGACCTCCACAACCCAGTGACTGGGTAATACGCTACCCCTTGGAAAGACGTTGTCAGACTTTCTAGCTTCTGGCTAGCCATAACGACGGTTTGGAAATAGTGTGGCGGGCTTGTCCCATATAAAAAAAAAATTGCCATAAGGACTGCCAAAGTGCCAAAAATCTACGAATGACAGCCGGGAACGAAATACGTCAGACTGTCATATTAATGTTTCAGATAAAAGTTATATCTTACTGCCAAACATTGTACACATGCAACCTGTGGGTGAACTACACACTGGGGACATACAACGCCTTGCGTGTTCAATATAATAATGCGTTTAGGGTGCTGCTGGGTCTACCACGATTCTGCAGTGCGTCAAATATGTTTCCAGAAATGCACACAGATGGCTTTCATGCCCTTATAAGGAAACAGTGTGCGTCGCTGCTGAGTCGTGTTAGATCCAGCCATAACAGCATCATAAGCGTGTTCATGGATAGGTGGGACTCTCCACTGCTGTGCCATTGGATACGCTTGCACACAGCCACTGCAGGGTGATCAGTGGACAGTGCCTCCTCTTCCCTAGTATTTTGATATTTTATTTTATTTATTGTATTTGTTGTGTAAATGTATGTACCTATATGTCGTGTGTACTTATGGACAAACGTCTGAAATAAAAGTTTATTATTATTATTATTCTCATTTATTCATTTATTTACATATTTTATTATATTTTTAAATATTAGTAAAAAAAAATTAAATAAAAACGTTTAAAAATATAAAAAATAGTAGCCCACCGGTATCGGGAATAGGGTCCAAGCTACCGGTGGTCAGGGCTCCTGAGTGAGGAACCTCCTGACTATACGCGCCGTGTCCAGGAGTACCGCTTTCTGTATCAAGCCCTTGATCCAGCTGCCTAACGAGAGCCTCCTTAGGTGTTGGTCGAGGATCTTGGAAATGAGTCCATTGGCTGTAACGACTATCGGCACAATGACTGCTGTATTCACATCCCACATGTCGACAACCTCGCGAGCCAAGTCAAGATACTTAATTTGTTTATCTTTCTCGGTTTTCACGAGGTTCTCGTCATGCGCGACGCTCTAATCGATCTATCACCACTATATCAGGCTTATTGGCAATTTATTATTATTATTATTATTATATTACTATTGGAAAATCAGCCCTAAGTATCAGACATTTGCAAAGCCTTGCTACACACGTAGATAATTGTTATTACAAGCTATATAATTGACGCCATTTATACTTTTACGACTCCTATTTCTTAACACAGGGAAACAGTTCACTGATTCTTAAACCTTTAAACCAATCATGTTAGTTTCTAACGAGAATGCTGGGGCATAGAAATAATAAGCCGCAATCAATTTTAAACAAGACATTACGTAAAGCAGCTAATGAAAGTTTTGTAACTGTAGGCAATCGTAGGCATAAGTCAATAGGGTAGGTGATCACACCTACCACGTGTTAGGAGTAATTGTATGCATGTGGTTTTGGATGTGGCCAGAAGAACTATGGGTTTTAAAGTTTGGTTATTTTAAGCAAGCAATATTTTCTTATCTACTCCAATCACGATATTATTATGATTGGAGTACCTAGGTAAAATTGGTTAGATTTTTCTCAACTGTATTAAAGTCAGTTTCGTTGTTTTGTTTTGTCTAAATACCAGTAGTTTACATGAGTTGATTATGATAATCTGATCTCCATAAAAATATATGTTTCTGCTGAAAACCATAAGTAATATCATAAAAATTATGAGATAGCATAAAATGAAACCTAAAGATTGATCTCTGTCCACAATTAAACAAGTGGCTAAGTTTGTATTCATTCAAATTCAACAACTTTGTTTGTACTGAAATGCTCAATATTAATATTTCGCAACCTATTATTACTCTGATTGTCATGTAATTTAAGAGTTCCGATTTTCTATCTTTACCGCCGTATTTATGGCCTCAAAAGCAAGTTGACCTTTGACCAATTTGCCCGGTAGTTCTAACCGTTGCTATACTCAAACAATAAGATGATGATATCTTAGGCCAGCAATTAAATGATTAGGATCGATTTAATTTATCTTACAATGACAAAATTTGAATATCAATGGGTTAGGAATTGTTTCCGTATGTTTAAGTTTAAATATTGTTTCTATATTTACTATAGTACGTGTTTATATAACTACATTATTCGTGTTTCATTTGTTTTGAAACTTGTGTAATACGGATCAATCGGTAATGGAAGCTGCGCTTGCCGCGGTCGGTCCGAGGATGGGTGACCAACTGCCCAGCATACCGAGGGCTCTCCGTACCTCGGAGAACACGTTGGCAAAGCCGTTGGTCCCGGCCACAGAACAGATAAAAAGATTTTATCTGTTCTGTCTGGACCCATAGACAGGATCATCATCTTCATTTCAGCCTAAAGACGTCCACTGCTGGACAAAGGCCTCCCCAAGGGGGGGGGGGGGGGGCAGCAACGTTCTCTGTGCCTTTGTAACAACCATACTGCGATCGCTAATCCGCCTGCCAAGCGTGGCGATTATGGCATAGACAGGGTTAGTCAGTTTAAATTGCCAAAGTATTCAGAAGCCAGAAAGTGTGACAACCAAGGAGTACTTATCGTGTTTTTTTATATATTTACTAACAGGCTTGCGTTTGACCGCAATTCACCTGAACCTAGTTACTTAGTAACTGGATTGTAGATGTCAGATAGGCAATCGTTCCACGACTAGGATGAAAAGCTGTGCTTATAGCCATTATCAATTATTCTATTGTTACATCATAACATGAATATATGAATGATAATTATGGCCGTGTGGTGCCGGCCGCGAGTCGCACCACCCCATTTCTCCCCGTGGGTGTCGTAGAAAGCGACAGAGGGATAGTGACCAGAAGACGGGCAGCAGCGTCCTTGTGAGTACTACATCTACAACTACCTATATATTCTACTGCGATCGCCAACATGCATCGGCCAAGCATGGCGATTAAGGCTGAACCTCCCTTGAGGGAGACCATGCCCAGCAGTGGGCGTCTTAAGGTTGATAAAGAAGAAGAGAAGAGAGATGAAAATATATCTAGCTTTGAATACAAAACCATTATGAGATCTATCGGAAAAATATCGAAATAAAAATAATGTTGCAACAAATACTTAAATTGCATAATAATAAAAGAATCAAACTCCAAAAAAAAGTGCTGGAAAAGTTAGATCGATTGAAAAATGGAATTCTTCAATGCAACGTATGAGAACAATAATGACAACAATTTCAAATTGGAATGTTTCTATCTTGTTGTTGTCGGCACGTATTGTGCGTGCGCGCATCAGTAGGTACTTCGGTAGCATTCTATGTAAAAGCAGCATCAGCCTTTGTAAAACCGACCTGGGAAAGAGTAACACTATTCTATTTTATGCCGCCTTCAAAAAGAAAAAAGTACTAAACATTATTTTCCTGTTTAAAATCTGTCACTCTTCTATTTTTAACCGATTTCAAAAAAAGGAGAAGGATCTCTAATGTTATAATATTTTGAAAATTCTTTTTTCAATGAATAGATTATGCCTTAGTGGTTGTCCCATTAATCAATTAATTTTATCAAGACTGATTTAGCTTTTGGAAAATTAACAATAACTTAAAAATATATAGGTTTGTGATTCCCTATAGCAAAAAGTTTTAATAATGACGTTTAATCTCTGTTTTAACTGTGTTACCGTTTCGTAATGGATTTGAATGTAAAGGTACTAAAAACTAAAAATCGGAAAACCAATTGGTTGTTTTTTTTTTATATAAAAAAGGTTATTTTAATCCTGAATGCTCGATTAAAACCAGTAGTCATGAACTGATCATCCCCTGGTGATCAATTAAACCCATCAATCTAAAGTCGTACGGTATCCCATACAAACTTTCAAGACTAAAATCTGATTCGATTTTAATTATACTTGATACATCCTAAAGAGTCTGTTGAGATCTAGAATAAACAATTATTTTTTAGCTAATGTAGGAGCAACTTAAATCTGACATCGGAAATTTACAATCGCATAGCTTTTTTGAACTTTAATGTACGTACCTATATATTCTGAATCATCATAAGATAAACATCAAAAATCTATCTTAATGAACAAGTATTCAGGGCCTCAAGTCTGCTATTACAATAGTGTCAGAATGGTCTATCATTGATTTCATAATTGTCGATTTTGACAAGTTTGGTAATCTACTAATATAATGGCGTCATTATGACTTACCAATGGTCAACCACTGACACCTGACACGCCATTGAAAGAAATGATAGAGAATGGTAATCTCGTACAAAATGACAACTGAATGACTGACTTAGGCGGTAATCTGCTAAAATTTTGACAGTTCCTTTGATCAGTGACCTACCATTTGAACGTCATTGTGCAGTCATTGCTTTTAATTCGACCGACCAATGATCGACCATTATGAATTTAGCAGATTACGAACTTTTAGCAAAATGACAATAGGATCGTGTTGGAATGACGAAATTATAAAAATAGCAGACTTGGCCCCCAGGTATATTTAGCCATTATAATCGAACCAGAAGCCGACTTCTGCGCAGTTTGAAACATCCTGATGAATTCTTCAGAAAAAAAAACCCTTGTACAATTCCCTATACAACATCAAAACTCTTTTATTTCTTTATTACCCCTGCTTACAGAACGATAAACAATATAAAATGCATTACTGCAGTCCGTCATATTACAATAATAAGCAATTGTTGCTCTTGTCGGCACTGATACGCTTACCGTGATTGTATTGTGATTGTAAACAAAGGTGGTACTTCCAGTGGAAGCTAAACTTTATAAACGAAAAGGTTTGTAGAAACGCTGGATACAAATAGGTGGATGTTTGCTACTCTTTCACGCATAAACGTTTCAACGGAAACATTCGCTGAATGCTTTAGTCAAATCAAATCATTGTTAAGACATGGGTAGGTGCAAAAATAATATACATAGATGTACAAATATCGCATGCGAGAAAAGGACGGAGTCCTTTAGTAAAGAAAACCTTACTGTTTTTAAAATAAATGAAAAATAATATTAACCTAAATTATATTAAGTCACTCGTATCTACGTATTGATTTAGTTCAACACATAAGATTTTTATCCCGTTTTTGTATTCCTGTTGGATAATTTAGGACGTTGACTTAATTCTGAAGCTCAAGCTCTTCTACGCATACGATGTCGCGGGCAGAAGCTAGTAAAAATATAAAAAGTTTCGCTTTCACTAAGACTACACCTCAGTGATAGAAAGCTACAATTTTGCTGGGCTATGTTATAGGGTGTACGTGATTTCCCCATTGAAGATAGTATAATAACAAAACAATATCTTTAGCCTCGCTTGTTGTTGGACGACATCCCTAAATAGCGTAGCATTGGCTTTATGATATTATAAAACAATTTAGTTAAGTACTTGCAAGTATGACTTCGTTTACCAATAAAGTTACTTGATTTAGTTGGCTTCCTTGTAAATGTTGCGAATAATACAAATATTTTTATTACTGCGTTTTGTATGTATATAAAAACCCGGGAAATGGTAACATTAGAATAAAAATACATACTCTACTACTTTACTTATTATATAATAAGTAGGTACTACCAATAATTACGATGACCTTATTCAGAGTAAAGACTTTAGAGTGAATATATTTTTTTTAAATATATTTTTGGGGTTTAATGAAATCTGTGCTAATATCATAAAGAGGTATAATTTGTTTGTATGTAATATCCGGAACTATTCATCCGGTTCTACGAGTGCTATATATATTTTACTATCAACATTTTAGGGACCCCCTTAGTTTTTTTATGTGGACGAAGTCGCGGGCAACGTCCTAGTATACTATATTAATGAGTGGGTATCGGCGTTGACATAATTATATAGCTGGAGTTCATAGTAGTGTTGTAGTCTGCTTCTACACCTTTTTGAAGTGAAACTTCTTTAGTGACGGGGGGTACTAGGATGTTTCTGTCACGAAAAAGCGCGGCGGAGGCGGTAGCAGTGAAGTTTCATTTCTACTATGTGTCCAAATCCCAACACACATTTTGTTTTTTTACTACTTTGTAATGTCCCACTGCAGAGCAAAGGCCTTCCCCGAGACTTTCCAAATATCCTTTTCTTATGCCAGCTCGCACCAGCATTTGTAGTGGCCATCTACGTCATCTCACCACCTCTTCCTCGGCGACACCGAAATACTATATCATCTACAGCAATGCAGGGTCAACCAACCATCCCTAACTTCTATCACAGATATAATTTCATTACCCGTTAACTTTAAAACAGCCTCTAAAATTACCACTCTCCAACATTACTCGCACACATTATCATACATTCGCCAAGCGCCTAAGTACGGCCACATCAAGCGAGGGTTAAACAAAAGCGGCCGGGAAGTCGGTGCAGCGGCCGATTATAGGGAAAGTTCCAAGCACCTCGTTAGGCTGTAACATAATAATCGCAATTTGCTATTACCTACAGGCCACACGTAATATGAACGTCCTGACAGGCACTTGGGATGGGTAACCGTGAAAATAATAAGCT
The DNA here is from genome assembly GCA_947361185.1 of Charanyca ferruginea. Taxonomy (NCBI): domain Eukaryota; kingdom Metazoa; phylum Arthropoda; class Insecta; order Lepidoptera; family Noctuidae; genus Charanyca; species Charanyca ferruginea. The sequence continues at coordinate 8,669,324 of OX376077.1, read as the reverse complement.
GAACGATAGTGTTTTATAAGAGGTATGGGCTTGTTGTGGCGCAGCTTGCTTTGTGTTGCTAATACAGATATAGGTTGGTATGTACTGGTGGAGGGTTTAATATTACGGGATCGAGCTACAATAAATCAAAGAAGGAATATTTCAGGTAAACTAACAGTAATATCTACAACTGACTCTGTCAGTCGACTGTATGTCAGTCTATCAACAAAATATATTCTACTTTATTCAAATGTATTTGAATGACACTTAGATCTCTAGAAGGTTCCAACGTTTTCCGACGATAGATATAAATACGCGCGAAATTTAAAAATTTATAATTTAGATGCATTTTTATGGCACTTATCGATTGAATAAAAATGTTGTGTTTTTTTTTGTGGCATATTAGCACTACAGAATTTCATTGTGACACTTTTCAAACATGGGTGTAATACCCAATTATACTGAATGTGTTGTAAAAGTTTGTCCGTCGATGTCTCTTTTACCGTGAATAGACATGCATGTTTTAAATACTTTCCTGTCACTATCATTAGAAGATACCACTAAAAAGAGGTTTAGTTAATACATTTTCTGTACTCAATGCTGAAAAGGCTTGGCAGAGAGGACAAATTTCAGACTAATACATATAAATCCTGTCAATTAGAGGAGTCTACTATTTAAAATGACGATGGAATTATATAATTAATAGCAACTCGACCCGGCTTCGCATGGGCCTATAGCCTTCCTCGATAAATGGACTATCCAACACAAAAATAATTTTTCAATTCGAACCCGTAGATCCTGAGATTAGCGCGTTCAACCAAACAAACAAACTCTTCAGCTTTATAATATTAGTATAGATTAATATTTTTTATTCATTGAACTGAAAATCTCTGCTCTTAAAATGAACACTAAGCAAACCACAAAATACAATCTACATCAAATCTGCATAAACTAGAGTACTGCTTTTAATTCGTAGCCTATAACAATATATCATCCAAACGCACAGAGTGCCAGGTCGCGAAGTAGTTACGGCAAAAATAAACAAATCCACACAGTGTTACAGTTCAGGGAATGTGAAAATAAACAGCGATATGTGCTCTTCAAACACCTGACAGTCCCATTACCGCGAACTATCACTGCATACTGCGCACACGCAAATATTGAAGAAAAAAATACTACTCTCATAATGTATTGTACTAGGAATAACTACGATTACTTGTTTGGAGTCCTGAGACGGCGTGAACACATATTATAGTATTAAGGAGTTTCTAATTGAGAAATTGTTATGTTAGGTAGTGTAATAATTGAATAATATTTTAAAATTGTAATTGTTGTTGTTAATTATTTAGCTATAAGTTGAATGTGTTTAAATACTTTTGCATGCCTGCATGATAAAATATGGCTGAACTCTTTTATTTTATCATCTATAGCTGTTACCCATATTTGCAAAATAAAATTATCTTTATAATGATTTTTTGTAAGACGCTTAGTGTAATGTTTTCTTATCGTATTGGGATAGGAAAGTGGGCAGCAGCGACTTCCGTGTACTTAACAACCTCACTGCGATCTCCAACACGCCTGCCAAGCGTGGGGATTATGGCATCTATTTCGTCGTTACAGGGAGTGAGAAGCCAGAAATTCTGACAACAAGTCTTACTAAGGGGTATCGTGTTACCCTGTAATGATTGTGGAGGTTCGATAGGCAGTCGCTCCATGTAAAACACTGGTATTCAGCTGCATCCGGTTAGACTGGAAGCTGACCCCAATGTAGTTGGCAGAAGGCTAGGCAGATGATGATAACTTAAAATTTGGGTAACACATATCTGTTTGTTTATTGACAACAAAATTTAAATTTTTAAACAAATTCTCATAAAACTTTTTATTTAGCTGCTCCCCGACCTTTTCAGCTATAGCCATCATTCACATTAAATGACAATGCCAGATCCTGCCCCACCCATGTACAGAAAAAGTAAATTAATGAAAATAATTGTAATGAATATAGAACCTTTCTATACTAAATTGTTTTTCTTTAGAACTTGCGGATTACGAAATACCTACCCACAAAATACAAACTCATTTTACCTAAAATACAATTTAACCTATAATCAATGTTATTATTGTTTTTAGATTTAAACGGAAACCGCAAGTTCTACAGTCACTAAGACTAATGTATTTTATTTTAAGTATGTAATGCCAATAAACGCATTTTTCTTTCTTTCTTTCTTTCTTTCTAATGTGTAGTTATCAGCGTTAAATAAACAGTAAGATGCTACATATTGCACATGACTTTTATTGAGTGGGGCAAAGTTCTATGGAGTTTCTGGCATTGTCCTTTGATACTATTTTACCTGCACTATTTTAACCATTCCAGAATTTAATCTTGACCCTTATGAAAACAAAACTCGCCACAGCTATTTTATTCAGCTAGCCGTCTATTCGTAACACTGTGTATCACCTCTCACCGCGCGAGGCGCCGCAGCGCTGACACGCAATTAAATAATGCTCCAAGTGTTCACACTAAATTCAATATCTCGCAGCCAACTCTTTCAGATCTACGAGCGTTATGATTCTGTTACCACTACTCTGGGCTATTTACTCTCGATAAGGCTATTTATTTTTTGTTAGAGTTCTTATTTCTGGGAGCTATTACCGTTAAGATCACGGAATAGAAAAAACAAGTAGTAGTGCCTACGCAGCTGTCCCGCACGTGTCACTAATATGCGGAAAATATAATAATAATAATAATATGTGGGGACATTTTCACACACGGCCATCTGACCCCAAACTAGGGAGACCCTGTACTATGGGTGTCAGACAGCTGATATACATACACAAATACATTTTTTTTTTGTAAATACATACATATATAGATAAACAACACCCAGACACAAGGCAAACACAAGTGCTCATCACACAAATCTTTACCCTGGGCGGGAATCGAACCCGCAACACGCTGCGCAGCAGTCGATCGCTCAGCCACTGCGCCAACCGTGTCGTCGAAATAATTTCATATGTATGTAAAATAATTTCATCTCAGTTGTAATAAGTTTTATTCTATGAACAATAAATTTTATTTTGTAGTAAAGCTTACTTGTTGTTCATACAAAATGAATACTTATTAGGTATAACTGACGATGGTTGATACAATTTACATATTCTTCCGCATAATTGTGACACGCGCGTGATGACTGCGTCTGCACTTCCACTTGTTTTTTTTCTATTCCGGGGTTAAGATAATATTGTTCTACTGATACTATGTTCGGGAACCGACTGTTAAGAATGAGCAACTTCAACTTCCAGTTTTAACTTTTTAACTTGACCGACTTTCTGACAATTCAAAAGTGCCTGTATACATATAGTCTATATTTTGAAACCATGGATTTGAGTTTGAGTGTGGTACATATTTAAACATTTGGTTATCTAAATCATTTATTTTAAAGTTCGTTCGTTCAGTAAGTTATTTATTAATGCATACCTATCTATTATACCCATTTTAACCAGCCCCTAATAGCAGCTTGATATTTAATGGTATAACCAGTACTCCATAGCTCAATCTAGTTCCAACAATAAACAAACACACACGAGAACAAATAGTACGTAATTATTGAACGCAATTTAAGAACAGTTGTATGTAACAGAACACGCTGTATTTCCTCAGACGGTTCCCACAGGGTAACTAATAGGTTGCCTGTTCAACAAAATATTGTGTTCGCACTGTATTTTTGCATCACTTTATATGCAGATAAAATTTCAACGGAAAATATCCCGTGATTGTTGGAACAATCGATCTGAGAAAGCTATCGATTGTGATGTTTCTATTTCTTGTTATAAATGGTGTAAGTTGATATTTTATTCGCTGGTATTGCTTTCAGGTTACGAGTATTAACACGAATTGTATGGGGTTTTATTAAGTTACTAATGAATCAATCGGATCGTATAAATATCGGTCGTAGGAAAAAACTTATAAAATATCGTAACATTAAAATCTGTTTAAAAAGTTACTATTCCGTAAAATTTATCAGTCGTCGAATTTAAACGCCACCACACCACACACACGGTAGCTATAATAATATATTTTCGCCCTTATATCGCCCGATCGTTGTTTGTTTCACATTTTTGAAAATATATATTTATATGCCTTGCTATATCTGTCCACATATGTTGGTGACGTAGTAAAAATATATATTATAGCTGATCGTAATATGCCTTGCTATGAATTATATTAATATATATTATAGCTACGTCTGTAACGGGCTTGAGGTGAGTTGTTATTTTTTAGTATTAGGGTCACCTCCAGATCAGTTAATTTTTTTTTAAGAACAGGCAAGTAAATTATGCAACATGTAAGCCGTGTGGTGCCGGCCACAAATAGCACCAACCCATTTCTACCCGTGGGTGTCGTAAAAGGCGACAAACAGATATTGACCACAGGATGGGCAGCAGCGTCTTTCTGAGTACAGTCAACAGCAAAAGTAGATGATCAAAATCAGAATTTTTTTTTTTTTTTTTTTTTTTTTTTTTTTCTCTCTTTATCTTGCAATCAGTCTTCATGACTATGAGCAGATGTGGTGTAAGAATGTCAGTTGCAGGGGAAGGTATTCCTCATTAGGAATTTTTGCCTTCTTTAATTACAGTGGCTTAGTTGGTGTTGCCGAGTTCAAGGATTCTGCGTCGTTTCAACCGGTTTATGCAATCAGGTAGTGTGAGCTGGACTGCCAGATGGTTAGGATGGTTTTCCAATCTGGTTTTATATTTCTTTAGACATGCCTTGATTTCCTCTTTTACTGTCAGCATGTTTAGGTGTTCATGAACCTCTGTGTTTCTTATGAACCAGGGTGTGTTGCCAATTTGTTTAAGTATGAGGTTCTGGGTTCTTTGGATTTTATTTATATTGGAGTTACATGTAGCTCCCCACAACTCCAAGCCATAGGTCCAGATTGGTTTTATTATAGTCTTGTAAATTAACAGCTTGTTGTCAATGGATAGTTTAGAGTTTCTGCCTAACAGCCAGTATAATCCTCTATATTTTAAGTTGATCTCATTTCGTTTAGTCTCGATATGTTTGCGCCATGTCAATCGGCGATCCAGGTGTAGTCCTAAGTATTTGACTGAGTCATTGTGAGGAAGCTCTTTGCCACCCAAATTCACAGGAGGACAAGTTTCTCTTCTTAGTGTGAAGGTAACTTGGACCGATTTATTTGTGCTCACTTTGATTCTCCACTTGTCAAACCATGTGTTAATGTCATTTAAGCTTTTCTGCAGTATATTCGAGGCTTCCACTGGACATTTACTAGAGGCTAGTATAGCCGTGTCATCAGCATACGTAGCAATGGAGACTCCCGGTGTTTGTGGTAAGTCTGCAGTAAAGATAGTGTACAAGACTGGGCCAAGGACTGACCCCTGGGGTACTCCAGCGTGTATGTCGTAGAAGCCTGATGTGTATTCTGCCTCTTTTACTTGGAATATTCGGTCAGTGAGATATGATTTGAGAGTTTGGTAGAAGATGTGAGGTAGAAGTTGTTTTATTTTGCATAGTAAACCCTTGTGCCACACGCGATCGAAGGCCTGCTGGACATCTAGGAACGCTGATGAACAGTATTCCTTTTGCTCAAGACTGTCACTTATGTGTTTACACACCCTATGTATCTGTTCAGTTGTAGCATGTTTAGGTCTAAACCCAAACTGGTGATCTGGAGTTACAGCATTTTCATTCATAAAGTGAGAGAGTCGTCGCAGTATTATCTTTTCAAGAAGCTTAGAGGTGGTTGGAAGCAGGCTTATAGGTCTATATGAGGACAATTCGTGGGGTGGTTTTCCCGCTTTATGAATCATTATGACCTGGGAGACTTTCCAGAGCGCAGGGAAGTACCCAACCCTTAAGATACAGTTGAATAAGGTAGTCAGGTAGACTATTGCCTTTCGGGGCAACTCTGTTAAGATCTTCTTGTCAATCAGGTCATAGCCCGGTGCCTTTCCATTGTCTAATTGTCTGATGAGTTTAATTACCTCATTAGGTGTTACAATTTTGAGAGGTGGATCAAGCTGGAAATCTTGCTGGAGAATTTCATCTATGTCCGATTCATTTGATGCTGGGTTTGGTTCATTAGGAACGAATACTTTAGCAAGGTGTGCGGCAAATGCATTTGCTTTTTCTTGTTTTGATCTAGCCCATGCGTTTCCATCCAGGCGTATAGGCGGCTTTGGATTTGTTGGCTGGGTCTTATTTTTACATGCCTTCCAGAGTGAGTAGTCGGTGGCTTGAGTAGCAGTTAGCGATAATAAATTAGCCTCCACTGTAGCATTTTCAAAATCCTTTAAAGTCTGTTTTAAGCTCGTGGCATATTTATTGAATACTCTTTTGTCCTCAGGGTGTCGACTGGCGTGCCACACTCTGCGAAGCCTTCTCTTTTCTAGAATCATTTTTCTAATGTCTTGTGTTACATAATTATGCCTAATGTTCTTATTACTTACTTGTGAGTAACTCTTCCAGCAAGCATTTTGAACTGTTCTTATGAAGGTCATGGCTGCATTATCGATTTCGTCCTTTGTTTTTAAAGAAACGCGCACTCGTAGCGAGTTGTTGATTATAGCACGAAACAGGTTCCAGTCAGTCCGATTATTATATAGTTTTGGCTTGCTTTGGTTGTCTAAGGCATTCGTACTTACAGTCAGAATGACCGGGATGTGGTTTGAAGACCCATCAAGGGAACAATCAATTTTATAAAAGAGTCGTGTAAGGCCCCTCATTACGAAGAAGTCTAGCACGTCTGGAAGCTTATTTGGATCAGTCGGCCAATGGGTAGGTTCTGCTGTAGCTATGGTTGTTAGGTTGTTTTTGTCGATACACTTTTTAAGCTCTCTACCTCTTGTGGTTATCAGTCTTGATCCCCATTGAGGGTGTTTGGAGTTCCAGTCTCCCCCGGCTATGAAGCGTGGGCCAAGGCTTCCAATATATTCAGTGAAATGACTCTCAGTTACTCTATGCTTTGGAGGGCAGTAGACTGATGATACATTGAAATGCCCATGCTTATCTTGAATGGTTACAGATGTAGCTTGAATGTGTTCGGTTTTGAATTGAGGGAGTTCATGGTGCTCGATGGAAGATCTAATTAGAACTGCTGTGCCCCCATGTGAGGTTCCATCCGGATGGTTTGTTGTGTAAATATTGTAGTTTCTAATATGTATATAGCTATTATTGTTGAAGTGGGTTTCAGAGATGAGTAGGATATCAAGATCATGAATTTGTAGTAAAGCCTCCACCTCCATTTTATTAGGCGAGAGTCCATTTGTGTTCCAGGTTGCAATTTTGGTTGTATTCATTGAAGAAGTTTGTTGACTAGTGTTGTCAAGAGCCCCATCATATTGCTCATTTGTTGTAGGATGATGTCAATTTTTTCTGATTGTTTTATAAATATTTCTTCTATTCCATTGTATGAGAGTTGTTGAGAGATTTCTTGTTCTTGTTGTTTGCCTATAATTTTGTTGTGTGTTTTACTTTTAAGGATTTCACTATATTTAGCTTTTGTTCTTGCGTTGCTGTTTGCTTGATCTACTTTTTGCGTGTTCGGCTTTAGGCTGGTGCGAATTTGTGGATCAGGGTTTTCTGTAGTCCATTTTGTTGTTTTTCTATTTAGTAATTCTTTATAAGCCTCACATCCTGTGTAATTTGAGGGATGTGGGCCATGGCATTGGGCACAAGTTGTGGTTGTAGACATATTTGGTGTTACATTGCTATAGGATTGTGGTGGAAGGTTTCTTGTCTTCTGCTTTGTTGTTTTTCTAGCCAGTATCTCTTTGTAAACCTCACATCCTTTATAATTTGAAGGATGTGGGCCGAAGCATAGAGCACAAGTTGCAGGAGTAGTTCTATCAACTTTGGGGCATTCCCTTGTCCTGTGTGATTCAGCACATTTGAGGCAGCGATATGGTCTCATGCAGTAGTTCTTCGTGTGTCCATACTGCTGGCACCTTTGACACTGTACTATGGATGTTCTCTTCATAGGATCTTCTATGGTAACTATTTGGTGGTTTATTACTTTGACTTGTTTTGCCGCTTTATTATTTGGCCCAGGTTGTAAGTTGACAAAAAATGTTGAGGTGGGTTTTTTGTCAGGGCCGAATCTGGCATTGACAATTTTACCTATCACCTTATTACCGGTTTCCTCAAACGCTTCTATGATAGCTTCATGTGGAGTTGTGTGATGCATTTTTCTCACTACAAGTCTGTAACATCTTTCCTCTTTTCTGTTGAAGGTATGGCCTATTAGTCCTTTCTCCCTGATTGCTGCTATAAGATTCTTGTAAATGTCTACGTTTTCACTTATGATCCTTATTTGATTTTTGTTGACTATTTTGTAATTAAAAGTCGGTTTTCCAGCTACTATTTCGAGGAACTCGGTGAGTTTATTTACGTCCTCAACTCCATACAGTATGATCGGTGGAGGTTTGTTGGGCTTCTTTTCATTGTGTTGGTTGATTTCTTGGGTTAAATCAATTATCGGCAGGCCATCAAACCTGTTTGATGTTGGGACACGTTCGGGAGATTGTGAGTCTGAGATCTTCCTTTTCTTGTTAGGGTTTCTGTTGATAGGTGCCTTTTGCCAATCAGGCAACTCCGAGGTTCCCTTATTGGCTTTTTGTAAATTTTGCGGACCCTTGTCCTTGTTCGCACCATGCGAGGAACCTCCGACTGAAGCACTTCTTGGTCTTGTCTCAAAGAAGCTGGGATGGAAGGCTTGCTGCATATATTTCTTGCTTTGACCAGTAGCATTCACTACCACGGGAGCCTGGGTACCCGCCCTCGTGGAGTCTTCGGTAACTAATTTCTCACCCTCCAGCCCGGATACTGGAGAGCGCCGGGTGTTAGCCGGGTCGCATGACAAATCGCATTCATTATTCTCGGACATTTTCATTAATAAAAGGGGTGGGAGAAGCACAGATAGTACTTTCCCAAGGCACTATAGCCACTCTTTCAGGGGGTATTTAATTCCCCTTGGCCTGTGGATACCAGTGTCAGGTTATTTACCGCCGCCTGTTGCTCGGCGTTGTTGCTCATTTGGCACCACCCGGGGGGCACGTGTAGGGTGGGCCTAGGAGAAGGTGGTAAGTCCTACGGACGCGAGCAACTCTACCCCCCAAAATCAGAAATTCAATACTAATTTACTAACACCAATTTATATAATTTATTACTAGTTTATTTATTAAAAGTATGTGATTGTCACACACATACTTTTGAATCACTTCGACGCCACACAGTTCTGACGCGAACTCCGTTCATTACTATTGAATTTCTGATTTTGATCATCTACTTTTGCTGTTGACTGTACCATAACATTTACTGCGATCGCCAAAATGCATCGTCCAAGCATGGCGATTACGGCTGAGCCGAGCAAAGGGGGCCCTTGGGAGAAACCTAGAAACATAGTACCTTTAAGGTAGTATTTTGGTCTGTGCCAAGAAAGCTACAAATCATCCGATTTATGGGAAATCCCATCTTGAAAAATCGTTGGTCTCCAAAGATAGTTTTAATTACATTGTGTAACGAGCATAAAAGTACTTGTGTAATAGAGTGAATGCCAATGCTGTACTTACCTACCTTTTAATAAATAGTAAAAGCGATCAAAATGGTTACAAGTTACGATAAATCACTATAAACCCATTTATCAGCTTCATGATTTCCTGTAAGCTATTATTATTAAAAACACCTACCTAATACACATTATGTGCTAGTGTGCTTTATATCCGTCCGTATGGTGTCGGACGTAAAGAATAGCACCATCCCATATCTTCCCGTGGGTGTCGTAAGAGGCGACTAAGAGACGTACCAGAGAATGGGGAGCAGCGTTCTCTGTGCATTTGTAACAACCATACTGCGATCGCCAACCCGCCTGCCAAGCGTGGCGATTATGACAACCTCCCCCCCTTTGGGGGAGGCTTATGTCCAGCAGTGGACGTCTTTCAGCTAAAATGATGTGCTTTATATGGGGCAACACTATTTATCGGCAATCTATTATTATTTCTGAATACAAGCACCACATACGAAGCGGGGGGAATTCAAGATAGGCAGTGTATAGAAGGGAAAAGCAGAGCAAGCAGTTTGGATAGGTGCTTTTTTAACTCGGAGTAAGATTAAAAACGTGAGCAAAATGTAATTGCCAGTGATAAAAATTAAATCAACTGTCAAAGTTCGCGTTACGTTATTTTTATTTTTATATAGTTAACAATCAATCAGCATATCTTCTCGATTCATAAATTACATTATTTACTTTTCGATTTAACCTGCATTAACGGCACTAGCACTTCCAACATTAGTTTAGTTCAAATGACACGGGCGCATAACTCACGTCATACAGACCATTACTGTAACTCAAAATGGCGGCCAAGTATCAAAGAGAAAGCTCGCGAGCTCTCACATCATTCTCTATGGTCTAGTCTATGACTTGCGAAACGGAGTGCGGATTAGAGGGCGTAGTAAATGAGGCTTTATTGTAAATTGTTTAGGGATGATATCAGTTTGATGTTGGGTTTAATTTTGATCGTTTTAGTGGATCCAGATATTGGGTCCAATGTTTGGGTAGTATGCGGACTAATAAACTCGGTCTGAATCATCAAAGCACTAGCATAGTGTCTTAGATACAGCTACAATTACTTTTTATGAGCTGCTCTGTCAAAACTTGATTCCCAATACGATACATTTTGTGTGACAATTTATACTTATGACGTCACTTGTAGTTAGTAATTTGCATACTCAATTGACTAACTATTTATTTATTTCAAAGCAACCATTAATCGAATTTTACAAAAAAATGAAAATGATTAGGGTTTTCAGGGCTAAAATCAAGTGTTTTTTTTTAGTTACCCAATTAAATAAGTACTCTCACTTTATAATTTTCTTACGTTAATCATCTGATGAGTATATACGATGTTAAAGTCCCTAACAATAACGTACGATATACCCAAGCAACTTCTAAAAATAAGAAGTCGGTCGAAAATAAAATATTCAGTTCAACCTCAGAAAAAAATCAGAAAAATGTTAGGGTATCAAAAATGGTTATCTTGATTTTGTTTTATACTCAAACCCCAATTTTTTAAACAAAAGGCAGATAAAACGCGCGTAACATTGAGAGTGAAGTCAAAAAAGCAAATACAAATTCAAATGCGAATACATTCAACGCGCTTCGTGCGATGCGGCGTTTCGTGCTAAACTGACTCGTGTCAGTACATTACACGAGTCAGTTTAGCACGGAACGCCGCATCGTTAAAAAAAGCAAATAAAAATACAAATACAAATTCAAAAACTAATACAATCACAAGATTGTAGGTATTCGCTTTTGAATTTGTATTTGCTTTGGTGGCTTCACACTTAGTGTTTCGCGCGGTCTATCTGCCTTTTTTTATTCTGAGCTCAAACCGTAATCAAATAAAATGAGGGGCCAATGTGTGGCCCAACTCAGACCCATCTTTACCAACGTTGGGCCCAACATCTCAGCTAGTGTGACAGGACTAAATTTATCAATTTACGAAGATTGTTCGTTGCTATTAACACGTTAAGTTCGTGTCTCGAGGCGATATCGTTGCTAAATATTAAATTATTAACGTTTCTCGCACAGATAACACATGGTTCACCGTCCGTAATGGCTTCGTGATTTAACGAACTTCTTACTTTGTGGGCTATGTTAATCAATATACGGGTCCTGTACCTACTTACTCAAGATGGCGTTAGGTTTGACGTGAAATATGATTTTCAGATTCTGTGCTGAATTTGAAACCTGAAAAATACTTGATAAAGTTGGTTGGGGTTGAAAAAAGGTAATACAAAATAATATTCTCTTGTCAGTCTAAATAGGTACTTTAAAAGATGAACACAGAGAAATGTTTATGATTCAATGTATATATTCATCACTTTTTATAATCAATAATTCCATGTACATTAATTACAACATTTATAATGTGTGATTTTCAATAATAATTTCATAACACGCGAAATTCTTGAAATATTTAAATTATAGTTAAATAAATAACTATATTACACTACAACATCCATTAATGAAATAAATTATTGTGTTATTAAATATGAATATATTTTAATTGTTTAAAAATTGAAGTTGTCGACTAATAATATTTGAACATTAAATAAAGTTGCAAATTGCAACTGTCAAGGAGTATTAAATGTTATGTTAATAATTTTGCAATTAAGACTTGGTGTTGTTTAAAGGTTACGTAGTAACTAGTAGACTACAATTTCATAACATTTAATGTTTTCCTTTGTAATCTACATCATAAACCAAGATCAGCATCACAACCCATTGGGGCATTTGGATCTTATCATGAAGAATTTGTATACACTTTATAAGGAATGCTAAAAGATATCCTATGAGATACACTATGAAATAGATAGAATATAATTTCCTACTGTGTGTATAATAGAATTTTGTCTCATGTCTTCCCTCTTAAGTCTTGTAGTTAAGTAACTATAATTAACTACATTGAAAAGACAAGCGATTAGCACAACACCGAATAGTTAAATAATTATAATTATATAATTCAAATTCTCATTTAATTATCACACTCGTTTTTATATAAAAGAACTAATATTGTCAGTGGCACCTTGATTTGTAACTGCTTACAATTTCACATTGTACCTACAGAGAAAATACAACCTCGTATCCCTTAACCAACTGCATTTAATTTAAGTAGTTATAGTATAGGTCTTTATTTTAATAATGCAAATAATTAGTCCGTTAATTAAGCACATCATCATAAAATTAAATCATGGCACTCAAAAACTGTAAGCACTTACAGCTTTCACACATCTTCAGCCTAAAATATATAAACAATTTTGATTATTATCGCTGTCTTAGAAATTAATATCTAAATATATAGCATTAGTAAATTATCAATTTATCTTTAATTGACTCTTTTAAGCCGCTAAAATATAATACATAATATGTGTAAATTGCAAATAATTGACTTCTAAGACGCTATGAATACTATTGGACTTTCAAAGTAATTTTAATTAATTTATAATAATTCTATGATTCATAAGATCTGTTAAACTATAAAATAAGCTAAAATAATTAAGAACTTTAATTATTTTTCTTTCTAGTGTCAATTCAATTCCGTCTTTCTTCCATCGCTGTTGTATTTGGTGTTATTTAATGAGGAAACAATGAATTTGTTAGTGTTAGGAATATAGATAAATATTATGTGTATTTTAGAACTATTTTACAATATCAGAAAGATTCCACTACATTTGGAAGAATCCCTTATAAGCTTTTGGCCGATAGAGTTAATTATAATCACAATGTATAAATATTTTTATTAAAAATGAGCAAATAGATAACATACATAATAGAATCAGAACTCTAAATAGTATCTACAAGGCACGCAAATAAATTTTTAGACAGCCACGATTTTATTTTATTATTTTTAATGTCATAAGTATCTCGAATATGAAAAAGAAAGATTTTTTTTCAATAATTATACTCTTGAATCTAAACCTTGTATACGGTTAGATTATATTATATTCACATAACTTGACAGGGGTACATTTTACACGACCAAAAGCATCATCTGTTATTTAACACAATAATTATTTTGATGACATAATTATTTCCTAATAATTATAATCTAGTTTACATTACTATTTTGAATAATTGTATTATTCAAAAACAGCCGAGTATTAACATAATGTGTAATATTTCGTTCGTTTCAACTTTAGAGCCTAGTTGTTACAATTTAAGTTACACTTTTTTAAAGATATATAGAAATAAAATATCATATACTAAATAAATCAGCTTCTCATTTGAAGTGGAACCCAACGGATGCGACGAGTGAATTAATTACATATATTTTCCTGTAAACAACAATGATTTTAGTACTTTTACATAGATAGAAGAATATCCATACTCACACCAAGTGCATTTAGTACATAATTTATTCCAGTTAGTTCACATAAAATGACATTGAAATCACTGAAATCACTTTTCACCTAATTTTTATACTTGATTGTAAATAATATACAAAAAAACATCCGAACATCCAATTACGCAACTGTGTGTAGTGTAACTACTAGATATGCAATACACTTGATGTGAAATGTATTTCTGTGAGTAATATCAGTCAGTCAAAGTATTATTTAATCATGCTGTAGTTAAAAAAAAATGATAAAATCCAAATATGTGGTGTCAAAATTTAAACAATGCAAGTGTCAAAGTTGATTTTAAAAATTCAAAATGGCCGATCTACTTCTATTATATCGCTCAATGTAAATGTGGAATCAAAACATTTCAAATGTCAAAGTGAGCTTAGAAAATTCAAAATGGCCAATCTACTTCTAATTTCGCTCAATGTATGTAGGTGTAAGGATCTTTAATTAATGTACGGTGAGAATAGTGAGGGTAAACGCAATTTAAATGAGGATTTTGCTCTATGTTAGTATAATGGGTTCAAAATAATGTGTGGAAGCGTTCAGATGTACTGGGATGGAAAGCTGCGTGTATAAGACGATATTAAAATTCAGTAGACAAAACATACCTACATTACGATCACAATAGTTTGAGGTAAAATAATAACATTTTAATTCGTCTTTCAAAACCTTACCCACCACCCATATATACCAATTTGATTTTTAGAAAACAGAGTATTTAAATTAAGGCTGCGCCGAGCAAAATCATTCAAAACAGTCGTCACTGTTAAAGTGATATAATCAATACTTTTACCATAATTGCCATAAAAAATATGTAATGAATACCACAGTGAATGTGTTAACCGATTATCGTTGGCAAAAAATAAGAATACTGTTTAATTTAATAAACAAAAATACGTAAAGTTGTACAAAAATCTTTAAAAAAATCTCGTATTTAGTTGAGTTTTGTTAGTAAACTGTATTTTTTTCTCACAAACTTGAATTCATATTAATCTTTAACATTCATACTACAATTTGTAGTTTTTACATTTTCGAAATGTCGCTTAGTTATTTTATTATTAATTTTTGTTTTAATTGACGCTCTGTTTTGAATCATACATACATACGTTGCGTATGATTCAAAACAGCGCGAAAAATTAATAATAAAATAACTAAGCGACATTTCGAAAATGTAAAAACTACAAATTGTAGTATGAATGTTAAAGATTAATATGAATTCAAGTTTGTGAGAAAAAAATACAGTTTACTAACAAAACTCAACTAAATACGAGATTTTTTTAAAGATTTTTGTACAACTTTACGTATTTTTGTTTATTAAATTAAACAGTATTCTTATTTTTTGCCGACGATAATCGGTTAACACATTCACTGTGGTATTCATTACATATTTTTTATGGCAATTATGGTAAAAGTATTGATTATATCACTTTAACAGTGACGACTGTTTTGCTGATTTTGCTCGGCGCAGCCTTAAAACAATTGAATAGCCACCTTCTGACTTAAAAAATGTGTTATTCAATTATTTTAGTTAAAGAAACACTCATGAAGTAGTAACACAGAAACAGTAGGGATAATCTTTTTTTTTTAGTTTTTTCAAATCTTTGACAAACGAAGCATTGGGTAGGTAACCAGTTAATCAATTGAATAAGTATATTATTTATTGATTTCAAAGCAATTAAAAATCTAATTTAGTTGGAGTTCAGGACTAAAACAATGTGTTTCCTTAAGATAAGTTGTATCTTGAAATTCTTAGTCTAGTCCAATTGCAACCATTACCTTCACATTTTTAGCTTAAATAAAGTACTTATCAACACAGCAGATGTCTCCGTACTAACCTTTGAACCAGTGTAAGGCTGCGTTTCCACCAGAGATGTGTAGCGAGGGATGCGTGTGAAATAACCAATTACAGCGCTAGCTTAGTACAAGTTATATAACAATGAAGCGATATCATTGGTCATTACCACACACATCCCACGGTACACAGCTTCGCACATATCTGGTGGAAACGCAGCCTAAGGGTAAACGTTGTGTTGACGAAGCGTCTACACTACGCCGCGTATATATTCAACGTCTGCAAAAGCTTATGCTGGATAAACACCAGATACAAAAACACCCTTAACAAACATTTCATTTACTGGCCTGTATTTAAAAGGGAACAGGACATAATGATCCCTTTTAAATTCAAGTTGACAACACACTGAGGTGGAAGCCTTGTTGTAAACCAGTGTGGACGCAAACACCAACCGTGGGCTCCACAAGCCTCCCACCAAGGTGATCCCTGTTGGAAGCTTGTTTATAACAGTTTCGCTCGGCCTTCAATCAACCATGATTTCTTCATCGTAATTCGTAGTTTAAATTTTATAAAAATAATTACCATAAATTCTACTTCTACAAGCTCGAAAATGCAAAAGATATAGAAAGAAGAAAAGGTTAAAGAAGAAATTAACATTCTAGTACTTACAAGGGTTAGTAATTGCTGTCACAGTGGCATTGGTGGCCGCAACGGGCGCCGCCGCTGTGATTGGCGTCGTGTTTCGATACCGAACTAACCAAACATTTGTTTAATGTTATCACCTGCAAACAGCCGTAAGCAAAACATATGCCTCGAAGCGACTAGCCTCTACACTACCCGTGGTTTTTATCTAACGTGCTTTTTGCAACACATTGTATTTTACACCACTCATTACTGTGTTTAGTGGAAATGAATATTGACGCGTTTTTCTGTGCATATCTTTTCGTACACCATTTTGGTCAGGATATGGCAAACTATGTATTTTATTGAGAGTTATTGAACCAATTTTTTTTTTGAACAAGTGGTTGTAGTTTTTGTGCTTTTCTGTTATTTATGGGAAACCTTGTACCCCGTGAGCAAAACTTAGTGCAAATGAAACACCAAGTGCAAGAACTTCAAACTGTGGAGGTTAGTGCTTAGTGACACTATCACAAGTGCATTGTGGTGTCATGATAATGTTATATAGCTGGTAGATTCAATGATTGATCTACACCACTCAGATGATGCTGAACTTTAAGTAACTTTGACTTACGACTTAGTCGATGCCGATCGCATATAATGTTAAATGCTAATGCACATTTTCAACTTAATCAAACTGTGTAAAACTCAAGAAGAGAACAAAAACGTTATTGAGTCTGTTGAAAGGAAACATGCTGTTCTTCTGTTTTTTTTTCACCCAATTTTCCTCTCCATGGATTTTTAGTCTTGTGATTTTTTTTAACAGGCAATATTTAAAAGAATACAAGGAAGCTAGGGAGACAGTCACAGAATTTGGAAGAGAAAGTAATAAGCCAATTGCGCTAAGTTTAGTACAAGGTCTAACACATTCATGACATTCAGACGATAAACGAAGGGTTAGATACTAACTAACAGTTCACAGCCAATCACATGTGTTTACATTTTGCAAGTGGAGGTGAGATGAAACTTGACTGTCTCTGCAAGGACTTTGAATTTTCTATGCAAAGGCATCTAAACAGTTGTCTCTAACACTACACATGTGTTTACGATACAAAGTAAATATAACTGGCTCTCGTGATAATCATTTGCCAAAAAAAAACAGCGGTATTAATGATTACTCCACTGATTTCTTTTATCTCGATTACAAATGTTTCTCTAATAATACCTAATATGACAGATTTTTTTTAAGGTCACCCGATGCTTTCATAGGATCATAATATCTGTTCATAGATACAAGAAGTTTGCGCGATATCTTTCATTACTACGCGGCGGATTTGTACTGTTTTGCTATATCTTCAATGGCCATTTTTTAGAGGATTGTATTCGCCCTTTGTGATTTTTATTAACTTTTATATATTTTTTTAATAATTGTACCTTTTCCTTGTACCTTTTAAATTATTGTACCTATAATCTTTTTTTGAAGAGTTAGTATGAAGATTCTTGCTTCGTCTCCATACTAAACTACTTTTTGGAAAGGCAGCTAGATTCAATTCTTTTTTCCGTTCAAAAACGTCTTTTAGAGGTCTAATAAATTGAAATAAATTCTGACTTTGCTGTCTCGTTTAATACGCCTGAAAACTGGCCAAGTTGCTTTGAGCGATCTTTGAGTTTTCAAGTCTCCTAACTTACCATGAGTCAAGTTTCATCCTTCCTCACATCACACATATAACATTCCAAGTCACACAGCTAAGCTTCATTGACAACATCGATTGTGAGTGAGTTAACTGCTGATACTTACCAAATAGCAGGCCTATTATAACGATTGCGATCACTCCCATAATTATCATCATCTGGAATGTAAAATTTATTTAAATTAGATTAGAGTTCTTCATCAAATAAGACATAATAGTCTTATATCCACGTTCTGCGGCTCTTTACGGTCTGCCTCGTATGAAAATACGGAATAGGATAAACCGGGCAAGTGCGAGTCGGACTCGCCCACCGAGGATTCCGTACAAATTTGTACTTCCATACTAATCCATACCTAGTATCCATACTTAAATCCATATTTTTTATACTTCATAGTATATACTATATAATGTTGTAAATACCAAAGTAACTCTGTCTGTTACACTTTCACGATGAAACGGCTAAACCAATTTCGATGAAATTTGGCATGAAAGTAGCTTGAATCCTGTGGAAGGACATAGGGTACTTTTTAATCCGCGACTTCGTGTGCATCCGCGATAACCGACATTCACGCGGACGTTTTCGCGGGCGAAAGCTAGTTATACATAAACGACTATATTTTTATGATTTAGTTACAAATGTAAAGTTTTCAGACTTTTTCCTGTACTTGTAGTATAAGACGATATTACTAGCCAAATTTTGTAGTTCTATATCAACGGGAAGTACCCTATACATTTTGATTCCTTTGATGTTTGTCGGAATATACGTTTTTTGCGGCATAAATGGCCGTATCTTTTTTTCACGTAAACATCTCATCATCTTTCATCTTTTTTCCCATGTTTCATCTCCCATGTTTGTATATTTTTGAAGTTTGCCTATTTGTAAAAAAATACCCTCATTTATTTCCATTAAACGTACAAGTCTCGGAAAGATTGCACAAAAAAAATGCCGGGAAATTACTAGTACCTGCTCAGAGATTGCGAATATACTGTAAAAATGCCAGTTGTATGACAATTAAAATTTATAACAAATTACCACCTGCCCTGAGAATGTTACCAATTAATAAGTTTAAATGTAAAATGTCGGCTTGGCTCTTAGACATGTGTTTTTATTCGGTCAATGAATTTTTAAATCATAAATTTGATAATACATTGTAATTTAAAATCTTTAAATGACATTAGAACTTTGACATTATTATAAATTCATAGACATTTTTATTTTGACATTATGATAATTTAATATTTTGACATTATGATAATTTAATATTTTGACGTTGTGATTAAAAACGATTATTTTAGACATTATGAGTAATATTTTTGATTTTATTATTAATCCATTTGGCATTATAAACAGTCTCAATTAATTGGCCATTAAAATTATAGGTAATTTAATTCACTGTACCTTAGATTTGCATGTTTTTAATGACTTTTTTTTTCTCTTGCTTTTTAAATATTTTATATGAAATATATTTCTACACCAGTAATGGTAGTGTATGTGAAACCATATCTAATGTAAGATCTTAATGTACCATATACTGAGAAATAAATACGTTATTATTATTATTATTATTTCATCTTTTTTACAGCTTCAAGGGACCGTAGACTTGAGTATATGGTTGTAATTTCAACTCGATACCTCCACGCGTTCCCGAGATAAAAGGTCTTGACAGACAGACAGGCGGACAATAATGTTATCCTATAATGATTCCGTGTTTTCCTTTCGAAGTACGGAACCCTAAAAACAAGTGGAAATGCGTAAAAAAATCAAATCTTCAATTTCTCTGTAACCACAAGAATACCTGTGTCCCAGATATACTCCAGAAAAATAAAATAATGACTGGAAGAACATGAACTGTCAGCTTCGTAACGCGTCTTTTTACACTCAATATTGAGTAAAATTAAAAAAAAATCGTCAAATTTAAAGAAAAAGGCAGGTGTAGAGCTCAAATGGCACCAAAAAACTCGTCCACATCGCTGTCAATAGGCTGCATTGCCACGTTGTATGGCAATACTGATTTTTGTTCACATTGTGTTAGAATAATCTCTGACTAATTAAATTTTAGGTGAATTGGGCAAACAGTGGATCCCTTCTGGCAGGGAATATGATGATGATATTTATTGATACTGATTAAATATTATTGTCCGTGGGGTATCCAGGCTAGAAATAGCACCTACCCATTTCATCTCGTGGTGGGTGTCATAAAAGTCGACCAAGGGGAAAATCAGGATGGGCAACAGCGGCTTTCGTGTACTTATTAACAACATAATTGCGATCCCCAAGACGCCTGCCAAGGGTGGGGATTATGGCAAACCCTCCCTTCCCATGAGGAGGCCTTCGTCCAACAATGGACGTCTTGATGTTGATGATGATGATGGTGATGACGATTTAATATTAAAAATTATATTGCAATTTTTTAATAGATAAAATTGAAAATATAATCACCTTGAGATTTTGTAACCAGAACTTATTCTTCAAACTCTTCGCTTGTTGCTCGAACTGTGACGCGCCGTATTGAAGAGCATCTGTTAACGGTGATAAAATATATTGTCATAATATTAAAAAAATACAACTGGAATTATGACAAGCACCGAAAAGTTAATTATGGAAGAGCAAGCTTATTACTCGTGGTTTCTCTTAATAATTATGGTGACTAAACATTTATTTGAAAGATAGAACACGATGGATTAGTTAAGAGGAAATTTTTTCTTTCGATTTTTTTCTCTTGACACTATTATAACCTCTTTTATCCTCAATTTATTATCTATGATTCAACTTGCCCCTGAGGCCAAGAACTTTGGAGGGCTTTTTTCTTTCACTGATTTCTTTTCATTGACTTTTATATGTATAAAGAAAATATCTGTCAGAACGTG
The DNA here is from genome assembly GCA_947361185.1 of Charanyca ferruginea. Classification (NCBI taxonomy): domain Eukaryota; kingdom Metazoa; phylum Arthropoda; class Insecta; order Lepidoptera; family Noctuidae; genus Charanyca; species Charanyca ferruginea. Next base: position 8,648,449 of record OX376077.1, on the reverse strand, counting down.
TAATGTCTGCCAATTTGGATGTCAGTTATGGATTCGAATTAGGTATTTTTCAATGACTTCGTGCCATTTTGTATTTTAAAGTGGCAGCTTTTTTTGCTGGTAACGATTCGCCCATCCAAAGATTCAATTTAGGTCAGTATTGTATATTTGCAAAATGGTGGTGTCTCCATAAAAGACATTAATGATTCAAATTCAAATTCAAATTCTTTATTGCATTCCATATGTATTAAATAGGTGGTTTATCAAGGAGTTGACCAATATGGACCCTGTCGGGCACAGCAAGATGAGTTGAAGTTGTTATAGTGTGTGTTGTTGTGTTGTTCGTTTAATATTTTAAAATAGGGGTGTCTATTTCTATGATTTGAACTCGACTATCATGCTTATGCGTATTGCGTATATGCGTATTGTCAGCCCGCGGCAAACCTTTTATTCTTTTTAGCAAATTTCGAATAGGCCCATGTTTTTATAGTGACTAGCTTCTGCCTGCGACTTTGTCCGCGTGGAAGCCAAGTACTTATATAATAAAATATATCATATAACACTCAGTAATAGTGTAGCTTTCCAACAGTGAAAGATTTTTTAAATCAGACCTGAAATTACCACTTCCAAGAAAAAAAAGTATAAACTTTCCCTCTAAATAATTACTATGGAATATCACCCGGGACTCTTATTTAAATGTTTGTTTACCTGCTCTGTCGTCGAGTTCCGATAGTTTCACATCTCGATCGAGCACTTTGTCCATGTTTGTCTTCATTATGTCCACAACCTGAATAACAATAATGGGAAAAGAAGTATTTATCTAGAAATTATTTTTCGTTGTGGTGACCGACGTCATGCATAGAAAATAAAACATACGACAAATATATTACGATGATATTTTTTGATGTAAAGTCACTCTGGATTCATTCTAAAAGGTTTTCGTATTTAAACGTTAAGCCCGTACAACACCACACCACACACGGTAGCTATAATATAATAATATATTTTCGCCCTTATTACGTCTGCGATCGTTGTTTGTTTCACATTTTTGAAATTTATATTAATATGCCATGCTATATCTGTCCACATATTTTGGTGACGTAATAAAAATATATATTATAGCTGAAGCCCGTCACAGACGTAGCTATAATATATATTAATATACGTCATACGTAAGGCGTATTACGATCGGCTATAATATATATTTTTATTACGTCACCAAAATATGTGGACAGATATAGCAAGGCATATTAATATAAATTCCAAAAATGTGAAACAAACAACGATCGCAGACATAATAAAGACGAAAATATATTATTATATTATAGCTACCGTGTGTGGTGTGGTGGTTAGCTATAATATATATTATAGCTACGTATGTGACGGGCTTGATCGTAATATGCCTTGATTATAGCTACGTCTGACGTATATTAATATATATTATGGGTACATCTGACGTATATTAATATATATTATAGCTACGTCTGACGTATATTAATATATTTATAGCTACGTCTGTGACGGGCTTCAGTCTTATTTTTATGACTAGGTATTGTTTGACCTAGAGCCATCATTGAGCGACGTGCTCTTTAAGTAATACAAAGTGCTAAAGTGCTGTGACGTATTTAATTTCCAAAAACGACCACTTACGTATTAAATTCGTACATCGAACCGGTACCGTAAGGGTTCATCAGGTGTGTAGGCTTACAGCACACAATATATTAAATATTGGCAGTGTTATGGAAAGATAAATCATTTTACTCAGTTTGTTGGACTGTACTTATTAAAAAAGGTGACATCACATTTTAAGCGCTGTTCAACTCATCCATTACTGGCCTGATACCTGTGGGTCAAAGGACATACGGCAAATCTACTTACCTCATCGACTTGCGCCTGAGTTTGCTGTAAACGCCTCTGCGCTGCGATCTGCTGCGGAGTGCGGGGTCCTCCGATGATCTCTCCATCTGGACCTGTCTCTCCCTCTGGTGGCGCAAGCCCAGTTTGAGTGGAACCAGCTTCGGCAGCCCTGGAATACACAGAAAGTACAATCTTAGTACCTAATCGTCATGTCTAGCTTTATTGGAGTCGAACAATTTAAAAAGGAATTCAAAACTTAAGTACTGCAGTAGAAACTTCATTGAGAAAGGTATTTCGAACGATCCGTTTTGAATTTTTTTGTCATCGCCTTTGCATGGAACAAAGGAAAATAAAAGCACTACCAATCTTGTAATAAATGAATAAGTGAGTGAGTGTGCCAGCCGTGAATAGTAACAACCCATTTCTACCCGTGGGTGTCGTAGGAGGCGACACAGGGATATTGAAAAAAGGATGGGCAGCAGCGTCCTCCTGAGTACTATAACATCTACTGCCAGCAGTCGCACCACATGTATCGGCTAAGCATGGCGATTACGGCTGAACCCCCCCTTGGGGGAGAACTTTGCCCAGCAGTGGGCGTCTAAAGGTTGATATGATGATGATAATGATGAAAAATTGAGATTCAATATATACGAAAGAAACGAATGTCATACTCCTGTATATCTACAAAAAATAAGACAATTCTGGCCTCAACATATCTGACGCCTGCCAATTCCGCACAAATACCTGAACAGAGAAATCAATAAAGGGTATATTGACTTCTTCAACGTGAAGTAAAAAACAAGTGAATAAATATCTCTTATTCTTTACCAACCTAATAAGATATTACGTAGAGATAAGTATCTATAACAACAGAGGAAAAGCTTCGTAATAATTCGTCTAAGCTCGTATATCTTCGTCAACCACACGAGCTTATGTAAGGCACTTACCTAGACAAACAGACGTACACGTGAAGATAATATACCAAGGTAATTTAGAGGGTTGAAAACTTGCCAAATATAGCCAACTAAAGCCAACTTTGCCGAGTGCTTTATACTCTATGGTCTATCTTACGTAAATACTCCGCAATGGAATACTAGGGTTAAGAACTACTGCGGTTAATGTTGATCTAGATGTTAGTAAATAGAAAACAAAATCTACATAATATCGTTGATCGTCCTTTTCCGCGTAACTAACGTTGTTGATAACCGCGAATTTTGACCTATTTTAAAATCAGCTAAAGTTTACATTCGAGGAATCGAAAAATGTTTGTTATGCGGATTTAACTATAAACGACGATATGTAGATTAAAGTTTTCTTTTTACTTATTTCTACTTTATTGTTGTATACCGCAAATTTCTACCTTTTTTAAAATCGGCGAATGTGTACATTCGCGATATTGAAAAATGTTGCTATGGGGAATTGGCAACGACGATATACGTACAAGATCCCGAAGTCGCAAGACCTAAGTAATTTAAGCATGGCTAAAATATCTAAAATAGATAGAGTAATATGGCATTAAGAAGTCATGCGTACTTACTAGATTAAATTCGAGCCCTTTTTTAGGTATCAGGTAAAAAGGGGTTCTCCCTCTATCTGGCAGAATCTTGATGCTCCGAAATTTATTTGGCATAACACACTTGACATAATCTTCTTTAAACGAATATTTCTTAAGGCATAAATATTGTTTAATATAATTATTGTTTGGCAGAATGTTTATATGTCCGAATTTACAATGGCATACTTTTAAGATGGCAGAATATTATTTCGCATAATTTCGTTTAGGATAACGTATATTAATTTCATTTGTAATAAGTCATTTTATTCGGCTTTCGGCTAGAGTGTAATTTAAGCCCACGTAGACACGGAGGGGCGAGGCGGCCCGCGAGCTGAGGAGCAGGTGGTTGTAACACTCACCGTCGCGGCTGAGGGCAAGCCCAGGCTGCGGTGGTGAGCGTTAAAGCCCTCTGCGACGGCAAGGTCGCGTGGGACCATCGGAGACCCGCACCGCCGAAGCCGTGACAGAAACCATGCCTGCTGCATGTTGCATGCCTGCTTGCATGCTGTATGTTGTATGGTCGCTTGCATGCTGTATGCTTGCTTGCATGCTGCATGCCGTATGCTGTATGCTGTATGCTTGCTGCATGCATGGTGTACGCTTGTTTGCATGTTTGAATGTTTGAAATATGAGTTTTTCAATTATTATCAATATTAAATGTATGCCAAAAAATGATTCTAACTGTAAGATTTCTGAGATGTGATGGTTCTACTTTTCGATTATTATGCACATGATGCCTAAAGATGATTCTGACTTACAAAATTATGAGTTTTGAATGTATGATAAATGAATGTCTGCCAAACAATTTTCTGCGAAATGAAATTTATGCTATCCACTGTTATGCAAAATAATATTATGACATAAAAAGTTCTGCTATAAAAGGTAGACAAGTAAAAAAGATGTTTTACTTACAGTCAGTTGGTTGGTTTTTATGCTTTACAGGATTTGGTTAAAAACTTTTTATGTAAAACTTTTAAGTTCTGCCTTTTACGGTGAGTGCATGACACCTACATTAGTTTAATGGAGACTTTAAATTGATGCTGTCACTTTCTTTTTGATGCAAAGTGTAAAGGATGGCATGAATTTAAAGTCTTCGTTAAACTAATGCTGGTTTCGTGCAACTCAACGCGTCAACGTTAGCATTCTTGTTTGAAAAACTGAAGAATACTTAATTTGCTTAATTTGAATAATTTGAATTAATGTAGATCAATGCTATAAAAGTTTTGATAAAAGCTCTTTTTGTTCATAGTTTACTTTTTTATTTTATTTACTTACTCTTATCAAGAACTGACATTAAAATTTAGAACATACAAACCATAAAGTTTCCAAGGACATTCGAACGTAAAACCGTACAAAGTTTTCAAGAAAATCCCAAAGCCAAAGTTTGTTAACATAACTTGACTTAAACAGTTCTAAAACTTTGTTCGTGTCTTAATCTTTTAATCAGTTTTAGTGGTTTCTACGTGAAAGATAAAATATTTCAGTTGAAATAACTGATGACAGACCGTCACGTAAACTCCATAAAAACAATAATTTATAGAGTACTAGCTTCTGCCCGCGGCTTCGCCCGCGTAAAAAGAGCGATTATCCCAAGGGAACATATTACCGGGATAAAAAGTACCCTATATGTTAATCCAGGAAATGGTCTATCTATGTGCCAATTTTCATGCAAATATGTTCAACGGTTTACGCGTGATTGAGTATCAAACATCCAAACATCTTCACAAACTTTCACATTTATAATATTAGTAGGATATAATATTAGTAGGATAGTAGGATAGGAAAACAAAAGAAAAAAATAAAATTTAGCAGAGAAAACAGAATTTAAATTACATTCAATTGCTGTGCATACTAAAAATCTTTTACAAAGGGTTTTTATCTGATGATTATAAAGCTAAGTGATATGGAATCTTCTTTAAAGCACGTTTCATCATCTGCCTAGTCTTTTCCCAATTATATTGGGGTGGCTTCCAGTCTAACCTGATGCAGCTGAATACCAGTGTTTTACATGGAGCGACTGCCAATCGGACCTCCACAACCCAGTTACTGATAAACTGGATTGGGTACTAGGTCTTTATAGCACGTTTAAACCTTTGAAAAGAAACGCTACCGCGCCGATACAAACTTCAGGGCCAATGCCTCTTTTAACAGCCAGACTTTAACCACAAAACCATCTACAAGCTACAATTTGGGGCAATTGCTGGAGTGGCCTTTGAGCCAAATGTCAAACCACCCTTGACAGTCAAAGAAACAACCGACCTTGTTGAATAATAAATTAATTCCTACAATTCACATACTTCGCATGGTTAAAAACGATTTAACCTTGATATTGTGTCGACCCCTTCGATCTAGAAACGATGTATTATGCACGTCGTTTTCACTTAATATCATATAATAGCAGGTTCTGCTGACAGATCAATCGATAGGGAAACTGGCAAAGTGCCAGACGATGTCGTTAGGGCAATTGGGGCTGGCGCTAATGGTACGGAATTTTGTATCGAATGCAGTGATTGTGTGCATGGCAATTATTTTAATTGACGTGGAAGAAATGCTTTTACTGATGTGAAAAGGAATTTTTTTGTATTGTTATAGCAGTGCAGCAGTAATATTCTCGAGTATTCATTGTTTAAATGATTTGAACTTAAACAAAACAATAATAAAGTTGAAAACTGAGTACAAGATGCAAATCACTCGCTCACTCATAATTACACTTACCTATACTCTCCATACACACATGGGTGTGCAGTCAAATACATTCACATACTTTCACACACACTGTCGTATACTCTTGAGTTGCACTCCCTTCTCCTCCCTATTCTACTACCATAAATATATGTTTAGGAAAATACATACTACCTACACATATAAACAAAACATTCAAAAGTAAGATCTGTAAACACATTCATGGCAAACTGACACACTTCACGGTTCTGTCTATTTTATAAGATACACTATAGCTGATCACTGCCTTTTAAGATACAGGTCACCCTAGTTTAAGAGGCAGGGTTCTCCCAATTTATGTACAGACCCTGTGCTTATTTTTTTAATTTTGTGTAACACCTGTCGTTACGCCTATGCCATCCACTTGTAATACATCTTTTTGTTAACCGTAACAACTACATAGTTTCGTCTGTAACTTATTTTTGAAATAAATACATTATTATTATTATTATTAAATGCATATAACAAATTCCTCGTAGAATTACAACTTTTCACACAATTTTCAACTCTTTGTAGTTCATTATTAATTAATTAATTAAAACTGCTCGAGGATAGTGCTTCTCCATTTGCGCTGATCCTAAAGAAACCGTAACAGGTTTTTGTGTAGTTCATGAATTTGCGTGCAACATTCTGATACAGTGCCTTCTTATCATTGTAATCTGTTTTCTTTAGTCCGATATTTTTTGTTTAGCCCACACTTTCTCTCTGGGAAAAGGTCGCCCTAAAGTCCGTCCAAGCACGTTATTTTTTCAGCTATATTATTATAGAGGATTTTTTCCCATAGCCATGGCCACTGCCTAAAAAGGTTGACAGTTTTTTAAACCAAGGCTGTCGCTTGTACTTATAAAGTATTATTTCAGCCTGCTCAGAGTACTGAGCAGGGTGAAAGAGTACTGATTTAGGAAGTATCCTAGATCACTAAGTTTTGCAGCCAGCCGAAAATTCTAAATATATTGTGATAGCCCTGCAGGAAGACACCACTTTTCTTGGTCGCTCAGTCACTCTTTACGACACCAATTTTTTCCCTTAATCTATCCAAGTTTTCAGGTACACTCAAGTAAATATGGAAAACATTTTCTTTTTACCACACAGCCGTTTTTAAAAAGATTTACTAAATATTTATACCGTACACGAAGGAAGAACCCACTTAACCGAGTTCATGAAAGTACAATGACTGTGAAAAGTGCCACACGATAAAATTTAATAATGCCTCGTCGGGGAAACTTTGTCCTTACTACAAGTTAATCAAAATGTAAGCAACTTTTATGACTGAAAAGCTCACAAAGGGAATTCGAAATTTATCTTTTGTTTACAGGGATCGAGTCAACGGATTTTTTTTGTTTATTATTTTTACTAGCAACGAGCCCCTGCTTCGCATGTGTGCAATGAAGATCAAACTATACGTATAAACCTTCTTCTTGAATCACTGTATCTATTTGCCAAAAATTGCATTAAAATCCATTGCGTAGTTTAAAAAAATACGCGTGCAGACAGGGGATCGACTTTGTTTTATATGTCTTATACTATGTAAAGTAAAGATTCATTTTGGCTTAGCCCTAATTAAGGGTAAGGCTTTTTTACAATAAAGACAACCGCCTTCAAAATCTAAAAAGTGATAAATAACTTTAGCACAGTACACACATGACTTTAGATTTGGTAGTCAGTGGCTTTGTTCTGTTTGTTGTATTTAATTGCCGTAACAAATATACAATAAAAAAGACAAAATACAGTCGAATTGAGAACCTCTTTCTTTTTGAAGTCGGTTGAAAAGTTGAAACTGATTTCAAATAGGTATGACGATTCAAAAGCTTTTTTTTTCAAGTATAAAAGGAGTACGGGTGCGAGTTTACAGAATTTATGTTATGAATTAAATATATTTATAATAAATATGTACGTTTTCTAGGAAGATTGTTATAAGTATTAGTAGTAATATTTTTTATAAACTAGAATTGGTATGCTACTCAAATCAAAGCACATCCTTTTTTGCCAAAGTACCTACTGTTTTAGTCAAATGAAATCTTACTAGCTACATGTTGAAATCAATGTCACTAAGTTCAGGCTTGATTTCAAAAAGGGTAACCCCGAATATTGCTACGTTATGGATACTGTGGGGAATGTACGGCCATTCCGCTCGCTATTACATTTAACTATATCGTGAAAACTGTTGCTTCGTCAAACACGCCTAGAATTTTTACAATTACTACATTGTACAGATATTATAAGTAGGTAAGCGTTATATATTGTTCAATCAGCAAATTTTCATATTTAAATATAAAAGGAAAATTAACATTTTGGAAAATAATGAGATAAAAATAACCATTTTTGTTAATAACAGTGGTTTTGCCTAAATTATTAATATCTTCACAGACAAACAGAGCCCATGACATTTGCAAATAAGATGACGTCAAAAAACCGCAGTTGTCACAAACAACATCACAGGCTGCCGCAAAAAAAAACAATTGAAACTCAACCTTCTACCAATTCAATAAAAAAATAATACAAAAATCAACTTACATGTTTTCGTCTTCACACTCACTTTAATTCAACGAATAAAAATTTATAATAACGCGTTTAATTCAATTATTTCAGCGCTTGCTTGTCAGCGTTCAGGCGAGCTTACAGCAGCGGTGTTGGCGCAAAGTGCGACTGGTATCGGCCGCAGTAATGTCGCGAACAAAATACTTTTGAGTAAGCTTTTTGGCATGATAGCAAAGTTTTTCTTTTGGTACACCAAAAATGGTTTTGTTTGTCTTAAAAATTGAGAAGTAGCGACGTTTTTGTAAGATTCTTTGTAAGGAAAGTTACCTGTTTACGCTACATTTCAATCAAATTACTTCAAGAAAATTGAGATTCTAGGTTGTCAATATAAATATTTTTTGTACAATTTTGCAATATTTTATAACAACCACAATTATAAAAAAATATTAATTAGATTTTTCCATACGAGAATGTCGTACACCAGATATGGTTGAAAATATAAGGCCATGACAATTCTACAATATTCTTACAAATAAGCTAATCTTTCTTACTTTATTAAGTTAAGGTGTTCGTGGTTCAAAACAATACACTCTTTTTTACCATTTTACCTTCTACCGATTTATTTAGCTTTATTAATATAATACTAACCACGAGGCATTACTAGGTACTTAAAATACTAATTAAAGTTGAGTGTGCGTCAATTCAGGCTTATATCCAGAACTACTGGTCTAATTTTTTTCTTTTTTTTTTAATGTCATCTCGCAGGTCAACCTAAGAGGCTGTCGGCTGCTTAACCGGAGTTTCCTGTGGTGCCTTAAAAAAATATTATTTTTAGGACACAGCCAGACTTTTACATCCAGCCAGACTGGTCTGATTCTGTAAATCTTTCCCATACACGAACAACGTTATCCCTGAGTACTGTAGGCTATATTTTATTATAAAAAATTTAGATTTGTAAAAGAAAATCCCGGGGACAAAGTCACTGATAAAAGCTAGTATTTTATAAAATAACGGCACAAATAACATCTGTCTCCGACAGTACTTCGTAAAAGCTTTCCTTCACGCATGCGCGAGGCACTGCGTGTGTGCACCCCCATCGATTTCCCCCACTTGTGGGGTAGGTCCGGGGTTCGTTGCACGTGTCGCATTCACCACCCCATCAATGAACCACCCCGTACTTGAATTCAGCACTACAGCTTGCAGGATACATTGATGTTAAGATCATTGAGGAAATGTTTGCAATGATCCTATAGTTTAGCGATTCCTAATGTGATTCCCGCGCAGCCTACGGATACAATGGAATAGTCACAAATGTTCCGCGAAATGACATTTATTATTGCATCGCTCGATAGAGGTATTATTAAAATATACTAATGAAAGGATGCAAATAAAAAATCATATTAATAACACAGTTATTAACATGATTTTTTTTTTAAATTTTCAAGATTCTTTACAAGTAAAGAATGGAACTGTATATTTATTTTACTTAGAAAATAATCTATATAATACAAATGAATCGTTGTTCGACAAAACTCGAGAACAGCTGGACCGATTTCGCTAATTTTGGTCTTGAAATATTTGTGGAAGTCCGGGAATATAAACAGTAGGAATATTCAAATCTTTGATGTATCAAATTAAAGCTTATTTTTTGTGGAATGTAACTGTGTTATTAACATGAAATTATTTACATTAAAAACATACCAATTTCAGAAAATAAATAATACCTGAAATAATATAGTTGAAATATTACAGTAATAGTACTTACGGAGTTATTGTAACAGTAAATTTCGTATCATTATATTATGTACTTCTACAGTGTTATTTTTTATCGTAGGGATGATGCATAATATGTTATTACGCCATTATTGTGGTAATATTAAATAATTGTAGAAACAGTATTGGTACATACCATTATTATTACAGGAAAAATTAGAATATTGTTATAGCCTATTACAGTTTTTTTTTTGAAGTGTTTAAATGTAATGTTTGAAAGTTTAAACGAAAAATACACTGTTTGATTACTTTTTTTTTGTTAGCCTATTCTGTCCCACTCCTAGGCAAAGGCCTCCCTCCATGTCTTCCATCTTTCCCAATTTTGGACTTCATTCCACCAGTTTTGAAGGAATCCGTCCAATACGTCTCGCCATCTCCTTCGTGGCATGCCGCGGCCCCGTCTTACTGTGTCAGGGCTCCAGTTCTGTGTCACCTGAGCCCACAGTTGGTCCGACATGCGGCAGACATGTCCTGCTCAGTCCCATTTAAGTTGGGCAGCCTTATGAGCCACGTCTGCTATCCCTGTTTTGGAGCGCAGTATAGTGTTTCGAACTGGATCCGTTAATTTAACTCATAGTATACTGCGGTCCATTGCTCGTCGCAAACCTTGAGTTTGGACTTCTGGGAATGTCAAAGACCAAGTCTTTACCTATGGCAATAACTTAACAAAATATAGTAACACAACACACAAACAAAATACGCGCAAATACCCGCTCTGTCAAACATGAAATTTTCTCTACAAACCCTAACATCCTACATTTGACATTATTTTTATCGACTTTTGCCACTTTAATATGAGATTATCTCGATTTCATCTGTCATCTACTCGTCCTTTTTGAGCTCGAGAAAAATTCGCAATATAAAATACGTATTATTAGTAAACGAAACTTAAAAAATAACATGGCAGGCTGTACGGAGGAGAGAAGGAATTTATTCTATATTGCTACCTAAAATTATTGGTTGGTTACAAGTTAACTGTACCTGTGAACAGTACCCGTTGCTCTCTATGAGCATCATGTTTAGTAATCACCAGTCACTTTGCCAAGTAGGTGATTAACTAAAGGAGCTGTTATGGCTCTGAAAATATGGGCAATATAAACAGATATTACGATCGCTAGTTCTTTTTTCAAGGGAGTTTATTAACAACGTTGATGAACTCCCTTTTCTGATTATAGTAGAACTTCCCTTCTTATAGTAGGAAATTCAAGGCCAGCTATATGTCGATGTGGTCGTCAGTCCTTTTGATAAGTGAACATCATTTAAATATCATAGGTTTTACTTATGGTGATTATTGCAATATCAACCTTTGCTTTATCAATTGAGATGACCTACCCAATTGACATGTGTGGTGATTAGTTATTTTATAAAATCTCACACATTTTTGTAATAATTTTTAACACAAAATAATACAATTTTACATGATTGGTTACCATTAGATACCTAAGACTTAATATGACCCAATCTTCCCTATTCCTATGATGTCTCTAGCCTGTCATGCTAATGTCAAGAATAAAATTTTAATAAAGTCAGTTTCATAAAAAAAATTACTGAACAAAAATAAAAGAGGTAGTCATAAAAACGGAAATGGAACCTTCAGAACCTTATGATTAAAATTACGTTTTTGATAACTTGCTATATCGGTATCACGTCGCGAGGAAGCATCATACTGTCTTTTTTCATGTTTTGCGTGCATGTTAAACTTCAAAACACCTTTCTCGCGTTCAGTTTAAAAAAGAAAAACACACAAAAATATCCTACTTTTTGTATGGGATCAAAAACGCTACAATTGTAACATGGATACTTTCTTCTGTAACAAAACATGTTCATTTCAGATTGAGGTACACTCTAAAATATTGCTACTGTAGTGGTATTATCTTTGTCAGCTGTGTCTATTTCTTCTTTTTAAATAATCTCATCTTTTCTTTTATCTGTAATCAAAAACTCCGTATTTTAATTGACCAAATATCTTATGAATATTATTTACGCCAATAATCCGGTAAAATCTACTTACCAAAAAAACAATGTAAAGTAATTCTTTGTACAGACATAAAACAGTATTTTTGCCGACATAATTTTGTTTGTAAATTTCCCAACAATAAAAATGTATGTGACAATATCAAAAAAAAAAAAACATTGAAAAATTCTGAAAAAAAATTGCTAAGGTGTATTCCAGTCCACAGATGCCAAATTTGCCATAACAGCAAGAAGTCCATAATAGTGCATTGCCGACTTATTGCTTGGGGGCGTCGGTATATCTATACTAACATTATGAAGAGTTTGTATGAGGCTTGGCTTATAAATAAAAGCCGTATGGATCGACCGATTTAAGCTACGCCTCTTGCGGTCGGTCTGTAGATGAATGACCATTCATTTCATACCGAAATTCCTTCTTGCCTAAAGCCATTGATCCCGACCGTCATTTGTAGATCTCTGACAGTCGTTATAGGTACTCAGAGGCTAGAAATTCTGCTGCAACTCCTAATAGGGGTATCGTAACGTGTTACCCAGCAACGGGGTTGTGGAGATCCGATAGGCAGTCGCTCCATGTAAAACAATGGTATTCAGCTGCATTAGGTTAGACTGGAAGCCGACACTAACATAGGAAAAGCTAGATTATGATGAAAGAGTTTTCAGGGTGTATACGTGATTGCGTGCGCGAATCGTTGAGGGACTATGTGAAAGCTTATTAATTAGTCCCTTACTTGGTAATGGACGCTTTATTACTGACTAGCTTTTGCCCGCGACTTCGTCCGCGTGAATGGTGGTTATCGCGGATGCAGACGAAGTCGCGGATTAAAAAGTATCCAATGTCTTTCCCCAAGATTAAAGCTATTTTAATACCAAATTATTTTCATCAAAATCGGTTTCGTCGTTTCATCGTGAAAGCGTAACAGACAGAGTTACTTTCGCATCTATAATATTAAGTATGGATAAAGTATATTAAAGTATTAAGTATGTTTAATATGAGTATGGATTATTATGACTCTAATATTATACTTTGTCAGACACGGCATCAGCCGTAAATATTAACAAAAAGTAAAAATAAACAAACAAAGCAAAGCAAATATTAAAAGTAAAGCAAACAAGCAAATATTATTTAGGCATCAGCCTAAATAATATTTTATGTAGCTGACCTAGATTTCTATATCAAGGTTTTATAACAATTTTGTGCTAACAACACAGTTTTCTGAAAGCTTTCGCCTTTACCCGCCGTGCCTTAATTTTCCGTTTTCGTAACTTTCAATTGATTTCAGAGCTCCGTTGTTCAGCTTCAAATACTTTGTTCACATTAAGCTCAAAATTAATCAGCAGACTAAAGTTATGTGTACTAGTCAAGGTTTATTATCTTGACCTTCATGAAATAAGTAATAGTTAATCAAGATAGTAAGAAAATGTTAAGTGTTTTCATTTTTTACACAACACATTTAAAACAAGAGTCCACTTAGCTAGTTTGTAGGTTTTGGGATAAGGTTGAAAAAGGGTTTTTCTATGAATGTAGCCATTAGACACCAATTAATACTCGTTTAGTTTCAGGTAAAAAAAAAACATAATTTTTAAAAAGTACCTGTTCTTAAAATGTACCCAGTTTCGACTCCAAGTTTTCGGGGTCGTCGCAATTAAGCTTTCTAGTCTATCCCCTTTCAAAGAATGTACCGAATTACTAATTCACCCTGTAAAATAAGACGTGGAACGTCCTTGAGTCATAAAGTCAACAACCTCTATAAGTTCAAACCTTGTAGTTTCTTGCCAAAGTAAGTGTGTTAATCTCGGTCATTTGACGAATTGTCATACATTTAGGTACACTTTATATCAATGACTAGTACTTTTCCCGCGATGTCGTCCGCGTATATTTAGTATATTCTCCTAATTTACAACCCATGTTACTCGCTAATAATGTAGCTTTCTCATGGTGAAACTCAATTCAAACTCAAATCATTTATTTCAAATAAACCATGTGCCTGTCCATGGTTTATTAGAAATAAATGATTTGATGACTTTTGAATTGTCAAGGAGTCAGTCGGTGAAAAAGTTGCAGCTAGTTGCTCATTCCAAACAGTAGGTTTCTATAGAGAAGAACGAGCAAGAATCTCCATGAACACTCTTTTAAAATCAATAGAATATTACAAATTTAGGTTACATCATTCATGTTGAATCTAGGGGAACAATGTAACAAGTTGTGCACGATAAAAGAGGTCTAGTGACAATGAAGTTAGACAATTCAAAATAAATTTAAAATAACCGCTTTTTTTAAATCAATTTACAAACTTACATGTACTTACACATACATATATTACATACCTACCATACCGTATTCGTATATATCTATACCCTGTTCACTATAAGATTAGACATAAACACAAACCTTTTTTACAGTCCCTTCAACCGATTTTGACTTCTATTCAGTAGGCTTAAGAATGACATTAGAGGCAAAGAAAAATGGTTACAATACAACTGTTTACTGCAGTTGCCATTTGTCATGCTACCAACGCAATAGAAGTCAAAATCGGTTGAACGGACTGTAAAAAAGGTTTGAGTAAATGTCTAATCTTATTGTGAACAGGGTATACATATATATTTATATAGGTATCATCATCATCATGCTAATCTTTACACGCCCACTGCTGGGCATAGGTCTCACCCAAGGGGGGGTTCAACCGCACCAAGCTTGGTCAATGTTTGTTAGCGATCGCAGTATGTGTTATAAATAAATAAATAAATAAAAATCTTTATTTCAGACCATACAAGATCTATAAAAAAACACAATTAGAATTACAAATTAATAAAAAAATACAAATAAAAGATTAAATTAAAATAAACAATAAAATCATTGATCAATAATATCCAGAATAATTATTAAAATAAAACAATAAAATCCATTAATAAATAAAATCCAAAAAAAAATCAAAAGAAAATTACAATAAAAATCAGTTATCATTTGAAATCCAAAAAAAAAATAATGCAGTAAAATCCATTAATAAATAAAAAATAAAAAAAATATAAAATAATAATTTAAATAAAAATAGAGACATAAACTTTACGCGGCTAATGGTACTCAGAAGGACGCAGCTGCCCATTCTCTGGTCAATATGCCTCTGTCGCCTTCTACGACACCCACGGGTAGAAATGGGGTGGTGCTATTCGCGGCCGGCACCACACGATACTAGGTATAGGTTTATGTTATAAATATGTAATTATGTATAACATGTAGTTAATTTAGTTTTTTTTTATTTCTTTTACAATGCACCTACTATATGTTATCTTTTCACCACCCTTGGTTCACTGGTACAGAATGCCTGAAGCATTAAGTCTGCCTTTGTAAGTTAAAATAAATGAATACAAACAGTCTAATCTTTTCTTTTTAAAACATTAGTTTAGAATTTAGATGAACACTAGATTAATCTTACACATCGTTCATTCTTAAGTTTATTAATTTAGCACACATAGTTTAACTTAATTACGTTGCTTTGTTCAGCTCGTTTCAGTAACAGTAATGGTCATAAAGTCAGTTGTTCAAATGTTTTTTATAGCGCATTACTAATTAGTAGTGCATGTGACCCGGTTAAAAGTCTACCCGACGTGACCTATAACCTTATGAGGTTAGTTAGACGCTTTGAAAGGATTTACTTGGCAGTTTAACGAGGTCAGACGGCCAATTCCCGTACATAAAAATAATTTCATCTCATCTACTACCAATGTCAAAACGTACGAAAGTTTGGTTGTTGACACTTAAAACCATCATCATCATCATCATTTTGTACTTATGACGTCATATATTTGCTAACTCAAAAGGGTATTTTACCAAAAAAAGTCTAATTAGTCCGTCAGATAGATTTCCAAAAAATATTGGACACGTGTTTTTTCTTTTTTCACGTAAACAAAAAATGAAGACAGTGTGTCGGAAACTCGTGTGACATCACTATGTCAGTACACTTTTACTGGCAAAGTGACGTCACAAGCCCCCACTCATGATCTTTGATACGTTTTATCTTCGTCAGTTTTTATTGATTTGATAATTGATTTGATAAAACAAAAATTACGTATCCAATATTTTTCTATAATCTAACTGACGGTCTAATTTGATTTTTTTTGGTAAAATACCCTATTGACTAAATATTTATTAATCTCAATCTAATTGTAGAGTTAATTGAAAATTATTCGGGTTTTCAGGGCAAAATAAAAGTATTTTTTAAAGAAATCTTAAAATTACAACACAATTAATTTGTTGCTATGTAATAAGCACGATAACACTTTCGACTGCCGAATAACTGAAAATACCAAAATACGCATTTTTAATACTAACGGCTTTACGTGGTTTCCGAAGCACGGGGGCTATTATGGAGCCAACTTCTAAACTCCGAGATGCTTCTGAGAAATTCCTAACGGAATAACACAATAATACTTTGCCCAACCTGGGAATCGAACCCAAGACCTCACGAGGTATTTAGCACATCACACCAGTATACCTAAAGCCTTAACAAATAAATAATGACTACATCTACACCTGGACAGGTTGTATCCTAACCAGGTCCGCACCATATTGGATGCCACCTAGATGCTGTGGACATAACTATGCGTTTCATGAGCGTGTGTACCCACAATAAAACAATAGTATGCTTAGCAATAACACGAACGAAACTTGTGGAATGGTCTGTGGTGACGTCATAAAATTAATAGGTGTTCACATTTGTTTATTTTCTGATTAAGAATCTACATAGATTCTGGTAGATCAGAGATAGATCTGAATACATATGCATGTGTATGTATGCCTATCATTTACTTCATTGTTGTTACTTTTTATGGCTATTGGTTTATTTCTGTAGATTAGTTAGCCTATAAATCGTTTGCTTTGATCGAAATAATATGATCAAAAAACCTTATAGTTATTTTTGGTTGCTTTAATTAGGGGCATATTAACAGCGTCTGATTAAAAACTCAATATTTCTTTTCTTCTCAGCTTATGGAAAGAGGTGAAGGGTCGGATCGGGTCGGTTTTCCGCTCGTTCTGGCGTTATATGGGGGAGGCCGAACAGCCGGGCCGGGGGAACAGTGGACGTCTTTCGGCTGGCGTTATATACGAGAGGCCTATGTTCAACAATGGAAGTCTTTCGGCCGATGATAATGATGATGATGACTGGAAAGAGACCTTGTCTTGGGCTTAGCCTTATCCATACAAATCCAACGCATGATAAATACATTAAATATAAATTTTATAAGCCCATTAAAATTAGGGCGGTCGGGCCGCGAGCAAATTGTTGTGAGCGTCGGCGCAGCGCACAAAGGGCGCCGGCTAATCAATTGCTTTGGACCAACTCTTGCGCACTACACACGAACTGAGACTATAGTAAGTCAGGTATTGTTGTTTCTGTTTGAATTGGTTCGGGGTGTTCTGGTGAGACTTTTTTTAAATTAGGAGTAATTAAAATGTTAGTTTTTTATTTATTTTTGGAGTTAAGTTAGGTGTTGTTGAGATTTTAATTAGGGTTTGCAGTACAGCCCTGACTCTGGATTTGTTTGTACATAGTTAATTGGAATTGTTTATTGACAAATTATACACATTGATAATATTACGACTTTTTACAAGAGGTGTGTAATATAATAATTTAATCAAATATTGGACGCGTGCTTTTAATAACCGAACCGATAACCGGCCAAATGAGTTTTCGTACTCCTAAACCTAACCACTCTGTAGTTTTTTGTATAAGATCTATCATTATTTTATTGATGATGACCCTAAACAGTACTTATATCATATTCAGACATGTATGGTATATAATTATCATCCATCATATAGTATATCATCACACAATAATCATCAGTTTACCCCTACCAACCATTCTAAAAATACCAAAATCCTGACTTACACCACTATCCTTTCCCCATCATCATACTCCGCTCCCCAGTGCCGACTCTTCATTTATTTTATTAGCCAACTCCGCGAGGCATCGTAAGTCATTCGTCTAATGCATTTATTTATTTCAGCCGTATCTTTAATTACGTGGACTTAAGAATTAACGAGCGTCAATCCGTGGGACTGCACAGTGCGATATTGGTGTTCTGTGTTTATTAATTAATATTTGCTTATGAGGAATATATAAATAATAATCTGAACTAATATTATGCAGAGAAAACACTTGTATTTTATATGTTTGTAATGGATTACCTTAAAAATGTATATCAGCTTTTAAAAATTCTTTCCGCAATTGAAAACTACGTTATTCCTGAGTGCTTTGTAGGCTTGCCTATATTTTGTTTTTAAAACATTAGGGATCTGTAAAAATATTAACGCGACAAATGAGTCACAAAGTCGTGGGAAAAATCAAAAAGTAGTACTAGTGGTAACCAAAAGTTCTATTAGTTCTACCTAAGAACTGTGAAAGAACTAGTAGAACAAGTGGGAATATAAAGTCCCATTAGTTCTACCGTGGAACTGCGCAAGAACTAGTAGAACTATAGTGAGAATAAGAAGTCCCATTAGTTCTACCGAAGAACTGTGAAAGAACTAGTAGAACAAGTGGGAATATAAAGTCCCATTAGTTCTACCGTGGAACTGCGCAAGAACTAGTAGAACTATAGTGGGAATAAAAAGTCCCATTAGTTCTACCGTAGAACTGCGAAAGAACGAGTAGAACACGTGGGAATAAAAAGTCCCATTAGTTCTACCGTAGAACTGCGAAAGAACTAGTAGAACAAGTGGGAATATCAAGTCCCATTAGTTCTACCGTGGAACTGCGCAAGAACTAGTAGAACTATAGTGGGAATAAAAAGTCCCATTAGTTCTACCGTGGAACTGCGCAAGAACTAGTAGAACTATAGTGGGAATATAAAGTCCCATTAGTTCTACCGTGGAACTGCGCACGAACTAGTAGAACTATAGTGGGAATAAAAAGTCCCATTAGTTCTACCGAAGAACTGTGAAAGAACTAGTAGAACACGTGGGAATAAAAAGTCCCATTAGTTGTACCTTACAACTGCGAAAGAATTAGTAGAACTAGTGGGAATGAAAAGTCCCATTGGTTCTACTATTTTGTAACACAAAACATCGTAGGACTACTGGGAAAATAAGTCCCACTATACTCCGTTCACAATAAGATTAGACATTTACACAAACCTTTTTTACAGTCCCTTCAACCGATTTTGACTTCTATTCCGTATGCTTAAGGATGACATTAGACGCAAAAAAGTGGTTACAATACCAACTGTTTTTTGCAGCTGCCATTTGTCATGTCACCAACGCAATATAAGTCAAAATCGGTTGAACGGACTGTAAAAAAGGTTTGTGTATATGTCTAATCTTATTGTAAACGGAGTATGGTTCTATCGTAGAACTGTTTAGTAGAACTAGTGGAAACAATTATTTTTTTTGCATCATTATCATGTCAACCTTTAGACGCCCACATGACAGCTGAGCATAGTTCTCCTCCAAGGGGAGAAGGGGTAGATCAGCCGGAAATCGCCATGCTTGGCTGACGCATGTTGGCGATCGCAGTAGGTCTTATAGTAATCAGAAAGACGCTGCTGCCCATCCTCTGGGCAATGATTTGGTAATTTTTTTTTTGCATACATTTCTGAAAATGAATTTGTTTCACGTGACTTTGTAATCCTGAAGTCCCAGCGTTGGTAGGCCTCCCGCCAAATGGACCGACGACATTGTCAAGGTCGCGGGTAACGCGTGGCTACAAGCGGCAAGTTGCCGCTCGTTGTAGCGTTCTAGGAGGGGGACCTTTGCCCAACAGTGGACGTCTTCCGGCTGATGATGATGACGATAATGATTTTGTACTTAGCAGTGCTATTCTGTAAATATTTCCTTAGGTGAGTCTATGTGGTTTTATTGTAATACATTGCCCCTTACTAGAAATTACTTCTGTACCGTAGTTGCGTCTACAGACACATAAAGTAAGAGTGATCCACGAAGTAAGTATGAGTGAACACACAAAATGTGACATTGGGGTGAGCTGTCATCAGTTGAATGACAACTCACATCAAATTAACTTTACCAAAATTCGTCGAGGAAGATTTTTAAAGAATAAACCGACAAGTCTTAACAAAGTTGATTGTTCTTCATGCGTATAAACATTACCTATTTACTTTAATTAGATTCGGGAATTAAAAAAGAACTGACCTTTGCACTGACGCTGAAAATTACAGATACATTTACTATGGAAAAATATTTCACAGAGTTTGTTAGTGTTACTTCTTTGCAAGAGTAATTGAAATACAAAATATGTTTTGCATATTTGTTTAGGTACAGAGGCCAGCACATAAAGCTTCAACAATCTGTCAAATTTCTATGATAGATTTTCAACTTTATTACAAAGAGATAAGGTTCATATTTAATTGAGAAAAGTTTTACAGTTTCGGATGGCTGTATGTGCTGGCGTCTGTACATTAACATACATTTGATATATTATTAAAATGCCCGACCATTACTCCGCAGATGTACCTATTCGTATCTTCCATCAGATCCATTAAAATAATGTAATATTACTTTGGTTATACCCTTTTTACCGAATAAAGATCAATGTAAATAATGGTCCCGGCTTCGTACCGCTATCGCTATTAGGATCTCCAACCGGATTCAATTAGTTGTATTAAGTACCTGCTTATTTAGATTTGCCTATTGCGTTTGATTTTTCAGGCACAATATTTATTCAAGGAGTAATATAATTTAACTTCTAGGCTTAGATCATTCTTAGGCACAGTTTGAGAGGACTGTCACCCTTAAATAGCATAATTTGGTATCAAGAAAACTCCTGAAAAAGTGTTTAAAACATTTGGGCGGGTCACGTCACCCGCATGCACAGTGACCGCTGGGCAAAGGTCTCCACGCAATGGGTGCCTGAAGATGGTCGGCGTCGCCGAGGACGGCCCAGGAAGAGGTGACCAGATGATCTAAAGTTCTGAGGTCCTGTGCACTTGAATTGTCTCTGTGCTGACGCGCCTCTTTCGGCTCTCTCTCGAGACTGGTTTGGTGCCGAAGTCATGAAAGCTTGCCAACGTGCAGCCCGTGCCCAAAAAAGGTAGTCATGCCAATCCTACAAACTGCAGGCCTATCTCAGTCATGTCCATTCTCTGCATGACAATGGAGCGTGTTCTTAACAATAGGCTCCTGGCGTACCTTGAAGCTAATGACCTCCTCAGTGATCGTCAGTACGACTTCCGCCGAAATCGGTCCACTGGGGATCTTTTGGCGTACGCCACTCACATCTGAAGTGAAGCCATCGAGAAATATGGGGAGGCACTTGCCGTCTCCCTGGACATCTCTGCTGGTTTCTGTGTATGAATATCGGATTTCCTGAGAGATCGTTCAATACGAGTAGTCATTGATGGCTGCTCGTCTGTTCAAATGGCTGTAAATGCCGGAGTCCCTCAGGGCTCAGTACTCTCTGCGACCCTTTTTCTGCTGCATATCAACGATCTGCTGAAACCCGGTACCATTGGGTACGCAGATGACAGCACGGTTGCAGAGACTTACATATAAAGCGCACGTGCCAGTGCGGCTGAAATCCAGACTCACAGGGAGTCCATGGTTGAACGCTTAAACTTAACCCTCAAGGCAGTCTCCGATTGGGGCGATGCCAATATGGTCAAGTTTAATGAAGCCAAGACCCAGGCGTGTCTTTTCTCTGCCAAGAAGAGGCCTTTCAATCTGGCCCCTGCTTTCCGAAATGTATCCGTTACGATCACCGACCATCTTGAGCGTCTTGGCGTTACTTTGACGTCGAATCTCAATTTTGGGTCGTACATCAAGTCAAAGGCTCAACTGGCTGCCAAAAAGCTAGGAGTCCTCGCAAAGGTGCGAAAGTACTTCACGTCGGAACAGATGCTGAACCTATACCAAGCACAAGTTCGATCGTGCATGGAGTGCTGTTCGCACCTCTGGGATGGATCTGCCAAGTACCAGCTGGAGGCGTTGGAAGTTATTGAAAGACGTGCCAAGAACGACTTCCTGGTTAAGGCTAAGCTCCAAAGCCAAAACGCCAAAGCCGCACCGTTGCCAGTCTATCGGTCTTTTATCGGACACATTTCGGAGAGTGCTTTGGAATTGCACAACTTAATTTCCCCATCACCGGACGAGCAGGGATACGGCGAAGCGTCACCGCTATACGGTTGAAGTTCCACGGTCTCAAACCATGCTCTTTGCTTCCACATTTATTGCGCGACCTGCCAGACTGTGGAATTCACTGCCCGCCTCTCTATTCCCCGAGACATATAATCTGGGTATCTTCAAGACACGATTGAACCAGTTTATTCTAGGCAAGCGTGCTCCACCTTAGGCCGCATCATCACTTAAGATCAGGTGTGTTACGGCCCAACGCAAGCCTACCTCAATATAAAAAAAAAAAATCTAGACGCGTACTGCGAGGGCTGGTTCGAGGCGGCGAAAGAAAAGAATACCTGGATAGACTCGGGGGAGGCCTTTGCCCAGCAGTAGGACACAATGGGCTAACAAAAATAAATCGACCCTTTTATTTCGACGACACGGTTGGCGCAGTGACTGAGCGATCGACTGCTGCGCAGCGTGTTGCGGGTTCGATTCCCGCCCAGGGTAAACATTTGTGTGATGAGCATTTGTGTTTGCCTTGTGTCTGGGTGTTGTTTATCTATAGTATATGTATGTATTTACAAAAAAAAAATGTATTTGTGTATGTATATCAGCTGTCTGACACCCATAGTACAGGGTCTCCCTAGTTTGGGGTCAGATGTCCGGGTGTGAAAATGTCCCAAAAAAAAAAAAAAACTTGAGAGGTGTCAAGGGACACCCGGATGGAACGAAGTTCCTTTCGATTAATTAGTGAAGGAGTTGCTTCACTAATTAATGTGATGCGTTAAAGTGAATTTAAGTGGCTTTAAGCCAGGGCAAAAAAAAAGCGAGGAATGAAAAGTTATTATGGCTGCTTACATTGTAAGTAAGTAATTTTAAAGATTAACATTTTCTAACATGTTAGTACAATGCGTAGTTATTTAGATAGAAAGACCAATAAATTATTTCTGCGCCATCTATTGGCCGTTCGTAATTCGATCTCGAAGAGCACAGTTGCGCCAATAACGTTAATAGATGGCTCTTAAATCAAATGAATGACGAAATGTCAAAAGTCGTGACAACTTTTCGTAAGAATTTTTTCCGTCTAGCCCCCTTTCACAACGCGCGATAAGTAACTTCGTTCCAAAAATTAACCTTTACATTTTTTCACTGCAGGGCAAAGTCTCTACTCTCCTTCTACTTCTCTCTATCAAGGGCTATGTGGAACCAGTCTTTGACGAAGGAACCTATACTTTTAATCTTTTAACCGCTATGTCAAAAAAGCAAAGATGTGCCAAAATGTGCCTAGCACGCCACGGTCACAACTACATGACAGACAGATACGTAATTCGTAGCTAGGCGCCAAGGGCGCGTTTTTGCTTGCCTGTGCAATGTGCCTTTAGGGCAAAAGGTTAAATTGCGTAACTGAAAACTCTCTGTATCTGGTGTCAGTAATATATCATTTCTAATCTATAAATATTAAATCATACAGTATAACGGGCTGATGTCCGCCACTTTACGCCTCGGCGCGTAAGTATTCTGCGTATATATATATATATATATTTATATCTGCCTATGGCCGTCCACTGCTGAACATAGGCCTCCCCCAGAGATCGCCAACCAACCCGGTCTTGGGCAACTCGCATCCATCCGCTGCCAGACACTTTTTTTAAATCGTCTGTCCATCGTGCCGCAGGGCGTCCCACACTACGCTTGCCCAAACGCGGTCTCCACTCTAGAGCGTGTCTGCTCCATCTACCGTCTGTCCGCCTGCAGACATGACCGGCCCACTTTGACTTCAGCGTGCTAATTGGATGCGCAACGTCGGTGACTTTAGTTCTCTGGCGAATGACTTCATTGCGAATTCTATCCACCAGAGAAACTCCGAGCATCGCTCTCTCCATGGCACGCTAAGCAACCTTGAATTAGTGGACCAGGCCCACGGTGAGTGTCCACGTTTCGGCTCCGTAAGTCATCACGGGTAGAACGCACTAGTTAAAGACCCTGGTCTTAACGGATTGTGGGATCGACGATTTAAAGATACCACGTAGCTTCCCGAATGCTGCGTTCTTCTGTTCGCCTCCATCTCGAAGTTGTGCCGCCCCAGTTTGGCCAAGATATATATATTCTTGCACAACCTTGAGAATAGCGCCATTTACGACTACGGGTCTCGGGAAGACATGACCATTATACATGATTTTGGTCTTATCTAGGTTCATCCCGGGGCCTACGCGTCCTGAAGAATCGCTTAGGCCGTTCAGCATCACTTCCAGCTCCTGCAAAGACTCTGCCATGATGACAGTGTCATCCGCAAATCGTAGATGCGAGATGTACTGACCGTTGATATTTATGCCCTGTCCTTTCCAATTAAGCGTCTTGAAAACGCGTTTGTAAACAGTTTCGGAGAGATGACGTCTCCCTGTCTTATCCCTCGTCGCAGTTGGATTGGCTTTGTGCTACGTTCTTGTACTTGAACTTTTGCGTACAATCTATAAATATTTGAAATAAATAAGAATTATTATGTTCTCAATATAATTGCTGTATTTCAATTTTAAGATAACACTGTGTTGCTTTGCCCTAAAATGGTCCATGTACCTACTGAACTTTAGCTTTAAGTCGTGTATGTATAACAACTTTTATACACATTTATAGTATGTAAATAAATCGGAAGTGTAGCTTGTGGCTAAGTGATCATGATTAAACTCATGCTTGGCTGTCCCAGCTGTCATTCGTAGATGTTTGGCAGTCGTTATGGGTAGTCAGAACTAGAAAATCTGACATCTAGTCTTACCATTGGATACCGTGTTACCCAGTAAGTGGGTTGTGGAGGTCAGACAGGCAGTCTCTCCATGTAAAACACTGGTATTCAGCTACATCCGGTTAGACTTAAAGTTGACCTCAACATACTTAGTAATACTTAGTACAGTATAAATATTAGTACTACCGTACAGTAGCGACACGCTCCGCCTCCCTCTGAAACCGTTCCTCACCTCTCCCCGCGTCGAACGACTGCTCTGGGAACTGTGTTTTTGTTCGAGCAGCGCGTAGACACGCACACACACGCAAGTATTTGTACAGTCTGTTATTTTGGTAGCAGTGTAGGCAATTATATCGTTTCATTTCTATGGAGTGTCGCGGGTATGGTAATAGGTTAGGCAGATGATATAGTATGTAAATAATTGAATTTGAATTGAAAAACAACCCTATGAAGGTCGATTAACGTTTGCAACGACGCACCACAGGTCGAAACATCGAGGTCGCTAGCTACACTAGTATACCCGACATTCTATCAACAATTAGCCCACTTAACCCTGCAACTAGGCGCTGTAAACAAATCCGTGCTTTGTCCACTGAGTTAACACTGTACAGCTAAGTGCTAGCCGATCCTTGTTAACGTTTTAGGTTAACAAGGCGACCGCGGTGTTTACGCCGGCCGGTGTTGGTACAAGGAGGTAGCGCCTTGCTGCTGTGTTTGGGTTAAGATAAAGGAGAGGGCGGGAGCAGAAGCTGAAGCGGCAGCGTTTTCATTGTATTACTTTCATTTTGTAAAATCATAATGCACTCCCGGACTCCTAAATCAAGCCATCTTTTTTTATCCGACTTCAAAAAGGAGGAGGTTATTTTTTGTTCGAAAGGGGTTTATTCCGAAATGGTCCCATATAAATTTTACCAAAGTACACAGATTTTTTAAATGGTTGTGATTATAACAATGCAGACATCTAAATGATGACCATTACCATCTTTAAAACTATAACTTTACCAGGAGAAATAAAATAACAAAACAAAACACAACAAAACATACTTATACTACTACTATACTACACTACACACACACATACACACACATACACACCATACATACTTATACTTTTAACAAAACTTAAGTAATTTAAGATACAGATGCGCAAGAGGGTATTCCTAAAAAATATATGTCTGGATTGGTAATATGTAATACTAGCGACCCTACTCAGCTTCGCATGGGCCCATAGCCTTCCTCGATGAATGGACTATCCAACACAAATAGAATTTTTCAATTCGCACCAGTAGATCCTGAGAATAGCGCGTTCAACCAAACAAACAAACTCTTCAGCTTTATAATATTAGTATATATTTAAAATTCTAAACCATAACTATACTCATACTTTTGAAACTATTTTTTGGGCTCTATAGCTACCCATGGGAATTAACAAAGTATATTAATAATGGTCACTAATACCGACGTATATATTTTTTTAAGAAGGCCATGATACAGTAAGCTGTTTTCTTTATTGCCTTATACGACCTCCGAAGAAACAGACACACATTACATTACATTTACTTAAAGTACATAACTGCTGATCACTCGAAATACTTATTATAGTCCTTAGAGTTGTCAACCAGATCTATATTTATAAATTCGTAAACTTGGGATTCAGTACGGTAAGTCACGGCAATGTTGTATTGTATGAATCATACGCTGTAATGAATAAATATGAATAAGTAGCCTTTACTTTAGACCACACATGAAAAAACGATGACGTCGATTACAAAACATTGTAGTGTACTGTATACTTAGTCTGAAAATTACCAATAAGTATAATAATATGCTAATTTAACATCCTCTTTAAACTAAGTTTTAAAAATATTTTATTTTATTACACCGTCTACCAATGGAACCAGAATCGTCGTTAAACCTGTTTAAATAATTGTGAACGCTACTGTAAGCTTCTTTTTGACATAACCTTTCCTTTTTGACATTTAAATATTGACAAAACTGTAACCCGATCACAAGTCAAATTCTTATGTCAACAGCGACACTCCATATATTGTTGTCACTGTCATACACTGTGTAAAAGAGAGAGAGGTGTAAGTTGTCAATCTGAATTTAACACATGGAGAGCAATGTCACCCGTGGTCGGCTTTAAGTCAAAATTCGGCATTTTCCTCAAACCGCATTATCACATATATGGTAATAGGGACGGGTGCGCGCGCGCCGACATCTGTACAAACAAACGCACACAACAAAATGGAACTGGAAACTGTATCAAAAGTTTGTAGCAAACATAGTGTTGTATTCGTAAAGCGGTTTTTAGAAGGTTCCACTCAAAATATACCTGATACATTGGTCAAAAAGAGTACCTTGTGGTTACCTATCTGATCAGTATCAATCTAGCAGGGTTTGTTTTTCCGACCAATCATTTATTTGTTTAAGCTTCATGCACAAAGGTACATACAAAGATGGACTTAACGCCAAAGGCATTCTCTACCAGTCAACCAAGGGTGGTGAAGAAATAACATGGCAGATCCATAGTTAATAAGTAATGACATACCTATATAAAACATATTATTATATAAACATATAATATATATAGTGTCTATATACATATAAATAAAGCACTGCAGTACTGCTTATTTGTGCTGAAAATAAGTTCGCAATTTCCGCTTAAATGCATACTGGCTGGTGGCCGTTCTGACTTTTGATATCGAAAGGAAGATTGAACAAAATCAGAAGAATGAGAAGGGCAAAGTAAGAGAGCGTGTGCGTTGCTAAGTTCGGCAGGGCTATGTTCGGCAGGGCTAAGTTCGGCAGGGCTAAGTTCGGCAGGGCTAAGTTCGGCAGGGCTAAGTTCGGCAGGGCTAAGTTCGGCAGTGCTAAATTCGGCTGGGCTCAAGTTCGGCAGGGCTAAGTTCGGCAGGGCTCAAGTTTGGCAGCGCCCAAATTCGGCAGGGCTAAGTTCGGCAGGGCTAAGTTCGGCAGTTCTAAGTTACGCAGGGCTCAAGGTCGGCAGGGCCCAAGTTCGGCAGGGCTAAGTTCGGCACGGCTAAGTTCGGCAGGGCTAAGTTCGGCAGTGCTAAGTTCGGCAGGGCTAAGTTCGGCACGGCTAAATTCGGATCGCAAAGTTCCGTTGGCTCTTTCTTTTGTCAGGTTTCTAGTTGCCAACCAAGTGCCGAGTCAAGATTCAAACGAGTCTTACACGCTAGGGCTAATGACGGGGGGAATGACGGTACCATTGAAAATACGGTTTGGTATGAACGCGAGCTTCCAATTGAGCCTGACATTTTGACGGGTTGGATGGATTTGGGGTGTCCGTTTAATTTGGTCAGGGCTAAGTTCGGCAGTGCTAAGTTCGGCAGGGCTAAGTTCGGCACGGCTAAATTCGGATCGCAAAGTTCCGTTGGCTCTTTCTTTTGTCAGGTTTCTAGTTGCCAACCAAGTGCCGAGTCAAGATTCAAACGAGTCTTACACGCTAGGGCTAATGACGGGGGGAATGACGGTACCATTGAAAATACGGTTTGGTATGAACGCGAGCTTCCAATTGAGCCTGACATTTTGACGGGTTGGATGGATTTGGGGTGTCCGTTTAATTTGGGACACCCCAACGCGCTTGTATTTTTTCTCTCTGCTCACGCACCAACTGGACTACTACTACTACTGGACTTACTACTTTTCTGATCTTTTTTTTTTAATCGAATCGAAATCAATAAAGTAATCCTAAGTTCATCATCTCTTTGAATTGTTGACGCTGAAGAATTTTGTTTCAAGTAATGAAAATGACCAAACAAACAAACAGGTTTAATTTTGCATTCGCACACTACCTATTACGTATTATCGTATTTATCAGGGACTTTTATTGAAAAAGTGGCAACACTTCAGGGTCTCACACATAGATAAAATAGTGGCGCCAGTTGACTATTCTAAATGCGTTAACTACCTTTTTTTACTTGATCTGAGTGTCCAGGCGGTTTTCCTTTGGAATGCGCTTCCTCAGAATATCAGGACGGCCACCAGTCGGTTAATGTTCAAAGTAAAAGCTCGCGAATTCTTTCATAAGAAGTTCGCAGACTCGTCACAGAATTAATATGGTGTAGCATGTGTACGAAAACTGTATGCATATACCTAACGGAAATTATCGTATTATCGTGTATTATCTACTCTATTACTTTAGATTTACAACAATTGGTTTATGTATTCATTCAATAAATGGACTTCAACTAATAAACAATGTTTGCATTTACGTCCCAGCAACCCACATATTGCAATGGCGTATTTCTCTATCTATGTATTTTTAGCTCTCTACTCATTAAAATTTGTTTGTATGTATGTATATAAGTATTTATTATTGTAAATAAGTTTCGTTACGCCTACCACTTTTTGTCTCAGCATCACCCTAAGGTAGACTGGTAGAAAATGCCTAAGGCATTAAGTCCGACTTTGTACAGTGTTTTATGTGCGTAAAGTTTAATAAATAAATAATTATATACCTAACTATCATTTTGCCCGCGACTACGTCCGTGTGATTTTTTTCAAGGATCCTTAATTTTTACGATACGATAACGTAGCTTCCTATTGGTGAAAGAATTGGATTGAAATTGGATGAGTAGTTTTGGAGTTTACCCCTACATACAAACAAATTTACCCTCTTTATAATATTAATATAGATAGGTATAATATATTATATGTCAAGACATGTGTAGACACGTGTAGACAAGTGTAGACATTTAATTGCTATGTTGATAGCATATCATATTATAGCTAATATAACGAACTGTATTAAAAGTGACGAATCTATGTTGTCTAGTCACACTAACAACATAGTGATTGATGTTTGTGAATCCTCATATTGTACGAAGGTGGGTCCACCTACGACACCATCATCCTTGGAGGCCGCTACCAGTCAGTTAGAGCATTCTCTTCCTGTTGGAATACATACAGACAGTATGAACTCTTCACTTGTGGTTGTGGAGGGCACTCCGGATAACTGTTTAAAGTAGTTTGTAAGACAGCAGAAGTTACCCCTTCAAATAATCATTTATTATTACTGAATAAAAAGGTATCTTCTGGCAACCTAACAAATAAAGGAAAGCAACATACTTTAAAGTTATTTAATCAAAATATTCAAGGTTGCTCTTCCAAATTACGTGGAATTGAAATGTTTTTAGAAATAACCAAATATGATATTATATGTTTAACAGAACATTGTTTAAAAGATAATCAAGTGATGTCTATTAATTATGAAAATTATTGTGTAATTAGCCATTTCAGCCGGAAACATATGGTACACGGCGGGTCATTAATCTTAATTAAAAATTCTATTAAATGTAAAGCACGAAAAGACATTGTTAGATTATCAGTTGAACACATTATTGAATTGTCCTGTGTTGAGCTGGATAAGCATGTTATAGTATGCGTATACAGACTTCCAAATTATCACAATTTATCTATATTTGATTCGGTAATGGAAGATTTGTGTTAAAAAAAATAGTACTAGTAGTAAATCAATCATCATATGTGGTGATTTTAATATTAATTTGTTAGAAAACAACACCAATAGTATCAGATTATTGAGTCATTATAGGTCATTTAATTTGTCAAATGTTTTTATGGAACCGACCGAGTGACAGCTTCTTCTGCCACCTGTATTGATAATATATTTTGTAATTGTGATTACTTTCATGAAGAAATTATAAATAAGCTGCCATCTGATCATAGTGGACAAACAATAACGTTTAGCGCCTACATACCTTTCCAAAAAATTCAAATAAGGTTTAGGCCAATCACATGTAAAAACCTAGAGCAATTTAATCATTAATTGGAAAGTAAATTGAGTGTTCAGTGCTTTGATAATATAGGTGAACCAAATGAGTTCTACGCTGTGTTTTTTTCACTATTAAACATGCAATTTAATGAAGCTTTTCTACTAAAGACTAAAATTATTTGCACAAAGTTCTTATTTAGCGATTGGGCGACTCCAGCTATTCGTAAAAGCAGGGAAAAACTATTTGAAATTTATGGCCTAAAGCAACATATAACTAATACAAGCTTTCATCAGTATGTTGCAAAATATTCGAAACTTTTTAAAAGTGTCCGCAAAATAGCCAAATCTCTTTATATTAAAAATAAAATAAAATTAGCTGATGACAAAATAAAAACTACATGGCGAATAATAAATAATGAAACCGGTGGGAAAAAACAACGTAGTACTGAATTTAATTTAGAGACTGCACATGGCCCCCTATAAATTCAGATATAGAAGTAGCTCAAGAATTTGAAACCTTTTTTGGCAATGTTCCCACTAAAACCACCGAAACTTTAAATTCCTCTCCCGCTCTTTCTGCTGCCTTACTTAGGAAGAATGTTAAGAAATGCCCTTTAGAGTTCAGGTTTCAACATACACACCCCCAGGCTGTTATAAAAGCCTTTAAAGATCTTAAAAATTAAATCAACAGAAGATCTTTGGGGAATGTCTGTAAAAGTTTGTAGATCTATTATCGAAACTATTGCGCCCTATTTAGCTCTCATATTTAACACTAGTGTGAACCAAAGAGTCTTTCCGGATCTGATGAAACACAGTAAAGTAGTATCATTATTCGAATCCGGTGATAGTAAAGACCCTAACAACTATAGGCCAGTGTCGATTCTGCCAGTTCTCAGTAAGGTGTTTGAAAAGCTAATGCTCAATCAAATGTTACGTCACTTTAATAAAAATTCCATCTTTGATGAACAACAATACGGTTTCACCAAAGGGCGTTGTACAACTGACGCTGGTGTCACCCTAATAAAGAACATTTTTAGCGCCTGGGAGGAAGATGCCATTGGAATCTTTTGCCATCTCTCAAAGGCGTTCGATTGCGTTGACCATGAGACACTATTGCTGAAACTGGAGCACT
This sequence comes from Charanyca ferruginea, assembly GCA_947361185.1. Lineage (NCBI taxonomy): Eukaryota > Metazoa > Arthropoda > Insecta > Lepidoptera > Noctuidae > Charanyca > Charanyca ferruginea. The sequence continues at coordinate 8,616,416 of OX376077.1, read as the reverse complement.
ACGGGATTAGTGGAGTATTTTTTGATTAACGAAGGTCATACCTGAGGGATAGACAGGTAAAAGTTCAGATTAACGGTGTGAACTCATTGGGGTTTGAAATCACTATGGGCGTTCCTCAAGGCTTAATATTAGGTCCATTTCTATTCTTAGTCTATATAAATGATTTACCCCAATTACTTCAAAATCAACCGAAGATGATGTTATTTGCTGATGACACCTCATTGATTTTCAAGGTAGACAGACGGTCACAACATCATGACGACGTAAATGATGCTATTCTTCAGGTTCAAAATTGGTTTACGGTAAACAATTTGGTACTTAATGAAAAAAAACGAAATGTATTCGATTTACTTTACCAAATGTTAGGAATAGCAAATGTGACATCATTCTAAATGGAGAGAAACTGGAATTTACTAATCAAACGGTTTTCCTAGGAATCACGCTAGACGAGAAATTACAATGGGCACCTCACATAACATCTATTGCGAGGCGATTAAGCTCCGCGGCTTATGCTGTTAGGAAGATAAGACAGTTGACAGATGTAGAAACTGTGCGTATGGTCTACTTTAGCTTTCACAGCATTATGTCGTATGGTATTTTACTGTGGGGTCATTAGAGCCATTTATAATTTACTTCGCTGCGAATCTCTGAGGGAACTATTTAAAAATATAAATGTAATGACAGTGCCTTGCCAATTTATCTATGAAAATATTATGTATGTAAGAAAAAACCAAAATATTTTTAATAAAGTAAGTGATAGACATAATATTAATACCAGAAACAAAGACAAAATAGCTCAACTATATTTTAGATTGTCTAAAGTTCATAAATCTTTTATGGGGTACTGTGTTAAGTGTTATAACAAAATTCCTAGTGATATATTGCAACTAAGTGAAAGAAAATTTAAAACATATATTAAAAGTACACTCTGTAAACAAGCATATTACAGTTTAGAGGATTATATCCATGATATTAATGCTTGGAAACATGCTGGTCCGGGCTCCATAGGACAATTTACAGTCTAGACAACAACTTAATTTAGACTTAATATATATATACATTATATTTAATTCTTGCTCTGGTTCACACACTAGTTTATAGTTTGTTGAAATGTAAGGAATTGTTGTCTACTTTTTCAATAATTGTAAATAATAATAATATGTGAACACTATGTATCTATTTATACAACTTGGCTGTCGTTCTTAATCCTGTAATACTTTGTACATACTTCAATATAGTGTTTTTATGCAGGGTCCATCGTGTTTACGTATAGTTATATAACTATAAACTGTAAATGCAAAATATTGTACACATTTTTTTTAAATATGACGTTCAAAAGTACCTTTAATGGTCTAATTGAAATAAATGATTTGACTTTGACTTTGAATGGCCAAAATATCAGCCCTTTTCAATAACCGACTGCCTTTAGAACCTTACCTACTGTTGATGTCTAGCAATAATTTCCAAGTAGATAATTTATTTACCATCTACATTCGATATTTCTAAACTTATCACAAATATTGTACCTATCAATAAACCCCCAATATCAGTAAAACAACATTTCAAAACCCTTTTAATACAATCTCGGCCTAATCTCTAGAGATTAATTTAGAAATGGAAATCAATCCTGTTTCCCCGTATTTCGTGCAAAATCTTTTAATTCTAACCTTTCGACTAACCTTAACAAAAAGGTTACAGCAATAAATACAATAGCTATCAGAAACATTAAGTTTTGCTAATCTTATCTTAACACCGGGACTCGGTACTTGTGGTCAGTTTTAATGCGACAAATAGGTACAAGATTATTACGATACAGCCTTCTGCTTGTTTATAGCAAAGAAGACTAAGGATCTGTATTATTTGTATTGAATTTCTAAATAAGTTTTTAACACCTTTAGGTCGATTCTATAAAATTCGAACAACAACTCGCGTCTCACATCGCTATTCACTGTCACTTCGCATAAGGTTCAAAATGACCTTGATATATTTGACACTTTAAATCGGGTTCGAGTGCGAAGTGAGCGTCGAAGTGACGGGGAAATTACCCTACAAAATGCCACTTCTTACGTCATTTCAAACATTATCTGTCAAAATCTCCCTGTCAATTTAGTTCAACTCGCTGACACGCTCGCAAGGGTGGCGCTAATGTAAATTCGAATTATCAACCGAGTTTTTAGAATACCAATCAAGAAACTCACAACGGATTCAGATTCGAAGTTTAGAATGAGGTCTTACAGAATCACACCCCTTCTCGGTTACTCGAACGAAAAATTATTGTGACAAAATTTGTCGAACGGGTGTAGGTACAACTGCTGTGATTGGTTAACTGAATTATTAACAATCAATCGTTAAAGGTCAAAATGTACAAATTTCAAAATGTCCAACGGTCTCAAAATGTCCGAAACCCAAAATTTCCAATATTCATCATAACGTTTGCGAATTGGACATTCTGCTAAATGAACATTTTGCGAACTGGAAACCTACTGCGACCACCAGTTATACCAGTATTCTTGCGTTTGATCGCAATTCACCTGATAAAAAGAAATGCACATGTGAAGTTATTTTTAATAACATTAAACAAAACCCGGAAAGTATAACGAAGAAAATATGAAATTAAATATTTAAGATATATTTATTCGCTTTGATGATACCGAATAATTTCAATGAACTCATTATCGCCTTCCTTTATTCCGAGACGTACTAGTTTAATGAACAGTTTAAAACATCCGCTTTATAAATGAGTTATTCGATGCGCACGCGTCGCTTTGCAGGTGGTCTGTAGCAAGTTTATTTAATGATTTAATAATAATTTTAACTTTAATTTGATTTAAAATGGCAAATATTAGTCATTACATTTCATAATTTTGTATTTTTTTTATTAGAATATCATCAATTTATCCTTTTTCTCAACTATGTTGGGATCGGCATCCAGTCTAATTAGATGCAGCTGAATACTGGTGTTTTACATGGAGTGACTGCCTATCAGACCTCCACAACCCAGTTACTGGGTAACACGATACCCCTTGGTAAGAATGGTTGTCAGACTTTCTGACTTCCGACTGCCAAAGATCCACGAATGACAGCCGGGACCACCGGCTTTACGAGCTTTCCGAGGCAGAGATAGAACTCAGAATAAAATGGATGGTCACCCATCCACAGACCGACCGCGGCAAGCGTTGCTTAACCTATTATCTGTCCAGCTTTTACTTAGCCACATATTTTATTTAGATCATATGTCTACTCAAATTTCACCGCTTGCTGCTTTTTAAGTTTGAGCTTAAATTCTACTCCAAACATAGCTAAAGTCTTCCAGATCCAATTAACTCTTCAATTTTATCAACATTGTACAATGAGTGGCTTCGACGTCCCGAACATAACTGAAGACAGCCGATATCTGTCGAGTTATTAATTGAGCATTGTCCGCACGCGTAATGGGACCCGCAAGAGCACTCCGCTGTTATCTTTATGAAGACGCATGAGCAAAGTAAGCGATCTTACTGTGAATGTGGTTAAGCTATGGCTTCGGAAAGTGCGTGAGAAAACACGTTTTGTTTTATTGTTTGTTCAAATGTTAGAAATGGTCGTCTTCGGTTTCAATATTAAATAATAAATATACACGTACTAATTGTAACTTCATAATTTCTGATACTTACTTTGTATGTACCTAATGCAATAGGTACAGTCATTTTATTCTGGACTCCTAGATACATAGTTTCCACGTGGAATTAACGTCATTACGGTTCTGTTTGCCTCTGTCTGGGTCTCAGAACCAATAACTAAAGGTCTGGAGTCGTCAGCACTCATCGCGGACTGTCAAGCTTCTATTGCATCTATAATGTAAAATAAATGTAAAACTTGGTAAAAGCCATGGCAGATATGACTAATTTTAACTGACAGCGCCCGTTCACGAACATTACGCGTGGATCCGCATTATTTTGAAGGGAACTAAATGATCCTAAGTATTTCTAACAAATTATTTTATTAAACTGTTTTCTAAATTATAAAAAATAAAACTTGACAGTCCGCGATGAGTGCTGACGACTCCAGACCTTTAGTTATTGGTTCTGAGACCCAGACAGAGGCAAACAGAACCGTAATGACGTCATAGTGGTTTTAATACCTACAGACGAATTTGATGTTTAAAAATTTAGTTACACTCAAGTAGAAAATCATTTCAAAGTAGCTATTAGACTTCGCTTCGTATATTTACAATAAGTTACATAAGATATTTGTTTAAGTATTTCTTGGAAAATGTGTAACAGAGGCGTAGGCGGCTGTGACGTCAAACATGACAAGTTTGCTTTAGTACAGTTGTTTGCGCTTGCGCATCTGCTCCTGTTTGAAGACGATTTTGTTGGAATACAAGTATAGAAGATAAAATATATCACGTTTTTATTAATATTCATCATTTAGTTTACAATAATGTTAAATACTTAGTAACCTATCACAAGGTCGAAAAATATTTGACCGAATTTAATTTCACCCTAAAACTTTTAAACTTTTTGCGTTTCGTATTTCTTTAAGTAAAGAAAGAGATGAAGAGAGATGAAGTCATCGAAGTCACGTCTGTCACTGTATCAGTTGACCTATTATCAATTCGATTTTTTTTTGCTGCGACGTTTCATTTGGTCGAATTTTTTTTTACCGAAGTTACACTTATCCGAAATAACATTTGATCGAACATTCGTTATACCACTGTCTTAATTACCATATTTCACCAAATCATCATCATCATTTCAGCCGAAAGACGTCCACTGCTGGACATAGGCCTCCCCCAAAGGGGGGTTTAGCCATAATCGCCACGCTTGGCAGGCGGGTTGGCGATCGCAGTATGGTTGTTACAAAGGCACAGAGAACGCCAAATTCCTGGAAGTAAATATGTCTGAAATTGAGTGAATGATAACCGGTACTCCACCAGAAAAAAAAATACGTCTTTAAAGAAACAAAGAACCAAATGCCTAGAAGTAAATATATCTGATACTGAGTGAATGATAACCGGTACTCAACCAGAAAAAAAAATACGTCATTAAAGAAACAAAAAATCTAAAACTTTTGATAAATTAAAGACAATATGAGTGAAATTAAATATTTGCAAGAACTTTCAAAACTAATGTATTTATTACACTGGCATTTTGAGAGCTAATTTCAGATTAGTTTTCTACTATTTTGTTTAATATTAATTATTTAAATGTATTGGCACTTAATAAAACAGTTGATTATGAACAAAAGTGGTTTTAAGTGGCCCCAGTAAGAAGCATGCAAACAAAGATTCTTGCTTCAAGCATGCAGTGTGCAAGCAGGCATGCAGCATATAAGCAAACAAGTATGCAACATGCAGCAAGCATTGTTTTTGTCACGGCTCCGGCGCTGCGGAGTCTGGGTGGCCCCACGCGAGCTTATCGTCGCAGATGGTTTTAACGCTCACCACCGCAGCTTCGTCTCCTCAGCCGCGGCGGCGTGCCTTCAAACCGCCTACTCCTTAGCTCGCGGGCCTACGCGTTCTTAAATTACACTCTAGCCCTACCCGGCAGACAAGACTGCGTGAAGTCAGTTTTGCAGCGATTCGTTTTTTGTCACAAAATTTTCCAACATATTGAGTTTTTATGACACTATTTTAACTTAATGTTGAAAATGCTACCAAGTAACTGGCTATATATTTGTGATTAAATAATATTCCTTACAATATTGTTATGACGTGTTGAAAATATGGCAAATAAATCATTTGGCAAATGAAAAATGTTCAAAAGAGGCTTCGGCCAATAGGAAAAAGTTATTTTGTAAATCGGAGAAATATAGTTCGGTAAAATAATACCTATGACATATGATACTTCGGTGATCTAAAAATATGTCAAATAATGCATATAGCAAAATAGAATTCGGTCAATAGTTTTCAGTAAAATGAAATTCGGACAAAAATTATTCGGAAAAGTGATCGGTTCCCGAAATACTTAATATACAAATCTTACAAATAAAAATAATAATACAATTCCAAGAAAAAGGGAGGTGCTGCTCAAAGGGCACTTAAAAGCTCGTCCACGTCGCTGTCAACGGGACAAGTGCCCAACAGGTCGGCAGCATTGCCATGTTTGCAATGCTGATTCTTTGGCCCAATAATACACCAGCCTTCGGATCACATGAAGAGTCGACCAGCCGCTTAGTGGTGTCCCAGTAACAAGATAGGCACTTGGACCTTGTAAAATGGCTCAGTACTGAAACTAGCAAGTGTGTATATCTCTGGCAATCTCAGTCCAAAGACCCCCATTCTTCAATTTCAATATTATAATCTCTTGCACTAGAATAGTGCACTAATATTTTTTGCATTTGGTTGTTATTTTCGAAGTTATTCATTGCAGAGACATAGAGGCGTCTCTTTTCACATGTCAAGTATGCCTTTGTGCCGTTATTTGCGTTTGCGCACCCAAGAAACCACCGCTTCTGTCACCTCCTGCCGTTTGTTTGAACAAACTTATTTTGCACAAGTAAATCTGTGTTATTTCTCAATTGCGTCACTAGAATTGATGAAATTTTGATACGTGTTTGAAAATTTGATACGGATTAAAAATCTACGAAATTTGAAATTAAGTTCATTATCGTTTTGGAATGAAGTCATGTGACTGGAAACTGATTAACCACAAGCATTATTGTACATTTATTAGTGTTTTAATCTATCTACAAAATATTGTACAGTGCAATTATTTATTGACCAAAAGTATGGATACAATAGTTTATAACAAGCTTTCAACACCTTTTAAACAGTTGCCCACAAACCTATTATTATACTCAGGCTTCGTCCTCGGGATTAGCAAATAATACTTGTAGTACCGCCTAGTGTGTCACCACTCACGCACTTTATTTGAGGGTAGATAAAAAAAAATAAATATCAGACATGTCACAAGGTTAGAGGACTACTGATTCGTGTCATTCGCTTATTAGTGCCCGCCACGAACGCACATCGTGTCTTCCCACAGTTTATAAATTTTCTATACTTACACTGTTTAGATAATGCCGAAACGTAAAAGTGACGATTGTGAAAAATTATATAAGAAAATCAAAAAATTTGAACGGTTATTGCGACGACGGCGGAGCCGGTCCTCGAGTGGTTCATCGAGATCATCAGGAGGAGCTCAAGGTCAGTAAATAACTCTAATTACGTAATCGTGTGGCATTATGCCAATTATTTCCATCGGTTTAAATTTTGATGCTGACGATAAAATACAACAAACAAGTACTTACCTAATTAAATAATTCCTGCTATATATAACTTGAGTTTAAGTTCAAATACATACCTACATTAATGCTCTCATCCATAATTTCCTAATATGGTATTCTGCTGGGTTTGCGTGCTTCTCATCGGAGATGTTACTACCCATTTCAATTAGTTTTGCGAACAGTATGCTATAGGACTGTTTCTTAACTAATGAGCAGATAAGGTGGCTGTGGCTTACATTATTTACAATGTGTAGGTACCTAGGCTGTAACCGAAATCGGCTTTATGACAACTTTTTACATTCCTAATTCTTAATATGGTATTCTGCTGGGTTTGCGTACTTCTCTTTGGAGATGTTACTACCCATATATAGTTTTGCGAATAGTACACTGGGACTGTTTCTTAACTAATAAGCAGAGACAACCTGCCAGCCTAAGATAGCAATGTGCTTATTTTTTGTAGTGAATAATAAAGCACTATTTGTTAAACTACTGTTTTACGAACAGTACCTACTATGGTCTGTTTTATTAAAACATAACCTGAAATCGTTTGATTTCAAAACGAAAACATGTGGCTTTGAGCGAAGAGTACAAAATAGTTGACAATAATGTTGCCAAACTGCTCGATGCATGCATTGAGCTTGAAGTAAGTACGTGCGTCGATCTCGACGACGACGTGGAGACCACTGTCGCACCCACCGCTACTATAGCCACAAATTTCCACCACAAAATTCCAGTGGTAACCCACTGGTGCGGAAACATCCACCAGCGCCGCATCTATTGAGAATACAGCGCAAGCTACTATTTGCGTTGAGACAATTCCAGACAGTAGGTATGATACTCGAAATACTAGGTGAAGACCCTACCATTTCTAATACCTACATATGGAGATGAAATCCACAAAGTCTTGGCAGTGAGATTAGAACATTGCTCAACGAATGGATTGTCTAGAAAACTCCACCAGGAGTTAACTGAAAAGTACTTGGTGCCCAATAACTGCAATCTTATTACAGCACCTGCGTTGAATGCAGAAATAAAAGCGGCAAGGACCGATATGACTATCAGACGAGATAAAAACATTGAGCAAAGACAAAGGCAGATGTCTATCGCAATCTCGTACATAAGTCAAGCAATAAACAAAATTATTTTTCTTAATAATGCTGACCCGGAACTAACAAAGATGTTAATGGACTCGTAATGCATATTATGTAATTCACAGTTTAAAGACTCCGTTATCAGAAGGAATTTCATTCTATTTTCCTTAAAAAAAAAAAAGAGATCAGCTTCAAAACACAAAACCAGATAGCTTGTTTTTTGGTCAAAACTTATCAGAGACAATAAAAACAGGAAAATAAATTAGTAGATCGGGCGCCGAGTTAAAGACATCGATAACTAAGCCACAACCAATGGGTAAGAAACCACCTCGGCAGTCGAGCTCATCGAAACAATTGCGCTATCAGTCAACAATGCGCAGCCGCCGCTAGATGGGGCAAAATACACAGGCAGATTGAATTTATTTAATAAACATGGTCACTAGTCACTTATAACTTCTTAATACTATATTGTGTATGTCTTATATACGTCCAGGTACTCAAGTGACCCCTCCGATAGTTAGATCATATTCTAACACGGAAAGATGTTTATTTAATGAAGCTATAAATAATTTATTATCGATTGGTGCTATTTCTAATTGCATGCCTACAGAAGGCCAATTTACATCAAGTATCTTCCTAGTACAGAAGCCAAATGGTAAATAACGTTTTAATTTAAACTTAAAAAATTAAAAAAAAAAAAAAAAAAACATTGAAACGGAGCATTTTAAAATAGAAGATTTACGAACAGTATTTTTAAAATTAAAAACTATTATGGTTTTATGGCAAAAATTGATTTAAAAGATGCTTATTATAATATAGATTCATGACAACTCAAGAAAATATTTAAGGTTCCAGTTCGAACACAACTTATTTGAATTTAATGTATTACCATTTGGCTTGAGTACAGCACCATATTATTTTCACTAAGGTGATAAAACCTGTAGGTAGTTCGTTTACTACGTTCTGCCAGACTAATATCAACTAATTTCTTAGATGATTAGATTATTGTTTAATGGGACGGTCTTATAATGAATGTTTATATAACATAACACAGACAAAAAAAATAGTTACCTCTTTTGGTTTTATAATCAATAAGGAGAAAAGTTCCATGATACAAAATATGTACGTTTTAAGGTTTTGTACTGAATTCTGAAAACTTCCAGGTCACGTTAACTACAGAAAAGATTAATCGTGTTAAAACAGAAATTCAATAGTTTTTAACTCGAGATGTATAATTCGCCAATTTGCTCAATTTATTGAATTGTTAGTTTTAATTTGGTCCAACCGTCGAATACGGCTGGCTATATACGATACTTTTTGAACGTATAAAATATTTAAATTTATGATTAGAGGATGATTATAATAAAATTATGAATTTACCAGTAACATTTGTAATGTTACTGTCTGTCTGATTTAAGACGGTGAAATACCACGATACAGAAACCTTTCAGTAGGATTAAAGAAGATTTACATGACCTGGAGATTTTTACAGACGCCTCAACAACGGGGTGGGGGGCTGCATGCGGGGAAGAAAAGGCCAGTGGGTTGTGGAGTGTTCGAGAGCGAACGCAACACATTAATTACCTAGAAATCCAAGCAGCCTTTTTTGGATTAAAGGTGTTTGCAAAAAACTTAAGAAATTGTCAAATCTTGCTTCGTGTTAATAATACAACGACCATCTCTTATATTAAACCGCATGGGAGGTACTCAGTTTCCTCACCTTACTGATATAACCAAGCAGTTGTGGCAATGGTGTGAATATCGTAGTTTGTATGTTATAGCGTCTTATATTCGATCATCAGATAACAAAACCGCAGATGCAGAGTCCAGGCGCGTACATCCGGATATAGAATGGGAGTTAGCCGATTGGGCTTACCAGGAAATAGTCTCGGCGTTTGGCACACGTCAAGTAGATTTATTCGCTAGCCAAATAAATAAAAAATGTAACGATTATATTTCCTGGCACAACGACCCAGATGCCATGGCTATCAATGTATTTACAGTTTTCTGGGCCAATTATTATTTTCACGCATTTCCCCCATTTTCCATCATTTAAAAAATGTTGCGAAAGATTGTTACCGATAAAACTAAAGGTATTGTTATTCTACCTTTATGGCCTACACAACCCTGGTATCCCTTGTTCAAAAGGCTTTGGTTATCTGACGCAATCACGTTTAAAGCAAATATAAAACCGATTATTTATTTTCATTCCATCAACCACAACATACACACCAAGAATACCCTGGTGACAGGGATCTTATGCGGACGGCGTGGTAAGCAGGAGTGTACCACCATCCACAATTACCGTTATGACAGCCTCTCTGTTTGATAATTCATTTAAACAATACAATGTTTATCTAAGACGCTGGTTCTACTTTTGTAACAAGAACAATTTTGATTTGAACAATGCATCGGTCTCATAAGTTATCTATTTTCTTAATAAACTTTATGAAGACGGATACCAATATGGAACTTTAAACTCTTGTAGCTCTGCGTTAGCCTTATTAATTGGTAATAATCTAGGAGATGACGACCGGATTAAAAGATTTTTCAAAGGGATATTCCGTCTTCGTACCCCTTTGCCAAAGTATTCCATTACATGGGATACTTCATTAGTACTTCATCACTTGAGTCAATTATGCCGCAATGAATCAAATTTATAAAAAACTTATTACCCTCATAGCATTATTAACTGCACATAGAGTACAAACCCTGTCAAAAATTAACATTAAGAAATATTGAAATTTTCCCTTCAAAAATAATTATAAAAAATCCTGATTTTCTGAAAACAACTCGCAGAGGTTACAATCAACCTATTCTAGTATTGCTATATTTTGAACAAAGACCTGAAATATGTCCAAGTAAGGTTTTACTTTCCTATTTAAAAAAGACTAGCTCTTTCAGACAATATTTTGAAACTCTCTTCATAAGTCTTGGAACCTACGGACTTATATGACTATATAAGTCCGTAGGTTCCCAAACCTTGAGTCGAAGGATTAAACCAACTTTAAGTGATAGTGGAATCAATGTCAATGTATTTACTGCGCACAGTACAAAACACGCAGCTACATCTGCGGCCCATCACTTAGGTACTAGTTTGGATCAAATCAGAAGAACGGCTGGATGGAGCGATTCTTCCAATACATTATACGGTTCTATTAGAACTATAAGTTATGTTAATACTCATACAGATAATTCTTTTGCTCGAGCAGTTGTCGATGGAATATGAAATTATTATTTTTTTTTAATTACAATAAGTACTGGTAACTGATTTTAATATTAATATTCATGATGAAAGCGTTATATTTCACTCAATCTCTAAATCACTACAAGTATTATTTGCTAATCCCGAGGACGAAGCCTGAGTATAATTAATGATTAAACGAACTTACCTGTATGTGAAGTTCTATCATAATTATGCGAAGGCTTCGTCCGAAGGGATTAGCAACCCTCCCTCCCTACATTTACCCAAGTTTCGTGAAATATTCGAGACTCTAAACTAAATGACACGAATCAGTAGTCCTCTAACCTTGTGACATGTCTGATATTTTTTTTTTTTTATCTACCCTCAAATAAAGTGCGTGAGTGGTGACACACTAGGCGGTACTACAAGTATTATTTGCTAATCCCTTCGGACGAAGCCTTCGCATAATTATGATAGAACTTCACATACAGGTAAGTTCGTTTAATCATTAATTATTTTATAACGAATAATCAAAATACACCTACCTACAATACCTTTAACTTAATTTTTTGCAGAAAATGCCACCATACTTTGAATGTATACTTGAAAATAATCTAGCCCCTATTAAATTATTGATTTTCTAAATAAGCTAGTTGTCTGTTTTATCCCCATAACTAGCTTTTATACAACAAGTATAAGTAACACAGTACAGGTTTCGCATGCTTTGCACTTTTACGAGAATACTGGGAAAGCAAAACACAACCATAAGTCTAGAAATAATTTCAGTAAAAGTATGATAATAATTTCAGTAAACCTGAATAATGAAAGATTGCATCTCAAAAATACCATACTATGGCAAGAGCGTGCTGTCGCTACAGACATCTATACATACAATACAAACATGCATATACAGTACGGTCAACGTATCTTGGCGACTCTGAAGTTAGCTGTTTGGTTGCGCAATTGAACTTTTAGGAACGAAATTGTCTACTGCGCAGCTAATTAATTTAATTGTATAATGTTTAATGATTGAATTGTGTTGCTTGAATTGATGTAATTTAGTGTAAGTATGTGTAATTTATTTGTTGTTAATGATTTTAATCTTTTATATGTTTTATGTATGGACTATGTCTGAAATAAATGAATGAATAATAATAATAATAATCGGCTAACTTCAGACTCGCCAAGATACGTTGACCGTATTGTACAGAAGCCAGCACATCAAGCTACTACAATCTGACAAATTTCTTTGATAGATTTACAACTTTATTACAAAAGCATAAGGTTCATATTTAATTGGGAAAATTTGACAGTTAGGTATGGCCTGATGTGCTGGCGTCTGTACATAATAATATGCATTACCGCAGTAATCTGTACCGTGTGCATTGCCTATACATTATTTTATTTTAATCAACTATTAAATTTTTTGTCTGTCTGTCTGGGTATTCCAGATAATCTCTGAAACGACTAGACGGATTTTGACGGGATTTTCACTGGAAGATAATAATAAGGATTTTCACTGGAAGATAAATAGCTAATGTTATAAGAAGAAACCTAAGCTACTTTTATTTTAGAAAAAGCTTTAGGAACCGCGCAAAAAAAAACCCCTGCTGAAAACCGATAATCATGCTTGTCCTAAATAAAACGATTGATATATAACTAATTATTAATTAATTTTAATATTTACAAATCTGTTTCTGGGAGCTAACCAAGACTAGGAAATATTTAATCTGGCGGTACAGTCAACAGCAAAAGTAGATGACCAAAATCAGAAATTCAATGTGTTTGTCACACACATACTTTTGAATCACTTCGACGCCACACTGTTCTGACGCGAACTCCGTTAATTAGTATCGAATTTCTGATTTTGATCATCTACTTCTGCTGTTGACTGTACAACTGAATTTCCATCATTGCTTATGTTATTACCAAAACTGAGTTTAAAATGTTTTCCTTAACGTAAATAAAATATTATTTATTTATGTCAATAATCTAAACCATATACATTACAACGAAAATATAATTAAAACGTGTTCTCTGCGGCAGCCGCTTCGTATTTACATACATCCAATTTCACGTGGCGGTATTCTGCAAACAAAGAAAATTTTATGATTTACATTGTGACCAAAAGAGGACTTTTTAAATGGAAAATGCCCGCCACACTATTCCCAATCAACTGCTACTCCTGGGCCTCAAGTCTGCTATTACGATAGTGTCAGAATGGTCTGTCATTGATTTCATAATTGTTGATTTTGACAAGGGGTCAAGTCTACTATTACAATAGTGTCAGAATGGTCTGTCATTGATTTCATAATTGTTGATTTTGACAAGGGGCCAAGTCTGCTATTACAATAGTGTCAGAATGGTCTGTCATTGATTTCATAATTGTTGATTTTGACAAGGGGTCAAGTCTGCTATTACAATAGTGTCAGAATGGTCTGTCATTGATTTCATAATTGTTGATTTTGACAAGGGGTCAAGTCTGCTATTACAACAGTGTTAGAATGGTCTGTCATTGATTTCATAATTGTTGATTTTGACAAGGGGTCAAGTCTGCTATTACAATAGTGTCAGAATGGTCTGTCTTTGATTTCATAATTGTTGATTTTGGCAAGGGGCCAAGTCTGCTATTTTTATAATTTCGTCATTCCAACACGATTCCATTGTCATTTTGCTAAAACTTCGTAATCTGCTAAATCCATAATGGTCGGTCATTGGTCAATCAATGGTCTCATAATAGAATTGTGTTATAATGACATTGTCAGCAAATTTGAACATTTATTCATGCCAGATTTCATTTATATATATTTTTACATATTATTTATAAGTGTTATAAGCAATCGGAAGTAGTAAGAAGTTCGTAAACTAAGTCAGTCATTCATTTGTCATTATGTACGAGATTACCATTCTATATCATTTCTTTCAATGGACTGTCATTGGTTGACCATTGGAAAGTCATAATGACGCCATTATATTAGTAGATTACCAAACCAAAAAGCTAGAATCAACAGTGGCGACCACTCGAAAAGCGTCCGCGCAATGAAGCTCGACGCGTCCCGGAGAAACATTACAACTGTCTTGGATCTCGCAACGAAATTAATCAGAAAAGAATAGCGTTAAGAGTTGTGACTATATGTTGGACCCTTTTTGAGGTTTCAGGTACAAAACTACCTTACAAAGTTACATCTAAATGAGACAAAAAACTTTTTCAAAAAAAGAACCACCGCCTACAAAAACTAATAAAAATTTAAAAAACCCCCAACGCAAAACATAAAAGCAATTATTTAAAAAGTAAAAAATAATATCTTTTGTTGAGCCATCAAATGTTTGTTCGTTGAAATGGCGCTATAATGTCGCGGCGGGGTGTCAAATCTCATTGCAAATCCTTGAGTTCGCTGTTTTACCTATTTAGCTATTGCTGACTTAGCGGTACCCCGCCGCGACATTATAGCGCCATTTCAACGAACAAACATTTGATGGCTCAACAAAAGATATTATTTTTTACTTTTTAAATAATTGCTTTTATGTTTTGCGTTGGGGGTTTTTTAAATTTTTAATTTAATTTTTATTTGAAAGTTTTTAAATGTTATTTAGTCTGGTTTTGAGAAGTTGTAGATACGTCTAAAGTTGTATTTCGTCACATGGATCTTTTTTGATATTAAAGATATCACCCTGAGAATGCGTTTGGTATATATAATTCGCCTTTTTGTGGTGCCGGTCATCTTGTCTTTGAAATTTATCATAGTGTAAAGTATTCTACTAGTGAAGCCCTTTCATTTGATATCCATATTGATGGAGTTGTGAAAAAATATGTGATTAACTATTTTGTAGCGGCGGCCATCTTGGATCGATTTTCATCAAACATAGCTAAGAACACTCCCGACTAATTCACCTTTCAAATAAAAAAAACAAAAACAAAATCGGTTCATCCGTTCGGGAGCTACGATGCCACAGACAGACACACACACACACACACACACACACACACACACACACACACACAGACACGTCAAACTTATAACACCCCGTCGTTTTTACGTCGGGGGTTAAAAAGAGATAGATAACTTTAGCACAGAACACATATTACTTTAGTTTCGGAAGTCGGTGGCGGTGGCTTTGTTCTGTTTGTTGTTTTGTATTGCCACCGACTTCCGAAACTAAAGTAAGTAATATGTGTTCTGTGCTAAAGTTATTTATCACTTTTTAGTTTTTTTTTTAAAGTTTTTTTTTTCTGGTTTTTAGTATCACCTTAACATCCAAATCCATTAAGAAACGGCGACACAGTTAAATCAGACATTGAAAGTTCTCCAAAGATTGAAGGAACAACGTCATCTATGTATTTTTTTTTTGGATTTTCTCGATTTTTTCAAAAAGCGCTGAATTAATTTCGATAAAATAAATATGAGATCATTTCGGAATAAACCCCTTTCGAAAAAAACAAGAATTTTGCAAATCTGTCTATACAGGGTAATTGAAAAAATACCCAAAACCACTTAATCCTCACTTCGTATCATCATCCTGTACAACATTTGTTCTACGACTTTTCGAAACGACGTTACGAAAATTCGAAACATTTTTTTTCCATACAAAAAATATAAACACACTTTAAATTTTGCATAATATTATTTTCTGACACGGCCGACGAAAGGCCTGCAATCAGCTGTGCCTGTACATTAGCCTACCTATATCTACATCATATTCGCTATCATATGGGTGCGCGCGCGCGTAGTAGGTATACGTACATTTTACAGACTTCAAACAAATTGTTTTTGTCTACGTTATTTAGTTGAGGTCAAAGTCGTAGAACAAATGTTATTCAGGGTGATGATACGAAGTCCAGATTAAGAGGTTTTGGGTATTTTTTCAATTTCCCTGTATATGACGGAGTTATGCCCGAACATACATAAAAAAAAATACAAACATCCGAAGTGATAACCTCCTCCTTTTTGAAGTCGGTTAAAAAAGTGAGTAAAAATCTAGCCGTCATATTTGAACGTAAGACAGTGCCGAACAAAATGGCCGACTACTGCTTCATTTGTTACAATATTCTTGGCACTACGTACGTTTCTTTTCATCACAGTTGTATTCGTACAGATCGCAGTTGTCGCTGAACATCCTGGTGATACCAAGGGAGTCCTGCCCGCAGATCGGCACGAAATCGTGCTGGCACTGGTCCGCCATTTTACAGAAATTAATTACCTGTTACAAGGGAAAACATCAATGAGAACTTTTCAGTGAAAACTCCATATTTAACTATTCGTTTTAAAAGAAAGGTCGTGAATTCAAATTTGGAACAATGATGACACATAAATGATGGCCAGTATGTTGACTTCAAACTGCATAAAAACTTTTTCATAGACTCATCATTATTTTGATGCTTTAAGTTTTTAAACTTAATTTGGAAGCATAGTAATACCTTTTTAAAGATAAAAATAGAAAATTTTCAGACTGCATAAACAAATTTCTTTGTTTCTTTGTTTCATCTCAGGTTTCTCATAGTGTTGTGAAGAGTCTCGACCCAGCGCTATTCGTTTAGACGCGAGTGTGTCAAGAGGTTTGCGACAAAAAGCTTTAATACTGCAGCTTTTGGTACATTATTCTTAATTTTAGAAACAAAATAGTTCTAGAGATCCGTATTTGTTAGGCAAGTATACTTTACTGGTCATTTTACAAGAAGATAAAACACTCATGAGTACGAAAAACAAATCAGACGACTGACGGAGAAAATAAAAGTAACACATCTTAATAATGCACATTATGATATTTTTAGATCCATATTGTTAAAGAAGAATAATAACTTGAGTAGTGTTCCTTTGATCTCAGCCCCTCTTCCCATATTTTTGGAAGACATCTTTTGAAATGAAAAAGAATCAGCTGTGCACCATGTCGATCGTGTTGTAGGAAACAGCTTTTTTCATATTTATTTTATTTAACTCAAAAATTAAAGTTAATATTCATGTAAAGTTTTACCCTTGGAAGATGACCAGTGAACAAAGAGACAGTCCCTATAGAATCTGAGATTTTCGAGTATGTAATGAATTCAATCTCAGAAATACCAAACAAATTTTTAGGTTATTTTCTCTACTTGGCTACGGGCTTCAGTTATATAAAATTTACATTTGAATCCAAAAAATTACCGGTTCTAGAGGAAAGAAGTAATCTTCAGCTTCTATTTCAACGTGAGACCACACTTCGGCTGCTAGTCCAATAATTATTAAACCTGAAACAAATATTTGATTTTAAAAATTTTGCAGAAAAAAACAAATAGTTATGAACACTAGGTAGTTTTATTTCTCAAAAATGTAATTTAAAATAATAAGTCTTGTTTAAAATTAGAATACATGTTTTCGAAGCACAAACACTAACATTAAAAAAATGGAATTTACGATCACATACCTTCACACTCTTTAAGTTAGTAATACAATAAAACAAAGACAAAAGACTTACTAGTAAAAACTTTTCTAAATATCATAGTGTGCACGATCACTTTGCCAAACGATCAACAATGATCTAGGTGAACAATAACCTCTTTTGTTTACGTTGGTTAAGCTAAACTATGGCTGTAGGACAGGAAATTATTACAACACACACATAACATTGGAGCTTATGTGGAACGTGCAATGTTGTGCAGGGGTTTTCAACATTATAATCTATCATGGAGATTTATTTTGTAGATGGTTTGGAGACTATAAGTCTTGTGGAGGTCTTGCACCGAACTGCACTTAAATTGAAAAAGGAGAAGGACTCATCATTGTTTATTTAAGTTGATATTTACGTGCTGTGAAACCTGCCATAATTGGACGCTTTAGGATTATTTATGCACTACATTATGATTAGCTTTTTTTAAAAAAATTGCCATATCTTCCCGTGGGTGTACGTACAGCAAGATGAATGGTGAATAAGGTGTTTAAGGGACTCACCAAAGAATGAGCAGCAGCGTTCTCTGTGCCTTTGTAACAACCATACTGCGATCGCCAATCCGCCTGCAAAGCTTTGCGATTATGGCAAAACCTCCCCTTGGGGAGGCCTATGTCCAGCAGTGGACGTCTTTAGGCTGAAATGATGATGAAAAAAATTGTAGGTTACTGGTTTTGTGAACCAAGTATGGGTCTCAAGAATTCGCTGATTTTTTAGCAGCAGAGTGTATTGTTTCATAATTTTGAGTTTAATCTTAGTTCTCGAAATGGACCGATGTTTTTTGGAAATCAGCTTATTTTAAACCGTAAGCAGCAATATCCTTGGATATGTCGCAGGGAAGGGATTTGGTTAAATCACGGGAGATGATACCTAGTTTGGGGTCAGATGGCCGTGTGTGAAATATCCCCACATATTATTATTATTTTCGATTCTTTATTTTTCTTCTCTAATAAGAGAGTTGACGAACTTACACACGGGCCGGAGCCAAGTGTGTGAGGGGAAATTTAAATTGAATATGTGGATGAGAGAGTAGAGGAAGTCAGGAACTTTCAGGTTATGCGGCAGATGTTGAGTATAGTGGCTTTTTGAAGCATGTGTGAGTTGGCATGAGTAGAGTGTTAAGACTTTGTGATAGTGATTTCGGTACAATACCGGTGGATGAGAGTACTATGGGGACGATGTGGACTATTTGTGCTTTCCACTGGGTTTTATCTCTATGGCGAGGTCTTGGTATTTACTAAGTTTTCCGGATATTTTTGTTTGTATATTGTGTGAGTTAGGTATGGCTATATATATTAAGTAAACTGTTTTATAAATTTTTTGTTATTCTTTTTACCCGACTGCGCCAGAAGGAGGGTTATGTTTTTCGGGTGTATGTATGTATGTATGTATGTATGTGAATTTCTTTGACACGCTCTGTAGCTCAAACGGCTTAATGGATTTTGACTTGAGAGGTGTCGTTTCATTCGTCTTAATTGTGTGAGTGACACTGGGTACATCAAAATTAGAAAAAATACACTGGCCGATTTTTGGCGACATATTAGTGTTTAAAATAAAAATATTTTTCCTCAAAACCTATAGAGTGGGGTATCAAAATAAAGGGTTTTATAAATAGCTTACAAATATATAAATAACTTATATGTTTAAATGTAATTTGGAGTGAGAAATGCTAAAAAACAACAAATAAATTAAGGTTCGTTCCCTTTAAGTTGAGTTCCTTTACGTCGAGTCTGAGAGTCTATTGCTCTTGCAAAATATTGCTATTTTACGCTATCTAATTCCGTTACGTCGAGTTTATATAATAAGTACAGTCAGGATATAAATTAAAAACCAGTATCATTAAAATATTGTTTTATTATTTGTTTTTAACGTTTCTCTACACTATAATTTACTTACTATGATGATATCAGTAGGAGAAAAAGAAGAAAGGTTTTCGAGAATATGGCAGTTTAGCGATTTCTTGTAGCTTTGAAGAGGTTCCGAGAGGTTCAGAAGTATTATCTTCACTAGAAGGAAGAGGTTGGTTTTTCATATTCTTTGATATGATGATATTATCCATATCAAAGGTGTTAAAACCCTACTTGGTGTTGTCTATTAATGTCCGCCCGCCATTGACTACTTTCGCAACTTTAAGAATCAGTAGGGTCAGTGTATGCACATTGCGTCTTCTTGGGCGATTTCAACACAGACCTTGGGCAGCCAACCTGTCGTTCCCGAGAACTCTTACATATCATCGAGTCTGTTAGTCTCTTATGTTCTTCCTCTGCAACCTACTCGTTTTAATATCTTAGGGTATGACACGTGGCTCGACTTAATCCTAACGACCTGTCCCTCTCTTGTGTTGGAAATAGGTACCTACTCAGGGGAGGCACCGTAAAGTGAAGAAGAAGAGGCAATGTTTTTTAAAGGAAAATTACTACGACGATAATTAAATAGCAACACAACCTCCTTCTTTCCAATTCTATCGCGACGGATAAAAACGAAACCGGGAAGTGGGGTAGATGGTAGAAAGAAGATTGAGGTTTATACCAACTCTTACAAATCAGAACGGGCGTGAACGTTGGCATTAGAAAAGGTGTCTTACATTGTTATGGCAGACATTAAACAAATGGTATTTCTATTGACTGAAGCACCGACGCACAAAGTCACCAAGGATGTCGGTTATTGAACTAAAACTTGCATCAGCGGAAGAATTAAAGGAAGCATTGGAAGCAAAAATGCGACTAATGTATAATTAAACCTTTTGGTGCTACACCAATATCTGTGCACCACCCACCAGCAACACTAGTAGGGCAATACATAACAACATGGAGGAGAAAAAATATAAATAAATAATAAAAAGTTCAGTCGGTTTAAGGTTTAGGTTAGTTCAAAGTTTGGGGCCGAGGGGCCCGCTAAGCTTGGGGACCTGGTGCACTGCACCGCCTAGCCCTCCGATAGCTAGTGCACGGAAAAGCGGGTACAGAAACTCGACGTTAAGGGAGTAAAAACGGGACAGAAGTTGTAGACTCGACGTAGGGATAATAGAAGCGAGGCAAGCTTCTCGGCTCAACGTAAAGAGACTCGACGTAAAGTTTTTTAAATTCTAAATTGAATCACTGCGAAAACCAAAAATATTAAAATAAAAAAAATATTTAAAAAAACAAAAAACCCGACTGCGTGAAAAATTGTTAAACTCAAAAGATAGAAATAAGTGAAAACTTAAATATTTTTTTGGTTTTGAATCATAGTGGTTGACAGTGTTCACAAAGGCAGTCGGAGGCATCAAGTTAAAGTTTAGACACTTTCAACGGATTTGAAACATATTGTACATTTTTGATGCCTCCGACTGCCTTTGTGAACACTGTCGTCAACCACGATGATTCAAAACCAAAAAAATATTTAAGTTTTCACTTATTTCTATCTTTTGAGTTTAACAATTTTTCACGCAGTCGGGTTTTTTGTTTTTTTAAATATTTTTTTTTCTGTAGAAAGTTAGTGATTTGATTTAATCCCTAAACTGTTTCACTGAAATGAAATAAACAAGTCAGTATTCGCATCATCATAGCTCGCATAGCTCTCTCATATTATTTTGAACAAAACACAAATTTTCTTCAGGGAAATGACCCAATGTTAATATATCATCGGCCGTGATTTGACGAAATCCTAATATATTCCTGCGACAGATACACTTATAGGTTCTTTCACTCATAGAAAGCTAGAGTATTGCCGATTGTCATAAGATATATTTTAGTTACCCTATTATCAATTTCCCCCTCCCCTCGCGACGTTGTTGTGAACAGACGTGCGGCATGTTTACTCCGTGTTTGATAATTCATAAAACGTGTTAAAAGTGCATTAATTACTACAAACTATATACATACGGAATCTTTAAGAAAACAGTGACAGTTATGTGCAAAAATTATAGTGAATAAACTCATAAATACTAACAATAACATCAATTTACAACTCAAACCGTCCACTCAAATTCAAAATAAAAGTGTCATTTTGGACTTCGACCTCATTAGTGGCGGACCTCGGTGAATAAAAACATTCCTGAGCCACTCACCTACTGCGTGTTCGGCGATGCAAACAGTGAGAATAGCGGACATTAGTTTGAACTAAGATTAATAGAGCCCAGTTAGCTCTGTGGAGTAACAAGCTACCTCGTTTAAAGGAACTATGAGTCTCAAGTTCTAATCCGAGACTGTGTGGAGTCAGCTTTTTGGATTTTTTGTTTTGTAATTTTATTTTATTTTTTGCATTTCTATATTTTATTTACAATGCAACGTACACCACCAATATCGCCAGCTGTTTTAAATAAAACCTCACCCGCTCACCATCATTCTGAACCGAATTTAAATTCCCCTAAGGATTTTTTAGAAGATTGTACGCCTTCTAATATCACCTGTCGGAATAAGAGGAAATGTACGGATCAGGGAAACCAGGACCACGTAGAAGATTTTAATCATGAAATAACTCTTATGATAAAAGATCTGAAAAAAGAGCAATCCTCATTTTTGTTATCTATGCAATCCTCACTTCAAGAAATTAAATCTCAGTACAGCAAACTGCAACAATCAGTCGATTTCACGGCAAAGAAATATGATGAAGTAATGAGTAAAATGCTACAATATGAGGCTGAAAGAAAGGAGAGTAATCTCTACATTAAGAAGCTTGAAGAGCGGGTGGATCAGCTAGAAAAGCAAACAAAAAACACCTGCCTAGAAACTAAAGAAAACTCCCTGCTTTTTCGTATGTCGCTAACACCTCAGTCACTGACCATGATACTGTTCTGCTTTTCATCCAAGTTTCTAAACCCGTCAATACTCTTCCATTAAAAAGAAAAACATCAAAAGTTCTCGACTACGTTAAAATTGAACTAATGCTTGATCAATTCGATTTCAGTCCTCTGTACAGTCTCGAGACTAACTACTTCATCAATACGCTTAATGTAATCATATTACAAAACACGATCCTGAAAGTTGTGCCATATCGGAAACGGCTGAGAAAGCCATGGATGACCCCAGGACTCTTAAGATGTCTGCGAAACCGTGATAATCTGCATCTAAAATTAAAGAAATCTCCAGAAAACGAGGTTTTAAAAATCACATTCAAAAGGTACAGGAATTACTGTTCCATGTTGCTAAAAACTGCTAAACGTAACTACGATAAAAATCTTATTGATAATGCGCAAAACAATAATAAAAAACTATGGGAAGCAATAAAAACGATTACAAACACAACTAAACTAAAAACACCACCAACCGATCTTTTATCGTCATCTGATCCCAAACGTTCTGTTAATGAAGTCAACACTTATTTCGCAAATATTGGACGCTCGCTTGCTGAAAACATATCCGTACCAGCTACATCCTTACAACAGGATGATATCCAGAATCACAAAACCTTTGTCCTCTTACATACTGACAATTCTGAGTTGGAACTGTTAATTAACACGCTTAGGACTGATTACGCGGTAGGCTCCGATAACGTGTCGGGTACATTTATTAAAAAATTTAAGCACTTGCTTATCCCCCACCTCAAATATTTATTTAATCTGGCATTTAGTACAGGAGCTTTTCCTGATGCATTCAAACTGGCTATCGTTCATCCTGTGCACAAGTGCGGTGACAGAGATAAGCCTCATAATTACAGGCCCATATCAATCTTACCTACACTATCTAAACTGCTAGAAAGGCTCATGAATAATAGGCTCGTCAAATACCTTGAGCAAAATCATCTTTTGTCCTCTAGCCAATACGGTTTTCGTTCGGGAGTGTCCACCAGTAATGCGGTTTTAGATCTCACAAATAACATTGTGTCTCACCTAGATAATAAACAGTATGTTATTGGCGTCTTCCTAGATCTGGCAAAAGCCTTTGATACAATCTCAATTCCCGCTCTCATTTCTAAGCTTGAGAAGATTGGTATCAGAGGCGATCAGCTTTCACTCTTTATTAGTTATCTTACAGGAAGACGCCAATGTGTCAAAATAGGTGACTGGATGAGTGACGAACTCCCTATAACCTACGGTGTGCCCCAGGGTAGTATCATTGGACCGACCTTATTTCTCATATATATTAATGACCTCTGCCGTTACAAACTTTCTAATGGATCCATCTTTACCTACGCCGATGATACTGCCTTAATATTCCACGGATACTCCTGGGAGTTGACATTTCAATACGCACAACTAGGACTCGATATTGTTACTGACTGGTTGTCACAAAACCTACTCACTCTAAATGTAGACAAATCTGTATACCTTACCCTTTCTCTATCAAAAGTTGGTAAACCTTCATCATCCCAATTTACATTGATTGCACATTCCTGTAACGCATCACTACAAACACCATGTGGCTGTCCTGTTCTAAGTCGCACGGATAGTGTAAGGTATTTGGGTGTTCAGATAGATGACTCTTTATCTTTTTATAATCATATAGACTTACTTACCTCCCGACTGCGTAAATTGATATATATTTTTAAAAATCTCCGCAATGTGGCCGACACACAGGTGCTTAGACAAGTGTATCTAGCTCTCTGCCAGTCAGTTGCACAGTACTGTATAGTTGTCTGGGGTGGAGCAGCAAAAACTCATTTGTTATAAAACTAGAACGTGCCCAAAGAGCGATCCTTAAAGTAGGTTGGTCCCTTCCTTATCAATTTCCTACCACCGAACTTTATAAAACTTGTAACGTCCTCTCTATTAGGAAACTGTTCATTTTAAATTTAATTCTAACAGTTCATTCCCAGAATTCCTATAATCCCAAAAAGTTTGAAGCCTTGAGACGAAAGCATACAGTGTGTACTTCCATTCCTGTTCATTCAAAGCTAGCTCAACGATTCTTTTATTTCCTTGGTCCTTATGTATACAACAAAGTTAATACCGTCTTACATATGTACTCAATGGTAAAATATAAATGTAAAACTACTGTAAGGAACTGGCTGCTGGATATGGATTATGAAAGTACAGAAAGTATCATCCAAACCATAAAATAATTTCAATCACACTAATTCCCACTAAATTTTACTAATAAGCACAATCACTCGCACAGAACTTACATGCACATACACAGAACACCCTCACACATTCACGCACCACACACACTCACACAATCATATAATAATATCAATTCACCTAACACTTCACATACCACTTCACAAATTTTTATATAACCACACCTTTATTATAGATTTAAGTACCTCTCTATAAAAAGTGTCGAAAACTGTACCTATTATGTATAATCGGAATTAAGATGCCGCAAATATGAAATATGATAATATTTAAAAGGGTGTGAGCCTGGAGATCTGTCATACAGGTCCCGAACCTAGTACAGACTCCAGCTCTCACAAAGGTCCTAGATTAAGGCAAACATGTTTAAATACACAAATTGTAGCAGTGTCCTTTTTGAGAGAAATAAATTATATTATTATTATTATTATTAATTTAACTTTCAACTAGACAAAGTCGCAGCCAGAAGCTAGTCAAGAATTATTTACGAATAGTTTTGCACCCCTGACAATGGCAGTTCGAAAACTAACAAACATTAGTCTTTAACTAGTTTATGGTCCCATAACTATTACTGTGTGGATTGTTATCATTCTACTATTCCTGCGATACCGGAATGTGGGTAAAGATAAATGAAGTATTTGTGTTTTGTAAGTAATTTTTTTTTGTCAACCTGCCTTTAAAAATATTTCTCAGTGTATTTAGGTGAAGTAAACATTGATCTAAAGTCAGTTCACCTAAAGTTCGTTTCATCTAAATTCACAAAGGGCATTTTTATTAGAGAATAGAACTAACTGTTTTGTTGTCCCAATCCCGCAAAGTCCTCCCCTATTGCTTCCACTTATCTCGATGTTATGCCCCATCACGCCAACATTGGCTCGACTTTTTAGAACATTCAAAAAAGCTATTTTAGGCGTCCATCCTCGTGAAAGATTACACAATTTTACCTCACAGTGTTCTTTAAATTAATTAATAATCAAAATAATAATTTACCAGTTTAGTATGCGAATATTTTGTATTTTAATTATGATATTTCTAATTATCCTATAGTCCGACCGCATTACTGAGGCTGTTTCTTAGGTAGCTGCCGGTGCTGGAGGGCTGGCAGTTATCACAAGTAGACGTATCAGTGAGCTCTCGCAACACTTCACCACACCCCTCCCGCACCGCGCAGTCACCTCAGGAACGGTCTCAGCTTTAGTCATTATTCCAGCATTTCTGTTGGGGTTATTTTAATTATTACTATTATTATTAAAATAACCCCACCACTTAGCCCGTATAACTCATTTAGCCCGTATTATCCTTTTTTTTTTGTTCCGGGGTGGAAAATCCTTGTGGATGTCCTCCTCCCTGGGGCGGGCGGAGGGGTCTGTCAGACTCCTACTGACTAAAAACACCCCGGTGTTCTATCTCACTCCTACGTCGGGGGTCGCAGGAACTGGAGATACTTCCGCAACCCCCGACTGGTGCGGGCCACTTCTCGGGTCAGGGGGGGGAGTGAGGTGTTAGACTCCCCCCCGATGTCTAAGAGGGCTGCGCGTGGAACAGTACGCGCCGCTGATGCATGTAGGGGGCGACAGACGTCCCCGAGTCTGCCACCCCTGGCCCCATTTAGAGGGGCTGGAAGAGGGCGTTTTCTGCCTGCCTACTGTATGGCAAAGACCTCCCTTCATTCTTTTCTTCGGTCGGTTATTTCAATACTACATTTAATTTCCAGGTGTATTATTCCTGCTCATCAGTATATCACAAGTCAAATGCCACATTCCTAGCTACTTGTCAACTCCATCGGTTCGTATTATTTATATATGATCTTCAAGTACTTCTGTCCATGATCTATCATTTAAGTCATTATTAAGTAACTTAATGATCTTTTTCATGATTATTTCATCTTTATCATCATTATGCTCCTGGTAGTTTTACTACAGTAGTAGTAGTTTTACTACTACTACAGTTTTACTAAAAGCTTTGCAAAGCTTTTGACAAGCTTGTTTGAGGCTGGGGAACTGCTGGACTTGGTGAAGGAAAATGCTGAGAGGTATGAGTCTTTGACTAATAATCTTTCATGCAGCTGTGGCAACCCACCACCACCCCCTCAGTCTCAGCTTGACTTAAATTACCTTCACCAATGGTTATTCCATCAAGCACTTGTAATAATAGACAAAAAAAAAATAATAAAACTATTTTATTTTGTGATGAATTAGGTTCAGGCTTTGGGAAAATACTACACAACTACCTTAGCCATAGTTTTACTAATCATAGTTACCACAACATTACTTTTAGACAAATGATAAGGAGAATTATAAATTCAAATATAGACCATTATTCTACAATGGTTCTTCTGTTAGGTAATAGTATTGGTGTAACTAAAAAGGACATAGTGGATGGTGTGAACTCCTTATTAAAGTTAAACATAGGAAAGATAATGCTGTGTGCCTTACTATATTCTGATACATTATCGTATGATGAAAATAATATTTTTTTTAAATTAAATAGTATTTTACATAATATGTTGACATGTTGTCATAGTGACAAATTATTTTATTTTGACACTAACAAGTTTGTTAGTGGTTTCAAGTTGACTCAGAGAACTTTATCTCTGTCTGGAGAATGCAGACATTTAATTGCTATGTTGATAGCATATAATATTAGGTCCTTACATATGAAATTGCCGATACTTAATACTGGCAACTTTGAAATCAAATATTTTGTGTTTGATTAGGAATTCCAAATTCAAAATTATTTCAAAATAAAGACTAAGGAATATTGTTTTAAAATTCGTGTTTCATTTGTTTTATCGTCATTTGTTTGGGCTTGAAAATTGCTATTGCAACAACAATGGAGAAATTAAAAATTCGCGATATTTACGAATATGAGTTCTACCGTGGCACCAGTGCAGCAGAAACGGCTCGAAGGATTAACGACGTGTACGGGCCAAGCACCGCTAACGAACGAACGGTGCGTTTTTGGTTTCAACGTTTCCGTTCTGGAAATTTTGATTTACAAAATGAGCCTCGTGGACGACCGGATACTCAAGTGAATAATGAAGAATTAAAGGCGATAGTTGAAGCGGATCCATCTCAAACCACTTCTGAATTAGCAGCAGCCTTTGGAGTAAGTGACAAAACAATCACTATCCATTTGCGTCAAATTGGAAAAGTAAAAAAGCTCGAAAAGTGGGTACCGTACGAATTGACTGAAACACACCAACAAACACGCGTCGGTTGCTGCGCTTCCTTGCTCAATCGTCACAATAATCAGAGAATTTTAAATCGTATTGTCACTTGTGATGAGAAGTGGATCGTGTACGATAATCGCAAGCGATCATCACAATGGCTTAACCCTGGAAAACCGGCAAAACCTTGCCCCAAGCGAAAACTGACCAAAAAGAAGATTCTAGTTAGTGTTTGGTGGTCCTGTGCTGGTGTCATCCACTACAGCTTCATGAGCTGATCTCATGAAGCTGTAGTGGATGACACCAGCCAGCCAAACGATTACTGCAGACATGTATTGTCAACAGTTGCAAACAATGATGGAAAAGCTCACCATTAAACAACCGAGATTGGTCAATTGCTCTAGCCCATTGCTCCTTCAGGATAACGCTCGACCACATACTGCACATCAGACGGTCGCCAAGTTAGAGGAGCTGCGACTGGAAACTCTGCGTCACCCACCATACTCTCCAGGTCTTGCCCCAAACGATTACCATTTATTCCGAAATTTGGACAACTTTTTACAAGGAAAAAAAATCAATTCTGATGAGGCAGTTTAAACAGCCTTCAAGCAGTTCATCGATTCTCGCTCCCAGGATTTTTTTACCACAGGGATCAATGAGCTCCCGATAAAATGGCGAAAGTGTATCGATAACAATGGTACATACTTCGATTGACTAAATATATAATTTCTTTTAAAAATGTTATTTTTAATTTTTTGATACCGAGCGGCAATTTCATATGTAAAGACCTAATATTAACGATGTTATAGCCAATATAACAAACTGTAGACTTAGTGACGAAACTGTGTTGTCTAGTTACACTAACAACATAGTAATTGATTATTGTGAATCCTCATGCTGTACGAAGGAGAGTCCCCCTACTATACCAACATCCCTGGAAGCCACTACCAGTCAGGTAGGGTATTCTCTTCCTGGTGGAACACTTACAGGCACTTTTAACTCTTCAATTGAGGTTGTGGAGGTCACTCCGGATAATTCTTTAAACTAGTTAGTAAGACAACAGAAGTGACCCCTTCAAATAATTATTTATTATTACTAAATAATAAAAACTTATCTTCTGGCAATTTAGCATATAAAGGAAAGCAACAGACTTTAAAACTATTTCATCAGAATATTCAAGGTTGCTCTTCCAAATTACTGCAGACATAAATGTTTTTAGAAAAAACTAAATATGATATTATTTGTTTAACAGAACAATGGTTAAAAGATAATCAAGTGATGTCTATTTATTATAAAAAATATTGTGTTGTTAGCCATTTCAGCCGCAAACGTATGGCGGGTCATTAATACTAATTAAAAAATCAATTAAATGTAAAGAATGAAAAGACATCATTGCATTAACGGTTGAACACACAATTGAATTGTCCTGTGTTGAGCTGGATAAGCATGTCATAGTATGCGTATACAGACCTCCAAGTTACCAGAATTTATCTTTATTTGATTTTGTGATGGAAGATGTGTTAAAAAAAATAGTACTAACAGTAGTAAATCATAATCATAATCATCATATGTGGTGACTTTAATATTAACTTGCTAGAAAATAACTCTAATAGTATCAGATTATTGAGTCTTTTCAGGTCATTTAATTTGTCAAATATTTTTATGGAACCAACCCGAGTGACAGCTTCTTGTGCTACTTGTATTGATAATATATTTTGTAATTGTGATTACTTAAATAGAGAAATTGTAAATAAGCTGCCACCTGATCATAGTGGACAAACCATTACGTTTTGCGCCTACATTCCTTTACAAAAAATTCAAATAAGGTTTAGGCCGATCACATCTAAAAATATTGAGAAATTTAATAATTCTTTAGAAAATAAATTGAGTGCTCATAACTTTAATAATATATGTGACCCGAATGATACCTACGCCGAGTTTTTCTCACTATTAAACAAGCAATTTAGTGATAGTTTTCCACTAAAGACTAAAAGTGTTTTCGCATAGTTCTTATTTAGTGATTGGGCAACTCCAGGTATTCGTAAAAGCAGGGAAAAACTATTTGAACTTTATGGCCTAAAGCAACACATAATTAATACAAGCTTTTACCAGTATGTTTCGAAATATTCAATACTCTTTCAAAGTGTTTGCAAAAAAGCCAAAGTAATAGTATATTTGTAATAAAATAAAATTAGCTGATGATAAAATAAAAACTATTTGGCAAATAATAAATAATGAAACAGGTAGGAACAAACAACGTAATAATGAAATTAATTTAGAAACTGCACATGGCCTTATAAATTCGGACAAAGAAGTAGCTCAGGAATTCCATACTTTTTTTTGCTAATATTCCTATTAAAACTACTGAGGCTTTAAATTCCTCCCCCGCGCTTCCTAAGTAAGGCAGCAGAAAGCTGCCTTACTTAGGAAGAATGTAAAAAAATGCCCTTTGGAGTTTAAGTTTCAACATACAAACCCCCAGGCTGTTATAAAAGCCTCTATAGATCTTAAAATTAAATGAACAGAAGATCTTTGGGGAATATCTGTAAAAGCTTGTAGGTCTACTATTGAAACTATCGCACCCTATTTAGCTTTCATATTTAACACAAGTGTGGACCAAGGAGTCTTTCCGGATTGAATAAAACACAGTAAAGTCGTACCATTGTACAAATCCGGTGATAGTAAAGAACCCAATAATTATAGGCCTGTGTCGATTCTGCCAGTTCTCAGTAAAGTGTTTGAAAGGTTAATGCTCAATCAAATGTTACGGCACTTTAACAAAAATTCCATCTTTCACGAACATCAGTACGGTTTCACCAATGGACGTTGTACAACTGACGCCGGTGTCACCCTAATAAAAAACATTTAAAATCACAAGATGCCATTGGCATTTTTTGCGACCTCGCAAAGGCGTTCGATTGCGTTGACCACGAGACCCTTTAGTTGAAACTAGAGCACTACGGGATTACTAAAACATCCCTTGATTTACTTAGATCATATCTGAAGGACAGACAGGTTCATATAAAGTTCATATTAACGGCGTAAACTCATTGGGGTCTGAAATGACTATGGGCGTTCCTCAAGGCTCGATATTAGGTCCACTTCCATTTTTAGTTTATATGTTTTAAAATGATTTACCCCAATTACTACAAAAACAACCTAAGATGGTGTTATTTGCAGATGATACATCATTAATTTTTAAAATAGACAGGCGTTCTCAAAATCTTGACGAAGTGAATAACTCTATACTTCGGGTCCAAAATTGGTTTATGGTAAATAATTTTGCACTAAATGAAAAAAAAACCAAATGTATTAGATTTACTTTACCAAATGTTAGAAGTAGTAAATGTGATCTTATATTGAATGGAGAAAACTGGAATTTATTAATCACACGGTTTTCCTGGGAATCACGCTAGACGAGAAGTTACAATGGGGACCACATATAACATCACTTGCGGGGCGGTTAGGCTCAGCCGCTTACGCTGTTAGAAAGATAAGACAGGTAACTGACGTCGAAACCGCTCGTTTGGTCTATTTTAGCTACTTTCACAGCATTATGTCGTATGGCATTTTACTGTGGGGTCGGGCTGCTGACATTGAATCCATTTTTAAATTACAAAAGAGAGCTGACAGAGCCATTTATAATCTACGTCGCTGCAAAGCTCGTAGGGAACTGTTTAAAACGATTAATATTATGACAGTGCCCTGTCAATTCATTTATGAAAATATTATGTATGTAAGAAAAAATATACATATTTTTAATAAATTATGTGAGCGACATAATTTCAATACTAGGAATAAAGATAAAATAGCTCAACCATTTTTCAACCGACTTCAAAAAAGGAGGAGGTTATCAATTCGTCTGTATTTTTTTTTTTGTTTTTTTTTTTTTTTTTTTTTATGTTTGTTACCGGATTTCTCGGGACTGGGCGAACCGATTTTGATCATTTTCTTTTTATTTGGAAGCTAGTGCTTCCCGTGTGGTCCCATTTTAATTTGGTCCAGTTCTGACCATGGCATCCATGAGAAAACCTTATTAGTCTAAAATTTGCATTAAGTATGTGCGCGATTTGTTACGCGATTCCTCAGGCAAACGTAAACCGATTTTGAAAATTCTTTTTTTTATAGATAGGGTACGCTTCAGGGGTGGTCCCATATAAATTTTATCGAAATTGATTCAGCACTTTTTGAAAAATCAACAAATACCCAAAAATTTTACATAGACAATCTCTTCTTAATAGATTTGAATGAGAAGGAGGTACTAAAAAGCGGAAAATAAAAAGCTTTTTACAAAAAAGACAACCGCCTTCAAAAAGTGAAAAATAACTTTAGCACACAACACACATTGACTTTAGTTTCGGAAGTCGGTGGCAATACAAAACAACAAACAGAACAAAGCCACTGAATTTCGACACTAAAGTCAATGTGTGTCCTGTGCTAAAGTTATTTTTCACTTTTTGAAGGCGGTTGTCTTTTTTGTAAAAAGCTTTTTAGATTATCTAAAGTACACACATCTTTTATGGGGTACTCTGTTAAATGTTATAATAAAATACCTTGTGATATATTAAAACTAAATGAAACAAAATTTAAAAGATACATTAAAGGTAGACTTTGTAAACAAGCATATTATAAGTTAGAGGATTACATCCAAGATAAGAATGCTTGGGAACATGCTGGTCCGGCTCCATAGGACAATCTACAGTCTAGACAAAATCATACTGATTGCTAATTAAAACTATACTTTATATATTTAAATATGTATTTGTACTTGTATTATATAATTATAATTGTATTATTTAGTGTACTTAATAGATTACTCTGGCTCACACACTATTCATTGTTTGTTAGATTAAGAGTGGTCGTCTACTGTATTATTAATTGTAATTATGTGAACACTATGTGTCTGTACATCATTTGCTGTCATTTCTTAACTTGTAATGCTTTGTACATACTATAATATATGATTTTTATATAAGGTACATCGTATTCACGTAACAGAATATATTATAATTCTTGTAAATGCAAATTGTAAACAATATTATTTTTAAAAGAGTATGTATTCTAGTTTCTTGCCCATTCTTCTCCATACGAAACTACCATTTGGGATGGGCAACCAGATTCAAATTTTACAATATGACGTTCAAAAGTGCCTATAATGGTCTAATTGAAATAAATGATTTGACTTTGACTTTGACTAAAATGTATAGAACAGGTGTTTTTTTTCGCGCTGTTTGAGTATGCTCCCTAATGAAAGTTGTTCAGGTTCGTGGTCTGAGTCACTCCTTATGAATTCAATTTCAACCTGTATAAAGATATAAGATTTTAATTATTATTTTCTTTATTTCTCAGAACAAACTCGAGGAATACTGTGCGCAGTCAGAATTCTGCATTCACGACACGATTCCGATCTGTGGTAAGATGGGGGATGAGAAGAGAACCTTCCTTGACTTATGCGACCTGCTGGAATATGCCTGTGACACTAACCAGTGTATGTACTGCTTCTACTGGAAGAAATCTGAAACAAACATAGCATAAGTTTAAATTTGTTAGTTGATAATGAATTTAAATACATCACTACTAGAGTTGAATTGCCAGATTCTTCTGCGCGTCATTTAGTATTATGCACAATTTTAGAAAGAAAGAAGAAAGAAAAGCCATTTATTCACGCGAAAAGGGACGCACTTAATATATAACAGTATTAACTTATAACTAATTATGTAAATTGTAAAAAAAAAGACATGCGTCACCCCCACGCGAAACGGCCAACGTTCAGCATAATGCCTGGCCCGCAAAACAAGGCACGAACCACGGCGCTGGTTTTCAGCGTCGGCCGTTTACGCAATTTTGAACACTATTTCTGTTAAATTTTAGTTCATTATCAACTTAATGATGAACACTACTTCAATTTTATTGCACTACCTTCTCTGGCCGTAATAATAAAATACTATATTTGTATAGGTAATCTGTAATAAGAAAAAAGTAAATACTATCATCTATGAGTAAGTGTACCTATCAATACCATGAGAAACATCTTCATGCGGGACCAATAACAAACAGCACAGAGGTTGATATCCCGTCATACAACACAGCAAACAGCCAGTATTTTCCTTATAACTCTTTTTCTTTCAGAAAATTAATGTGTTGTGGTGTGGTGTCGTAAGAGGCGACTAATGCGCCTTATTCACCACCCATCTTGCTGTACGTCCCGTCAAGGTCAAGGTGTTTAAGGGACTCACCAGAGAATGGGCAGCAACGTTCTCTGTGCCTTTGTAACAACCATACTGCGATCGCCAACTCGCCTGCCAAGCGTGGCGATTATGGCAAAACCCCGATTTTGGGGGAGGTCTATGCCCAGCAGTGGACGTTTTTCGGCTGAAATGATGATGATGATGAAGACC
Source organism: Charanyca ferruginea (assembly GCA_947361185.1). NCBI lineage: Eukaryota > Metazoa > Arthropoda > Insecta > Lepidoptera > Noctuidae > Charanyca > Charanyca ferruginea. Next base: position 8,581,954 of record OX376077.1, on the reverse strand, counting down.
CAAAAACTCTTTTTTTCAGTTTTTACACACGTCGACGACATGGAAGGCTGTCCTGCCACCAAAGAGGGGAAAATCGAGTAAAGAACTGCAAGACTACAAATAAAGAATGATGGGATTTAAAATAAGCAGAATATTAACAAAAAACATGTTTTTTTTTAACTAAGCTGAAGGGTTATTGATATATTGTGGTTGTTCTGGAATTCAGCTCGTAAGCTTTTCTTTAGGACTTCTAAAAAAATTTTTGCTTTGTATGAATAGGTTTGTTCAGGGAATTTTATGGGTCGAACGTCGTTTAACACTTCTGTACGACTGTATATGTCTCGAATAAATCTCGTTACCTACCTTCTTACTTTCCCTGACATCATCCAAAAGCTAGTTTCAGAATACTTGACATAACCTTAAATCGAATTATCTAGTCATTGTCAAACCGAGACCCGATAAACCGAGACCCACAGATAATATCTATATCTGTGCCGAGACCCCTCCGTGTCTCGGAAAGCACGTAGAGCTGTTGGTCCCTGCTGTCATTGACAGTTATTATAGGTAGTCAGAAGCCAGAAACTCTGAGAACCAGTCCTACCAAAGGGTATCGTGTTACCCAGTTACTGGGTTGTGGAGGTCAGACAGGCGGTCGCTCCATATAAAACACTGGTTTAGAGGTATGAGGAACAGAGTGTAAGGTTCTTCATCCTGCATTAAAAAGGGAGGATACTCCGACCAGACGGGTGTTGTGTCTGCTGGGCAACTGCTCTTTTCTATGCAGGATGAAGAACCTTACACTCTGTACCTCATACCTCTTAACTGGTGATCACGACGTGATCGCAGTCTTCGGGATGTCGTCAGAATGCACAGGGATCTGATTATATGCTTTCACCAGATCAATTTGAGAGAAGACGGTACAGTCAGACAGGCTATGAGCAAAGTCTTGGATGTGTCGGATGGGATACTGGTCCGGGATGGTACGTGCGTTCAGCATCCTGTAGTCACCGCAGGGGCGCCATCAACCCTACACTGGTATACAGCTGCGGTTAGACTGGAAGACGACCCCAACATTATTAAGGCTAAGCAGATGTGTCACATGTCACCAACCATCCACACCAATATTTAAATGCGAAAGCAACTCTGTCTGCTTGTTTGGTACCTTATCACGACCCACTGAACCGATCGAGATAAAATTTTACCAAGGTGTAGCTTAGAACAACGAATAAGGACATAGGGTATTTTTTAATATGCGACTTCACCTATGTCCGTAAAAACCACCGAGACGAAGCCGAGGAAATAAGCAAGTATGGTGTAATAAGAGACAGAAAGGTCATCATCATCAGTCTATCTCCTCAAATCTCCTGACTCAAGTGTATTACATTACTAAAAAGACCTGCAATCTCAATAAAACGCAGAATTACACCACAAATTATAAAATACCAGACTACACACTCAGACATAAAAGTTTTTTAGAGAAAAAGAATCTTTACTTAAATATGTGTTTAAGTATCATTACTGTAATGTGCTTCGGCCTGACCTGAGATCGTTAGAGCGGGAGGTGTATATCAAAGGTTACGTGAGTGGGAAGGAGAGGGGTGTAGCTCGAAGGTTGACCGGGTAACAGGTTGGAGCAGACAGAATAAGTATAGCGAATGCAGTAAGGTACGGGCGCATCGGCGCATCGTAGATACTGTGGTACGAAAATAATCAGGGGTTAACTAACGGACGGTTAAAAAAAATGCATTTTTTTGCTTTGAAATATTTAAGAGACTAGCTGACCCGATAGACAGACGTTGTCCTTTCAATCAATAGATCTAGATTTTTCAATTTTGTTACCATATATGGTAAGAAAATTGAAAAATCTATCCCTGGACTTTCAGAAATATTTTAAGATCATAATTAGCCAAATCGGTCCAGCAGTTCTTGAGTTTTAGCGAGACTAATGAACAACGATTATTTTTTAGGGTTCCGTACCCAAAGGATTAAACGGGACCCTATTACTAAGACTTCGCTGTCTGTCCGTCCGTCTGTCTGTCACCAGGCTGTATCTCAAGAACCGCGATAGCTAGACAGTTGAAATTTTCACAAATTATGTATTTCTGTTGCCGCCATAACAACAAATACTAAAAACAAAATAAAATAAGGGGGGCTCCAATACAACAAACGTGATTTTTGCTGTTTTTTTGCTCGATGTCTAATGTTATAATGGTACGAAACCCTTCGTGCGCGAGTCCGACACGCACTTGGCCAGTTTTTATCATATAGATTAAGTTCTGGTGAATTCACTTCGCAAGAAGGTACGATGAATAATAATAAATATTTAAAAGACAAACATATTTTAATACAGGCATAGTATCTATAGTTAATCATAGTCAGAGGGGGTGAGGGGCTCGTGACTCGGTCGAGGTTAAGCTACGCTTGAGGCGGTCAGTCCCTGGATGGGTCACCATCTATTTCAATCCGCGACCCCCACGTGCCTCCACGTGCTCGCACGTTATACTATTGGTCCCGGCTGCCATTCGTAGATCTTTGATGTTATGAATAGTTGGAAGTCCAAAAAGTCTGTATCCAATCTTACTGTGTTACCCAGTAACTGGGTTGTGGAGGTCAGGCAGCCAGACGCTCTATGTAAAACACTGGTATTCAGCTACATCCGGTTAGACTGGAAGCCGACCAAAATCTAGTTGGGAAAAGGCTATGCAATTGATGAGTTAATCATAGTTATATTTTATAATATCATCTTATGCTTTGCAAAAGGTAAGATTCTGCTGTAATAAATCTATACTACGATATTATAAAGCTGAAGAGTTTGTTTGGTTGAACGCGCATATCTCAGGATCTACTGGTTCGAATTGAAAAAATATTTTTGTGTTGGATAGTCCATTTATCGAGGAAGGCTATAGGCCCATGCAAAGCCGGGCCGGGTTGCTAGTTAATTATAATTACTTACATGAATATTTACGACATAGACTGGTCCCAACTAGCCCTTGATAGAGAAAAGTGAAAGGAGAGTAGAGAGACCTTTGCCACGCAGTGGGAAAAAACAGAAAAAGATAGAAAACATATTTACGGTTATTTATTTGACCATAAAGTATTTTAAGCTCCTCCTTGTTTAGTTACAAAATAAAAAATAATATTGCAGGACAACAATCAGGAATTTACAAATATTGAATTAATTACAAATCTTAATAACTTTAACGCTCACACAATTTACAGGGAAACAAGCGCTGCATACAGAAAACTTAATCCCAACCAATTAATATTAATAACTTCCTTCATATCATTTCTATAATTATAATCCAATAAAAATGTAATAGCATATTTTATGTGAAATTTATAAAAAAAATACCTTGTAACTCGATTTAAAACTTAAGGTTACTGTGTAACCGGTCCATCTTGCCCGTGAGAAAGCTACAATTTGAACAAGCCATAATTAGCGACTGGAGTATTAAATCACGGGCACTGGTCGCTCCCTCCCCGCCTCCCCGGCTGCGCGGGCGCACCGGCCCGTTCGCAACGATTCCATCGATTAGACCGATTTAAGGTCATGTTTTAACAGGTGGAATCGTCGGGTCAAGGACATATGGACAGACGGAAATTATATGTTTCCGTGATCTAGATAACGAAAGGGATATAAAGGATGTGAAAAATTGAGTGTGTGAGATTCAATGGAGCTTATTAGCAAAAGGCGGTTGTATTCAATTAAAACAAAGATTGAAAGTCCTTATTAAAACGTTTGCTGAACCAAAACGTCATCTATGTACATTTTTTCGGTTTTAGTTAATTTATCAAAAAGCGGTGAATCAATTTCGATAACACTTAAATGGGAACCCTGAGGCATATACCCTATCCATTAAAAAAAAAAACAAAATCGATTTCCAATTGTCGGAGAAATCACGTAAAAAACATACAAAAAAAAATCATACTATCGAATACAGAACCTCCTCCCTTTTTGAAGTCGGTTAATTATAAGTTGTTGTTGATTATGAACTCGATTAACTAAAATAGTAAAGTAGGAATAATATCAATCACATAAAAAAGTCATGATTTCTTAAAAAAATCCGTGATTTCTGTAGGTCGATTCTGTAAAATTCAAACAAAAACCCGTCACTTCGCATAAGGTTCAAAATGACCTTGATATATTTGACACTTTGAATCGGGTTCAGTGCGAAGTGAGCGTCGAAGTGGCGGGGAAATTATCTTACAGAATGCCACTTCTTACGTCATCTCATACTTTATCTGTCAAAATCTCCCTGTCAATTTAGTTCAACTCGCTGACACGCTCGCAAGGGTGGCGCTAGTGTAAATTCGAATTATCAACCGAGTTTTTAGAATGCCAATCAAGAAACTCACAGCAGATTGTATCGAAGTTTAGAATGAGGTCTTACAGAATCACACCCCTGCAATAAGTACAGAGAATTGTATTGTATTACAGAAATCGGTGACTTCTTTCATTCTTTTGTGACATATATATTTCTATGTAAATATACTACATTTACGGTTAGTTGAACTTATCTTCTATTTAGGTTCCTTCGACTTTGCAATTTGATGTATTAGAAGAACTTAAGAAAACCTTACTCCATACGGTTTCTGAAACTGCTTTGTTATTATAATTATAAAATTGATTGACCTTCCAACTACATTTTGAATAGAGTACTTATTATTATCAAAATGGTTTCCTTGTATTCGAAAAGAAAAAAGACCTCGCGTTTTTTAGGAGGGTTTAAGTTAACAATGGTAGTTAAAACAGTGTTGATGATATTTAAGAAAAGCACTATTATAATATTGCAAAATAGATGTCGGTATGAGAAAAACATTTCAAGTTACATAGTAGTTAAACACGACAACCACAACACAGTATCCGTGAGATCGGTCAAAGTTGACTTATTAGAAAGCGTTTCTATATTTCTATAGCTTCGCCGACGACAATATATCTACTTACCCCTATACACTAGCTTTTACCTGCGACTATGTCCGCGTGAATTTTCTTAAAGATTACTGATATTTTAAATATAGAATACAGTGTATAGCATTTAGAGATATCGTAGCTTCCCTTTACCAAACCTTCCTTCCTTTCCTTCCTTCCTTTCCTGCCTTCCTTTCCTTCTTAACTTACCTTCTGTTCCTGTGCGGTATACTTTTTGTGTTTGTGTTTGTTGTATTTGTTTTACTAACACTAGTTTATAAAGTATCTTTTGTATTACTAACAAGTTATGGACTTAGTCTGAAATAAACGTTTTTATTATTATAACCTTTTTTTAGAATAGGACCGTTAGTTCCGGAGATATGCGCGTTCTAACAAAAATACTAATAAAAACACTCTTCGGCTTTAAATTAGTATAGATGTCCTAGGGAAACGGTATAATTAGGGATTCGATTAAAACCCTAAGGGATTTGGTCAAGTTACGGCAGATGATGTAACAACAACTCGTGATTTAGTTTGGTTATTTCACCATTTCACTAAACCAGTTTAGGGGATTTGATCAAATCCCTAACTTAAAAAAAAATCGCAGTGATATGGTATAATTAAGGACTTGATGAAATCCCTAAGGGATTTGGTCAAGTTACGGCATATTTTAAGCTACAATAGTAACTCATGGTTTAGTTGGTTATTTCACCATTTCACTGAACCAGTTTAGGGATTTGGTCAAGTCACTAATTGTACCATTTCCCTGCGACATCTAAATTAATTTAAAACTGAGGGGTTTGCTTTTTTTTAAGGGACATGCCCGAAAAACTATTCCCAAACCACTGCAACTCAGAAAGCCAGAATCAACAGTAGCTAACACTAGAAAAGCTTCCATGCAATGAAGCTCGACGTCCCGGAGAAACATTATAACTGCCTTGTCCTGGATTCTGCAGCGAAATTAATCAGAACATATTTTCCACTTCGGAGGAGTTTGTATATTAGTCTTTATAATAGCGACATAAATATAGACAACATTGCGACTATATCGTTTGAATTGACCAGCAGAGGCGTAAAGAACACCCATATCATGCCAGAAAAAGCCGTGTGCTAGCCGTGTGGTGCCGGCCGGGAATTTCAACACCCCATTTCTACCCGTAGGTGTCGTCGGAGGCGACAGAGGGATATTGACCAGAGGATGGGCAGCATCGTCTTTCTGAGTAGGTACGCCTACTACGATTGCCAAAATGCATTGGCCAAGCATGGCGATTACAGCTAAACCCCCTTTGAGGAAGACCAATGCCCAGCCGTGGGCGTCTAAAGGTTGACATGTTATTATGCCAGAAGTCTCAAGCCAATTTCCACTAGCATAGCACAAATCCAGACTCCAAACTGTAAATGAGAATCTTCTGATAGAAAACTCAACTTGCAGTGCAGACTTGAAAGAAGTCACCCGCGTAGTCGAGTCCTATCTCAATTCTGATTTCACTTAAGTATTCGCTAACATAGTTACACAAAAATAGTTCGCTTCACTTTAGTTCTCACATGTAGCAGTAGAAAAATTTTCATCGAGTTAGAGAATGCCTAATACAGTTTTCACCGCGGAATCAGTAATGAGCACTGAGGTGAGTACTTACAGAATACTATTGTTGGGAACCGAATCCGAGACCCCACACTTAATTGTCGCGTTTGCGACTTCTAGACCAACAAGGCAGTAAACTACATCATCTATTTTCCTCTCAATATTGACGTTACTTTACTTAACATTTTAAATGGACTTCGTTGGCTTTTAAATATAAACTGGATCGCTGCGTCGCTGAAAAAGGTCTTTATACTAACCGATCCGATTATTTGCACAACGTTCATAAGAGTATACGCGCAAGTTGGTTGGTCATTTTTGTGTTGTTTCTATCACATTTTAGGTGAAATCGAAAGATGTAAAAGCTTTTGTTTTGCACAAAAATTAGGTCCAATATTTTGATTTAAAAAAAAAACGTTGCCCTACCCTACGAATTTCTACTGTATTGTGAGTGCATTTACAATCACAAACAGCCAGACCCGGAACAACTATCTGTAGACCATATAAATATTTGTTCCGTGCGGGAATCGAACCCGCGACACGCAGCGCTCCAGTCAATCGCTCAATCACTGCGCCAATCGTGTCGTCGTTCTCAAATATATTTATACTGGCTTTTGCCCGCGATATCGTCCGCGCGAAAGTCGATTATCGCGGATTAAAAAGTAGCCTATGTCCTTCCTCCATCAAAACCAGTTGTTCAGCCGTTTCATCGTGAAAGCGTACCAGACAGAGTTACTTTGGCATTAAAATATTAAAGTATGGAAGTATGGATGTATGAATGGCGTAATTTTTTTCGATATTGCGGTTAGATCGGAAGGTGTGAAGGTACTTATTTGCTTTTGTTTGCGGAGTACGGGCAGGTAAACAGGACGAACGCACCGGCCGACAATCGCGCCATCTGCCACCACGCCCAGCGACCCCGCGACCGCTGCCAGGGCTGTCACGTGCTGACCAGTTGAAGAACTGCTTGACCTTTTGAACGCCAAATCATAAAAGCACGCGCCTTTCTCGCCACACGCAAATACCTATAAATAAAAATAGGGAAATAATAAATAACTAATGGATATAGAAAAAGCCGGACAAGTGCGAGTCGGACTCGCTCACCGAGGGTTCCGTTCAAATTCCGTGATTTGGTCACCCATACAATTATGACCTCGCATACCTCGATGATTGATTACGTACTTTAAATAAAGACTATATTTTTTATGATTTGATTACAAATGTTTCGTTTTCAGACTTTTCCCTGTACTTATAGTAGGTATAAGACGATATTAGTTGCCAAATTTTCACCATACATTTTGATTCTCTTGAGAGTGTAGAAATATACGTTTTTTGCAGCATAAAAGGCCGGATCTTTTTGATACGTTAACTTAGAAGTTTGTTTTTTTTTACACAGCTTCAAGGGACTGTAGACTTGAGTATAATGGTTTTAATTTTCAACTCGATACCTCCACGCGTTTCCGAGAAAAAGAGGCTTGACAGATAGACGAACAACAAAATGATCCTATAAGCTTTCCGTTTTTCCGTTTTGAGGTACGGAACCTTAAAATGAAGCACGGAAAAGATCATCATCATATCAGCCTATTGCCGTCCACTGCTAAACGTAGGCCTCCCTCAGAGATCGCCAACCAACCCGACCTTGCGCAGACCGAATCCATCCGCTGCCAGCCACCTTCTTCAAATCGCCGGTCCATCGTGCCTCCGGGAGTCCCAAACAACGCTTGTCCAAACTCCGGAAACAACAGCTTTACATGCTTACCGAGTCAGAAAGGTGTTGGTATGAATTGGATGGTCACCCATCCACAGACCGACCGCGGCAAGCGTAGCATACTTGGCCACGAACCCCTCCTCCTTTCCTCCTGTTATCCTTTCCGACATTAGGTATGTTATTTAAATTGTATGTAGGTAAGTAATATATGAGGCGCCAGTGATAGAAAAGTTGAAAGGGAATCATTTGTCTTGGTATGGGCATGTGAAGAGAAGGGAAGAAACGCATGTAACCAAAAGAGTTATGAATATTAATTTGAATAGAGGGAGAGGAAGGCGAATTAAAGAAAAGGGAGAATGTGGGAATAATGATATTAAAGAAAAGGGAGTCAGTGAAAGCGTTGAAGCATGACGTTGGACAGGACGGAATGGGAGAAGAAAACGTGTTGCGCCGACCCCAAGTAACATGGGATAAGGGCAGGAAGAAGAAGAAGAAGGTATGTAATAGGTAAACATAATTTCGAAGTCGGGATTTCTTTTTAATCTACATCAAAAGTAGCAGTAACACATGAATGATTTGTGCCTTGTAGGTAGGTATGAACGTTAACAATTTTGTGTATCGTGATTGGCTTATTTTCTTATTGCTGACATCGTGTTTGAAATTATGCAAGATTCGCACAATATATACTAGAACAGCTGTATCATTTGAATGAACCAAATTAAGGCTTTCAATCGATATACGTAGGTATTTTATAGAATATTTACTTATTATTTTAAGGATACTAAGGTTAAAGAAAAGATGGATGAATGATATGAAGAATTATTTATAGGTATGACAGTTGACAGGACGGAATGGAAGATGAAAACGTTTTGCTTAGCGCTCCAAGCGACCCAAGTAACATGAGACGAGGACTAGAAGATGATGATAATGATTTAATTGATACGTTATTTTATTTTATTTTTTATTATGAGGATCTTAGGAATAACGTCAACTAATTAAGCTTCGTCTGTTAAAAGTCTCACAAAAAATGTATTTTCCTACATAATAATTATTCTATCAGATAACCTAGTTTCATACGCAAAATACACGCTGAAAAATGGAGTGACCTACTAACCTAGTTAAAAAATAACATATAGCAATGTAGGTAAACCTTTCATTAAGTTATTCAAATACATATGAGATCATAAAATAAACACAAACAGGTCATTAACAGCAAAAAAAAACCGTGAATGAATGCCCAAAAAACGTAACACGCAGGCCCTACCAAAATGGGAAATACACAATTCGAAAACGAACAAAAAGTCAGCATTAAGATGAATCATCTAAGCAGTTAAATTTGAATATTCCGTGAACCATCTATACCTACCCTAAAATTGCTCTCAATCAAAACTCAGTAATACTAATCCGAGCGTTGTAATCTTTCAATTTTGATTCAACAAATAAAATTATAAGTGTGCCAACCCTGTTGTTAAAAATGCATCTTAAGTGAGGTCCGTTTTACTTACCTTGTAACTAACGGCTTGACTTTAAGATTATAAAATTATCCCCTACATAGGTGATTGAGGGAGGCTGTCTGTCTGTCTATCAATAAAGGTCTATAAAAACAGCAATCAATTATCGGAGAATCATAAACCATTTTTTTTTCAATTCTTTGCTTTATCTAAATTGAGTTGGCTTGAAAGTATAATAGTAAATTATCTTTCCTTTAAGGTAACTTTTACTGCAATTATGTTTTAAACAAAAGACGAGAGCGATCTACGTTACTATACAGCAATAAAACAAACAGCTCTATTACACTATCTGTCAGAAACATATAACACAAAAATACAAGTCTATAATTTAAAAAAAGAACACGACCAAACTCAGAGCACAACCTTAGTCGCCCACAAAAGAGTTAAAAGCAAGCCGGGTTACGAAAAAAATAAACATTATGACTCAGAATGATCTTAACACTTTAAAAATCGGTCTGTGTAATTTTTAATAACAAAATTATAGGTTTACAATGAAGTTAGCTTAATAAACTGGTGATTATAAATAGTTTGTCTTAACGGTTACTTATTATGAAGCTTCTTTGGGTTCCTAATGCTAGGTTTGATATGAATTTAATTAAAATTATACCGTAACTCACATTTAATGAAGGTTAATCAGGTTTAGAAGCTTTACTCATAATCACTTTCACAGTGACGCCATGTAATCTTAGTTTGAATGATTAATTAACTAGATCAATTATTTTGTGGATAGTTAAATTAAAAATCGTTCATAAATTATAATTATTTGCCAATGTACAAATTTAATTTAATATCCATTACGACACTAAAACAAAATCAGTAATTATTTTTGTGTAATTGAAGAATTTCATAAGCAACCTAATTTAACCATAATTATTAAAAATTACTCAACAAAAATCATAATTCAAACTACCAGCTAGTAGCATAACTTACCAAGTATATATAATTAATTTTCCTAATTAAAATCTAACAAGAATCTACAATAACATGGCCACAAAAATAAGAGCAATTCCTTTAAAGTCTAATCTCGCAGTACGATGGCATCTTAACGACCTCTTTAGTGAAAAAGAACTGACAAAATCGGAGCACCACCCTACGACACAGGCGGGGGATTCCTGGTAAAACGGACGCACAGGTACAGTCGGGTGGACGAGTCAAAGTTGAAATTGGAGCTTTCAATTTTGCACAAAATGGAGTAATGTTTGAGAAATTAAACATTATTTGTATGGGGAAACCATATACACCGTGCATACACAAAAAATGCACGAATGGGCATCTGTGTATTATTATACTTTGTTAGATAGCATTATGGATATTTATCAATATTGTTGTAATAAATATTGTTGTTTGTTGTGGTTGTATGTAACTTTAAATAGTGCATAAAACGGCATCAGTTTTTAGAAATAAATGACATAATCATAATATTACAGAAATCAAGAAAATAATAAAATTGATGGTCTTGATAAAATCCTTAACTTCTAATTTTCTTCTTTAAAATTATTTTTCTGTTACGAGAAAGTGAAGACAGCGAATTTAAAATGTTTAATTTAATTTAGAGGATAGACATTTTAATTTAACCAAAAGTTTTACGGGGTTGCTAACAGTGCATATTTTGATACATTTTCAAATGTCAAACATAATAAATATCGTGCAATGAACCTCTCCGATTCTCACTATTTTCACCCAGAAGAGTCTTCAACTGTACTCAGTAACTATGATAGTTATCATGTATCCTAATAACAGTGTCGGGTCCTTTGTCTATTGTTTACATTAGGGTGGCTCGCTACGTGATTTCGGTGGTCATGCCGGCCCCTTTGCACGGACCTCCCTGCTGTTATTGTTAAATACGTCGTCATTCTGATATGGCTACAGCATGTTTGAGAAATCATTCATTAAGTTACAAATTATGTATTTTCAGTTTGACTTTGGTCGCTATTCTCATGCATAAGGGTTCAATACTATTATACTTACCGGGTAAGTATAAAAAAGGTAGTATGTTTTGTAGAACTGATACCACTATAAAGCGGTCATCTCTTAGAGTTGTCGCCCTATGTTTCTGAATCGTAGAAGGTCTGGATCTGGAATGCAGACCTTCTTCGATGCTACCCAGTCCCCAGACACTCTTGGTAAGCTCGCGGAACTGCAGAACGGCTCAGATTGAACCTCCTGGCCCCCACTGGCTGGGGGCCAGGAAGTTCAATCTGAGCCGCTGCAATGTGAGCTGGCTGGTTCCCGTACACTAATACCTCCCACAGTACCTACCAATATGGCTTTTTAATGTACTTTGTAAGTTAATTATCTCGGACAACACTGCCATCGGTGAAGCAAAACATCGTGGGGAAACCTGAATATAAGTCTAAAAACGCCATGCCGCGTAGAGCAAGCGAAGTGGTGATCAATGCTCGTGACTTCTCTGTATGAGAAGAGGTCTTCGCTCTGTAGTGGGCCAATAATAGGCTGGTATAATTGTATTTTATAATTTTTTACTTTGCTTTTCAATAATAATTTCATATTAAGGATGCTAAGAATCAAGTTTCATAAAACGGCTCCAACGATTGTCATGAAAAGTATGCAGGGGGTTCGGGGGGCGATAGATCGATCTAGCTAGGTTTCATTTAAAAAAAACACGAAAAAAAATACTGGGCTAAGCTCGGTCGCCCAGATATTATTGTTTAATTTTAACTTTACAGACTGAGTCTTAACTTATTTGGTTGCATTTTATTATAGATTCCTTCAAAACGATACTCAAAGTCAATATTATATTTCCCAGTTTCTCTCACATTCCTGTAAAAAAAAACTACCTCAAACACTCAACAAAACAGCCTGTACATGTAGGAAGGGTGCGCGCGCCGTTTGTCGGCGCAGACGCAGCACGTGGCGCAGTTTAGCCTGCGCGTGAGTCGCGCGCTAATGACACTGTGTCACTCGACTCCCGGCCGGCGAACGCGCCGGACGTTAACTAATGTGCCGCCCTATTATTTATTATGTATGAATTAGATGACTTCTTTGAATAGGGAAGATTTTCTTTTGACCCAACCAAAAGACAGCAACGCCAGTAGCAAAGGAGACAGACCATATTTTAATTAGATATCTGTCAGCTCCATTAAGATCTAGTTAGCGCATTTCAACAGAAGGTACACAGTACAGAGTCTTGCTGCAATGCTGCTGAATACAATTATAAAATTTTAATTTCAGACATTGACAGTCAATAAGAATTAAATTGATACATGAGGTAGGTAGGTAGGTACCACTAATTAGTTATACAAATCCTGCATTCATTTCTGGGTATGCACGTCAGTTAGGCCACAGAAACAATAGTCAACAGAAAAACAATAGTCCTAGTTTTTGCTCTAATGGAGCAATAGTCACACGAAATATCATACTTTCGGACTCTAGACACGTTCCGAATCGATCCACAAACAGGTGTGGTATCCAAAATCTGTTCATAAACCACCACCTGTCCTCAAACCACGACGTTTGTCACCGTTTGATGTGCCGCCCTACGTCAAGTATTAACTAAAACATTTAGAGTCAAAACTTAGTACCTAACTGAACAAAACATTTTATTAAGTCTGACGATATTATCAAGATACATTCTTTTAATTATTGGAACGTTTGTGATGTTACTTGAGTATTTTAGAGTCGGTTGCCTCGTTGGTCGGAACTCCTGAAAGTGGGGTCGCTTGCACACACATTTGTAAACTATAATATCTACGCGTAATTCGCTATTTTCCATTAAGGTTGGCCACTGTGACGGAAATTCGATCGGGAGAATTATTTACAGTTAAGGCGTACCCTTAACTGTGACTTCCCTCGTTGATTACTTTCTTTGCTTATTATGCAAGTTTTCACTCTAAGACTTTTCAACTTTGCCTCTTAGACTCATTTGTGAGAAAAACTTATCTCAGTTAAATTGCGAATTGAATAGGTAGATAGATATGATAATTTGTAGTTTAACCTTGCGATGTGAAAGAAATTAAGTCTGAGTTAAGCTTTTGGCGCAAGTGGGCCCCGAGTTTGTCAACGCGACGGATTAGTGCAGTTTCTAAAAAGATAATTGTTCGCCTACTACCCAACTTAAAAAAAAGTACAAAATACTTAAAAAATCATAAAACTTTCACCGTAAATAATAATTCAGAACCAGAGTTCAATTTTTGACTTCACCAAAGCCAACATCTTCCAAATCAGCACAAACATAGAGGATTTAATTACTGACCAAATGTTATAACCGTTCCGTTCCCACATTTTATGTGTCGATGTTAAGATTACGGATATCTGCGTAACCCGCCACCCTCCGGCGACCACTCATCTTCAAACTTTTGTTTTACACAATGAAGATGTATACCAAGCCGAGATGTTTTAATTTAATAAAAAATGATGCAGGTGGGTCCTATGGTTCGGAAATAAAATCTGCAATTTTTTGTTGTTGTTTTTTGTTGTTGTCGCATTCTGTTCTGTTTGACGCTTTTAAAAATAGCTTATTTAGCTCTAATATTTAGTTGAGCTATGATTGTTGATGATTCTCCGTATGGTGTCGGACGTAAAGAATAGCACCATCCCATTTCTTCCCGTGGGTGTCGTAAGAGGCGACTAAGGGACGTACCAGAGAATGGGCAGCAGCGTTCTATTTGCATTTGTAACAATCATACTGCGATCGCCAACCCGCCTGCCAAGCGTGGCGATTATGGCAAAACCCCCCCTTGGGGGAGGCCTATGTCCAGCAGTGGACGTCTTTCGACTGAAATGATGATGATGATGATTGTTGATTCAATAAACTTTCAGTTTTGTTTAACAACTCCTGCAGCATATAATTTGTAATATTAGTTTTCTTCTAACATGCGATTAAAATGAAATATAGGTACTTCTTGCTACATGAATTTCTACTCGGAATATTTCTGATTAGGTAATATACACTAGTGTCAAAAAATATTACTTTGTGATCATAACAGGTACCTACCTACTATGCAGTTTTCTCAATTTTAAAATATCACTTTTAAATCGATGTCTATGGAGTACCATATGACATCGATTTTAAAACCGCCAACAAAAACAAACTCAAACTAAACATGACACAAATTAATAAACGTTAACATAAAATTAACTTCGACTAACTAAGCAGCGCTTAATTAATTTATTCAGTAAATAGCACACAGCTTCTAAATATAGCAAGCACTTGCTAACTGCTACCCACACGCATGCGCGGAATAAAACGCCATATACCTACCACCATAAAAACAACGAATCCCGACGTCGTCATTAAATTGTAATTAACATTAGCGTTAGCGATCTAGATGCGCCTGAGCACCCCACCTATACGGCAAATCTCCAAGCCACAAATCGACGCTTATTACGACAATATCAATAACTGTCATTGCGCCCAATCATTATAGTTTCGTCTCGTTTACGCGAAACAACAGTAATTGCCCTGCCATTACCTACATCTCTTTCGAACTCATTAATCTAAAGCGATGTAAGTAACGAACGACTCTTTCCATTTCTTTCGCGCGAAACAACGAGCGATGCTGGAAAAACGTACCTCACAAATATACATCTGTCTCTCTCGCACTCGCCTTAACCGTGCTCAAAATAAACTTTCAAAATAATATTTTTTTCTTAATTACACCACAGTTACATTTTCAAAATGACAAGACTAAAGTGTCTTAAAAATTTGAAATTGGAGCAGTCCCCACTACGCGTAGGGATTCGTTAAGGCGCTCGCGCATGTTTTTTCAACGTAAAAAAGAAAATAAGGCTCGCGGGAAAGAGAGGCTTAGTTGCTTTTTATAGTCGTTCTCCCGGTGCGCCGGCGCACGGAAGTATCGGAGCTTCAGGATCGAGCCTTAATCTCATTCTAATAAAAAGCTCACGCATAAATTGACGCGCTAACATTAGATTTAAATTATAATAGATTTTTATTAGTGGTTTTATTAAAATCCGTGTGCTATTGTACGTTTGTTGAATAATGCTGGACACGTGTAGTTTTATCGTTATTTTTATTGACACAATTAACATTAATTTTGTGAAGTAAAGTGTGAAGGGTTGTTTTTATTTAGTTATCATTAAGACTTCAACGTTCGAGCTGTGTGGTCGTGTTTACCTTTTTTTTAATTATAATTTAAAATGAATTAATTTTGTGCTCCGAGGTGCTTCAGTACTTTTGTTTGGAGACTTTTATTTTTAAGCAATCAAGATGTTTTTAAGGTAAGATTTTTTTGACAGATAATTTTATTGTGTTTTTAAATATTTTATAGAAACGATTACAGAACTATAATTTCATTTATAGAAAAACTTAAGGGAAACTAAATAGGTTAGTATACTATGAGGTTATGAAATAATAAAATCATAAATATAATAAAAAATATAATATAAAAATGTATTTTTGTATTTTTGCCTTTTTTGTGTTTCTAATTTTGATTAAGCATCATTTTAATTTAAATTAGGATTTAATTATATTTTTACATTACCTATAACAATCATTTAATAGAATCAGTTTATTAGGTAGGGTTTGTGGTCATCTATTTCAAACCAACTTGAAAGATTAGTATAAATAAGTGTTTACGTGTGTACAAAATAAATTATTTATTTTATATTTTGCATACCCGTCAGATCCATACATAGCCATATCATTAAATATTGAACATTTTCAGGCGTACTTTAGTTAAATTTGGCTTAGCTTTTATTTTAGCGTACGCTTCAGCCGCGGAGAAACCTTCTTAGAAACGTGCTAACCATTTTTCGTCAACCATTGTTTCATATAACACCCAAAAACCGTCACACTATTATCGCCATTAAACCTTTTGAATTAGAGATGTTTACAGCGTGAATACATTTGCATATGTGCACGTATACCGGCGTAGCCTATAGTTTGGTACTGCGACAGACTTGTAACCTTGTATGGTAATAAAGCAGTCTAAATATTACGTATTAGGAGATCGTGATACCTTTTTAATGTATTTATAGTCGTATGTAAATGTGACAAAGTTCGTGTTTTCATCCACGTGCTTGATTTTATATCACATATAATATGGGAATAAATATAATGACCACCGAAAAATACTTTAGAATACCAAATGTAGTAAATGATCACCAAATCTTAGTGTGCAAAATAACCAAAATCTTTTTGACCCTTAAGTCCCCCCTGCAGCGGATCCGACATGGATAGGTTAGGTTAGAACTGTGACCCCCTACGCCAGAACCAAATCGCTTTTTACAGTCAAACTCATACATTTCTACAATACTTTAGGAAACACATTTTTTTTTATTTACTATTTTTGATGATCATTTACTAGATCAGGAGGTTCGTTAAGTCATTGACTGCCGAACCAAAAACGTTGAAGGTAAAACCTCCACTAGCGTCGGACACACGGTGTCCCCCATGGCGTTTAACGTGTTAAACATAAGACAAAAAATATTTGCCTTCTTTTCTATATTTTGTATTAATATAGGTACATGTTATTTTATGAAAATATTTTGTAGTAGTAATATGTCTCTAAAAATATAATCTGAACAGCTATAGCAGCAGAATAAGAAAGAGCAGATGTAGGTATATATTTAAATAGAACTACCACTTTTTAGTTCAACGTTAAAACCACCAGGAAACCAAAACCTAGGCTATCATACGTAGGATATAACTAACCCTCAAAAGTATCAGAATGCAGAAACAGAGCATCATCATCTTTTTCATCATCACGACCACCTTCAGACGCCCACTGCTGGGCATAGGTCTCCTCCAAGTGGGGTTCAGCCGTAATCACCATGCTTGGCCGATGCATGTTGGTGATCGCAGTAGCTGCAATGTTACTCAAAAGGACGCTGCTGCCCATCCTCTGGTCAATATCCCTCTGTCACTTCGCTTCGCTACTACTCCCACGGGTAGAAATGGGGATGCAGGTAGCTTTAAATACAACTGCCATTTTTCGGTTTTTAGTTAAAATCGCCATGGGTGGCTAGGGTGTCATCATCATAATATGATGATGTTTTAGTTAGTGGTATAGACTTGACACGGACTTGATTTGACTTGCGCAGAACTCGATTTAAAGGTCTCTTTACCTTTAAATCGAGTACTACGCAAGTCAAATCAAGTCCATGTCAAGTCTCATCTTTCGTGGCACGGACTGTAATTATTTATTCAAAAGTAAGTTAAAAGTTGACGTTGTAGTATAAGCTATTATTCCTCTTGTCTAAATCTTGAAATATCATAATTTTTTGAGAGATCAAAGTTTTAAAATGCTTCTCCTGAAAAATTGCATTTTTGCATAAGTGACAGTCTCGCACCGGGGGTGCGATATCACCCCAATGTAAGGTACGTCTTACCCTAAGAAGTACCTAACTGCATTGTTTTGCAGTCAAATACAAACGTGCAAAACGTACAAAATGCGTTTATTTTTGTTTTGTATCCTTTATACAACTTGGTACCTAAATAACAAAAATAGATAAATCCTAAGCATTTGAATAAGTTCTACTTAAAATACTTGATAGATTACTACTTGACAGAGACAGATAGTCTCATAAAACTGTTCCATTTTTGAATAATATCAGGTGGATAACGTCCTAAGTGTATAGCATTAACCTTTCGAATGTCTTATGTCACACAGTGACAGTCCGACATAAGCAGAGGAGGTATCGGAGCTTTCGCCCGACAGTCGTTGAGTTAACTGGTGAAGCACGAAAAGCCGTTGGTCCCGGTAGTCACTCATTAAATCGTTGACGGTTGTTTCGGGTAGTCAGAGACCCGAAAGTCTTACCAAGGTGTACCGTGTTACCCAGTAACTGGGTTGTGGAGGTCAGACAGGCAGTCACTCGATGTGAAACACTGGTATTCAGCTGCATTCGGTTAGATAGGAAGCTGACCCATACTTGGGAAAAGGCTAGGCATATGATGATAAAAGCGAAAAGCGTATATCAGAGACTAGCAACCCGGCCCGGCTTCGCATGGGCCTATAGCCTTCCTCGATAAATGGACTATCCAACACAAAAATATTTTTTCAATTCGAACCAGGAGATCCTGAGTTTAGCGCGTTCAACCAAACAAACAAACTCTTCAGCTTTATAATATTAGTATAAATGGTGACGTTTACCTACTTGTAATATGCCGTTAGGGACGTTACTCCAATAATACAACATTGCAATGCATTGCATTGCATGCTGGCATTTCATATGGCGTATTTGTGCAAATATTCGCCTTATTTGGATAACACAAAATCGACTTTATTTCAATATCTTTAGGGTAAATTTTGAATATCCAAATAAGGAGAATATTTTCACAATAACGCCATGTGAAGTGGCAGTATTAATAGAAACTGTTCCTTGAGTGACCTGAAAAGTTATTCTTGTGTAAATCTCTCTTCTCACTTACTTGTTTATTATGAGCTGTACAATTAGCAGACACAATAGTTAAACAATCGCAATATGACTCCAAGAGTCATGTCAACAGTCAAGCGGTTGTCCACTACTGACTCAAAGCTATCATTAACCGCTTCAATGAGGAGGGTCAAGAAGGTTTTAGCAGACGAATAATAGTAACTTTGTTATCATAGTTTTACTTATCATTTTGAAAAAGTCTTCTATTAACTTCACCCGCGGGCGGAAAGGTTTAGCACTTAACTCTTTTTTTTTTAAATCACATGGTCTATGGTTACTTAGGTACTAAAGATTTTAGAAATAGTTTATAATATATCCTTTTTGGTAACTTACCTTTCAGAAGAAATAGAGATAATGGTGCCAATTCTGTTGTGCACGAACTAAATTAATTTAGTCATCTCTTTCTCTCCAATAAAACAAGAAAGAGACAGATATTAATAAGAGCTGTCAATTTAAATTGATCTAAAATGTTCATACAATTATAGTTGTCATTTCAGAACGTATTGATTAAAAACTCTGCGAAGTTCAAGGGAAAAACTATTTTGACATCTCTAACTTAGTCCTTGTCTGTCGCCGTCCTTTTCTTCAGCTGCCTGCTAGTAAGAGATGCGAAATGCCTAATTTAATTTAGTTTGTGAACAAGGGAATCGGCACCATTGTCTATTAAATCGTCAGTGTCGAGTTAAAACTAAATACTTAGTCACATTATAAAAACATATTCTTGCTTAATTGTTTGAATTAGTTTGTAATATTTTCTCTTTATAGACAACATTCAGTTTTATACATGGACGAAAATATAATAAAGTTATGCTTTAGAACCTTATTAGACCACTGTCTTACGGAACTTATTATTGTAGGTAATTACTTCTTATAAGAATAGTAAGTATCAGATTCCTACAAAAAATAAATCTCTTTCAGATTCTTTTGATTTAATTTGGTTAAAGTCACATTATTTATTTCAATTAGTCCAATAACGGGCACTTCTGATCGTCATTTACAAGACAAAACAATTGTATTTAGCTGTCTCATCCAAGAGGTAGTTTAAACGTAATCATACAATCATTTTAATCATCTTCCTACCCTTGTACCATGTTACTTGGGGTCGGTGCAACATGTTTTCTTCTTCCATTCCGTCCTGTCCAACGTCATGCTTTCACTGACTCCCTTTTCATTAATATCAATCTTCATATTTTATTTATTATCATTGAAAACACTGATGCGTCGCATATTTTAAAACAATGATGTGTAAAAAATCTCACTTACAATTTAATGCTTTATAAGGCCACACATATATATTGGCCTTCTAATTTCACGCCCAAAACACGTGTTTAGTATAAAATGTGTTAAAAATGAATAGGAAAACAAAAGTAATTGAACACAAGCACGCATTTAATTTACAAAAACTTGTTAAAAACAACGCTTTAGTGTTCCTTATTTGTTTTCAAATTTATTCTATTGTTTTATCTATGATTTATTTAAGAATAAACGACTATGTACAACTGGAAAAAAACCTGTGAAAAGCGCCACAGAGAGAAATTATTAACTATAAAAACACCCAAGTTTTGTCACTTAAATATTTCTGTCAAACAAAGACCACTTAAAATCATGAATGATGTTATCTTTTTAACACAAAATGGCATCGATTGATATTGAAATATTTATTTCTTAGAATAATGTATTTTTTTACAAAACTGCAGACTAGTTTTATCAAAATATTGGTCGGACCTTTTTCCTGTGAACAATAAAGAACAAACAGCGATCACGCATAAAGTTTCTCAGAAGGGACGAAATTATTTTCTGTAAAGTTAATGGAAGTAGTCCTCTAATGCAGATACACTGTGGAGCAGAAAAATCAGCGACCGAAGTAACAACTCTTAGGGTAGGTAATGAAATGAAATTCAATTACTTATTCCGTAAATATCAAAGTCACTTTCAGTCGTGTGAAATTTTATGACACCCACAGATTTAATAATCAATTCGTATATTTGATAGGACACAATCATGACGCCATTATGTATTTATTAGAACTTCCAAGAATTCTCCTCTCCATCCGAAAAAGATGCACAATACATGCCATTCGCCAAATGTGTTAATGTGACATGTAATGTACTCCTTTAATTATATATAGGAAACCACATCATGCATAACTAGGAGAAAATTGAATAGAATTGTAAATTACATTATAAACTAAAACTAAAATATTTAGCTATAAAGGACAAAGTTCAACGGAGAAAACAAAGTTTCTCACAGCACCTCAAATATTTGCAAGAGAAATATTACACTGTCCGCCAAGATTATCACACCACATTTGCATCCACAGTCGTACAACACCAGATGTCCACTAATGTATTACGGAAGAATTTAAACGGTCGACTTACAAAATTCAGCGTGAAGCGTTCACGTCGTTACACGGCTCAGTATGTAAGGAATGCCACTTTTTGTGGCCAGACGTGTAAACGATTTTACAGATACATTCTCGATTTGATATATTTTAAAAAATAGGGTCTTGTCTCCGGAAGTTTTGATGAGGTCATCATGGTGCAAAGAAAAAGATAATGAGATGTACTTTATATGCCCCCTGAATGTTGGTTATGGCAGAGAAAATTATTTGATTTAAAAAGATAGGTAAGACATTCTAAATGTGTAGTTAACTACAAACGCAATAAGTTTAACAACAAACAGTCAGTATCTTGATTTACGTAATTCGTTTCAAATCATATAAGTAAATAAATAAGTGAAATCAGCAAACCTCAATTTATTTACACGCACGTTAGAATAACCGCAAAACAACATTGCCATTTTTCAGTTTGAACCGTGTGGGTCTTGCTGAAATTACAGGCATATGAACTTGCAACTTTGCCTCCGTATGACAATGATTAGAAGTACTGTTAATAAAGAATAAATCGTGTTCTATATAGAACACGATTTTTTTATTTACTATGCCTCTCCTATGTACTCTTTCATATGCCTGATTGATAGAGGGATTTATATAAATCCCTCTATCAATTACTAGATAATATTATACCTAAATGCGGAAGTAAATTTGCTTGTGTGTTGCACTTTGAAAAGTATTGAACCAATTTTGATGAAATTTGGTACAGATTAAGCCAGGACCCCAAGAAAGAACACAATCTACTTTTTTATCCGCGACTTCGTCTGTATCCACTATATTCGACATTCAAAACCGCGTACAAATTCGAAAGTTTGTAAAGTTGGATGGATGGATGAATGGATGTTTGGTACTCGTTTAAGCTTATGCTGAAATTTTGCAAACTTGTTGTGCATGATTATTATTAAGATTTAGCTTAACTGTGGTATTTTTATTATTCCATTTTTGTGTTACCATGTTTGTGGGATTATGTATCACTTTGGTACGGACGAAGTCGCGGGTGGAAGGTAGTTATTCATAAATCAAAACACTGCCTTTTAGGTCAGGTTGTGTTATTCATCATTGATATCGGTGGAGGAAGTCTGAAATCGCTATTCTGCCTTTATCAAGCGTGGTGGTGAATGCCCTTGCCTTCTCTGTATAAGAAGAGGCATTTGCCCAGCAGTGGGAAAATAAAGGACCGGTATTATTATTTTCTTTAATATTTACAAGAATAAAGTAGCCACAACTAAATACCTTCGACATTGCTTATCTCAGAAATAATGAGGGGTATCAAATAATAAATCGCACAACATTTATTTTTAACTAGCTTTTGCCCGCGACTTCGTCCGGGTGAATGTCGGTTATCGCGGATCAAAAAGTAGCCTATCTCCTTCCTCAGGGTCTAAGCTGTCATCATACCAAATTTCATCAAAATTGGTCCTGTCGTTTCATCGTGAAAGCGTAACAGACAGAGTTACTTTTACATTTATAATATTTAGTGTGGATTTTCTTAATCAATTGGAATTCAAAATTTAGCTCTCTTCATGTATTAATCTATACTAATATTATAAAGCTGAAGAGTTTGTTTGTTTGGTTGAACACGTTAATCTCAGGATCTACTGGATCGAATTGAAAAATTCTTTTTGTGTTGGATAGTCCATTTATCGGGGAAGGCTATAGGCCCATGCGAAGCCGGGTCGGGTTGCTAGTAATGATAATACATGAGTCTACAGCTATATCAGTTTGTATCGATTACTCAAATAAGGATATAAAATACCTGATCTATCTTTGCCTTTTGAAAGGTCATTTATTAACATCATCAGCAAAACAATGACATTGACATTCGTAATTTACGTTACCCAGAAACCTTAAATGCCAGCACATAATACCACCACAATAATATGACAAATACACCCAATCGAATGAACTCAACCACATCGATTAATCATAACAATTCGCTATTACGCCAATCGATCATCGAAAACAAACAATCGTTACAAAGTTCAATCGAATTAATAACACTGGCCGATCGTTTCCCACAATCATATTTAACGATTGAAAAAAAACGTCTAATCACTTTGAGGTTTAAAAAAGGAATGAGATATAAAAAGGACTCCCAGGTGAGATGAAAGGGCCGCGCATGCGCGGTGCGGTGCTGTGCGTCGGGTGCGCTAGCGCATGTTAACATGCCGCGGACGGACGGAAAGACACTTCCTTACATTTTTTTTTGTTAAACGGGCGATTTATTTTGTTTGAATCAATTATGTTGTAATAAGGTTATTTATTTAGTTTAGGTACGCTGTTTACAATTCTAATTGGAAGGTACAATAAGTCATTTAAATCTAGAGTAGTCGTAAATGATGTTGTATTGTTGAAAAATATTTTATTTCTTTCCTGTACTTATTTATTTATATTTTAAAGCATGTTTTGTTTATTTATAGACTGGGTGTAGATACTTCCTTAAGGAAGTTCAAGAATTATCATTGAATACATATCTAAATATATTTAAGTACCTACCTATAATTACTTAAGCTACAATAAGAATTATTTATTTATAATGTTGCATAATTTACCTATGCTTCTTCTTGTTTATAAAATCTTCGTAGATTATCATTTTATTTTATTTTTTTATGTTTTTAGTTAGTGTGTAAATATAATCATTATTGATGTTGTTTCTACAACTATCATAAGGATAAATAAAATAATTTCGCATAAAGCCTCTTCAATGAAAAACTCCAATTCCTAAAACCGTAGAGCAATAACTTTCTCATCATTAGATTCTCAAAGGATTCTCAATAATTCTCCTTTCAAGAAAAAATATGAATAAAACAGCACGGCTTCTGTTTCCAAAGCAATATATCAATACATCCTGCGCGTGCGACGATTACATAAAGCTTTTAATACGATCCGCCAATCTACTTTAGTATCTCAATCGTCTGTCGTTGTGTTTCTTATGTCAATGAAGTAAGATATAAATATAAGGTATAGTTGCCTCAATTGTAATTGCTTTCGTTTTGTGGATGAATCAATGGCGTCGATTCCCTCGTTCACAAACTAAAATAAAATTAGGCATTTGGCATCTCTTACTAGCAGGCAGCTGAAGAAAAGGACGGCGACAGACAAGGACTAAGTTAGAGATGTCAAATTAGTTTTTCCCTTGAACTTCGCAGTGTTTTTAATGACAACTATAATTGTATGAACATTTTAGATCAACTTAAATTGACAGCTCTTATTAATATATGTCTCTTTCTTGTTTTATTGGAGAGAAAGAGATACAAATAGCTTCAAATTAATTTAGTAGGTGCACAACAGAATTGTGTTTTTTATTTATCTATCGAGAGACTTTACCACTACCACTTTGATGACCGTGTTGTATGTCTCTGTGCCATTGCATGGGAAGGCAAGATGCGATTAAATTTTTGCGGGATAGTAATGTCCTCTTTCTCGGCGGGGCATCTATCCTAAACGATATTTATATGAGCTCAACTATTAATCAGGAGACACAATAGTTCAACAATGACAAATGACCAACATTTGGCTTCTGGACATTTAAAGGGACCAAGCAACTAGCTGTCCTAAAAATTGCCAATGCTCTGGATATATCAAAGGCAATGTTTTTTACTTTTACAAATTTGAAGATAGATAATAATAAATCAAAGTAGGTACTGTGAAGGTTTCTGATGCAATAGCCATTAGATAATAAACTCTATGAAAGAACACTCAGCAAACTTCTAGAATAAGTTCAAATCGTAGATTTGTATAGTTTTTTATTATGACAGGAGACTGTCAAACCCCAGACGTCAGGGCATGATCATGTATTTTCACTTCTACTAATATATTATCATAATATAGATCTCTAACAGTTCTCCTACGTCTTATTTAACGTAGTAGTATCCCCGTACTTTACAGTACCTACTTACCCAACCGTTTTACAAATAAGATATTTTTTGCTTTTTGTACTGAGAGATATGAAGCAATTTCAAAAATTGTGGCAACTATACCCTATATTATTATTATAACTTATTTACCCTATATTATGTATACTTCAGTATTTTGTTTCGTCATCTGTCTAGTATTTTCCCAAATATGTTGGGGTCGGCGTCCAGTCAAACCAGATGCAACTGAATACCAGTGTTTTACATGGAAGGACTGCCTATCTGACCTCCTCAACCCACTGGGTAACACGATACCCCTCGGTAAAAGTAGTTGTCAGTTTTTCTGGTTTTTGACCACCTATAACGACTGTCCAAGATCTATGAATGACAGCTGGGCCCAACGGCTTTACGTATTTTGTGAAGCATCCAGGGGTCTCGGTATGAAATACTAACTACTACTACACTAATACAAATCACTTAATTATTCCTATTGCACCTACCTCTTTTTTAAGCTTTGACAACTTTTTCCAGCACATAACCATATTATAAAAGTACAGAAATTAGTCAACTATATCTAAAAAATACTTTAAAGTATGATAAAAAAGTTCACTTCAAGAAACTCATTAAAAACAAATAAAACTTCCATCCATATCCGTCACAACAATAAATCAATGAATCTTGCGCACGCGCCGACTTCTCAACACGTTTTGTAAACTGTGTTTGTACGGACCCTTAAAGCCTTGAAAAACAAAAACCACAAATTGCATATGTGTGACGAGTAAAAAGAAAAAATATGAATATAAACAAATCCTTTAGCAATAAATCAAATCATGCTGCGCGAGAGTCGATTACACAACATTATGCACTGTGAAATTATTATGCCAATTTAGTCGTTGAGTTTAAACCGGATTCAATAGTTGTTTTGCATTTAAAATTGTTTTAAAATACATAACATAAGTAGTATTGATCAAAATTGTAAATCATTAATATAAGATGGGATTACCGGAAACTACGAATCTTATGTAAATAAAAAACACAGGTAATATGTCAAAAGCAAAAGCTTATAATATTCTACGCACGCGTCCATTCAACAGTCACGAAAAACAAAACCAAACTTTTAAAAACATAACCGTTTACACAACAAAAAGGAAAAAAATGTTAAAGCGAATCCTTCAAAACGATAAATCAAAGTATCCTGCGTCCGCGCATATTACACAACTTGCCGCGAGATCGCTATGTTAATGCGTCAGTGACAAGAAGTGCGGACACCTGTCCGGAACGGTGCATCCGCGCATTGTCTC
The DNA here is from genome assembly GCA_947361185.1 of Charanyca ferruginea. Classification (NCBI taxonomy): domain Eukaryota; kingdom Metazoa; phylum Arthropoda; class Insecta; order Lepidoptera; family Noctuidae; genus Charanyca; species Charanyca ferruginea. Next base: position 8,555,364 of record OX376077.1, on the reverse strand, counting down.
ACATCCTAGAACTTGGAATGCTTTCTATTTGAATCTTTTTCTTAGTAGATAGGAGGAAAAGTTGAGGTTCTGCTTAGGTGTCGGGTTTTATTGTTTCCTTAATAAGCGTAGGTGTGAATCAGACCACCTTGACTATTAATTGAAATATAAAAAGATATGACGAACTTTATAGCGACGAGCCACTATCTTCAAGTTTCTGACTAACTGACTCTTTGACATGAGTCAGTCAGTTAGGTAGTCAGAAAGTTGAAGCTTGTTGTCTGTTCTGTAACGAAGGTAAGTAGGTCTTTATGAAGAAGAATGAGCAAGAAACTCCACGAACAAATTTTTCGGTCGAGTATCCAATGAAGTTCCATGTTCATCATCATCATCACTTCAGCTTGCTAGTAGTCCACTGTTGCACATAAGCCACCTCCACGGCACGACATTTTTCCGGTCCTCCGCCTTTCGCATCCAGTCACCACCGGCTACCTTCTTCAGATCATCGGTTCACCGGGCTGGAGAACGTCCCAAGCTGCGCCTACCGATTCGAGTTCCATGTTAATAAGTCTTTATAGCATGTCCTCTTAAATCATGTTAATAAACGTCATTTCATTTATTCCAATCTAATTATTTAAATGCATAGTGGTTAAGCATTTAATTAGATTAAGTCGACGTTAATTATGCAACAACTACTGCACACATTCCTTACGCAAGTTGTACCTCAACACCGCTAAGATTTAAAGGTGTAACAATATTTTTAACACTTGATTTATGCAAATATAATCTCAATGTTTTTGTGAACATAGGCTACTAAAGATTTTACAGTATACTGTCTAATCCATACTTAATATTAAAAATGTGAAAGTAACTCTGTCTGTTACGCTTTCACGATGAAACGGCTAAACCGATTTTGATGAAATTTGGTATGAAGATAGCTTGAACCCCAGGGAAGGATATAGGGTACTTTTTAAATTGCGACTTTGTCTGCATCCGCGATAACCGACATTCACTCGGACGAAGTCGCGGGCAAAAGCTAGTACAGTATAATTTATATGTCTTAACACTTGATTGTGTACTCATAATAATAAAATATGAATGTCAAATAATCATGAGTACCTATAATTAAAATAACGGGAAATATAACGTTGAAGGCCTCAATAACATCATCTACCCAGACTTTTCCGTCGACGTAATCTAATTATGTTTGGGGTTGGTTTCTAGTCTAACCATCCGGTCGTTGGAAGCTGAGTACCAGTTTTCTACATAGAGCGATTGCCTTTCTGACCTCCACAGCCTAGTTATTGGGTAACACGATACCCCACGGTAATACTGCTTTTCAGACTTTCTGACTACCCATAACTGCTAACTACCCGTGACTGTCAAAACCTACGAATAACAGCCGGGACCAATGACTTTATATGTTTTTCTTGGTACCTACGGAGCCCGGAGGGGTGTCGGAGTGTTGAGATGAATGATCATCCATTTGTGAGCCGACCGCGGCAAGGGAAGCTTATCCATGACTCATCGATCTCTCATGGTTCTTGGCCGTGGCCAAGAAACCTAACGTAGAACTTCAACAAAAACTGGAAAATTGTAACTACTCTTCTCCATTGCGCAGATTCGAGCCAACAAAATCAACGAAAGGCGCAAGCAAGATGCGTCGTGACCTGATCAATGCAGAGATCTCCAACCTTCGGGACTTGCTGCCGCTCCCTCCATCCACACGGCAGAGGCTCTCACAGTTACAACTCATGGCTCTCGTCTGCGTTTACGTTAGGAAGATGAACTACTTTCAACAAGGTAAATGAGAGAAGTAATATACACACTGATGGCTAAAGGGCCAGGGGTCAGGGGTGATGGAGTCAGGGCTTCTTCATCAACCACAAGAACGATGGATCCAGCTAAAAAACTCACTTCTAAAATGTGTTACCTTAAGTGACAACATGCAGATGTCTCAAACCTTCGGAATGTCAAATTACTTTTTCTATTAGATCATGAAGAGGCTTTTGAACGTCATTTATAAAAGAAAAATAATTTAATCTAGTTGCTCCTTCCAAAAGGTAGTTGTTACGGAGAGTCCAAACTTACTCTTATAAAATAAATATTATATAAACATCAATTACATCACATACATCATGTTTTTACACATTAAGCGTTAACACAATAAATTTTGTGATTGGTTTTTGAAGTCTGATGATCCTCAAATTAATTTTCCCGATCCTTGTTAAGAGTAGATGAAAATGCAGATGGTCATTGTTTGGACAGTAGCTTCAACTACTGATGAGCTACATACTCGTATTGACTTCCTCAGTAAAACAGGCAAAAACATGAACTAAGATATATAGCGCTTTGAAGGTCCTAGTTGCAGTTCTAGGTCCAGTCCTACCATAAAATTTAGATTTGAGACTAGATAAACAACAATTTAGAGCAAGCTAGTTAAAATTCTAAAGCACAATTACTAGGCCTCTGTCAAGAGCATTTCATTGACAGTTGACTACAAACCAGATAGCTGCTTTCAACGTTAGTCATAGGTACTGGCTAGAGAATGTCCCGAACCGGCCCACGCGCATTTGTGATCGCATTATATAACAAAGTGTAGGTCAGTAGATTAACCAGATCGATGACAGCTATTTTGATGCTGTGATTCATGCTAATAATAGCCGTGATTGTGGCTTATTAATATTTATTAACGTTACAGTCAGGATGTTAGTTGTTGTGATCAGAAATGGTCAGTTTGATGTCAGGGTTAACTTAGATCAACTTGGGTTCCCTTGTTAAAAGGTTTTACTTTAATCCAGGGATACTGGACTGATAAATAAATATAAGTATGAAATCGCCAATTAGCCTAGAGCAAGCCTTCGTTGTGGCGTCCTATGGGGGAGCCCTTTGTTCAACAGTGGACGTCTTTTGGCTGATGATGATGATGAAGCCTTCGATGGTCATGCCTTTTCTGTATAAAAAGAGGCCATTGCCCTTCAGTACAGTACAGGTACAGTAAAGTTAGAGGCTGGCATTATTATTTACGTTAATATTAACAGTAACAAAGTTACCTCTACTAGTACAGCTAATACCTTCGACATTGCTTACCTTAAAGACAATAATAATAATAGTAATGTTTATTTACAGAAAAAATGTACATCATTTCACAAATAAAGTGCTTACTCTACCGTTATTGTACACAAAAGTATTAGCATCTGGGGCCAAACTAGGCATAGTCTGTATTTCAGCCCTCAACGCCGATTCCCCTGAGTTACAAATAAATATACAAGTTATGTGTTTTAATGAACCCATGTTGTACGTGCCAAACATATTAAAGAGAAAAAAAAAGAAGAAAATATATAAATAAAAAAAACGAAACATAAGCTTACAAGTTAGGTAACTTAACTAACAATGAGGGGCAGCAAATGGTTAATCCGATATCGCAAACATATTTTTTTATTTTTTTTATCAATTGGAATTCAAAATTGAATTCTCTCAAGTAAGATTAATTCAAAATTCAGGAAACGCTTTAACGTTACCTATGTTATGGTTACTTAAAAAGGAGGTTCTCATGCATTACCATTAATAATTTAGAGGGTTGTGTACAAGAATTTAGATTGCGATTAGTAATTGCTTGCCCTTTTCTCTTACCAGTTTACCAAGTGAGTTACTTTAGTAGAAGCAAAATAAGTCTTTAGTATTTTTTTTAGCAACGAATAGCACATAGGTTATTTATTTTAAACCTTCTACTCCAAATAATAGAATTGCTCCAATTCTACTTACTATTTGTGAGTATGAATGGATAGATGTTTTTAACTCTTTTACACTAAAACCGTTGGCACACATAGATATTGTACTTAACACATATGACAATTTTATCCCGTTTTTGTGTTCCCGTTCAATAATCTAGGATTTTGGCTTCAGCCAGTCCAACTCCGGTGATGTCGCGGGCAAAAGCTACAGAAGAAATACGGTTAATTAAACGTTTGTATCCAACACCAATGCCTGATAAGGTAGTTAACAACTTGTAGATAAGGATCACTTATCAATCAATTAGAGTAGAACCGCCGATGCCTCGAAAGATATACCAGACAACGGCCGGTCATTACATGACGCATTGTGGCTAGAGCTTTTCTTTTATTATTGGCAACAAGTCTACTTATATATAGTGCTACCTGCAATGGTTAAAATATAATAAATAAATAGAAAAATAAAACACAAACGTTTCGAAAACCTTCATAGTAATATATAATAATTTATTTATTTAAATTCTATATCAAAATCATCGAGCACAAGTGTCACTACGATAATTTAGTTTAATAAAAAGCTTTTACAAAAAAGACAACCGCCTTCAAAAACTAAAAAGTGAAAAATAACTTTAGCACAGAACACACATTTACTTTAGTTTCGAATTTCGGTGGTTTTGTTCTGTTTGTTGTTTTTTTTGTATTGCCATTGACTTCCGAAACTAAAGGCAATGTGTGTTCTGTGCTAAAGTTATTTTTCACTTTTTAGTTTTTGAAGGCGGTTGTCTTTTTAGTAAAAAGCTTTTTATTTTCCGCATTTTAGTACCTCCTTCTCATCCTAATCTATTAAGAAGAGATTGAAAGTGAACTACTTCAAAGTTTAAAGAAACTAAAACGTCGTCTATGTAAAATTTTTGGGTATTTGTTGATTTTTTCTAAAAGAACTGAATCAATTTCGATAAAATTTATATGGGAGCACCCCTGAAGCATACCCTATCCATAAAAAAAACAATTTTCAAAATCGTTACGGTTACGTTTGCCGGAGAAATCGCGTAACAAATCGCTCACATACTTAATGCCAATTTAAGAGTGTATAAGTCTTAAATTGGCATTAAGTATGTGAGCGATTTGGTTTTCTCATGGATGCCATTGTCAGAACTGAATCAAATTAAAATGGAACCACACGGGGAGCACCCGCTTTCAAATAAAAAAAGAATCATCAAAATCGGTTCACCCAGTCCAGAGTTCTCAAGTAACAAACATAAAAAAAAAACAGACGGATTGATAACCTCCTCCTTTTTTGAAGTCGGTTGAAAATGTATCATTATGATATTCACATAAAGAAATGAACAAGATAAGAGATGAAACATAAGACCGATTTCTTATTTTTTCTCATTTGTTATGAAGATAACTTGAACGCTAGGAATGGACATAGGCTACTTTTTAATCCGCAGTTTCGTCTGCATCCACGATAACCAACATTCACGCAGACATAGTCACGGGGATAAGCTATTTATAGTGTTTAATAAGAATTTATACAGAGTGTGTCGTTTGATGAATCTTGCGAAATGCTAGTAAATATAATTCACCAAATTAATGTGAAAACGCAGTAACATCTACCTCATAAAATACCCACGCACCATCTACCATTCCATCAAATTCAACAGTTACAGCCCCCGTTCCTAACCGAAGTCGTGCGTCTGGTTCCTCTTCATTTCCATGTAACTTTTCCTCCGGTAAATTCTCATGCCCCAAATCTTTGGACAAACTCATCACGTCTCATTTATCCTTGATCTCGGAACATCGTCTCCCCAACTTTTTTGTTGACTCACCTTCAGTCACGAAAAGGCATATTAAGACGTTTAAAATGCATTTAGTTCGCTATCTTATCTACTGTTGCTATTACTTCACCCATAATACCGTCTTTCTTTCTGTTTTAGTGTTCAAAAGTCACGACTTTTCCTACCAGTATCAAGAACAACCAACTCCTACACCTAATATCGGATTTTCTAAGGTTTGTTTTTTTACTAGTTTTAAGTTTACGACTGTTTGCCGTGACATGAACTAATGTTACAATGTTTTTTCAGGCAATGAACGGTTTTATGATGATGATGACACAGAATGGGAAATTGTTGTACATATCGGAAAATGCGGCTGAATACCTAGGACACTCAATGGTTTGTTTTATTCGTTTGAACTTTTTCATAGTTGGAACTTAATTTCGGATTGATTTGTAATACTAAGTTGATTTTTAGGAAGATCTTCTAATACATGGAGACAGTGTATACGATATAATAGACAGACAAGACCACCAGACAGTCCAAATGGAACTGAACAGAGGAGGCAACGGAGAGACTGAAAATGTACCAAAGAATAGGCATTTCTTCTGTAGAATGAACGTATCGAGAAATGCAAGAAGACAGATGAGGTTCGGCGACCAAAAAGTTAGTATGTTTTCTATTTATAAACTCGTCGAAGTTTTGGGTTTTATTATAAAACTTAGGCCGCGGAACTGTTTGTTTTAACAATATTTTCAGTTTTTTCTCAGGGTTGCCTTTCCGACGTAATATTTAGGTATAACTTTTTTAATATTATTGTCCTGCGAAGGTTGTTTTTTCATCTAGATACTTGACTATTACCTACTTTGTAAATAACCTCCAAAAGTCGTTTTGAGTACAGCCGTACTTATCGATCGACTCATGCTGATTTGTGTTAAATTCTATTTGAATATTTATTTCTTCAATTTACAACTCACACTTGTCAATTTCATGTTAGTGTGCAATAACAATCTGTCGCTGCTTAAACCAAATAGATTTTTAAACTCTAAAGTCATTGCTCTGTCGTATAAAACAGTATGAATATCATCTAAACTAATATTATAAATAGGAAAGATTTGTTTGTTGGTTTGTTACGATTTAACTCAAAAACTACTGGCCAGATTTGCAAAATTCTTTCACCATTAGAATGCTACATTTTCCCTGAGTAACATAGGCTTCAAGAGGACTGCTACATCAAAAATTAGGGATCCTTGAAAGAATTCACGCGAGCGAAGCTGCGAGCAAAGTGCTAGTGTCAATATAATCATAATCTCGTTTATACGCGTTTATGCGATTACGGATATTATTTATTTTAATTAAAAAAACAGATCGATTGTATTGAGAGATTGGAAATGTGATTCAGAAATAATTACTTCATCTCTTTTAGAATACGTCTTCTTTCTCCGTTTCTAAATCCAGAAATGGAGAAACGGACCTAGATTGTAAGCTATTGTTAACCATGTACAGTGTGTAATTGTTTGTTTTCCTTAATAAATAAAATAAAATAAAATAAATCATGCGTCTACAGATATTGATTAGGTAGTCTTTGCCATGTGGTGTCCGTGTGGTGTCGGACGTAAAGAATAGCACCATCCCATATCTTCCCGTGGGTGTCGTAAAAGGCGACTAAGGGACTTACCAGAGAATGGGCAGCAGCGTTCTCTGTGCCTTTGTAACAACCATACTGCGATCGCCAACCCGCCTGCCAAGCGTGGCGATTATGGCAAAACCCCCCCTTGGGGAGACCTATGTCCAGCAGTAGACGTCTTTCGGCTGAAATGATGATGATGAGTCTTTGCCAAAATATTTAACTGTACTACATTTTCAGGTAGTTCTTGTTCGTGGCCACTACGTGTCGTACCTGCCACTGTGCAGCCGCAACGAGCCAGTGTTCCTCGCGGTGTGCACGCCACTGGCCATGCCCGAGACGCGCGAGTGCGTGGTGCACGGAGCCACCAACGTGTTCACCACTGTGCACGCCATGGACATGAAGATACTGCATATTGATGCTAAGTAAGTACTACTGCAAGAAGGGCTCCCAAGATATATATACCTTGAGAGCACTACTGAATATGATGATGATGATATTGGACTGATCTTACCAACGAGGAAGGTTCGTGTGTGTGTTAATCCAGCGGCATTTACTGCTGGTAATCATTTCTGTTATTATGTGGATAATGCAGTGGTCTGCAATATTGTAAACGCTCGTTTGAACCGTCACTTTCAAATATGTATATCGTAGCTGTTTTCTGTGCCATTAAATAAATAAAAAATCATTTCAAAATATTTATAGTCAGTGAACATACAAGGCAGTCTGCAACAAGGAACTCGCATTACAGTCTTGCAGTAAATGGTACAGTCATTTAAATTCTAGATAGTAGGTACCTATTTTACAGGCACAATTCACTATTTAAATAAATGTACAGTTAAATTAAAAACATTATAAAATCAATAACTTTCCGAGTATTCAAAATCAGTCAACCATGACATACTGAAAGCAGAGGACCTGTCGAATTTATCCTAACATTCAACTCCGCTTGTAGAAACCACTGATATTGCTGAAACAAGTGATAGAGCAAAAAGTATCTACACAATTTAAAGCAAAACTATTTGAGGAGATGAGACAAAAAATTCTCAGACATCTCCGCGACAGTAGGTACTATGTGGAAGATAGACCACTTTATCGAGTAACGGTAAAATTTAATCTACTTTGTGACTTAGATTAATTGATACTTTGAACGACCGAGTTAAAGCAAAATATTTTTAAAAGCACAGTTTTGATGCTAAATTAATAATCTGTAATCGATTTTGTGCATTAACTTCGCTAGTTTAATTAGTATTTTTAATTAAGAAACCTTCTGTTATAAAAGTATTTTAATTAATCAATTTGGAAATTGATGGTACATTTCTTTCTACGTTTTATTTCAATGTAATGATTATTTTCTTTGTTTCAGCGGTGAATGGTATTTAGGATGGAAAAAGTCTGAGTTAGCGGATGTTTCGTGGTACCAACTGATTCATTGGGATAGTTTACGGGAAGCACAAAGTAAACATAGATTAGGTAAGTATTTTTGTCCTACTTAAATTTAGTATTCAAGCCCAAAGACCAAGGATTAGGAAATAAATACAAGATCGTTAACTCTTTGTGTATTCATTTGATTGGAAACCAATATGTTCAATATTGAAACCGTTAAAGATAACCTAAGTATTACAATTTAAGTAAAGACGAGAAACAAAATTATATTAAAAAAATTCTCCACAATGCCGTCACCTGGACTTGTGTACAAGAGGCTGGCGGGATTGCCACGTGGAATGGCAATGCCTTTGACCAAGGTAAAAGTCAGTCCTTGGAATACGATGATGTTGAAAAAACTAAAGGTTAATGCAATTAATGTACACACAACTGATACCTAAAGTAACGTGATACAAATGAAGCCTCTTTCTCGTGAATATTATACTTCAGAAGACCAAGCTCAAGCGCGGTAACTAAATGCTCACATAAAATCGATCGCTTTTTAAATCGAAAATGTTTTGCTCATAATATTAATTTACTTTGAAGGCTCTATTCATACATTGGTGCCAATTCTGATGAGCACGAGCCAAACTTATTTTAAGCTACTTATATCTCGTTGTCTCCAATAAAACAAGAAAGAGATAGATATTGATAAAAGCTGTCAATTTAAGCTGATCTAAAAGTTCATACAATTGTTGTCATTTCATTTAAAAACACGCGAAGTTCAAGTAAAAAACTAATTTCACATCTCTAACTTACTTACTTCGGCTGCCTGGTAGTGAGAGATGCCAACTTTATAATTTCAATTTAGTTTTTGAACAAGGAAATCATCACCATTATCAATTGCAATATGAATCACATTTATCGTGTAAAATGAAACCAAAATGCTATAACATTTTTCCTCGCTAGAACTCGCTAGAACTCTCGTGGTCCTACCTCAGTATCTTAAATGTTGATGATCTTTTCACGTAAGCCAATATATAATATACATGCAAAAAAAACAAATACAATTATTGAATTACAGTGCATTAAGCAGTGACAGGCCAATTATAAGAAATCACATAACATTTAACTTTTTGCTCTTGCTGTCCAATGTACAGAAATAGTTTCTCATTGTATCAGTTGAAAATTATCCATTTGGTTCGTCACTGACTGAACACATGGTAAAATGGTGGCTAATTAAATTAATGAATTTATAGGGAGATTAGCAGTTTCTCATGAAAATTAACTTCTTTTAATTGTTGTTTACAATAACTGCTACACTAGGGAGTGAAGTACGTCCTGCGTTTAACATTACCGTCCTGTATATCTAATTTAAACTAATATTACAAAGAGAAAATCCTCGCTTTTTTTAATGTTTGTTTGTTATGGATAAACTCAAAAAATACTTAACGGATTTTTAAAAATCCTACACCTTTATACGTACTACGTTCCCTGAGTGTTAAAGATCCTCCAGAAAATTCATACGGATGATGCTACGACTCAGGCAAAGTGCCAGTTTGTGCCAAAGTGCAAGGATATTTTCTAGTAAATATGATACTGAACATTAATAAAAAGATAAGATTTTTTTACGCAAAATATGTTTACTTCAAAAAATCGAATCTGGTCGAACACAACAAAATTGACGATTAACAATTTATTTTAATACTACGTACCTTTCTCTAATTTATTTACCATTGTTTACAATATCGGAACCAATCTGCAAAAGACAATAAAATCTACTGACACTTAATGATTGGTAAAGGAAATCAACTATCAGTAATAATTATTGTAATTCATAATTTAAATTATTAGTCTCAGACTACAATACACCCATCATATTGACAAACGTACCTATTAGTAATAACCCTATTAATAATGTATCATTATAATTCAAAACATTTATTTGTTGCAGTAACACAGTCGGAACAAGATAAATGTTGCATATTGCTAGTTAAGTTGCAGCAACGAAATGGACAGTTTCTTTGGGTGCATATGGTGTTGCAAGTGAAGGATGCAACGGATACACCAAGACAGTTTATTGTTGGGACCAATCAGATCTTGAGGTAAAAAACTGACTCTTATTTATGTTTATTTCATGTTTTGTAAGTACTGTTTAGGTAACGGCTTTTTTGTATGGTAGGCAGTTAAACAGCAATTACCAAAATGTTTATATACAACATGTAACATAATTAACGCACACCCTCAGACACCCCAATTAGTATATGATGTTATAATCATAATACATACACTGAATTTTTTGTTTAAAATTTATTTTTATGTATTAAATTAGTTATACTAATTCTGGAAAAAGGTTGTGGTCACAGTACAAAGCTACGCACACACACAGTCGCACATGTAGGTACAAGTCAAAAAGTCTTATTGCCTTTATTTACGGTCCATTTCAGTTTGTTTTGACTGTACAGCGGTAGTGTGACTGTTATTTACGTCGTTTTAATTATTTTTGGGGTAAAATATTACCTATATTAAAAATTATAGAAATCGTTTCAGTAAATGATTCTGAACAAACTACTTTCAGGATGTGCGTTAATTATGTTACATGTTGTATATATAGCGACCCGATCTGGCCGATAGGTGAAGTTTACTAACAGTCACATTTTTTGTCGAGATTTTCAAAATCAAAAATAGCATCATTATTTCCGACTTTTCCGGATATTCTAAAAACATTGTTTCATACAAATCCTATTCTGATAATTACTAACGGTTCAAAGACAAAACCAGTCCGGACCAGAATTTGGAAAGCTCAAGTGATGATTTTTAATACATGCGGCAATTGATTTTAACTTCCATAGATGCCAACTTTTGGAGTTGTTTGATCAATCATAATTACTAGCAAAGTAATAAATCTAAAACTTTAGTTTTAAACCTAATTGCTTAAACTGTCTAACTGCAATAAATAATTACGCCATTTTCACACATCATGCTTGAAAACACCTACTTGACTTGGTTAATTTAAAACTTTCAATGAACTTTAATCTTTGCTTAATTAACAGTTCAAACTAAAATTAATTAAACGAAGCGGTTTATAAACACGTCTTCTTTCTTCCTACAGTGAAGAAGAAGCAACAATAATGCTAGCCAACTCCTGGCTCTACCAATACTATGGTTACCAGAACCAGCCCTGCGGCATGCTGGACCCTCGCTGCCAAAAGTTCTTCCGACGGGACCAATGTTACCAGGAGTACCAGGAATACCCTTACGTGGAGAACCAAGAGATGGAATATGCTGGGTACCATGTGTCCTCGTATGTACAGCCGAAGGTTATCGAAGACTACAGCGGCTGTGAACGAGTGTACTCGGATCGGGGGCCTGTAGATTACTCTACGCATTCCCCGCAGTCAACTATTAGTGAAGAGAGGTAAGGGTATTACCTATTACTATGAATTTATTATATGATTGTAGAAACCCCAGCCCTTTTTTAAGTAGAAAAAAGAAAAAAAATGCATTATTTAGCATTACAGTATAAATAAAATACTCCTTAAAACCACCAACCGACCCAACCAACCGAACCATCCAACCGATAACCTTGCCAAACTTACCCTGTCCCATACCTGGTGAAAGGCCTTCCCCCATTCCCACTATTTCCTCCGAACTTGTACCTCATCTCGCCGATTCCTGAGAAAGCCCGCCATCTTCTCCTCGCTTATAAAAAACCCAACTTCTGTATCTTACAAATTGTTTTAAGCACGTTTTTAATTCATCGTCATCATGTCAAACGAAAATAAGCCAACCTTTCGCATCCAACGACTTCTTCGCGACTTTCACTAGGTCATCAGCCCACCTTGCAGGGGGTCTACCAACCCTACGGCTTACGGTACATGACCGCCACTCTAGGACCTTTGAGCCCCATCGTCCGACATTTATACAGGCAATTTAAAATTAATTAAAAAAAAAAAATTAATTTTATTTTGCAAAATTTGTGATCAGATTAGTAGAAGTGGAAGGAGGAAATAAATATGTAAAATGTTGCTTTACACAAAGATTTCTAAGTAAACTTCAACTATTTCCGACGACCCTGTTACTCATCTCCTTTTTTGACTGTACATAGGTCGTGGGGGTATTTACTGTTTAGGCATAACATTTTAAACCTGTTTTCATAAAGAAACGTAAAATAAAGTTGGAACTTTTATTTATCTCCGTGCCAAAAGGTCCCCAAGTACCAGTACCAGTTCCATCACTAAAAAATTATAGGAAAAAAAATACTTTTGACTTTTTAATTGTCTTTCTATAACCGTTAAGTATTTAAATTCCCTTAGAATAAATAATTTATACAAAATGAACAATTTACACCACAAATAAAACAAATATGTACCTAGTACGACAACATCTAAAAAACAAACAAGCGAAGGTCAGTTCATACAATTTGTACCCGTCATGTCACACCAAGGAATATAAATAAGAAAATCATCACTCCGCCCGTCCGTCTGTCCGTCTGCGTAATTTGACACCTTTCATTACCATATTTATTGTAAACTTACCAACTATAAATTACCTTTACGAAACTCACACGTCCACCTTATAATTTCAACGATAAAGTCTACATTTCAATCATATCGGGTTTCGTAAAAGTAAAAAATAAAGTTGTTAATGTAAACCAAATATGAAAGGCTTAGGTTGAAAAGGGTTTAAGTCAGTAATAGTTTATTATTTTGATATAGTTTGGTATTGGTTTTGACGCGTACACCGTGTTGATGTTTATGTAGAAAATTATTACTGAGTTCGTAATTGTATGTAAAGATTTTTGATACGTTAGAACTTAGACCATTTTGTCGGTATTTTATTTTGTATTGTAAATTTTTAATCAAACCTATCTGTATATATGGCTCCTGTCTTCCTATTTTTCTATGTTTGTTCTACTAAAGTATAATCCATTCATTAAAACATTAGACAAATATTGCAATAACGTGATTTTTGCAACAAATAAACTTTTTTTTTTTCATTAAACGAAACGTGAGTATTGTTACACATTATAGATTAAGAACAACGGATTAAAGGTGGCCGTATGCCATCGAAACTAGTCGGACGGACCCGACAACACGGTGAGTTATTCCGTTGTTCTCAATCTATAACAAATAAACTTCGTTATTTCACTGTCAGAAGCCAAAAAGACTGACAATCAGTCTTATCAAGGGGTATCGTGTGACCCAGTAATTCTAGACTAGCTTTATTTTACAGGCCTTTTTTTATAAAAAAATGTAGCTTTTTCCCGCAACTTTATTCGCGTGGATGTCGGTTACCGCGAATGCAGACGAAGTTGCAGATTAAAAAGTAGTCTATGTCCTTTCCTGGGGTTCAAGCTATTTTCATACCAAATTTCATCAAAATCGGTTCAGCCATTTCATCGTTAAAGCGTAACAGACAAACTTACTTTTGCATTTATAATATTAAATAAGTATATGGAGTTCCCCCAGATCTTCTTTTCTATGTTCAAACCCGTTTTGATCTAAAAACTGTCTAGATCCGTTGGCGTTGAATATAGCGCAACCCCTGTTTGATAGCACATTAGTCTGTAGAACTCGACATGAACTTTGAACACGAGCTTTACAGGTACACGTTTGGTCGTAAGATGTGGGCACACAGGGATAACGTAGGTAGCTTATTAGAAAAGTAATTTAAGAGATCGGATCTGGAGATTAGCTCAAATAAACACAAACTCATACACTTGTAATATGTAGTAATAATAATGTTTTAATAGTCTATTCATATTTAACGTTCCATGAAATAAGATATTCAACGCTACAAAGTTTCACTCTAGAATATATTTCAGCGTTAACCCATAGACTACTTAGTTAATTTCGCTGCGGACTCCCCGCTGGCACAATAATTAATACTTTAAGCTTACATAAACATTAGACACTTATTAACACGGATCTGTAATGACGATGTTAAGCTTCACAAAGATAATTTTACGCTCAAATTCGAACACGTTGAAATGTTGCGGTTCACCACAAAAGGATCAAAGGGTCGGCTCTGAAGTTATGTGATCATGTGAGAGTGGTTTTGGCCGTATTTTCTTGTTTGACTTTCAATGTTTTGGGGATAATAAACAGTTTATTCATAATAAATTATGTCTTGGACCCGACGACGTGAACATTCGCATTCAAATTTTGGTCTCAATCTGTTCTAACTAACTTGCCCTTATTTTTGACTTTGATAGTCGCTGAAATAAAATTGCAACAATCCCTTTGCGAATTTACCTTTTCGACATGACCGTAATGAAGGTAAAATAATGAGCTAAGCAATAAGTCTTCCATCTTTCAGTCAATACAACCCGAATAATAATATTTCAAACAGAGTGAGTTCCATCTGACAACCTTATTACCTACCTTTCAATTCTATAATATTAATGTTAAATATTAGTGTCGAAGAGGCGACTAAGGGAATCACCAGAGAATGGGCAGCAGCGTTCTCTGTGTCTTCGTAACAACTATACTGTGATCGCCAACCCGCCTGCCAAGCGTGGCGTTTATGGCAAAACCCCCCCTTTGGGGGAGGCCTATGTCCAGCAGTGGATGTCTTTCGACTGAAAAAATGAGTTTTTTTTTTTTTTTAGCTAGCCGTTGTGTCCCACTCCTGGGCAAAGGCCTCCCCCCATTCCCTCCATTTCTCTCGATGTTGTGCCTCATCCCGCCAATGAATTATTTAATTTATTATTTAATTATTATTTACTTACTTATTATTATTTTTCGCTGTATGGTCCCGGCCGCGAATAGCACCACGCCATTTCTACCCGTGAGTGTCGTAGAAGGCGACAGAGGGATATTAACCAGAGGATAGGCAGCAGCGTCCTTCTGAGTACCATAACACCTACTGCGATCGCCAAAATGCATCGGCCAAGCATGGCGATTACGACTGAACCCCCCATTGGGGGAGACCTATAGTAGTAGGCGTCTAAAGGTTGACATGGTGATGATGATGATGATGAATTATTTATTTAATTTTGCTAAGTTTTCATTGTAGTTGTTGTTCTTATGTAATTGTAATTTGCACATTTTCTTTGATACATGGTAACATTATGCAGCTTCATTGATTGTGTTCTGCACAATCCATCTGCCTTATTCTTAATTACTGGGCCACCAAGATACAGGCTGTGCCTAGTTTGAGGCCCACGGCTATTTCTACTCTGCTCTGTTCTAATGTTTGTATCTGTTACGGCTAATAGCCGAAGAGCGGCTACACCTAGGTGCAGCCGCCCACATGAGGTTAAATTTAGATGTATCCTAGTTATATTGGGTTAGAACTAGGTTTAGCCTCGGCTAAAACTAGTTGCAACCGCACACCAATGTCAGGGGCTCCCCGAGGTTCGGTTTGGTTAGGTTCCTTTAAACCGTGCAAACAGAAATAGGAGCGCCGCAGCGGGGCTCCGTCAACCTGACGTCGACCGTCTTCTTCTGCTCAATGGTTTGGTGCCCCAAGTCCCGAGCTTACAGGCTACACCTAAGTTTAACTAACTGCTACCGGTTACACCTATACTCCATTTACAATAGCATTAGAAAAAAGAGGCTCATAGAAGCAGGAATACAAAACATTTTATTTCAAAGATAAGTTAAAACAATTTTAATTAAACTCATTTTAGTTTAATTTTGATAAATAGATCTAAGATTGTACCTACTAAATAAGGACGTATAATAATATAAACAGAATAAAAGACTAGGTAACATTTTAAATTTGGTAGGATTTCAGTGAAACGAATAACGTTCCGGGTATTGTTCATCCCTGCTTCTGTGAGGTTTTTAGGATTGGCACTGTAATTTTAAAATGGAATTAATTATACAATTAAATGAAAGCCACATTTTATTAGAAGACAAATTATTAAAATGGTTACAAATACACGCTACAGCTTCTGTAAAAATAGATTATAAAAAATTCGGTGTCTATCGTAACTTTAACATGTTTATTTATTACTTTTGTTACAAAGTGTGCATTAAAAAGAACCATTTTTATCTTCTGTTGCTATTGTAAATGGAGTATAGTTTTAGCTGGTTAAAACAAGGTGTAACCGCACTTCGGGCTTTAGCCGTAACATAATATGCACTGTGTAAATGTTTCTTTGTAATAACTATACTCTATTTACAATAAGATTAGACATATACACAAACCTTTTTTACAGTCCGTTCAACCGATTTTGACTTATATTGCGTTACGCGACAAATGGCAGCTGCAGAAAACAGTTGTTAATGTAACCACTTTTTTGTCTCTAATGTCATCCTTAAGCCTACGGAATAGGAAGTCAAAATCGATTGAAGGGACTGTAAAAAAGGTTTGTGCATATGTCTAATCTTATTGTAAATGGAGTATAGTGTGTATCATTAAATTATTATTATTATTACTAACGCTGAAGCCGATGAATTCAACTCTTATAAAAGAGGAGACTGGACCAAATTTAACCACCCATTTATTTCCAGGTCACCCCATCACTACGACCCACCACCAGATATTATAGTCAACAGCAACATGTATATGTATCCCCACCATGGGAAGAGGGAGTACTATGAACAGTATCCCAGGGTCAACTACCATGTACAAGAACCTTGTTCTAGTACTGTTGTTGAAGGTAATTTAATGTTCCATTTTTTGAAGATTAGCACTTTGCCCGCAACTGCGCCCGCATGAATTTCCTAAGGAATCTCTCTTTTTTTTTATTAAAAGTATCCTATGTTATTCGCTGTTAATGTAGCTTTCCATCGGTATAATTTTTTTTTTAAATTGGTTAGGTATTTTTTGAGTATATCCATTACAAAAACATAGTAACAAATTATTTTTTTCTCTTTATAATAAGCTTAGATGATTTTATTATTGAACTGAAAAAATACGGTTACACAAAAGAAAAAGGTTTTTCCACACCCTTGGTTGTCTGGTAGAGTACGCCTAAGGCAGTCAGTCTGCCTTTGTAGCTTTGTCCAGAAAATATTTTACGTCTCTACTTTCAGATTTAAAAAATATGGCCGTCTCAAAGCCCTCTTAAGTTAGACATAAATCATTTGAGACTAAAGAGATAAATTTATAAATTTTAATCAAATCTGAAATTTAAAAAATATATTATTTCTAATATTGTTTTAAGAATTTTGTTAAAGTTGAATTTTAAGACTTTCAGCTTTATTTAAACTAAGACACACAGTTTCACATTTATCACTATTTTATTATTAACACGATTCCTTCAATCACAGGTATGGAATACCCCAGCCCAAAACGAATGCGGTTAGCCCCACCTCCCCTAACCCTAGAAGAAACAGACGGCATGGACCGGTGGAACCCCAGTCCACCCTGGTCGGATACCACGCTTAAAATTCCCGACTACACCCAACGGTTTACGTACAACCACATGGTACCAATGCCCCCTGAAAGAGCTATGGTCACTTAATGATATGGAATTTTATGTATGATAACCTATTTAAGGTATAAAAGTAATAAAGGAAAAAAAATCACGACTTGAAAAATTCAATTTCATTATTAATTGATACGAAATTTATAAAAAAACATAAATGGTTTTTGTGACAATATTATAGGTACTTGATCTGACTTAAGCAAATGATTAATAATTAATTAATGTATTAAATGAAGTACTGAAAGATAAAGCCCCTATTGTTTGCTACGTAAAATATTTGCATTGACGAGTTTCTAATTTTTCAGTAGTTTTTCTGTTAATGTATTGTTAAATATAAACAACACACACAATAACTCATCGTTAAAAACTATTACATTTTTGAATTTGAACAGAACAGACGTTTCATACAATGTTTCATGCAATTCTATCCTAACCAAATGGCGACAATGCGAAGGATTTGTTCAAATTCATAGCCCACGTCTTGTAATAATAATAATAATAACTTTATTATCAGGCAACTGTGGCCCATAGATAAAATACACAAAATAATAGTACAATGGTTTAGGATACGATGGAACTGGCATATGCAATCCTTATAGTCCCCATAAACAAATTAAGAAAAAATGCAAAACCATCTAGTTAGCACTGTGCGTATGAACTGTGAGAATGAAATCCGTCCTATAGATTTGCTAAAACTAATTTAATTTTTGAAATATAAACTTGAAAAAGTGAAATGTGATGTTTTAAAAAAAGCAATATTGTTCGCGGGTTGCATGCAACCGACTATTAGTGTACTAATTTCTGCTTCCTATTTCGATGCATTTAAAAGTTAAATATTTCTTTCGAATAATTATAATTTAGCTCAAAAATTTAGGTAACGCCTAATTCTCAAGTTGGTGGCCAACAAGTGGGCTATCATTTTTGCTAAATTAAATTAAATACTTAACTTTATGCAAAAGTAAAACCTATTTAAGGGTTTTGCTTTATCGATGCTCGCGTTGGTTGACCAACTTAAGGAGGCGAGGCAAACTTGTAACAGTATTTTATATTTAAGTATTTTTAAAATAATATTGTATAGTATAACACATAAGTATTGGAATATGGTTCCGTCCAAATATTTTTGAATTCCAAAGGAATAGTTAAGTTTATATTTCGATGTAAATATTTCTTTATGAAAATAGTGGCATTTATGTAAATACTAAGTTTATTTTATTTCAATTGTCTTTAGTGAAGAATAAAATAGACACAAGTTAAGTAAATAAAGAAATTGATAAGTTATACGTGTCTTTTATTAATACTTCATCAACATAAAATATATCTTAAAAAAAAGTAAGTAGCACTAAACTGGAAATACCATCTATATAAACACAGATAATATTTACAAGTTTTGTAGGAGAGATTATCATCAAACAGGCTTTAAGTCTTCACCGGCCTTCAAGTATTTGTTTCTCCATCTTCGAATAAGTTCCGATCAAATTACTCAGTACTTAATTCCGTACAAATTCTGTTTCATTTTTGAATTTAACCGGTGAAAAGTGTCTATTCAAAGTTGGTGAAACAGTAAATAGAAACGGAAAAATAGGACAAACAGTACCTTAAACTCATGCATAATAAGTCGAAGTTCAAATGAACCATTTTTAATTTCACTGATTATGACAAATGGCACCTTTGAATTCTGAATACCCAGAGATACGGTGTATTCCCGTTCGTCCCATCGACTTCGTCCCCATCGTGGGACGTTTGTCATAGCACGGTTACTACGAACCGTTTTCACAATCTTGTCCACCATTGTCTAACTGAAACTCCTGAAAAACAAAATGTCAATCTTGGGCTCAACTAAACTAAACTTCAGCCAGACGCTTTTAAGTCTTGACCTTTAAAGCGTAAGGTATACCCCTCAGAATGTGTCTGGAAATAATGTATGTTTGCTTGTAACAACGTCCTGTAAAACTTATAAGCCAACGGCCAAGGGTACAGCATTTAATAATAATAATAATAATAATAAAACTTTAATTCGGACAACAAGGATCCATAGAATGTTAGTAACATAGAAAAACTTATCACCTAGTGTTAGTAAACATCAACCTCCGCACAAACTGCTGTACAATTGGAGAGCCGAAGCTCTCTGCAACAGTTTTCAGGATGCTGTTTTGACTGTCCCTCACTCTCCTCAGTAGCGACGCGGTTTTCTTGCGTATAATCGCATAGAAACCGTCTGTACGGGTTTGCGCGAACATTTCCGACGCGCTACAGTAACGAGGCAGTCTCAACAACATCCTGAAAGCATTGTTATATTGGACGCGCAGGGCATCCAGCGATCTCTTAGTATAATTGACCCATAGATTGCTCGTGTACAGACTTTGGCAATAAGCCTTGAAAAGTGTTACTTTAACTAGGTCTGTACATCGCGCAAATCTACGAGACAACATATTACTCCGGACCGCTAGAGCCCTACGCTCCCTCTCAATGTCTACATCGTCCCTGAGGTCGGCGGCAAGAAAATGCCCCAGGTATTTAAAAGTGGACACCCTCTCGATTGGTGACCCGTTCACGAGCAACTCGGGTCCTTCTCCACGGCGTTTGCCGCCGACCTCAAAGACCATGTCACGACCACGCATAATTGTTTTCTTAAATAATAGGTAATTAATTAAAGCAAGTAAGTATTTTTTTTACGACAACACCTCTTAACAAATTCTCTAATTTTCAGTCATGCTAAAACTAAGTAGGTCTGGCAACACTGGAATTACGATCTATTATTGACGACGGCGCAGTCGCTGAGCGATCGGCTGTTACGCTGTATGTCGCGGGATCGATTCCTGCACGAAGCAAATATTTGTAAGGCCTACAGGTATTAGTTCCACGTCTGGCTGTTTGTGTATGTGAGCATATATGTTTGTAAACGCACCCACGTTATAGAAGAAATTTCTAATGTGGGGCAAGGATTAAAAAATATATATATTTGGAAGAAGTAATGAAAAGATAGAAGTGTAAGAATCGTTTGTTATAGAATACATATATCTAAAGATAGTGTAGATAGATACCTGTAAAGATAGTGTACCTACATGTTATGAAATAAAAAATAAATAAAATAAATAACTTGAGTACAGCCTTTATCCAGCAATGATAACGTAGATGCTGTTTTGATTGCCTAAGGAAGCAATCAAAACCGATCATTCCTATTTCAAAGGCTATAGGAATGATCTGGTCTCTTGTAAATTACAGATAAACTGAGGTCTTCCATGTATATTTTAACAACAGTTTCAGCTTACAGGTGCCGTAATTTTGTAATACTAAGACGTTTTCAACTCTTCATAAATGACTTCTGTTTTTTTATAATAACGTTGCCCCACACTAGGAATTTCTTCTGTCTTGTCTCCTGTGTATCCTGTTTCTCATTTACAAACATTTATACGCACACACACAAATAGCCAGACCCGGAACAACAGTAGGCAATACAAACATTTGCTCAGTGCGGTAATCGAACCCGCGACACGCAGCACAACAGCCAATCGTTTAACCACTGCGCTAACCGTATCGTTTATATTTTAAAAGTTAACACCTATGAAATAACCTTTATTCAAATTTGGAAATAAAGCGAAAACAGGGGGCTGACAAGACTGTCACATCACATCCAAGTTCTTTACAGTACTACGATACATCATCTAAAGCTAGTAATTAATCA
Source organism: Charanyca ferruginea (assembly GCA_947361185.1). Taxonomy (NCBI): domain Eukaryota; kingdom Metazoa; phylum Arthropoda; class Insecta; order Lepidoptera; family Noctuidae; genus Charanyca; species Charanyca ferruginea. The sequence continues at coordinate 8,533,820 of OX376077.1, read as the reverse complement.
GAGCGTTTTAGACAGCAAAATAAAAATCATTTTACCAGCCATACTAACCATACCAAGAAGTGCTGCAACAAACATTCCAGATTACCATAATCCACATAGCCAATACGACTAGATGCCACAGAGTACTGGGTAATCCATCCTACCATTCGTAATCCGTACCCAATGACGTGTTCCAGCAACCAGAATGTCAGAATGCCCTTCCAAGAACAATGTAAAACAAGCTATACGCGGTTAAAATTTAAACTCAAAGGTAAAATATGTGGACAGTGTGCAAGTGTTCCTAATGCCACCCATTAGCCGTTTTAGTACTTGCATAAGTTACTTGAATTATATTTAAATGTCTAATGCGTGCGAATTACATTAAAGATACAAGCGTTGAAGTTCTTAATAGATGTAATGCGCTTAACAAACAACCAGTTTATTTGGAACTTTGCTGGGATTGCTGGTTGCACCTGTGTGGCCCTGCTTGGTTGGGCAGAGAAAGATGAAGAAGGTCAGGTTATAATGGCGGCGCTATAGCTGTCAATCAGGCAAAAGCTAAACCTGATGGTGTGTGGTATCAGTGAAGAAATTGTGGAGATTTTTGATACTTGCTTGTAATAAATTCTTACATCATGTCTAGTTATGTTCAGGTATCCGTTATGGATGGACTTATTGAAAAATATGAATTGACATGTTTTGTAATATTACATAGGTACGTACATACCTATATAAAAGTTGCAAGATAATGTAACCAGGTTTTTACAAAAACTTGATTGAATAGAGTTGCCGTGGAGTTGCTTGCTCGTTCTTCAGCATAGAGACCAACCAACGTTGTGGAACGAGCAACTGACAGATTTTTTGGTAATTCAAGTGACGTAAATGGTTTAATTAAAATAAATGCTTTGTACACTCGATAGGCAGAACTGTGCTGGAAGATGTAGTTGCCAATTTAATTTTCACTAGTTTAAGAAGTTCAGCAAATAAAATGCAGCAGCGCTCTCCTATTGGTGTAGTTGCACGCTTTCCACCATTGGTTTGACGATTGGGGCTTGCCGTCTAAGACTGGTCATCTTTCAAAAACACCCTACATTGCAGGTTAACAGTATATAGATTAGACTGGACATGGTTTCCAATCAATAAATGACTTAATTCCCCGAATCCGCTTTCCGCCTATACCATACACCTAAAAAGCTCGAGTAAAACTTTGATCCATTGTTATTTCAAGTCTGTCTGACTGCGTTCAGATGAATTATTGATGCCTAGGATATCTACGTGATCCTATATCCCTGGCTAACCCGCACTATAACGAGGCACAAAAGAAGGAGATACTTTGTACAAAAGAACGTAGAAAAAAGAAACGTTCGATTTGCAAAACAATTCTTTTTACATTTTATGTCGAAAAAGTTTTGGTTTTAAAAAGGTTTGGGTTGCTCCATTTGTGTACCGCGGTATGTTATGATCGCATGAATATCAAGATGTGGGTAATATGTTCATTTATAGAATTAATAATGGTTTAATGCGTCTCACTCTGTCGTGAATGGTATTATTGCAAGAGAGTAAGGAAAGTTTATGGGAAAATATGACATTTTTAGGACCTAAGTAATCATTTGGTACAGACATACTTACGTTGTAATTGTTGTTGTTTTATAAAAAATCAACGACATTTTTTTAACAAACAAACGTATCGCTTTTTTTAATTCTTACTTTGAGTACCAGTGTTCCAAATACGCTAATTTTATATTTTCTTTTATATTCTCTCTTAGCGCATACATATAGATACTTGCTAGTTTTATTGTTCACCTTATGCATAATAAAGAATTTTATTATTATTATTTTTGGTAATCTTACCTATTATTGTTATTGACACTTGTTAATAGTCTGTAAGCTTTCTTCAATATAAAATAAATAAACTCAAGAACGAAAGTACTAAAACCAAAACAAATTAATAACATTTTCTTTCTCTCAAACGTAGGCATTTAAATCTCAAAACACGTAACGCCTAGCTTATCTTAATTCCTAAAAAAACCTCTCATTAAAATACCAATTTTACAGTTACAGTTGTAAGACAAGCTTACAGATATTGCTTACTGATCAGTAATGAAGACTGCTCATTGGTTCATTACTGCATAAAACATCGCATGCTAGAGGGCCCACCGGTTCGCATTAGCCCACTCGTTAGTGGAAAACAAATTAATAAATTATACCTTAGTCAAGTTTTCTGATCACACATTGCGTGGGAAATGAGGAGGCTCTGGGTAATATATTTAAATGGGCCGTAAACAACTGATGTGGTGGGGGGAGTCATTGGCAACGTTGTTGTGTGGTGTTGCTTCAGAGTTGCGTCGTTTGGAATTGAGTTACAGCTCAGTGCAATTCTGTAAGAAATCAACCGCGAACTCGAATTCTATCTCATTTCCGATTTCGCTAACCTGAAGTGAAAAGTATGTGGTACTCGCTAAAATAGTAAAGTAAAAAAACCTTTTTATGAAAAAGATGACCGCCTTTAACAACTAAAAACACTTTTTAGGTTCTGAAGGCGGTTGTCTTTTTCTTAAAAAAGTTTGCATTTTTCATTGTTTAGTAGGTACCTTTTTATCAACCAAAACGATAACACAGTTAAAACAGAGAATTAAAGTCCTTATCAAAAACTTTTTCTGAACGGAACCACAAAGTCATCTTTGTATAATTAAGTAGCTTCGTATTGATTTTTTCAAAAATTGCCTAATCAATTTCGATAAAATTTATATGGGACCACGTCTGAGACACCCTAAATATTAAGTAATTAAGAGATTTATATATAAGATAATTGATTTGATTTGATTAAAATCTCATAAAAAAATACATTCGAATTGAGAACCTCCTCCTTTTTTAAGTTGGTTAAAAATAGTTATTTTCATCTATGTTCTCACTTAGTAGCGCTGGCGTAGTTATTGTTCGAGTTACAGAATACTTAATAGATTTTTTTTTATTACAATGTTTATTAATAATAATTAAATATAATATATACAAAGCTTAAAAATAAATATAAACATAATTATAATATGTACAATGCTCACAGGGCATCAAAAAACTCGTCCGCTCTCAATGGGACAAGTGCCCAAAAGGCTAGCAGCATTACCACGTTGAATGGCAATACGAATTCTTTAGCCCAAGAAAAGGCCAGCCCTTTGGTCACGTGAAGAGTCGACCAGCCGCTTAGCAATAGATACGGTTTTCACCGCGGAATCAAAAGTGGCACTGAAGTAAATTCTTACATAGCATTGTATTTGCCGCCTGCCCCTGACTCGTCGATGGTTGCCGCTGACGCGTGTCGATGGTTGCAGTTACCTCTGCCGTTGGCACTCGTGTGTAAGAGCCCTAACAGTATTAACTACATACATTTCACATGTAGTTAACCCCGGATGTTCTGGCTTAGGATAATACCTTATTTATGTCCGATCTTTTAAGATCTGTGCTGACCTCTCCGTCTGTGTAGATTTTGAAATTAAGCAGAAGTTCTAAATTGTCTCTTAGGAACAAAAATACGGGATAAATATTGTATGGTTTACGTAAATACTGTAAATAGTTAGTAGCAACCTACTTTTGTATCGAATTTATAATAATGTCTAATACAATTTTAGTTAGTTGACAAATTACCTACTTACACGAACATCGCGCTATTCTTAGTTGTGATCGGTACACCTAATAAAATTTAGTGCTACAAAATTTGAGCGTGTTTTCGTAGACTTACCTCAATCATAACTTCTAACTAAGGCTACGATGCGGACTCACGATGCGGTTTTCACCCGCGCCCGTGCCCGCAGCGGGAGGCGCAAACAACCGCGCACACCGCGGGCGAAAACCGCATCGTGAGTTCTTAGCCTTACACTTGCAGTATTAATCTCACGATGCGGTTTTCACCCGCGTCCGCCTGCGGTTGCGGGCCCGCAGCTCCTGTAGAATGCAGACATATATGTGAAAAACAAAAACACATTTCACGACGCGGTTTACGCCCGCGGTGTGCGCGGTTGTTTGCGGCTCCCGCTGCGGGCGCGGGCGAAAACCGCATCGTGAGTTCTCAGCCTAAAGTGCCTACTACTACGGGATCTAAGTTTTTTGTTTGTTTCAGCCAATTACGTTCAGCCATTTAAGCGTGAAAGAGTAATGAACACTCATCCAAACTTCCTCACAAACATCCGCTTTTATAATAGTAGTAGAATATAAAGCAAGATACAACGATAGATGACGCATCTGCAACTAAAGTTTCCCAGCTCACTACCTATCTTCAGCGCTCAAGATCGACTTAGTGTTCTGAAGGTCAGAACAAATTTGTATTCACCTAAAAACGTTTATATATAAACAAAATTGGCTGTACCCTAATTGTTTACGACATTGAGTACTTTATATGATTCGTACGTAACAAAAATATAAATACAACCAATGTTTACATTGCATTACATAACAAAAAGTTTATTTTTAGGTGAAATCTTAGGAAAATGACCTTTGTGTTAGGTCAATTTAATGTTATACATTATAAAGTGAAGAATAAAAAGCCTGTTTTTTTGACAGAATTTTGTGAATTGCATTCAAAATATCTGGGGATAATTATTTTAAGTATGATCACCGTTTCGATTTGTATTGAATGTAATATAAGTAATGCAATTTGAAATGCTATGGCATTGTCGAATGTGCAAAAATTTACAATTGGTTAGTGTCACCCACAATACAGAAGAAATTAGTACCTAGTGTGAACCAACATTAAAAAAAAATTGTTTTAATTCTACAATTGAAAATGTACATAGTGTTGCTTTATGTACAGCACTGTTAAAACTTAGCCAGCTAATCTCTTAGAGAATATCTAAGAGCCCAGATTATGAAACAATTCATATTTAATCTGAGTTCTTAGATATTTTGAAATATATATAATTATTCTTATTTAAATTAGAAACTATTATTTATTTATAAAAAAATATATAATTATGACCACCGTTTTGACTTGGAATCCTGCCAAAATTCAAAAATGTGGCAATCTGTAGAAGGTGAAGTTTATATTTCGGCCTTTGTACGGTTGTGCATGAAGTATAAATAAATAAATAAATAAATATTTTTTAAAATAATAAGTCCTATACATACATATGTTTTTAATTACATTGTATTAACTGCAGTTTCTATTTAAACCAACGCAAAATACCACTAAAACCTTATCACCCAACATTGACTTCACCTTCATGCTTATCACAGCCATAATCTAAGCTATAATATCGCTCACTGACTTTTAAATGCCATAAACATCAATGTAAGACCGGTAGAACACTAGGGTGTTAGATAAAAATGTATTAAAATGCGCTTTACGACATAGCCGGCGATATGTATGATAAATATTCATGCAAATATAACCATACATCCTGGATTCTGCTTAAAAAGGAAAATATCAACGCGGACGGATTATGTGGCAGGCTGAATGGCGTTTTATAGATTAACTGGTACGAGGTTTGTTGGCGGCATTATTGTGGAATATGTTAGGAAGTGATGTGACTACACTTATGAATGATTGAGTGTGGAAAGAAAGGTAGGCGGGTTTGTTGGAGTTTGCAATTGTTTTCTAATGTTTTAAGCATTTAGGTGTGTATTTTATGTTATTTATTTTTTAAATATTAAGATGGAAAAAATATTTTTTGTGTGTGTGCACGTACGGAACAATGATACTTTAAGATATTTACAATTTAATTAATGAATTAAGACATGTACTTAATGTAAAACTGGAATAGGTACTTTAAAAGCCGGTTACTGCATTATGATTTGTTGAGAGATTTAAATACCATTTTGTTGAATAGATAGTATGTTTAACAGAGAAGTTTAATGTTATCATTTAAATGAAGGCCAAAGACAAATTTTAACTCAGTCAAAGTTAGCAGCTAAAAACTCGAGCGAAATGTTCATAATTATTATAATTAGGGCGCAAAAATGCTGCCCCTCACCTTACGGAGGTACCAACGATGCATACTAAGCGGATTACCGTCAAAGAAGACGATTCCTTTATTCGTGTTAATCGAAATGAAGCCGATATTGAAAACAATCGACAGGGTAGTGCACGACTCGACAGCTTTATTGTAGGGATGTGACTGTGCGCTTAAATGTCGATAAGTAATTAGAATTTATCGACTTGATGCATTTTTTTCGGTCAATTTCAACTGTTTACAAGTTCATGCTAAGTACTGTACTTACAATAAGGATGTTCTTTAAGCAATAAACTTTTACATAAATTATGTTGTGGACGCGAAACGTCGTTTTTGTTCATTTGAATCCAACATTCTCACAGTTAAAAGAAAACCATTCTGAGTAGTCATCGAAAAATGTAGATTTTATAGCTTCTGTCCACGTTTATGTACAGAAACTAACTAAATTATACCTTTTATTGATCTGATTTTATTTAATAATTGAACTACAAGAGTTGGTTAAAATTAGTAGTTACTATATAAATAGCAAGCATACAAGCATCTTTATTCATTTGAACATAAAAAAAATTGGCTGCGATTAAGTCAGCAGCGTGATGGTAAATATTTAGTAAACTTACATGTTTTTCACCTACACACAGACTAAAGAAATAAGTTATATCGAATGATTATCGATAGACCCGACTGACAACGAGACTCATCACTATTCATCCATACGCACGCACGATTTTCATGTCATTTGCCACGTGTTCAGAGCGTATACACGACTTTAGCTTACTCCCTGAATTAGAAATGATTGAAACAATATTATTCATTTTTACCCTTTCCAATTCTAATTGTTTAAGCGCACGCATTTTATAACACGTGCCAAGAAACGCAACTGAATTTAAATCGATTTAAATTTAGTGTTATCGATTAAAATACAAAGGGGTGTGATAACGGTTTGTCGATAGTATCGATGTTTTGGTACCGTTAGGGACGTTAAACAATCGATGTTAGTTGCGGCTTGCTTTGTGATTATCTAGTTCGGATGATGAAACGAAAGGAAGGATGAGTTTGATTTGTTGATAAGGATCACAAAGGGTTTCTGGGTCCTTACCTCCGTTAAACAATGAGTTTTCATATTAATGTACATAACAATAAATAACCGACATTCATAACTGTTTACTTTTGTCATGAAAACATCCGGTCGTTCGTATCAACGCTTCAAATAGATCCATACTTCCATAAATGATACTAATCCATACTTCCATACTTCAAGCAGCAAAATGTAGTCTAGTAATGGTTCTGGAACCAACATTTTATTAGGATTATAACGGAATAGTAAGCAATTATAACAACGGAAAAGGGCCCAATTTATAGGCGTATTTTATTTTGCCTGATTAAATATCTTTAGTAGACTTGGTGAACACCGCTTTGCCCAATAACGACCTTATAGTTGGACTACGTAAAACTATTTGCTCCCGCAAAGCTAAGTACCAGGCTGCACTAAAAGTATCGGGAATGGAATATTTCCACTGTTCCTGTCATATTAAAATCTTTTTAATTGAAAACTCCTTGGTTTTAAAAATCGAATACCATTTATTTATTTTAAAAAATATTCTCGGTCTTGTCACAAGGTTTTATCAAACTTGTTTAGTCGTTGAGAAAATGGAATTGACTCGAGAAAATTCAAGAGCGATGATTTATTATGACTTTCGAAGTGGTTTATCACAAAAACAGTGTGCTGACCGGATGATTTCTGCATTTGGTGATGAAGCCCCATCCAAAACCACAATTTATCGCTGGTTTGCTGAATTTCAACGTGGACGTGTCAAGCTCAGTGATGATCCCCGTCAAGGTCGTCCAAAAACTGCAGTCACCCGAGAAAACGTTGATGCTGTGCGTAAGCTGATTGAGGAAGATCGACATGTGACATACCGCGAAATTCAGGCAAGTTTAGACATTGGCATGAGTCAAATACAAATAATCTTGCATGAACAATTAGGTGTAAAAAAGTGGTTTTCCCGATGGATACCGCATTCGCTCTGTGAAAAGCAAAAAGCGGGTCGCGTTACTTGGTGCGTCAGAACTCTCGAAATATTTCACGCAGGATCCTCAATGCTGTATACAATATCGTATCAGGTGACGAATCCTGGATATACGCGTACGAACCCGAAACAAAAAACCAGTCACGAGTTTGGGTGTTCGGAAAAGAGTTAAAGCCAACAAAAATTGTTCGTTCACGGAGTGTTGCAAAAAAAAATGGTGGCCACGTTTGTCTCCAAAACCGGCCATGTTGCGACTATTCCTCTTGAGGGAAAAAGAACGGTTAATGCAGAATGGTATGCTAGCATTTGTTTGCCTCAGGTCGTTTCTGAACTCCGTAAAGAGAACTGCAACCGCCGAATCACCTCAATGCGAGTTCTCACACCGCGCACAGAACAATAGAGTTTTTGGAGCAAGAAAACATAGAATTATTAGACCATCCGCCGTACAGCCCCGACCTAAGCCCTAATGATTTCTATAGTTTCCCTAAAATAAAGAAAAAATAAATTGCGTGGTCAGAGATTTTCATTACCTGAAGAAGCTGTGGACGCCTACAAAACGGCCATCTTGGAAACCCCAACTTGCCGAACGGAAGCAACCGAATGGAATGGTTGCTTCAATGATTGGTTCCATCGTATGGAAAAATGTGTCAAATTTCGCGGAGAATACTTCGAAAAGCAATAAATACATTTTTAAATAGTAATGTTGTGTCACTTCCTTGATTCCCGAAATTTTCAGTGCCGCCCTCGTATCAGCGCTTAATGGAACCAAACACAACAATAACAAATCTCTTACAAGCTCATACCAAGTGTAGTGAATTGGTGAATGTTGCTGCTTACATTTGTAAAAATGAATAGTGATAAAGGTAAGTTATTCATCCATTTCTTATTATAAATATTATCTAGAATATTAATTATGAGTAGAGTGTTAACAATAAGTCAAGATGTATATGTTTGAATCTGCATGGCGCACGTATATTTTCTGTGAAGTATAAAATGTAAGACTTATCAAAATTTTTACACGCCCCTTGAAATTAGCGTTTTCATTAAGTTGAATTTAATGAAAACGCTAAATTTGTAAGACATACAACGAAAAGTCGCCATCTTGCCAAAGTTGGTTTTCCCAAATACATTAACAAACCGCTATAGGCGTACTTTGTTTAAAAATGGTAAATAAGGGAACCATTGCTTGGCCATATTGTCTGTAATTAGAGTCCCGTAAATATTTCAGTAACTGGACTGTTATTAAATATTGCTATTATATGTCTTATTTTAATGTCTTTTGTTTAGGTTAGGTCAGCATTGAAAATGTAATATTTCTGGACGTCGATCTCTTTACGACCAAAAGCGATTTTCGAACTTTTAAAACCTTATGGTGGCCTTGGAACGAAACTCTTCGTGAAAATTTCTTGTTGTCTCACAAATGTCGTGGTTGTAACTATAAAGTTAAACCAAAAAGTCTTGCAAGACGGCTACGACACTTCTCCACACGACGACATATATTTTGATTGATCCCACTCTACTCGTAAATGGAAGACAAAGTATTCAAAACTATTCATGTTCCTGTATACATGACCTCTGGAGTGTGGTGTACTTTTTATTGTGGGCAAGACATCAGGAAGGAATAGATGCACCAGCAAGGTTTTTAGACGATGTTACGATTGATATCTATTATATTGAATAAAATGTTAAAATAAAGTGTTTTATTTCTGATTATCCTACTTAACAATCTAAAATTAATGTAGATAGGTAACCATTTTCAGGAAGATCATTGTGCATTTTTGTAACCGTTTTATATATTTAAAAGGATATGGATATGCGAAAATTCATTGGATAGTTAGTATTCATGATCTTTAACAATCGGAAGTGGGAACTCGTTTCGTTAGTGGTCGCTAGTGGGTCACAGGTCCAAACAAAATCTGAACTGAACTTTTCGTTTGTAATAACCACTTCTTTTTAGCCGTTTCCATTTAGATAGATCCATTTTTTAAAGAAAAGTAAATAGAACACCACGTCGGCAACGAATACTACACAACAAAATCAAAATGTCCGTACCGAGACTATAACAACATTTGCAAGACCAATGTATTCTTGTACAGGACACCACGGATATTGTTTTGGATACTAAGTAAATTATATTAAACCTTTATAATCCTGTTAAGATTATAATAATATTGGTTTAAACCACTATAAAACCGCTCTGTTTTACTTATAATTGTTCTGAAAAGTGAATTTATAAAACCTTATAAAACCAAGTAATAAATACAAATAGTTTCCAGTATATTTTGTTCTGTTTATCACTTTTATTGGCGTACTTTACTTATAGTAGTTCTATAATGCTTCTTGTTAGCAGTTATAAGTATAGCTTACCAGTTTATTTACTCTTGAGTGCATTTACTCCCTCGCGATACTTTAATAGGTCACCCAAGCTTATACTGCACCCTTAATTTCGACCTATAAGTCGAAATTAGTATAAGCTAATGTATAAGATTAGATATTATACTATAAGACCCAACTCACTCCATGCTGGCTATTATAAGCGTGGCAGCAAATACTAGAACCGTTAAGAGAATATTATAAGTGTTGGAGGCCTATAACATCTGCACTATAGGATAATTTTGCTGCTTTTATTATATCCCATATAATATTTATTATTTTTATTATCCATACTAATATTATAAATGCGAAAGTAACTCTGTCTGTTACGCTTTCGCGATGAAACGGCTGAACCGATTTAAATGAAATTTGGCATGAAGATAGATTTAACCCCGGGGAAGGACATAGGCTACTTTTTAATCCGCGACTTCGCCTGCATCCATAACCGACTTTCACGCGGACGAAGTCGCGGGCAAAGCTAGTTATAAATAAATCTATCTTGAGTCATCGTGGCACATAAAATGTATAGGTATTGTGACGCAAATAAAGGTTAATAAATAACTTTTATTTGCGATCGATATGTCTATATGTCTTACGATCGATATCGATTCTACGAATTATTCGATATTTGAATGTTTCGATTTTATGTCTTACGAAGATATTCTTAATTATAAGGAATTTCTTCGTAAGACATATCGATAGAGTTTTGCAAAACACCTATCTTTACTTTCTAACTTTTGAGCATAGAAGGAAAATGTTTTTAACATACTTCCTGTTAAGTATATTTCATCCTTAGATATAATATACTTATACATTGACAAAAACGAAACAAAGGGACATAAAACTTTCATTAAAAACTTAGAATGTTTTGCAAAATTTAAGAACAGATTAAGTGAATGATAAATTCAGCTTATGATGTCACTACTATAGAGTAATTTTCATCATAAATGGGAGTAAAATAACAAATCTTCATTACACTATTGTGAAACATTGGTACCCAGCGTGCGTTTGTCATAAAAATGTAGGTAATGTCAGATTACGAGTACGTAATTCTGAGAGTTTATCTTTAAAGACTTTTTGCAATATGAATCCACGACTTATCTTCTTGATGCATTTAATGATGGATGAAATGGATTTCCAAAGGTTTAAGGAAAACCAAATTTTTCTCTATCTGTGGCTAGTAAAGTTAGCCCCCTTCTGGTGCACTGGGTTCAAGCACAAGTGCGTGTGCTGGGGCACCAGTGGGCGGCAAATACTTGAATTCGTTTTTAAATGTACCTAACATAGTTTTAAGACGTTGTACTAACAATATTATGGGCCAATAATGTTGGAAATACAAATTTTTTTTTTAGTATCATCATCGTCTGCCTTACTTTTTCTTAACTATGTTGGGACCCGTTTCCAGCCTAACTGGATGTAGCCTAATACCAGTGTTTTAGATAGAGCGACTGCCGGCACAAAGTACGTAAGGCTGCGGCGCGCCCTAGCAGAGAGACCACTCAGAACAAAGCGCCATTTTTCGCACGCACACATTGACATTACGTTTATAGGCATTCTCAAGCAGTTTCAAGCAGACTTCAGACTCGACTGTCACGTGATGTCTAAATTAATAAATGAGATACATTGACATTTCATGAAGAACAGGAAATTTTTGTTATAAAAAAATGCAAAGAGTCCAACCAATGTCAATAAAATTTCATATTGTCACAAATAAAACCTACAGAGTCAATACAGTCAGCCCTAGTGAGTTTGGCAAGTTTAGGTAAATATTTTTGAAAATGGCGGGAGGGGACTTTCTGTAACCTCTATATTTTGTGCTGCCGGTCCGACCTCGCCGCCGAGGTCCCTCGCGACGGCCCCGTAACGCCCCCCCCCCCCCCCCCCCCGACCCTTGCTAGCGCCAGCCCGCGTCGCTGAGCCCTTAGCTTTAAAATAGCCCCTAATTAATGGAGACCCGATCCAGCCTGTCCCTTTGCTGCCCTCTCTCAGTGACGCCCTAAGCCGAGGCTCGTACCCCACAGGGGGTGCCTTTAGCGTAGTCACTTAGTTTATAAGTTTTTGCCCTGGCTGGAGGCCCTAAAAGTCACTTTTAAGGCACCACAGGATTGTCCGGTTAAGCAGTAACCAAACCTCAGGTTGAACTGCGAGATGCCATAAAGAAAAAAAAAAAAAAAGTCCTCCACAACCCAGTAAAGCACAAGGTAACACGATACCCCTTGGTAAGACTAGTTGTTAGACTTTCTGGCTTCTGAAAGTCAAAATAAAATATAACATAGATTTTTTGGTTTTATTTGACACATCCTCAATAAATAACTTTTTTTACTTAGGTACCATCTAAATACCTAATAATATAGGTCTAGCGATGCTGAATAATTTTCTAAATCATTTTTTGGTTGACCATTAACTTTGTGGCCCTAGCGAGCAATGCCGCGGGCATAACCAAGTGGTCCATTGTCATTGTAGAGATCGTGGGAACAACAGGTGAACTCGTGGGCTGTTATCTAATCTGATACGACATAATGTGACAATTTCACCAAATGACACCAAAACGAGACGCACGCGCCTGTTTTGCGAACCCTCTCCTTACTTAGTCGTTCACTCGTTTCCTTGTTATTCAGAAACTGCTGTCTATTTTCTATTCACAACAATACAATTCCAAGAAAAAGAGAGGGGGGAGCTTAATGGGCATAAAAAATACTTCTTCACAACGCTGTCAACAGGACACATGAACAGACTGGCAGCATTGCCACGTTGTATGGCAATGCTGATTTCTTGGCCCAAGAATAGACATTCACAGCATTCGAGTCACATGAAGAGTCGACCAGCCGCTTGGCGATGTCCCGAAAACCAAGATGGGCATTCGGACCCCATGGCAAAAGTTATCACTTCAAACGGCTCAAATATATAGCTTCCAAGAAGGATAATTGCGCCGTTTGTGGTTTTCGGCACCTGCAACAGGCGCCCCAGCAAAACACATCGTGCTAGGAAGATGAGATGGTGCAAGGGTGTCGACATAATTATGTTGCATCCAAACTTCCAAGGCATTATGGTTATCCCATCAGGTCTCTTCCCATCGTCGTGTGCCAAACCATTGGGCTCTAAAATAGAAAGCACCCCGATTGAGGCAAAAGGCAAGGATGTCATTAAGTTGTTTTCCTATTTTATCCTTCATCCACACTTCGAAACTGGTATTACAAAAATTGCAATTAAAAGTAAGTCTATCTAATCGTGAACCACTGAAGTAGGTACTTGTGATGAAAGTCAAAGTCTGCGATAGCGAGATTTACGCGGACTATATACAAAAACACACATTTCTTTTTCCCCCTTTAATTTTGAACTAAAATGTATATATTTTTTGTTGTTATAGTCTTACCAAGGGATGTCGTGTTACCTAATAACTGGGCTGTGGCGGTCAGATTGGCAGTCGCTCCATGTCATTATTATCATGTTAACTTTTAGATGCCCATTGCTAGGCATAGGTATCCCCCAAAGGGGTTTAGCCGTAATCGCCATGCTTGATCAATGCATGTTGTCGCTCCATGTAAAAAATTGTATTCAGCTGCATCCGGTCGACCCCAAGCAACCAAGCTGGGAAAAGGCGGCTAAGCAGATGCTGTAATGGCAGTTTGTAATATACACTCTATGTGAATTATAGATGTCTACCTATATCAGTTCAGAAGATACAGTACAGTCTAGTGTTCTGTTGGGCCACCCAACAAAATTATGGCTACAGAACCCTAATTAAGGCCACGTGACCGCGTGTTACGAACATGACTTCATACAAACCGTACATTATTCTTTTTAGTTTACCTATTCAAGTCTTGTGTCTAGTGTCCGCTTTTCCTGTTAAAGCTTCACCTCTGTCCCGTTACTCCATCGAACTTGAAATTCATGTGCATTTTCAATTACAGCGTACACAAGTCTACCGGCTAATTTAAGATGCAAATTTAGTCTGCTTTAACAGTTCATCGGGTATAACAATACCGGATTGTTACTGTCCTACTAGAATAGAGAGAGAGAACTCCCAACGAGGAAATCCGGAGGAGAACTAAAGTCACCGACATTGGTCGCAGAATCAGCAAGCTGAAGTGGCAGGGGGCTGGTCACGTCTGTCGCAGGACCGACGGCCGATGAAGCAGACTTGTCCTAGAGTGGAGACCGCGAATCGGTAGACGCAGCGTGGGATGCCCTCCAGCTCGATGGACCGATGACCTGAAGAAGATAGCCAGTGGTGGCGGATGCGGAAGGGCAGGGGACCGGGAAAAATGGCGCGCCATGGAGGAGGCTTATGTCCAACAGTGGACCAAAAGTAGGTTGAAGTGATGACTGTCCTATTGCTGGGCAAAGGTTCTTCTCATAGAAGGCATGATAATTGTTCATCACGCTTGCTTAAGGCCCTGCCCTGACCTAATAACCTTGAGCATTCGTTCCCTCTTCGCCGCGCAAGAGATACAGTAGCGAATACGCTCAAATTTTTAGAATAAAATCTTTATAAAATCACATTTTGGGATTTTGGAAAAAAAATCTAGCAAAATGTTCATTAATACATTGCCTATCCATTAGTGTTAATAGAAAATCGAAATAATGGTTACTTGCCGAGGAGATGCATGTTTTCAATAATTATTTTTCATTTCTGTGGTTTCGTTGTGAGGAGATTGTGGTTGTGCGTTGTTTGTGGGTGGTTGTGTTGTGTTGCTGTGTTGTTGATTGTTGTTGTTGTTGTGGTTTGTTGTGTTGTGGGGTTATTATACTTCATAAACAAAAACAAGAGCTACCATTTTGGAGTTAAGATTATGTAGAAATTTAACGTATTTTTTATTTGTTGGTATTTCTTTTGGATATGGAGTATTTCGGTCCGAAAAACTGCACAAAAAACGGCAAGCGCTGTGTTTTGGGTGATTTCAGACTTATATTGTTCATTATTAGTCCCGATTTTTCCTGCGATGTTTCCTTTAGCGATGTCAGTGATGTCTCAGATAAACATAAGAAGTACGGAGGCCAGCACATCAAGTTACCCCAATGTGACAAATTTCTTTGAAAGATTTTTAACTTTATTAAAATAGGATAAGGTTCATGTTCAATTGGGAACATTTGACAGTTTGGGATAGCTTGTTGTGCTGGCGTCTGTACCTACACGTCAATTATAAAAGTCACATAGATAGGTACTTAGCTCATAGCTGGTATCGAAGTGACGGCGGGCGCTTTAATTACTGGTCCATCATAACATTGCATAGATGAGTTTCTGTAATGTCTAGCACTCATACCTTAAATGTTCCCATAGAGTGGGACTTTTGATCCCTACTTGAGAATTGACATTACATTTTTTCCAAAATTTGTAAATGCAGTTCAGATAATATCTCAAAAAGTCAGATGTAGAATATTGACACAAGCTTGAAATTGAAATTGAACCTAATTTCATCACAAGGAACGAGCAAAAATCGTAATCCTGTACTGCTACTGAGAAATTACGAAAGAAAAATGCCAATAAACACTTTTACTACCAAAGAATTGAACGCAGGACCTCATGCTTATTTATGCGAAGCTGTAGCGCTAAAATTTTTGTCTTAATATTTCACCCCGATTTCGTAATACGCCACATTATTCTTAACAAATGAAGAACTACCTAATGGTTAAAAGCTTGGACTAGAATGCACTTGGACTACATGCTGTTCCTTCCAATATTCACCCTGAATGTCTACTATTAAAGTTAAAGAGGACTATAAAAAAAAACTAATAATTTTTAATTCGTAACGGTTCTCAGAGTATCATAATAAAGACCTATATCTTAAGCACCATTTGGTAGCATTTGCTGAATTTCGGTATCTATCAGAATTCTTACTTTCTTTCTTCTTCCTTACTTGCATACTCGTAAAATTCTACTTTGCTAGTAAATAAATAAAAACCATGGCAATATAAATGCGATGTTTTCTTGATATAACAATTTCGTTACATTGTTTTAAATCGGTACCTACAGTGACATCTATCGGTTTTCGCATACAACTAAAATGTAAACTGGTTACAGCATTTTACTATTCGGTGCGCGTCACTCGGTGCAAAGTATTGAGCTAAGCAAAACTTTAACTTAGTTGGAACTTAGTAAAGACAGGAATATAAAGATGGCGCCACTAGTTTCGTGAAAGCCTCTTTTGTGAATTATTCTAATTGCTAATTCAATCTTTTTTTTTTAACTTAGCTTGGTCGGTATTTATTTTTTATTGATCGTCTAAAGTTTCAATATAATTATGTAAATATGTATACACAATGTATCTATGAACTTGTTATTCTTAACACTATCTATATAGTGGTTTTTATGCAAGTTATAATTACTGTAATTATACAAAATATTCTTATCAATTATTTTGAAAGAGTAAGTATTCTTGCTCATTCTTCTCCATACGAAACTACGGAGGAGGCAACTAAAAAATGTATACACAATGTATCTATGAACTTGTTATTCTTTACACTATCTATATAGTGGTTTTTATGCAAGTTATAATTACTGTAATTATACAAAATATTCTTATCAATTATTTTGAAACAGTAAGTATTCTTGCTCATTCTTCTCCATACGAAACTACGGAGGAGGCAACTAAAAAAAGATTAAATTTTTCTTCTATGTCTTTCAAAAGTACCTTTTTATGGTCTACTGGATCAGTAAAAATTACTCTAATTCCTCCCCCCTTGTGTTGTTTCTTCAAAGCTGAGGGTCGTGACCTATTAGGAAACCAACTTTCCACAGATGATGTTGCACCAACTGCTCTGGGTTTCATCAACATGGACCGCATCGGCCATCTTTATGTTCAATGTGATGCGGATCTGATGGTCAGTCCAGCACACTGAACTCGTTCCTCCATGTCGTTTTCATTAATTGAAAGCGTCCAAAATCTAGTTGCATTTTTTTTTCTTGAACATTTTTTAATAATACGAGAATTGCTCCTCCAGAATTAATGTTACTTTAGTAACTGGGCGGATTCCACCAAAAGTGGTGGGACGAAGCCCAGGATCGGAAATGATGGAAGGTATGGAGAAAGGCTTTTGCCCAGGAGTGGGACAGAACAGGCTAACAAAAAAGAAAAAAAGTATTCAAAGATCAAAAATATGGAAAAGTCAGCAAAGAAACTTAAAGCCACTATAGTTTTGAACAGATTTTTTTCATTTTCATGTGTTGGTCATTGAAGTGAGTTTTTTTGCTGTTGTTTTGATGCAATTACGGTGCAGGAGTAATAAATGTTGAAATTGACCTCGTTTGATAATCCGTAAAATTTTGACCGGTGTAGAATGTTACTGCCGGTTCGTAAAATACTGATGCAGTCTCGTCGCAGTCTTTTGATTCGTGTAGATAGTATACTGAAACGAAAGCTAATATTGTAGTAGGTACTTATGTGTCAAATCGTGACAAAATAGAAATAGTTTTAATACAAAATCTAGGCACCATTTCTTTCTCGTCACCGGTTGATATTTTTTGACGTGATCATCATCATCATCATCATGTCAACCTTTAGACGCCCACTTGATTACTGGACATAGCTCCCCCAAGGGGGGGTTCAGCCGTAATCGCCATGCTTGGCCGATGCATGTTGGCGATCGCAGTAGGTGAACGCGCGCGCGCGCGCGGTTTAGTTTGACGTGATAACGTCTTATAAATCGATGAACACGGGCTGCACGCACGAAAAAGTGTCACGTTACGCCTAAGCCTGAGCGTGCAAGCGAGAGCGCGGAACAAGCGATAGAGACGGAAGTCATTATTTGTTTATGTTATAAATGTTAGCCATTACGTTTCTTTATGACGTTATAACGTAAAACTATCCATATCGTCCGTAAACCGACTTTACAGACAACCAATTTTTTTTTAATTAACCTTTTGACCCAGTCATGTATAGGCGACAAAACAAAATGTGCCCAGTACGCTATTGTCACGACTACATGACAGACTTCTACTATACGTAATTCCATAGAGTATGTAACTTAGCTTGACGCCGAGGGCACAATTTTGCTGTTTTTATGTGGTAATAACAACAATAAACGTTTATTTGGAACAAGTTTGAGAACACAGATTTACATTATGAAACGAAGATAGCTAGCTACAAAAGTTAAAACTGAAAAAATAGATTAAACTTACTTTGTGTCAGTGTTTATGTTTGTGGGGAATGTATGTGTTATGTTACCACAAGATTTTCTGTAGCTTCGTAGGAGTGTGATTTTAGGAATTCAGAGAACAGGTCAAAGGTTAAGGCGCTTCCCTGACCAAATAACCTTGACCATACATATCCCCTTTGCCGCAGAATCGAAATTCACACAATTTTTGGGGTTTTTTTGTTATAAAAAAAAGAGAAACCATCTTTTGAAATAAAATAAAACGTGAATTGTAAAGATTTCTAAGTTACCTATCTATTATTGTAATCCTCAAATTAATAGCACGTCAACTTTAGCAAAAGATACATGTTTTTAATTATTTTAGTAATATTTTTACAAAGAGATTTAGGTGTACGTAGGGTACATAAAAAAATAAGAACGTGGAATGTGATGATAGGATATTGAACATTAATAATATGCTTTTAGATGTAGTTTGTTTCTCTTGATTAATTAGTTAATAGCCCCTGAATAACGAAGAAAAACACACTTTAGTTTCGGAAGTCGGTGGCAATACAAAACAACAAACAGAACAAAGCCACCGACTTCCGAAACTAAAGTCATGTGTGTTCTGTGCTAAAGTTATTTGTCACTTTTTAGTTTTTTTTTAAGGCGGTTCTCTTTTTTCCAAAAAAATGTTTTTATTGTTTGTTATTGGTTCTATGTGATTGGACCTCAAAAGCATTTTCCTAGTGGGATAACTCTGGTACTATTAAATATAATTAAATAAAATCAGTACTTTAGCTTGAGTCGGACATGTTTCATGAGATTATAAATAAAGTATATTTTAAAAGCAAACCATTTATCCCTAGGATTCGGCGGATAAAAAAATCTGTTACCCTTAGTTAACGTTCTATCAAACAAATAGTTGTCAACACGTCATTGGGACACATACTTTGGCACTTTCATACAAATAGTTATCCGTAGTAAGCCACAGACCCTCTCATCGATAGATATCGTGTGCCGGTTAGATTTCCTAACAAATAATTGGGACATTATAACCACAGACAGATAGATTTTTCTATTACCAGTATGTCAAAATTGGAGATAAGATAGGTAATTGGGTTTGGCCGTTAATCTCATAACATCTCCCGCTGTCTGTTCGCTTAGTTCTATTAACTCCGCAAGGGATATTAACGCAGTCAGCAATTGACAGAGTGATTCAAGAGGAAGATTTATATGTATAGTTTAGTTTTATCTATGTTGCACCTGTGCAAAGCCGGGTTCATCATCATCATCATCAGCCTGAAGCCGTCCACTGTTGAACAAAGGCCTCCCCCATAAGAGGGGCAGGCGTCTTGGGGATCGCAGTGAAGTTGTTAAGCACACGGAAGCCGCTGCTGCCCGACTTCCGGATTTTCCCTTAGTCGCCTTCGACGACACCCTCGGAATGAAATGGGAAAGCCGGGTTGTGTCCTTAGTATTATTATAACAATAAAATAGAAATATGTAAAAAAATCATTTGGACGAAGTCACGGGCATAGACTAAGAGTTTTCACTTTTAGATTGTGATCGCCACGAGAGTGAGTTTCTAAATGAACTTTAAAGATAACCAGACAATAGGTTAAGTTTAGAAATAAAACAAAATTAACAGGTACTAACCTCCTAGCCTCATGCAGTTAACGCCATAGAGATGACATAAATCGGGGAAGTAAACCATTGTAACAAAATCTTCAGTCGTTGCGCAAACATGATCGCCACCTGGCGTGCAAGTCATTCTTAGGTAGCAATTGTGCTTCGCAAACACGTAATAATAACGCTGTAATGATACAATCTCATGAAAACCAAGAAAGATACCTATTAATAAAATTATACTTTATTATATTAATATATTTAGTCCGTGTGGTGTCGGACGTAAAGAAAATAGCACCATCCCATATCTTCCCGTGGGTGTCGTAAGAAGCGACTTAGGGACTTACCAGAGAATAGGCAGCAGCGTTCTCTGTGCCTTTGTAACAACCATAATATGATCGCCAATCCGCCTGCCAAACGTGGTGATTATGGCAAAACTCCCCCTTGGGGAGGCCTAAGTCCAGCTGTGAACGTCTTTCGGCTAAAATGATGATGATGACTTTATTAAGAGACCAGGGGGCCAAGTCTGCTATTTTTATGATTTCGTCATTCCAACACGATCCCATTGTCATTTTGCTTAAAGTTCGTAATCTGCTAAATTCATAATGGTCGATCATTGGTCGGTCGAATTAAAAGCAATGACTGCACAATGACGTTCTAATGGTAGGTCACTGATCAAAGGAACTGTCAAAATTTTAGCATATTACCGCCTAAATCATGCAGTCATTCAGTTGTCAGTTTGTACGAGATATCATTCTATATCATTTCTTTCAATGGCGTGTCAGTGGTTGACCATTGGAAAGTCATAATGACGCCATTATATTAGTAGATTACCAAACATGTCAAAATAGAAGCGTTTTACCTAAAATAAAACGCATATTAAATTACTTACCTAAATTCGAAGCTTAATTTATTGAGATGGCAACACCGTGTTCCCGCTGATTTCCCTACTCTTTCTATCATATACACCTCTCTTTCGCACAACCTCCACCCTTCACCTCTCCTTCACCACCTGGCAGGCTCGTCGCTAGCAGCGTTCGAGTCTCTTGCTCATTGTGTTGAAAATCAACAGGCAGAACCTTAACTTAAGCTTCGAATTTAGGTAAGTAATTTAATATGCGTTTTATTTTAGGTAAAACGCTTCTATTAAATAACTTGACCGTAAATTCGAAGCTTAATTTATTGAGACGTGTTTGTTGTCGCCTGGTGGTGAAGAACGCCAATGTGAACGTTATTGTTCATTCATCAGTCTGTACCATGAAGATGTAGGTAAACTTCATGGTCTGAACCATGTAGATAACTCATGGTATACCTAGCGTATGTATACGAATATTTAAGTTCAGTGTAGGTTGAAGGGAGTACCAGTACCAATATGTAAATTAAAAATAATGATCTACAAAAGAATCATATTATTATCATAACCAAAAAATAGGTAATTTTCAGACTACTTAAATCATGTAAGATATGATACAATTTATCTATAAATTACCTACTCCTTAGTGCCAATACGTTGAGTCACAATACTCATACACAGTAAGGTATTTAATCAGTTTACAGTATCGAACAAATTAACAATAGTACTTAACACTTTCACTGTCTGATTAACAGACACAATAGTTAAACAATCAACCTGAACCGTATGTGGTTCATGGGACTGGGAAAGGGTTAAATGAATTAGAGACAAGAAGCTTATAGGTAAAGAGACAGCAGGCATAACCTGGCGTTTGTAAACAATTGTAAAGTATTTTCAGCTATCCAGTTACCTCTAGCTAAAATGTTGTCAATTGGAAGATTGTCGGACCAGTTTTTAGAAGCAACTACAGACCGAAAGCTATCAGGTCGGGTCGCTATTGTATTAGCTTCTAATAAAAGAGATTTAATCCAACCTGCTATTATTGCTCGCGAGGCAGGTCTTGCTTGGCCCCTAATCTATACATATAATAAATTTATAAATAGATTACTGGATGATGCCATATTTCGTTTATCTTTGACGATTTTAATAGTTTGTTGTATCCAATATTCAGGGTCAAGATTTCTGTTACTCGAATTTTTTTTTTTTTTTTTTTTAAATTAATTTCCAACCTGATTGCCTATAAGTTGCAGAATCAGTTTTGGATCGAAAAACCGGCTAGAAAATGATATTATCGTTAGACATAATCAAATGTTCTGAATCAACACAAAGCAGAGTCAAGTCGTGTAGATATTCGCCTGCCCGAACAAAGTAATAATAATGCGGCGGTATGTCTGGATGTAGCAAAAATATTATTTGAACCGATGGAACTATTTCTAAATAAGAAACAAGATCGTCCATGTTCCAGATCATGGTTCTGCTTGCTACCGGTTGTTTGAGAGCAATCAACTTGAAAACATGCTTAACTAAAGTATGAGAACTTAAAAGGCCAGCGGAATCCGCATTACATAGTGTAGAAATTACAGATTTATGTAGAAGAATAGAATTGTAAGAAAGTTAATCGATTAAAAATAAATCTGCCAAGAACCGTACCACCACTGAACCTCCTGAAGGAATAGGGTCAAGTTTAAGTTCCTTTGCCCATTTAATCCACCGTAACCAATCTAGGTACTCTGTAGGTCTTACGAGTTGAGTTCCGCCATGATGATTGTAATAAGTAAATCAATTTGATCAAAATTCCAGTCTAAAAGATTTTGATCCCACCAACACATCTCATACTTCTAGAGTTATATCCTAGACTTTTGGAGGTGGAAGGTCCGTTGATGTGTCTACTAGGCTTTCCGTATGGTGAACGGACTGTGACTTGCTTTCAGGTCCAGAAAACTCGATCCCACCGAGGAACAACTAGGAGGTAAGTTCCGGAGGCTTGATTGAGTTGCATTAGAACTCTTGGTACAATACGAGGTGGTGGGAATATCCAGGCAAATTGAAAGTCCCAATTCATCGAAAATGCATCGTGATGAATTCCTGTTTGTCGTTCAAATCTAATGACACATAGTTGGTAACGACATGTGTTGTTTTTGATGCAAATAGGTCTATAACGGGGGTCCCAAATTTTCTGAATCTTTTCTGTGCAATGGGGTATTAAGTGCCATTCCACAGCGCTTCGACGCCGAGATAGGCGATCGGCAAAAATATTGAATCTGCCTGGTAAATGAAAAACTTTTAGAGCGGTATAGTGCTGATGCTGATCCAGAACTTTGAATACCTCTTTTGTAATATTCATCAAAGGTTTTAATATTATCCCCCCCTCGTTGCGCAGGTAAGCAACTACTGTTTTGTTGTCTGACTGGACTAGGACTGTAGAGGATCGCAGATGCAGATAATGGTCTTGTAGGACTTTTAAAATGGCCAACATTTATTTTTGGTGGCAATGTAACAGAGCTTCCTTCTTGTTCCAAGGGCCTGACAGAGACCAAATGTTCAATTGTGAGCCCCAAGCTAGATCGGAGGTATCTTTTGTTAAGAAATGATTTGGTGGTGAACTGTGAATTGAAGACGAGGTCTGATAATTCTGTAGTCACCATTTCAAATTTGTCTGTGCCTCTACTGATAAAGCATGTGGCTCCTTTGATTATTTCGCCATTGAGTTTAAAAACTCCAGCAAACTCCGATAATTTAGTCGGACTTTTGGTACTGCAAAATTTAGAACACCGACCCGGCTATGGAGATCCTTGACCGTCACTCTCATGTCCTCCAATTTTCGTGACACGTTGGTCGGAAGGTTGTGATATTTTTCCTTTGGGAGGCGTTTTTGATTGAGCCAGGGGTCCCAATGAATACCTAGGTAAACTAGGTTCGTTTGAGGAATTAGCTTGAACTTTGAAAAATTTATCTGCCAACCTAAGTTCTGGATTCTGTCTACGACTAACTGAACCAGCGATCTCAGAATGTTGATATTCTGATGAGCAATCAAACAAATCGTTTAAATAAACAACGACGCGAATGCCTTCTCGTTCTCGCAAGGTCTGAGCGATCCAATTGGTTGAAGAAGCGAAAACCTTTGGAGCTGTGCTGTGTGTCCAAAAGGCAGGCATGTCATTTGGAGTAATTCCCCGTTGTAAATTAGTCGTAGGAAACGTTTTTGGGACTTTGTTATTGCCAAATGAAAGTAGGCCTGGGAAAGGTATATTATGCAAATCCAATCTCGGGGTTGGAGAAAATCCGGCATTCGAAACATGTTTATAAGCTTGAACCGATATGTGAGAACAAACCTCGTTTAGGGCTTTCAAGTTGAAAATCGACCGAAAGGAACCGACGCCTTTCGGAACCAAGAACAATGTTGATAGAAAACTTGGGGACAAATCTGCAATTTCGAGAACACCCTGCCTTTTTATTTGATTTATGACTATCGACATTTCCGTCGAAATGGGAATAGCCATGGCACTCTTTTTTAAATTTGGTACAATTAGTGGTGGCCTTTGAAGAAATGGTATTCGATAACCTATTATTCATTTGATAAGGAATTTCGGAGCTTCCAAGTTTTCCCAACAATGGACAAACCGGGATAACTGGCCGTTTCTGAACCTGACGCTCGTAGGCCTCGAGTCAATACTTACGATTTTTAGAGGCACCAGTGGTTGTATTTTGGTTTGTGTTTTTGAATAATTGTCCATTGATAGATCGATTTTAGTGTCTAGGTCGTAATAGAAAGGAACCCCTGGTATTGGATGATCCCCGTCGATTAGAGCTAATATTGCCTAGATATCCCTGAGGATATTGAGAATAGCTACCTCTCGGAGGAGCATTGTGCTTCGAATGTTCAGCTTGCGCATGACAACATTCGGGTGTCACAGTCTGTGAAGGCCCAAGGTAACAGCCCGCCCTCTTCGGAGGGCGGTTGTCAGATATAGTTCTGCTAGGTCCTGTTTAAGGGGTAACGCTAGTGTAGCTTTAGGAGGAAAGAATGCTTTCTTGATCCCACCAATTTTCTCTAGAGCAGTCGTAAATGAGTCGGCATTAAAAAGATGTTGGCACAAAGGTAGTAAGTATTTTACGTAAGGCCGATTTTATAAAAGGATCGTATAATTTTGTTATCCCGTCTCGTCGCATATGAATTATTTCGTCCCTATGACCGCATAATAATTGCAACAAATCGGATGAAATTTTATGTATATATCGCCGTTTAAAAATAACTCGATCATCTTTTCTTGTAAATTATTAAAATTCAAATCTTGTTGATCTTTTGCCCACGATAACAAACTTTTGATTGCTTCTTGTAGAACCTCTCTAAATTTTAATAAACCGAAGGTCTGGGCAGCCTAGGCTCTGTCAACTTGATCCAATTGTCGCAATGACTCAAACGCTTTAATTTCATCATTTATTTCTAACTGTACGAAACCCGGAGAATGACTGTATTTTTTGTGTTTCGGCAAAACGAACTTCACACCAATGGCTATTATCAAAGTGCTGGATACTGTTTAAAGTAGTTAAAAAGTCTTTAGGAGCTACAGGAACCGTCTGAATAGTAAACTCAATGCAAGGGTCTTTTACGGCTTTACTGGAACTACCCGCACCCTCTTTATTATCAGAAAATAATTCGCAGCTTTCGTTCAAATCTATACATGATACATTATAAAAATCAGCCGAATTTACAGGAGTACAGGTTATTACATTCTTATTAGCAAGTAATTTACGCAGCTCACTTTTTCCCTAAATAATTATCGTACCTATGACCTGAACGTCGTGAACGTTTAGATTTTCTATGACGGTGGCACCTAGCACGTCTCCGTTTGCGACCCATTGATGTACATGAGCTACTAGAACTCGATGAAGTACTACTAGAACTGCTAGAAGAAGTACTGGACGGTCTCCGAGCTACCGACGTATCACCGGAAATGATTTCGGAAGGTATAACTTTATTCATCCTAGCAACAGATAAATCGTAACCGCTATGAGTATTCATCAGCCGTTTATAAAATACGAAATTTACTAGCAGGTGCACTTTTTCATTGTGTTTTTTTTTTTTTTTTTTGTAATATGAAGGTAGAACTAAAAAATAATTATTAAATCCTAATGTGACCTCATTTCACATCACAAACGGAAATCGGTTGGTTGATGATCCTTTGTTAGATCCGAGGGTAAAACAATAAAATAATATTATAATAAAATCATACAAAAGATGAATCAGTAATTATTGGTGAGACCCTTTTGTTAGATTATATTATAAAGTTGATAGAAACGAACAGTAAAACTGTTTGAAAAAATATATAATTTGAATAAACACTCACGTGAATGATGCTCACAGCTTTCTCAGTAATAATTTCTCAATAATATTTAAGGGATATACGGTTAGTCGTTATGTAGTTCGTAACCGTACTTTTAGCAGCGGGAAACAGAACGCCAATGAGCAAGAGACTCGAACGCTGCTAGCGACGAGCCTGCCAGGTGGTGAAGGAGAGGTGAAGGGTGGAGGTTGTGCGAAAGAGAGGTGTATATGATAGAAAGAGTAGGGAAATCAGCGGGAACACGGTGTTGCCATCTCAATAAATTAAGCTTCGAATTTACGGTCAAGTTATTTAATCAACAATTATGAAATCAATGATAGACCATTCTGATACTATTGTAATAGCAGACTTGAGGCCCAGATGGAATGACCACAATGCCGTGGAAGTTGGGTAGGCCTTTGGTGTGGGATGCAACTTGTGTCGACACCCTTGCGCCATCCCATCTTCCTAGCACGTCGTGTTGTGCTGGGGCGGCTCCTGCCGAAAACCTCAAACGGCGTAAATGTAACAACCTTCTTAGAAGTTATATGTTTGAGCCGTTTGGGGTAGAAACACTAGGGCCATGGGGCCCGAGTGCTTACCTTGTTTTTAGGGACATAGCTAAGCGGCTGGTCGACTCTTCACGTGACCAGAGGGCTGGCCTTTTCTTGGGCCAAAGAATTAGCATTGCAATCCAACGTGGTAATGCTGCTAGCCTTTTGGGCACTTGTCCCATTGAGAGCGAGGCGGATGAGTTTTTTGATGCCCTGTGAGCCCTCCATTGTACTTAATTTATTTTATATTTATTTTTAAGCTTCCTACCTCCTAAAGTGTTTATATTAATGTAAATAAATATGTGGCCTTTTTGTTTGTACTTATTAACTTAACATAAACAATTTTTCAGTTAGACTGGAAGACCCACGGATATAGGTAGACCCAACATAAGTGGGAAAGGGCTAGTCAGATAACGATAGGTAATTTTAATGTTGAAAAAAATAAAGTTCTTTTGAAATATACACTTTTTGTGACAACTCCTGGATATTATTTATCTACTAGTAAACTAGTCTGTCGGCATTATGGGTCGCGTCAAAGAAGTTGACTCACTATGACATCGGTGAAGGAAACCAGGGTCTTATATCATAATGTGAGTCTAAAATCGCCAATCCGCCTTTAGCGTGTGTGGTGATCAATGTTCGTGCCTTCTCTATGTATGTATATAGAGAAGCCACGAACATGAAAAGACATTTGCCAGGCAGTAGGACAGTAATACATGGGTATTATTATAATAATATCAAAATTATAATTAGTACTGAATTGAAGTTGTTACTGTCAAAATGAACCTATCAAAATACTCCATCAAGGAACCACATACATACTTACGCCGTCGAATGTACCGCATCATTTCAGTCGAAAGACATCCACTGCTGGACATAGGCCTCCCCTAAGGGGGGGTTTTGCCATAAGGCAGGCGGGTTGGCGATCGCAGTATGGTTGTTACAAATGCACAGAGAACGCAGCTGCCCATTCTCTGGTACGTCCCTTAGTCGCTTAATACGACACCTACGGAAAGATATGGGATGGTGCTATTCTTTACGTCCGACACCATACGGACAATGTACCTAGTTGATGTATAAACTACATACTTACGCCTTCAAGTGTAGATGTACACTTACCTCGGGTGCCTATAAAAAAGAATTGTTAATCTTAAAACAAACAACACTTAACATATTTTAATAAACAACGGGTAAAAATGAATACTAATAGAATGTCGGTATCCGACATTCTATTAGTATTCTTTATTTCTAGAAGGTTTTTTTTTGTGTAAAATCGAAAATTATGATGTATGAAAGGTATAGGTGTGAAATAGAAAAAATGCCTACACCTGCCCTCGAGTGATTTGTTTAACCCTGTAACCGCCACGTCAAAAAGCAGAAACGTGCTGTCGGTCTCAAGTTAAAGTCAAAGTCAAATCATTTATTTCAATTAGGGCGGGTTGTTTCAAACAGTGGGTTAACGTTACATACGGACGGTTAAAAAGGTTATATGGGCGGGTTGCTTCAACTAACCATTACCGACCGGTTAATAGTCAAAAATGGCGCTAACTATCGTCAAATCAAAAGAAATGGATTGTTTCACAAAATCATACGTCAAAAAGTTACTATTACCATAACCGACCAGTCATCGTAATTTTGTGTTGTCAAACAGCTACTTCAAACATCAAAATATTATGGAATCTCTTTTTGAATAACTTTAACTGACGGATTTTATTGTCATGAAACAACCCGTTACATTTTACGTACGTTAAACATCGCACGTAATAGTAAATTTTTAACCGTCCGTATGTAACGTTAACCGACTGTTTGAAACAACGATGTTTAACGTACGTTAAATGTAACGGGTTGTTTCATGACATAAAAATCCGTCATAATATTTTGATGTTTGAAGTAGCGGTTAACACAAAATTACGATGACTGGTCGGCTAAGGTAATAGTAACTTTTTGAAACAACCCATTTTTGTGATTTGACGTTAGTTAGCGCCATTTTTTACTATTACCGGTCAGTAATGGTTAGTTAAAGCAACCCGCCCTTAGATCATTAAAAGGCACTTTTGAACGTCATATAAAAAAGGTTGATTCTAGTTGCCCCTTCCAAAAGGTAGTTTCGAATGGAGAACAATGGGCGAGAAACTCCATACTTACTATTTAAAAAAAAAAGTGTCAAGCTACGACTTCATCCTTTCATGCTTACAATACAAAATAGTTGTGAGTGAATTTTGTCATCTAGATTCAATATAATTGACGTAATTGACGTAAACACTAGTCCATGTCTTTGTTCTCTGTTATTTGTAAATGTTTGTGTTTATGTTGTTGATGTGCCTTAAGAATAAATAAATAAATAAAGAAAGGGGTATTCAGTATAAGTTTTGCTGGGGCGGCTGCTGCAGGTGCCGAAAACCTTAAACGGCGCCTTCTTGTAAATGTCGTATCCGGTTAATAGTACGAACGTGGAATGAATCCAAGCCCACCATTATCGAGAACACGTGATCTACCACTACTTTTGGCGCGCTTCTACAGAGTCGTGATGTTTTCAGCCCACAGCGAGGAAGACATTCAGAATTCAATCTCAAATCTTAACTTTGGGTAATTTATTGAATCCAAGGCCAAACTAGCTGCCAAAAAGCTGGGAGTCCTCGCAAAGGTGCGAAAGTACTTCACGTCGGAACAGCTGCTCAACTTATACCAAGCACAAGTTCGATCGTGCATGGAGTACTGTTCGCACCTTTGGGATGGATCGGCAAAATACCAACTGGAGGCATTGGAAGTCATCGATAGACGTGCCAAGAGGCTCATAAACAACGACTCCCTGGTTAGGGCTAAGCTCCAGAGCCTTGAACATCGCCGCACCGTTCCTAGCCTTTCGGTCTTTTATCGGGTACATTTCGGAGAGTGTGCTTTGGAATTGCACATTTTAATTCCCTCATCCCCGTTCCATCATCGGACGAGCAGAGATACGGCGAAGCGTCACCGCTATATGGTTGAAGTTCCACGGTCTCGAACCAAGCGCTTTGACTCCACATTTATTGTGCGAACTGCCAGACTGTGGAAATCCCTGCCCGCCTCTCTGTTCCCTGATAAGTATAATCTGGGTATCTTTAAGGCACGAGTGAACCGGTTCATCTTAGGCAAGCGTGTTCCAACTTAGGCCGCATTATCACTTACGATCAGGTGAATTGCGGTCAAACGCAAGCCTATATAATAGTAAAAAAAAAAAAAAAAAATCAGTGTCTGATCGCATCGGAGCTATGACATCCCAAAACTGTACTCGATTCGTTGTGTTTAAGTGTTACTATGTCTATTTTAATTTAAGTCTGAGTTTATTTTAAATTGAGCTTGAAATTATGGTTTTAATAAACGCCGTGTATTGTGCCCTATACCCAGTGTGTTTGCATTTCACGAAACCCAACGTCTGCCCACATGATGACCGAATCTAACAGAGTAAATCCTGACGATCCGACATATATTTGAGCCGTTTGGGGTGGAAACTCTAGGGCCATGGGGTCCGAGTGCCCATATTGTTTTTCGTGACATCGCCAAGCGACTGGTCGACTCTTCACGTGACCCAAAGGCTGGTCTATTCTTTGGGCAAAGAATCAGCATTGCAATACAATGTGGCAATGCTGCCAGCCTGTTGGGCACGTGTCCCGTTGACAGCGATGTGGACGAGTTTGATGCCCTTTGAGCTCCCTGCCTTTTTCTTGGAATTGTAAATAATATTATTATTTTGATTTTTAAGATTTGTATGGGCGAATAAAGTATGAATAACTTTTAAAAATAAATATATATATATGTAAAGAAATAAATTCAACTAATATAAATTAGGATGAGTCAAGGAACATAATTAACAAAGGCAATAAAAAACAATGTAGTTCTTTGCGCTTTATTTTCGTATAAAAGTCAGTCATAGATCCGTGACCGTGGCAATACCGGGTACGTTTTGTTTTATCATCTGTAGGTACTATAAGACCACAGATATATTTAGACCTATCTGTGAGTATGACTGAAATACTTTATACACACTATAATATGGTGGTTTTTATGCAACGTACATCGTATTCCCTTAGAGTTATACAATTACTGTAACTAGACAAAATATTGTTGCCAATCATTTTTAAAGAGTAAGTATGGAGTTTCTTGCCCATTCTTCTCCACACAATACTTTCTTGTGGAAGGGGAAACTAGAATTCTCTTTTATGACGTTCAAAGTGCCTTTTATTAGTCTAATTGAAATAAATGATTAACTTTGATTTTGTGGCGGTTAAAAAGTTAATATCTAGCGAGGCGAAGGCCTGTTTTTAGACTTTCCAAGATAGTACGTAACTTCTATGAGGGAGCGCTTGAATATGATTCAAATAGTTTTACAAAAGCGTTTGGCACAATTAACTACAAATATGGGTGGTTTGGTCCAGGCCACCTAATTTAGAGAGATCAAGCATTTGATGTAGCTTTAGTATATGAACATAACATACCGGTTCGAAGGTAGTAGGTGTCGTTGATGGCTGAAATTAAGAAAATTATAAAATTACAGACTGTAAAAATACATGTTAACATAACTCTATTTAAATGTGTAAATAGTTTGTATGTTATCATGACATACCTCGGTAGTAGTGCTAGTAGGCATGGCAGTAGATGATTCCTGGGCGAAAATAAAAATTACAGTGTATAAAAATATTTTTTAAAATAACTCTTTATAGATGTGTAAACAATTTGAATGTTATCACGACATACCTCGGCAGTATTGTTAGCAGGCACGAAAGTAGATGATCCCTGGTCGAAAATAAAAATTACAAAGTGTAAAGATATATTTTAAAATAATTTTATTTAAATGTGTAAAATTTTGGATGGTAACACGACATACCTCGGCAGCAATGTTAGCAGGCACGACAGTTATAGATGATTCCTGGTCGAAAATAACAATTACAAAGTGTAAAAATATATTTTAAAATATTTTGATTTAAATGTGTAATAGTTTGGATGTTATCACGACATACCTCGGCAGTATTATTAGCAGGCACGACAGCAGATGATCCCTGGCCGAAAATAAAAATTACAAATTGTAAAGATATATTTTAAACAATTCTATTTAAATGTGTTAATAGTTTGGTAACACGACGAACCTCGGCAGTATTGTTAACAGGCACGATAGTAGATGATCCCTGGCCGAAAATAAAAATTACAAATTGTAAAAATATATTTATTTAAATGTGTTAATAGTTTGATAACACGACAAACCTCGGCAGTATTGTTAACCGGCACGACAGTAGATGATCCCTGGTCGAAAATAAAAATTACAAAGTGTAAAAATATGTTTTAAAATTCTATTTAAATTGTTACCAGTTTGTATGTTATCACGACATACCTCGGCAGTGCTGTTAGTAGAATCGGCAGTAGATGATCCCTGGTCGTAAATAAAAATTACAGAGTGTAAAAATATATTAAAAAATAACTCTATTTGAATTGTTACCTGTTTGTATGTTATCATGACATACCTCTACAGTACTGTTTGCTGGGATGACAGTAGTTGATCCCTGGTCGAAAATAAAAATTACAAAGTGTAAAAAAATATTTTATAATAAATCTAATTATTAGAACAAAAGCGTGCAATCTATGGTACAAATATTAGACTACGCTATAATTAAAACAAAAAGAAACTTAGTAGCAGCATTTTTAAACGACTTCAAAAAAGAAGGTTCTCTGTTTTACCCGTATGTACAGTACGGCCGACGTATCTTGGCGGTCCTGAAGATAGCCGATTAGGTGCGCAATGGATCTATTAGGAACGAAATTATGAACTGCGCAGCTAATCGGCTAACTTCAGGACCGCCAAGATACGTCGGCCGTACTGTATGTGTGTATGTTCTTGATTTTCTGAAAAACTACAAATGGATTGAGTTTTCGCTATCCAACTGCATATTTTTCTGGGAAGTTTTTAATGTATAAACCGTTGTCTTAGTTTATATGACAAAAGAGCTATAGCCTCAAAACAAAAGAGTAAGTCAGTGAATTTTCAATCAATCTGTGAGTGATATACATATAGACCTTTTATATACTAAATTATATTTCTGGTATACATAATATATACCCACGTTTGTATCTTTTTAACTTTTTTAATTATTACTTTTTTGTTATGCACCCGCCATGTTATCTCTTCACCACCCTTAGTTAACTGGTAGAGAATGCCTAAGGCATTAAGTCCGCTTTTGTGCATGAAGTATAAAATAATAAATAAGTAAATATGCTTGATCCAATTTTTACCATGTCTTTTACAGTTTCTGAACAGAAATGTTACTGGTTCGAAATAATTATTTCTTTTTTTGTTCTTTTTTTTTTAAAGAAACGTCGCCCCACTCTAAGTATTTCTCCTGTGTCGTGGGTGTATTTACATTCATAAACTCACATGCACAAACAGCCAGGCCCGGAACAACTATCTGTAGGCCATACAAATATTTGTTCCGTGCAGGAACCGAACCCGCGACACGCAGCGTAGCAGTCGATCGCTCAACCACTGCGCCAACCGTGGCGTCAATTGTTGGGGAGACATTTATTTCGAACCGATAATTATTCTGCTCTGTAACTATAAAACAAAAAATCAAGCCGACCTTTTTTTAAAAAATATTCAAATAGCCTTTGGCCGCAACTCCTTTGATCTTAAGTGATGGTGCGGCCTAAGGTGGACCACGCTTGCCTAAGAAGAACCGGTTCAGTCGCGTCTTGAAGATACCCTGATTATACTTATCGGGGAACAGAAAGCCGGTGAATTTCACGTGAAGTCTGGCAGAGAGAATCAAGGCAGGATTTGTACAAAAAAAAATAAGGTGTTTAGAGAAGTTGAAATTGTAATTCTTATAATCTTGGGCACCTAAAGAGTATCTAAGGCATTTGCAATATTTTTAAAACCCCGCAATAAAAATGAATGTTACATGTGAATAGTTTAACGAAAAGCTCATCATTTCAGAACGAAACGGTGCGGCGGCGCTGACAGTAGCAGTGATACTGGCAGCCGCCGTTTCCCAGTTCTTACACTGGAATTGCATCGTTTTATGGGAAATAATATCACAAATAATGACAGGAGCGGAATTAACAACGATTCACATCACCTGTCTGCCAATTTGATAGCTCCGTTCATGTCACTTCCGTTTTTTTATAAACACAAAATGGGCAACGAGATGAAACGAAAAACTGTAACTTTCACCTTCGAAATATTTTAATTAAGCGGGGGTATAAAAATTTGGTCAATATATCAATTTACGCATGGTAATGTATTCTTCACATTGGAAAATATTGTAAAGCCGCTAAATATTCTTTTTTCATACATTAGAATGTATGCATGGATCTCGCCATGATTCTTTGATCAAGCACGTCACCGATTGATTACAGGCTCAACATTATTTTGGAAGACTCCTAAAACATCAGCAGACGAGTAGTTCGAATCGGAGTGTAATCCAAGCCTACATGAGGCCTACCCGAGTAGATTGATAGAAACGACAATATATGCTGGGTTTATTTCTTAATCTCCTGTTAGAAATTAATCGAGACCTGCCAGTATTTTGTATTTAAAACTTTATTCTAGTTTTGGTATTAAGTTTTTAGTTGTGTATTAAGATTTAAGAACTTTAATAAGACCACTGTGGTTACGGATCAAAGTTGTTTTTTTTTTTTCTATTTGTTTTTTGTATCTCTCGCAAGGAAATGGTACAATTAAAGGTTAGATCAAAATCATAAGGGATTTGGTTAAATTACGGCAGATGTTACAATAACAACTCCGTTGTGTCATTTCCCTGAAATGGTTAGTGATTTTATCAAATCCCAGAACCGTTTAGTGAAATGTTAAAATAACAATGTGATTATCACTAACTTTCTTCAGGAAAATGACCCAACGAGTGGTTATTGTAGCATTTGCCGTACCGTTTCCCTCCGACATACCTACCCATAATTACAGGATTTTTTTTGTTGCTTAATACAAATACAATAGTACAATAATCTTAAGTTAAGCACCACATATTTTGACCTTTGCTAGTTTAGAAAATATGTCTCCTCGTCTAAAGTTAAACCTGCTTTTGTAATAAGATTACGGGTACCTGTATATTACTGTACCGGACACTGGAGGTACGTTCATTTGAAGAATAAGGTTTTTAAATATTCTCTTCAGTCTTTATAGAGAGTTTGGTTTGACCTTCACCTCTCTCTTCTTTAAAGTAAGTATGGAGTTTCTTGCTTCAGAGGAGCGCGTGGCTTAGTAAAATCTCGGATATCTATGGTAAAATCCGTACAAATCGATCGGTCAAAGGTTAAGCTACGCTTGCCGCGGTCGGTCTGTGGATGGGTGTCCATACATTTCATACCGAGTTCCCTTCCTGCCTCGGAAAGTATGTAAAGCAGTTGGTCCCGGCTGTCATTTGTAGATCTTTGACAGTCGTTATGGGTAGTCAGAAACCAGAAAGTCTGACAACCAGTCTTACCAAGGAGTACTTATCGTGTTACCCAGTAACTGGGTTGTAGTCCCATAGGCAGTCGCTCCATGTAAAACACTGGTATTCTGCTGCATCAGGTTAAACTGGAAGCCGACTCCAACATAGTTGGGAAAAGGCTCGGCAAATGATGGAGTTTCTTGCCCATTCTTCTCCATACGAAACTACATTTAGGAAGGGGCAACTAGAATCAAATTTTCTTATATGACGTCTTAAAGTGCCTTTTAATAGTCTAAGGGCGGGTTGCTTAAACTATACATTACTGACCGGTAGGAGTCAAAAATGGCGCTAACTATCGTCAAATAAAAAAAATGGGTTGTTTCACAAAATCGTAGGTCAAAAAGTTACTATAACCATAACCGACCAGTCATCGTAATTTTGTGTTGTCAAACAGCTACTTCAAACATCAAAATATTATGGAATGTCTTTTTGAATAACTTTAACTAACGGATGTTAGTTATGTCACGAAACAAGCCGTTATATTTAACGTACAGACGCCAGTACATCAAGGTACTACAATCTATCACATTTGGCTAGTTGAGAGCAGAAGTAACCCAAGTGACATTTTGTGACTTTTGATATATTAATCAAAACGCGTTTTTATTGATTTTAAGAGTATTTAATAGATTAGTAATCCAAGTGCCAACAATGACGACACGGTTGGCGCAGTGGCTGAGCGATCGACTGCTGCGCAGCGTATTGCGGGTTCGATTCCCGCCCAGGGTAAACATTTGTGTGATGAGCACTTGTGATTGCCGTGTGTCTGGGTGTTGTTTATCTATATGAATGTATTTACAAAAAAAAAAAAATGCACACACTTATGTGTGTGTATATCAGCTGTCTGACACCCATAGTACAGGGTCTCCCTAGTTTGGGGTCAGATGGCCGTGTGTGAAAATGTCCCCACATATTATTATTATTATTATTATTAATGAACATGGATTATTTCTCCACTGAGTCAAAATCACTGGTGAAGTTATCCAAGTAGCATACACTCACTTGGATCACAACTCCACTAACAAATTATGTTTTTAATGGCTATGCAGAAATGTCAAATATAGGTCTTTGTTCGGGAAAATGGCTCATATCACTTGGATTACTTCTGCACTAACTAAGTTTAGTCCCACGGAGGGCAAAAAGTGACTTAACTCTGTTTTGACAAAAAGGTCACTTGGATTACTTCTGCTCTTAACTAGCCATTTCTTTAATCGATTTTCAACTTTATGGTTAAAGAATAAGGTTCAAGATTGATGAGGAAAATGTGACAGTTTCGAGTAGGTTGACCTACTGGCGTCTGTACGTTAAACATCTCACGTCATAGTAACTTTTTAACCGTCCGTATGTAACGTTATCTGACGATTTTGTGAAACAACCCATTTTTTTTTATTTGACGACAGTTAGCGGCATTTTTGACTATTACCCGTCAATAAAGTATAGCTGAAGCAACCCGCCCTAATTAAAATAAATGATAAAACTTTGACTTTGTCTCTGTCTCACCTGATATATTAAATAAAACAATTATTTTTTATAAACAGATTATTTATTCATTTTCGTTTTACCAATTTTGACCGTGGTTGATAACGTCTAGTGGTTTGTATAGTGGTTCCATCGGATCTAAGAATGGGGTGGAAATCTGGGTAATCATTGACGGTCGGACGTATGTGAATAACGTCGAATGTTTCATTCACATGTTCCTTGTCATACTTTATTCTAGTGTCACACACGATTTGTTCAACAGCGTTAAATCCTGAAATCAGACATGTTGTTACGACAGGTTTGTATTAAAAAAGCTATGTAATCATTATTGTAAATAAGAGGAAATTTCTGTATTTTTATGAACATTAGCAGTCTAATCTCAAGTTGTCAAAAACACCTTCATTTTACCTACATTTTTGACAAGAACACAGACACATTACAGAAAATTTAATTATCATTACATTAGAACCGTAATCGTTTTTTTTTTGTTTTAGATACTGCTCAACACTCGGAATTTCTTGTGTCGTAGGTGCTATTACAAACATATACATTCACACAAACAGCTAGACCCGGAACAACTATGTAATAGGCCATACAAAAATTTGCCTCGTGTGGGAAATGAACTTGCGACACGCAGCGTAGCCCCTAATCGGTAATTAATTGATAAGAAAAATAAAACTATGAGTACATAGATATTTGAAAAATAAATAAATAATTCCGGTACTAACTTCCGACCTTGTGACAATTGGCCTTATATAGGGTGCACAAATCTTCAAATTCCACAAGCCAGGGTCTAAATTGATCAAAGCCACACACTTTTGGACCCCCGGGGGTGCATGTTTTGAGCTGGAAGCAGTAGTATTCTGACTCGTTCTTAAAAGAAAATAAATACAAAGTATATTGAAAAGTCACTTGTTGTCACAGTTGACTTGAGTCCCAATTATAAAGGTTTTACATGGAGCGCCTGCCTATCTGACCCCACAACCCAGTTACTGGGTAACATAAAACCCCTTGGGAACACTGATTGTCAAACTTTCTAGCTTCTGACTATCCATAACTTTATCCATAACGGCTGTCAAAGATCTGCAAAAGACAGCTGGGACTAAACGGCTTTACGTGCTTTCCGAAGCACGGAAGGGGTTTACATAAATGTGATTAAATAAGGCCAGAAGTACCAAAGAAATTTTTTTTTTAAATTTAAAAAAACTGTTAAGCTTACTG
Organism: Charanyca ferruginea; assembly: GCA_947361185.1. NCBI lineage: Eukaryota > Metazoa > Arthropoda > Insecta > Lepidoptera > Noctuidae > Charanyca > Charanyca ferruginea. The sequence goes on along the minus strand of OX376077.1, from coordinate 8,495,901 downwards.
TAACTATATTTTGCATACTATTTCTATTTTTACGGTGGCCCCCAAACTAGTCAGCGCCTGTATCTCGGGGGCCAGAGTTGCGCTAGCTTAATTCTTACGTCTATACATTTGGAAATGGACAGTCATTAATAAAATAATAAACAACAAGAAAGGAAAGTTTTACATAATTATTATAATTCATGCCCAAGTGTGTCATGGTGTGATGTTAAAAAAAAATATTAGAAACTTTACCTATTTTGATTAGGTATGTACAATGTACACCTACTACAGATAATAAATTTCGTTCGGAAGGTTGTAAGTTGTATTTTAGTTGTAAATGGTACCTAATAATCAAGTTATTATTATGATTAATGTTTTACGACAACAATCAGATATTTCCCTACAAATATGAATAATCTTACAGGCCCGACCCTCGATTTATCGTCGGTCTCATCTAGGAAATACCAACGATTTACGCTCGCGCAAATAAGTAGGTACCTACATTTTATTTATTGAGTTTTATTAGTATTTTGGCTTATATTTGGTATAGCAGCAAAAACAAAATTATGTATTTGGCAAAAGTATTATATACTCACATCTTCCTCTGACTCCACTTCATATGAAGTAGCGAAAATTACTGAAAACGAATATTATAAAATGAACTATTTAATCATAAACATATACAAAATATTTAAAACATTTTTGTTTACCAAAAACAATTGAAAATACTACAATATTCATTGCCAACAAGTATGTCTCTTACTACAATTTGGTAGAAAGGAGAGCGGGCACAAATATTCATTTTTCATAATACCAAATATTATTATTTAACTTTATATAAAATCAATTTTAATATGTACTATAACCTGAAACGCATGGCATTAATGTTGCTTAATAATTGTATTTAATTTAAGGATTACTGACATTTTAATTTTGACTTAACTATAATATCTCAATGTAATTGTACTGACATAAATTAAAATAATTAGGTAGGAATAAAAATTCATTCATTATGTTCAATGAAAAATTTAAAAACGTCTCTCAGTTTTCACCTCTTGAGTGTCGATACTACCACAGGTTCATAAGCAGTATAGTCGTTGAGTTAACTCGCAATGTACTAGTATCACTGTCCGAGAAAGTCTGTTTTTGTTTTTGTAATCCTGTCATGGGAATCTGGGTGGTATACCCTAATTACAGTGTAACCTAGCTAGAACGCCAGAGCCATTCTTGAATAAGTTAAGTATTTGTTAAAACTGTTTGCTGTAACTGTAGCGGACTGTACCACAATTTGCAAATAAGTAAATTATTATTACTAATGTTATAGCTTTATAATATGTCTATCATTTGATGTTTTTATTCTCAACCATAATATGATAGCCTAGTGGTTAAGGTGCACCCGTCCCTTATGCACGAGGTTGGTTGTGGGTTCGACACTAGGCACGGGCAAGTACCAATGTGATTTTTTCATTTTGATAAAAACTTGAAAGAAGAAAGAAAGAAAATCCATTTATTCACACGGAAGTGACGAAATTACATAACAAGCTTAAAACTAAACAATTAAAAAAAAAAAAAAAAAGAAAAAACAAATATATCCCTAGTCGGAACCACGCGTCACCACCGCGCGAAACGGCCTACGCTCAGCATAAATGCCTTTGCCCGCGCAGCAAGGCACGAACCACGGCGCTGGTTTTCAGCGTTGGCCGGAACTTCTAAGTTTGTCTAGAACATCACTGACATTAGTGAAGGAAAATATCGTGAGGCAACCTAGACTTATAAGTCAGAAATCGCTAATTCGCCTGGAGCAACCGTCACCCCATGGGGTGTCCGGGCTGGAATAGCACCAGTTCACCCCGAGGGTGTCGTAGAAGGCGACTAAGGGAAAATCTGTAAGTCGGGCAGCAGCGGCTTCTGTGTACTGAACAACTCTACTACGATCCCCAAGTCACCTGCCAAGCGTGGGATTATGGCAACCCCCCATTCTATGGGGGAGGCCTTTATTCAACAGTGGACGTCTTCCAGCTGATGATGTAAAGCGTCGTAATCAATGCTCGTACCTTTTTATGTATGAGAAGAGACTTTTGCTTTGCAGTGGGACAAATAATAGACTGGCGGCCTTTTTAACCTCGTACCTTTTAGCCCCGCTCTACCCTATGGTCAATAAGAGAACTAAATCCATTACACGCCAATTTAAGTTTCAATCCACTGCTTTTTCAAATGTATAAATATTTGCTCACACATTTTGCTTACCGTGAAATTATTTAAACCGGTTTAAAGAGACTAATGCTCTCTTCAACACACGGTCAGTTTATTTGGGAGGAACCCTGAAATTAGTGCGTTATGATAGGTACTTTTGAATAAGAAAACTTTATTATCTGTACTTTTGGTCTTCTGCTGGTTTTTATTAAACATGTTGGTTAAAACCAATGCATTTTTAAAAACCATACGTACCTACATAGTACTCTTAGATAAGTAAGCAATATTGTGTAAACTATCGTAAATTATGACTCAAATGCAATCATTGATTGGTTTATTTCATCAACAAAACAGAAAAGATAACAACGTATCAAATTAATTTCATTTTAATTTATTGTTATAAAACTCACTTTTTAGTCACTCAACACATTCACCTTGTAACAGCAGAGGCTTGGCCTTCAAAATATTTTCTGTCTTAGTCATATTGACGATTTATGATGTAACAAAAAGTATCTTTTATTTTTAATTAAAATCACTATCTTTAGATATCTATATGCAAAAGTATCATACTCTTTCTGAAAAATATTTAAGTTTATATTTGATACAAGAGCAGTAAAGTTAATTATTTCATTTGATTTAATATCGTTTACTTACTGATATGAAGTGGCGAAAAACTCTGAAAATGAAAATATTAAAATTAATGAACTATTAAATTAAACACCTTAAGCAATCTATTCCATTTTTTACATTTTTCTTACCATAAACAATTGAACATTGTATACAGAATACATTGCCAATACATAATAGGTATGTCACATACAACAAATGGTGCGTTGCGAGGTATTAATAATAAAACAACAAACACGGTAGTTTAACTTTTAATCTGCAATAACCTGTTTCCATACACTATGTATTAATAAGCATTCATACATTTTGCTAGGCGTGAAATCTGTAAAATGAATTGGAAAAATTATATATTATTATTAATTATTGATGATAAAAGTATGTTGTAACGACTTGTTCATAGTATGTGTCATAACTGGTCGTAACATAAATGTGTAAACCCGAAGTGCGGTTACACCTAGTTTTAACCGAATAGAACTAGGTTTAGTCGGCAGCAGTTGGTAGCCTGCGAGCTCGGGACTTGGGGCACCCTGACTTGGTTATATTTTACCAAACCAGCTGGTACCAGCTGAAGAAGACGGTCGACGACAGGTCGACGGAGCCCCGCTGCGGGGCACTTATTTCGGTCTGCAGGATTTAAAGGAAAATAACCAAACCGAATCTAGAGGTGCCGCTGACGTCGATCATCTTCCTCCGGTTGTGCGACTGCACCTAGTTCTAGCCGCTATGATGTAGGCTAAACCTAGTACTAACCGAAGATAAGTAGGATACATCTAAGTTTAACATATATACCTACTATATAAGTTCTCACTAGATCTAGGAACAATACGCTAATACGCAGCCCGATGGGCCTATAATAATTTGTTATGCTTTAATCAATTTCGACTTTTAACATAGACGGGCGTTTTTTATTGTTTTTCAGTTGCATTCTTTATTAATTATAATAATACTAGCTTTTGCCCGCGACTTCGTCCGCGTGAATGTCGGTTATCGCGGAAGCAGACGAAGTCGCAGATTAAAAAGTATGTCCTTCCCCAGAGTTCAAGCTATTTTCGTACCAAATTTCATCAAGATTGGTTCAACGGTTTCATCGTGAAAGCGTAACAGACAGAGTTACTTTCGCATTTAAAAGATGAATATAAAAAATATAAAATATTAATTAGGTATATGAATTGTAAATATAAATAAGTAAAATAAGTATGGAAAAAAGTATGGATATTCTCCCAACCTTTCACGGCGGCCCATCTCAATACGAGATTAGACTAGCCAAGTAAGCAGGAGATATTACAGTGCACAAGTGAGTGCGCAAACATAGGTGCACTCTCTCTTCCCCCTCTCTCTCTTCCCTCTCTCTCTCTTATTATTCATCATTGCTTACATCACATACCTAACGTGTAACGTGTGTTGTACGTATTTTCCTTGATTCGAACAAGGCATCACTATCATCATGCTGAACGTGGGCCTCTCCCAGAGATCGCCAACCATCCCGGTCTTGGTCAGCTCGCATTCATCCGCTGCCAGCCACCTTTTTCAAATCGTCGGTCCATCGTGCCGCAGGGCGTCCCACACTACGCTTGCCCAAACGTGGTCTCCACTCTAAAGCGTGTCTACTCCATCTAAGTACCATCTGACCACAAGGGGTTCATATTGGCTCACCTAAAGTTCTTTACCCGAAATTGTACTTCCTAAGGATTTGTAATCCGAATGAACACTATTCCTAAAAGAATCATGTCCATCTTTGACCTGAAAATTTTCTAACACGTCTAGTGATGTAAATTTTCTTAAAAAAATGCTTTGTTTTTGCTTATTTCGTATTGCTTAGTTGAATTTTCAAATAAAGCCAGGAAAAAGCAATATTATTATGTTTATTATTCTCAGTAGATTTTTGGAAACGGAACGTATGTAAAACACGTTCCGTTTCGTTTTATAGACTTGCAAACGGAACGTGTTTTACCGACGTTCCATTTCACAGAATCCGAAAAACTGGTTCGTTCGTCATGTGGTTAAAGAATGTTCAAAATAACCAATAGATATATTTATTTTGCTCTACTTATTAATTTATCAGTCAGCTATGATTTCTTTATTGTTTTATAATGAGATGTGGAAAGAAAAGAAAGTGTACATTTAAAAGGTTACGCGTAAAATGAACTTCTTTGGAGTGACCGGCTGTCATGTCATTTGTTTGACGTTTTGCGTTTTTGCAGTTGTTCGTTCTTGATAAAAATTATTGTACTGTGCTGTGCTAGTTTGAATTTTCTGATACCCTTAAAACTTTTGCATTTCCCACGGACTCACGATACCTACTGCCGATGATTACTTTGGCCAGTGTCATACGGATACCGATTAATGCGTTTTAATTGGGATCTAAGACGTTATCGCTCTTCTTGGAAAGCGCTATAGAGTAGTCTACGAGATTGTTTTATATAAACTGCAACATATATATATGTGTGTTAATATAGTACGCTATCTCGCTAATTAGCACTTGATATCTCCAGTAATAGTAAGTATAATAACAATCAAGTAACCTAACGATTTAGTAATCCAACATGATTGTTTTATAAAAAGGGATTTATATACAGAAGTGGTAAAATATATCTTTTTAAATTACATGAAAAATAGAACAACTAAACATAACTAGTACTACTGGAAATAGGGGATGCCTCTAAGATGACCCACTGACTGAATGTGATAGTTACATGTAGATTTTCCCCATGTTTAGCTAAAGTGTTCTTTTAGACAGCTGTTAAAGCTGTCTAAAAGACTGCTGCTGCTTAAGACAAAACATGTAAAAATATACTTATTTCTATTGTAGAAATCAAAATCTCATAATTGATTTGTTTTGCAGATAAAGGCAGAAGGTTACATTTGTAAAGCATGTTTTGTATTCTCAGATTCATGGAAACAATGAGTGTGATCCGTCTGCAGGTTCATCTCACGGTAGTCATGTTCAAGTATGCCCCTTTTGTGGACGATCATTGCTCAATCGTCGAAGAGCACACCACATTCTCCGAGCAAACTCATCGAGCCTCATGCGATGGATGATTAACTTATTCGAACTACCTACTTTAGCACCTCGTCAGGTTTGTATTTAAATGACCAAAATCATTTCAAGCACTTTTTTCTTTAAATATCACTTTCTAATCCATTACTTTACTAGGTATGTAACTGCATTTATTATAAATATGTTGTTTTTTTGTTGACAGATATCACAATTTCACTGTCTATGCAATGCTTGTTGGTTCCTGGTTCCATTTAAAAGAAACTCTTTCAACTTAGCAACAGGATAAGAGAAGAGACATAGACAGTGATGAGACTCTTTATGGTGAAGCAATAACAAAAAGTGGAATAGTCTGTTGATCCAGTCCATGTTCTAGAAATACAACCTCCCCCATTTCCTGCAAGCACAGATTAGAGGCATGAAAAGGAATTATCTGTAGAATCAGTTTCAGTTCCAGAGCTTCATTGTCAACAATCTCAAACCCAACCAAAAGTTTTGTGCATTTTATGAGTGTAACAATGACACTAATTGTATACCTAGGTTAGGCAGTGGGGAAAAATCACTTAGAAAATGCGAAAATAAAATCAAGACCTAATATCTCAAGATGTCAGTACTATGTGTACATTTGGATAGCAAATGGTATTAATGTACGAGAAGGCATTATAGAGTATTGCTGCAAATGCACTGTAGGCCGTCGCTCGCACTGTGGCTCTAGTGGCGGTATTTTTAGTTGACATGATTGTGCGAGAACATTTAATAAATAATAATAATAAATCAAATCCTATTTTTTATTGAATTTCCTTGTCTTCGCCAAAAACATGTAGGTAGGCAGCTCTTTTTGTTAGGTATCTATTTATGTTTATGTCGTGATGGCCCAGAGATTAACACCTCACCTCTCATACACGAGGCTGAGTTCAATCCGGGCAAGTACCGATGTGTACCAATGTATACCGTCTTGACCAAACGTTGTGATTAGTGCTCATGCCTTCTCTAATGAGAAGAGGTCTGCCCAGCAGTGTGACAGTAACAGGCTGGTATTATTATTTACTCTTTCCCCTTGTCTGTCTGACTTATAGTTTGTTGGCTAAAAGCAACGTCTGTCCCGCCGATTACTGTAATCTGGTCCACTTTGACGACAGATTTTGACCAATACTTCAATGAACTATACGTAAATTGCTTTATTTGCACAAAATGTAGTGTAGAAAACAAGGATGGCATAACATCACACGTGAAATGACAAAGCATCGGCGGGATATTACGATTGATGATGCTATTACATTGAAGAAGGTTTTATTTCTGAGTGATTGTAACTTGTAACTCTCTCAGGGATTAAGAAATAATTTGATTTTAATTGGTATCATATAGTTTGGTTTTAAGAGCAGTCAACTTTCATCTGACAGCTGTTTAACCTCAAAAACTTATTTGCATAATAGCATTTTTCCCTGGCCTCTAAATAAAAAGATAATAAGATATTGTGTTATTATAACCAATAATTGTTTTTATACAACACTAGTTGTGAGTAGACACGACCTGTAAAAAGAATCAAGTGACAGGTCAATCAATGTATGGAAAGTGGGCTTGATTCTTTTTATCCTAAAGTTTTCATTCATACTATTTGTAGTGCTACCGGCGATGTTCATAACACTCATGTTTCCGAAAATTTTAATTAATAATATCATTAATGTAAATATATTTAAACTCGTACCTACTGTTTTTTATCATAACGCTTTTATCCCTAAACATAATTACCATAATATTCTCACTCTTAATCAGAAAGAAACATTTACCAAGTGTAATAAAAAATATATGTGGGTTCTACCCACATATATTTTCTAAACTATAAATATCATCTTCTAGGTGATACCTATTTATAATTTTAATTTGAGGGTATGATTATTATTTAGGGGTATGCTTTAGGTACATAACGTATTGAGTTGTGTCTATTGCTAAGTTCATGTCGGTGTATTATCATTACGTGCATGTTTGTGTTAATGCTTTATTAATATGGAGGAAAATAATTTAAAATCATTTAAAACCAGTCGCGGAGGATTAAAATTAGACGTACCTACATGGATTTATACCGGACTTCATGTTGGAACTTACACTATTATAACAACTATATGTACACACATGAATGCAATAAAGACATTTGATTTGATTTGATTTGATATATGAAAAAAACCGAATAACAGTGGATAAACAATATTGGGCGTATTTCGTTTGACATAAAATATTTCTTATAATTTCGTTTAATGGAATAATCAATACGCAGAATATTTACTTTGAAGATTTTTAAATCGTTGATTTTTGTTTCACATAAAGTTTAATGTTAGAATAATCATATCATAGAATATCAAATCAAATATTATTTATCCATATATTGTTTATTTATTATAAAAGTTATTACCAAGAATGGGGGTCTCAGTTCTAGCCAAACCTACTGCGCTACTAAGCATACAAGCAAGCATGCAGCTTACAAGCAAGCATGCAGCGCGCAAGCAAGCATGCAGCATGCTAGCAAGCATGCAGCGTGCATGCAAGCAAGCATGCAGCGTGCAAACAAGCATGCATCATGCAAGCAAGCATGCAACATGCAAGCGAGCATGCTACATGCAGCAGGCATGAATTCTGTCACGGCTCCGGCGTTGCGGGGCTCCGGCGGTCCCACGCGAGCTTATCGTCGCAGATGGTATTCACGCTTACCACCGCAGCTTCGGCTTACTGGCCGGCTTCGCCGGCCGGCCTCAGCCGCGGTGGCGGGCGTTAAAACCACCTGCTCCTCAGCTCGCGGGCCGCCTCGCCCATTCGCGCCTACGCGGATTTAAATTATACTCTAGGTGTAGGACAGACAAGACTACGTGGAGTCGGTTTCGCAGCGATTCGTTTCTGTCATTAACTTTTGTAGCACAACATATTCACTTTTTAAGATAATATTTTAGTTACTGTCTATTTATATATATTTTCGTTGAAATAAATTCCATTGAAACATACACCGAATAAACAATATTCGTTAAAAAATAATTCTACTGTTTGATAAGTTTGTTAAATAAAAAAATGTGAATAAAAATTCATTGAATTGTGTTTCTGTGAAATATGTTTCATTAAAGTTATTTCTTTGAAACAATAATAGTCCAAATGAAATTACAAGAACCAAATATTATATGAAACATTTTCTGGGAAACGGAATTCTATGAAATTTCTGTCTGCGAAACAAGGGGACACTGTTATACATGTTATGTGAAAATAAAGTTACGCGAAATTAATGTATATAATACTGATTATTATGAATAAAAAGAAATCTAAACAAAAAAGATATGACTTTGAATAATAGTGTAAAAGCTGGTTATGTTGGAAAATATAGAAAAACAAATAAAAGTAAATAGATGTTTATTGCTACTGACATTATGAAGTTGAATGCTTCGGAATTATGAGCATTAGAGACAGCAAGAGTAGTTAGGAATTGTGATTGTTAGGATGAAAAATGTTAGGAAGAACATTTTCGGATTTCCAATTATCGGAGTTGAAAATTTAGGTGAACTTTGGCGCACCCGGCCACAAGGCTTAAAAACTTGGTAATAAGATTCATAATTGTGAATCTTATCCTTTCCCAACTTGGGTACTGCTTTTGTTGAAATCATTTCCAAATAACTAATCATCTTACCTTGATTCAGCATACAATTTCGTTTGTACATTTCGCAAGCATTTGCAAATATGTGTCTTTCTGTTCGTCTTATGTCAACTGCACAGACCTTTTCACCGTCAACATTGTGGCAGGATTTGGCACGCCAGCACCAATACTTATTTATGACCTTCGCGTGACCTGGTTCGAAGGGAGTTGGAATGCCCTTCTTTGTCTACAATAAAAAATATTATTTGCAATCACTGTTCATTTACGGATCAAGGAGTTATCATTTATTAATAGATAATGAACTGAAACATACAGGAAATAGATTTGGAAATTGTTTGCAAGATAAAATTCCTGCCCGAAATTTTCGTGCACGCTGTCACGCAGTTTTGAACTCTATTTTTCTTGTGTTCATGACAATTACTAAAACTGCTCAAAATGTTGCTGCTCTGTCTGCACTGATTGCTAAGGCGGCGTACTGCCTCCAGAAATCACTGAATCGATGTCCTATATCGGTAAAAGCAGGCGTATTGACATTTACAGGAAACAACATTACCTACTCTACTATTCTTTTTTTTCGAAAAGATTTGGCTCTTCCTCATCGGGATCATTTGCCATACCGAACCGAATATTGAAGTGCGCAACCTGATAGAATAGAATAGAATAGTTCTATAATTTCATTGAAAGTAGGTACACGTTATAGATGTTCAGTTTATAAAGATCCATAGACTAACTACCTTTATCTAAGGCATGCAAACAATTTTAGCGAATGTAGTAATAATAAGGACTCATTTAATATATTTTTTTTACACATTCAATAAAATCAATATGAGTTCACCATGTCAAGATGAAATTCAGCAAATAAATTAAAATAGGCAAAACAATACATAATGTCAAGTTTAATAAAATGTGATTATAAATTTGTCAATTTCGAGGTCAATACAATTGAACTAAAACTATAAATGATTAAGTACGAGTCAATAAAATTATAGTATGTTAGGAATCATATCATTTATCAATTTTAATTTTTATCCATCAGAAATTCGCCAATTGAGTAATAATAACATTTATACTGATACAATTGGGTATTTGACACCATTTGTCAATAATTCCTAAAAGAAACACTGTACCTATTATTAAACCTAAAAACTTGATTATCTTTTAATTACCTGCAAAATTCGATTATTGGTTCCTTTGAAATAAATAAACAATTAGTAAATTGGCTTGGCAATAAACTGACGTCACAATTTGCTATAGCCATACAAAATCTACGGGAAGTCGCATTTTGACAGCTCATAAAAAGTAATAATAATAATAATCCATCATCACTGACAGGACTATTGTAGCCAATAAGCCTGATATAGTGGTGGTGGATCGATTGGAGAGGCGCGCAATGATTATTGACATAGCTGTTCCTCATGACGAGAACCTCATGAAGGCCGAGAAAGACAAGCAGATAAAGTATCTTGACTTGGCCCATGAGGTTGTCGACATGTGGAATGTGGACTCAGCGATCATTGTGCCGATAATTGTTACAGCCAATGGCTTAATTACCAAGAGCCTCGACCAACATCTAAGGAGGCTCTCGTTAGACGGCTGGATCAAGGGCTTGATTCAGAAGGCAGTACTTCTGGACACGGCCCGCATTGTCAGGAGGTTCCTCTCTCTGGAGCCCTGACCGCCGGTGGCTTGGACCCTGTTCCCGATACCGGTGAGGTACTATTTTTTTATATTTTTAAATGTTTTTGTTTTTATATGAATATTTAAAAATGTAATTTAATATGTATATAAAATAAATGAATGTGAATAATAATAAAGGATAAACAAATCAAGTATCTTGAATTGGCTCGCGAGGTTGTCGACATGTGGGATGTGAATACAGCAGTCATTGTGCCGATAGTCGTTACGGCCAATGGACTCATTTCCAAGAGCCTCGACCAACACCTAAGGAGGCTCTCGTTGGGCAGCTGGATCAAGGGCTTGATACAGAAAGCGGTACTCCTGGACACTGCGCGTATAGTCAGGAGATTCCTCTCTCAGGAGCCCTGACCACCGGTAGCTTGGACCCTGTTCGCGATACCGGTGGGCTACTATTTTTTATATTTTTAAATGTTTTTTTTTTTTTTTTACTGTTATTAAAAATATATTATAATATGTAAAAAAAATAATAAATGTGGATAATAATAATAATAATAATCTTTATTGTTCAGAAAAATACAGAAACAAGTAAGATAAATCACTGGTCTCCACACTAGGATTCCCTGTGTCGTAGAGGCCAGTCTCTTTCATCATGGTTCAAAATAAAGTAAAAAATACAATGTTACAACAGTATGTCATTTGATTGTCAAGTACTCAATTTATATTATTAGGGCGCGTTTTTTTTTCATTGGGACATACCCTCCACACTATTTCTAAACCACAGCAAGTCTTGAAGCCAGAATCAACAGTGGAAAACACTAGAAAAACGTCGAAGCATTGAAGCTCGACGAGTCCCGGAGAAACATTAAAACTGTCTTGGATCCTGCAACGAAATTAATCAGAAAAGAACAGCGGAGTAGTTAGAAAAACATATTTTCCACTTCCCTTCAAATCAAGCAGGAGACAGAACAGAACTAGGTCAATTGGACCATAGGGATGTTTACAACTGGGGGAGACCCAGTTGCCAAGCACCACAGCTTCCCTGACCAAATAACCATGACTATACATTTCCTCTTTGCCGCATAATCGAAATTTGCACCATTTTTGTTTTTTTTTTGTTTTAAAAAAAGTGAAACGATCTTTTGAAATAAAAGATTCAGATTTTAAAATTACCTATTAGTGTAATCCTCAAATTAATAGCACGTCAACTTTAGCAAAAGATACAAATGTTTTCAATTATGTTAGTAATTATTTTTACAGGGTGATTTAGGTGTTATTGTAGGTACATAAAAAAAAAAAAAACGTGGAATGTGATGACAGGATATTGAACATTAATAGGTACTATGCTTTTAAAATGTAGTCTGTTTCTCTTAATTATTGAGTTAATAGCCCCTGAATAACGAAGAAAACGCACTTTTGGTCGGGGTAGCGCCCTAAAATGTTATTTGGGCGCTGTCTTACCAGTATTCGTCTGTACTGTAACAGTCAGATTCAAACTCAAAATCTAATTCTAAATTGTTATAACAGAGGCGTATGCTTTCAGTGAGGGAGCGCCTTTACATTTCAAGACCTCATTACAATGAAGCTCTACACATAGCTCTATCTAGCATGTACACATGGAGGGATATTGACCAGAGGATGGGCAGCAGCGTCCATCAGAATACCGTAACACCTACTGCGATCGCCAATATCACAAAACATAGCGCCGCAGCCTTACGTACTTTGTGCCAATATGCATCGGCCAAACATGGTGATTCCGGCTGAACCCCCTTTGCGGGAGACATATGCCCAGCAGTGGGCGTCTAAAGGCTGACATGATGATGATGAATAATTTATTGACACAAATGTTACATACATTTAGGTTGAAACCCTAGATCACACACTAAGATTCCAAAAGTCGTGTGATGTAGAGCTAAAAATAAAATCTAGGAATAAAAGACAGATTTTCTATAGGTAATTATTTATTCATGTATGCTCATCTTTGTCCAGCGGTGGCAGTTCAGAGCAGGATGTTTTTGGAGCTTTAGCATAAGCTGAAATACATAACATTTTATTATAATTTCAGATAATAATTTCATACAAACCCTATAGATGCTCTGTTTAAAGAGCAGGGATCAGGGGGAGTAGCAAAGAGCTAAATGTCCCAATATTTCATGGGACCTTCTCTGACCATGTTTAAAAGAAACGATTAGGGGTTGATTATGAGCTCTTTTTACATCACTGGCTTTGCTTCAAAATAATAAAAAAAAACCTCGCAATCGAACATGCGCCAGTACATCAAGCCACACCAAACTGAAAAAAAATCCCAATTGAATATGAACCTTACCGGTTTATGATAAAGTTGAATATCTATCAAAGAAAGAACAATGCCCACTTCCCATACATTTAAAAACCTGATAACAAAAGTGTATGTATAGTAATAAAGTATAGTAGAAAGACTACCTGTAAGTTTAGAAAATAATGCCAGATAGTAATTTTTACGATTTAAACGCCACGAACTCCAAAAAAATACAAATATTACTTTTTAGGTTAGGTTTTGCCGTTACCAAAAAAGTAGTAAAGAAATAAATGTGCTAGAACTAATTATTAACGCTTGGAAGTTTTATTTTTTGGTTTAAAATAGGAATACTTACCTACTTAACTATAGTCTAAAACAACTTTTTTACTTTGCGTATTCCTTGAAATCAGCTGCCTTTAAGTCACTGCTTAGGCTCTCAATAATGCCACTATAAATAGAGTGTCGAGCATTAACTGCTGTTTCAACAACAACAATAACGTTCTAGCATTCATATAGAATCTTGGAAACCCCTATCCAACATAATCACATCATTTTCTTGACAATATATTATAAAAGATGAGTTTTCATAATATAAATATAAATATGTCAAATGTCAAAAAAATCCGTTTCAGTCGTGCGAATTCAATATAGCATACTGCATGATTAATTTATTTAATTATTATGTTATTTGTAATGAATATGTAATAAAGGTGTATGTAATCAAAAATAATATAATAATAAATACTTACTGATTAAATAAAACGTAAAATAATGAATAAAACACAGAAACAGAGTTGAATAAAGTTAAAGTTGCAATGTGTAAAATGGAACGTCGTAAAAAGAGTAGTTGAGGTGCGTTCGAAACATGGTAATACGTTTACCTTTGACGTACAATAAGCATAAATAAACTTAAAAATCTTTTATTCCTGCGTTTCTTTTAACATTGTGATAAGCGTAATTAATATAGAATAAAATTAGCTAAATTTTAAGATTTATTACATTTCTATACATACTCAGGTCAAAAATGAACATTCTTCTTTATCAGATTGTTGTAACTTGATGTGCTTGCCTCTGTACAATATTTAACACTACATGCCTCCTTTAATGTTTAATTTTTTTTATATGTATTAATTGTTAATTAAAAAAGCTGCGGAGCTGAGGAGCTAAGTTAAAGCCGTACAGATCGATCGGTCAAAGGTTAAACTACACTAGTTGCGGTCGGTCTGCGGATGGGTGACCATCCCTTTCATACCGAGTTCCCTCCGTGCCTCGGAAAGCACGTAAAGCCGTTGGTCCCGGCTGTCATTTGTAGATCTTTGGCAGTCGTTATGGGTAGTCAGAAGCCAGAAAGTCTGACAACCAGTCTTACCAAGGGGTATCGTGTTCCCCAGTAACTGGGTTGTGGAGGTCCGATAGGTAGTCGCTCCATGTAAAACACAAACACTGGTATTCAGCTGCATCCGGTTAGACAGGAAGCCGTCCCCAATATAGTTGGGAAAAGGCTAGACCACAGATATAGATAGACCTAGATAACGCAAGAGCAACAGACTGCGCGTGCCTAGTTTCGTGCCTAGCTTACGTACAAAAATCGTAAGTAAAAAAATTAAGTAAACGTTTCCTTCCATCGGTAAGTCATTTTGTGATTAATATTAATACGTCTGCGATCGTTGTTTGTTTCACATTTTTGAAATTTATATTAATATGCCTTGCTATATCTGTCCACATATTTTGGTGACGTAGTAAAAATATGTATTATAGCTGATCGTAATATGCCTTGATTATAGCTACGTCAGACGTATATTAATATATATTATAGGTACATCTGACGTATATTAATATATATTATAGCTACGTCTGTGATGGGCTTTTTAGGCGCTTAGTAGTTAAGCGTAATAAATTTAAAAAACAATTATTTTTAATTTAATACCCTCAGTAATACCTGGTAATACCAAATATAAGAAGAACAAAACATTGTGACGTCATAATAGGTAGTCAAAAAATGGCACGATTGGTTTTCATACAGATCGTGATACTTGTGTTATCTAGGGTCTATCTATTATCTGTGGGCTAGACAAATGAATTGTTAATTAAAAAAAGGTGTTCATCATGTGTGTCGGCGTTTTTTGTAATTATTTGTTTGTTTATTGTTATAGCTGTAATAGTATTACACATTCTAAGATGATTTTCAAGTGTCTATTTATTACCTGAGGCTTAAAAGATTTAATGGTTCAACAGCCTTATGACAGACGTACGGGCAGACAGTTTTAGTAATACGGCACAAATGATCTGTACTTAAAATACCTATTCTTATTAGTTTGTATAGATAAATAATGTGGATCGTTCAAAGAAAACCTACTGGTATTATAATAGCAGTTATATTCCAAAATGTCACACGTGTCTAGAAACCTCCTCACTTTTCCATTTTCATCCACACCGCATTTCTCATTTGCATCGTGAATGCACGTCTTCGCTTTGTAACATGCCTGCAATTAGTAACGACTTAATTAATTTGAACATATTGGGTCTGAGCACTATCTCATAATCAAGTTAAAAAATTGTGCAGCTCTAAGGGCGGGTTGCTTCAACTTTAGGTACATTACTGACGGGTAGGTAAGTAATAGTCAAAAATTACGCTAAATATCGTCAAATCAAAAAAATGGGTTGTTTCACAAAATTGAACGTTGTAAAATTACTATTACCATAACCGACCAGTCAACGTAATTTTATGTTGTCAAACAGCTACCTACGTCAAACGCCAAAATATTAAGGAATCTGTTTTTGAATAACTTTGACTGACGGATTTTTATGTCATGAAACAACCCGTTAGGTACTAAACGAACGTTAAACATCTCACGTCATAGTAACTTTTAACCGTCCATAAGTAACGTTATCCGACTGTTTGAAACAACCAAGTAATAGTTCCAAAACCCGCCAGAATGGCGCTAGAGTAGGCAGGGCATGGTATGAATATAGCTGCAGTTGGTGACGGATTGAAGTATGCCGAGTTAGAAAATGTTTACCTGGTCGCGATTGTAGCGCCACCCTTGAGTAGCACAAATTATGACGGACACTTTTTCATACACTGAGATCGTGTTGCTTACGTCTTCCCTTCATAGATGGCGCTCAGTGTCTGTAACTTTAATTTTTTTGTCAAACTTTAGTGAAATCTTCGTCAAGAGATGGCGCTAAGTGTTTTTACTTGTCGCCGATTGGTCGCATTTCGCGCAATTTTGACAAGTAAACCTCCTCTAGCGGGGCAGCGATCACTCCACTACCCGCAACGCAACACACCAGAAATTAGAATATTATAAATTACTAGCTGACCCGACAGACGTTGTCCTGTCCCGATCTAGGGGGATGAAAAAGGGGTGAAAAAAGGGGATGAAAAATAGATGTTGGCCGATTCTCAGACCTACTCAATATGTACACAAAATTTCATCAGAATCGGTCAAGCCGTTTCGGAGGAGTACGGGAACGAAAACTGTGACACGAGAATTTTATATATTAGATTAGATTATTATAGTATTGATTATTAAATTATTTTTATTTGATTGTTTTTTAGAATTTGCGTCGTAGGTATTTCAGAATAAGCGTTTAATGGGCTAAGCGGAACTTCGACTATAATAATGTATATTGTATTTCTTTTCTCAACAATACAAGAGACAAAAATATTTTACAAGTACAAAAAATCTACTTATCCATATTCATTTAACTATCGTTTTTGGCATGTATGTATACAACCATATAGCGATTCCCCATCATTTTTGAACCGGTATTACAGTTACCAATATCAAAATGATAATAAACAGCATAAGATTTTGCTGAAGCAAAGTGTTAAAGATTAAACTCAATACCTGCTACAGCAGCCGTATTCTGTAAAAATCTTTCTCGGTGAATTTTAGGGAATTCCCTAAAATTCACTGAGAAAGATTTTGAAGAAGAGAAGACCTTTTGAGAAGAGAAGACCCACTCACTCACCTCAAGCTCAATTGAGCTTGAGGTGAGTGAGTGGGTCCGTTAAAATGTGCCACATAAAGGTGGCGTTACATTCGCGACCGGGTAAAAAATTTCTAACTCGATACTTCAATCCGTCAACAACCGCTAATTTCTCATGATCTATGGCTACTTTCATACAATACCCTGTGCCTACCGTGTATTCCCGTTGGCCCCGTTACGGGGACAACGCCACGTCAAAAAAATTCATCACCGTTGTCCCCCCTTACGTACATACATTCCTGCAACGGAGACAACGTGTCGTTGTCCACTTAATTATTTTTTTATTTTTAAACATGGGTAATTTAGCTCGGCATGCCCAAATCTAAAATAAAATATATTATGTATATCTAAAATAAAATATATTATGTGTATATGTATAAGATTTTAATTTAAAATATAAAATCAAAGGCGCGGGAACAGCGGGAAGTAATTTTAATTACCTATTTTATTAAATCCCCTTTGTTCCCTTTAACGGGTATACAAGGCCGACGGGGATAACGGGAATACACGGTGCCTACGCTAGCGCCATTTTGGCGAGTTTTAAAACTGTTATTAGCTCCATGAAGCTGGATACTTTTTCAACTTTCTCTCTTATGAGATAGTGCTCTTTACCTCTATCCTCCATAGATGAGTGGTCAATGATCCCTAGCATCATGTTTTTTTTTTGGAATTATTAGATAATGGTGTCATTTACCCAATTTAACCAGATAGTCTTCACAGAATATATCGACAGTACATTATACTGATGATGTCATAAAGATCGGTCTCTAACGGGAGTCAAAAACTGGATGGTAGGTAACTAATTAGTCAGTATTATAAAGACCCGAAAAATTGGAACAGCAAATCACAACAACCATCAACCAGCAACGCACGTGCCAGTGCGGCTGAAATCCAGTCTTCTAGAGAGTCCATGGTCGAGCGCTTGAACTTGTCCCTCAAGGCAGTCTCCGATTGGGGTGATGCCAATCTGGTCAGGTTCAATGCAGCTAAGACCCAGGCGTGTCTTTTCTCTGCCAAGAAGAGGCCTTTCCATCCAGCCCCTACTTTCCGTCATGTATCCGTTCCGATCACTAACCAGTTTGAGCTTCTTGGCGTTACTTTGACGTCGAATTTTAACTTTGGGTCATTCATTAAATCCAAGGCCAAACTAGCTGCCAAAAAGCTGGGAGTCCTCGCAAAGGTGCGAAAGTACTTCACGTCAGAACAGCTGCTCAACTTATACCAAGCACAAGTTCGATCGTGTATGGAGTACTGTTCGCACCTTTGGGATGAATCAGCAAAATACCATCTGGAGGCGTTGGAAGTCATTGATAGACGTGCCAAGAGGCACATTAACAACGACTCCCTGGTTAGGGCTAAGCTCCAGAGCCTTGGGCATCGCCGCACCGTTGCTAGCCTATCGGTCTTTTATCGGGTACATTTCGGGGAGTGTGCTTTGGAATTGCACAATTTAATTCCCCCATCCCAATTCCATCATCGGACGAGCAGAGATACGGCGAAGCGTCACCGCTATATGGTTGAAGTTCCACGGTCTCGAACCAAGCACTTTGACTCCACATTTATTGTCCGAACTGCCAGGCTGTGGAATTCGCTGCCCGCCTCTCTGTTCCCTGATAAGTATAATCTGGGTATCTTCAAGGCACGAGTGAACCGGTTCATCCTAGACAAGCGTGTTCCAACTTAGGCCGCATTATCACTTAAGATCAGGTGAATTGCGGTCAAACGCAAGCCTATTTATTAATAAATAAAAAAGTAACTTTTTATTCGGAATGGCATCTCGCAGTTCCGCCTAGGAGGTTGTTCGCTGCTTAACCGGACATGCCTGTGGTGCCTTAAAGTGAATTTAAGGCCTCCAGCCAGGGCTAAAAACTACACGCTAAGGGCATCCCCTGTGGGGTTCGGGCCTCGGCTTAGGGCTATTTGAGACGAATTTAAAGCTACAGGCTCTGTGGCACGGGGTGGCACGAGCAACGGTCGTGGAGGTCACAGCGGCACACAGATGAAACAATGATTTTGTAAATAGTAATAAGATTGAAGAATTTTAAACGTCCTTTGACTTACTTTCGTAGTTTCAGATGGCCACACAAATACCAGCACTAGGACTGTCACTGTGAAATAAATAATTTTGTTAAGTTTTTCATTCAAAATACCAAACTACCTATTGTGCCAGCTATTGGCAAAAATGCGCAAGAAAGAGAACCTATATCCTCTTTTTCAGGTAACTAAGGCCCATAGAGCACACTATATAGGTAAGTCATCATCATCATTTCATCATTTCAGCCCAAAGACGTCCACTGCTGGACATAGGCCTCCCCCAAGGGGGGATTTTACCATAATCGCCACGCTTGGCAGGCGGATTGGCGATCGCAGTATGGTTGTTACAAAGACACAGAGAACGCTGCTGCTCATTCTCTGGTAAGTCCCTTAGCTGCCTCTTACGACACCCACGGGAAGATATGGGATGGTACTATTCTTTACGTCCAACACCACACGGACGTAAAGAAAACACGGAAGTAAGTATTAAAAACAATAACTAATACATATTTTAAACAAGAGACTTAAAAACTACTGCACACGAAATGACAACGTCGTGTTACGTTGTGAGGAGTCGCGTAGCTGACCGCGAAAACGCCGATACATCACAAACCATTCAGCCAAAACTCTTCCTTGATGAGGTCACCAAAGCAATCCAATATCATCCAATGGTCTCTCAATTTTAGTTGTACTCGACTCGCCACATCATTTATTTGTTTTTAGGTCTTCCAAAACGATTTCTTTTTCCAAAGAGATTTACATATTTAATTATTTTGATGATTTCTATGCATACTGTTTTTGCTAGAGTATTGTACGCATTTTGCATATTGAATTAGTTTGACGTCACTAATTTAATTATCGAGAAATTGGTTCGTTTTGGCAAAACATCTCAAAACTACACTATCGATGTGTATAGGTGTGTGTGTTTTTCAATCGGTCTGTATGGGGTCCCTAGGTTTGTTGTTTATACGGTCTGTATTAATAAAACAGTGTTCGATTATATTGTCTTTTGATTTGGCGATAGTTAGATTTAATTAAATTCAGAAAATTAAAGTCGTTACAAAAAAATTTCCTTTGCCACTGTTAGCGAGTATTAGATTTGGATTAGACAATATCTAAACGTTAACTTGTTCAATCAGTCTCACTCACACACACAGCAAGAATGACGTCGATAGTGTTTAAAAAGAACAGTTATTCGCCAACCTTTAAAAGGCTTGTGCGGGAACAAAGACCGAATCGTTCTGGTCCTCGGAGCTCTCTAGTGTACAGTTGGCTATGAATGCAGGCGCCGCGAGACAAAAGGCTTACCAATGAACAGAAAACATCGTAGGTAGCAGTTACCGTTGAGATATTGTCTTAAATAAATCTAATACTCGCTAACAGTGGCATATAATAAATTTTCGCAAGAGGGAACCTCAAGCAACTTACCTCTCCTCACGAATTTAATTTTCTGAATTTAATTAAATCTATCGTCAAACTAAAAGTCAACATAATGGAACACTGTTTTATTATTAATGTTTTCATGTGATGGTGTATTTAAACCCTGTATTGTGTACGTTATTTGGAGATTGACAGTAGATAGTAGCGTTTCCTTTCGATATCAGGACGGCCACCACAGGATGCATTTAAGTTGAAATTGGAAAATTTGTTTTAAGCACAAGCAAGCAGAGTCATCTCATAAACCTCCTATCTTTTCTTTTATATATAAGCATACCTATATTTATCTAAATAGGTATAAATGTTATATTATATAAACAATTAGTTATGTTTTTATCGATCTTTATAACATTTTTTTTAATGCACCTATATGTTATCTCCACCCTACCACCCTTGGTTGACTAATACAAGTGGTAATACAAAGAAGGTCATTATTAGAGAATGTCTAATAATGACCTCCTTTGTACAGTCAGCAACAAAAGTGGATTTCATATCCTCTAAAAAGACATAAAAACAAAAACGATGTAACTAATCCTTTACAGTATTTCAGGTCATAGTCAAGAGATTATTTTATCTTGATTTTCTACCCTGTCCGTATTTCCTTCTGCTCAAGAATTATGATTTAAAAATCTAAAGTGTTAATCGACTTTCGTTGCTGACTGTACCTTTGTGCATGAAGTATAAATAAGTCAATAGTACTTATTGTGCCCTTCTTTAATGGCGGTAAAGCAGATGTTGTAAAGGGAAACCGGTAGGAATCGCTTTGTTTGAAGTCCTCGCCGCCTAATTTATTATTGACTAGCCGACCCGACAGACGTTGTCCTATCTCTTTCTACTTTACCGACCTACTTGCCTACCCTACCAACCGACCTGCCTACCCTACCCGACCCTACCTACTTACATACCCCACCTTCCACAATTTTTGCACCGTATAAACCTTCCCTGGATTTCCACAAATATTTCAAGACCAAAATATTAGCCAAATCGGTCCAGCCGTTCTCGAGTTTTAGCGAGACTAACGATCAAGGATTCATTTTATTATATAGATAGATAGAAGACTAGCTGATGTCCGCGACAGCTTCCGCGTGAATTTCTTGTATCTAATTTGGGGTGGGGTTTTAATTTTTTTTTGCGCGAAACGCTTATTCTTTTTCTAAAATAATAGTATGCAATAGCCTATGTTACTCTTGATAACATCAGTTATCTGCCAATGAAAGTCGCGTCATTATCACAGTCCTGCAGTGTTATTCTGTTACAATCTCCAACCGCCATTTTGACACATTGACATTACGTTTATAGGCAATCTCAAGCAGTTTCAAGCAGACATCAGTCTCGACTGTCACGTTTTGTCTAAATGAATAAATGATAGACATTGACATTTCATGACGAACAGAAAAAAAATGAATTAAAAAAAAATGCAAAGAGTTCCAACCAGTGTCAATAAAATTTCATATTGACAAATAAAACCTACAAAGTCAATACAGTAGCAGCCCTAGTGAGTCTGGCAAGTTTTGGTAAATTATTTTTGAAGATGGCGGGAGCGGTCCTTCTGTACCCTTTATATTTTGTGACCTAGGTGAAGTGAGCTGTCATCCGTCAGTCTGCTTTGTCAATCCCTAGTATCCGGACGGACTTCACCTAGGTGTTCACCGACAGAGATTGTAACAGAATAGACATACAGCTGTTTCAGAGACTAGCCGGAACAAACAGACAAAAATGTTAAAAATAGTTTTTTTCCCGACTACGGCAAAGCCAAAGGAGGGTTATGATTTTGACAGGCTATGTATGTATGTATGTATGTATGTATATTCATCAGTTCGCTCATAACTCCTAAACTATTTATCAGAACTGAACAAATGAGGTATCGTTAGAAGCGTTTTGATCGTCCGCTGGTTATAGGCTATATGACGTGTCACCGAATCCAATGTGGCGCCCTCTGGCGGACAAATAAACCAAGATTTAAAAGAAAAATGAAGACAAGCATACTGTGTTTGGTATCATTGGAAAGGGGTTCACTAGTACCATTCAAATATATAATATTTAGTTGTGACTTGTCACAAATTATTTAAAAAAAGGAAAGATTACCAAAATAATTAAGATACGCATACCGTGTTTAGTATCATTAGAAAGAGGTTCACTAGTACCTTTTAAATATATAATACTTAGCTGTGACTCCAAAATGGTTTAAATAAAAAAAATAAGTTTAAAAACTAAAACCCGACTACAACAAAAAGTGATCTAAAAAGTACGAAACAAGAAAATATTTCACACAGAAATCAAGACATAGGTAAAAAATGGTCAAGGTAAGCCGTGGTTGCATGCCATTATAATTCATGTTCATCGCACTCATATGGGACAGAGGCATGCAACCACGGCTTACCTTGACCATTTTGTACCTATGTCTTGATTTCTGTGTGAAATATTTTCTTGTTTCGTACTTTTTAGATCACTTTTTGTTGTAGTCGGGTTTTAGTTTTTAAACTTATTTTTTTTTATACATTCAAATGCCATTAGTAATAAAAAACTCTTGTTTTAAGATTACAAACAGACACTTTAATTTTATTTATTGGTATAGATGCACACCATAGGAAGGTAAAAACTTATGATTAGGCTTACCAGTCGATAACGTGACGAAATGCATTTTCAAATGTGTTACGTCCAATGGAAACTAGGTAAGTTGGAAATATTTATTTCTATAATTTCTGTGGTGTTTATAGCTTTGTTAAATTGAATTGTTTGTTTCAGTTACACTGCTTTGATATAGAATTATGTCGTTTAGCTTGTAACCGTGACTTCTATCACTATTTTTCAGTGATCGAATACTTGAGTATAGGAAATCTATATCACCTAACTTTTAAACAAAATCTTCTCTAATAAAGCAAAAGAACTTGAATTAATGTATTAAGTTACTTAGCAAACTAAACAAATCCCTAATTACTGTAATATTTTCATTATTCCTTAATATTTTTATATGCATTACTAAAAAACTTTGTATTTTTTTTTGTTATGTTTTTGTCTATTGAAACATAAACCTATGCAAACAAACAAACTTTCCCATATTTTACCATTGAACATTATTTTTATAGGCTTCAGATTAAAATGCATCTAGGTTTTGGTTTGGTTTAGGTGCATTGAAAATTTTAATTTTGCTACTTATATGCATTTGGCAAGTCTGGTTCTTTCCGTAACTCTTTTAGGATTATTTGTATGCAAGATAGAAACAAAGAAATATGGAGTATGTATTTCAATTTATTTGTATTCTCTAGGGATAGGGATAAATATAATGAACACCAAAAAATACTTACTATATACCAAATGTAGTAAATGATCACCAAAACTAAATACCAAATGTAGGTAAGATTATGATTATATATCAAGTTGTACCCTAAGATTTGGTGACTATTTAGTCACCAAATCTTAGTGTGCAAAATAACCAAAATCTTTTTGACCCTTAAGTCCCGGGGCAAATCCGACATGGTTAGGTTAGGTTAGAACTGTGACCCCCTACGCACGAGGCGAGCGAGCGGATCGAGCGGATCGAGCGTGCCGCAGCAGCGGCCGCCGAGTGCCAGTACCAAATCGCTTTTATTTCTACAATACTTTAGGAAACACAATTTTGGTGATCATTTACTATTTTTGGTTTTATTTTACTTACTATTTGTGGTGATCGTTTACTATATCTAGAGGTTCGTTAAATATAAGCCTAATGAATATACGGTAGAAAAGATATCGTGACGAAAACTCTATATATTGAAAATATAACTACTTTTCTTGAATGGGACAAACCCGCCATACTATTTCTAAACCAGGGAAACTCCTGAAGGCCAAAATCAACAGTGGCGAATTCATCATCTGCCTTGCCTTTTCCCAACTATGTTGGGGCCAGCTTCCAGTCTTACCGGATGCAGCTGAACACTAGTGTTTTACATAGAGCGGCTGCCTATCTGACCTCCACAACCCAGTTACTGGGTAACACCGATACCCCTTGGTAAGACTGGTGGTCAGACTTTCTGACTTCTGACCGACTGTCAAAGATCTACAAATGACAGCTGGGACCAACGATGCTTTGCGAGGCACGGAGGGGGTGAAATGGTTGGTCATCGAAGGACTGACCGCGGCAAGCGTAATTAGCCATGAGCTCCTCGTACACCTCAACAGTGGCGAATTGTCTATTAAACAACGAAAAGAATCATGGCAAGAATTGTACAAAAAAAAAAAAAAAAATAAGATGTTTAGAGAAGTTGAAATTCTAATTTTTATATTCTTGGGTACCTAAAGAATATCTTCAGGCATTTACAATATTTTTAAAACCCCGCAAAAAAAAGTTAATAAGTTTAACGAAAAGCTCATATTTCAGAACGAAACGGTGACTGACAGTAACAGTGACACCGACATTCGCCGTTTCGCAGTTCTTATAATGAAATTGCATCGTTTTATGGGAAATAATATCACAAATATTGATTATTTTTTCCACTCACTTGTCTGTCAATTTTGTAGATCCTTTAACATCGCTTGTTACTTTCTTTTTTTTATAAACACAAAATGGGCATCGTGATGAAACAAAAAAGTGTTATTTTCATTTCGTAATATTTTAATTATGCGGGGATTTAAAAATATGCTATGTAAACCAATCTGCTCCTGGTAATGTGTTCTTCACATTGGATAATAATTTAAACCCTCTAAATTACTTTTTTTTTTCATACAAATGAATGTACGAATCTCGCCATGATTCTTTCAACCCTGGGCGGTTTAGTATCATAAACCACTTATTCCCCACTGCTCAACTAGTTGAGCAATAGGACATTGTTTGTATTACCGAGCATTTTATGCTCTATAACTCAACTATTTTTTGCTCAACTTAGTTGATCATCCTAGTTGATCATCCTATTATATAACATACTGCTCAACTGCTCCATGGTTTTTGTGATGGTCGCTGGACCGAAAAAAAATCTCTAATTTCTTTTAGTTGATTTACTGTATGCAAGGTACAAGTTTTCATTACGATATCTCTTCAACCCTTTACAAATCCAATTGTTGAATAATGAACCATATTAATATACGAATACATTTTCAGATACCATGCTTGGATGCAGGGGTGTGCGTGCACAATAAGAAACGTCTTTGTGGTCTCGTCGTGGCCACACGTGAAGTGCGATGGTTTTTAGATAAATGTGACATTTTAGAGTTCAATTGCGAATATAAGACCAGTAAGTATTCATAATTGGGTTTAGTTTAGTTCTCCCAAAACTCACACAACTCACGTCAAAATGTCACCCATATTTCGAACTAATTTCAAACTCAAAACCATTTATTTCATTTAAACCACTTTTAGGTAGGTACTTTTGAATTGACAAAAAGTCAGCCAGTCAGAAAGTTGAAGCTAGTTCGCTCGTTCCAAACAGTAGGTTTCTATGGAGAAGGACAAGCTAGAAACTCAATGACTGTTTTAAAATCAAAAATATATTACAAATTCAGGTTACATTACACAATGTGAGGACACCGTAACAAGTCCGGGTGTGTAATACCTATACGGCATAATAACAGATAATATTATATCACTTGAAGTAACGTTCACGTGATATAATTTTCAGATGCTATAAAAACAAATAACCTAATTTCATGTGATCTAATGTTATATTTCATACAACCTTCTTTTGCTCTTATAACTTTTAGTATAACGTTCATTTTATATATTTTCAATTTGTATAATGCTCTTTTTATATAACATTCAGTTGACCAAATTTTTATAATTAACTAATTTTTAGCCAAAATTCTGTAATGAATAAGTAAATATCAAGAAACATACTGTTATAACCTTATCTAACCCATACAATCACCAACAATAGACGGGATCTGGCGCTCGGCGGCCACTGCCGCGGCACGCTCGCTCCGCTCGCTCGCCTTCGCGTTAATGGTCACTGGTCTAACCTAACCTAACCCATATTATTCAATAACTAAATTATGCTGAACGTTTCTTATATATTTCGAATATTATAGTAACTGAATATTATACTATATGAATATTAGTCCAAA
Organism: Charanyca ferruginea; assembly: GCA_947361185.1. Taxonomy (NCBI): domain Eukaryota; kingdom Metazoa; phylum Arthropoda; class Insecta; order Lepidoptera; family Noctuidae; genus Charanyca; species Charanyca ferruginea. The sequence goes on along the minus strand of OX376077.1, from coordinate 8,469,066 downwards.
TGTGCATTATAAAAAATGTTCATTAAGTATACCATATAAAAATAGGTAAATTGAAATTATATCAATAATTCATTATATCATTTCATCGTTATATTAAAAAAAGTATTTAAAATGAAATTAGATCATATGATCTTTAGAACTTTTGTTTTTTTTTATTATTATCAAATAGGCTTGCGTTTGACCGCAAAGCCTTATTTCATACGTTACACACCCAACAAGTCCTGATTGTCATAACTTTGGATAGGCTAGCAACGTAGCAGTCGTTATGGGTATAGGAGCCAGAAAGCTTGACACTGACAGCCAGTCTTACCAAGGGGTTTCGTGGTACCCAGTAACTGGGTGGTGGAGGTCCGACAGGCAGTCGCTTCATATAAAAATATTATAATAAAATATAATATTAAAATATTGTTTATTTGCACCTACAAGTTTACAACATATAAAAACAAGTACAGTTTACAAAAAAATTAGGCCGAACGGTATAACTACCTGTCGGCCTAATTTTATTGTAGACTGTACTTGTTTTTATATGTTGTATACTAAACTGTACTAAACTGTATAGTTTTAATTAACTGTTACAGCTGACACCTCAGCTAAGATAAATTAACATCTTGTATGTATAGGTATCAGCGCCCACCCTCATAATCACTAGCAATGATCAGAGTACCTATCATTATTTATGATATTCAAAACACTGGTATTCTGCTGCAGCCGTTCCAAACTGGAAGCCGACACCAACATAGTTGGCAATAGGGTAGGCAGATGATGAGGTCAGCAACGTAGACGTTGTGCACATTATTAGAACGTCAAATAATCCAATAGCACGTGAAGTTAGGCTTTTGAAAATTTCCATAAAAAGAAGATGAGTACTCGGACCTCACGACCCGAGGGTTTCAACCCCAAATGGCTAGAAAATAAAGTTATCACCAAGGATACTATACTTCCGCCGTTTGATATTTTCTGCAGCCGCAGCAGCGGCACCAGCATAGAGCAGAGGTTAAGCATTGCCATCCAACGTGGCAATGCAGCCAGTCTCTTGGGCACATTCCCAGATGAAGGCAATGTGGAGGAATTTTTTGATGCCTTATTATATTAGTTTTTTATTTGTTTAATAGGTTTTTCTTTTATATTGTACGTGTAAATATGGTATACTTATAAAATGAAAATATAATCTATTATAGCACGTATAAGATTCAACGTTATACTTTTCTCAAATTTCAATTCTGGCGATACCGAAACCCACGGTGTAAAGCGTAAAGCACATGGAATCCGTTTATTAGTTTGCAATAATTTTAACAGTAACAGATTTTTATGTTTTAGAATTTGTGAAGACTACAAATTCGCATTGCCAACATGTACCACCACTATAAAGACAACATAATTGACCATTGTACGAGACTCAACAAAATAATAATTATGGCAACATTGCTTTTATTTTAATAAACATTACTTAATTGCAATAATAAACTAAATATTTGATTCAATACACGTATCATAATTTTGGGCGACATGAAAACACCACGGCGAAATCTGAAAGAACAGAAAAACAATAATAAAACGAATATAAAGAAACAAGGCAAAGCTACAAAAAAATCAAAAACGAGTTTAAATAAAATGCCAAAGACACTTACTGTACTTCCAATAACAGTTGACACGCAGCAAATGGCAGAAATTTTCAAATTTTCCGTAACCAAATTCATCATCAAATCCACAAACAGGCTCCTCGATCTTTTGGCAAAGTAACGCCATGGGACACCAAGGATTGACTTTATTATCATCAGTTTTCTGACTTGGACTAATTGCGGGATCTTCTCCAAGTGATCGACGTGATCCGGGCTGAAAAGATAGAAAATTTCATTTAATTCTCCTCAAATAAAAATGGCATACCCTTGCCTGTTTCTATCCAAGTTTACTTACAGAATCATTAAAAAGAAATATTAAAAATGGGTTTCTACAAAATTTTCTATCGTTTCAACCTGCAAATTACTTTAGAGAAACACATATTTTTAAGAACACATCATGTTTATTGGTTTATATGACATAGAAAAGTAAATTTATGCTCATCATCTTTTGTAGCGATAAAAATTATATTATCTTTTTTTTTTAAATTTAATTCTAGTATTTTATCACACACTTGCCTGCAACAAAGGTAACTTTGTGTTTTCTTCAATAAGAGGTGTTGGATCTGTATTACTGTTATCCCTCAACATCAAGTCTTTTGCAAGCTTGCCATATTTTGGAATGTTCTTCCCAAGCCTCAACACGGCATTATCTTGGTGAATATCTTTATTATTGCCGTGTTTTCGTTTTATCTGTGGTTCTTCTTCGGGTTCTGCTTTAGTAGGCAATTTTGGTTTTTCTAGACCTTTGCTCAAATTTTCAATCAACTTTTTTATCATATCTCTGCTATTGTCAACCGCTTTGATTAAATGTTCAAGCGCTTGATTTTGATGCATTAGTTTCTCTTCTATTAAACTTCTAAAACTTTCTTGCGAATCTTCTTGATCCTCATCTCGATTATCGACAACCTTTAAAATAATATAAAGTATTATAATATGATTTTCATTGTTTTTCAGATTACCACAAAATATGTACCTACTTTACAAAATATTACTTGTTTTTACGTACCATAGTTCTACTAGGTTTCCCAACATACTTATCATTTTCCAAGGAATCAATATTTGCCATATTTGAAAAAGCAGCTGCAGTCAAGATTACGAACGCTAGAGAAAAAAAAAACAATTACTTTTATGTATTGCTTCTAAACACATGTTCTAGGTATATTATTTTCTAAATGCTTTGAACTAATCCTTTTAGAATCAAAGTTCGAATGATTGATATTAAGAAGTCCAATAACAGTATACTCTTATTGGTTAGTCCCATTCAGTCTCTAATGAGGTACCTCATTGAAATTCTCCTAATTAGGGACAAACTTGATTCTATGGCCACATTGGATACCACCAAAGAATTTGGTTCTTCCGTCCCTAAATTGATTGCCAGTACAAAAGCTGTCTCACCGATAACTAAGGGTCTCATGATGCGTACTTCAGATCCGGGGCGCTACAAGTAGGTCGATTGTGGTGCTTGCTCCACTTATAGTGTTGGTAATTGGCAACCAGTAGTAAGTAATTTTGATACTTGTCATTTTTTTATTCTTACGATTGGTTAAAATCTTTCGTTTACAGTTTCTGTTTATTTAATTACATAATGGCATTTCAGGAAGATATCTTAACATCATCAGCAATTGCATCGTCGAGTTGAATTGTTATTATTGGAGTTTTTCTTTCAGGAATTATACAAAATGAAGTCAGATTTCATGTAAACTATACAGTATAGTTTCGGTTCGATGCGAGCAATTTGATATTCTGCTTAAAGTAGGTTAAGTAGAGTATACTGTACTAACTACGTATAAACAGTCCATTTTAAATAAAGACAGAATATTACGGTTGTACTGTTGTAGCACTTTTACTTTTATTTTATATTAATTATTTTATATTTTGTGGTTCTTCCATAACCACACATACATCACGCATATTAACTAACTCGACACACACACACACACATCACACCCACAGACACACCTCTCCACATACACACACATCCATGTATAAAATACTGTTTCAACTAATAATAACTTATTTGCATGAAAAACTTTTTTCGTTCGAGTCACAACAAACTTTAATTTTAAAAATAAAAACGATTGTTTAACGTTGTCAGTGTATAAGTGCATAACAAAGTAAATGTCATCTATATTAAAATGGCGGAGATCCTGGTGTCGTGAAATACAGACCTAGAGCCTAGTTTAGGCACCAGTCTCCCACAATATTAAATAACAAATAATATGTATTTTACCACTTCGATAACTCTGTACCTTGTAACATTGTGGCGAGAAATAAATACATTATTACTTTACGTCATGCGTATCAACCGTCATCTGGGTACATTGATTGCATCCTCTATAAATGTTATACATTCTGATATCTGTTACTTAAAGGTCACTTGTATCGGAAAAGTGTAACTCACTATAATTGTATGTAATTAACTTAGTGTTGCGATACTACGCAATTTGCAAACTAGTCCTAAGCATTATTTTAAATATTTGGATTCGAGATAATGTAAGCTGTCATATGATTTTAGCAAAGTTATTGCGATAAAGTACTATAGTCACTTATCTACTGACTAAAGTACTTACCTAAGTACTTAAGTAGTATACCGCTTCATAAAATTTTGACGAAAGTAAAAAATAATTTGAATCTTTTGTTTCGTCTGATCCATTAGCCGGTCATAGTGCAGAATTTAAACTATTTACATAGTACTCACTATTTGTAGGTACTGTAAAAGTTATATGCAAAATACAATCTGGTCGAAAAAGTTCTAAGAAAGGTTTTTTCCAAAAACTCTGACGAATTCTTAAATTTAATTCAAGTTTTAAAAAAAGGAATCATTTGGCTGGTTTATATTTTGAGAAATGTCTGCCAGCCGCCCTTTTGCAAACTTAAATTTTATTAATTTCAATACAAGTACTCTGAGTTTTACCATCTTTTTATTCAAATTCCTCCGTGTCCTCACACCAGATTGCGCACACATGCAGACTGATACCGTAGCCACGCCTCAGTGTTTACAGTAACTACTTAATTTTACAAACGATCAAGACTATTTGATCGCAGTTCTCCTCTCCAATATGATTTATAGTTATTGGGCATGTTCTGATTGAATTAGGGACGTTGATATGCCTGTATTACATTTAATTACAATCCTATATTCACGCATATCAGATTGTGCACGCCAATTTACCGAATTACAATTGGTTTACTAAACTGCTAGTTGTTTATAAGTATTAAATTCCTTCTGTGGTTTTGTTTTAGCCTGAATGTGTTATTGATGAAGCAATACATTCATATTGGTTTTGAACCGACTTCAAAAAGGAGGAGGTTATCAATTCGGATGTTTATACTTATATATTTTTTTTATGTATTTTCGGGCATAACTCTGTCATATATAGACGGATTTACAAAATTTGTTTTTTGTTCGATTGGGGTTTATTTCGAAATGGTCCCATATAACGTATGTTTTACCAAGAACCAGCCTTTTTAGAGAAAATCAACAAAAAAACATTTTACGTTTTAGTTTCTTCAATCTTTGGTGGACTTACAATCTCTTTTAATTGTGTCGCCGTTTTTTTAATGGATTTGAATGTTAAGGCAATACTAAAAAGAAAAGAGAAGAAAAAAATAATGAAAAAAAAAGAAAACCACCTTCAAAAACTAAAAAGTGATCCTGAATAACTATATTTTTTTACTTTTTACAAGGCGTTTTTCACACCAAAAACTAAAGTCGTTTTCCAACAAATATTTTTGCTCAATGTCTAGTTATATTCATGTACAGTACCTCAGAGTAGATGTGAGGCGTCTCTTTATACACTCTCTATTAAAATACTAGCTTATGCCCGCGTCTTCATCTGCATAGAATTAAGAATTAAGTCAAAGTCCTAAATTATCCTAAGATACCACAAACACGCGGTAAAATGTATGCTATGTGTTAGTTAAGCTTAATCAATAGCTATTTTCATATGATGTTCGCCTTTTATTAGTCTAATTGAAATAATAATTGAAATACTTTGACTTTCATATGAGTGCCAAAGGACAATGCCAGAAACTCTATAGAACTTTGCCCCACTTAATAAAAGTCATGTGCAATATGTAGCATCTTACTGGTTATTTATTGCTGATAACTAAACATTAGTCTTAATGACGGTAGAACTTGCGGTTTCCGTTTAAATCTAAAAACAATAATGACATTGATTATAGGTTAAATTGTATTTTAGTTAAATTCAGTTTGTATTTTGTGGGTAGGTATTTCGTAATCCGCAAGTTCTAAAGAAAAACAATTTAGTATAGAAAGGTTCTATATTCATTACAATTATTTTCATTAATTTACTTTTCTGTACATGGGTGGGGCAGGATCTGGCATTGTCATTTCAGTTATTTCTGTTCAGTCGTTTATGCGTGAAAAAGGAGCAAACATGCAAACATCCATCTACAAATTCTCACAAATTTTCGCGTTTATATAGGAATGAATGAACGAACGAACGAACCTGAACAACTTTCATTATGGAGCCAACTCAAACAGCGTGAAAAAAAAACAGCTGTTCCATACAGAAGTGCAATAGGTACTCGGCCAAAATGTATGGAACAGCTGTTATTTTTTAACTCCTTAAAAATTAGCTCATGAATTCAATTTCACCCTGTATAGTAGGACTTAAAAACAAGAATAACGTTGTTTATCAATACTTTTTCAGTCTGTTGTTGACTCACACCCACGTTTCAGACATTTTCTACGAAGGAATACCCAAGGGCTGTAAACACCACTATAAGATAACCCATCAATCAGACAGAGATCAGAAAATATACGAACAATAATGTATGGGTAAGGGTCATGTTAGATTGGTCTGTTCCACCCACACAGGCGCCAGTAACATCCTTATTTTTAATAAAAGTTCTGGGTTTCATCTAAAACTTGTAAGGTTCAACGCAATATTCTTGTAAAGTTTTATTATGAACATACCGAAATTTCGAAAACCAAAATTGCTACCTACATTAAACGGGTATAAAATACACAATTAGGATAATTAAAAACAGGTACCTACTTAGCAATAAGCAATAATTTACCAGGACCCATTCCAAATGGACGTTTATCCAGTCCTGAAAAAAAATTACATAGGGCGATATAGAATTATGATTCCATGGATATCAGTTTGCAATACAATGTGTCGTCTACCGTGTTTATTGCACATAAACCTAATCTTGAGATTTTTTTACAAATTTTCCACTCCAGATCTTAAAGTTCCCATTTTAATGCAGCCTCCGCCCACAAAAGAAGCCAGGAAACACATGTGGGTCACTTCCGACTCGGCTAGATTAAATATTTAAACGTGTGCACTGAAGCTATTTTCAAATGTTGCTAGTAGGAAGGAAAGAATGAGTATTCCTTTGTTCCTTGTTTAAAAATGTATTAGAAGAAACTTAGGCCCGCTTGCGCTAAAAACTTAAGTCTGAGTTAGTTTCAATAGGAGATTAAATTACAAAATGTCTTAAACAATGGGTTCGTGTCTGACGCAAGAGGACTACAGATTACAATTGATTATTATCAAAAAAAATTATAAAGGCTCTTTGATTGATATCCCCTTAGTGCATAACCCTTACATACCCATTCACCTCACACACCGACACATACAATTATGTATCTACATTTCATACTACAACTCACTACACACAAAATTGAAATGTTGCAATTTCTGCTTACTATTGTCTTTGTCACATGCCCGTGATATGTGATAGGGGCAATTATTGTTATTAACCTAGTTGCTTTTTAACATTATACTATTGTGTTCAACTGTAAAATGGCCATCGAAAACAGGTGATGAAAAACTGGTGCTTATAGCACAGGAGCATATCCTAGTTTAAGCCCAGTTGCACTTTTTCTAGTATCTTGCCACTTGATAGAATAACCCTTGTTTGTTTACCCTGTAAATTAGGTTAAGTCTTGGCTTAATAAATATTCTTATTCTTATTCTTATAATCTAAATGCACTAAGGGGATAAAGTAGTGTTTTATGTAGCGGGAGCTATATTGGATCCCGAGCGAGCAAAGTCAGGGAGTTAAGACAAGAATCCTGAGTGCAACGTGGGATTCAAGGTCGCCCAAGACGAAGGCACCTTTATCCCCGAGGAACACACTCTACTTTTCACACCGTCTAGGAGACAATATTATTATATTTTTTTTAGAATCAAAGTATTTTTTTTTTTATTATAATAATTATATTTATTTTCAACACACTTGCTCATAAAATGGCTCTAATTTCACCGCAATTAGGCACATAATGTCACCTGTAATCAAACTGTGACTTTTTCATTGCTATTATTCACGAGTGAGTTATAGGGTTTTTTTTATTTTATTGGTTGAGTTGCTTTGTTCTTAAAAAAGTTTCGGTACAAAAAAGATCGTGTTCAATAGTACAAATAAATTAATGTACCTACTGCTTGCTCATTTCATGCTCATATTAACTAGAATTTCAACTTGTACGTTTTTAATAAATAAAACTTTCACTTTGTTTTCTTTGTTTGTTTTCTCTGTAATAAAGAAAACTTTGAATTCCCCATTTTGTACGTGGCTAGAACGCTATCCGCGAAAAGACAAAAACAAAAAAGAAACCTCATTCTTTTAGTCTATGGCCGATCGCCATTATTTGATGCGCGCGCATAGGAAAACTGATTAATTTTTCCCGCCATTGCGAAACATTTTTCACAACTCGTTTTCACCGTTGAAAATATTTTGTTAGTATTATTTTCTTCACAAGTGTGTTGAAAAACGTCGTATGATACACGTGTGTATTGATGATTACCGTCCTCGGCTCTCTCAAGACCCTCACCTAACGGCTCGGGTCTCAATGGCGCCTCAGCGGTAATCACCAACATTACACACTTGTACCATAATGTACTATTATAGTATTTATTTTTTGGATTTCTACTTTACGTTCCAAATTCAAATCACATTAATGACCAGGTGGTTATAACGAAATTCAGTACAATATTACTGCCCTGCTAGACCTCAGGTCTTAAATGACTTAGGTTTGTATGACATATAATTTGACATTTTCGTGTAGGTGGTGTGAAAAGTTAAATCTATGGCCAATTTGGCGTTAAATCTCGTATTGTTTATGTTAAAGTGACTGTGACAGTTCGACACTTTACGCCATCTTAAAATTGAGTAACGTTTAATATAAGTATAAGTTAACTGATTTTTACTCTGGAAAACTATTGCTATATCAAACGCTTCCTTAGTGTGCCTATTGATATAATACGGCTATTTCAAACTGCATTCATTTAATTAATAGTAATAATTAATTTGAAACGTTGAAGTAAAATTACTGGCAGCAGCTATTTCTTTTATTAGAATACAATTTAGTTTTTTATCTAAAACATTTTGAAAACAATGTATTTCCAACATGTAAAACAGCGTAGAAAAAGACCCTAGAGATTTGACCCCTGAGTAAAAATTGTAACTTTTTTTTGTTTGACCACCTAAGTTGAATAAAGTCCTTTCTTCGAAGTTAGTTCAGTAATTTAGCTAATATAGGAACCAAACAAACAGGGGAATTCGACTAAGACAGTGTAGGAATAAATAAATTATTCTGTTATTTCTGAATTTCCTTAATACCAATTCGGAGAAAGTAAAGAACCTGACGTTGCAATAATATTTATTGGGAAACGATTCAGTCGTTAAAAATATTGCCAAACAATTTGATATTTAACAAAATATGAATAAATTACACAATATTTGTCTTTATAAAATATAATCACGTGAATTAGTTGATTCATCGTATTTGTAATGTTTTGTTTTCGAATGACGTCAGAGTAGGCGGCGCCGGTGTCTGCAACGTCTGGTTTAATGACCCTGGGTTAGGCGACATGTAAAACGGGCAGTGAAAGTCATGGGTTTCTGAGAAAACTGCTCATTCATTGCCTAATTAAATGTACGAGGGTGGGGGTGTGTCATAGTTTCGGAGAATTTTGCAAGCAAATTCTGGCTACCGCGATTCAGACGTTGCCTATATAGTTTGGGGATCACCTTACAAATAACCATGTATCACAACTGATCTAGTTACAGTATGCTAATTAGATTAATAAGTACCTACTTATTTTCTTATTCTTATTAATCTGGAAAGCGAACCCTGGACCTCAATCTCAGCAATCCCGTTTGCTGTTACGATTCCAACGCAGCCGTAACATTATTGGTAGGTAATTTAATAAATAAAATAAAAATAAATTGAATTTATTTCAGGCAAGCTTATTACTGTATATGGGGTCATAGGTATACAATAAAAAGTAAGTGCGACCATTTGGTAATTTACATTTCACTCTAATACAGTCTACCTCCTCAGCATAATTACAAATTGTTTCCTAGACGCGGTGACAATCATTGATTGCTGATGCTGCGTCTCCGGGTTTGATTCCCGTACTTTCAGATGCCGTGAGAGCCGTGTGGTGCCGATCGCGAATAGCCCCACCCCATCTCTACCCGTGGTGTGGTGGGTGTTGTAGAAGGCGACAGAGGGATATTGACCAGAAGATGGGCAGCAGCGTCCTTCTGAGTACAATAACACCTACTGCGATCGCCAACATGCATCGGCCAAGCAAGGTGATTACGGCTGAACCCCCATGGCCCTATGCCCAGCAGTGGGCATCTAAAGGTTGACATGATGATGGTGATTACTTACAGATAATTATATATGGCCACCAGGCCTTTGGCTTCCGAGTCTAATTGTTTTTGTATGCGAGTTTCTGTGTTTGAAAAAAGTCCACCTATATTACCGGAGAATTTCAGTGTAGAGCTCAGTTAAACATCAGAGATCCGAGTAATCAGCCATGGGATTCTCAAAACGAGATTTCTCAAAAGAAAAAAAAAATAAGTAAAGAGACTGTTATTATAAACATTTACTTGGTTCAAAACTAAGTGATATTAATACCGTCAATGCATACTTCAATTACAACAATACGTAGAATGAGGTAGGTATATTACAACATCATGTCATAATAACATTCACAACGAATTGTTCATCAAATTGAGATCTAGGTCACTATTGAACTGAGATCACAGAGTCGCCGGTCCCGTGTCAGTTTAACTTGATACATACAGAAAAACTTAAGTGGGACCTGTATAATTGAGAGACCTCCATAGCTGGAACCGATGGTGAGGTCCCGACACTTTAGCACTGAATCACCACTGTTAGTGTGACAATACCTGTATATCTGGGATTAGTTCTTTCGATTTTATCAACATAATTACCTCTATAATTGAGATACGGTATAAAAGGTACCTTACTGGCTTCCATTCAAGTGAAGCGCCAAATATTGTTAAAAACTATTCTACATTATTTCCATACACTTTCCGTGAATCAAAACTTCAGTCAGACGCTTTAACGACCCATTCCTCTAACTATCTTCAAAATTTTAGCCAATGTAAAATGGCTTCAGCCTGACTACTCTGGGGTCTTGGACTATATCACGAATTTAACAAAATCATTGCCAAATTATGACATTGAAATTCAAAAAAGGAAATGTTTAACTTGATTTTTAAACTTACTTTTTAAAGTTGGGATCATAGCCTTCTCATCGTTATGCATGACCCTCAAACTGATTATGTAGACTTTTCTTGATAACGGGTCTGAAGGGAGAAAGAAGTCCTTAACGCCAGCAATCAACATTTATTATAGTATGCTTATTGAATACAACAGATATGTATAACGCATTCCCTATTTATTTATTTCAACACATCTAAACAAAAAACATAATCTCTTGGCAACTGGGCCTCCCCCCAGTTGTAAACGTCCCTTTGTGCATATTGGCCTAATTCTGTTCTGTCTCCTGTTTCATCTGGAGGAAACTGGAAAAATATGTTGTTCTTACTCCTCCGCTGTTCTTTTCTTTTTGATTAATTTCGTGGGGTCCAAGACAGTTGTAATGTTTTTCCGAGACTCATCGAGCTTCATTGCCTCGACGCTATTCCACTAAAAGCAAGCGTGCACTAGAAAATCGTCTACTAAAAAAGCGTCCACTAGAAAAGCGTCTACTAAAAAAGCGTCCACTAGAAAAGCGTCTACTAAAAAAGCGTCCACTAGAAAAGCGTCTACTAAAAAAACCGCCCGCTAGAAAAACGTCTACTAGAAAAGCGTCTGCAAAAAAGCGTCCACTAGAAAAGCGTCTACTAAAAAAACCGCCCGCTAGAAAAACGTCCACTAGAAAAGCGTCTGCAAAAAAAGCGTCCACTAGAAAAGCGTCTACTAAAAAAGCGTCCACTAGAAAATCGTCTACTAAAAAAACGTCCACTAGAAAAGCGTCTGCAAAAAAGCGTCCACTAGAAAAGCGTCTACTAAAAAAGCGTCCACTAGAGAAGCGTCTACTAAAAAAACCGCCCGCTAGAAAAACGTCCACTAGAAAAACGTCCACTAGAAAAGCGTCTGCAAAAAAGCGTCCACTAGAAAAGCGTCTACTAAAAAAGCGTCCACTAGAAAATCGTCTACTAAAAAAACGTCCACTAGAAAAGCGTCTGCAAAAAAGCGTCCACTAGAAAAGCGTCTACTAAAAAAGCGTCCACTAGAAAAGCGTCTACTAAAAAAACCGCCCGCTAGAAAAACGTCCACTAGAAAAGCGTCTGCAAAAAAGCGTCCACTAGAAAAGCGTCTACTAAAAAAGCGTCCACTAGAAAAGCGTCCACTAAAAAAGAGTCTATTAAAAAAGCGTCTACTAAAAAAGCGTCCACTAGAAAAGCGTCCACTAGAAAAGCGTCCACAAGCGTCCACTAGAAAAGCGTCTACTAAAAGAGCTTCCACTAGAAAAGCGTCCACTAAAAAAACGGCCGGCTTTCAGAATTTGCAGTGGTTTGTGAATAGTGTAGCGGGATTGTCCCATAAGAAAAATCAAACATTTAAACAAATATTATAACTAAATTAAAACTGTTTTTTTTCTTTAGTTTAAACGCGTTAATCACGTAGCATGTGCGATAAACGTCGCTACATAGAATTCTAATGTTGAAAGAATTTTTGAAAACATAGTAGTGTTTGAGTTCATTCGTTTCAAACATACAAAATATAAATCTTTCCTCTTTATAATATTATAGTGTACAAAAATTAGGGATCCGTACGAAAATTCACGCGGACGGGTAAACGGTAGTAACAAATAAGGGTTAGACTGTTAGTTATAGGGGTTAATCATTCGACAGTCGAACACACCCTAGCAGTGGCCTATATGGCCAAGTAGGCCGCTGCAAACTTGGTGAAATAAGGCAACATCGATCCACCACACATCTAGAGCAAGTGCAGTTTCTGATGAAACTATATCCCACTTATACTTGAATGTGTCTCGATTTTGTATGATAATAACAATGACCAATAACCGACAGTAACTAAAAATGAGAAATGAGTGGTGTATTTTTGATAAAGTACAGATGCCAGCATATCAAACCATACCCTTATTCTTTGAGATAAAGTTAAAAATCTATTAAAGTTTGGCAGATTTTTGTGGTTTGATGTCCTGGCCTCTGTACAAATTTTCGGCCTTTCGTGACGCTAATGACCATTAAACATTTGCCCAGGAAGTTGGCAGACTCATCCCACAAATGATTTGTCGTATTTCTCCATCGGTTTATTTTTAGAAATATAATATATATATATAATAAAACTGAACATCAATCAATAATAAATCTGTGGAATAACTGTTAAACATTTAGATTTTGAACATTTTGATAAATGGTGCCGATTGAACGGGGACCTGGAGACCTACCACAAGATTTTAGGACCTTCTGTATGTTGTTTCTGTCAATTTAGGTCCTAAAATGGATCGCATTAAGAGCTATTTTAGGACCTTCTGTATGTTGTTTCTGGCAATTTAGGTCCTAAAATGAATCGCGTTAAGAGCTCGTGGTAGTTCTCCTGTAGTAGCTTAGTCGGTGCCATTTTTGAACTTGTAAATGACTTCGTGAGATCCATACTAGTTAGTTTGAAAGCCAGATTGCCAGTTCTTAAAACTTTAAAAGAGATGGTTATTCTATCCATTAATAGGATTCCGTTACTCTCAGCATCGTCCAAGCTACTAGTTACAAACTTTGCAAGTAATAGTTTTACGAAAACTGTTAGAAGTTTCACCAGCCAGTTTTCACTGAACGTGAAAAAGTTTTCTACACAAATCTTACTTAAAATGTTTCTTACCAGTTGGTGTTGGCGGAATCGGTATTTCGTCCACATTAAATTGATTCCACTAAAAGCATGCAAAAAGAATTGCACATTTTAGGTAGGATCGATTCCCTACCAGGCTTTTCATGACAAAGAATACAGTTAGTACCTACCATATTGTAGCCTAAAAAAAGCAGCAAGCAATTAGAGAAATAAAGTAGACTATTTAATTGAGACGTTGTCCTGTCAATTGTTTTTTCAATTTTCTCGCCGTTCCTGGACTTCCACAAATATTTCAAGACCAAAATTAGCCAAATCGGTCCAGCCGTTATCGACTTTTAGCGAGACTAACGCTGAAAAATGGTGGTGGCTATTATTGTCTCACTGTAGGCAAAAGCCTCTTCTCATACAGAGAAGGCACGAGCACTGATCACCACGTGTGTTCGAGGCGGATTGGCGATTTCAGACTTAAATTATAAGTCCAGGTTTCCTCGATGTTTATCCTTCACCGACATCACTGACTGTGATGTCCAAGATCAATTTAGAAAGTACTGTGAAGGCTGCATGAGTTTCTGATGCAATAGCCATTAAATAATGTCAATTAATTATGTCAATTATAATCCGTGGTGCTTAGCAACTGGGTTTCTCCCAGTTGTAAACGTCCCTTTGTGCCTATTGGCCTAGTTCTGTTCGGTCTCCTGCTTGATTTGGAGGGAAGTGGAAAATATGTTTTTCTTACTCCTCCGCTGTTCTTTTCTGATTAATTTCGTTGCGGGATCCAAGACAGTTGAATCGTTTCTCTGGGACTCGTCAAGCTTCATTGCTCTGGCGCTTTTCTGGTGGTCGCCACTGTTGATTCTTGCTTACAGGAGTTACAGTGGTTAGGGAATAGTGTGGCGGGCTTGTCCCAAACAAAAAAAAAAGCCATTAAATAATAAACTCAATGAGAGAACACTCAGCAATCTTCTAGAATAGGTTCAAATCTTAGATTTGTATTGTTTTATACTATGACAGAGGACTGTCAGACCACCCGCCGTTAGGGCACGGTCATGTATTTCCTCTAAACTAAAATATTATCATAATATAGTAGTTCTCCTACGTCACATTTAACGTAGCTAGTCATTCCTGTCCTCACAGTACCTACATTGTATATGAATTGAAAAAGTCACATTGGTACTTGGCCGGTTTCGAACCCACAACCTAATGCATGAGAGGTTGGCGCCGTAACCATTAGGCCATCACGACACTTATTATTATCAGCTTCAATGTGACCACTGCAGGGGAAAATTCAGGATTCTTTTATAAGGAAAATTATTTTTATGTTAAACAAAAATATTGGTTAGCTGCCTACCTTCGTGAGCCAACTAATAGATACTTACATACATACTAACTACAATCACCAACTTCTGTGGTATTACATCATGTTATTGGAACAACCGAGTACAGTGGAACAACGTAATTAGTTTACACATTGCACGCACACGCGGTATGAAGAGTTACATACACAAACGTTAAATAAAACGAACGAGTTCTGCTTTTTATTAGTGTGCGTATGTCGCGTCACTAAGCAGTAACTATAATATCAATGTATGTATCGTCATCAGTAATCTGTGTAATTGAATAAGTTATAATATTTCGCACCCAATCGTTGTAACAGGTTTGGCGCAATGGCTAACGTATCTGGTTAGTTATTAAGAAGTCGTAAGATCAAATCTCGGTTGCAATACATTCTTTTTGTTTTGTAAACATAATTTTCGTAAAACTTTCATTACCTAGTTGAATTGCTAACAATTCAATTCCGTTCACAGATGAGTAAAATAACGTTTGAGAAGTGCGCACGGAACTCTCAGCCAATTTATTTTGACCGTTTAGGATATAACTACCCACAATTTTTGTTTATTTTTTTATACTTCCACCTTAGTTTATAAAAAATGAGCATTCTTAGTTGTCAGTCTACGAATATAAATTGCAATCCTAAGTATATAGATGAACACACATATTTCTGTGCGTTCTTTGTTTCTGATCCAATTGTGCTTCAACTTCTTCCAACCATGCAACAAGACGCAATTCATTGTTTTGCATGAGCAAAACGTTTTCATTAGTGAAATTGCAAGGTGATTATTAATATCGGTGAGTAACAAAGCTACTCGTGACAATGTTTTCATTACGTTAGTAATATTCCAACTCAAATTCTTAACTTATCTCACCTTTGACCTATGACTAAATTAATGTAAAATAATATTTAAATATATCAGAATTTGATCTTTCTGTTTTTGTCTAACATAAAACATTTAGTCGAAATAAAGAAAAACTTTTAAATTATGTAATTAAAATAGTCATGAAACACGTTTATTATTTATCTAATAAATAAATAACGGTATTAAGTTTTATTACAACGAGGCAATATAAGACAGTCAGTTAATTTATCTATGATTAATTATCCACCAATTCACCATTGTTTATCTGCATTATTTTAAATATTATTTTGTTTTTATTCATTAAGGAGAACCGTGCAGTTGTATCCATCGAAGTGCGTATTCTGAAGAAATAGACCATCATCGACGTGGGCCAAAACCGAAGGCGAATTCTTCGGCTCGTTACCACGACATCGTGGCAAGGCTGTTTACGGGACTAATCCGTTTTTATCCACCCGCATAACTGCATCAACACATAATGACATGTGTGCTTATAAACAGTGCGATATCACCTGCTGACCGGCATGAAGCTGGTTTAAGTTGCAGTAAGCCACCACGGAAGATTTTTCTGTCCAACGCTCACCGGCAAAAACAAATTCTATTCGCTAGGTCATATTATTACTTATATTTATTTTAATTGGGAGAACAATGTGTTTATTTTAGTGATGAGAAATGTTTAAAGTCGTTTATGGATGGCGTTAAAATACTGTAAACGAAGCCGAATTACTATTAATATACTTAGGTTTAAAAGCTACTTCATGTTGCCGTGATTCTCTTATAAACACCTAAGTTATTATGTATAGTCCGTAGTTGACAGTTATTTGCAGTATATATTTTGAAGTGTAAGTGATGTTATTGTTATTCAGTTAGAAGTTAAATTAATTTCTTACTATCTAACATGTTGATTCACTTCACTTTCAATTCCACTTTGTTTAAATTTGTATACATTGAAAAAACAATTACCATCATTCGTCCATTCATATTCAATAAAAAGAAAACTTTGTCTTGTCTTATAAACTCTTAATGAAGTTGCCAATAGTGTTCTAATCATAAAAAAGTTAGGTATAATAATATTTTTACAATAGTTTTGCGTTATATAAATAATTGTATTGGTTACACGTAGTTTTTTATTTGCTAATATTAAAACCCATGCCAAATTGAACCCTAAGCCAACTCTTGTAAGAAACATAATAGTCGAAACGAGCTGGCTCATTCACTAATGACCCAATAGCGATAAGGAACAATAGGATTCCGCATTCCATCTTTTACTTATTAGTGATCGATGATTCCAACGCCTAGGTTATTTAATAAAATATTTTAATTTATTTTATTGGTTTTATTTAATTACCTTTTTATTTTTTTGTTTAAGTAATTTTATTTGACACAAAATATTAATGTTTTATAGGACAAAGGAAAAATAAAAACCCAAAACCATAACACCTGCCGGGGTTTGATCTTACGACACGAGGCTTATATATGCCAAGTGCTTTCACCGACCGGCTACCTGGTCCTTATTTAAAAGGTTGAAATATTGGACTTCATTCAATTAAAATTGGTATACGTGGGTATATCATACGCACACAAACAGTTTAACTTCATAACCGACCAACCGACTAGTTCATTTACACACACAGTGACAATATCCCGTATGTGTGGCCTGTAAATCAATTACGTTGGTCGAGTGTACCATGCGCACGCCTATATTTACAAAATGCAAACGTTTCCAAGGAATTTGCGGAAGTTTTGCTAAACATTAGACAATGGCGAATGTTCTAGAGTCTAGCTAAGTAAACACATCATGGTGTCACTTATAGTGCATCCTTCGAGTGAATAAGTTTTGAAGATAGGTTACAAAATGGCATCCAGAATAGCTTTTGGTAAGCATTTTTTTTTATTCAAATCTGAATTTTATTTATTTAAATTTATGTAAAGTTGTGTGGAAAATATTTTTTTTACACTTTTTAACATTACTTTTTAAACACCTTAATAAAGTTGAATAAAGAAAACTGCAGATCCAAACGGTAAAATAATGTTCGTATACTGGAAAAAAATAAAATGAACCCGAAAACGTAAAATGCAAGTTAACATGATATAATTGATCATAATATAAAGATCCAAAATCTTTATATTATGCTTGCAGGTAATTGTTAGCTTGCCTACAATAGAAATCCCACAGAGATTTTAAACCGTTTATATTATTTATTGAAAAAATGAAAAAAAAACTTACAGTTTCAAGTTTCAATTAAATGAAACCACGTTTCGCACAGATTGTTAAAAGTTGGTAAATTACTCCCGTACAGTGGCAGATTGCCAATTCTATACTGTAGAACAGCTGTTCTTTCTCTGAAATAGGGACGTAATAGCATACACTTTCGCTTGTAGGTACACGCAAAGACATAAAAAGCTATAGTTGAAGCTGACCTTCCATTGTATAGAATTTGAATACTTTGATAGGTCAGCTTTTACTGGTAAATTATAGCTTGATATATTGCCCATAAGATTGTACAGACGCCAGCACATCAAGCCATACCAAACTGTCAAATTCTCCCAATTGCATACGAACCTTATTCTCTTGCAGTAAAGTTGAAAATCTATTAAAGAAATTTGACAGATTGTTGTAGCTTGATGTGCTGGCGTGTACAGACACACTTTATTACAATACACCAATCGTAATTCTTTCTAAATTTTCAGTCATCTACCTGTTCTACTCTATCATATTAATGACGAAGGCCCACGGACCCCCAAAGGAGCGAGATAATGAAGACATCGCAATGGGGCGAAAGGTAAAAAGAGTAATCTTCAGCATTTCCTCAAATTTTCAAGAACACCTCTACCTATTATGTAAAATTTAAACCTGGGATTCGTAAAACCTGGTCTTTATGTGCTTCTTTATTAATCATTTTAATACCAATTCTGCTTAATATTTAAGCAACTTAGAGTAATCTTGTAAGGTCTTCGCCATCTTTTTAATAAATTAGACTTAGACCTAGTTTCAAAAAGCTTCAATAAGACTGACCAGCAATGTATGTTCGGTTTAAGAGGAGCAATAGATTTCCATCAGTATATCTATTATTGCGAGACTCCCGGGAGTTTACTGTCGCTTTACGAAAGAGTTCACATTGAGAATTAAAGGTTATTTGAATAACAGTCTTTTCTAAATGTTGGTCCTTCTACCCAAATTTTGACAATGTAAAATTTCGCGTCTGGGGTATCACTAAATAAATACTATTTACTAAAGTAATCACTAAATTATGTACCTAGAATAAAGTCCCCAGCTAAACTAAACATTAGTTCTAGGCACTCTCACTTACAAGACCCATGTGTTAGTAAATGGCTATTCTGTAGAAACTAGTACGTGTTGAGTAGCTACAATGCATTGTTACAGATTGGTTGCTTGCCATAATATCAAGTGATCACCATACTAAGATAGATTCGTTCTATGGTGTTATAAGTCAAAACTCTAACCAGTCAAAACTACTTTCAACTACAAAAATCAGTCAATGGTTTACATTTATCCTTTTATTACCAGCTTTTTATTAGCTTCACCTGTATGTTTGTTTGTAACCGACTTCTTTGGGCACGATTTTGACCCACTTTAAACGGCCAGATTTCGTTCAAACTTTGTAGATTTATCGAGGACCGATGACAATACAATAATTTGATAAAATTATTAAAAAAAACAAAAAAACAAAAAAAAAAAAACAAGTCGTTCGAAATTAGTTGCCGAAAAAACAGCTATTATATACTAGGAAGGTACTGCACAAGCGCCCCTGGTAGAATAAATGTACATAATATTTAAAGATATAGATATAACCAAACTAAAAAGTAAAAAATAAATAATAGTTTAAAAAAACTAAAAACACGCTTTTTATAGAAAACCAAACTAAAAAATAGAAAATAAATTTTAATAAATTATTTTATTTAAAAAAAAGCGTGGGGTGCATGGTGTCAATAGTTATAAATATTTTATTGACAGATATGAGTAGAGTGATTATCATTTTGATAATATCTTAAAAAGCACCCCACGCTTTTTTTTAAATAATAGTTATTTGTTATACAAGAGTGCAAAGTTGCTTTTTAACCGCGTGTTCAATTTTGATGACCGAGCAAGCGAAGGATTAGCGATGGATTAGGAGCGTTAGCGATGGAATCAAAAGAGCACGAGGTGAAAAATCTTTGCACTCGAGTGCAACACGTAACTTTTTATTCCACCTCAGCGAGGAAATGACTAAATGCAAAAAAAAACGTTTACAAAGTCTGAGTTTTTAACAAATTAAAAAAAAGTTGTATGATATATTCGGCACCATAGAGGTAGCAGTAAATAGGTATAATGTTTTTTTTTAATTCACAAACTTAGTGCACACGATGTTCTAAATTCAATTTACTTTATCCTCTAGAGAATAAAAACGGCTTTTCCACTCAGATATTGAAGATAAATTTACTTTATCCTCTAGAGAATAAAAACGGCTTTTCCACTCAGATATTGAAGATTAAAAATACTCTTTCCGAGATGGTGGGATGAAAAATAATTTATTACTTAGAAACTCCTTAGGTCGGTAGGTTTTTTTTTTTGTGACCGTTTTAAAACTTTTGTTTTGTAGTAATTCTTATAACTAGGGCGTTCCGTATTTTTGTTTGTGAAACGCAAACGCGTTTTGTCTTAATGAGGGTTTTGACTGAAGCCAGTCAAAATTAGTTTTGACTGGTTAAGATTTTTGACTGTAACACATACATTTCGTACTACTTATCGTCTTTATATACCGATATTCATAAAGATGTGTATTTTTTATAAAACTAAATTTTGACCGCGACGTCATCTGCGTGAATGTTGGTTATTATGGACACAGACAAAGTAGCGAATAAAAAATTGCCTATGTTTTTATCCAGATTTTTAGTTACATCTTTGTCGAGTTACATTATGATCGGTTAAACCGTTTTGCCGTGATGAGATAACAAACAGACCGACAGACAGGGTAACTTTTTCATGGTAGAAAGCGTGGTTGTACAAAGTTCCAGCGCATTATGTTCTTCCTCTGAAATCCACCTTGTCCCTCTGCTGCCCTATCCCAGCGACGCCCTAAGCGCAGGGGGTACCCTTAGCGCTTAGTTTATAAGTTTTTTGCCCTGGCTGGAGGAAAGTCCAGTTAAACGGCCGACAACCTCCTACGTTGCCCTGCGAGATGCCGCATCGAAAAAAAAACTACTGCTACTACTTCCTCTTTTATTTCTACTCTTAATAATTATGTTCTTATACGCCACCCACACGAAGTCTGATTACCAATTTGTCACACAGATGGGTGCTAAATGGTGCAGCATGGCCAAGGTGTGCAACCATGACCGTGTGCCGATCTGCGGTCTCAGCCACGCTGGCGACATCATGGGCTTCAGGGATCTCTGCGACATGTTTGACTACAACTGTATTAGGAGGAGGAGTTAGTATTACAATACTATAATATTAATTATAAAAAAGTTCTAGTAAAACAACTTTCAGAGAGTAAACACTTGAACTGGCATCTTTAGTGTACACCTTGTTCCATCGTTTAAATAGTTCACATTAATAAATTAATGCATGAGTATTGGTAATGGCCAAATACTCAAACGCTACTCAATGTTAAGATGCCGTTAAGTCTCGTGCTGTCTCTATCACTTCATGTCAAAGTGACCGTGACAGTTCGGCATCTAAAATTTGAGTAGCATTTGAGTATTTGGCCATATATCTCATTCGTTTAATTATATAAAGTGTATGCAACAAAAGGTGAAATGTCGAATGTGTTAGAAATTATCTATCGGTCTTTCATCGGCTACATTTTGAAGAGTGAGTGGTACGGACGGTGGTGGTGGTGGAATTTTGGAATTGCATAACTTAATTACCCCATCACCGTTCCACCGTCCGTCGGACGAACAGAGAAACGGCAAAGCGTCACCGCCATATGAAATTCCACGGTCTCGAACCAAGCGCTTTGCCACAATTATTGTGCGAACTGCCTGAATGTGGAATTCACTGCCCGTATCTCTGTTTGATAAGTATAATCTGGATATCATCAAGGCACGAGTGAACCGGTTCATCCTAGACAAGTGTGCTCCACCTTAGGCCGCATCATCACTTAAGATCAGGTGAGCTGTGGCCAAGCACACAATTAGAAAACAAAAGAAACCAGTCAACCAAAGGACAGACACATAAAAATACAACATGACAGGTTGAAGTTAGAAATTAAAAAGCAAAATAACTTAATAAATAAAATGTACAGACGTTATACAGATACGCAATAAAATTCCTTCTAAAAGGGATTAACCAGTTAACAAATAGCTTTTCAAAAGACAAGATCGTGTCCAACAGCGGACCTAACACTAAGCAGAATCTGATGAAATACATAAAAAATGTTAATTGGTTTTATTAAAATCCCACTGTTTCATAACTGAATAGACTGTACTTAGAAACAATATAATACACATTTCGGTGGAATGAATAAGTATAATAATACAATTAATTTCAGATTACAAGCAGACTTCGTGCCCTGAGGACCGATCCTTACTGGCCGTGTCTCGCCGACCGACCACCAGTTACTTCGATGACTAATTATAAAATTATTTTTGTAATTAAACCTGGTCCATTTTAATATTCCAACTTATACTTTTTATATTTAGACAATTCATTCATTAAATAAATGTGTATTACAATTGTATCGATTGTTTTATTTTAATTAAGAGGTTTGTGAATAATTAAAATTAAATAAGTAGTATTTTTATCTTTTAAATATTGTATTTTAATTATGTTCTATTTTTTAAGTACTTTTTTCAATTATGTCTACGTTTGTAAATGGAGTAAGAGGCAAATTGGAAAAAGTATGAAAGAATAAACATTTGTGTGGTAACCCCAGGCCCAGGCTAAATAATGGAACGAACTTTTCACTTACATCCTACTGAAAGCACTCGCCTACGTAAAGAACATTAGAAAACAAGTACTTTGACCTTTCCCCTGAAAAAATAAAGAAACGTCAAAATAAATTATATTCAGATCACAATAAAATTATGAGTTTTGTTTTTCCGAACGACGCACAGAAATAAAAACTACAACCGCCAAGAAATATAATACCTACGTAATTTTTTTAAGATTTTCCATTATTCTAGTTATTTTACTCGTATTCATAAAATAGAGATACCGAACTAAGTTCAAAATCCAGATTACAATTTTGAGTAAAATAATAAAATAAGTTTTCCACGTATCCTTAAAGATGCCTATTTCTAATCTCTTCTGATTTATAATGCAGTACTTACTGAGCTAAGTAATAAACTGACCGATTACGGTTTAAGTTCAAAATGTGCTAGACAAACAAAGAGATTACGTTTTATCGCCATCCATCTTTCAATATTTTTTTTCAACTAGCCCTCCTCCTTGCTCCTACTGCTGAGATCTACTGCAGCTTTGGTGATACAGGGTCCATTTCACCTAAATCCACTCGGGAGATTAATAAACTCCACTGGCAATACGTGGAACGATCTGCCAAGTAATTTAGTCGGAACTTACAGAAAGGTGATAAAACGGCACTAAGATCAGAGATTTAATTTCAATTTTACGCTTTTTATTGGAATTTACACACTTATTAAATGTGTACAGCACTAATCTTCTTCTTCTTCTTCCTGCCCTTATCCCATGTTACTTGGGGTTGGCGCATCATGTTTTCTTCTTCCATTCCGTCCTGTCCAACGTCATGCTTGTACTAGAATGGAGAGCTCTCACAGGGCTACAAAAATCTCGTCTGCTTCGCTCTCAATAGGACAAGTGCCCAGAAGGGTAGCAGCATTACCACGTTGTATGGCAATGCTATATATTTGGCCCAAGAAGGGCACGAGTAACGTTTTTTTTACGCTAGGTACATCTACGAATTGGATCTATATGCCTAACGAAAAGCCGTTGCCTTTCTTTTTCCCGTTCCCGATTTTTTTTTTCCAACTTATATACCTAACAATGATCACTGAGTAGTAGATATGTACCAAATATTATCGCAGAATACAATCATATACCTAAGTAATCTATTTCAAACAAGATTCTCAGCCATTATTAGTTCATAGGTAATGTTTAGAATTTTCAACAAAGGTACAATTTGGCACTTAAACACTAGAACATCCTGTGATTGTCTTCAATTTCCATCAACAACTTATTTGTCTTTAGTACCATATTGTCGATAGACGTTACATAGTATCCAAAAGATCAGTGTTTATTATTTTTAGTAGTAATGTTTATAATTAAAGGTGTATTGTTATTACTTTTGCAAATTATACTATTGGTTGATTGCCATATTGTTCTTGATAGATCTCATCTGGTAAGCTTAGTTTATGGGTTATATAAATAATTTTACTTTTTATCTCTATAAGCATGTATTTACAAAAAAAAATGTATTTGTGTATGTATATCAGCTGTCTGACACCCACAGTACAGGGTCTCCCTAGTTTGGGGTCAGATCGCCGTGTGTGAAAATGTCCCCACATATTATTATTATTGTTAAATGTTTCGCAGTTTTGAAAAATCACATTTCTAATTTTTATTAATATATTGAGCTTGTATTGTCCCACTGCAGGGCATCCATCGGTCTTGACATTTCGCTATGTCTTGCCAATGCTACATGTCTAATAAAGCATAAAAAGCGATTAAGTTAAATTAAAAAGCTTCGTTGATAACTGTTCCCTGCCTTCCAGTGCGCCTGATGAGCATGAAGTCCTGGGTTCGATTCTCAAGTCTTGCAAAGTTTAATTGGGTTTTGTCATTAGGAATTTCAAAGTTTATAGTATCGCACCCCGTGAAGCACCGTACCTTTAGCACGTAAAGCCGTTGCTGCTGTCGTTTGTAGATCTTTGGTACCTAGTCGTTATGAGTAATCCTAGTCTTACCAAGGAATACCATGTTACCCAGTAATTGGGTTGTGGAGGTCAGATGTGCAGTTGAAAAATGTAAAACACTTGTATTCAGCTGCATCTAGTTAGACTGAAAGCAGACCTGAAAATAGTTGGGAAAAGGCTAGGCAGATGATGAATTAGTTTCGATGATTTCAGTCGGAGCTTAAGAAGATGTGCGAAAACGCTTACTCGTGCTTCCACGACACTGTCCTCGTTTGTGGAAAGTCCGTCAACGAAGCGAGGACTTTCCTGGACCTGTGTGATTTGTACGAGTATTCCTGTGAATACACTATGGGTGAGGAATATTTATTCCTATGTTTTTTTTTAGGGTTTCGTGTCTCAAAAGGAAAACACGGGGCCTTTTTAGTATCACTTTGGTGTCCGTCTGTCTGTCCGTCTGTCTGTCCGTCTGTCTGTCCATCCGTCTGTCAAAACCCTTTTTTCTTAGGAACGCGTGGAAGTGTTAAGCTGAATTAATATCAAATACTCAGATCTGCAATACCTTGGAGCAGGGAAAAAATCTAATTAAAAAAAAGTTAACTAAAAGATACGGCTGTTAGTTGATTGATGCTGTTAGTGCTCCATTTACGATGCATCATCATGTCAATCTTTAGACGCCCACTGCTGGGCATAGGTCTCCCCGAAGGAAGGGTTCAGCCGTAATCGCCATGCTTGGCAGATGCATGTTGGCGATCGCAGTAGGTGTTATGGTAGGCTCAGAAGGACGCTGCTGCCCACCCTCTGTTGCCTTCTACGACACCCACGGGCAGAAATGGGGTGGTTTATTGTTTATTGTTAATTAAAACGGTAACACCAATTATATTAATTAACACAGTTACGGTTTACAAGAAAAAATTATAATAATACTTAAGATATTATGGAGGACGCCCTAGCATACCTTCTCTCACAAAACATCAGGCACACACGCATAATTCCACTCCATTCATCGTCAAACAGATCACATTCAGGATTGATGGTCAGGAGAGCGCGGTCGTGCTATTCGCGACCGGCACCACACGGTGCATATGCGCATATGCTGCATATTTTTTTTAAACCCGCAAGTCAATCAAACCTTTAGGGTACTTCTCGTTAACCTAGAACCATGAAATTTGGCAAGAAGCAATGTCATGTAGCACATGTGAAGGAAATCCGAAAATAGGTACCTAGTAACATCTCAAAACTCTTCTTGCAACGAAATAACTCCAAAAAGAATGGCGGAGGAGTAAGAAAACTAACTTTTTTTACTCCTCCGGGATGGTGAATGTCACACATTTCATTCTTTAATATGCTGGTTTCCTCCTGATGATTTACTGCTTGACTAGACCGCATATCACGTAAGTCTATGTGTGGACCATTTTAAATGCACAATTATTATACATATTAGGTCTTTACATATGAAATTGCCGCTCGGTATCAAAAAATTAAAAATAGCATTTTTAAAAGAAATTATATATTTAGTCAATCGAAGTATGTACCATTGTTATCGATACACTTTCGCCATTTTATCGGGAGCTCATTGATCCCTTTGGTAAAAAAATCCTGGGAGCGAGAATCGATGAACTGCTTGAAGGCTGTTTAAACTGCCTCATCAGAATTGATTTTTTTTCCTTGTAAAAAGTTGTCCAAATTTCGGAATAAATGGTAATCGTTTGGGGCAAGATCTGGAGAGTATGGTGGGTGACGCAGAGTTTCCAGTCGCAGCTCCTCTAACTTGGCGACCGTCTGATGTGCAGTATGTGGTCGAGCGTTATCCTGAAGGAGCAATGGGCTAGAGCAATTGACCAATCTCGGTTGTTTAATGGTGAGCTTTTCCATCATTGTTTGCAACTGTTGACAATACATGTCTGCAGTAATCGTTTGGCCTGATCTCATGAAGCTGTAGTGGATGACACCAGCACAGGACCACCAAACACTAACTAGAATCTTCTTTTTGGTCAGTTTTCGCTTGGGGCAAGGTTTTGCCGGTTTTCCAGGGTTAAGCCATTGTGATGATCGCTTGCGATTATCGTACACGATCCACTTCTCATCACAAGTGACAATACGATTTAAAATTCCCTGATTATTGTGACGATTGAGCAAGGAAGCGCAGCAACCGACGCGTGTTTGTTGGTGTGTTTCAGTCAATTCGTACGGCACCCACTTTTCGAGCTTTTTTACTTTTCCAATTTGACGCAAATGGATAGTGATTGTTTTGTCACTTACTCCAAAGGCTGCTGCTAATTCAGAAGTGGTTTGAGATGGATCCGCTTCAACTATCGCCTTTAATTCTTCATTATTCACTTGAGTATCCGGTCGTCCACGAGGCTCATTTTGTAAATCAAAATTTCCAGAACGGAAACGTTGAAACCAAAAACGCACCGTTCGTTCGTTAGCGGTGCTTGGCCCGTACACGTCGTTAATCCTTCGAGCCGTTTCTGCTGCACTGGTGCCACGGTAGAACTCATATTCGTAAATATCGCGAATTTTTAATTTCTCCATTGTTGTTGCAATAGCAATTTTCAAGCCCAAACAAATGACGATAAAACAAATGAAACACGAATTTTAAAACAATATTATTTAGTCTTTATTTTGAAATAATTTTGAATTTGGAATTCCTAATCAAACACAAAATATTTGATTTCAAAGTTGCCAGTATTAAGTATCGGCAATTTCATATGTAAGGACCTAATATATGCGACAGCATCTAGACACATTGTCACGTAATTGATTTATTTTATCGACTGACTAATGATTGGTCTTTTATACTAATATTATAAATAGGTAAAGTTTAACCAACTTTACCTATTTATAATATCCGGAAAGATGGGCAAAAATGCCGCCAAGGCCAACCACCAAGCGTAGGTGATGTGACGATCTGGTATTATGTTTCCGGGACAAACATGGGCAGAGATCGCACAATATCAGGAAGTTTGAACGCAGAAAGGGGAGGCCTTTGCCCAGGGGTGTGATTCTGTAAGACCTCATTCTAAACTTCGAATCTGAATCCGCTGTGAGTTTCTTGATTGGTATTCTAAAAACTCGGTTGATAATTCGAATTTACACTAGCGCCACCCTTGCGAGCGTGTCTGCGAGTTGAACTAAATTCACAGGGAGATTTTGATAGATAAAGTATGAGATGACGTAAGAAGTGCCATTATGTAAGGTAATTTCCCCGTCACTTCGACGTTCACTTAGCACTCGAACCCGATTCAAAGTGTCAAATATATCAAGGTCATTTTGAACCTTATGCGAAGTAAGAGTGAATAGCGATGTGAGATGCAAGTTGTTGTTTGAATTGTACAGAATCGACCTACTTGGGGCACAAAAGTAGACTAGTAAAAGTAAAACAGTTTATGTTTTCTAGTTTTCTTGTTTAGAAGAGGTTGTCTTTGGAAGTACTGGAGTACGATTGTAAAATTATTTTTTACTAATATAAATATACCTTATGGTCGAGTGCTTTAAGCTACTTATGCTACCTCTAAGCTACCTCTCGCAGGACGGTTAAGTTCGGCAGCATATGCTGTCAGAAAGATCCGGCAATTTACTGATGTGGATACCGCGAGACTGGTCTATTTTAGTTACTTTCATAGTATTATGTCTTACGGTATTTTATTGTGGGGAAGAGCTGCAGACATCTATTCTAGTTTTATTCTGCAGAAAAGAGCCATCAGAGCCATTTACAATCTGCGTATGCGCGATTCTCTAAGGGAACTGTTTAAGGAAATTAACATAATGACGGTGCCTTGTCAATACATCTATGAAAACATCATGTACGCTAGAAAAAATCTGCATCTTTTTGATAAAAGAGGTGACAGACATAATTATAATACTAGAAATAGGGACCAACTAGTTCAACCAGGTTTCAGACTGGCTAAAGTAGATTCGTCTTTCATGGGGTATTGTTTAAAGTGTTACAATAAAATACCTCCCCACATTGTTCAACTAAATGAGACAAAATTTAAGTCTTGTATTAAACGCACACTATGCAACCGAGCATATTATAAGTTGAGTGATTACATCACTGATAAAAATGCTTGGCTGGATGCTGGTCTAGCTCCACAGCCATAAGGGTTCATAGATTAATTGATTAGCATTTGTAACAATTTTTGGAGCTGCTGAAGATGTAGATCTATATTATCTTTGCATTGTATAAACTCAATGTGTTAGTATTATATAATTTTTCGTAGCACATACATGTGAGCACTATGTTCTTTAAAGCTACCATTTACGAGGTATACCTCTCATTGACTTGAATATTCCCTGGCGATAGGGAGAGTCATGCTCACTTGAATGTCTCGCTGCCGGTGGCGCATGTGTTGGATCATTCGGTTCCCTTCAAAATGGTTGAGCTAAATAGTGCCGATCCATGCGTCATGTTCGTGAACGGACGCCGTCGGTTGGGACTGGTCATCTCTTAGCTGCCTCGGTTATTTTAAATTTTGGTTTGAATTGTTATTATAACTATATTTTTCTCTAGACCTCTTTTAACATGCAAGACGTGTTACATTGTTCTCACATTGTACCCTTAGATTCAACATGAATGATGTAACCTAAATTTGTAAAATTTAACTGATTTTAAAAGAGTGTTCATGGAGTTTCTTGCTCGTTCTTCTCCATAGAAACCTACTGTTTGGAACGAGCAACTAGCTTCAACTTTGTGACTGACTGACTCTGACAATTCAAAAGTACCTGTAAATGGTTTAATTGAAATAAATGATTTTGAGTTTGAGTTTGAGTTATGTTTTATGGTATGGTATACTACTCTTCCACGCGGACGAAGCCGCGGGCAGAAACCAGTTTTATGTTTTCTTCCATTCATTCAACTGATGAAGATGATCTCTAGTTACCTAGATTTATGAGTTAATTTTGGCCATAACGGCTCTTTGCTGGGAATAAGGCAAGATTCTCTTTGTGTATAGTTAGTTAGTGGTATTTTCAGTTGTAGCAAAGTTAAATAAATATTTTTTGTTTCAGTTTTCAGACATGTGAGAGAAGAGGAAGGAATATGTCCAAATCCGAAAGAGTTGACCCCAGGCGTTGGTTAATTAATCGTTGTAGTCATAAGATTTATCTACATTAATTTAAACAATAATGCCTAATATTTATTTAAATAGTTTTTGACATTAAATACACGTTATGCTTGTTCATTTGAAAAAAGGGAACACTTTTCTTATTAAACCAGTTTTTCTAAAACTCTGTATTTGTCATGGATTCGAAATCACTTGTTTTTCATTTAGCTTATCCGTTATTTGGTCCGTAGCTGTAAAAGAGTTGTAATAATTTTTATAGACGCACTAAAATCTAGAAGAAAAATGACTTTATTTTTACATCGAAACCTAGAAATGTACACGTTTCATAGAAAAAGATTATGACGCATCACAATGATAGCAGTTTTAGGTAAGTTAACCTACTTTAATTCCGAAATTAACATAGTAGATACCTTATATAGAGACAAAAGAAGTATTAGTAAAAGCCAAATACTTAAACGCTACTCAATTTAAAGATGTTAGTGCTGTCTCTATCACTTTATAACTGTCAAAGAGACTGTGACAATAGGTACGACACTTAACGGCTTCTTAAAATTGAGAAGCGTTTGAGTATCTGGCCATAAGTATGTTGACTATTAGGTATTATTCATTAGAATTAACTAAAATTAATAAGTAAGTATGCCTAAGGGATAGGCAAGTCTGCCTTCTATATCTGTCTCTACTTTCTATATACTTCTATAACTGTATCTTTTTACACGCTTTTTATTAGCTTCACCTGTATGTTTGTATGTAACCGACTTCTTTGGGCGCGATTTTGACCCACTTTATACGGTCAGATTTCGTTCAAAGTTTGTAGATTTATCGAGGACCGATACACTAATACACTAATTACACTAATTTGATAAAATTAAAAAAAAAACAAAAAAAAACAAAAAAAAAAAAACAAGTCGTTCAAAATTAGTTGCCGAAAAAACAGCTATTATATACTAGGAAGGTACTGCACAAGCGCCCCTGGTAGAATAAATGTACGTAATATTTATAGATATAGATATAACCAAACTAAAAAGTAAAAAATAAATAATAGTTTAAAAAAACTAAAAACACGCTTTTTATAGAAAACCAAACTAAAAAATAGAAAATAAATTTTAATAAATTATTTTATTTAAAAAAAAGCGTGGGGTGCTTGCCGTGCATGGTGTCAATAGTTATAAATATTTTATTAACAGATATGAGTAGAGTGATTATCATTTTGATAATATCTTAAAAAGCACCCCATGCTTTTTTTAAAATAAAATAATTTATTAAAATTTATTTTCTATTTTTTAGTTTGGTTTTCTATAAAAAGCGTGTTTTTAGTTTTTTTTTACTATTATTTTTTACATAAAGTTGAAAAAAATAACCAATAAATAATTATGATTATTCCAGGCATTGTCTTATATTTAGTATCAGCGGTACACGCCCACAGCGAATCTATGAAAGTAAGTACAATTAAATTAACCAATTATTTTTTATCTTATATATAGGGTGACTGGTAATTAATGTACGATACTTAAACACGTGATTGTGTTCATGATAACAAACAACTTTCCCAAAGAAAAAATGATTTTTGTACTGGTTCACTTTACGTCACAGGCGTGCGCGCGCGTGAATTTCATACGGCTGTTGTGTTATTGTGATAAAAGTGCACCAGTACAAAAAACATTTTTTCGATGGGAAAGTTGTTTGTTATCATGTACACAATCACGTGTTTAAGTATCGTACACTAATTACCAGTTGCCCTATATAAAAATCTTCTGTGCGTGTGTATGAAAGTGAACTCCTCCTAAACGGCTTTATCGATTTTACGAATTTGTTAGTGTGTGTTCCAGTTGATTTGAGAATGGTTTAGATTCACAATTGGACCCGGTAGGTGGCGCTGCAGTCGGGTTCTAGGACCTCTTAGATCTATGTGACCCTGGTACTAGGAGCGCATAACTTAGTAGTACTTATCTTTTTCTATATATAGGTATATATTTCTTGTAGGTTGATAGGGTAGGTAGTTTGGTAGGGTAGGTGGGTAGGTAGGTTGGTAGGTAAGGTAGATAGGTAGGTTGATAGGGTAGGTAGGTAGGTAGGTCGAGTAGGTTGGGCCTGGATTTTTGTACCGATGTTCAGGGCAGGACAACGTCTGCCGGGCCCGCTACTACATAAGTATAATTTTCTTCTTTTTTTTCTTCTGTGGCGTGACTTTTTCAATTCACATTTACTTTCTAAGTTTGCCTTGGATATTATTGACACTGGTGAAAGAAAATATCGTGAGGAAACTAGGACTTAATCCATCTTGAGCAAGCGTGGTGATCAAAGGGCTAATTCACGTAATTTTATGACGCACCGATGAAGTTGTAGTGCAGTTGCACTTAAGTTCAACTTTGAGTGATAAACGGTATTCTTGTGATCATTGAACTGCGCGTAAGCTGCGCGTGAATTGCACGTCAACTGTATGACAACCAAATTATACCAAACTTACTACATGAGAGAAAAAATATTACTCACTAAATAATTGAATAGAATCGATTACATTTCAATGAATATGACGTTATTATAATATTAAAATAATACCCCAGTATAGATTTTAATGCTTTTTAACTGTCATTTTGAGACGTCAAACGAATAGTAGAATACCGATCATGTTGCGTTCCGAAGCATGCACCAAAGATGCGCAACAGTAGAATACCGTTATTGCGCTCGCGTGACGCGAACTTGACGCGAGCGTGTCTGACAGCGGTAGAGAATACGAAAACAGTTGTTTTGATCGAAACTTAACTGCAACTGCACTGCAACAGCACTTCTTAACTTACGTGAATTAGCCCACAAGGCTTATACCGTCTGTATATGAAAAGAGACCTATGCCTTGCTGTGGGGCAATAATAGACTGGTATGTAAATAAGCGGGCTTTCTCATCATATTATGGATTTATTGAAAACTGTGATGGCAAAATTGTTTCTCGGTAAAGAAATCAATTTTCCGACAACATTCGTAATCTCGTTTGCAAATCAAATAAAACCTTAAAAGCTTTAGTGGTTCACAAATGCTCTTTCATTACGGAACAATAGACTATGGAAATTGTTTTTCTTAAAAACATGTTCATCATTTATTCAGTTATTGACACAATTTTATTATGTTTCGCAAAGTTATTTTGGATAATGGTAGCGCAAGATGTGACGTCGTGGTAGTACGTAACGTACGGAGAAAGACTATGTTACTGCACGTAGGCCATAGGTAGAAATCTCTTTCGGCAGAGGTGATGAAGTTGGATAGCAACGGACCGTATTAGAAATAAACTGCTCAGCTCTAAGACACAGCAGACACCGGTGTGTCACCACTGTGCTGCCTGCCCGGAGGATACGGCGCAGCACACGTTGGAGGTGTGCCCAGCCTGGGCAGGGCTGCGCCGCGACCTCGTTGCGACATTAGGCGGGAGCGATCTTTCGCTCCCGGCCGTCGTTCAATCCATGGTCGAGAGCGAGAGTGCATGGGACGGGGTTGCCTCCTTTTGTGAGGAGGTCATGTCTGCAAAGGAGGCAGCCGAGCGGGAGAGAGAAGCCGTATCCTCTCTCCCCTCCCGCAGAAGACGCACCGGGCGCCCGAGAAGGGCGCAAAACGATCTACGACCTCCATGAGAGGTGGCCTGCGGGCGGCGGACCAGGGGCGTTCGTCGTCCGACCAGATAGGCCCGAGTTGGCGGCGCAGTGTTCCACGCGCGCCACTCGAGAGTGGGTGCGGCCGCTATGGAAATGGCCGCACGGGGAGGTGGGACCTGCTGACGAACAGCAGGTCATGGTCTGTGGGGGGAGCGGTGAATGCTCATGCGAATCCCGCACCCCCGCCATAGGCAGAGGTGGAACACCGCGGTGGTTTTAGCCGGTAAGAGTCCGGCATGCCCCTCCGTCACCCCCACGACGGAGGAAGTCCAAGAGGATTTCCACCGCGCAAAAAAAAAAAAAAAGCTCTAAGAACAAATCGCCAAAATCACTCAAAAAGCATCCAAGCATAAGTGGTACTGGACCGGCTAAATCTGCCGCTTGTCGAACTGATCATGGGTTAAAACAATCACAATGTGGGTCCCAGAAAATAAGCAGCGACAACGTGGCAGACCCAGGCAAAGATGGCGGGATAAGCTTGACGCTTACTGGGTTCAGACATAATCGTCATGCTTGACTGATGCATGTTGGCGATCGCAGTAGGTGTTACGGTACTCAGATGGACGCTGCTGCCCATCCTCTGGTCAATATCCTTCTGTCGTCTTCTACAACACAAACGGGAGAAACAGGGTGGTGCTATTCGTGGCCGGCACCACACAATCTGCCGCTTGTCGAACTGATCATGGCCTAAAACAATCACAATGTGGGTCCCGGAAAATGTCGAATGACATCGTGGCAGACCCTGGCGAAGATGGCGGGATAAGCTTGACTTACTGGAGGGATGATCCACACTAGGTTTAAACAGAGAGGGTAGAAAAGAAGAAAGGGAAAGCTTTGTGGTAACACCTACTGTGGGACAACGTTGAATAGAAGAATTTTCTTTATTCGAGTAACTAAGACTGAACAAGATTGATCAGAATATTTCTTTGCAATACTTGCTTTTCACATTAAATTATGTATCCCTTCTGGCTTCAAAATAACTCCATAAAAGATTGACACCTTATATCTGATTCCACTAAACCGAATTCTCAATATTCGTATTTCGTAATATCAAACGACTATCGAAGTATGTAATAACGGATCTAGCAAATACGTAACGCCCTTCCTATTTACATATTTATTAGTACACGTCTCAACCTCCGTTATTTCATTCATCTTTTAACATTTACTTCGGGTGTAATCTCAGACATAAACTCATAATATATTTATGATAAAATTTTCGCCAAAATTATATTTCCTTTCGTGTCAGACCACTGTGTTCTGAATCAACTGGTATTAGGCTTTCAGAAATGGCTCATAATAACGTTAATATTTGAATCATTTCTGAATGCCTAATACCGGTTTGAAATGAACTAGTTAAAGTTGGATTTTAGGGCGCCAAGATTTTAAGTTAGGTAACAGAAATGCTATTCTTTAGACATCCCACTCAGGGGATTTAGGTCCAGTGACCATGAACTGGTATCCCATCTGATGCTAAGGATTATCGACTCGCCTCAAATTCATTAACACTTCGCCCACACTTCACTTCACTTTTTTTTCTGGGACTCGTCGAGCTTCATTGTTTCGGCGCTTTTCTGGTGGTCGCCACTGTTGATTCTGGCTTACAGGAGTGGCAGTGCTTTCGGAATAGTGTGGTGGGTTTGTAACACTAGTTTTAGCGATGTAGATTTTTAGATTTTCAAACCGACTTCAAAAAG
This sequence comes from Charanyca ferruginea, assembly GCA_947361185.1. Classification (NCBI taxonomy): domain Eukaryota; kingdom Metazoa; phylum Arthropoda; class Insecta; order Lepidoptera; family Noctuidae; genus Charanyca; species Charanyca ferruginea. The sequence continues at coordinate 8,433,913 of OX376077.1, read as the reverse complement.
AAGGAAATTCTCAATTGGACTGCTCGCTTATTTATTTATTTTTTTTGTATATTTGTTACGCGATTTCTCCCGCAAATGTAAAGCGATTTTGAAAATTCTTTTTTTTTATGGATAGTGTATGCCTCAAGGGTAGTCCCATATAAATTTTATCGAAATTAATTCAGCACTTTTTGAAAAAATCGACAGAAAGCAAAAAACATGGATGATGTTGTAATGTTCTCACCTTGTACTTTCAATCTCTGTTTTGACTGTGTTGCCATTTCTTAATGGATTTGTATGATAAGGAAGTACTAAAAAGTGAAAAATAAAACAGAACACACATCACTTTAGTTTCGGAAGTCGGTGGCTTCGCTGGTCTATTTGTTGTTTTGTATTGCCTGTTTTAAAAATATTTTTCACGTTTTGGTTTTTGAAGGCGGTTGCCTTTTTTGTAAAAAAGCTTTTTTACTGAATAGTACTGCAGGTCACTAAGGCTTGGACTAAACGTCTAAACTTTACGCGATGACTATATGCCCATTGAAATAAATCTCTTGTCTGATAATCTCTAGCATGCTATTACATTGATTATTGATCAGAGTCCTGATCGGGGGTCTCCAAGCGTAGTCTTAAAGAGTGTACCAAAATTAATCCTTTTTGTTACCAGAACGAAGAAGAGTGCAAGGTAGCAGACTTGTGCGTCCACGACAAAGTGCCGATGTGTGCCATCGACTCTTGTGGGGAGATGAGAACATTCATAGACACGTGCGACATGCACGAGTTTAACTGCGACAGCAAGAAAGGTAAACAAGTAGTAATCATTTAGGAATTACACAATCTTTACAATAAAAACGATGACAGCTAAACAAGTATAATTTGTGGCGCAAATATCAACGACGATAGGACAGAGTAAAATACATTTTGTTCCAGACTATCTCAATAGAAACAACTTTTTATATATTTACTAAAAACTAAAAATTCAAAATCAAGTCAAGTGTATTATGGTTTGTTGGCAGGTATAGGTGATGGGGGTTAGTTCCCTAATTCTTAAGGATTCGTTACATTTATTTTACTTCTCTGGGTGGCGAAAAATACCTACAGCCCACTTGATGTAAGTGGTCGCGGCTGCCTGATACGCATCTGAAATACCAGAAACCTTGTAAATGCCTCCATCCCAGAGACTAAGTTAAAACATCTTATGTGCCTGTAAGCCCCAGCATTCACACCCTTTTAACCAGGACACGGCAACGTTGATGGAGCTCCTCCACTAGGTCTACTATCACTAAGGACTCATTATCATCATCATCATATCAGCCTATTGCCGTCCACTGCTGAACGTAGGTCCCCCAGAAATCGCCAACCAACCCGGTCTTGGGCAGCACGCATTCATCACCTTCTTCAAATCGTCGGTCCATTATGCCCCAGAGCGTCCCACATATTTGCCCAATCGTGGTCTCCACTCTAGAGCGTGTCTGCCACTACAGACTATATAATCGTAAATTCTTGACCACACAGTAGGCTACTTAGTAAGGGTCGGCCATATTTAATCCCTATTATGTTGTCTTTCTCAGACATAAATGTTAACTATATTTTGGTTAACCAACTTTTCTTGACCGTAATCTTAATTTTCATGTATTATTTCTAGAATATTTATATTGTATACTGCCTTTTGAACTTCGCTATAGATTCAGCTACGAAGAATATAAGCAGTTATTAATAATTTGTGAACAGGAAAATTTGAAGTGGACTAAGTGAGTGATGGATCGAGAGAATATTGTCATACAAGGACATGAATTTCCAATTATTTTGTCAATACAATATTGATATGAGCTCTCAATCATTTATCAACTGTCGAACATGTATTGAATAAGTCCAAAGCCTAGCACGAAGGCACGTAGCGTAATTTCGATTGTTTTTTAATTGGAAATACATAGGTACTTGTTTTACACATAACGGTTATTTACTTATAGGGGGTTTGTTTCTTAGCAATAGGTTATTCTAATTGTGCATGTTGTAATAAAATCGTAGACCATCGTATTGTCAATTAAGGAATCTACTCGAATAACGATTTAGCACATTCTGTTCGGCAAATTCGGGTCGGTAGGTACATATTAACCGAATGTGCCAAGACGGTTGTGTATAGTGACACTTTTACGTCAGCGTCCTGCGCTCGTGCTAAAGCCAATAAAACGACTTCAACTCTACAAATGTAATTAAAGTCGAGTTGATATTTATTCGGGTTTATCTCCGTAACTACTAGTCCGATTATTTATTTATACTTCATGCACAAAGGTACGAAGACGGACTTAAGGTCGTAGCACACATATAAACTCGGAAAGGGATCGTCACCGTATCGTCTTTCACCTGGCCGTCAAACAGGTGTCAACCTAACGTAAGCACGTAACAAAGTGGATCAGCAGCTCCGATATGTCGACTCGGCTACGGCTAGGTGACGCCACGTTTACGGCTCGCAGACCGCTGATTGACCTGGCTGGCACAAAGAGACGCAAGCGCAGAGACACAGAGGCGTAATTGCGTGGACGACGAGCCGTAAGCGCGGCGACCACTCTGGTTAACCACGCGCCGCGGTAGAGGCACCGCGGCTCTTGAGCTTGTCCCGAGGTGAGTCGTTTACGTTACGATTCCGATTAGTGTGCTTTGCGGTAGAAAGTTTCGTATAAAGAATACTGAACGGCTCGAGTTGATACGGTTACGATCCGTTTCCGAGTTGATATGTGTGCTACGACCGATATATAAATATGCCGATGCCGATTCTGTAAATTCTTTCACTGATAAGAAGCTACGTTATTCCTGAGTGCTAAAGGCTATATTTATAACAATCAAGTCGCAGGCATAAACTAGTAAACAATAAATAAATGTGTTGTTTTTTTTTTCTTTTGTTTTTAGATTTTAAGCAGAGACCGATTCACGAATGTTGGGTAACTTGCAAGCGAGGACGTTCATTTAAGAAGCCAGAATACAGATCAGACTGCAATATTAACCCCAAACCCAATATTAGAGCATAATGTCGTGTAGTGTTTTGTAAATAAATCTCAAAAAAATCACCATAGAGCTTTTATTTCTTATCAACAATCTTTTTCCCATATCTTCCCGCCAAGAGGCGACTAAGGGACTTACCAGAGAATGTGCAGCAGCGTTCTCTGTGCCTTTGTAACAACAATACTGCGATCGCCAACCCGCCTGCCAAGCGTGGCGGCGATTACGGCAACCCCCCCCCCCCCCCCCTTTTGGGGAGACCAATGTCCAGCAGTGGACGTCTATCACCTGAAATGATGATGATGATGAACTATCTTTAACGCAAATTAGCTCGATCGAAGTAACAGTACCTACTCTTTTGATTTCCAACCAGTAGGCCGATTCTGTAAAATTCAAACAACAACTCGCATCTCACATCGCTATTCACTCTCACTTCGCATACGGTTCAAAATGACTTTGATATATTTGACACTTTGAATCGGGTTCGAGTACGAAGTGAGCGTCGAAGTGAAAATCTCGTCAAAATCTCCCTGTCAATTTAGTTCAACTCGCTGACATGCTCGCAAGGCTGGCGCTAGTGTAAATTTACAATTTTTTTTATTTTTTATTACAAGATTAAGTAAACCTCCACCAATTTTAAATTAGACTTTTAATTGTTATTTTGTACTCAATATAGAACCTACTTTATTGAGCACCCTATTCAGTAGGGCAACAAAACAAGTGAAAACGTGAATTTAAGCCATCAATTCGAAGTTCCTATATTTTTTTTGGTGTCATCTATTTTCAATTGGATAAACTATAAAGTTTTCGAACATTTATTGCTATTTCTATAGCCCTATAAAATGTTCAAAACTTTTATTGAATAGAGAATTTTGTTTTAATATTTTTAAACTCAAACTCGTGAACGAATTATAGAAACTCATGCTTAATGTGAATAAAATGGTTTTTAATACAAACTGTGTGTTCTAGAATGTACCAATATATTATTGTTAATTTATTTATTGTTTTGACTTTAGTTAAGGATATCTACGCCCATGTGGATGGTGCAAAAGTAAGTAACGTAATTGAATCTGTCATACAAAGTTACCTGCACAAATATAGATAGACCTAGATAACGCAAGAGCAACTACTTCGCGTGCCTAGTTTCGTGCCTAGCTTACGTACAAAAATCGTAAGTAAAAAAATAAAGTACCTAAACGTTTCCTTCCATCGGTAAGTCATTTTGTGATTATTATTATACGTAATTCATTTAAAATCTAATACCCTCAGTAATACCTGGTAATACCAAATTTAAGAAAAACAAAACATTGTGACGTCAAAATAGGTACTCAAAAAATGGCACGCTTGGTTTTCATACAGATCGTGATACTTGCGTTATCTAGGGTTTATCTATATCTGTGGTTACCTGTAAGTGAAGTTCAACGGTAATTATACTAAATCGTTATATCGTCCGAAGATGAGCCGCGGCCGACCCGAAAATTCTATACCAGGTATCCTATACTAGGCAAATTCTCAATGAATAGGTAGTTTAAAAATATTTCTAGAGGCACCAACTATTTATTCTATATTCATGCAAACAAAGATTCCAAAAATAGGCAACCATTACTTATAATTACTAATCTCTTTTCAATATCACATTGAAAATCCATTACCATATTTTTATGATTTACGGGACGTTGACAACGTAAAGGGCAAATTGGTAAAGGTCAAACAAATAAGTAATCAAATCACAATTTTATGAAAAAATAACTGTTAGAATAAATATTCATTCATGAATTTAATCTCACTTGGGTTCCACTTAGGCACTTATGTAAAATAAAAATATAATCGTATTTCTGTACGTCTATTCTGTTACAGTCTCCCTCGGTGAACACCTAGGTGAAGTGAGCTGTCATCTGTCCGTCTGCTTTGTCAATCCCTAGCATCGGGACGGATGACAGCTCACTTCACCTAGGTGTTCACCAATTGAGATTGTAACAGAATAGCTCTACTGTTCTTCTGTAAGTTACCGGCACGTAAGTTGGCAAAAGTTTTTTAGTGGGGGAAGTTCGCGCACGCACAATTTCATACATTTTTACATGCATGCGTACATATACGAGAAAAAATCTATAAATATGTTATTGAGACAGTTTAGGCATAAAGCAGTCGGAAAATTTAAGTTTTAGTTCATAAAATAACAAAAGAATTTTTTAAATTCAATTCAAAGTTTTCAGTATTTTTAATCTGTTATAAAACACCGTGAAATAGTAGCGGCCATGTTATTACGACGTAGGGCTGTGTAAACAAAAAATTGTCAACTGTCAGTCAGCCGATTGGCGTAATATAGGCTTTGTACTTCTATTATTTTCGTTACCAACGTAATTTTTTCATTATTACACCTATTAAAAAATATGCTTTAAATTATGTTTAAATGATAGACAATTATCATATTTAATATGAGCTAATTTGATACAAAACGAACTGACCTCATTTACGCTGAGCAATATGGCGTCCAGTAAGAGGCGTTTTCGTCAAACTACGCGCGAAATTTGAAAATTTAAAATTTTGATGCATTTTTATGGCACTTAACGATTGAATAAGAATTTTGTTTTTTTTTTTTGGTGGCATATTATCACTACAGAATTTCATTGAGACACTTTTCAAAAATTGGTGTAATACCCTATTATAGCTGCCATATTTTATTCAATAAACCATACTTATTAAAAAAAAATGTATTATAAATGCGAAAGTATCTCTATCTGTTACGTTTTCGCGACTTAACGGCTTAACCGTTTTCTACAAAATTTGGTATAAAGATAGCTTGAACCCCGGGGCAGGACATAGGCTACTACTTTTTACACGCTTTTTATTAGCTTCACCTGTATGTTTGTATGTTTGTTTGTTTGACTTCTTTGGGCGCGATTTTGACCCACTTTAAACGGCCAGATTTTGTTCAAACTTTGTAGATTTATCGAGGACCGATGACAATACACTAATTTGATAAAATTATTCCATTTTTCAAACTAAAAAGTAAAGAATAAATAATAGTTTAAAAAAACTAAAAACACGCGTTTTATAAAAAACCAAACTAAAAATTGAAAATAAATTTTAATAAATTTAAATTAAGAAAAGTGTTAAAAATTTCAATAAATATAAATTAATAATAGTATGAATAAAAAAAAATATTTTATTTTAAAAAAAGCGTAGGGTGCTTTTTAAGATATTATCAAAATGATAATCACTCTACTCATATCTGCCAATAAAATATTTATAACTATTGACACCATGCACCCCACGCTTTTTTTTAAATAATTTTTTTTTTTTTATTCACACTATTATTAATTTATATTTATTGAAATTTTTAACACTTTTCTTAATTTAAATTTATTAAAATTTATTTTCTATTTTTTAGTTTGGTTTTCTATAAAAAGCGTGTTTTTAGTTTTTTTTTTACTATTATTTTTAACTTTGATTGCGTCTGCATATGCAATAACCGACATGCGCGCGGACGAAGTCGCGGGCAAAAGCTAGTTATAGTTATAAAGCTACCTAGTTATGAAGTAAGCTAGCTTCTGCTCGTGATTTCATCTACGTACAAAAGAATACCATAAAATAATAACAATAGGTATGTGGGGACATTTCACACATGGCCATCTGACCCCAAGCTAGGGAGACCCTGTACTATGGGTGTCAGACAGCTGATATACATACACAAATACATTTTAAAGACATACATATATATATAAACCGGTTCTCTGTCCATTTGCATAAAATTTTAAGACCTAATATAATGTTTCTCCTGATTATAATTACGCATAACAGCTTACGCATATTTTTTTAAGCATAATTTCTCTAATCATAATAATGATTAAGCATAACATTCCAAAGCATACAATTTACGCATAATAATATTAAAACTTATTTTTACCTTGCATGCAGTAAGCATGCAAACATATAAACATACATACACCACGCATGCAACATAAACTGTATGCCAAAATATATATATGGGAAGGTATTATTATGGCAAATCCAATTATGGCAAACTAGTTATGCCAAAGTATATTAGGAAAAAGAACATTATGCAAAAAGAAGGGATCCCAGATAAACAACACCCATACACAAGGCAAACACAAGTGCTCATCACACAAGTATTTACCCTGGGCGGGAATAGAATCCGCAACTCGCTGCGCAGCCACTGCGCCATTCGTGTCGTAAAATGTAGACTATTATGTTTTTATGGTATCCTTGACTATGTTTTCTTCTTCAATTCCATTCTGTCAACCGTGTTGCTTTCATTACCTTCCTCTTCATTCATATCATTCTTCACACAATCCATCCATCTTCTTTTGGCTTTCCTCTTCCTCTATCCTCGCTAATATTCATAACTCTTTTGGTCACATGAATTTCATCCCTTCACTTCACATGCCCATACCAAGACAAACGATTCCTTTTCAACTTTTCTGTCACTGGCGCCACTTTCAAACTTCCTCTAATATATTTTTTTCGCACCATATCCTTACCTTAACGAGAAATATTTTTGTAATCGGCAGAGAATATTTTTCGCAAACAAACAATTATACTGCTTTATAATATTAGTGTAAATCAGACTAAGGACATCAGTAACCTACTTCGATATATACATAGATAGTACCGGCTAGCAGACAATAGGATTTTAATTAAATTATTAGTAACAGAGGTTGGTGCCCGCAATTTCGTTTGTCTACAAACAGAAACATTTAATTATACTTTGTCTCGAAACTGTTTTGGTCTCATTTCAAACTCATTCGGATTACGATACGTCTCAAAAAATTATGTTCTTGGTCAAAGATTTCAATCGTTAAATAATGGTAATTTTCTGTTCCATATGTTTTCTCATGTGCGTCAATTTTATTTGAACAAGACGTATAAGCTCGCTGTTCTTAGTATTGCCTATTGTTATGCGTGCGTATTGATTTTTCGTGACATTTGAACGGTGAGGGTTCAAAACATTTCTTTGTGCATCACCAGTTATTCTTTGCGCTACTGTAGCCTTCCAAATACATATATCTCTGAGTATCTTCCAAGATGTACCTATGCATGGTGCCCTTATATGCTTAGACTGTAATAAGTTGATAATTACTAATTTTGTTGTTTACGCTCACACTATAATTTATACTTGCCGTGGTATCTCCTCACCACCTTCGGTTTACTGGCAGACGATACCTAAGGCACTAAATCCGCCTTTGTACCATTTGTTGCAAAAGGTTGAATAATAAATTTTACCATTCCAGTTGGAAGAGGAATGCAAGATAGCAGATATCTGTCGCCATGATCAGGTGGCGATGTGTGGCATTGACTCCTGCGGAGAGATGAGGACCTTCATAGATACCTGTGACATGCATGAGTTCAATTGTGATAGCAGGAAAGGTAAGATCAATATAAATATAAGCTACTAAACCCCGGCTTCGAAAAATGATTGTGACGTAAGCTGTTGTAATTGATCCCGTTGATTTTGACGAGTTTTCTGTCCCTTTAAACCAGTGTTTCTTAAAATGGGGTCCACGGCTCCCTTAGGGGTCTATAGCATGTGTATCAGCGGTCCGCAGTAGGTTAGTTAACTTACAACATTTTATTAGGAAACTGTGTAGTCTTCATCATCATCATCAGCCGGAAAACGTCCACTGTTGAACAAAGGCCTCCCCCATAGAATGCCACAACGAACAGAAACCTGCCGCTTGCATCCACCGGTTACCCGCGACCTCCTTGGAATTGTTTAAATATTGTGAAACTCCGTAACTACAAAAAGTTTAAGAAACCCTGCTTTAAACACAAATTTCGTAACATCACTAAATAGTAAAAGTCATCGCATAATACTCTTTCATATCTGTAGCAAAAAACAAGTTCAACATTGCATAGTTTATAACAATTTAAACGCAAAAAGTACTCAAAATCTACCCCAATCTGAACTAAAAGGACAAAAACATGTCTACCCAAGTAATGGTGTAGCTATTTTCAGCACTTTGCTGACGTACTCAACGCTCAGACGACAGGTCAATACACTCTCTATATCGTATATGTTCAAAGTCTCCTGTACAGTTTTAAAATGGCTTCTATTTAAGACTTCCACTCATGTGGACTTTGTAGTCTAATCTTAGTATTTTCGAGCAAGTCTTGACTTCTAATCACGTGAAACTAGGGATTGGTTTGTTTACGGCTTCTACGTTTTAAAATGGCTAAAGTTGGTCTGAAAGTAGAAGTTATTTAGATAAGAGATTAGAGGAAATGTACTCTAGAGTATCTATGTGACGCTTTTGTTACTTGTTTTGAACAAAATAACTTAGGTACCTAGTTTACTTTGGGATATTTTGAAAAATTATTTGCGTTCTACAAGGTTTAACAAGATGTAATATACAGGCTTAGAGCTAGCTGTTGTAGACCATGTTAGGGCACAGCAAAATACCCGATATATCCTTCCATGAACCACGAAGGTTAATGGATTGCTGAGCTAAATCTACTAGCACTAAAAAAGACACTGACGTTATATTATAACAGCCTGTTATTTTATCCTAATAAAAAGAATTATGTTTATTTCGTCCTGCGGCCCATTATGTTCCTGCCAAGCAATATTTTGGCACTAACACAGATAATATTGTCTACATCTTGTTATGAACGTTGTTTACCCAGACTAAACAGCTTATATAAGTTATGTGACGCAAGTTAACCTATTTTGAAAGGATTTTAGGACATGTGACTTTGAAGGTTATTATAGGGATGAAACCACGGACCACGCCACGTGAATGTAGTTTGAAAGAATCTATAGATATTATTATTTATGTGCTTAAATTGTACAACTACTTTTATTAAGTATATTATTATTAACCCATATATTTTTAACCGACTTTAAAAAGGAGGAGGTTATCAATTCGAATCTTTATATTTTTTTTTTTATGTGTGTTCGGGCATAACTCTGTCATATATAGACGGATTTCCAAAATTCTGCTAAAGTTATTTATCACTTTTTAGTATTTGAAGGCGGTTTTCTTTTTTTTGAAAAAGCTTTTTATTATTCGCTTTTTAGTGTTGCCTTAACATCCAAATTCATTAAGAAACGGCGACACACTTAAAAGAGATTGTAAGTCCTCCAAAGATTGAAGAAACTAAAACGTCGTCTAAGTATTTTTTTGGGAATTTGTTGATTTTCTCAAAAAGGGCTGTATCAATTTTGGTAAAATTTATATGGGACCATTTCGGAATAAACCCCTTTCGAACAAATTTCGAACAAAAGAATTTTGCAAATCCGTCTATATATGACAAAGTTATGCCCGAAGAAAGTTATTTATCACTTTTTAGTTTTTGAAGGCGGTTTTCTTTTTTTTTTAAAGCTTTTTTATGTAACTATTGCATCCAGCCAATGATTCATAAAAAAATACGCATCCACTAGCCCGCATCTCTCAGACATGACTGCTGAATTTAGCCATTTTGGTACAGCCGTCTTGATTTTACGTTTTTATACTTTGTTTTCTTTTTGTTTTTCTGTGTTTCATGTCTTCTTCTTCGTCGGTGTCACTCTTGGCAGAGTGGTCGTGGTTGTCACTTCAGATGTTTTTATAGGGTTTACATTAATATGCAGTGGCGTATTTGCCCTAAGGCCCAGTAGGCCCGGGCCTAGGGCGGCCAGATATTTGGGGCGGCCAATCGTGATAAACTGCACGTTGCACGTGAAAACTCACTGATGACAACACAAAAATAACTAAAAGTACCTACATATTCTAAAGGGCATATTATGGCGGGCCCATAGAAATCTAAGTCTTATATCTATGGGCAGGCTGCACTGCATCATATACTACATATATCATCATACACTATACATAATTAAAGTTGGCAATATAGTAAATTATTCATTATGTAGTCCATAGTATGGGTGCTGAAAAAGGGGCGGCTGGTACTTACTACATGGCCTGGGGCCTAGGGCGGTCAAGACTGCAAATCCGTCACTGTTAATATGGTTTCCATGGTCTGGCCTGCTCTCCTACATCCGCATGGCCGGTAACCAATTTCTCACCGTCTGCCCGGACGCAGTACGGCGCCGGTTGCTAAGCGGATGACATGGCCACCTCTGTATTTTACATGTACTTCCATGACGACTTATTTGGGAGAAGTTTATGCAGTGGTTTCCCATTGCCTTCTGCATTTATACATTTCTGGGGCTATTTAGACCCCAAGGCCAATATCCTCCTCCAGCCGGGATCCCGTTGGGTATGTGGTTATACCGCCAATGCTCGGTCGCCAGAGCCTCGTCTGTTGTCTCAAAAACTAATACCATACATCCACCACTAAAGGCATGAAACATTCTAGTTTTTTGTGGTTCGTGCTTTTCTTTCTTCGTAAAACTAGAAGTATCGAGTGCCCACGACGCAAATCATTAAAGGCCGAGTCTCGTAATTAAAAACGTTTAATATTTACAAAAATGTTGATAAATAAAATAGAGGCATTTTTGGCAGTTTGAGACTAGGATTACAATACAAACGTTCTCGAAAGTTACTAGTATTCCCCCCTGCAGTGCTCATCACATTTTGTCAGTTCCATCCGCCAGGCACCACAAATTCAGACCATGACCACGACATTTATCACCAATGTATCGTTCATCGGACTGCCTTCCCACATTACCGAATCGAGGTGTTTGTGTACATAACTACACATACTGTAATAGTTATATTATGTTAGTCTATAAGGTATATGTGTCATGACCCTTTGTTAAAAAATTGGATGTTTTGGTTTTCTCGTCACCTACATTGTTTTCACATATAGAAGCAACAAGAATAATGTAACCAGAATTTTGTAAAACTTAATTAAAAAGATTTTCCGTGAAGTTTCTTGTTCGTTCTTCTCCATAGAGGTATAGGTAGGTACCTATGTTTTGGAATGAGCAACTACTTTGCTTCAACTTTTTGACTAACTGACTCTTTTGAATGTGACCCGAAGACTGGACTATTCTTGAGTCAAAGGATCAGCAGGCAGCATTGCCACGTTGTATGGCAATTACAATGTGGCAATGCTGTCAGCCTGTTGGGCAGGTGTCCCGTTGACAGCGATGTGGACTAATTTTTTGATGCTCTTTTACCTCCCTGCCTTTTTCTTGGAATTGTACATATTATTATTGCAGCGTGTTGCGGGTTCGATTCCCGCCCAGGGTAAACATTTGTGTGATGAGCACTTGTGTTTGCCTTGTGTCTGGGTGTGTTGTTTATCTATATATGTATGTATTTACAAAAAAAAATATGTATTTGTGTATGTATATCAGCTGTCTGACACCCATAGTACAGGGTCTCCCTAGTTTGGGGTCAGATGGCCGTGTGTGAAAATGTCCCCACATATTATTATTATTATTATATTATTATTATTTTGTTTTATAAGATGGTTTAATTGAGATAAATGTGTAGCGTCAGGGTCCGACATTATTTAAAAAAAACACAAAAAAAGTCTTCGCTCACTCACTTATTTATTTTAGTTATATAAACCTTATTTAATTTCACATTAATTCAATTTAAAATCACTAAATTAATCTATACTGAATATAAAAACTACCCGACAAATGATTACTCAGTGATTACGTAACGTGTGCACTGGGCAGCGGCCGACGAACGACTGAGCCGAGTCGCAGAGTGCGCTGCCTTATATAGCGTTCGGAGTTGACGTGACGTCGTTCAGTCGCTCGTTCACCGCTTGTCCGTTGCACTCGCAGTTTACAAAATAATGACGGTTGCGCCGTCACGGCCATACTGACATACGCTCGTCCTCGAGCGTCGTCCGAGCATCTGGGAACAAGACAACAACCTGTTCGTCCATCCTGACATAATCTCTATCTATCTTTAACAAAAGGTTTCAATAATGTGCTGGTCCGATTAACCCTTCAGCTTTCCACAACTACTATGCTATCTCATCAGTATTTAAACTGGAGACGATTGTGCTAGACCGGATAGATATCCCTTTAGCGAATGCTAGGCCGGATATCAGTCCCTATAGCCAAACATGCTAGACCGGATTGCAATCCCTATAGCCGCAGGGCTAGGCCGGATCGCAACCCCTTTAGCTGAGTCATTGGACCGGATTGTCCCTTCAATGACTCTTTCCTACATTTTTTTTCTCTCTCTTTTTTTTTTTTTTTTTTTTACTTCCTGTATATTTTTTTTTTTTTTTTTTTGTGTTACTTCTCTCATTTTTTGTCCTACATTTTTTTTTAATTAATTACTTTCATCGTGGTGTACAATGGCATCAGTTACAACACTTATTGACTCTGGTAAATCTGATGATGGACTTTCTATATTATCACTAGTAGCGCTCAAGGTACGTGAACTAGCCGATATAGTGCTACTATTAGCAGATATAGTGTCGCTATCGGAAAGTTCATCCTCAACGTCACCAATCACAGCTATGTTATCATTATCACGATCAGTTTCATGAACAACATTACTCTGGCTAACATCCGCCGTCACTTCATCATCATTATAGCCGTAGTAGGTACTACAATAATCAATTCGAATCCTCTTTATCGCTAAATTATCGCTTGCTGCGACACGGCCATACTGACTCGTCACACGTCCTCGTGTGTACCTGTGAACAATGTTACCAAATGTGAGGTATCACAGCGATCTCGGCTAACCTGGCCATAAGTTTTATCAAGGAGAACAATAATTAACCAAACAAAATCCGTTTGTTGACAATATTAGGCTCGGCCTACCTGACTAATTGTCTATCTCAATAAATAAACTCGCATCAGAAGGAATACTACAGGTTTCATAAAGGTAAAAAATTAAAGGAACTGAATCACAATATTAATGCACCCAGTATTAACAATAGTCAACGTCATTCTCGCTGGTAATCTGTTATGAAACAGTGGATCAGTAATAGCCCTTCTCGCTGTCATGCCTTACATACATGGGACAATACCAGTTCTTCTCTCTGGCAAGCCCAGTATCAAACGGCTAGTATCAGTCCTTCACACTGATAAGCTCAAAACAGAATGGACATTACTGGTCCTTCTCTTCGGTAAGTCAAAAGTATAGACAAAAGACATACATTGTGCATTAACATTTAGAACGAGTTGATGGGCCTTCACCCGCATCTTCAACATCTAACCCTTCACTAATCACGTCTAATTCGCTAGAGTTATCACCTTGTGGCATCCTTCTTATGCGGTCATAAGCTTACTTTTATGTTCTGTTACAGTGCAGTGCTTTTAAATTATAGCGATCACCGCCAAGTAAAACTATGACCTCAAACTTTACGTAATTTAAATTTCCAAAACCAAAACGACGACGACGACGACGTTCCAAAACGAACAAGCAAGTAAACTTCAACCTTCTGACTGACTGACTGACTCTTTGACAATTCAAAAGTGCCTGCAAATGGTCCAATTGAAATAAATGCTTTGACTTTGACTTTACTTCAACTTCGACTTTGAATTCCACTTCGACTTTTTCTTCAACTTCTACTTCTACTTAGACTTCCACTTCGAGTTCTCAATGCATAAAGATGCTAACTTCCTAATGTCTATAATGTCGTCATTGTCGTTAGCTATAAGATAAAGTGGACGTGCTATATAACCTATCAAAGTTCTAATGGACTAGCTTTTGTAACACGATCAACTATACGGTACTGAGATGTACCGAACTGTACTGTAACCACTATGGACGCTTCTAAACCGTAGAATTCTGATTAATAAGCCCAATTTCTAACTCACCAGTAGTCACGCGACTAGTAGGAAAACCGGTTACCTATGAAAAGTTCGAATATTGTTGAAAAATGTTGTCAAGGATTTCACATTATCGCCATTTTCAATCTAACGAAATGTCAATGCAAATAAAATCATTTTTATGCAAGAGGTAACCATTACTCGAATTGCAAACATTTAGGTACAATCTTGTCCTTTGACAAAGAAAACTCAGTTGCAGTCATACTAACACGAAAACCGTTACAAAAAAAATCTCTTGACCCAATTAAATATCACTAAACACGTAACGTAGGTAGTCGTGAAATAATGTCTTCGTCAAAATCATTATTTACTACCTGGCACAGCAATTTATTGCAAAGTACTATTAACATTATTATTTCATAGCCACTAAAAATACCACATCATTTACTCTTCGACATCTTAATTTGCAAGAAATACTATCCTACATTAAAGAACATTCAGTATCAGAATCAAAATCAAATTTGAAACACTCACTTTCATATTCGTTGCCGCTTGCTCTCTTATCTTATTAATGCCAAAAGGTTTAATGGCCTAGTTACGCATCATATCAAAAACCTAAATAGGGCTTGCCCTTAGTACATGAAATAGACACGTTCATTGTAAAACTAAGGTTTAAAATAAGTCCGCTAATCATCACATTATATTTCAAACAATAACCGAGTAACACATGAAATAAAAATCGTAAAAGATTACCACCAATTAATACGTCACAAAGAATTTGTTCAGTAGGTACAGTCTACTTTAGCAAAACCTATACCCTGAACAAGCAAATGTAGGTACGTTTACCTACGAAATTACGGCTAACAGATTGCTTAACAAGAGAGCATTCGGCACCAGAAACAAAATAAAAATAATACGACTCACCAGATTCGGTAGATAATAGATCAGTAGCTGGCTTAATGGTATAGCTATCCGCTCATTTTTCAACTTGACTTTTAACGGAGTCAGTCTCCTTCTTTGGACAGCGTGTAGCGATGTGCCCCGGCTTGCCACAGAAAGTCATCACAGGTCATCGGCGTCGATACTTTCTTAAAAACGCAGTCTTTGGCCCGTTGCGATCCATTATTTCCTGAAAACTGAGATTGAGAGTTAGCAGAAGAATCGCGGTAGCTTTTATTCGAACATTAATTTGCCATTTGGCCCAGATTGCCATAGTTGTAGCAACACCTTGACATGCCAGGTTATTCCAGGTAAAGTATTCTAAGCTAACCAAGAAGCAGTCGACCACTTAATTAAGGGCTTTACTCGTTGTAATAATTAATCAACTGCTAGATTTTTTGAATGCACAAATTAAGGGTATTGCACCAAACTCTAGTATCACTTTCTCGAAAATCGGGATTAAATTCAGGTAAAGATAGCTTATTGTATTCTGAACTAGGATCTTTAATTAATCGTGTGAATTAATTTAATTATTTAGCGATGCTGCATTTCGAATAAAATTTTCAAACAGTTTTTCACTTGATAATAAATCAACACTCTGACCTTTAGATTGTTCCTGCGACGTTCCGTTAGATGCTATGTGATTTTTGACATAGTTCACCGCCTTATGCGCCGGTTTACCCGCAGTTGATTGAGTTTTGATGTTTCGATCACCTGCATCATATTCCTTAGCTGCATCTCGAACATGGCGTGCGAGTGGGTTTCAGATCCCGCTTCTGATGTAGCGTCAGGGTCCGACATTATTTAAAAAAAACACAAAAAAAGTCTTCGCTCACTCACTTATTTATTTTAGTTATATAAACCTTATTTAATTTCACATTAATTCAATTTAAAATCACTAAATTAATCTATACTGAATATAAAAACTACCCGACAAATGATTACTCAGTGATTACGTAACGTGTGCACTGGGCAGCGGCCGACGAACGACTGAGCCGAGTCGCAGAGTGCGCTGCCTTATATAGCGTTCGGAGTTGACGTGACGTCGTTCAGTCGCTCGTTCACCGCTTGTCCGTTGCACTCGCAGTTTACAAAATAATGACGGTTGCGCCGTCAAATGCTTTGATTTTGACTTGACTTCAAATGCCTGAAACAAACATTTTAAAACAAAGCTGGCATTTCAAATGCGTCTCCCTGCTCGTATTACGCTCTCGCTTTGGTAGCATAAGTTTAGTCAAAGCCTTAGCCTATTTGCTAGTCCAAACTTTGTTCTAGAATAATCGCATAGATATCAGTTTCAACTGAAGCACACCTAAACCAACCAATTTAAGTAGACCCTCAGTCAAACAGAAAAATAAAAGAAAACGAAAGTAAATCTGAGCCTCTTCGAGGTCACACTGAAGTGGTACTAGACACAGACACCCACGCCAGTCACCGAATACTATTGTTTTAGTTAAACCGAGGTTTCACGTATATAAAAGATTATAGATATCGGCGAATATAACAGCGAACGGTTAGAAATGCTAGGAATTTTTGTATGTGTCGTTTGATGTAGGAATTTAACCTTTCGGGGTGAATTCGAAGAATTTTTGATTACAGAATATTTGATCTCATTGTGAATAGCATAGAGTTTAAACGAAAGTTTTGAATTATATCCTGTAAATGCTCTTGTTTAAACTTCGTTCATCGTGTAGGTACGTAGGTTTCCTTGACATCCCCGTTTAGCAATCAAAATTTTTAATTTTTAATGGTGTCGTTTGCCCTTTGAATAATGGCACCGATTCACAAACCTAACTAAAATTAGACAATTGGCATCACTTACTGCCAGGCAGCTGAAGAAAAGATCGGCGACAGTGTTACTAAGTTAGAGATGTCAAATTAGTTTTTTCTTGAACTTCGCCATGTTTTTAATCAATACATTCTGATATGACAACTATATTGTATGAACATTTTAGCTCAACTTAAATTGACAGCTTTTATTATCATCTGTCTCTTTCTTGTTTTATTGGAGAGAAAGAGGTATAAATAACTTAAAATGAGTTAAGCTTGGGCACAACAGAATTGCCACCAATAGGTATATGTCGGTGTTGGTGCACCCTTGCTTAGAAGTTTTGACTAGTATAAAAAGAGTTGTAGTAATTTTATGCAAATTATGCAAATGCAACTACTATTTCAGACATCTTGCGCCAATAATATAAAAAGTTATTGTTATGACTTTATCTAATGAGTTTTAGGAATATTATGAACGTAATAAAATATTAAGCAATACATAATAGAGTGTAAAAACTATAACTAGTTTCCTAAGGTGTGTACAATATTGAACCCATATGGTTTTGGGGCTTTTTTTTTTTTTTTTTTTTTTTTTTTTTCTTTATGTCATCTCGCAGTTCAACCTGAGGGTTGGTTACTGCTTAACCGGACCATCCTGTGGTGCCTTAAAAGTGACTTTTAGGGCCTCCAGCCAGGGCAAAAACTTATAAACTAAGTGACTACGCTAAGGGCACCCCCTGTGGGGTACGAGCCTCGGCTTAGGTCGCCACTGAGAGAGGGCAGCAAAGGGACAGGCTGGATCGGGTCTCCATCGGGTTTTTGGGGCATACCCGCCACACTATTTATAACCACTGCAACTCTACGACTACCATAAAATGCCTAGGCAATTAAGCTCGATGAGTTCCACAGTTCCAGTTTGTTGTATGGGAGCCCCCCCCTAAATATTGATTTTATTCTATGTTTAGTATTTGTTGCGGCAACAGAAATACATCGTCTGTGAAAATGTCAACTGTCTAGCTATCACGGTTCATGAGATACAGCCTGATGACAGACAGCAAGACGGACAGTGGAGTCTTAGTAATAGGGTCCCGTTTTTACCCTTTGGGTACGGAACACTAAAAAAGCAGCGGTGGAGTAGGAGCTAACACCCTACTTTATTTGTTATACTTATTGCAATTTAGTTTATCCACTGACTTCTGATTCACTTTTTTTCAGACTACGTCCAGAAACCCACCCATGAATGCTGGGTAACTTGCAAACGAGGAAGAAGCTTCAAAAAACCACAATACAACTCAGATTGTCATGCAAACACCGTAATTTAAAACCACCCTTTTATATCAAAAATATTTTTTAATCATAACAATATTTCTATTATTTACAAAAAAAAAAACATTGAACAATAACTTACTGATGTACTTATTGTTCGAGATCACAGATTTTTATTGACATACTTAAACTATTTTAATTTATTTAAATTAAAGCCATCAGGCTAAACCGGTTTACCTTAGCATGCAATCGCAATTATTTACATAAATAATTGGAATATAAATTAGAAACATAAATAAACATGTTAGAAATTACATAATTTTAATATTCTACTATTTATGACTTAGAATATCTTAGTTTACTTAAATCTAATTTATACATTCAATTTTATTTCCTTAAATTAGACAAGGTGACGACTTGTTATCCTACATCCTATTGTTTAAAATTAAATTGTACCATGAATTTAACCTCATATTTAAAGTTAAAAATAATATTTACAAAAAACTTTCACAATCATTCACATTATTTTAGTTCTACCTTACACTATCACTCACAAAGATTCTTCTCACTTCTTTAATGCCTATCCAAAAATCCAGCATACTTCACAATATGATAAATACTCTCCCGAGGAATCTTCTCAGCTTCCCTCTCAACTACTTGCATCTCCTTATTAGTAAACCAGGATTCCTTAGCAAGTCCGGCCGCCACATGGGGGTTATCATAAAAGTCCCTGGACTTCAAAAGTCCTCGTGGAAGTTGGGCTTCGCTCGCAGCGTTCAGTTCTACAGCTGGATGAGGATGAACTGAGGATAAGCCTGGTGACACGTACTGTACTCCAAGAGGTTGGTAGGGCTGGGGGAAGAATAGACCAGGTCTGGCCTGAGCCATCGCGAAGATGGCGACACTAATGATGAGGAAACGCATTTTGATCTGAAAGAAAATGATCATTAAGTTAGGGAATATAATAAGACTTCATCATCAATACAGCCGAAAGACGTCCACTGCTGGTCATAGGCCTCCCCAAAGGGGTTTTCCCATAGTCGCTAGGCTTAGCAGGCGGGTTGGCGATAAATAAGGCTTGGTTTAGACAAATTATGGATCAGGGACGATCAGAGAGTGCGGTTGTGTGCAAGTTCTTTGGATTAATAGTAATTTGTCTTTGGCTTACCACCTATCGTCACTAATATTGTAAATGCAAAAGTTGCTCTGTCTGTCTGTCGGTATGTTTGTAACCTCACAGAAAAACCACTGAACCGATTTCAATGAAATTTGATAAAACAGTAACTTGGGATCTGAATAAGGGTACTTTTAAATCCGAGAATTCATCCGGTTTCGCGATAACTGACATTTACACGGACAAAGTTGTGGTCAAAAGCTATTGATATTATAATGATTAACGAAATCGATTACAATTTATTTCTTCATATCGATTGACTGAGTTATTTTAAGTTATTATTGTAATTTTAGAATGCTTTTACAAACTTTGGCGCAATACTTTGATAATTAAGAAACAAGTTTGGCAATTATTATTGCCTGTACAGTATATACATTGTATAGACAAGTCTAAAAGCAAATGCTTTCTTATTCCTACATCTGACCTTTAATGCCTTAAAAAAATTTGTATGTCGATTTCATACCCATCTTTATCAAAAGGATAAACAGGACATCTGCGTGGGTAGTTATCCGAAACTTAGACAAGTTAATTATTCAGACAAAGTTAAACTGACAAGGTTAAGGATCCTATTAGTTATCCTCGAAGTACCTACTCTTGAATATTATATAACCTTTTCATGAAAGCATAGGTATAACTGTCTTAAATTTTTTTAATAAAAATCTTTTACCTGTTTCGTAAAATTCAATCAAATTTTACAGATAAGATTAGAGGTACAGAAAAAATTGGAATACTAAATATAATAATAACGTCAATTATTAAAACATGAGCGTTTAATTTACTTAGAATGAAGTGAGACAGGTCAAGGTTCTCGATGCTCTTCTGTTTAAGTCTATGACTTGTGTACAACGATTACTGATAGAAACAAATATAGGGCTATAAAACGAGTTATTTTTTCACTGTATAGAACGAATCATCTTTAACACCTTTAAATCACATACGACAGTTCCCTAAAACCCATGATAATAAAAACAAATCCAAATCAAAACGCACACACACACAACACAAATAACGAACACAACACTTACAAGTTTCACGGTCACAGAATCAACGCAAGCGCAAGCGGTACTGCGCGCGGGCACACAGTGCAACCAATATATAGCCGGTCCAAGTAACCTTCTGTTCGCTTCCGGGACAGCTGGCCAGTTGGGAACGTCCAACTATATTGCTGACAAGGATTTCGTACACGTTACATCAGTAAAGCCATTGAGATGCGGATCAAGAGATTTTGTTTGCGGAATAGGGCTGTCAAATAGATTGATCAGCTGTTACGTATTTGTTGAGCGAGGTCATGGAGTAACTACATATTTATAACTAACTATATATACAATTATTTTTCGTGGAACTTAAATTGTAAATACAATTGGAGTGAGTTGTACTTGATTTAAAATTAAGAAAAAATAAATCTTTTGTCAGAGAAGCGGTCTGAACATTGGTGGGATCCAGTTTTATACGCGTTTATTTTTAAGATTGGCATTACAAATATCTACTCATATTTTAGTATGGTGCTAGGGTTTCCCTTGAACATCACTATTTTTTAATATTTCTATCAATTGTCTTTTGAGATGTCAATCTTGAAGAATGCTTATTTGATGACCTCTCGTTATTATTTTATACTTCATCATCTGCCTAGCCTTTTCCCAACTATGATGCGATCGGCTTCCAGAGTTCCAGTCTAACCGGATGTTTTACATGGAGCGACTGCCTATCGGACCTCCACAACCTAGTTTCTGGGTAACACGATACCTCTTGGTAAGACTGGTTGTCAAACTTTCTGGCTTTTGATTTGCCATAACGACTGTCAAAGATCTACGAATAACAGCCGGGACCAACGGCTTAACGTGCTTTCTGAATTATTATTATATCATTACGGGTCCAAAAATAGTCAGATCCAAAAAATATGCATAGTTTGACCTGTTCTACGTTAAAAAAATGTTTGTATGTTTATTCTCTATGTGTTCTTAAACCATTAATCGCAAAAAATTAAAAAAACTCCGGAAACGAAGTAGCAATCAGCATTTAGTACAACATCGGGATATCGCCAAGCGGCTGGTCGACTCTATTCATGTGACCCGAGGGCTGGCCTATTCTTTGGCCAAAGAATTAGCATTGCCATACAACGTGGCAATGCTGGCAGCCTGTTGAGCACATGTCCCATTGACAGCGATGTGGACGAGTTTTTTGATACCCTTTGAGCTCCCCTTCTTTCTTTGTTTTTTTTTTTTTAATTTCGTATTTCCTAAATTACTGTTTCAGCGCATAGCTTGTAGGTACCGAAGCAGAGAATATACATTGTTCACATTAGAAGACAAAGTTCCAAAGCTTAAACATTCTAATTCTAACAAACATGTTTCTCATTAAACGAAACGTGAGTATTGTTACACATTATAGATCAAGAACAACGGATTAACTCACTGTGTTGTCGGGTTCGTCCGACTAGTTTCGATGAACATGTTTCTGTATAAAATACAATTTTTTTCATCGCAAACAACCCTGGAGAAAGTTCGTGCAGCATGTATTAAAGTATTAAGGTTAACAAAAGTCTGACATGAGTCGAGTCGTGTTTACAAATGTGGAGAGACTAATATAAGTCTCTGCTCTATTTTCTTAAGCTCTAGTTTCTTTATTGGGAATGGGGTTTCTTCAAGTTTCATAAGTTTGCCTCACAATATTCTAACAACTACATCATTTAGACTGCTGCGTTGACTTTGTGTTCGTTTGGATTTATCTCAGAAACTACTGTAGCGATTTTCATATGGTTTTCAGTAACATATAGAGTACTTATTCAGGGAGGTTTAGGCGATAATTTATTTAAAAAAGAAATAGAGCCACAAAATGAAAGACAAATTGTTTTTTTCAGTTCGATCATTAAAGGCATCTTCGAGAGTCATTAAAATTAAGTCGACGAGTAGCTGCTAATTTCAAAAGGAAGTTTGGTGTTTAAAAAAAATGAGTTTTAACTCCGTACCTTATAAAATAAATTATTTACAATATTATTATGTATAGGTACCATGTGATGCCGGCCGCGAATAGCACCATCCCATTTCTACCCGTGGGTGTCGTAGAAGGCGATAGAGGGATAATTATTGACCAGAGGATGGGCCTTAGTGTCCTTCTGATTACCATAACACCTACTGTAATGGCCAACATGCATCGACCAAGCATGTCGATTATGGCTGAAGCCTCCCTTGGGGGAGACATATGCCCAGCAGACCCAGCAGTCTGTGTGCGTCTAAAAGTTGACTTGATGATGATAATTATGCTAATGATGACGATGTAAAAATACATGAGATAATTACAAACAGCCATACCTTCTTCTTCTTCTCAGTCGTTCACTCTTGACAGAGTGGTCGTGGTCATGGGGCGTCACCCACAACTGCGGCCGCAGCCTTCGCGATCCTTCTCCATCGGGCTCTGTTGGCTGCATAGCGAGCACATTCTGCCACAGGGAGCTTGGTGGCAGATTTGATGGAGTCTGTCCATCGGGTAGGCGATCGACCACGTGATCTCGTGCCCTCTACCCTTCCCTGAATCACCAGACGCTCTTAGGAGTAATTGTTATGGATTCGTAATTGCATAAGCGACGACAGCCTTTGTTTGATGTTGAGTTCGTTGAGTATTGACACATTTTAGTCCGATGAGCGGTCCAGCTTATTCTGAGCGTGCGTCTCCAACACCACATTTCCAGGGCATCTATCTTATATCAAGCCATACCAAACTGTCAAATTTTCCCAATTGAATATGAACCTTATTCTTTGTAATAAAGTTGAAAATCTATCAAAGAAATCTGACAGATTGTTGTAGCTTGATGTCCTATCCTCAGTACCTTACATTTAAAAGCCAACATGTTGCAATATGAACAAAGTATTACAAATTAAAAAATGACAGCTAAATTATGTTCATCGATAATATATGTAGTGTTCACATATTTAAGTACAAATATTGAAACTGCAGACGACCACTCCTAATATGGCAACAAACAATGTAATTACACTATGGTAGTGTGCAGTGTGACCTAGTCTAGAAGTAGAAAACAATAAAATAAAAAGGGAATAAATGACCAACAAAAATAGTAAATGATCATCAAATCTTAGTCACCAAATGACCACCAAAAATACTAAATGTTCACCAAATCTTAGGACCCTTAGGTACCCCCTGGGGCGTATTCGACATGGTTAGGTTAGGTTAGAACTGTGGCCCCCTACACCAAATCGCTTTTTACAGTCAAACTCATGCATTTCTACAATACTTTGGTTAAAGTTGGTGATCATTTACTATTTTTAGAGGTTGGTATTCATTTCATACCGAGTTCCCTCCGTGCCTCGGAAAGCACGTAAAGGCGTTGGCCCCGGCTGTCATTCGTAGATCTTTGACAGTCGTTATGGGTAGTCAGTCAGAAACCAGAAAGTCTGACAACCAGTCTTACCAAAGAGTATCGTGTTACCCAGTAACTAGGTTGTGAAGGTCCGATAGGCAGTCGCTCCATATGAAGCACTGGTATTGAGCTGTATCTGGTTAGACTGGAAGCCTTGGCCTGGAAGAAAAGGCTTGGCAAATTATGACTATGCTTTTGGCAATGACAAAGAAACACACAAAATAAAGTTATAAATAAAACACAAAGCTGCAAAAATGTAAAAGTCAATTGCGATCAATTAAAACCTGTTCTGTTATAAGTCCAAGGTTTCATATATTTTTATACCTTCATAACAACAAAATGTAAACTAGTACGGAATGTTATATACCAGGAAGACACAAGTAGTACTTCATAAAAAACATGTGTTGCCATAAATTAAGCCAGATCCGCAAAAGTTCATGATCATAACTTACAATTGGTGTAGACAAATATTACATACTAGCGACCCGACCCGGCTTCGCATGGGCCTATAGCCTTCCTCGATAAATGGACTATCCAATACAATAAGAATTTTTGAATTTGAACCAGTAGATCCTGAGATTAACGCGTTCAACCAAACAAACAAACTCTTCAGCTTTATATTATTAGTATAGATAGTATAGATTGGTGTAGGCAATAGGTTTATCTTAAACTTTTATAATAATGTACAGTATTTAAACGAATAATAAAAAAGAAAACCCTTTAGCTATTAAACTAAAAAAGATATACAATAAACAAAATCCTCCTTATCGCCGTCATCTAGGAATGTGCCCAAAATACTGGCGGCATTGCCCTGTTAGATGGCAATTCAATGCAAAGGTCGTTATGAATTTTGAAAAGTCACCCATTTATAATTTACCGTCATTTCATCAATGATATTTCATAGATCATACTGACAGGACAATAATAGGGTTTAATCTGAAAAATGTCTCCCATTTATCAAAGTTTTTGTACCTAATGATTTTAGATATTTAACACTGATTAATTTAAAATATTAATAAGCATAAGTTTGGGTCATACTTTGAACCGTTATTGCTAGATAGTCAGATGACAATGCAAATGTAACACATTTGGTATATTGAAAAAATTTGACGTACTTAATTTAATTCTGGTCGGTTTTCATGTCGGTGATTTTAGTAGCAAAAAGCAGTACTAATGTACAATTAAAAACTCGTCTAAAACTGAACTATAATTGCAGCTATAATATAACAACATACCTATTAAACTCAAGCTATTATGCTAAGTACCATTATGTGTAAGTACTTGTGTTTATATCATCTTATCCTCGACATTAATACCGTATCACGTGAGAAATCTTAACGCAACGTAACAAGGCTTTAAATGCTATTTGTAACAACAAGCGTATGAAAATATAATTTGTATTGTTCAAGCAAATGTGTGTTAAGGGTTTTTGGAAATAAGTACACACTCCAAACAAGGAGGAGGTACTCAATTCTACTGTTTTCTTTTTTATATGTCGCGATCTCTCCGTCAATAAGTAAATCGGTTTTGAAAATTATTTTTAATGGCGAGAATATGCCTCAGGGGTGGTCCCATATATAAATTTTATCGAAATGAATGCAGCGCTTTTTGGAAAAATTAACATGGTGACATTTTGGTTCCCTTCAGCAAAAGTTTTGATAAGGACTTTCAATCTTGGTTTTAAAGAACTGTGTTGCCGTTTCCGTAATGGATTTGGATAGTGATAAGAAAGTACCTAATAGAAAGAGGAAAACAAAAACAAATTTTACAAAAAACACAACCGCTTTCAAAATTTAAAAAGTGATAGTTCTTGAAGGCGGTTTTATTTTTTAGTGTTCAGTATTCAAATGGAGGTAAATGGAACCGTACTACTAAGACTCGACTCGCACCTTCATTTCGAAACCGATACTAAACGAAATTTTCGCGAAATTGAGATAATAACGCCATCTTACTTATAAATATTAAATTATATGACTACACACCTTAAAAAGAAAACAATAATTTAACAAATAATGCCAGAAATATCTCATAAGTGTTCATTACTTTTTTAAGTCATGCAAAAATCGTAAATTAGCTCTCCTGTAAAATTTAGTTTTTGTTTAGTAACGGTTTCGAAATGAAGGTGCGCACTGTCTGAATGTAGTACATCTGTCACAGGAACGTATCTTTTGAACCGTAACAGGCAGACACTTGAAATTTTCACAGAGTGTGTATATCGAGACCTACGACAGGCCTCCCACAAGATGGATCGACGACATCGTCAAGGTCGCGGGGAACCGGTGGACGCAAGCGGCAGGATGCCGCTCGTTGAGGCGTTCTATGACGGAGGCATTTGTTCAACAGTGGATGTCTTCCGGCTGATGATGATGATGACGATGATAATGTGTATTACTATGACCGCAATAACAAAAAATAATAGAACTACTACTAGAAAATTAACACTTAAATGAGTCCCTCATACAAGAAACATGTTTTTTTCCGTGTCTGTCTGTTTATCAGTAGGCCGTACCCAAAGGTTGCTAAACGGGACCCTCTTACTAACAATCCGTTGTCTTCCTATTCGTCTTGAAATTTTCAGAGTGTGGCCGCTATCACACAAATAAAAAAAATAAAAAAGTTAAAGATTAATCGGACCCCCGTACTAGAAACGTGTTTTCTTCATAATTATGCAGTGTTAAATATTGTAGGTGGTACGAAACACTTCGTGTGCGTATTCAATTTCCATTTGGCCGATATTTTCGTACTAGTTATCGATGAGGTGAAGATTGAGATGGTGGTGAGATGGGCCTTTAACCTCACCCAATTCTAAGGAAATAGAAAATTCGCCGAAGAACTAAGTTCATCGCTCTTAGAATATACAAGTTGAAGTAGCAATGGGCAGGCCACATCGCTCGAAGAACCGATAACCGATGGGTAAGAAAGGTTCTCGAGTGGCGACCACGAACCGGAGTACGCAGCGTTGGTAGCCCTCCCACTAGATGGACCGACGACATCGTCAAGGTCGCGGGTAACCGGGGGATGCAAGCGGTAGCTTGCTGCTCGTTGAGGCGGTCTATGGCGTTTGTTCAACAGTGAAGTGAAGTGAGCTGTCATCTGCCCCGATGCTAGGGATTTACAAAGCACTACAATCAGATGACAGCTCACTTCACCTAGGTGTTCACCGAGGGAGATTGTATCAGAATACACTGCAGCTTACCTAAATCTCACTTCACTTTTATTCACCAATAACATTTGAACAGAATACACAAACAGTTCATTATCTAGCCTTTTCCCAACTATATTGGGATCGGCTTCCAGTCTAACCGGATGCAGCTGAATACCAGTGTTTTACACGGAGCGACTGCCTATCGGACCTCCACAACCCAGTTACTGGGTAACACGATACCCCTTGGTAAGACTGGTTGTCAGACTTTCTGGCTTCTGACTATACCTACTCATAACGACTGCAAAAGATCAACAAATGACAGCCGGGACCAACAGCTTTACAAGCTTTCCGAGGCACGGAGGGAACTCGGTATGATAGGATGGTCACCCATCCACAGACCGACCGCGGTTAGAATAACTTAACCTTTGACCAATGGATCTGTACGGCTTTAACTTAGCCACGAGCTCCTCACATAAACAGTTCACTGGCCACAAAATCATATTATAATGTAAGCAGCTCATCTTCATACATACAAGTTTATTACCACATATTATGTTTATTCAAATTACAAGGCTGGTGACAGCGTTGCTGTGGTTTTGCAAAATATTTTGAAATAATAGTTTAGTCGACTCATGTGATCTTCGGTTTGGCATTCAACCAACCGGTCAAGTCCGAGGTTAAATTCGCGTTGATAGTAAATGTTCTTCACTTTAAAATGGAAGACGGTTTGTTAGTATTTCTAAGAAAAAAAAAAAATACAAGTTATCTTTAACTCAGTCTGTAAACGAAATACAAGCTGTTTTTTTCCTTTTTCAACCGACTTAAAAAAGAAGGAGGTTTTCAATTCGACTGCTTGTTGTTTTTTTTTTTTTGTATGTTTGTTACGTGACTTTTCCGGCAAATGTACATCGATTTTGGAAATTCTTTAGCACTGGAAAAATAATTTTAGCACAACACACATGACTTTTTTCTAGTTTCGAAAGTCGGTGGCAATACAAAACAACAAACAGAATAAAGCCACCGATTTTCAAACTAAAGTCATGTATGTTCTGTGCTAAAGTTATTTTACACTGTTCAGTTTTTGAAGGCGGTTGTCTTTTTTGTAAAAAAAGCTTTTTTTAACACCATCCTCAATGCACGCAATGTATTATGCTCATGTTTTAATAATAATAACAGCCTATTACTGTGCCAAGACAGTGCAAAGACTTCTTCTCATGCAGAGAACACGATCATTGATCACCACCACAAAGTAAGGCTACGTCGCGTCCGAGCAGAGAGACCGCTCAGAACAAACCGGCATTTTTACCACGCACACATTGACATTACGTTTTTAGGCATTCTCAAGCGGTTTCAAGCAGACTTCAGACTCGACTGTCACGTGTTGTCTAAATGAATAAATGAGAGACATTGACATTTCACGGCGAACAAGAAAATTTTGTTATAAAAATTGCAAAGAGTTCCAACCAGTGTCAATAAAATTTCATATTGACACAAATAAAACCTACAGAGTCAAAACAGTAGCAGCCCTAGTGAGTCTGGCAAGTTTAGGTAATTATTTTTGAAGATGGCGGGAGCGGTCCTTCTGTACCCTCTATACCCTCTATATTTTGTGTCACCACGCTTGCTCATGGCGAATGCGCGATTTCAGACTTGTATTAAATATAGTCCGGCAGTGCTATTCTCTTACAATCTCGCTAGGTGAACACCTTCGGTGTTCACCCAGCAAGATGTCATCCGTCCCGATGCTAGGAATTGACAAAGCAGACAGATGGATGACAGCTCACTTCACCTATGTGTTCACCGAAAAAGATTGTAACAGAATAGACATACAGCAGTGCTATTCTGTTCCAATCTCCCTCGGTGTACACCTAGGTGAAGTGATCTGTCATTCGATTGTAGTGCTTTGTAAATACAGATGACAGCTCACTTCACCTATGTGTTCATCGAGGGAGATTGTAACAGAATATAGCTTTCCTTCATCAATGTCAGTAAAGTCCAAAATAAACTTAGAAAGTACTTATGGAATGAAAAAGTCACATTGGTACTTGCTCATGCCAGGTTGCGAACCTACAACCTCGATGAAAGGCGGGTGCCTTGAACACTGGGCTATCACGACATTTTCATAGTTATTGTTATATTTTTATTTTGTAAAACATACAAAATAAAAATAGGTGGAGCTCGTGGCTAAGTTCAAGCCGTACAGATCGATCGGTCAAAGGTTAAGCTACGCTAGCCGCGGTCGGTCTGTGGATGGGTGACCATCCCTTTCATACCAAGTCCTCGGAAAGCACGTAAAGCCGTTGGTCCCGGCTGTCATTTGCAGATCTTTGGTAGTCGTTATGGGTAGTCAGAAGCCAGAAAGTCTGACAACCAGACTTACCAAAGGGTATCGTGTTACCCAGTAACTGGGTTGTGGAGGTCCGATAGGCAGTCGCTCCATGTAAAACACTTTTATTCAGCTGCATCCGGTTAGACTGAAAGCCGACCCCAATATAGTTGGGAAAAGGCTAGGCAGATGATGATACAAAATAATAGTTATTTGTTATACAAGAGTGCAAAGTTGCTTTTTAACCGCGTGTTCAATTTTGATGACCGAGCAAGCGAAGGATTCTAAAATTGAATCACGAGCGCAGCGAGTGATTCAAAATTAGAATCCTGAGCGTTAGCGAGGGAATCAAAAGAGCACGAGGTGAAAAATCTTTGCACTCGAGTGCAACACGTAACTTTTCATTCCACCTCAGCGAGGAAATGACTAAAAGCAAAAAAAAAACGTTTACAAAGTCTGAGTTTTTAACAAATTAAAAAAAAGTTGCATGATATATTCGGCACCATAGAGGTAGCAGTAAATAGGTTTAATGTTTTTTTTTAATTCACAAACTTAGTGCACACGATGTTCTAAATTCAATTTACTTTATCCTCTAGAGAATAAAAACGGCTTTTCCACTCAGATATTGAAGATAAATTTACTTTATCCTCTAGAGAATAAAAACGGCTTTTCCACTCAGATATTGAAGATTAAAAATACTCTTTCCGAGATGGTGGGATGAAAAAATATTTTTATCTTTCTCCAAACTGTATTTCGAAACAAAAAAAAAACAGATGTTTCCTACAAAAATGCAATACAACACGATTAAAAATGTATAAGTCAGTATGTCTATTTTGTCTCAATCTCCCTCGGTGAACACCTAGGTGAAGTGAGCTGTCATCCGTCCCGAAGCTAGGGATTGACAAAGCAGACGGATGGATGACAGCTCACTTCACCTAGGTGTTCACCGTGGGAGATTGTAACAGAATAGCACTGCAGTTCATATTTTTTAAATATTTCAGGTGTGCTATACGTATGAAACTTGTTCAAAGAAAAAATAAAATTGTAGAAACCTGCTTTGTAAAAGAGCTTTTTGCTACATAATTCCTGTGAGTTTTAAAGTTCACACCATTTTGTTTGTCGTGTCACCATGTGCCAGTAACAATATTAAAAGCGTTTCGCTCGCCTTTGATGTGTCCAATATTTTCCACCTCTCCATGAATTTTGTACAAAATTAGGGGAAACCGAGACTACAATTATTCAAACACCGAACACAGGTTCAAAATTGGCAACAGACTTTCTCACCATAAGCGGTTTCTTCAAGAAAGTTATGGTTCTACCAGAGTATTGTTATAATAAAATGGTCGCTGAATTACTTCGATAAAATAATGTCGTTATATTTTTGACAAAATATTGATTGATTTCGAAGCTACAAATAAAAAATGTATATATAATCCTAATCATTAATTATTATTTTTTTACATAGATCCAAATAAATACAGATCTTAGGTTAGGTAAACAGGGCGCTATGTTGTGACAAGAGATGTTTAAATATGTAATACGAAATAAAACTATAGTAATCTTGTTATTCTAAATAAGTTCGTAATTTAAGTATTCAACAATAGTATAATAGCATTTATTAATTAGAAATTATTTCCTTTATCATTCTATCCAATACTTGTTATATTTTCTTTAGGTTTAGGAGCATCTTCTCCTAATCTACTAAATCCTTCTAATATCTAGCTTAAGCTACAAAATTCATGCTTAGCAATGTACACGTAAAGTTAAGCCTGTAAGATGAAGCACATAATCCTCTGTTCTTGAAGTGTGACTACAAAATATTACATTAAATCTACAGGAGTAGACTAGGCAGGCTGCCTGCTTGGTAGACACCTGTAGGTAAGATGAAACACTGCCATATATTCTTGAGCCCATTCTTACAATCAGAAACTGGTATACCTAAAGTGAAAACCCTTTTATTGCTAGCGTTTCTAAAAATTTTATGAATTTTTAAAATTATTGATTTTCGATGAAAATTTCTGATGAGTATAAGAACGTTGTATATACTGTTAGACATAATTTTATAAGTGTAAGTATGTACTTAGGTACACTCGGCCAACGTAATTGATTTACAGGCCACACATACGGGATATTGTCACTGTGTATGTAAATGAACTAGTCGGTTGGTCGGTTATGAAGTTAAACTGTTTGTGTGCGTATGATATACCCACGTATACCAAATTTAATTGAATTAAGTCCAATATTTCAACCTTTTAAATAAGGACCAGGTAGCTGGTCGGTGAAAGCACTTGGCATAGATAAGCCTCGTGTCGTAAGATCAAACCCCGGCAGGTGTTATGGTTTTGGGTTTTTATTTTTCCTTTGTCCTATAAAACATTAATATTTTGTGTCAAATAAAATTACTTAAACAAAAAAATAAAAAGGTAATTAAATAAAACCAATAAAATAAATCAAAATATTTTATTAAATAACCTAGGCATTGGAATCATCGATCACTAATAAAAGATGGAATGCGGAATCCTATTGTTCCATATCGCTATTGGGTCATTAGTGAATGAGCCAGCTCGTTTCGACTATTATGTTTCTTACAAGAGTTGGCTTAGGGTTCAATTTGGCATGGGTTATAATATTAGCAAATAAAAAAACTACGTGTAACCAATACAATTATTTATATAACGCAAACTATTGTAAAAATATTATTATATCGCTATTGATACCTAACTTTTTTATGATTAGAACACTATTGGCAACTTCATTAAGAGTTTATAAGACAAGACAAAGTTTTCTTTTTATTGAATATGAATGGACGTAATTGTTTTTTCAATGTATACAAATTTAAACAAAGTGGAATTGAAAGTGAAGTGAATCAACATGTTAGATAGTAAGAAATTAATTTAACTTCTAACTGAATAACAATAACATCACTTACACTTCAAAATATATACTGCAAATAACTGTCAACTACGGACTATACATAATAACTTAGGTGTTTATAAGAGAATCACGGCAACATGAAGTAGCTTTTAAACCTAAGTATATTAATAGTAATTCGGCTTCGTTTACAGTATTTTAACGCCATCCATAAACGACTTTAAACATTTCTCATCACTAAAATAAACACATTGTTCTCCCAATTAAAATGAATATAATAATATGACCTAGCGAATAGAATTTGTTTTTGCCGGTGAGCGTTGGACAGAAAAATCTTCCGTGGTGGCTTACTGCAACTTAAACCAGCTTCATGCCGGTCAGCAGGTGATATCGCACTGTTTATAAGCACACATGTCATTATGTGTTGATGCAGTTATGCGGGTGGATAAAAACGGATTAGTCCCGTAAACAGCCTTGCGACGATGTCGTGGTAACGAGCCGAAGAATTCGCCTTCGGTTTTGGCCCACGTCGATGACGGTCTATTTCTTCAGAATACGCACTTCGATGGACACATAACTGCACGGTTCTCCTTAATGAATAAAAACAAAATAATATTTAAAATAATGCAGATAAACAATGGTGAATTGGTGGATAATTAATCATAGATAAATTAACTGACTGTCTTATATTGCCTCGTTGTAATAAAACTTAATACCGTTATTTATTTATTAGATAAATAATAAACGTGTTTCATGACTATTTTAATTACATAATTTAAAAGTTTTTCTTTATTTCGACTAAATGTTTTATGTTAGACAAAAACAGACTGGCATAAGTAAATTTTATCAGAATCAAATTCTGATATATTTAAATATTATTTTACATTAATTTAGTCATAGGTCAAAGGTGAGATAAGTTAAGAATTTGAGTTGGAATATTACTAACGTAATGAAAACATTGTCACGAGTAGCTTTGTTACTCACCGATATTAATAATCACCTTGCAATTTCACTAATGAAAACGTTTTGCTCATGCAAAACAATGAATTGCGTCTTGTTGCATGGTTGGAAGAAGTTGAAGCACAATTGGATCAGAAACAAAGAACGCACAGAAATATGTGTGTTCATCTATATACTTAGGATTGCAATTTATATTCGTAGACTGACAACTAAGAATGCTCATTTTTTATAAACTAAGGTGGAAGTATATAAAAATAAACAAAAATTGTGGGTAGTTATATCCTAAACGGTCAAAATAAATTGGCTGAGAGTTCCGTGCGCACTTCTCAAACGTTATTTTACTCATCTGTGAACGGAATTGAATTGTTAGCAATTCAACTAGGTAATGAAAGTTTTACGAAAATTATGTTTACAAAACAAAAAGAATGTATTGCAACCGAGATTTGATCTTAAGACTTCTTAATGACTAACCAGATACGTTAGCCATTGCGCCAAACCTGTTACAATGATTGGGTGCGAAATATTATAACTTATTCAATTACACAGATTACTGATGACGATACATACGTTGATATTATAGTTACTGCTTAGTGACGCGACATACGCACACTAATAAAAAGCAGAACTCGTTCGTTTTATTTAACGTTTGTGTATGTAACTCTTCATACCGCGTGTGCGTGCAATGTGTAAACTAATTACGTTGTTCCACTGTACCTACTTATTTTCCTACAGAAAGGAACGTAAAAATCCAATTGGTTTCATTATAAGTTTGCGTTAAAAATTCAAAGTTGAGCCTTGAGATCTCCAATAATGACAATTATGTATTTTAAATTACTTCCGAATTTTAAATCCCAGTCAATGTTATTCCGAAACTTGTACTGATATTTTATAAACTATGTTTTATTTATTTTTTCGACACATTTTCGCACAAATCGTAGGTATTCAAAATTCAACTATGTAC
Organism: Charanyca ferruginea; assembly: GCA_947361185.1. Classification (NCBI taxonomy): domain Eukaryota; kingdom Metazoa; phylum Arthropoda; class Insecta; order Lepidoptera; family Noctuidae; genus Charanyca; species Charanyca ferruginea. The sequence continues at coordinate 8,399,503 of OX376077.1, read as the reverse complement.
AAACTAATTTACTTAATAGTTTCTCATACGCTTCCAAGTTATTAAATACCCTTAGACACTCAAGACCAAGGCGTAATCCTGTTAGTGCCACTAAACGCACTAATAGACAATCTAAGGCTGATTTAATTTTAACTCGCCTTGTAACGTTGCCATGATAACAATATTAAACAATAGTTCTTGCTCTACTTTCATAAATTAAAAATAATATTGATACTCGTTACCTTACGACCTATATATGGCAAATCTATTAATAGGGTCATGCATGGGATAATTTGAGACAAATAAATAATCGCATCCTGCTTGATTTAAGGAAACCAACAACTTACGATACTCTAAAATGATTGAGGTCAATTTTAAAAGGAAATCTCTGAACACCAATCACATAGGTACAGAGGCCAGAACACCAAGCTACAACCATCTGTTAAATTTCTGTGATAGATTTTCAACTTTATTACAAAAAGTAAGGTTCATATTCAATTGGGAAAATTTGTTAATTTGGTATGACTTATTGTGCTGGCGTCTGTATAACAACATTTACTGAGTTTTCACGTATTTATGTCACTTGAAACACATTATTAAATATAAAAAAATAAGTGTATCCAAAAAAAAATATTCCATCTGAAGTGCGGTCCTCGGTCATCGGTCCAAAGCAGCTACTGGCGCGGCGGTTAGGGCTCCAAAGAAAGCAACCTCCTAAGAATAAATGCTAAGTCTAGAAGTACTACTTTTAGATTCACACCACCTTAATCCAACTACTTACCAGAGCTTCCTTAGATGTTGATCAAGGTTCTTTCCCTCATAATCGTTTTGCAATGTGTGTTCTATAAACATTTTATTAACTTACCGATATTGCCTACCCGATTTTGGTATAGCAATCTCTAACTAAAAGCAAAAATCAGTTCTGAACCCGACAAAAATAAAATCTTTCGAATGTCAGCACAAAACTTTCGTTCTTCGAATCGCATTCAATATACAATCAATCGCAGAATTAGTAGACGCTCGCCTTCCGACAACGCCTAGGGTCACATTCATTTCCGCGCCATATTCGCAGCTTCCGATATACAGGGTGTCCAGTAAATAGCACGACATAGTGGTGATTTTTGTTCACCACTGTAGGTTAAAGTAAAACGATAAGAAAATTTGTCTTGTGAAAATTTGAACAAATCTTGAAAACATTTTTGTTTTTGATAGAAAAAAAGACTTATCAATGAGTAAAGTAACTATTCACGAATAAGATTCACAAAAAAAATACTAGAAAAGGATTTTTTCATTACGAGATGCTTAAAAATCTGTTTCAAGGTAGAGATTTTTCGATATTTCGGATAATTTTGTAAAACTGTAAATCCGTAAGATTTTGCTGAATATATATTGCGTTGTTTTGGCTGGTATTGACCCAAGCTATCACCCCCTGCAGTATGTCGTGCTATTTACTGGACACCCTGTATACTAGTATATATCCGTTCTACCGCTATGTAATAACAGACTGTCTGTAGATTTTAGAGGATTCTTTTGTTTAATAGTGTTTTGTTTCTTACAGCTATAAGGCCTGTGTCCGCCAGCCAGGGTTATCTCATTAACTCCGGGTTAATAGACGGGACACGGGACCGTGTCCGCCGTTTCTGAAAGCCTTTATTACGATTAACGAGCAGAGAGGTTTATGGTTGATGGCCACACAATGGATATCGGCTAAAGCTTCGCCATCCGAGAAAGAGAGTTAACAGAACAATAAATTCAAGAAAATCAAGTCTTTTGTAAGTCAAACAGTTTATTAAACGAAATATTAAAGTGACAAACTGTCAGCTATCGACAATCAATCCCTGTCGGTGGTTGCGGAAAAATCGAACGTTCAAGCGACCCCCAACGAAGGTGTGAGAGGAAACACCGGGGATGGTTTTTAGTCAGCAAGACTCTGATAGACCCCTTTACCGGTCCCTAGACGGAGGACATCCTTGAAAATTTTCCACACCGGAGCAAAAAAAAAAAAATAACAGGCTTCCAGTCTAACCGGATGCACCTGAATACCAGTGCTTTACATGTAGCGGCTGACTGTCTGTAACCCAGTTACTGGGTAACACGATATCCCTTGGTAAGACTGGTCGTCAGACTTTCTGGCTTCCGACTGCCAAAGTTGTACAAAAGACAGCCAGGACCAACGGCTTTACGTGCTTTCCGAGGCACGGAGGATACTCGGTATGGAAGGGATGGTCACCCATCCACAGACCGACCGCGGCCAGCGTAACCTTTGACCGATCGATCTGTAGCCAAGAGCTCTTCAATTTCATCTTCTCTAAACATCTTTTTTGTTTTACGTGCTTTCTTAGGCACGTAGAGGTCTCGAAAATCCGGGATGGTCACTCATCCACTTACCGATCGATGGCAAGAAGCGTCAAGAATCGTCGATCAATCCGTACGGCTTATACTTGGCCACGAGAGCCAAGAAGTCAATAACATTAAATAATGTTATGGAGTCATAATAATGCTATCAATCAGCCACAATTTATTCGCTCCAAGCCGCTTGCCTTCGTCAGCTGTTCTCATTTCCGTCCGCTCCGGGCTTCCGTCCGCGTAATGACTTATATCCGCATTCACTGTTACTAAGTACCTATTGATGTTTGACGTCTGTGTTATTATGGCTGTTTTTTGAATACAGTGTTAAGTTTTTTTTTTGGGTTTTTGTCTAAGTAAAAGACAATCCAACATTAACATTTCATATCGAGAGCCCTCCGTCTCTCGGAAAGCATTGGTCCCGGCTATCATTCATAGATCTTTGTCAGTCGTTATAGGTAGTCAGAAGACAGAAAGTCTGACAACCAGTGTTACCAAGGGGTATCGTGTTACCCAGTAACTGGGATGTGAAGGTAAGACTGGCAGTCGCTCCCTGTAAAACACTGGTTTCCAGCTGCAGCCGGTTACACTGGAAGCTGACACCAAAATAGTTGCATAAAGACTGGGTAGATGATCGTTTTTGAAGGAATACGAGAGTATTTGCGTTATGTTTTAAATCCGAGTTAGTTGATAACATAGGTTCAGTTTAGCATCAAACTTTAAGTTTTTAGCGCGACTAGGCTTTAGAAGGATTTCATTTCAGCTTTTTTTAATATTAAAGAGCTAATTCATTCCTTTTGATCAAAAACTCAAAAAACAATTAACAAATAAGACAACCGCCTTTAAAAAGTAAAAATAACTTTCAATTCGCAAGTCGGCGGTTTTGGTTTTGCTTGTTGTTTTGTATTGCCACCGACTTGCGAATTGAAAGTTATTTTTTACTTATTGAAGGCGGTTGTCTTTTTTGTTAAAATTTTTTTTTTCGGTTTTTGGGCTTGCTTCTCATCATAGAAATGAATTACTAAACGGCGACACCAAAAAAAATCTGTCATCCCTTAATTTTCAACCCTTAGGTGGAATATTTTCTTGAAATGTATATAGGTCCAAATTTGAGGTATACGCTATCAATTAAAAAAAGAATCATCGAAATCGGACTACACTGAAAAAAGTTTTGCGTGGTCAAACATACAAATAAATATGTAAAAAATTTAAAAAATGTTCATAAAATTAAAACTACTGGGCCAAACAATGTTAAATTTTTATGGGACCAAATGGCAACTATTTCGCATCAAACTAAAGAAGAATCACGTAAATCGGATCATAAATCTCAGAGTAATCGATGTACATACATAAAAAAAAAACAACCGAATTGAGAACCTCCTCCTTTTTGAAGTCGGTTAAAAATAACTTTAAATTCGTAAGTCGGTGTCAAAACAAAACAACAAAAAAAAACCAAAGCCTTGTTAATAGTTATTTCTTACTTTTCAGTTTTTGAAGACGGTTGTCTTTCTTCAAAAAAAGATTTTTTGTTTTATTTTTATTTTTTTATTCATCTAGCATTTCGCATTTAGTGCCTAGTTCTTATCATACAAATTAATTACGGTAAGTTAATAATCATATAAATTAATTACGGTCATACCAAACAATTTAACTCATCCTTTAATATTCCACCCTTAGGAGTTAATTATATTTTTATGAAATGTATAGGTATAGGGACCAACTTCGAGGTAGACACTAACAATTGAACAAAAAGCATCGAAATTGGACTGCAATAAAAAAAGTATGCGTTAATCATTTAAAAAAATACGTACATGTCGAACCATGTCGTTTAATAAATACCAACGTTTTAATATAAAACGGACTATGTAAAATTCAGAAACAAAACCAGTTGACATTAAAAATAACTCAAACCTTTCAGTGCTAAATAAAGACTACCTACTCACATTTATTCCCAAGTTCGTACTACAATATGTACTCCCATTATATAACGTGACACAAAAGGCTACTGAAATAGAATTCCATAAACGTGCTCTCAATTCGTATTGCAGTTTACGTAACAGTGCACAGTGTTGAATTTACGAGGCAGGTGAGGCCAATGCCCAGTGGTACGAATGCAGGTCAAACGATGTACAACTACAGCTGATATAAATATGTATGGATGGAGTATTGCGACACTTCGCGTGTTGTAGTCAAATGAGCGTCTATGCAATACTTGGTTTATGGTCGCAGAGATGAAGAATTAATCTATAGTTATATTGGAATTTTGTATCTTTTAATCTAGTTGATATTTATTTATATACGTATGTATTTAAATGTATATCAGCTGTCTGATTATCACAATACAGAGTCTCCCTAATTTGGGGTCAGATGGCCTTGTGTGAAATGTCCAACATATTATTATTATTGTCTATTGGAAGACTACGGTAAGTCCGCCGTGACATACCGACATGACGAGTTCATGCATGACTTCATAGAATCAATAAGAATAATGTAACCAAGATTTTGTAAATACTTGATCGATCTTCTCTATAGAGATCTAACCAACGTTTTGGAACGAGCAACTAGCTTCATCTTTCTGACTAACTAACTGAATCCTTGACAATTCAAAACTTCAAAACCAAATTCAAATTCAAAACCGAAATGGTAATTGAAATAAACGCTTTGACTTTGATCATGAGTAGTGAGAGAGTTTTATAGAGTGCTTTATTTATTTTTTAATATTGTACTTGTGTACACCAACAGCATGTACACATTTAGCTTCGCTTACATTAATACTTAAAGTAACGCATTGCTTCAAAAACTAGCTATGTTCAACTTATTTTTAAAAGTTCGTTTTCCAGAAAAGTGGAACACACAGTATTCTATTATCGACAATGATCACTAACCGTGATTATGTGTGATCTCAATTGCTATAGTAAAATTTCATCATGAGCGTTTTATTTAGGACCTATTATTGATCGTAATTTCCAGCAATACTTTAAGCAAATTAATACCCGCTATGCACATTCAATTCCATTAACAACTTAGAATACACTCAAATAACCTCAGCTTAACCACAGCTATACCCAATCTCCATAAGTTTTAACCCAGTTTCGCGTCAACATCAGCTACCATTACAGATAAGTAATCTATTTGCATGTCCTTCGGCATCGGACCTCAGACGTGACTTTAATACGTCATCGTCAGAGCTTTCGTAACATGTACGTGTTTTTTGTTTTAAATAAACGTTTGGTGAGATAAGTTTACGCTTCTACTTTTTATGAAATGTTTGAATAGAGCTTAAGATAACCTTGCCCTCTTTAACTAAAACACTGGTCATTCTTAACATCAGAGTATAAACTTACTTATTTTCATTTAGCTGTTTTTCATTTGGTTTTCATTAAGATTATTTTACAATTCGAGCAAAAGTGCATAAATGCAGTGTACTAGTTATTTAATCTGTCTGTTCCTATGTTTACATAGGCTATTGTACTTAATGTTTATAGAATTAGTAGTGTTCTGTATTTTATTTATAAATGAAGACTTGTTATTGACTGTCAGTCTAATCTAATGTTTTGAATCCGTTTGCTTTCATCTGCCTAACATTTTCCCAACTATATTGGGGTCGTCTTCCAATCTAACCGGATGCAGTTGAATACAAGTATTTTATATGGAGCGACTGCCTGTCTGGCCTCCACAACCCAGTTACTGGGTAACACGATACCCTTTTGGTAAGACTGGTTGTCAGACTTTCTAGCTTCTGACTACACATAACGACTGTCAAAGATCTATGAATGATATCCGGGACCAACGGCTTTACGTACTTTCCGGAGCACGGAAGGGTCTCGGTATGAAATAAATGGTCAACCATCCAGTGTTCTACCGCGGCAAACGTAGCTTTAATTAACCATGACATGACTGACTGGCTGACTGGTGGCTGTAGTGAAGTGTACAAAAGGTACATTTATTAAGAAAACCTTTCAGTGTGCTTAAGTTCATAACATTTAGTAATAAATAGTGACTACATTCAATGTTAATTATAGTAGGAAATAGTACCTTTTTCTTGTAAATGTCTTTGTCAATAATGGAGGGGACAGAAAATAGATAACAACGCCACAAAAATTAAAATGTTGAAATAGGACTTGAAAATGAAATCCTGCCCCCGCTTCTTGAAATTGAGTAACTTTACCTTTACTCACTGCTAACTTTGCCTCCAACAAGAAGCCAATAACTCTTGAAACTTCGTATTGCTTCTTCCTCAGCAAGTTCAAACATTTTAGTCCTTTTCATTACACTGTACTATTGAATTGTTCCCCTTACAAAAGAGTCTCAAAACAAAAGACTCTTGTTTCACGAAGATCACGCTTGCTTGACCTTGAGGATGATACACTTCCAATGAAAAGTGAAATGCATTGTGTAGGAATCCCAAAATTAGGTCTAGGAATTAATTTAGAAATTACTTTTACCCCATACGAAAGTTCTAGAAAGTTCAGGCATGCACAATTTTTTTTTAAATATGACTTATTAGTGCCTTGGTGGTCTAATTAAAATAAAAGATTTGGCTTTATCTTTACTTTATGATGCAAACATTATTTAACATTATACCAGTCCGTGTGGTGTCGGACGTAAAGAATAGCACCATCCCATATCTTCCCGTGGGTGTCGTATTAGAGGCGACTTACGAGATTGGGCAGCAGCGTTCTCTGTGCCTTTGTAACAACCATACAGCGATCGCCAACCCGCCTGCCAAGCGTGGCGATTATGGCAAAACCCCCCATTTCTTGGGGGAGGCCTATGTCCAGCAGTGGACGTCTTTCGGCTGAAATGATGATACCAGTATTACAAAAGTGACGAATTGTTTCAACCATCATCATTAACCATCCTCCTAACCGTGCGTGACACTAAATTAAGGTAAGTTGCAGATAAATTGTGCCAATCATCCATATTATACTATGTTTGTATGTTTGAATGCGCTAATATCCAAAACTACTGGTCCGATTATGAAAACTCTTTCACTAATAGAAAGTTACGTTAAGTCTTATTTTTTATAGGGTTCTATTTGAAATTTCTCGCGAATCACGCCAAGCAAACCCTTTGTAATATTATAATTATTTAACTACTGACAACACTTTATGTTTCTACTAAGCTACATTTAAAATCAGCTAGCACACCTACCTACTTCATTTAATTAAAACTTTATCTCAGAAATCGTTCTAACCTAAACACTAACTCCTATAAACACGCTAACTTTTTAATAGGTACAACATGAAAAGTTCAACGTGGGTAGACACGTAACTTTTTACTAAGAAAGAAATATCTTTGTAATATTATTATTTCTCATAAACATTTTTAAAAGTTAAAGGTGAGGGAATTCATAGTTGGTTCTTAGATGGTTCCTTTTCAGTAAAATGCTAAACAATGAAAAAAGAAGAGACATTGACACAAACGCGATCTTTTAAATTACGTACCGACCTTGTGAAAACCTTTTATTTTTAATGCCACCATCAATTTCTGCGACTTCTCTAGAGTGACTAGGATATAAAGTAACTTTTATGGTATTATGTCAATGTTACAAACAATAAAAATAATTTATAAGAGTAGGTCTTCTTGAAAAATTACGATAAACAAATGACTGTCTCACTTTGATAAAAGATAATTCGAAATAATAATATATGTCCTAGGCCCACTGGCGACAAAAATTAACTCAGAGTGAACTCGAGGTTAAATTATAGAATGGCATATCAAATTTGTTAATTAAATACCTAACTCTGTGTTAGGTTTTGACGAAGATGTGCTTACATTACTGAATTCCTTGCATTGTAATTAAACTCTAAATTAAACATTGGTGCAAGAGGGCCTTAATTTACTTAATACCTTGCATAGTATTATCTTATCTCTTCAATTATACGATTACTACTTTAATTATTCATTCGATTAACCTAATTCACATAGGTAAATACCACAACTTTGACTTTACATCGACAGCATACGATTTTAGCATTAATTGGTACATGTAGCTGTCTGCTATCTCAATAGATTCTGTAATTAATTACAACAGACAAATAGACTGCTGTATTGATTAAACCGAGTAGTTTATTGGCTACACTGTGCATGTATCTAAGGAATCATCCAAATTGACTTGCTGCCACCGACGACACAGTCAAAGTGGTCAAATTCTAGGTGTCAACATTAAAAAAAAAAAAAAAAAAAAACATTTATTTCAGGCAAGTTAACCCATATACAGCAACAATCATAATAATAATAATAATAACATCATCATAAAAAAATTTAAATTATTATAAAATTATAAAAATAATAATAATAATAATAACTAAATAATAATAAGGACTAGCTCGCGGTGTGAACCGAAGTATGAAAAAGTCAAAGTCAAATCATTTATTTCAATTAATAATAATAATAATAATTGATTTATTTTAACAATTTTTACAGTTATTGGACATTTCGTATAAATTTTGCTACACAATATAAAATTCCATCCAGTTAATCGAATTATTAAACCATATTGCAACCTCTTCCAAAACAATTTATATTTTTTATGCAGTGAAATACAATTGACATATATGTCATTGCAAAACCGAAAATAACGTCGATTAAGTACATAATACATGATAAAATGAAGAATAATTATAATAATAATATAATATATGAATAAAATGAAGAAAAATGAAGAATGATTATAAACACGATTTACAAAAAACGGACAAAAAAACGATGACAAAATGATATTGGGATCAGCACGCCGAGCACGCCCAACTTCTCCGGACCTGTCGCTCAGCTCCGCCTCGCCGCCGCCGGAACCCAGCCCCAACGTAAGTGCTGTGACACCGGCCTCGGCAGTTGCGTCGAGCTCGAGCGACGAGTACTTCTCTCCGCCGACGACGCCACCACCTGTGCGTCGGCGGGGACGACGCCGGCCGCCGGACAGCTTGGGGCCTCGAGACCCACCGGTCTCTGATAGGATCCCCGCTCTCGGTGGAAGTGTGCAGCGCATGAGATGGACGCAGTCTATTAATGAAAGTGTCATGCGCTCATACTTTGGGGCTACAGAGGGGGGAAGTAACTTGACTGCGTACCGTGGTCGGATGCTCTCTCTGTTTCAGGTGCTTGAGCCAGCTGTCAACGTGTCGGCACAGCGATTGTCGGATCAGGTGCGGGCCATCCAGCGTAATCATATGCTGGACGACGCAGTACTTGATCGACTACGCCTTGAATCACGGAGTAGCCACGTCACGTCTGCTTTGCCACTGGTTGCGGTCGCGGTACAATCCCAAGATTTACCCAGTGCTTCACCGCGACCTGACGACGGTGGTGAAGAGGATAATGGTGAGGCTATATCCGTGAGTTCCCAGTGCAATATTCAATTGAGGAGTGCTTTGGAGGATGCGTTCCGAGAGTATCGCTCTACACCGCCTGAATTAAGACCACGATTACCCCGTTTGCCCATGCACAAGAAAAACCAGGCGCTGGTGTGTGCTTTAGATTCGCAGCTGTCAAACTGTTTTGACAACAGCGAAGACCTCGCCGATACCCACTCGATCCTGTACTGCGCGGCTGTAGCGGCATGTCGTGTAGCTCATGTCAAATTTCCCAACTGTGACAGAGCTGCACGACCAAAGCCAGCTGTACCAGCATGGCAGTGCAGGATTGAGTGTCGTATTGGTGAGGCTAGAGCACTCATCGGCAAACTAATCTGCTTCAGGGAGGGCAATACTCGCCCTAGAGTGATGCGCTTTGTGAGGCGGGCATTCTCGGGGACTGATATTAGTCCTCGAGATTATTTATCCTGCATCACAGAGCGTATCGACTTCCTGAAGCAGAAGATCTGTGCATGGGCAAACCGTATTCGACGGTACAAGCGGCGGGTGGAGCGGTACACTCAGAATCGCATATTCCAGAGTGATGAGAGGTGGGTGTACAGGATTTGGGAACGACCGGACCAAGGCGTGGCTGATGCGCGCCTGCCGGATGATGATGCCATGTGTTCATTTTGGCGCAGCATCTGGTCAGTGCCTGTCAGTCACACTGAGGGCGATTGGACTCGCGAGGTTGAACGAGCGTGTGATCCAATACAAGAAATGGGGGCAATTACCATCAGCCCCCAAGATGTAGCTCGTGCAGTCCGTCCGTTACCTAACTGGAAATCTCCAGGGCCGGACGGGCTGCACAACTTTTGGATAAAATGGTTTAAAAGATCGCACACTCGCTTGGCGTCTCAGTTCCAGTCAGCCTTAGAGTCAGGATCGTTGCCCCAATTCTTAACAACTGGAATAACCCACCTGCTCCATAAATCCGGTGGTACTACGGAACCCAAAAATTATAGACCGATTACTTGTCTACCAACGGTCTATAAAGTTCTTACATCCATTTTGAGAGCAAAAATTAACGAACATATTGACAAAAATTCTATCATGTCTGCCTCTCAAAATGGATGTAGGAACGGGTCTCGTGGTACTAAGGAGCTCCTCCTCATTGATATGGCCATTAACCAGCAGGTTCGTCGTTCCCGAAGGGATCTGTCGACATGCTGGATAGACTATAAGAAGGCCTATGATTCTGTGCCACATACATGGCTCATGAGGGTGTTAGAGTTGTATAAAATTGATACAACTCTGCGCACCTTCTTGATGTCATGTATGGGGCAATGGAAGACGGTCCTTCGCTATCCAGGATGTCGGCAGATCCGGGAGAATAGTGAACCGATAAGGATCGAGCGAGGTATATTTCAGGGCGATAGTCTGAGTCCACTGTGGTTTTGTTTAGCCTTGAACCCTCTAAGCGCGTTGCTGGAGGGTTCAGGTCTGGGCTATCGGCTGAGAAGAGGAGGTCAGGTTATATCTCACCTCCTTTACATGGATGATCTGAAACTCTTTGCCCCCAACAATTTGCGACTGATGGAGCTACTGAAAGTAACAGAAACGTTCAGTAGCGCCATCAGGATGGAATTTGGTGTGGACAAATGTGCAGTCATGCATGTGAAACGAGGGGAGATTGTGGAATCCGTGGGCACACAACTCTCGGATTCCATGCACCTTAGATCCCTCTCTTCAGCCGAAACCTACAAATACTTGGGTATGTCGGAAGCGTTAGGCATCAATGCTACCGACATGAAACAATCGCTGAAGGAGCGCTTCTTTGGCCGCCTGAATAAAGTGTTGAATAGTCTTTTATCAGGCGGAAACAAGGTGCGCGCCTTCAACGGATGGCCGGTTTTGATGTACTCTTTCGGCATACTCAAGTGGACTCAGACGGAACTTGACGCCCTGGATAGGAGGGTCCGTACATTGCTGACCGCAAATCGGATGCATCACCCACGGTCATCGGTAATGAGACTGTATATCCCACGGAAGTGCGGAGGTCGAGGCTTTCTTAATGCTAAGTCCCTGCACAACCGTGAGGTATGCAGTCTCAGGGAGTACTTCTTTAAAGCCGACGTGGGGATGCATCGAGATGTGGTCTCAGTGGACAAGGGCCTCACCCCGCTCTCCTTAGCGAACGAGAACTGGCGCAAACCTGTAGTACTAGATACTAATGACCGTAAGAAGGTATGGCAGAGCAAGGAGCTTCACGGGCGCTTCTACCGGGCTCTATATGGGCCTGATGTAGACTTCTTGGCGTCCGTATCCTGGCTGCGATTCGGTGACCTCTTTGGGGAAACCGAAGGTTTTGTCTGTGCGATTATGGACGAAGTTATGATGACGAACAACTACCGGAAGTATATTGTGAAGGACGGCACGGTTGACATTTGTCGGGCATGCCACCGACCGGGAGAATCAATCCGACACATTATCTCTGGGTGCTCTCGTCTGGCTAACGGAGACTACTTGCATAGACACAACCTTGTAGCTAGGATTATCCACCAGCAACTTGCTCTAAAATACAGGCTTGTGGAATCGGAAGTACCGTACTACAGGTATGTGCCCGACCCAGTTCTCGAAAATGGCAACATCACATTGTATTGGGATCGATCTATCATCACTGACAGGACTATTGTTGCCAATAAGCCTGACATAGTGGTGATAGATCGATTAGAGCGTCGCGCAATGATTGTTGATATAGCGGTTCCGCATGACGAGAACCTCGTGAAAACCGAGAAAGATAAACAAATTAAGTATCTTGACTTGGCTCGCGAGGTTGTCGACATGTGGGATGTGAATACAGCAGTCATTGTGCCGATAGTCGTTACGGCCAATGGACTCATTTCCAAGAGCCTCGACCAACACCTAAGGAGGCTCTCGTTGGGCAGCTGGATCAAGGGCTTGATACAGAAAGCGGTTCTCCTGGACACGGCGCGTATAGTCAGGAGATTCCTCTCTCAGGAGCCCTGACCACCGGTAGCTTGGACCCTATTCCCGATACCGGTGGGCTACTATTTTTTATATTTTTAAATGTTTTTATGTTTTTTTTTTACTAATATTTAAAAATATAATACAATATGTAAATAAAATAAATAAATGAGAATAATAATAATAATATGTGGGGACATTTTCACACACGGCCATCTGACCCCAAACTAGGGAGACCCTGTACTATGGGTGTCAGACAGCACCCATAGTACAGCAGCAATTAATATAAATTCAAAATAAAATACAATACAATACAATTTAAATTAAAATGCAAATAAAAATAAAATCAGAATTACATACATAAATCATAAAATAAAATCACAATTTTCGCTTCGGCATTGGCACAGCTACATGTCTGCCGGAACAATGCCGGTTGAAAGGGCAGTCCAACCTACCCCCAATCATCGCCAAAACGGTGTTGGAGCTGGCCCGTACAAAACAATAATTGAATTCACCAAAACGCTCAGAACAAAGAATCATGCAAACGAGGATGGTGAAAATGATACAATGCGTGGAAGAAGATATGACTACAAAGGATAGGAATACATAAATGGTGGCTAATTGAGATATCTATACTAATATTATAAAGCTGAAGAGTTTGTTTGTTTGGTTGAACGCGCTAATCTCAGAATCTACTGGTTCGAATTGAAAAAATCTTATTGTGTTGGATAGTCCATTTACCGAAGAAGGCTGTAGGCCCATGCGAAGCCGGGCCGGGTCGCTAGTTTGGAATAAAATACTAAATAAATAAATAGTAAGCACCGGTATAATATACGTACAAGTAGACTAATTTAATGCTGCAGGTGATAAATACTACGATGAAAACAAAAAAGCTCTACTTAAATAAACATTTTTATTAACACCTGGATTTTATTTTGACAACCCTAAATTGTTTGATAAATCATAAAGGCGTAACATTTTTACAAGCTACGTTAAAGGCAACTTTAACACCTCCATAATTAAGTATTGCTTTTAAAATGTATGAGCAATAAATAAAACATAACAACGTAATACTCTATGATGATAAATAGCTTTTATGATAAAGATAATTTAATAATTTAAAATGTAATAATTAAATTGTTGTTTGGAATATTCTAAGACAGTCAATAACTAATTGGTCAGTTTGTTAATTGTTAGAACATTGGTCTAGACAACAACGATATCGCAATATTTAACCTTTCAGATTAACTTATTATTTTCCATGGCATGGCATTTCTATAATGAACCATAACAAAATTAGATAGAGATGAAAATCGCATATACCAATATCAGCTTACTGATGATTTGGAAATAAACATATTTGTGTCATCCTTTGGCGATTCACTAAATTTTCTCAACAACAACTTGGAACGCATAATATGCAATAAACAGACAAAGGGCCAGTAAATCTCAGTTGTAACGCAACACCAATCATAGCCAATCATGTTATTCTAGACGCGGTTGCAACATCTAACTCGCGAAGTAATACGCTCCATCCATTTCACTATCTTCCATCGCAACAAAGGAGGCCTTGACATTAGCTTAGACCACTTTACAGCATTGTTACTAATCGTCTTATGAATTTAAAATTTAAAATAAGGCTTATTAAGTTTATTTTTGCAATCCAAAAAATGATTGTCAAGATGACTAAGTTAGGTATCTTGAAGGAGTAAAAATGTGAATTGAAAGTTGAAGTAGACTGCAATTATAATTTAAGCTGACATGACAATCTGCCCGTAGATCCTTCAGCCAATAACTAGGCAGGACTCCAGACACGATACTGCTACTGAGAATTTACCTTAATCATATCCTACTATTATTATAAATGCGAAAGTCTCCGAGGATGGTTGAGTGGAGGGATGAGGGTTCATTACTTTATCACGTCTATACAGCTGAATGGAGTTAGCAGAAATTTGGCACACCTATAGATATTGATCTAGCACACATAGGATGTAGGATTTAATTCGGTTTTTCTTTTTCCGTAGGATCTTTTAAAACTTTGGCTTGCAGATAAAGTCGCGGGCAGAAGCTAGTACCCTATATACGACCGAACCCAGATTCCGTATTTGAACTTACAACCCCAAAAAAAAACAAAAAAAAGATAGACAGACAGAAATAAACATAGATGAAAGAAGCAAGTTAAATATTAAAGCAACTTATGCATCACGTGAGAAGATCAGTGTCTGAGATCTTAGATACGTAATACGAACTCCTTTGTCAAAAGGAGATCAAGTCAATGTCGTGCTCGTAGACAAATTGTTGCTAAGAGCCGCAATTAGTATTGTCTACTGGCCAATCCCACGCACTTACAACGAATTTAAGGTCGATTTGGATTATCTACTTTAAGAACAATATGCAGGCTGCAGCCATGTTGTTCTTAAAGTAGATAATCTTATTTATATTATATTTAACTAGCTTTGATCGCGATTCCGCCCTCGTCAATTTTTTTTTCGAATCCCGAATATTTTGATAGTAAAATAATAATTATTGTTTGGAGGTACTAACGTACGAGTAGCTCCCTATTAGCAAAAGAATTTACAAAATTGGACTATTAGTACTCCGGAGTTTCGACCGTATACCAAAAACTTATTTTTTTAATAAATGATAGTGATTATGATGATGAATATTTTTTGCAGGTGATCGTAATTTCAAAAGAACCATTGAAAAACCATGGAATTTCATTCCAAAACATTTCATTTTATTAAGGTCTTAAGTAACCACAAAATTGAGGAACCTTTCGATCAGCAATATTCTGTTAGGTATCTGTGTGTTTTTGCTCTAGATCTGATTTTAAAATTGATTGATTGATTTTAAAGAGATATATGTTTTTTTCTCACTTTGAAGGAACAAATTAAAACCAATATCATTTCAGTACTTTATATTGTAAACCCACTTAATTATTTGATTGGAATGCAAAACACACATTGACTAATAAAAAAAACAAATGAATTATCGATTTAATTGCACAAAACTATATTAAAATAACAGACGTGCTCGTCTTTCTAAATGGTGACCGGGTATAAAGGTATCACTTTTTCTAACATACACAGGCGGTTTAGGAAAATAGGTACTACGCTTAAAAATTTTAACTCTATCGCCGTACCGTTCCCTGAGAATTTGAATAAAATCTCTTGTTTCACCGACTGATGTGGTTTCCCACGTTGTCGGCATAGGATGGCAATCTAGTTTGGGCGTTGGCGTCGTAGCGATGCTTACAGATGGTGTTGTATCTTCAAGGATTGTGTTTTCATCATCATTTATATTACTTTCATCAATTTTGTTTGCAGTAATAGGTTTAACAGTAGTAACAGTTGCTGTAGTACTTGTTGTAGTAGCAGTGGCTTTTGTAGTAATTTCAGGTGTTCCAGGAGGTTCACTCTCTTCTGTTATCGCCTTTAGTGTTTTCTAAGCTACAAATATAGCAGAAGTATCAGTTTTGTATGTGGTCTTTACAGTAACTTCTTTGGTATTAGTAAAATTACGTATTCATTGAGTACTCACAAAAGTACTTACCTGGGGAGTGTGGGCAGTGACTGGCATAGGAGTTGTAGGTATATCAGCATGGTCACGTTGTGTACACTTTTGGCTACATACTTTAGTTTCTACTTCAGCATATTCTAAAAACATAAAATACTTAAAAACGGCGCTACCATAGGTAGCATTGACTTCTTTGAATTGTTTTTTTTTACATCCTTACTTTTATCATTATCACAATTATACTCGTGCAAATCACAGTCATCCAAGAACAGTCGGTAGCTTGAATCCACTTCAAGATAACCACAAACAGGTATCCATGTGTGATTGCAAACTTTTGATGCAGTACATTCATCAAGATCCTGTAAAGATTCAGATATTGTTGTTATTACTTCCAATAATGTTGTTATTACTTAAAAAAAACAATACTTTAAACACAGTTAAGAAACTTGTTTTGAGCAAGCGTTATAATCAATCAAATGGTCGTCCCTTCTTTGCATGAAAAGAGGTCTTCACCCTGCAGAGGGGACCCTCTGCAGAGTGAAGACCTCTTTTCATGCAAATCATTAGGCTGGTATTGTTATTAATATTAATTAAGAATGAAGTGGTCATACCCCAATGAAATGATGTATTGTTGGTTGAATTAAAAGACAAGCTGAAATGAAACAATATTGGATATAAGTAATTCTATAACAGTGATCGAGGTTTTTTAATCAAATCGTTTTTCAAACACTCACATAAAGCTATAAGAATTTCAACAAACATTTTGTAAAAATACTTAAGTTTCTTTTACATTGTATCATTGTTGAACTAGTATTCATTTACGACGTTCTTAATTTGTTATGTGTTTTTCATGTTACAAACTGATTTGTTCTATTCTGTTATTACGTAATTCAGATAACGTATTGGCCGTCAATATTTGTATAAAGTTGCTGTAAACCAATCATAACATTATAGTAAGCGTGAAGAATCAAATCCTGTGTGATTGTGAAATGTTTTCAGTATTTTTATTACCGTAGGTGATAAAACACACAGGTGAAAATCGTTTGATAATAATATAAGTGACGGCTTATATTTCTTTCCTTCCTAATTGCTTTGATATTTTAAAATTAATAGAATTTGAAAAATAAATATTAATTTATTGACCGTCCGTGCGTCGGCAAGCACGTAAAACCGTTGATCCGAACTGTAATTCGTAGATCGTTGGTCGTTATGGGTAGTCAGAAGCCAGAACGTCTGACAACCAGTCTTATCAAGGGGTATCGTTTTACCCAGTAACTAGGTTCTGGAGGTCAGGCAGGCAGTCGCTCCATGTAAGACTAATATTCAGCTACATCCGGTTAGACTGAAAGCTGATTCCAACATATTTAGGAAGAGGTTAGGCAGATGATGACACATAATTGCCTAAAACCTATGTGACGCTATCATGCGGCAAATATATTTTGACTTGCGGCAATTGGTCAAAAACAGTAGCGTGTGCAGGGGTCAAAGCTAGGGCAAGCCCGACAGATTTAAAAATAAAAATCCGATAAATTTTCAAATTGTGTTTTGAACTATTTTCTTTTCTTTTTTTTTTAAGTCGGGCTTTTCAGCTTGAATGGAAGGCACGTCTCTGGTCAAAAACTCTTAAATAATGTCTCAAGAACCACTAAAGTATCATCATAAGAGGTACATTAAAGATAGTTTTGTATAATCCGTTTAGACGTATGTTCACTCTGAAGTATTTTCAGTTTCAATTTCAAATACCTATTACTGGGTAATCAAGATGTCTATTGAAATGGACTTGTTATTCCGAATAAATAAAATGATATCTCGTAAGAATCCTATCAAATTGAAAAAGAACGGCCATTTTCAGGGCATTGCTGTATGATTCAAATAACATTCAATCAGTGCTATTGTATAGTTTAATATTATACTCAAATAGGAAAATCATAAATTAGATCAATGAAAAAGAGAGGTATTCAATTATTCCTTTTCTTTCCTGTAGAACTTTTTGGCTGTTTAATTTTCCACTATAATTATTCCAAAAAATCGGAATCGTGGTTCGTACTGACTTTAATTGAAGTCTTATAACCTTTATAGACCTTGTAAAACATTTTTCCATTTTTCCACATAGTCACTTTTTTTACAACAACTGTCCCAATTGTTCCAGTTCGCAGAACCTGTAAGAATATTTCTTTAACATTACCTAAAAGTACTAGCGGACCAGCACCAGTCGGGAGACGTACCCGCGACGCCGTGGTGGTTTGAGCCGGTAAGAGTCCCACGCAGCGTTGTGTTTTGATTCGAAAGGTATGAGTGTCAGTGAAATTACAGGCATTTCAGCCTCGTTTGGAATAGTAGTAGTACGAGAGCATCTGCGTGGGCTCTGGTATTAGAGATGTTTATAACCGACGTTTTTTATTTGCAGAACAACAAAGCTGCAGTGCAACATAGACAGTTCAAATGAGGAAACTTTTTTATATGGAAAATTCAGTTTTATCCCTACAATTAGGATGTACTCGTAGTCCATGTTCAACCACTACAATTGTTACCTTTCGTCTATGTTGAACCCCTAAATGTTGTCCATTATTGGACTTTTCTTTTTGAAGGTTTAGTCCTGTCTTTAATCCACGTTCAACCGGATCACATTGAACGTGGATCCGAAGAGTGTAGTGATTTCTGCACTGTTTAATGGTTACTAGTTAACTGTGTATGGAAAGAAGCATTACCTCCAACGAGATATGTGTGATGGGAATAGATTTTTAACTTATGTTGTTTATTACCTGAGTAGTTCGTTTGTCGATCTTCGTATTGCGTTTTGTAGTCCGTTTTGTAGTTTTTGTTGTTGTCAACGGGAAGAACCGTCTCAGTAGCTCCAGTGGGTGTATTGTTGTTGTTTGTGTAGTTGTCTTTCTTTTACAAGGTGCACATCCAGTAGTAGGTTCAGTCCAAGGCTCGTACGTCCCAGTCTTCTGTGGTGTGTATCTCCTTTTTTCATACCACTGTGTGGGAGGCAGAGTTTCACCTGTAGTTTTAGGCATTGGAGTTGTATACCTGTTCATTCTTCGCCGGTGGCTTGGAGGGTCTTTCGTGGAAATCATCCTTCTTCCATCAGCGTAGTAGATATAAAAGTCTTGAACTCTTGTCAACAGACTTGGAACATCGGGACATTGCCCACCAGGTTTGAAACAGTCTGAATAGTTTGTAACAATATACCCTGGAAGTATAAGTAAACAAAAATTATAATGCCAGTTCGAATGAACTTTCTTTCAGGAGTTACAATGAACGGAAAAGAGTGGCGAGAGTCGCCCGAAATAACATAAATGATACTCACAAAAATTATGATCACAGTTATACTCAAACAAATCACATTCATCTAGGAATAGTCTGGTATGGTTTTTTTTTGGATAATACCCACATTCAGAAATCCACGTATGATTGCAAATGTCAGCCAAAATACATTGGTTAATTGGCTGGAACTATTAAAGAGCATTAGGATTCGAGGTAATTATTCGTTTAAAGGTTGTAGCACATTACACCAACTCAACTCCACTCTAACTAAACTCACAATAATATGGCATTGAAATGTAAGCTTTATTTCGTGTTGTATACGAGTGATTTTTTCAACACATAAGTTGAAAGTCTACGACGCATGGTCCACGCGTTGTTCACCCATTGACTGTCAAAAATATTCACTCATATGTGACACGAAATAAAGTTTACATTAAAATGCCATTGCTGTGAGTTCAGTTGTAGTGGTGTCGACGTTGAATTGGTGTAATGTGCTACGACCGTAAAGGAGAAAAGTCGAGATAGCCTGAGGTGAGTAATTCATAATTTGTTATGATGTGTTTGATGATTGCAGCGTTGTTTTATCGGTCGATAGCGATCTCTCAACGTCAAACTGATTATATATAGGTACCACCTATCTACCTATATACAAAAACAATGTACAAAAGTAAAACAAAAAAAAAACAAAGTAAAAATGGGAGACATTTGATTGCAGTGGTCGGTTTCCTGTTTGGCAAAACTAAAACCAACCCGATTTTGACATTATATTCCATGTCAAAGTCAAAGTCAAAGTCAAAGCATTTATTTCAATTAAACCATTTGCAGGTACTTTTGAATAGTCAAAATAAAATTGAAGCTAGTTGCTCGTTCCAAAACGTAGGGTAGGTCTCTATGGAGAAGAACGAGCAAGAAACTCCACGGACACTCTTTTCAATCAAGCTTTTACAAAATCCAGGCTACATTATTCTTGTTGCTTCTATATGTGAAAACAATGTAAGTGAAGAGAAATCCAAAACATTCTAATTAAAAATAAATTAATATAAAAGCCATGGCAGTTAAGAGATGACCAATCTCAACTGACAGCGCCCGTTCACGAACATGACGCGCGGATCAGCACCACTTAGCTCAACCATTTTGAAGGGAACCGAATGATCCAACCCGCACGCCACCATCAGTGAGACATTTGAGCGAGCATGACAATGCTCTCAACTGCCATGCTCATTTATGTCAAACACATTGAATAAATAAATGGATCCATAGTTCTCACATTTACATATTAATTGAAATAATGCTATTAATTTATACAAAGCTAAAATTTCCAATGTATGTAAGTATGTCATTCGACAGATAAAATATAATAAGTAAATATAATAATAACGGTACACGTTATTCATGTCAATAATAAGGGGTGAGCAACATAATTTTCTTGCAATTAAGAAATTCCCTAAAGAGGCTGTGGAGCAGGACCAGCATTATGCCAAGCATTTTTATCATTGATATAATCTTCCAACTTATAATATGCTTGCCTACATAGTGTGCGTTTAATGCATGTTTTAAATTGCCTTTCATTTAATTGCAAAATATCGAGCGGTATTTTATTATAACATTTTACACAATACCCCATAAAAGAAGTATGTACTTTTGACAATCTGAAACTTGGTTGATATAATTTGTTCCTATTTCTAGTATTAAAGTTATGTCTGTCACTTATTTTACTAAACAGATGAAGATTTTTACGAACATGCATGATGTTTTCGTATATATATTGACAAGGTACCGTCATGATATTAATTTGTTTAAACAATTCTCTTAGAGACTCGCGTCTGCTGAGATTATAGATGGCTCTGACAGCCCTCTTTTGCAGAATAAAGATAGAATCTATATCTGCAGCCCGTCCCCAAAGCAAAATACCGTAAGACATGATACTATGAAAGTAACTAAAATAGACTAGTCTACCGGTATCCACGTCTGTCAATTGCCTGATTTTTCTGACAGCGTAAGCGGCCGAACTTAGCCGCCCTGCAAGAGATGTTAAGTGAGGACCCCACTGCAGCTTTGAGTCAAGCGTAATCCCTAGGAAAACTGTCTTTTCGACGAATTCAAGTACGTCCTTATTTAATAAAACGTTACATTCACTACTTTTAACATTCGGTAAAGCGAATCTTATGCACTTGGTTTTCTTCTCATTTAACACTAAGTTATTTGCAGTAAACCAATTATGAACTTTAATCATGGCGTCATTTACGTCCCCGTATAGTGCTGTGCCCGTCTATTTACTTTAAAAATCAATGAAGTATCATCAGCAAATAACACCATTTGAGGTTGATTTCTCAGTAAATGCGGTAAATCATTAATATAAACTAGAAATAGGAACGGACCCAATATTGAGCCCTGTGGTACACCCATTTTTACTTTCAAGCCCGATGAATTTACACCGTTTATTTGAACTTGCTGCAGCCTATCATCTAAATACGATTTTACTAATCTGAGCGCTAGTTTACCGAGTCCGTAATGCTCAAGCTTCAAAAGCAGTGTTCCGTGATTTACGCAATCAAATGCTTTGGAGAGGTCACAGAAAATGCCAATGGCATCCTGTGACTCCTCCCATGCGTTAAAGATATGCTTAATCAAAGTAATACCGGCATCAGTAGTGCAACGCCCTCTGGTGAACCCATACTGTTGATCATGTAGGATGTTATTGCAATTAAAATGACTGAGCATTTGATTAAGCATTACTTTTTCAAACACTTTGCTGAATAATGGCAAAACCGAAACGGGTCTATAATTATTCGTCTCCTTGCATTCGCCGGATTTGAAAAGTGGTATAACTTTACTGTACTTCATTAAATCTGGGAAAACTCCTTGGTCTATACACAAATTAAATATGTAAGCTAAATAGGGTGCTACTGTCTCAATAATCGATTTACAAACATTAGTAGACATTCCCCACAAATCCTCAGTAACTTTGATCTTTAGTTGTTTAAAAGTTTTTATAACAACCTCAGGGTTTATATGTTAAAATATGTTTAAATTTGAATTCCGAAGGGCAGGCTAAAACATTCGTTTTTAATAAATCAAAAGCAAGTGAGGGCGAGGAAGCTAAATTTTCAGTAGTTTTAATTGGAATATCGGTAAAGAATTTCGCAAATTCCTGAGCAACATCGATATTAGTACTTATCAGACCACAGGGTGTCTCCAGAGTGTAATCAGTTTTATTTCTTTTGTTTCTATTGGTTTCATCATTGATAATTTTCCAAACAGTCTTAATTTTATTTTCTGCTGATTTTACCTTGTTGCTTATGTATAAAGCTTTAGCTGTCTTGCAAGTATTTTTAAAAGTTTTAGAGTAAGTAGCAACATACTTATTAAAAGTTTCAGTGTTTATATAAGGCTTAAGGCCATACAGCTCAAAAAGTCTTTCCCTACTTTTCCTGATACCTTAAGTTGCCCAGTCACTGAATAAAAACTTAGGGCTAATAGTTCTAGGTATTTTCTTAAAAATATTATTAAACTCTGTTTGTACAACTAAAAAAAATTCTTCATACAAAACATTACCATCACTCATATTAAGGCCTTGAATGTTTAACTTACTCATTAAAGTGCTATTAAATTTAATTAAATTGCCAGATGTTACTGGTCCTGACAGTACCTGCACTTTTTGTATTGGAGCGTTGAATTCAAAACTAACGGTTTGCCCGCTGTGATCAGACGGGAGATAATTCACTATAGCCTTTTCTAAATAGTCGCAGCAACAAAAAACATTATCAATACATGTAGCAGTAGTCGTAGTTACTCGTGTTGGTTCTAAAAACACATTTGACAAATTAAATGATTTAAAAAGACTTATTAATCTACTGCTATTTGAATTGTTTTCTAAAATATTAACGTTAAAGTCACCGCAAATGATTACTGATTTATTGCCATTTGTAAGTTTAGTCAAAACATCTTCCATTATTGACTCAAAAATTGAGTAGTTTTGATAATTAGGGGGTCTGTAAACGCACACTATTACATGCCTATCTAGCTTAACACAGGACAGTTCATGAATTTTATGGGTTATAATGAAGGAATCATCTGATATCAAAAATAGTATTACTATCCTTTTATAATAATAAATAATAATAATTATTATTATTTCATTAATTCAGGCTGCATAGGCCCATAGATAAATACCTTAACCTAAACATACATATTTTATAATTTCTAACTTGTGTTAATAGGGACGACTTAAGACTATGTTAGTAGCAACATGCATGCATGTATGATATGATAAGCAACAAGCATTTATCTCTTAATTAAGATAACTATACTCCATTTACAATAGCATTTCACAGAACTTGAAAAAGGTTATTGATAATGCACTCTTTTTTAGCAAATGTAGTTACAATAAACATAATTATTACAGTTACGATAGACGCCGAATTTATTATAATCTATTTTTACAGCAGCTGTCGCACTTAATTTTAACCATTTTAATAATTTATCTTATAAAATTATGTGACTCTCATTTAGTTGTATTATTTCATTCCAGTTTAAATTACAGTGTCAATGCTAAAAACCTAAAAGAAACAGGGATGAACAATACCGGGAACATTATTCGTTACGATTTTAGATAACATTTGAAAGACGTTTATTTTGTTTATATTATTATATCTCCATATCTAGTAGGTACTATCTTAGATCTATTTATCAAAGTTATGAACAATATTTTAATTAAAATTGCTTTTTACTTATCTTTCAAATAAAATGTTTTGCATTCCTGCTTTTGCTTGCCTCTTTTGTCTAGTGCTATTATAGATGGAGTATAAATAGTCCAAATATAAGTAAATAAAAAACTTACCGGAATAAAATGTTGGATCGATATCAGCGGAATAAATATAATCACTGAAAAAATAATAAAGAATGTGTATTTTCTTCCTCAAACAACACTTAAAAACGGTAAAATAATATTTAAAACTAGCTGATGCCCGCGACTTCGTCTGCTTATTATTGTCGGTTATCAGCGGTGTTTTTTTGCGCAGAACCCTATTAAAGTAGCCTTAGTTACTCCTTATAACATCATCAGCTATCTGCCAGTAAAAGTCCCGTCAATTCAGTCCAGCCTTTTCAGTGATTAGAGGGAACAAACGAACTGACAAAAATTGTTTTTTTACCGATAAGATATGTATAAGTACCACAGATATAGATAGACCTAGATAACGCAAGTATCACGATCTGTATGAAAACCAAGAGTGCCATTTTTTGGACGTCACAATGTAATACGCATGTTTTGTTTTTCCTAAATTTGGTATTACCAGGTATTACTGAGGGAACACAGAGGGGAGATTAAAAATAATTGCTTTTTAAATTTATTACGCATAGTATTAATCACAAAATGACTTACCGATGGAAGGAAACGTTTACTTTATTTTTTTACTTACGATTTTTTATCGTAAGTTAGGCATGAAAATAGGCACGCGAAGTAGTTGCTCTTGCGTTATTTAGGTCTATCTATATCTGTGATAAGTACCGTTTATATGTACTTTTATAAAATACTAGCTTCTGCCCGCGGCTTCGCCCACGTGAAATGAACGATTATCCCAAGGGAACATATTACCGGGATAAAAAGTATCCTATATGTTAATCCAGGAAATGCTCTATCTATGTGCCAATTTTCATGCAAATCTGTTCAACGGTTTGCGCGTGATTGAGTAACAAGCATCCAAACATCTTCACAAACTTTCGCATTTATTATATTATATAGTAGGATAGTAGGATGCATTTAGCAAAACGCTGTTATTTTGACATTATACGCAGGCAGACACTTCAATTTTATTTATTTATACCTCTCAGATTATCAAATATAAGTCAGATAGACCGTGCGGAACGCTGCGAGTGAAGCCACAAAAGCAAATACAAATTCAATAACGAATACCTACAATCTCGTGATTGTATTACCTGTATTTCAGGACACCAGGGACATATAACTAAAATACATTTTTGTTGGAAACTTGTGTATGTTTTATCATATACCTCGACCTTATAAGATTAGTAAGTGATCAAAGTTATCTGAAGTTCACCTTGTGTAGACAAAGGGTAGGAGTTTGTCCTTATTTTGATAAAGACAAACCGAAACAATTCAAACAAATAGATTCTAACGAGAAACCATTTTCGTGTGGGTTGTATAGTGTCGTGTAGAGTCATGAAGAGTTTGTGTTTTTTTAATTTCTAATTGATTGGCTCATTATACTAATATTCATCATATCAACCTTTAGACGCCCACTGCTTGGCATAGGTCTCCCCCAAGGGGGGGTTAAGCCGTAATCGCCATGCTTGGCCGATGCATATTGACAATCGCAGTAGGTGTTATGGTACTCAGAAAGACGCTGCTGCCTATCCACTGGTCAATATCCCTCTGTCGCTTTATACGACACCCACGGGTAGCAATGGGGTGGTGCTGTTCGCGACCGGCACCACACGGCGTAGGTACTGTGGTCTAATATTATAAAGAGGTAAAATTGGTTTGTTTGTTTGTTTGTATGTAGTTGTAATCTCCGAAACTGATGAACCGATTTCAAATTTATTTTCACCAACACGTAGCTACGTTATTCCTGAGTGCTACAGGCTATATTGCATTATCAAACAAATTAAGGACCCTTGAGAAAATTCCGAGGACGATGTTGCGGGCAAAGTAATAGTGGCTATATAAAAGCTATTTATAGAATCGATCAGTCATAGTCAAGCTACGCTTGTCGGGGTTGGTCCGTGGATGGGTGACCACCTATTTCATACCGAGATCACTTCGTGCCTCGGAAAGCACGTAAAGTCGTTGGTACTTAGAAGCCAGAAAGTCTGACATCTAGTGTTCCCAAGGGGTATCGTTTTACCCAGTAACTGGGTTGTGCCGACGCCAACACAGTTGAGAAAAGGCTTGGTAGATGATAACTGCCATGGCTTGAGCACTTGGATTGAAATTCCAGAGGTGTTACCATCTTAACTAGATGCAAGATTAAACGACAACGTGACTATTATTACACATTATAGATTGAAAAAAACGGATTAACTCTCTGTGTTGCTGGGTTCGTCCGATTAGTTCCGGTGTGTCGCCAAACGTGAACGCGACGGGCGGTGTGTCATCCTGTGGAAGTCCTTGAGAATGGTGGCCGTATGACATTCAAACTAGTCAGACAAACCCTGCAACACAGTGAGTTAATCCGTTTTTCTCAATCTATAGATGCAAGATATCTCTAACAGATATAGGTACAATTTTAGCTATTAGATGCTTAAATGATGTAGATCTGACCGACCCTGGGATGATGGTCCATCTTTTGTCACACTATAGTCTTACGGTGAGTTGCACAGAACTAACATAAGTATAACGGGGACTTTAAATGGCTGCTGTCACTTTCTTTTTGATACAAAATATAAAGACGGCTCCTAAAGAAGCTCAGAGTCATGCATCGAGCCATGGAGAGAGCTATGCTCGGAGTTTCTTTGCGCGATAGAATCCGGAACGAGGAAATTCGCCAAAGAACTAAGATCACCGACATAGCTCTCAGAATATACAAATTGAAGTGGCAATGGGCAGGCCACATCGCTCGAAGAACGAAGAGTGGCGACCACGAACCGGAAGACGCAGCGTTGGTAGGCCTCCCACCAGATGGACCGACGACATCGTCAAGTTCGCGGGTAACCGGTGGATGCAAGTGGTTGGTTGCTTTTCGTTGTGGCGTTCTATGGGGGAGGCCTATGTTCAACAGTGGACGTCTCTGATGATGATGTAAAGACGGCATGAATTTAAGTCTCCGCTAAACTAACGTTGGTTTCGTGCTACTCACTGTTAGTGACATAGTCTTCGTCAGGTGGTTGTGACTATGTGTGATTAAGGGGGTTATAAGAGCCCCGCAAGTTAAGACTTCGCCACATCAGCCCCACCGTGGCAATGTGGTCGAGGCATACATATTTTTTGCTGCATAAAACTTTCGTTTCGCGGGTGCATTTCACGCACGGAACCAATTTTTGTATGGTCAATAGCTTACAAGTAGTTGTTTCGGGTCTGGTTATTTGTGTGTGTATGTTAGTTTATATTTTTGTTAATGTATCCACAATACGATGACGATCTTTGAGGGAGGCCTACGTTCAGCAGTGGAAGGCAATAGGCTGATATGATGATGATGATCCACAATACAGAAGAAATTCTTAGCGCGTGGCAACGATTATTTTTAAATAAGTGTCTCTTCGTGTACAATAGTTTAATAGTATTTTTTGGGGTTATTATAAACATGTATCAGTAAATATGTTAAGGGTCTTTTGTTACCCGAAATTTATGTTTTCTTTTTTTTTTTGTTAGGAACCAGTCATACTTTGCAGGTCCCGCCCAGTTTTGGAATGTGCATATGTACAAGAAAATTAAAATCTGTGCAGGAAAAAATCTAATAAATCTCTACTTACGTGCCAGTAAGGTGCACCGTAATACTATCATTTTTCGTCATTTTTGGCACACCTCCGTCATTGCTAACACAATGTTTTTTTTTTATATTTTACATAGTTTGAAATAAATTCTATAAAAATAGTACTGCACACCACATTGCATTAAACTTAATACTTGCCTTAATCGATTTCCCAGAACATAAAATAGAAAAACCATTTATACGAACGTTTACAAGAATATTATGCATAATAAAAACAGAAGGTATTAGGTTTTGAGAAAAATAAACAAACCTGTTTAGGAACGGGGGACTTCCAGGGTATTCTTCTCCAATAAAACAGTTTTGTCCATAAAGGTGTATAATAAACTTTTTCCTTACAAAAAGTAGTTGTTAGGGCAAGTGATTTTTAAAGTGACAAGTTGAATCTTATTAGGCTTCTTTCACTGGCTTCTTTCATACGGAAAAACCACAGATAAATATTCGTCTATGTTCACAATAAGAAAACCGATCGAAGAGTTGTGATGCGCTCTGGACCCTTTTACAACGGACGTAAGGTGGCGTTAGGTGTGGCGCCAACAAAACCAAATCTTGGTAAAATAAAATACCTCTAGTTTGGTAAACCAGTTTAGATACGGTACAGTATACCTACTTGCTGACTTGAAATTTAAATTAAAATTTCATCGTCTACCTAGCCTTTTCATAACTGAGATCTTCTCTCTTGGTAACTTGAGGTCGGCTTCCAGTCTAACCGTATGCAGTTGAATGCCAGTGTTTTACATGGAGCGATTGCCTTATTTAATACTTCCACAACCGAATTACAGGGTACTGTTAATACTGGTGGTCCTTGTTAAGACTGGTGGTCAGACTTTCTGACTCTGACTATCCATAACGACTGTCAGAGATCTACGAGTGACAGCAAGGACCAACGGTATCATATGGTCTTAGCAATAGATGGTCACCAATTCTCGAAGCGACCGCGGTAAGCGTGCATTTGTGTTATCCGAATTTACAGACGATTAAAGAAGAATGATGTTTGAACGAGCTATGGTAAACCAGACCATGACTAACGATTTCAATCGGTACGATGGTAGCATGCATGAAATCAAAGCCATCAAAATTTTCTTACAAACACAACAAACCAGTAAATCGATATAGGTACCTATATCGACATCTTGCCAAGGTCATTCTGACCACAACAACGCTCATCGTACTCATTGCAACACTGCGTTTATCCACTGGCGACTCTGAGGAATGTTCTAGAGACATTAGAAAAGGTCAAAATGTCGTCGTAAACATAATTGCTTGTAATGTTTACGTAAGAGACGGTTTGGCTTATCTATTAATGTTGTTGGTAATGTGACTTTATTTTACCCTGTACTACAATATGTCTCCAATAATGAACCCCAAAGGAAACGTTAGCGTAAAGGTGGCACACACACACTCACATCTGACGGAAGATGCTTGAGACGTATCGTCATTATAGTACACTCAACGCACTAACCCAGCATCGGTTATTTGTCAAAGGTTGGATGTTTTACTATCTACTTGACTGTTTTGACGTTACGTGATAATGTTGACTTGACGCTGAACCCTGAAGAATATTTGGTACAGTTAGCAATGACAGTGAAATAATCGATTTTTAAGGTATCAGTCCCGAAACCACTTGTCGAGTGAAGAAGCGACGAGATATTTTTGACAAGACTAGCCGCCCAGAAGGCTGACTACATAAGGTTATTTTACTATTTTATCATCCAAATTCATAAGGAACATAACACAGTTAAAACAGAGATTGCAAGTCCTTATCAAAACTTTTGCTGAAGGAACCACAAACCAAAACATCATCTACATGATTATATTTATCTTATTTTGGCTTTTGTTGATTTTTTCAAAAAGCGCTAAATAAATTTCGATAAAGTTTATATGGGACCACACCGAGGCATAACATATCCATTAAAAAAAGATTTTTTTATAATCGTTCTACAATTGCCGGAGAAATCGCGTAATGAATATACAAAAAAAAATACAAATGAATTGCGAACCTCCTCCTCTTTGAATCGGTTAACAAAAGACAGGGCTGGTTTTGATGGGAGCAGCACCCTACAAACCAACCGTCTACATCTCTTTATCTGCGTAAAGTCCACATGACTAACCGCTAGATACAAGAAAAGGAAAAAGGATATCATTTTTTTTTACTCTGGATTGCTACTGGGTTATTTTTAAGGCGCTTCCCTGACTAAATAACCTTGACCATACATTTCCTCTTTGCCGCAGAATCGAAATTCGCACCATTTATGGGTTTTTTTGTTATAAAAAAGAAGATCTTTTGAAATTAAATAAAACATGAATTATAAAGATTTTTTAGTTACCTTTATTATTAGTGTAATCCTCAAATTAATAGCACGTCAACTTTAGCAAAAGATACATGTTTTCAATTATTTCAGTCAATTTTTACATGGAGATTCAGGTGTATATAGGGTACATAAAAAAAAATAAGAACGTGGAATGTGATGATAGGATATTTAACATTAATAATATGCTTTTAGGTGTAGCTTGTTGCTCTTAACGAATGAGTAATAATAGCCATGAATAACGAAGAAAAACGCACTTTTGGTCGGAGTAGCGCCTTGGTGGAACATTTTATAATACTTTCCCCACCCTGGAAAACGAAGCCAGAACCCTCAGCAGTCGCGCTTCCGACCACGAGACCAAAGATGCAGTCACATAGTTCAACATGCAAACATCAACATACCTCATATTTATCAAGATACATCATCATCTGCCTAGCCTTTTCCTAACTATGTTGGAGTCGGCTTCCAGTCTAACTGGATGCAGCTGAATACCAGTGTTTTACATGGAGCGACTGCCTATCGGATCTCCACAACCCAGTTACTGTGTAACACGATACCCCTTGGTAAGACTGGTTATCAGACTTTCTGACTTCTGACTACCCTTAACTACTGCCAAAGATCTACGAATGATAGCCGGGACCAACGGCTTTACGTTTTACCACACGAAAGGAACTCAGTATGAAATGGATGGTCACTCATCCACAGACCGACTGCTGCAAGCGTAGCTTAACCTTTAACCGATCGATCTGAACGGGTTTTACTTAGGCACGAGCTCCACAAGATACATATATCAAAATACACATTATCTGCAAATGTACAGAGGCCAGCACATTCAGCTACTACAATCTGTCAAATTTCTTTGATAAATTTTCAACTTTATTATAAGGCAAAAGCATAAGGTTCATATTTAATTGGAAAAATTTGACAGTTAGGTATGGCTTGATGTGCTGGCGTCTGTACACATGTAACTTAGTACCTACTTACATATTGCGCATACGCATCATAGGTCGTGACGCGTTACCACCACTTGCATCACACACAGGCGAGCCCAAACGCACGTTGACACCAGTCCCACAACCGGTGGTTAACCTTGAAATTGACATTAAGGCGCGGTATGAACGGCGCACTTGAGTTGTACTTCCTTATATTAATAGCTTCCGGATCTAGCTTAATTATTAGGAATTTTATACATGATATAGTGCAAATAATAATGTAATAAGTGTTAAAGATTCAGTTACTTCACGGCAATCCTGTGGTGTCAGAAATTCAGTCTAGAAGAATTGTGTAAATCAAGTCAAGGAACTATGCATATTGTAGAAACACGTTACGCACTAAAAATGTAAGTATAGTAGTGAGAATACAATACTATATTCTTTAAACGTGAATCTTTCAGAATATCATTTATTTTTGTGGCTTTGCAACATGACGATCTTTGTATGTCATAAGCCAATTTTCTTGGCTACACTATTGTACTGGTATCACAAAGATATCTAAAAGGAACGGTCTTTGTGATATCCGATTCAGTTGAATCTTTTGGTATTCATGAAAATAATAAAAAAAGCAATATTTTTACTGTGTGATCTCACTGTAAAGCTTGCGCCAGCTATGACGGGCCCTTATGTATGATATTGTGTATTTTAAGCACATGTTAAATTTAACTCTGAGTATTTTGGTGCTAGTGGGCACCAGACCCGTGCCGTGGGGTCCGTCGGGCCCGTGGGGTGTCCGGGCTAGAATAGCACCCCCCATTTCATCCCGAGGATGTCGTCGAAGGCGACTAAGGAAAAATCCGGAAGTCGGGCAGCAGCGGCTTCCGTGTACTTAACAACTTCACTGCGATCCCCAAAACGCTTGCCAAGCGTGGGGATTATGGCAATCCCCCTTTTATGGGGGAGGCCTTTGTTCAACAGTGGACGTCTTCACGCTGATGATGATGATGGGCCCCAGACTCGGTACTTCGAACAGATATAAAACATCGAAACTATTGTGTTTTGTACCTACCCATGTCTTAACAAATAATGATTTGATTTTATATGGAAAATATGCATGAAATAAATATCACGATAAGTGAGTGATTATTATCAAGATAAGATTTATGTTTTCATACAAAAATTTGCATAAGGCTGCAGATTAGATAACTGTCTAAAAGTGCGTACGTATTACATAACATAACATGTTATAAAACGTTGTAATGTAACATGTTTCAGTAATGTGAGGGCTGAATATTATTTAACATGTTATTAATATTTACAACAATGTTATATAACTTATGCAATAGAGAACAGCACTGCAGAACGACAAACGACAAAATCATATAACATTTTATTTCTAATGTGTACAGTATTGTTATATGTGCTATAATGTGGACGTGTTATAAAACACAAGTTATACAACACGTTACTTTAAAAATCTGCACGCACCTTAGGTTTTATGAAGTAGACGGCATCACACTTTTAAAACTCATTGTCACCAAATAATAAAACATCGCATATTTGGTCAGCAGACGTTGCGTTTTTACGCTTTTTCCTCAACATAACTTTCATTTACACACTAACTTAACTCGTCATTGTCATTAAATTGGCAAATTTACGAGTTATGTTACTTGGGACAGCTATATTGACGATTTTAATTATCATAATTCTATGAAATAATGCATATTTTTATTCCCGCAAATATATTTTTTATTGCCATCCAACCCAATACTGAGATAAAAATGCGAAAAACGTAAGAATATTTGAATTTCGGGCTGCACCCTCTACCGGACTTCGGTCGGGCTTTCGGGCTTTCTCCTTTAAGAAAATCTATTTCTAGACTTATATATCTTTGCGTGGGTGTTTGTTTGTCTACATGGGGGTGTGAAGTAGGGAGAATGACACGCAAGTTCGGTATAAACACCTGAAGCTTTTCTGTTAAAGTCTCCTCCGGGGAATTTGAATAAAACTTGTAGTGAACTTACAATCTCTATCATTAGATATGGTGATAGTTCACCTCAAGCTTATCATCAGCCGGAAGACGTCCGCTGTTGGACAAAGGTCTCGCCAAGGAGTTTCAGTTCGCAGTTTACACGGAAGCCGCTGCAGCCCGACTTCCGGATTTTCCGTTAATTGCCTTCAACGACATCACCCTCGGGATGAAAAAGGCGGGTGCTGTTCTGGCCCGGAGACCCCACAGGCCAAGTACCTCAAGCTAACTTCATTTAAATTCACCCAGTGAGATTTCTATAGAAAAGCTGAACCTCAGAAAAAAAGCTAAAAAATATTTTCTGATAAAATGACGCTGCAATATTTGCTTAATAGAAATAAATACAGATATACCTAGTAAATAATTA
Source organism: Charanyca ferruginea (assembly GCA_947361185.1). Taxonomy (NCBI): domain Eukaryota; kingdom Metazoa; phylum Arthropoda; class Insecta; order Lepidoptera; family Noctuidae; genus Charanyca; species Charanyca ferruginea. Next base: position 8,366,025 of record OX376077.1, on the reverse strand, counting down.
TTTACATCTATATATCAAAGGTCAGGACATAAATTTCGACCTTTGACATTGTTAAATAAATTATTGCTAAATAAATTAATAGATACTAACAAGTTTTAATGACATTCCTAGACCGAAGTTGAAGTAAGAATGAGTCATATAATTTTGTATAATGAGAAATGGTGATCTGAGATTGTGACCTCTCTCTGAATGGTTTACAGATAAAACCGTCATTTGTTTTGGTTCCCGCGAATCCTTAGAACAGTGAAGCTTTTTTATTATGAAATATAAAAGTTCAAACAGCTTTTATTAAATGAAAAGTTTCGTTAAGCGTTTAGGTTATTATTGTGGATAAATTTTTGCCATTTTAATTGAAGTACATTAGTCTAGGCTGTGTTAAAGAAATCCGGGAGAAGGGAATTGATAAACACATTTTTTTTTTTTGATTGAGTATAAAAAATTGACGATTTTCTCGTATAAGAATGTGTATTTAACAGTAGCGTTTACAATTGGCAGTAATTAATCATTTATTAGCAAGTTTGTCTGCTTGATTTTAATTTTTGATAACGCTGTCCTACACAATTCTATTTTTCTAGTGTTGATTAAATATTAGCCATATACACACATGGACTCAAAGTATAAAAAAAAACCAATGTTTCAAAGTACCTTTGGAACAAAGATGCTGATTTCACTATCGAGACACTGAAAGCCTTAAGTAGGTACCTCTTTGTGAACATATTTAAACTAAGATTTGATTTTCTGACGTATTGTATGTTCTTATAAAATATTCGCCTACTTTTCTTAGCCTTAGAGGCTCGGGGCTGAGTAAAAGCCGTACGCATCGATCAGTCAGCTAAGCTAAGCTGGGTAAGCTACTGTTGGATGGGTGACCATCCATTCCACCCATTCCATCCATCGATAACTCTCCGTGCCTCGGAAATCACATTGTGGTCCCGGCTATTATTTTAGATCTTTGACAGTCAAAAGCCAGAAAGTCTGACAACCAGTCTTACCAGGGGATCGTATTACCCAGTAACTGGGTTGTGGAGGTCGGACAGACAAGCACTCCATGTAAAACACTGGTATTCAGCTGCATCTGGTTAGACTGGAAGTCGACCCCAACATGTTTAGGAAAAAGTTTGTTGAACTTTTCTAAGCTTGTGGGACTCCAAAAATGTGATTAAGATGAGAGGACGTCAAACTGCATCACAAATATTGAACACTATTCGAGAGTCACGCATGCTAAGACCTACACAGCATCCCACACATGTGTTCTGATGAACTTTATACGTTCAATAAGCGACGACAATTAATTAAGAATGATTACCTACACATTCTGTGAGGAACATGAAAATAATTCAGCGTAATTAGAGTCTAGAGAAGAAATTCTATGCGCGTGGGAGTTTACATTTCTCTACAAGAATACAAGATAATTATTTTGCCCGCCCACAACAATATACTCGTAGGTACATAGAGAAATAATATAACGGTAAGTATTAATAATTTTACGGAGATAATTCAGGTTTAATAAGCTTCTCTTTAACAGCAGTTTCGAGGAATAAACAAATTTTAAATTTAACAACTAAGTACGAGAATTAAGGTTGTTATTAAAGCGCCCACGCCAAAACGCCCACTCCAATACACGCTCAACAAAGCGAATCGTGTACATGTTAAATATCGTACAAAAATATAATATTTTAAGTTGAAAATGTTCATCTTGTTTTTATAAGAACGCAGTAAAATTCCATTTGTTATTTTAAAGATTAATACCAATTAAGGGCAAGTACGGTTGTCGACGTGTTCATGTCCCCACTCATTACGTAACACCTACCTACCGACGCGGATTGATTTTTGTTACCATCTCACTGTCACAATACGCATGCGCGAAAACTTCACGCACACACCCTTAACAAACTGCCACACATTGACGCACCCTCCAAGTTTATCAGTGACGGAATTTCGACTCTAGCAAGATTAGATAAGGTGGAGAATTCTGTGATGTTTTGAACAGTTGGTATTTTTAGACAATACGTGCCTATTATGTTGAATACCGACGCGCCCTCTCCCATACAAATCGGGAAACTTAGTCGCGGAAGGTTTTGCACATTCTGTCTATATTTTCTGAAAAATATCCACATTCTACATCGCAGTTTCGGCGTCTTTTTACACTAGTTCGTACGTCTAATCACTGTGTGTGTTCATGGGGTTGCAATAACGTGATAGAAGGGGATTTTTGTCGGGAAAGGTGTGACTAAAAATAGATCACTGCCCGATATACTTGTAGGAAAATCTAGTGAGAGCTTTCCATTCATAAGTTACATTCATTTGGTGTCGGGCAGTGAAGTACTACAGTCGGGAGAAGCGATTTAACTGGTGAATGTAATCGTTCGGTGATAAGGTTCAAGTGCTTACGGGGATCGATAAGCGGGCCACTGCCTGAGTTCGTCTTTGAAGAAGTCACACCGGACAGAAGACTAAAATGTAAGTTTTTATCCATTTTACCTACTATCGAACAAATTCCTCAACAAACCTCTAACAAATTTTTACATGCATTTGAAATACTTGTTAGTGCATATAAAATCGATGCTGCTGACATTAAAGGTTCGTTTGGTGGACCGTTCGATAGCAGGACGCTTCACAATGACTTATAGATTTTATAGATATGCAACCACCCTTTTGCGGCTTCTAGGTACGTAGTAGAGAATACAACGACATTTTACAGCTTTTTATAGAAACAAATGAAGAATTGGAATCATTTTATGAAGGTTTTAAAAATACATCAACAATCAAGTATTTTTTTTTATCCTGGTTTCGTCCCTGCCAGTTTTTTTGTCGTGTTTTTCAATGGCTACAGCCTTTAACCAGTATAATTATTACGTTGTTGGCTTTTTAAGGCGTCAATGGAGATGACTTTGTAACATGAAAACCGAATTGCGCCATGTTTATGTGGCGAATTAAAAGTCCATGGTCTTGTGGGTCTATGATGATGTCCCATCATCACCATAGAGCTGAAAACGTCCACTATACCTATAGACCTCCTTTGAGCTACATATCCCCATAACACAGTAAATCACCACTAATAACTAGTTCTAGCAAGATCTTTGAGCATAATTATATCTTATAACACCAGCCTATAAATTGTCCCACTGCTGGGCAAAGGCCTCTTCTCATAAAGAGAAGGCACGAGCATTAATCACCACGTGCGCTCAAGGCCGATTGGCGATATCAGACTTATGTTAATTATGATCTAGGTTGCCCTACAATGTTTTCCTTCACCGATGTCTTAGATAAACTTGAAAACTACAATATAATATGACATTGAAAAAGACACTTAAGTACTTGTTCGTGCCCGGTTGCGATCCTACAAACTCGTGCATGAGACATCTGTATATTATTTCATACAGCAAGAATATCATCTAAATATGCCAACCTAAGCAATTTATATATCTGAATATTTCAGAACCAGTTAAGTATACGGATATTGCTGTCAAACAACAACCTGTGTATACTTATTTTTACAAATAACATATCCTTTATCTTTTAAAAGTTATGTCATTAAGAACCGTTTTGGTGGAGCCCCTTCTAGAGCTCATCCATGGAAATAGGAACTAGCAACATTTAGATATGGTGTTAGTACTTCCATAGACAGACCTTGTTCAGTATGAAGGAGTTTCTATAGTTCAGCAATAATGTTGATTTATGATTCTTAACTGTCTCTAAAATAACCGATAGTCTACGCTTTAGTAAAAAATGTTACCTACAAAGGAAATTGAAAAAAAAAAACAAATTAAAAAGTCATACTGGCCAGTCAACAATTACATGAAAAAAAAGAAAATGCGCTTCGAAAACCCCAGTACTACCAACATCACACAACCAACCCTAAAGCGCTCGTATCGCTAGCGTCATCGGAAAGTCAGTAACACGCGCCCTTATTGGCTGAGCCTGCACAATAGCTAGATACATTAAAATTTCAAAGCACGAACGTACTGAAGTAAAGTAACTAACATGCGGGCTCAATCGACGTAGATTTTATCTACTTTTTTTTCCCTGTGGATTGTGTTGCGAAAGATCGGCAATTTAGGGTTGAATCGACCTCTGCCTGTCAGCTGTTATGTTTTGAGACGTACTTCGATTGATGTTTTGTTTTGTTCTTCTTATGACCCTTTTTAGAATGGGAATAAAATTATTTATTTATATGTACCTATATTGTGTTCTCTTTACTTTGGGTGAACTACGGAGTAGATATTAGGACTAAGTACGTGGACTTCTGTCTAGTGATAGACTGATATTATGGCTTCCAAATTAAATTATGAGGCACAATTTGACTTCTTTTCTACTTTCAACGATTCAAAGTTTTATTTATTTGCCATCAATGTAGGTAGGTATAAGATGGTACCTATCACTGAGTGTTTCCGCTACATTGTGCCTTTCGTCATGAAAACTTAAATAAAATAAAAGATACAACATTATTATAAAATAACAACTAACGTGTAATTCTAATAAATGTTTGTAGATAGTTAATTGCACATAATTCAACCTTGGCTATAAAATAAGTCAGCCTAGATACAAAAAATACATAGGTATAGTGTGTTCTTTGATCTCGTGGTTGATCAGTCATGGGTAAATCTATGCTTGCCGCGGTTGGTTAGTGGATGGGTGACCATCCATTTCCGCCTCGGAAATCAAAAGACCCGGCCAAAGACTTCTCTTTGGTCCCGGCAGTCTTTCACAGTCGTCGTCGTCTTTGAAAGTCATTATGGGTAGTCAGAAAGTCTCACAATCAGTCTTACTTAATATCTGTAATGACTGGGTTGTGCAGGTCAGAGAGGCAGACGCTCCATGTATGACACTGGTATTTAGTCACAGTATAAGTATACACGCTCCGCCTCCCTCTGAAACCGTTCCTCACCTCTCCCCGCGTCGAACGACTAGCTCTGAAAATTGCGTTTTTGTTCACGCGGCGCGTAGACACGCACACACACGCACGTATCTGTATAGTCTATTATTTTAGTATTAGTGTAGCAATTATATCGTTTCATTTATAATAATAATAATAATAATAATAATATGTGGGGACATTTTCACACACGGCCATCTGACCCCAAACTAGGGAGACCCTGTACTATGGGTGTCCGATAGCTGATATACATACACAAATACATTTTTTTTTTTTTCATTTCTATGGAGTGTCGCGGGTGTGATTTAGTCCTGCATTCAATTCTGGAATCCGGCCCCGAAGCTGGTATTGCTGTTCTTTAAAACTGTGTGGAATTTGATTATAATAATGTATAGGAAGGCCCTAGTTACTTATTATTTTTCTTAGTGCTAATTTTAATTGCCTGTATTAATATTTTTTCAACACACTTGCTCATAAAATGGCTCTAATTTCACCGCAATTAGGCACATAATGACACCTGTAATCAAACTGTGACTTTTTCATTGCTATTATTCACAAGTGAGTTACAGGGTTTTTTTTTTATTTTATTGGTTGAGTTGCTTTGTTCTTAAAAAAGTTTCGATACAAAAAAGATCATGCAAAAATAGTACAAATAAATTAATGTGCCTATTGCTTGCTCATTTCATGCAACTTCGTATTTAAATAGATAATTTCAACTTTTGTTTTCTCTGTAATAAAGAAAACTTTGAATTTCCCATTTTGTACGTGGCTAGAACGCTATCCGCGAAAAGACATAAAAAAAAGAATCCTCATTCTTGTAGTCTATGGCCGATCGCCATTATTTGATGCGCGCGCATAGGAAAACTGACTAATTTTTCCCGCCATTGCGAAAAATTTTTCACAACTCGTTTTCACTGTTGAAAATATTTTTTTAGTATTATTTTCTTCACAAGTGTGTTGAAAAACGTCGTATGATACACGTGTGTATTGATGATTACCGTCCTCGGCTGTCTTAAGACCCTCACCTAACGGCTCGGGTCTCAATGGCGCCTCAGCGGTAATCACCAACATTACACACTTGTACCATAATGTACTATTATATCCAAATCGGCTATTGAAGCAAATAAATTAAAATTCATTTTAATTCATTCATTAATTTATCTCATTTTATTTTATTTGTAATATCTGTAAGTAGGTAAGTATAAAATTTTGTAAACATTTTCTTTTAAAAGAGTAAGTATGGAGTTTCTTGCCCATTCTTCTCCATACGAAACTACCATTTGGAATGGGCAACTAGATTCAATTTTCCTAATATGACGTTAAAAAGTGCATTTTAATAGTTTAATTGAAATAAATGATTTGACTTTGCCTTTGACAAAAATGGCAACTCCAAAATATATAAACACGATTTTCAGTAACTTAAACACATATTTACAGCTCTCTGTAATTTTTAGATTCGGCATAGATCATCTACAGCGTCGACACGATTTCGATCTAAATATCTATTGGCCAAATACTACTCAATGTTAAGACGACATTAAGTCTCGTGTTGTCATTATCACTTTATGTCAAAGTGACTGTGACAGCACGAGACTTAACGGCGACTTAAAATTGTTCAACAGTGGACGTCTTCAGGCTGATGATGATCATGATAATGATCGTATTATCTGTCGAAAACGCCTCTACGTAAAGTTTTGACGAGATTTTGACATTAATAATTGTCGTTGAGATGAGCTTGCGATCAGATTTCCTACAATTTTAATTAGTTATATTGCCTTGAATACATGATCTGAAAATCATTTACTCGAGCAAGCGTGACGCTTTTCTTTTAGCAACTATAAAGCTAAGACAAAAAACTACTTTTCGTAAACTGTATAAGATCACTTTTTGTTTTTCAGTGAAATAATTCTAGCCCAATATTAAATTTATTTTCTTTATTTTACCAAAAAATAATATCATAATGCCTTTTAGCCCAGCAACAGAGATCCACAAGTCTGTCATCTAATTCGACATTTGATCCTTATTATTAAGCCTGACTGACTTAAAGGTCGGGATAGCGAACCCGTTGACCTATTGTCATGAACTTACGGAGATAGGGCCGCAGTCCCAGACCCCACTTAAAAAATTAAATTGATCAGCGTAACTTTACAAACATCAACTAAATGGGACGGTCGATCCTGCCCATGTTCGCATCATGCTAATGCAATACAAAATCGACACCACTGCTGTTCGGAACCACGCTAAAAGCCTACCATCTTAATGAAATAGGTACATTTTATAAAAATAGATTTCATAAGCAGGTGCATTATCTGACCACTTAAAAAAATAATTGATCTGTGTTACTTAGCAAATATCAATATAGAGAATTTCTCAATCTGTCTGATTCTTGACTGAAAGCATGAGCGTTTTAATATAATTACGTCGTGTTACAAATTATTGATTGACTACTTTTAAGTGATGTTTCTGAGTGCGGCAGTTAATATAATAAATACGCTAGGAGAAGGGTGATGTACTGTACTTTCTAAAATAAATTCGACATTTTAAGCCGAAGGTGTTGACTGATTAAAAGGTCATGTTAGATCCTCGTGTACCTTCAAAATAACCAAGTTTATTTACAAGGGTCAGGTTCAATAATTTGTATGATATAAGTACAGTGCTTGTGCTAGTGATAAGATTTAAAGAAGAATTTGAATCTAATGAACTGGTAAGAAATATTTACGTCAGTTGCAGTGGATTTATTTTATTAAACAGTAAAAGCTCCTTTTTCTCGCTTCCTTTTTCCTTTCGCTTTTTTACTATTCGCGGAATAAAAAATGGCGACCCAATACCTATATTCGCGGCTAAAGATTTCTTTATTTGCGGATCTAATCGGTACATGTAATCATCATCATCATCATGTCAACTTTAGACGCCCACTGCTGGGCATAGATGGTGCCTTATGCCCACAGATATAGATAGTCTGTGCTTATGCCCTTTGGGGAGCCAAAGGGAGGGTTCAGCCGTAATCGCCATTCTTGGCCGATGCATGTTGGCGATCGCAGTAGGTGTTATGGTACTCAGAAGGACGCTGACGCCCATCCTCTGGTCAATACCCCTCTGTCGCCTTCTACGATACCCAAGGGTAGAAATGGGGTGTAGCTATTCGCGGCCGGTACCACACGGTTGACATAATATGTAATATATTGTGTTATTATCTTGTTATTAGGTACCAGCTGATCCGACAGTAGTTGTCCTGTCAATCGAATATCGATTTTTAAATTTTCTTACCGTTTAAATCTTCCCTGGGTTTCCACAAATATTTCAAAACCAAAATTAGCCAAATCGGTCCAGCGGTTCTCGAGTTTTAGCGAGACTAACGAACAACGATTCATTTTTATTATGTAGATTACTAGACGTTCCGTCATGACCCTTGGTAGAAGCCGCTTTGCGTGTTTTATTGTCTTCTCTTTTCATTCAATATTGAAGATCTTTTAAATACTGCATTACTTAGTTATTTTAACCCTTACCTAAGCCTGACGATAATGATTAATTGTGTATGTATATCAGCTGTCTGACACCCATAGTACAGGGTCTCCCTAGTTTGGGGTCAGATGGTCATGTGTGAAATGTCCCCACATATTATTATTCGCGAAAACTTGCACGTTTCTTAGCTTTTGGCTAGTTTTAAGCTACATCAACGGGCCCAAGCCAAGTCAATATAGCGTGTGGTGAATTTTTACGTTAAAGATGAGTGATGTAAAGAGACATCGTTTTCGTCATTTTGCATGAACTTTCGTACGATTCTGCAGGTGTTCAAAATTGCGGCTTTTGGAGTGTAATGTAGATTGAGTCTTTCAGGTCTATTAATTTTAGGCTATGGTGGAGATGATTGGGTATAACACCTGTAGTGGGGATAACTATGGGAACTGCGTACACTTTTTCTTGCCTCCAAATTCTAGTCACTTCTTCTTTTAGTCCTGCATAGGTACTTACCTATTTATTTTCTCACCCATCGTTTTTGAAGATTGTGTGTATTGGGAACACATTTTTATTTTTATTATTGTCAAAATTGTAATTTTTTTTTTCATGTTTACCATTCCATATTCACGGTTTCTGAATTCGCGGCATATTTACGGAACGTATACACTCCGCGAATAAAGAGCTTTTATTGTAGGTGTACTCAATATTCATAACCAAACATTACCTAAGTATTGGAAATAGAACAATAACTAGAAACTAGTGAATCTCTTTCAAACACTAATTGCTCTTTCTCTCTCCTACATTCTATGCTGTGCATACGAGGGTCCAAAATTGCGAATTCATTACCTATACCCATCAACTAGTGCAATTCGTAGTCGTCATTTTAGAACACAAAGAAATTGAGAAATCATGATGGCTTCATCTTGTTTTTACTGATATATGCCTCATTTAAACTGTCTCAATGGGCTAGCCCCCTTAGAAAAGCCTCTTTCTTCTACTCTTTACATTATTCCTACATTTTCTTTCTCTCAGTTTTCCTTGTAGTATTTCACTAACCTTGGACTCAGAGACATCACTTAAAAAAATCAATAATTTAACATTATTCATTTATTTTTATTTTAACATAATACGGCCGTTGGTCTATTACCTAAAGGACCTGCTTAAAAATAAAACAACTTAAAAAAATCGCCGTACGTTGCATTGTTACGATCAAATTAACATTTAGCAAAAAGGGTTGCAATATTAGGTACAGGATCTTATCTTACTCCACAAAAGTCAGACAATGGTGTTCTGCCTTCAACTTGATCTACCAATGACAGCCATTGGTCTCGCATGGTAGGGGGTATCATTCTCGCAACTAGTCGTATGAAAGTATTAAAATATTTTTTTACGAATCGTATTAGCAAACGAGTTTGCTTCAATAATTTGAATTTCATAAACTTTGAGTATTTATTGTAACAGAACATCAAGCCGCTCTAGTGTCACATTTTCATGAAGCGAACATGAGCACCTCAACACTTTGTTACAACTTTATTTTACAAACCATCGAGCGAATTTGTGTAGGTAATATTTCTTCGAGCAAGAATGCAATGCTTTATTAATTTGAGGTTTTGTTTGTATTTCACCATTCGTAAGAACGTAACATTACTTACATCGAAATCGATCGGGCTCAAGCAAATGCTCATGTATATGAGCATTTTCTGGAGCATTTCGATGTAATGTAACGTTTAAACCTATATTTACCGTTAAACATTCACAGAAACAAAACAAAACCTCAACAATCCCATTCCTCCACATACCTAGCCCTAAATTCGTCAAAATCCTCACAAACGAATTATTAATTAGACACAAACAACACTTGGGACAACAAACACATACGTCTACCGTTTATAAAAGTTTCATCTGCAAACAGCGGCTCCCAAAGTTTTACCCTCGTACTCCAAAAAGGTTCTAATCACGAAATAATCTGAAACCTGTTGAGAAAAGTTTGTTACAGTTGGAACTGTAACAAACTGTGGGGAAGTTATAACAATGGCATTGTTCAGCTATTCTATTCTCTAACGTTACTGACGGCGAACTCGACATCGTGTCAGCCGTGAAATCGACATCGAGCTCAGCGACTGTTTTTGCTTAGTGAATATTGCTTTTCATATTGTGAGCTGTCAAAAGTGTCAAATTAATCAAACTTGAGTAGTGTCATGAAAAGCCGATACTTCACGGCTAGCGCTGCGTAAGTAAAAGGTTAATGAATACAAAAATGTAACTCACCGCTGCCGTAGCGTCGGGCTTTAGGTTACTTAAAGAACAGCTCTACTGATCTAACTTCAGCGGTGGCTCGAAAAAATGGCTTTTCACTGCGTAAGTATACCATAGAATCTAAACCCGAACCCGAACATTATTGACTAAAATTGACAAGCGCTCATAAGGTGCTGTGATTAAGTGATTGTGAAAATTTGTCACATTAATTTTGCTATATTTTTTTTACAAAAAACCGGGGGATAGATAAGAGCAATGAATCACAATTGTTAGGTCTAAGTAAGCCATTTAATTTTTTTTAATACATATAAACGCCATTGTTTTAGGCCTTGAGCGCAATCAGAAATAATAGAACATCACGTCATGTTAATTACCTCTTTTGCATCATCTACGTTCACCTCTCTTTTCCTCATCGGCATACTATTGACAGAGCGGTCGTGGTCATCACAAAGAGTACAATATATATATACAGAGACATCATTATTTTGGCACTAAGATTTCGGGCAGCCTTAATCCACTTCACAAAGCAACGACACACGTAGACGATATAATGATTATTAAACTTTGTATTGGCAACACGATTTTTTTACATAGCTTACATAGCACATTGCATTCGCTTACATAGATACATAGCGTAGCTATAGACATACTTAGAGTAGAAAATAATAACAACAAATAAATTGAACGGTAGAATATCAAACTCAATCTATACCCATTTTATTATGAATAGAACAAAATGATGTTAGAACTATTTGAATAACAGCAGTACCCTAACAAACTTTTTAATAGGAAATTCTCATCATTATAAAAACAAACTAGCTACAGATTTTCTTTATGTAGGTCACGATTCTACGAAGAGAATTCAATACCGGAATTTAATGCGAACTTTGTGGAACTCTGATGTATAAATTAATAGTTTCAGCGACGCTATTCTGTGAAAATCTCTTTCCGTAAATTTAGGTGAGCTGAGATTGAGGTAGGTTGTCAATCACAAGAGATGAAAGCTCACCTCAAACTCACTTCACCTATATTCACTTAGAGAGACTTTTACAGAATACACCAATAGATTATTTTTATATTCTAGCAAACTTGCGCTTGACCCCAGCTCACATGATCTTAAATGGATGATGCGACCTAAGGTGGAGCACGCTTGCCTAGGATGAACCGATTCACTCGTGCCTTGAAGAGACCCAGATTATACTTATTGGGGAACAGAGAGGCGAGCAATGAATTGGACAGTCTGGCAGTTCGCATAATAAATGTATAGTCAAAGCGCTTGGTTCGAAGCCGTGGAACTTCAATCATTTAGCGGTGACGTATGTCTGCTCGTTCGATGATGGAATTAGGACGGGGGAAATAAATATGTGCCCAAAAATCTAAAGGGTAGGTACACATGAAATATTAATAAAGGATGTGAATTATTTACTTTATTTTTGTGTATGCGGGATGACGACAAAAATAATAAAAGCTCTAAGCTTTTTGACGATCATAAAAGTTACTGAAATGGTAATATTTACAGGGTGAGGTTCTGTTAACCGAAGAAATTAAACAATTTTTAGGACGAAAAGATTTAACAGAAGATAGGTTATTTTTCAAAGTAAGTATATCGGTTTAGGGTTCTGTTAGGTTCACTTGTACCAAAAACTTAACTCGTAGTTACTTTAAATATGTCATCTAACCCGTTTTAGAAATAAGAAGTCTCGAAGTTAACAGGATAACCCAAGCTAACGCAAGCGAGCTTTAGAGATTCAGGAAATTAAAAGTTTCTTAATATTGTGATTGTCCAAATGATTATGGTGTACCTACACCATAATCATTTGGACGTATAGTTTGATCTACATTGCACCCGTGCGAAGCCGGGGCGGGTCGCTAATTTATTAACAAATTAATCTTAACATGAGAATCTTAATCATAGCTGACTTTCAAAGTTTTGTGAAGATGGAGAGGTCTCCATTTTCACAGAACTTTGAAAGGCAGCAGTAGATCAAACTATACGTATAAACCTTCCTCTTGAATCACTCTATCTATTGCTGAAAACTTTATGCCGAGTGGTGCCGGCCGCGAATAGCACCACCCCATTTCTACCCGTGGGTGTCGTATAAGGCGACAGAGGAATATTGACCATTGAGGATGGGCAGCAGCGTCCGTCTGAGTACCATAACACCTAATGCGATCGCCAACATGCATCGGCCAAGCATTACGGCTGAACCCCCCCCCCCCTTGGGGGAGACCAATGCCCAGCAGTGGGCGTCTAAAGGTTGACATGATGATGATGATGATTGATGAAAACTGCATTAAAATCTGTTGCGAAGTTTAAAAGATCTAAGCGAACAGATAGCGGGAGTGACTGTGTTTTACACTATGTAAAGGTTACCTTTCAGTCAACATTTTCCCTATTTCCCTATTTAATACATGGTAGATAATAATTCAACATCTTTATGTCCTAGTCCCACGTTACGCAACATGTTTTCTTTTCCCATTTCTTCCTCTCATTCGTCATGCTTTCACTGACTCTCTTTTCATTCTTCACACAATCCATCCATCTTTTCTTGCCTCCCTCTGTCTCTCCATCCATGCACATTAATATTAAGAAATTATTATTAAGTAAGTATACATGCGAAAGTTCTTTGTTACCTTTTTGCACCTAAACCACTAAACCGATAACGTAATTATTAACCTGACAACGTATATGCAACATTTCAGGATCATCCTGAATTGTCATCATTCAACTATGATTTCAAAGAAAGGCTATTATCATTAAAACTGTATTCTTGTTTTTCTCGGGAACAGTACTTTTTTTCGAAATATGTAAGGTACAGAAACGGACATATGCCCACCCCCACACCACTCTACACATGTCCGTTTCTGTACACCTGACAACGTATATGCAACATTTCAAGATGATCCTGAAATATGTCCGTTTCTGTACCTTACATTCCGAAAAAAAGTACTGTTCCCGAGAAAAACCAGAATAAAGTTCTTATGATAACAGATGGCGCCAGGTGTCTTTGAAATCATAATTGAATGATAATATAAAACCCGAATTAATTGTCAAATTCTAAATTTAATAAATAATAATAATAATAAAATTCTTTATTTCCAATTTTTCAATTTTACAATTTAAAATGAACACATTTGACTGTTACAATTTTTTTTAAATTGCTAACGACCTCTGGCACCCAAGCTAAGATTAAACTTGTGTTATGGGTGCCAGGGCTCTCTCTAATTATTACATGTACGGAGGTAAGTCTTTCTGAAGCTATGGTTTGAGTATAACTAGAAAATAAAGTTTATAAAAAAACAAATAATGTTAAGCCTCTCTCTAGTGTGGGTGTGTGTATGTATGGGTGTATGTGTGTGTGTGTGTGTGTGTGTGTGTGTGTGTGTGCGTGTGTGAATGTGTGCGTGTGTGAATGAGTATGTGTGACGAGTTGTGTTAATGGTTTTTGTTTAGGATTTACGCGATATTGTCTGTAAAAGTAGGATCTACTTAAAAAAGCCTACCAAGTATCTTCTCAATCTCTTCGTAGTTAAGAGTCGTCAGCCATTTACTCACTATCTTTTTACATTGAAATTTATTTATACCATAAATATTGCATTGTTTATTCACTGCATTGTAAACTCGACTACCAAGTACTCTGAAGTGTCTTTCAGCTAATTTAGTCCTGTATCGTTCTATGGGACAGACATATTTAGATCTTCTATTTGAAGAATCAACAGCATTATAAATTAGTGTGACATGTTTACGCAAGATGGTATTGAGCACAAAGAGCTGTCTGACCGTCATTACTTTGCAGTCATTATATAATTGTAAGGTACTAAATAGGAAGTGTTTAAAAGTCATGACTTTCAGAACAGCTCGTTGCGCTCTTTCCAGTTGCAATAAGTGCGTCTTTGTAGCGCCACCCCAAGTTGTTATCCCAAATGAAAGTATAGACTGGCAGAGCGAGAAGTAGACCATCCGAAGTGTGTCGAAGTCAGCACTATGTCTTAGGTTCTTAAAAATTGCTATAAGTTTTCTTACTCTGCCAGACAATCCATTAATCTGCACATCCCAGGACAACTTGTTGTCTATCATGATGCCAAGATACCTGACCTGAGTCGCTCTAACTAAGGGAGGGCAGAGGTAGTGGTCCAACTGGTCATTACAGGAATGGGCTCTTACAACAAACGAGTCAGCCGGCTGCGCAGAAGATTTAATTGAGAATGGGACATATTTTGACTTTTCAATATTCAATGTGAGAATATTAGCTCCTAACCATGACATTACGACGCCCAGCGCAAACTCCGCTCTCTCGCGGACCTCCCCCCAGTTCAGTCCGTGCACAAACAAAGCCGTGTCGTCCGCATATGTATATATGCTGCAGTAACGGATGGATAAATTGCAAAGGCTGTTTACATATATTAAAAATAATGAAGGTCCTAATATTGAGCCTTGAGGAACTCCAAATTACGGCGAGGAAAGCCGCTTGTGCAAAAGCTAGTTAATTAATGTATCAACACAATAAAATTTATATTTCAAGAGCAGAAACGCCTACACTTTATACATTCTTACACCGTCACCGTTGCCATGCATAACTGTATTACTATATCATATTTCAACAAGTTGAGGGGATAATTAAACCCTTTGTAAACGGCAGGCTGCCATGATGACACATCTTTATCCTGAACGATACGGAAATATGTTAGGGACAGATAGTTACGGTAATATGGTTTATGGTAAAGTTTCGACCGCTAGTCTGTATGTTTAGGATAATGTCTGAAACTGCATGATGTATTTTAGTTATGTTTAAACTTTACTGAGGCGTTTTAGGCTTTATGTTTTGTTCTTGTAGTACTTTTAGTGTTTTTTTATTTAAGGTACATCGTCTTCACATTCTTAGAATTATTAAATTCGTTTACTTATACAAATTACTTACTGTAACACGTTTTTAAACAGTAAGGATTTTTAAGGTAGTATCTTTCCCCATTCTCCCCATATAAAACTACCTTTTTGAATGGGTAAATCTAATATATAAATCTCGTGTAGTATCGTATAGTATTTGTTATCCAACTCCTCTGAAACGGCATGACCGATGTTTATGGTTTTATTTGTGTATATTAGGCACGTCCGAGAATAAGTCGTAGGCTATTTTTTTAGCCAGGTCAGCTAGTAGATTCATATTTTTCTTCTTGCAAATGACGTTTACAGTACTTTTTAATAATAATACCAGCCTATAATTGTCCCACTACAGGGCAAAGGCCTCTTCTCATACAGAGAAGTCACGAGCATTGATCACCACATGCACTCAAGATTGGCGATTTCAGAATTATATTAAACTAGCGACCCGACCCGGCTTCGCCTGGGCCTATAGCCTTCCTCGATACATGGACTATCCAACACAAAATGATTTTTTTTCAATTCGAACCAGTAGATCCTGAGATTAGCGCGTTCAACCAAACAAACAAACAAACAAACTCTTCAGCTTTATAATATTAGTATTAAATTATAAGTACAGGTTTCCTCACGAGGTTTTCCTTCACCGATGTCAGTGATGTCTAAGATAAATTTTATTTAGAAAGTAGGTAGATACATATGAATAGGGTATTTTACCAAAAAAATCCAATTAGTCCGTCAGTTGGATTATCGAAAAATATTGGATACGTATTTTTTGTGTTATCAAATCAATAAAAACTGACGAAGATAAAACGCATCAAAGATCATAAGTGGGGGTTTGTGAAGTCACTTCGCTAGTAAAAGTGTACAGACATAATGATGTCACACGAGTTTTCGACGCACCGTATCGTTTTTATTTTTCGTTTACGTGAAAAAAGAAAAAAGACGTGTCCAATATTTTTTGGAAATCTATCTGACGGACTAATTAGATTTTTTTGGTAAAATACCCTATTGAAAAAGTCGCATTGGTTTGTACTTGCCCGGTTCCGAACCCACAATCTCATGCATGAGAAGCGGGCGCCTTAACCATTAGGCCATATCGACATTTTAATAGTCCTTTTAATGGTCTAACAAAATAAAAGATTTGTCTTTGAAATTGACATGTGAAATTGCGTCTACCTTTTTAAAAAAGTAGGTGTATGCCTTTAAGATCTCAGTGAATGGAGTAGAACCTAGTAGAAAGCTGTGTTCGGAACTTGTAATTAAAACTTTTATTAGTCTATGCTAATGAAACTTAATGAAGCTTTAAATCTAGGCAACTTTAATGCGTCTGGCTAGGAAAATGAAGGTTCAACTTTATATTAAAATAAACGGATATCCGTTTTAACACGATTTCTGGAATAAACATCATCATCTGCCTAGCCTTTTCCCAATTATGTTGGGGTCGGCTTCCAGTCTCACCGAATGCAGCTGAATACCTGTGTTTTACATGGAGCGACTGCCTATCGGACCTCCACAACCCAGCTATCGGGTAACAGGATACCCCTTGGTAAGACTGGTTGTCAGACTTTCTGGCTTCTGACTACTCTTAACTGCCAAATATCTACAAATGACAGCCGGGACCAACGGCATTACGTGCTTTCCGAGGAACGGAGGGAACTCGGTATGAAATGATTGGTCACCCATCCACAGACCGACCGCGGCAAGCGTAGCTTAACCTTTGACCGATCGATCTGTACGGCTTTTACTTAGCCACGAGCTCCTCCTATTGCTGAAATAAACATTCTTGAAATAATTTAAAATTACTTTGAAAGCTGCAAGAAGCATATTTCATTGCAAATAATTTCCCGTCTATGTTCCATTATTAAGAATTTCCCATAAACGTTTCATTAAGCTTTTCCAATAATATTTCTTGGAAGCAATATTTCCACGACTCAAGATGCACAACTATATAGGATGTATTTTTATTGGTATTTATTTTATGTAACGCAAATTCTGTTACAACCTGCTGTTTATATACAAAATAAAAGATTTCCATCGTTTTTGAGTATTTCAGTCATTCCTCTACTAAAAATCCACCACGACCTTTGTGCAGATGGTGTCAGTACTTTATGCTGTGTAACACACTAATAATTCAATTTGTAAATGAGGTTCTCCATACAAATGTTGTTGTACTCCATACAACATTTGTACTAGGATAAGTACCTCATTTCGCTCTTCGCTCTTCCGAAGAGCGAAGTGTCCTATACAGGCAATTATTTGCTTAAAGTTACATAGTGTAACAACCATTTTGAATCCTGTTATCCACAAAATGAAAAATATAAATGCACAGTTAATTTACATAATTAAGAATAAAAAATAACAAATAATTACTACAAGAATAATCTATACTGTATTACTATATTTTACTATAAATATCATACTTCATTCTAATATTACAAATGCGAAAGTAACTCTGTTTGTTAGGCTTTCACGATGAAACGCCTGAACCAATTTTGATGAAATTTGGTACGAAAAAAGCTTGAACCCTGGGGAAGGACATAGGCTGCTTTTCATCTGCGATAACCGACATTCACGCTGACAAAGTCGCGGGCAAAAGCTAGTTAATTATAAATCCCGATTTCGTCACAATTTGTCCTTTACCAAAGTTAGTGTTGTTTAAGATAAACTCAGAAAGTACATAATGAGTTCAAAGAGTCACATCGGTACTTGCTCGGATTGAATCCGCAACCTCGTGCATGAGAGACGGGCGGCCTAACCACCAATATAAAATATAGAACCAGTATCAACATGAACAACCAAACAGCTCCTAACTTGCCGAGAAATCTAATTTGCACGAAATTAAATTACATACAGTCAGCAACACAGTTCAGATTTTTAAATAATAATTCTTGAGCAGAAGGAAACACGGACAGGATAAAAAATCAAGATAAAATAAACTCTTGACTATGACCTGAAATACTGTAAAGTATTACTTACATCGTTTTAGTTTTTGTGTTTTTTTAGAGGATATGAAATGTAATAGTGTTAATCTACTTTTGATGCTGACCGTACCACGTCACATTCTTTGCGGGGATGAAGCTTCATCCTAAAATTGTCTTAATGGAATTTTGACGTAAACAATAACGCTTATATAGCTTATCCTGGTTTTTCCACTCAGCATTTTTCTTTTAAAATCGGCTTTATTTTGAATTAAAATAAAATTGAGATAATGTTTCTGTTCGAAGATATCAGTCCCTTAAATGAAACTCCAGCATGTTCATTAAACATTAACCTATTCAGGCAAACTTTAGGGGGTGAAAATACTCATTATTAAAAGCAACTTTTTCCAAGGGACCAACTCTGAAAAAGGAAGAAAATCTGCTGTTCATTTGTAGGTAATAGCAGAACATATAATTAACTTCGCAAAAACGCTATTATGAAATATTGTTTTATAAAGGAAAATGGGGGATGAGGCACAACATCGAGAGAAATGGAGGGAATGGGGTAGGCCTTTGCCCAGGAGTGGGACAGCAACGGCTAGCAAAAAAGAAAAAAGGAAAATGATACATCACTGTTTCAGTAAAGGTCTCAATCTCATTTCCAAGAGGTCAAAAAAGGTCCAAACCACGGGAAAATCAACTATAAAATCCCACCCGCCCCTCTTACATTTTATCATGTTTGCTAAGATCATAAACATATTGTTAGAGAGCCTCTCTGTTCTCTGATAAAAATAGGGTATCTTCAAGACACGAGTGAACCGGTTCATCATAGGCAATAGGGTTCCACCTTAGGCCGTATCATCCCTTAAGATCAGATGTATTGCGGTCAACTGCAAGCCTATTAAAATATAGAATCTTCGTAGATTCGACTAAAATGCTTATAACCGAGTCTCTTCAGTGTTATCTAAAAACCAATTTAAAAAACAACAAAACAAACTCGATACACCGAAAACTCTTCTTTACGACATTCATGTCAAAGTTCATTTCAATAAATCTTTGTTATTGCTACAATGAAGGGTTGTTTTCAGGACCATTGTGAATTCTCTTTTCATTGAGGAAAATTTGAGGGGAAAAAAGATTTATCAATGGAGCTTATTTCCATTGTAAACATTAGAGGTAATTTCAAGAAACACAGTCATGATGTTTTGTGAATGTGTTTAATTTTAGTTACAGAATATTGTAAGACAATGTTTACATTGAACCCTTGGCTTTGCAATAAAAGGTCTTACGATTTTTTCGAAATTAAGGGATCGTTTTCGTCGTTTAACAAACAGAAAGGTCAGCTGACATTGCTATATTGTATATACCTATCCAAGATAGTTAAATATTGCTAGAAAGCGAACTCACTGTCTCATAAAACATATAGGTGCTGTACCTGTATTACTTTGTTGGTCTTCTTGTTTTCAAACCTATGGTTTAAGTTTATCCTTATTTATTTTTTTGTTCGACTACTTGGGCCCAGTAAGTAGCCACATTAAATCGCAGCATCAGTGACGTTTTGTATTTGCCAACGTGGTGAAAGGATTAACCAATTGACAGAAGTCGATTGCCCGAGGTGCTCCGGACATAACAAAAGTCGGAAAGTACGTCGCTCGGGGAGGCTCCTCGGGAACCTGTCACCTGGTCATGTGAGACCTTAATGACTGCATTAGCGGATGTTGTTGCCGTGGCAAAATACTGGGTCAAACAAGGAATCATACAGAACACATACCTCAAAAAAGAAGAGACTTTTTAATGTCCTCTAAAATGCAGGTGTAGAGGTTCCCTATACATTTGCATACAATTTTAAGACCTAATATAACTTGGCATGCTTTTATTTCGCATATATATATGTTTGCATAATATTATTTACGCATAACAGCTTACGCATAATTTTTTTAAGCTTAATTTCTCTTATCATAATAATAATTAAGCATAACATTTATTTTTAAAGCATAAAATGATATTAAAATATATTGTTACTATACAAATCAAACAAACATACATCAAGCATGCAGCAAGCATGCAGCAAGCATGCAGCAAGCATGCAGCAAGCATGCAGCAAGCATGCAGCAAGCATGCAGCAAGCATGCAACAAGCATGCAGCAAGCATGCAGCAAGCATGCAGCATGTATGCAGCATGCAACATGCAGCAGGTATGGTTTCTGTCACGGCTCCGGCGCTGCGTGGCTCCTGCGGTTCGGCGCGAGCTAATCGTCGCAGATGTGTTTTACGCTCACCACAGCAACTTCGGCTTGCTGGCCGGCCAGCCTCAGCCACGGCGGCGAGCGTTAAAACCACCTGCTCCTCAGCTCGCGGGCCGCTTCGCCCCTCCGCGCCTTCGCGGGCTTAGATTACACTCAAGGGCAGAATACGCGGAGCCGGTTTTGCAGCGATTCATTTCTGCCATCAACTTGTGAAGCACAACATATTGAATTTTTAAGACAATACTTTAACGTGGCACAAATTGATTTGTACAGTAACATTATGCGAAATAAATTTATGCCAAAACAAATTAGCCTTAAAGATTATTATGCGAACATAAACTGTATGCCAAAAAAAGAATATGGCAAAGTATTATTATGACAAAACAATTTATGCCATAACAGTTATGCCAAAGTATATTAGGAAAAAGAACATTATGCGAAAAGAAGGGATCCCGTGTAGACACTATGGGCCAGTCGAAGTGAGCCATCGTCTGGTCTGGGCCTCAAGTCTGCTATTACAATAGTGTCAGAATGGTCTATCATTGATTTCATTATTGTTGATTTTGACAAGTTTGGTAATCTACTAATATAATGACGTCATTGTGACTTTCCAATGGTCAACCACTGACACGCTAGTGAAAGAAATGTTATAGAATGGTAATCTCGTATAAAATGACAACTGAATGACTGACTTAGGCGGTAATCTGCTAAAATTTTGACAGTTCCTATGATCAGTGACCTACCATTAGAACGTCTTTGTGCAGTCATTGCTTTTAATTCGACCGACCAATGATCGACCATTATGAATTTAGCAGATTACGAACTTTTATCAAAATGACAATGGGATCGTGTTGGAATGACTAAATTATAAAAATAGCAGACTTGGCCCTCTGTAACTATACCTATGTTTAACAAAATAAATGATTGATTGATAAAAATTCCATGCCGTGACGGACCATGCCGTGACGGACCATGCCGCCAGTCGGCGCAGGCCCTAAAGTGAAGGTTGTCTTCGTCCAGGCTATTCTTCAGAATTACTGGTTCGATGCTGCAAATTCTTTCCCAAATAAGAAGCTCTACGTTATTCCTTCATGGTACAGGTTATATTTTATTATAAAAAATAATTGGAAACCGTAAGATTCACGTGGACGAAGTTGCGGGCAAATGCTAATTATTTTTATACTACGTCTGAACCTGTAGGTACTGTAAAGGTTGCATCCATCCATATGGCATGCTGGTCAAAAGCATTGGCTAAAGGTTTCGTCTAAACACTCTGGATTCGTTCTAGAAGCTTTTCATATTTAGAAGTTATTTTTGTAACGTCGTATTGTTTAAACAAAGCGCTGTCAGAGGCCGATGTGCCATTCTAAAATACAATATTAAAAGCAGATTCGATCTTCCAGCACATTTGAGATCTTATAGTACCTACGGGGAGAAGAAGCGGAAAAGAGGAAAGTCATGTTATTTAATTTACTTTCTGTAATGTAAAAAAAGCCGTGTGTTGCCGACCACGAATTGCACCACCCCATTCCTACCCGTGGGTGTCGCAGAAAGCGACAGAAGGATATTAACCAGAGAGGATGGGCAGCAGCGTGCTTTTGAGTAGGAACCATTACACCTACTGCGATCACCAACATGCATCGGCCAAGCATGGCGATTACGGCTCCCCCTTGGGGGAGAGCTATACCCAGTCTAAAGGTTGACATAAAAATATATGCTTTGAACAAAATTAAAATTGGGAAGCTTAGGAAACCACACGAAAACTTTTGATTAGAAATGTTCTTTTTCAATACAAACCTTTAGCGCGAACGGTTTGATCTTTAACTTTTTAAGGCTTCATTACGACCGACTTCATTGAACGTTCAAAGAGAATTTCTCTTTTACAGAAACGAACTATAATATTTAATAAATTCAATTTCCTTTTACTAGGCAGCTAAAGGGACGATAATGAAAGCCGAAAGTATATTTTTTTCTCCATTTCAGCGTACAAAGGCGGCGGTTTTGTTTTTATTAATAACTACCTACTTACCTACGTCTTTTCAGCGTTGATAGAATACTTGTATCTTCTTTCTTTAATCAACACCAAAAAGACAGCCATTTAGCTTACCTACTTCACTACTTAGTCCAAAAATGTAGTTACCAACATGAAAATAAAATTTGTCTGATTAAATATTGTTAAATTCCGGTCAGAGTCGGCTTGTTGATATTTTACGTGATCAGAGAGTTATTTTGTTCTTTAGACGAAGAATTAGCATTTCCATTCTGCGTGATAATGCTGCCAGCTTTCTGAACAGGTTGCCAGATAATAGTGATAGGGAAGAGTTCTTTGACGCTTAAGTGTCTCTCTGGATTTTTCCTTTTTTTTGTTTTGGTATGAACGGTGACGTTCAATCTAACAGGTTGTTGGCTGCTTTACCGGACTTTTCTATGGTGACTTAAATAGAATGTAAGGCTCCAGCCATTTAAGGCCTCCAGACTACTTTATTTAGTTTTAGTGTGTATGTATAGAGAGAATCATTTAATTCATTCATGAATATAACTAAGTATATCATTTTCCCAAGTTCTTACGTGACTCAGACACACTATAGACTGATATTCTACTGGAAAATCGTAAAGTTTAGCTGTCATACTACATAAGTAAGTAGCCTCTTTCAATCCCACCTCACTACCGACCGGTCTACATTACCAACGTAACAAAACATGAAATACACTAGAGGACTTCGCTTCAAAGGCTGAGTTCGCACAATTTCGCTGATATAGATCAAAAGTACTGTAGAGAGGTTGTCGAGCAGAGAAGCTTTATGTAATGAAGCCATAACTATTTAGTCTATGCTTAGAACATCCTAGATGCTTCTAGAAAGATAGGTGATTCGATTATATTTGAATGATGTAAAATATAGTTTTTATACTATGACAGGAGTCTGTCAGACCACGAGCCGTCAAGGCTTGGTCGTGTATTTCACCTCTAATCAATATATTATCTTAATATAGATCTCTAACACTTCTCCTACGTATTATTTAACGTAGTTAGCGTTGCGATACCTTACAGTACCTACGTACGGCATCCGCTTAAGGCTCGGATCACACAGCCTTCGGGCACCGGCTGTGACCGGTCCTCCAAATTCTACTGATATTTTTAAGTTCCTTGTATACAGCGTATCTACTTCGAATTTAAGAGCCGACTTTTGATTAATCTTGGAAATGTCGTGATGGGCCAGTGGATAAAGTGTGTGGTACCCTGTGAATCCAATACACTGTAACTACGAAAAACTGATTTTGAGAAATTGAGCAAACCATTTTTTTTAGGTTTTTCGAAGATTACTCGAAAGTTTTCCTTTGAATATATTTAAAGATTAGTATCAATGTAAAGGTAATTCTATGAGTTATCAAGCCGTTTATATGTTATAATTATCTACTGTACAAGTAATGAATTATCGTGGATAACTTGTGTTGCCGTAATTGTCGCGTCAGTAGCGGGCGAAATTGTTAAGTCAATACACTGTATTTTATAGTTACAGTGTATTGACTTCGTAAAACAGGGCTTAGGAATGTATGAAAGGATAGTCATAGTCGGACTTTTATTAGATGCAGTAAACTGATAGATCAAAATGAGTTAGAAATTGAAAAAAAAACAAAGTACTTAGTTTATTTTAGTAAAAAACCTTTTGTATTTTGCCAAAAAAGTTAAACATAAGAAAAATCAAATAAATCCTACAGCATCATATTTATTACTTTATAATCAAATAAAATTACAAAATGAACATTTGAAAATATTATAAAAACAGAATCAGTCTCACAGTTTCATATAGGAACAAAATCAGTGGTAATACTTAAAATTAAGGTCGATTAACATTTATGATTTTTAAATCCTAATTATTAGGTACAATATTAAAAGTAAAACACAATGAATATAAAATTAAAATAAAATAAACCCTTAGCTATTGCCTGAAATTCTGAAAGCCAGTACATTATGTGTTTAGTGTCTGTTTAAATGATATAAAAAAGCAACATTGTTAATCGACTTTTGTTGCTGACTGTACCTTATTTATTTATTATTATTATTAATTACAATTAACTTTTACGAAGTCAGTCATACAATAATTAAAAGATAGTGTTTAAGCTAAGCTTAGCGTTAAGAAAAACTAAATTGAAAAATTAAACATTAAATTGAAATAAACCTTCATAAAGGCCCTCCCTCGCCGGGAGCATTCGCGTGTAATGTAACATTATAGATTCGACTTTGAGCATTACATTACAATACTACCTCCCTGACTGACGAGCATTCGCGTGTAATGTAACATTTAGTATAGATTTGAATTTGCAAAGCGCATTGATGTTACAAGTTGTATCAAAATATTACACATTGTATTATCATTACAAGGTACGCATTGTAATGCTCGGTTCTCCTCCTTCACATCACTGATGTAACGTCGTTTTGTATCATTACAAGGTGCGCGCTGTAATGCTCAGTTCTCCTCCCTCACTGATGTAATGCTCGACTCTGTAACGTTACATTACACGCGAATGCTCCCGGTGAGGGAGCGCCTTTAAGTCAGTTCCACTGGAACATCAGCTAGTTTTGTTCATCATCATTGTGTTCGTCAAGGTCCGGCTCAGATGATACCACAAGATTATTATAAAATACTGACCTTGTTGAAGGCATAGACTTGCACAGCAGTAACAATTCTTTTTTTTTTATTTCACTTATGCCCCTGGCTGCACCTTCTCTAGCTAATGAATGGAGTAAATCGGTTTTACTAATTGCAATTTCATTAGATAGTTTTTGCTCATCCTTTCTTTTCAAGAAACGTATTTCCTTATAATCTCCATCATAATCATTCTTGGCAAACATGGAAAGATGCCCCCTTCTAAATTCTATGACTTTCAGGTTATGAATGTTAAAACCTTTAGGGAATGCTGACTTCGAATCATTCGAAAACACGATCATATCTTTGTGACTAAGTACAGCAACTTCCATATTTTTTCGCGACGTCTTTATGTTGTGTACAAAATCGTCAAAGTCGTAAATTTCCCCAGTCTTTTTAAATTTTTTGGTAATAGCTGCATGCACAGTGTCTGCAGCCATGAACGTGTGGCCACTTTCAAAATACTCCAGCGTCACTGTTTCAATTTCTGTCATATTGTCATTAATTAAACGTACTAAAGCTGAGATAAGAACTTTGTTCTTGTTCTGTGCGTTGCAGTTATCAAGGAAAAAGTAAACATGTTTTTGATCACGACAGTAATTTCTTAGAAAAAAAGCATAAGTCGTAGCCACATTATAAGCTTTTCTGCCACTTTCACCTTCATGCCAAAGAATACATACCGCCGTCTTGTTTTTTCCTGGTGGTACAAAAGTTTCATTAAAAAGCACGAGTTTACGGGAGAAATAAAATTCTTTTGTAGTAAGTAATGGCATTTGTATCGCCTTTTGCATGTCCACCGTGTAAATCGACTCTTTCCCTCCGCTCTTTTCGCACTTTTCTTCCACCAATTTTAAGTCTCTTCTAGAGTTCCTTTTATTCTCCAAATGCTGAGCCAAATCAATACACTCCACACAATTACATGGAAGTGGCACTGACTTATGTGCCATTTCGTGATTTTTGCATTTCGTGCATATGTCATGTACTGGCTCTGCAGTGGAAATGTTCATTTTTTTTATCATCTTATGAAAATGCGTCCAACTACACTTTTCCATTGATTCTTCTTCACAATACGTTGTAAAATCACTAAAAATAGAGGAAAAGTTGTAAAACCTACTGGAAGATAACGGCGATTAGGAGCATGTTGAATGTTGTAGTGAGAATGAACGGGTTTATATTTTAAGATGAAATCCTTAATTTTTTCTTGATAACACGTGGAAAATGCTGTCGACGATGGATGACGCCCTCGAGGATCCTGCGCAGCTCCTATTTTTGGATCTTGATTTCGAGACATGAAATTCGCTTTCAAAACCGCTTGTACAGCTTCGTCATTTGTAAAACCCAATGTGTTGAGGAAAAACTTCTTACACACTTTTTTTCCATTGAGTGTCCAGACTAATGTGTTATGTCTTCTTGAATTAGAACCAGCAGTTTTGATAGCAGTCGGTAACTTTTCCACCTGTCTAGACAAGAAATCGCGACGTCTTTGTCTGTCCATGCTCCAAAATTGTTCATATATTTCTTCTCTTTTCAATTCATCTACGTGTTCAGTACATGACTTCTTACAGTTACTACAAGGTGGTTTTATTGGGTGCTTCTTTTTTTGATTTGCTAGAATATCTTTCGGGTCTCTCAATCTCTTCGCTTTTTTTGGCTGTAATATATGTTCTTGGTTTTCTTTTTCATTTGGATTGTCGATACTCGTAATATTGCGTTTCGTTGAATGTACACAACTATCTTCAGCCATTGGTGTAATTTCGTCCCAGTTAATGTTACTAGTTGCACAAGGTTGTCTGATATTAGTAATAGGGACAAGCATGTCCGTATTTTGGCATAGTGGTTGATGCTCAATAATGGCATTTGTAGTGATTTTGACCAAATCATGACTTGCTTGTAATTCAGAATGACTGTCTAAATTATTGGAAACCGATTCTAAGGTTTGAAAACATTCCTGCGAAATTGAAGACGTAACGACGTCAAATAATTCAGTGTAGTTCCCTTCACCCATTTCTTCACACAAGCTTGGATAGTACTCAGATACATTTAATGGGATTAAAGGACTAATAACACGAGAGTCTATACTTGAGTCCATACGGTCATCATAAGGTACACAGAGACTTGGAGTATCAATGTTTGTACCTACTTCTTTTTGCATATCAATGTTTAGTTCAGACGCCATTGTAGCACAATTAGAGTTATTATAATATTGCACATTGTTTTGGGATAGCTTTATCATTAATTTATTACGATAACCACTCATTATTACAACTTATAATCACATTAATTCACTTATTACACGCAAAACAAACGAAAATCGTCAATCACGGTACAGCGCGTAAGCAATTTGTCAACCGCACAACAATCAGCTGGTACTTTCCCGCCGCCGTTGTTCTTTGCCAGATCGACCAATAAGATTCAAATCGATCGCCTTACCTCACTATGATTGGCGCGCCCGCGTCGCGCTAGCCCTTCTACTTTGTTTTGACAAAACACTGTATCTTGAACGCGCGAAGATTATTTTGGCAATACACTGTATCTTTAATTGCCGTGTTTTTCTATTTTAGACCTATAGTTTCAAGTAAATACAGTGTAATTTGTATTGCTATATCTCAGTACTTTTCATACAAAGTCAAAAAACTATGAATGCCATAACATGTAAGAGGCTAAAAGAAATCGAATGAACGTTGTTAATTTAAAACACTGTATCTGCAGTTACAGTGTTTTGGATTCACAGGGTACTGACTAATATCATGCATAAGTTGTAGATTCACAAACGGGCACGAGGAAGTACCAATGTGGCTTTTAAAATTTCATATGTACTTTCTAAGTTTGGACATTAGTCATTGTTGTGGGAAAACATCGTGAGGAAAGCTGGACTTTTATTAATAACTAGGTTTTGCCCGCGACTTCGTCCGCGTGGATGTCGGTTATCGCGGATGCAGATGAAGTTGCAGATTAAAAAGTAGCTTATGTACTTCCCCAGGGTTCAAGCTATCTTCATACCAATTTTTATGAAAATCGGTTCAGTCGTTTCATCGTGAAAGCGTAACAGACCGAGTTACTTTCGCATTTATAATATTAACATAAAGTTTGGATAGTATGGATAGTATGGATAGTATGGATAGTATGGATAGTATGGATAGTATGGATAGTATGGATAGTATGGATAGTATGGAAATATGGATAGTATGGATAGTATTGATAGTATGGATAGTATGGATAGTATGGATATTATGGATAGTATGGATAGTATAGATAGTATTGATAGTATTAACAGTATGGATAGTATGGATATGGAGTATGGAAGTATGGAGTATGGATTTGAGTCTGAAATAGCCCTTTCAGCAAGAGTGGTGATCAATGCTCGTGCCTTCTCTGTATGTGAAGAGGCCTTTGCCCTGGAGTGGGACAATTATAGGCTGTTATTATTATTATCATCATTTATTAATCATATTTAGGTACCTATAAATTACATTTTTAAATATTAATAAAAAATAAAAGCATTTAAAAATATTAAAAAATAGTAACCCACCGCTATCGGGAACAGGGTCCAAGCTACCGGCAGTCAGGGCTCCAGAGAGAGAAACCTCCTGACAATACGGGCCGTGTCCAGAAGTACTGCCTTCTGAATCAAGCCCTTGATCCAGCCGCCTAACAAGAGCCTCCTTAGATGTTGGTCGAGGCTCTTGGCAATTAAGCCATTGGCTGTAACAACTATCGACACAATGATCGCTGAGTCCACGTCCCACATGTCGACAACCTCGCGGGCCAAGTCAAGATACTTTATCTGCTTGCGCTTCTCCAATCGATCCACCACCATCAGGCTTATTGGCTACAATAGTCCTGTCAGTGATGATGGATCGATTATTTTATTATTATAATCTTGTAAAATTTACGGTTCCTAATGTTAGGTAATACAGGGGTTCATGTCGTGCCTTTATGGTTAAGATAATAGTTGACTGCCTTGTTAGGGCTTGTGTCAACCGCGACTGCTGAGCATGAGGGTTCGATTCCAAGGATGGGCAAAAAGTGGTATTGGGGTTTTCTATTAGGAATCTCTCAGTATCAGCCCGGAGCTTGGAAGTTAGTGGTGACACACCCCCGTGCCAGGGAAAGCACGTAAAGCTGTTGGTCCTACGCCTGATCTCTCTCTGGTCGTGTCGGATTGCCGTTCCACCGGACTATGAGAGTGAGAGAAGAGGGAGTGCACCTGTGTTTGCGCACACACTTGTGCACTATAATATCTAATGCGTACTTAGCTAGTCTCAAGCTAGGAGCTAGTGACCAAGGAGAATCAATAAAAAAAAACCTTTTTTTACAAAAAAGACAACCGCCTTCAAAATCTAAAAAGTGATAAATAACTTTAGCACAGTACACACATGACTTTAGATTTGGAAGTCGGTGGCTTCGTTCTGTTTGTCTTTAATTGCCATCCATAAGAAAAAGAATTTTCAAAGTCGATTCACATTTACCGGAGAAATCGCGTAACAAATATATAAAAAAACACAAAGAAAAAGAAAAAAAACAAAAACAACATACAGTCGAAAAGGTACCTTAGAGAATGGTCTCAACATTTGGTCCAAAATATCGTAAGGTAGAAAACGGTTGAATTGTAAATATATGCTGACTCCTATGGGATTTTCCACGTGCCCTGCATTATAGAACAGTTCTTTTCGCGTAGTTTTCCGCAATGAAAACACTTGTTTTTTTATCCAGGATAATATATTTACTTATTTGCAACAGAAAGTCGAGACCGACGGAAGAAATGGGGGGAATCCTTTGCTCAACAGTGGGACAGTACAGGCTATTTATAATAACTTGCTAATGCTGCTGCTTTAGTAGGTTTCGAACAAACATTTGAATAAACTAAATAAATTCTAAAACCAATTTCCAGCTTTAAAAACATCTACGCAAAGTGAACCCTATTGCAAAGTGATAGTATTCGCATATATCGATACTTAATTAAAATACTCTTATCATGAGTTGCGGCGAGAGGAATGACCTAACAGTCGCGCGGCCTCCCGTAACCTCAGTCAAGAACCTATCAGTTTGATGAAGCCAATTAATTAGAGATAGTATTCTAGGAAAAGTAGAAAGTAGGTACTCTAGGGGGAAATAAAACTATAATTGGAAATAGGGATATAGTCAATGAAGGCTACGTAAATGAATAGAATAGAAGTAATTAAGGCGGTACCCTGAGCAAATAACCTTGAGCGTTCGTTCCCTCTGCGCCGCGCAGGAGATACAGTAGCAAAATAAGCTCAGATTTTAGGATTAAATTTTTATAAAATCACATATTGGGATTTTGAAAAAAAAAATTCTACCAAAATGTTCATTAATAAATTGCCTATCCATTAGTGTTAGTAAAAAATCGAATTAATGGTTACTTGCCGAGGAGATGCATGTTTTCAATAATTATTTCTCATTTCTGTGGTTTCGTTGTGAGGAGATTAGTTAAATACTATACTTCGTAAACAAAAATGAGATCTACCATTTTGGAGTCAAGATTATGTAGAAATTTAATCTATTTTTTATTTGTTAATATTTATTTTGGTTAAAGAGTATTTAAGTCCGAAAAACTGAACAAAAAACGGCTAGCGCTGCGTTTTGCACAGGGACGCGCCTTAAGGTGCGCTGTTGCTCTCTACATAATTATAGGTACAAAGTTGGCTGGTAATATTTTGTTGGATTGTTCAAAAAGTTGTAAAACTCGATAAAATTGTTGTATGTAGGTAATATGAGGCGCACATATCTTATTATTTAAGCTTTTGTTTAGTCGGTTTTCCATCAAATATGTAGTTTTGTTCAAAAACAATTCACGGTAATTCACCGAGACCTCTAAGTCTCCGCACAAAATACAGTCCCAGAAAATCTTTGGCAATCGTTATGGGTAGTCAGGAGCAACAGAGTCTGACAACCAGTCTTACCAAGGGGTATCGTGTTACCTAGTAACTGGGTTGTGGAGGTCAGACAGGCAGTCGCTCCATGTAAAACACTGGTATTCAGCTGCATCCAGTTAGACTGGGAGCCGACTAGATGAGGACACGGCAATTCAAAAACTCCGATTTTCCTTTAAGTACGAGTTTTTGAGTTACATATTGTTTTGAAATTAAGTAACCACATACCAAGATAATGTGTACTTTTCCTATGTACCTACCTAGGTACAAAATTTCACAAAGTTTATTAATGACCAATTTATGACTACAGTAGGTACGTATTGTATCCCACTGTCGATAGTCTTCTGAAACTTTACGGCAAAATGGCGCGCGTAATATAGTATACATAGATAGATACCTATTTTATATCTTTACCAACAGGACAAACAAAACAGGCAAAGTCTAACATAAACAGAAGTAAATACGATACTGGATTTAGCACAAGGATAATGAACATTATCAAAAATTAATTAATAATTTTAACTGACCTAAAACATGAGCCCAAAAACATTTAATTTATAGTTCGTTGTAAGAAATTCTTATTGGACGATGATCCACAAACTAGACGGTAGTCTGTATCTTGGGGATTAGAGTTGTACATTATCGTTATATCCAAAAAGGTCGTACACGGAGATTATTAACAAAATCAAACTAGAAGTAAAGTTAACGAATGAAAGTAAAAACGGGTAAAATATAATTAAGAGTGATTAAAAATAAAATAAAATTAGTAACCTACTCATGCAAACAACATTCAACTTGTATGTGTGTGCCCGTGCGTTTGTGTGCTTGTGTGTGTAATAGTGTGTGAGTGTAGTGTGCCTGAGTGAGAGTAGGACTACTGTCAGTTTCTTTAGTCTTACTTCTTATGTATCTATTTGTTAATAATCCTTTCTGTTTCGTCGTAGGAGAGTGTAAGAAGCCAGTACTTAATTATTTTTTTGCACAGATATATTTTGAGGTCACGGCCTAGGAAAAAAATCGATACTATCGGCACAGAATCTTTTTTTTTCTAGTCCGTGACTATGATGTAAATGTGTGCGTGAGGCATGTTTGTTTGTACAAACGGTCCGGCTTACTTTGGGTGCTTCACTTTCGATATGCGTGGCGCGGAGTCCTTCTTTTTTTTCTAGTCCGTGTTTGAGGTCTATTATAATTGCAGTTCTTTACAGCTTCGTTATATATGCGTGGATATAAAAAGTTTGAAGAACGACTTGCCATAAAAAAGTTTGCTTGGGGAGTGTGTATCCTAAATTTACGTTTTGCGATTATCTCTGTGTAGTCTGGTCTGGATTTTATTTTCTGTGTGTTTGAAGTATTGCATTTAGGATAAAAAACTGTCGGACACGGAGAACCGGGAAATCCTTATAGAGATTGTCAGTTGAGTACATTAAAGGTTTCTTGACCATTATTTTAATAACAGCCATTTGTGCTCTATACAATAACGGGTGTAAATACATAGATACCTAATAAAGCTGAAAATCAAATGCGGAAATGTTGCTTCCATCAATGCGATTCTTTATTTGTTGTAGACCATAGATACCTAGGGAGATACGTAACCACAAACCTCACGACTGTACTGGAGCATGGACCAGTAGGTAATCATAATGTTTTGAGACCCCTACGTGCCTTGGAAAGCACTTAAAGCCGTTGCTCTCGGCTGTCATTCGTAGGTCTTTGACAGTCGTTATGGGTAATTAGAAGCCAGAAAGTCTGACAACCAGTCTTCCCAAGGGGTTTCGTGTTACCCAGTAACTGCATTGTGGTGGTCAGCCAGATAGGCAGTCGCTCCATGTAAAACACTGGTATTCAGTTAAACCCAGTATAGTTGGGAAAAAGCTATACAGATGACTTTACAACCTAAAATAGGCAGTGATTTTACACACAAAAATAAAAATTAGATTCTCAGCAATAATTACGTAGATAACTAGAGTTGAAAATGAAAAATGACAAAAAAACTAATTGTTTTTTTTCACGAAAAAAGTTTTCTTTCTCTTTTTTCGTATGTTACCTACACAGAAAAAGTACAGAAACAATTATTTTCAATGAAACAGAATAATTTCGAATCTTGCGCTTGAAATTTTGAAAAATCTAAAAAACCTGTTGTTAGTACGTATTATTAAATTAAAACATAGATATCCTTAGTTATATTTAATACGTTTTTTTTTTTAAAACATGAAATATATGCTGGCAAATTTTCTTGAAACTTTCTACTGATGCATTGAAAATAACAACGGAATTAGAAAGAAACGGGCAAATTTTCGGGAAATTTTTCCTGCTTTTTTCAACGCTAAGATAACGGCATTGTAATGTGCCTTTTTACATTCCGTATAATATCTGCTCACACAAAAATCATCTCAGATGAATGAAAATAGGAAATGACATCATAACCGCCAGTACATTACACCCTCACATATTTCAGGGCGGCGGAAGGCGGACTGGCGCCGGGCGGTGAAGGAGACATGCCTATGGGCGGACCCAAGACGCCGCAGCAGATCGCCGCCCAACGCCGGCTGCAACAGACGCAAGCGCAAGTCGACGAGGTAAGAACGTCCTTTTTATTATTATCTTTTTTTTTTTTGCTTGCTTGTAAAAATTAACCGCCTTCTAAACACCAAAAGGAAGGGTTGAGTGGTCTATTGTGAGGCTCTGGAATAAGGTACACAGCTCTGGTGGTATCCTATTTAATGTAAGATAAATAAATAATTTGAATAAGTAGATATAATGTACTAACATACTTTTAACCTTAAGTATTAAAATTTTAAATTTAAAAAATTTATATAGAGGAATAAATATAATAATAAAATTGTGGCTAGAAAGGCAGTTAACACTGGCATGACAGTTAATAGAAATGTATTTAAGGAAAAGGTAAACTGCGCTGACCTACATGTGAATGATTATAATTTTTGTTTGTTTTAACCACAAAACCATTTGGCACACTCCAAATGGTTTTGTGCCTACTGTCACATATTCTAAAAATTGGTTTACCGTCGGTTTTTTGTTCATCTATTGTTTGAATAATAGAAATAGACGAAGACTTTGTTTTTATACTTTCGGGTTTTCCTAATTTAGGAGACAAAGTAATGTCGAAATCACAACTTCCTGTGATTCACTATACCAAATTAATCACAATATTACCAAAGCTAGTCCCAAATAGTGCAAGAATTATCAGATTTCAAAATAAAACGCGATCAAGCTTTCTTTATACATTGCCGTATATTGTCATAAACATAGACTGTCTATGTATACTAGATAAGTGGTGTGAGTCAAAGGCAACTGAGTGAGACATTTGAGCTCGATTGGCGTGGGAGGATAATTTATTGTCTGCCACACGCCCTTGTCCTTTCAATCGTCCATTCATTGTGATGTTAGAAGATCATTTCAGGATGAAATGTAATTTTAGACTCGTTTCTAATAGCCTAAGCATATTTGCAGTTTTTGACATTAGTGGCAATTCTGTTCTGCACGATCTAAACTTATTTTGAACTATTTATATCTCTTTCTCTTCAATAAAACATAAAAGAGACAGATATATTACAAAGAGCTGTCAATAACTTGATCTAAAATGTTATTCTTGTATAGTTGTCATCCGTCCCGATACCAGGGATTGACAAAGCAGACGGACGGACGACATCTCACTTCAGCGAGGTGTTCACCGAGGGAGATTGTAACAGAATAGCACAGCTGAACATATTGATTAAAACACGGCGAAGTTCAAGGAAAAAACTAATTTGACATCTTTAAGTCAGTTCTTATCTTTCGCCGTCCTTTTCTTTAGTTTCTTGTTAGTAAGAGATGCCAATTGTCTTATTTTAGTTTAGTTTGTAAACAAAGGAATCAACACCATTGACTGTAAGTTGCCGAGATGAGATTCCGATTAAATTTTAAACGTTTTTAATTACGTAAATTGGGCTTCTGCTGGGCAATCCTTGTAACTTTTAGGAACGTTAACATTTGATTCTAAGTCTCAATTTGTCAAATTTGTACATTTCTGACAAGATTTTGACACTAATTGTCGCTCTTCCAAATGAGATTTCCTTCTGAAATTATTATTAGAGTTTTATGAGTGGCGACCAAGTTTGGGCAAGCGTAGTGGGACGGCCTGCCACACGAAGGACGACGTTTCAACCTTTTAACCACCACATCAAAAAAGCAAAAGCGTGCCCTCGACATCAAACTACGAATTACGTATGAGAGAGAAATCTGTCATGTAGTCGTGACCATGGCGATGGCGGTCTAAAGATTAAAGGCAGGAGAGAGATGCGGGCTGCACAAGACTGGGTTGGTTGGCAATAGGCTGATATGATGACTATAATTATTACTAAAAAACTAATGTTTATACAAGCTTTTATTTAACTAGCACTGTTCGTATGTAAGTTGTCGCAAAATTTGCAAAACATTTTTTGACCATTTCTAGGTATCCAACTGACCTGAAATTTTGCAAGCACCTTTAGTTCTGGTGACAATACAATGTCCAATACCCAATATTGGAATAAATTCAAAATGGCCGCCGCTCCAAGATGGCGGGTTACATATTTTTCCTCAACCACCTTAATATGGATATCAAATGAAAGGGTTTGAAGAGTAGAAAACGATAAAGTTAGTAAGACTAAAAATGTAAAAAATAAAATGAAAATAAAAAACATTTTTAAAAACAAGCTTTAGGTTTAAAGAATTTATTCTCATAAGAACGTAACAGTTCACTTAAAATGAGATACAATGTGAAATATTATTGTAGGTATTTGCCTCTAGGGTATGCTGTTGGTGTTACAGGACATAAGTACATGTTTTTTGAGTCTAGCCTTAAATATGTTAAAACTATTACATTTCTTTAGATCCTCTGGTAAATCATTGAATAGCTGCGTTCCTTCTACTAATATTGTTTTCTTTCCGTAATTAGTCCGTGCACGTGCGGTTATCAGTTGAAACTTGTTTTTACTTCTTGTGTTGTATGTTGGTGTCTTTTTATGTATTTGTAAATTTGATTGTACAGAATTTGTGGTGATTTTTCTTATGAGGATGCAGGTGTAATAAATGTATAGTTGTGTGAGATTTAGTAGGTTAGTTTTTTCGTATAATTTTTTTGTTGGATATAGGTAGTGGTAATGAAATAGTACTTTGATAATTTTGTTTTGTATTCTTTGTAATGGTTTTATGTTAGATTTGGCGGCGGATCCCCATAGTTCAATTAGGTATTCAAGTTTCGATTTTACTAGAGAGTTATATATAATTAGACGTACTTTTTTCGGGATACATTTTGTCACTTTTCGTAAAGCTCCTAAAAGGGATATTAATTTGGTTTTTATATGATCAATGTGCAATTTCCACGTAAGTTTGTCATCTAGCCACAGTCCGAGATACTTTTCTTGAGTCGATCGTTTCACTATTTCTCCGTTGATCGTGAGTGATGTGTAGTCTGGTAACGGTTTGTTTTTTGCGGAGAAAATCATAAAAGATGTTTTTGCCGTGTTAATAGTAAGCAAGTTATATTTTAACCATTCATTGAGCAGGTCAAGGTCCTTTTGACTCTCAGTTATAATATTGTTTAAGGATTTATTGAAATAAAAAAGGCAAGTGTCATCTGCGTATAACGTTAGGTGTCCTGTCAACCCTATTTTATTAATGTTGTTAATATAGATGAGAAATAGTAATGAGCTGATAATTGAGCCTTGGGGACAGCCGTATGCTACGTTTTGCATCGAGCTGGTGAAGTTATCTATCTTAACGACTTGTTGCCTATTTTCTAAATATGACGTGAACATACTGAGAGCGCTGCCTGAAATTCCTATGTTGCTTAATTTTTGTAGTAGTTTTTTATGACTTACTGTATCGTAGGCTTTTTTTAGGTCAATGAAAATACCTACAGCAATGTTTTTTTGGTCAATTTGAGTTTTTATTTTTGTTACTAGATCTACTGTGGCTGTGAGAGTACTTGATTTGGGGCGGAAGCCATATTGCTGCTCGATTAAGAATTTTTTCTCGATCAAATAAGCGTTCAGGCGGTTGTATAGTACTCGTTCGAAGATTTTCGAAATAACGGGTAATACCGACACCGGTCGATAGTTGCCGGGGTCAGTTCTACTTCCCGATTTGTAGATTGGACTGACCCTCGCTACTTTAAGTGAGTCGGGGAAAGTACCGCGCTTTAAACACACATTTATACAGTTGGTTAATCTGTCAACAATTATGTTTTTAAGGCATTTAATGGCTTTAGTGCTGATACCGTCTATGCCTGTACTAGTGTTGGTGTCAAGATGGTCAATGATTGTCGATATTTCTTGAATGTCACAGCTTTTAACCTAAAAAACAAAAAAATAACACGCACTAAAAGGCAAATAGAAAAGCTTGACGCATTGATATTGTGTAGTACACCTGTATCACGGACAGCGCACATCAGTGCCTCAAGCTTTTCTTTTTTCCTTTTAGTTCAAGTTATTTTTGACGTGACAACGTCTTATAATTCGATAGAGCCGGCTGCACGCTCGAAAAAACATGACGTCATGCGGCGTTACCTCGCTCTGCGGCGTTACCTCGCACTGAGGCGTTCCAAGTGAAAAGTGAATGTGGTGTCAATTGTTTATAGCAACGATAATTACAGCGATAAAGGTAATGATTCTTTCGCGTTGTCACGTTCAACTATCGTCAGTAAACCGACTTTACAGACAACCAATTTTTTATAATATAAAGGACATAGATTATTGTAGTGAGTCAGCGGCTCAGAGGCAAGTGAGCGTGACATTTGAACTCCGTGGCAAGTGTGGGCGGAATACTTACTGTCTGTTGGCACGCCCAGTCGGCCATGTCTGTTCTATGAAGTCGGGTTTATAGATTAACTTATTACTAAGTTATTATAACGTTACATAGTTTTTTATCATTACCTAGATGATATTTTTTTACGTATATTTTATTCGTGTACTTGCACTTTGCCCCCGAAAACGACGTTTTTACTAGAAATCCGTATTCTAGTTTTTTAATCAAACCATGCCTATGCCCATGAAACTGACTGGTATTGTAACAATCTAAAGGTGAAATCATTTTAAAAAACGGTTTATATAGGGTGACTGGTAATTAGTGTACGATACTTAAACACGTGATTGTGTTCATGATAACAAACAACGTTCCCGAAGAAAAAATGTTTTTTGTACTGGTTTACTTTTGGTCACAGGCGTGTGCGCGCGTGAATTTCATACGGCTGTTGTGTTATTGTGATAAAAGTGAACCAGAACAAAATACATTTATTCTTCGGGAAACTTGTTTATTATCATGAACACAATCACGTGTTTAAATATAGTACACTAATTACCAGTCACCTTATATTTTTTGAAATTACTTACCCGGTACAACAAACAATCAAATTTTTTCTCTTAAATAAGTTTAGATTTAGATAATATGGGGAATGAATCATGTGTAAAACCATGGTAACAGATTGTGAATCGGTGTCCCTTTTTCACTATTCACGAAAGAGAGATACTTTTTGTAGACAATAACTAATAGTACTACTTTAGTTTTACACTCAGTGTGGGTCACGTAAAAATGGTGGACATTTATTAAAGAAACAAAATGAATAATGATAAAATACATTTTATTCTCGTGGATGATCAATCTATCGCAAAAATCGTACGTCTGCTACTGAAAATAAAGCAAACATTCAGTACAGGTGCACCGTAAAGTCTCATTTACGACATAAAATGGCCGACCTAACCACAAACGTCAACGTTTCCAGACTCGAAGCAGGAAATTAAACCCCCGTCTGTCGACCAACTACTTGCTATTGACAGTAACAAAACGACCGACGCTTCCCCCACATTAAGGGTGAGCCACAAACAAATAAACAAAGATAAAATCTTTAGTTACGGATCAATAATTACACGAGTAAAAGGCAAGATATCTTTTACGTACCCAGTGAAAAAGGGAATCTGGTATGGAACGATTCAAAGGAAAATTTATTGTAATACACATCTCTAGGGAATAAGTACAGTCCACAGCAAAAGTAGATGATCAAAATGATAAATTCAATACTAATGAACGGAGTTCGCATCAGAACTATGTGGCGTCAAAGTGATTCAAAAGAATGTGTGTGACAATCACATACTTCTAGTACCTAAATAAACTAGTAATAAATTATATAAATTATTGTTAGTAAATTAGTATAGAATTTCTGATTTTGATCATCTACTTTTGCTGTTGACTGTACTGTAAGGACCAGGAGAGGCTATCAACTACTATTGATACTATTATACTTCCGATAACTTAGTATATTGGTATAATTCTCAAATATATTCTTTAATATTTTATCTTTTACACTCAACCTAGGCTGTCAGTCTACACCACACGTCGTCAGACGTGAAGTTCCCTTATTCTAAAAGAATGTTCATCTCATAACCATCTTCTTATTTGCTAGCTTTTGCTGTCCCACTCCTGGGCAAAGGCCTCCCTCCATTCCCTTAATTTCTCTCGAAGCCATCCAAGGCGTCCAGCCATCTCATCTCCTCGGTCTACCGCGACCCCGCTTGACTGTGTCAGGGCTACAGAACTGCGATATGCGAAC
This sequence comes from Charanyca ferruginea, assembly GCA_947361185.1. Taxonomy (NCBI): domain Eukaryota; kingdom Metazoa; phylum Arthropoda; class Insecta; order Lepidoptera; family Noctuidae; genus Charanyca; species Charanyca ferruginea. Next base: position 8,326,267 of record OX376077.1, on the reverse strand, counting down.
CCACAGCTTAGCCGGCATCCGGCAGAAATGCCCCGCCTAGTCCCATTTCAGTTTAACGGCTTTTTGACCTCCGTCGACAATTTGCGTTCTGGAGCGCAGTATGATGTTTCATATGTGGTCTGTAAGTTTAACATTAAGTATGCTGCGCTCCATCGCTCGTTGACAAACCTTGAGTTTGGACTTCTGGATGTTCGTCAAAGACCAAGTCTGTGCACGATAAGTCAAGAGGGGAGAATGCAGATGTCCACTAGCTTGCGTTTTAAGGGGATAGGTAGTCCTTAAATAGCTTTTTCATGGACCAGTAGCTCTTTCAGGCATTATGCGCGCTTTAGTCAACTTCCTTATCTTGCCTTGCCTGGAAGGAGACCACTTGGCCCAAGTAGCTGGATATAGTGCAATCTCTCTCCATCTATATGCACGTTAATGTTTGTTTGTGAATGTTTGTTTTGTTTGTTTAACTGCCTCGTTGGTCTCGTGGTCGCAAGCGCGACTGCTGATCGTGGGGTCCTGGGTTCGATTCCTAGGTCGGGCGAAGTGATATTTGGTTTTTCTATAAAGAATTTCTCAGTAACCGCCCGGAGTTTGGAAGTTGGCGGTGTAACACCCCCGTGCCTCGGAAAGCACGTAAAGCCGTTGGTCCTGCGCCTGATCTCTCTCCGGTCGTGTCGGATTGTCGTCCCACCGGACTATGAGAGTGAGGGAAGAGGGAGTGCACCTGTGTTTGCGCACACACTTGTGCACTATAATATCTTCTGCGTACTTGGCTGATCTCCATTGAGATTGGCCGCCGTGACCGAAATTCGGTCGGAAGATTACTTACTTACAATGTTTGAGCTGTTGGCCATGAGCTTAGTCTTTGACATGTTCATCTTCAGTCCAATATCAAGGCTTGCATTGCTTCTTTTCTTTACATAGTAAGTATAAAACATAGTCGTTTTCGCTGTATGTAGGTACGCTTAGATCTTTTAAGCTACGTAACGGATTTGAATACGGATTTCATCAATAGATAGAGTGATTCAACAGGAAGGTTTTTAAGTATAGTTTGATCAAGTACTGCAGTAACTAAATAAAACATGGTTGTATCCAGCTAAGTTACTGTTATTACAGTACCAACACTAATATTGTACTTAGTGCAGGGCTTTGGAGGACGTCTATCACTTGTTGATGGAATGTGTAAAAACTATATCTGGGAGAGAGGCTCTGATTAATCGGTTAAATATAAGTTAGATAGATGTACCTAGGTATTTTTCAAAATACTTTATCAGCGCCTGTGTCAAAAGCAGCCATTTACGTTTACAAAATAGTTACTGTTTACAGTTTTGGATACTTAAGTACATGTTTATGTTACAATTGTGGTGGTATGGTCTTGCTATGTGACTACAGAATCAGATAAAAAAAAACTAAAATATACAATATTCCATATTTAAAACAATTGGTAAATATTAACTTACATACATGTATGTAGGTTGGTACCGTTGAATCAACAGGATATCCGTATTATGTTTCTCACCTCTAAATTGCACGACCCTTAGAGGTACTCGTACGTACTGTAACCTTTACGGCTTCCGTAACATACCCTTGATTCTCAGAATTTATTATTAAATTATACCTTTGCATGAAACTTTCGCCATAAAATTTTTACGTTCGCAATTTTAAGGCTTTGGACCGTTGTAGGTACTAAATATTACGTTAAATTATTGTATAATAGAGTAAAGCCGTGTGGCCGCGAATAGCACCACCCCATTTCTACCCGTGGGTGTCTTAAAAGGCGACGGAGGGATATTGACCAAAGGACCAGAGAATGGGCAGCAGCGTCCTTCTGAGTACCATTACACCTACTGCGATCGCCAACATGCATTGGCCAAGCATGGCGATTATGGCTGAACCCCCCCTTGGGGGAGACCTATGCCCAGCAGTGGGCGTCTAAAGGTTGATGAAGAAGTGAAGTGAAGAGAAAACCAGATGGTTCCTTCAGCTACTAAGATTCGGGAGCTCGGGATTTGCTTGACGCATGATCCGCACCCCCGAACAGCAGGTAACCATTAAATGTTTGGCAAGATAGTCGACGCAAGGAAAAAAGCATTGAATAGAATTCAATGAATACGAAACAATTATTGGTGATGATGATGATATTAAATTTAACATTTTGACCGCCACGTCATAAAGCAAAAACGTGCCTTTGACTCCAAGCTACGAATTACGTATAGAAGTCTGTCATGTAGTTGACACCGTGGCGTGTTGGGCACATTTTGATTTGTCATATATACATGACTGTGGCAGGCAAACCATTCATTAAACATTCAATCAGCTAGCATTTTGCCCTCGACCTTGCCCGCGTGAGTTGTCTACGGATCTTTAATTTGAATAGTAAAATATAGCTTATATCTCTCAGGGATAACGTAACTTCTTATTTATTTATTTACGTTATTGGTGAAAGAATAGGGTATTTTACCAAAAATATCGAATTAATCCGTCAGATTATCGAAAAAGATGGGATACGTATTTTTTGTTTTATCAAATCAATAAAAACTGACGAAGATAAAACGCATCAAAGATTATGTTGAGTTCGTGACGTCACTTCGCCAGTAAAAGTGTACTGGCATAGTGTGTCACACGAGTTTTCGACGTACCGTATAGTCTTCATTTTTTGTTTACGTGAAAAAAGAAAAAACACGTGTCCAATATTTTTTTGTACTCAATCTGATGGACTAATTAGATTTTTTTTTCTGTCAATTTAGTTCAACTCGCTGACACGCTCGCAAGGGTGGCGTTAGTGTAAATTAGAATTATCAACCGAGTTTTTAGAATGCCAATCAAGAAACTCACAGCGGATTCAGATTCGAAGTTCAGAATGAGTTCTTACAGAATCACACCCCAGTACAGGCTAAATATAATGATAATAAAGTATTTAGGTATTGAGTTTGTCCGATACAAAAAGTAATATGTTTTCTCTTTATAATATTAGTTGAGATTCAATTTAATAAAACGATTTGATCAATACGCATTTAAAAAAAAGCGGCCAAGTGCGACTCGGACTCGCCCATGAAGGGTTCCGTAGCAGCAAGTAACATAATAATATAATAATATACAGTACGGTCAACGTAACTTCAGACGCGCCAAGTTACGTTGACCGTATTGTAAAAGTTTTTTTATTTTTATATTTGAGTTGATTGAATGAAAGGTAAATTGCGGTTTACGATTTATAATGTATAAAAAAAAACTACTTACTAGATCTCGTTCAAACCAATTTTCGGTGGAAGTTTACATGGTAATATACAGACGGCAGCAGGTCAACCTACCCGAAACTGTCACATTTTCCCAATCAATCTTGAACCTTATTCTTTAACCATAAAGTTGAAAATAGATTTAAGAAATGTGACAGATTGTAGTAGCTTGATGTGCTGGCGTCTGTACATTATATATATTTTTTAGTTTTATCATTCTCTTATTTTAAAAGTTACAGGGGGGGCACACATTTTACCACTTTGGAAGTGTCTCTCGCGCAAACTATTCATTTTTGAAGACCTATTCATAGATACCCCACATGTATGGGTTTGATGAAAAAAAGTTTTAAACAGTTCTAAGTATGAAGAACCCCCAAAATTTATTGTTTTTTTTTCTGTTTTTGTGTGAAAATCTTAATGCGGTTCACAGAATACATCTACTTACTAAGTTTCAACAGTATAGTTCTTATAGTTTCGGAAAAAAGTGGCTGTGACATAAGGGTTATCACACATCTATAAGGGTTCCGTTTTTTACCATTTGGCTACGGAACCCAAAAAAATAGGCCCAAATAGATCTTTATCTTTACATAGTATAAAACAAAGTCGCTGCCGCTTTCTGTACGCATAGATTTTTTAAACTCCGCAGCGGATGTTAATGCAGTTTTCAGCAATAGATAGAGTGATTCAAGAGAAAGGTTTAAACGTATAGCTTGATGTACTATCGTGGACACACCCGCCTGACCACCACTATGTTCACTTTTGCTTGCACTCAAAAGATGGAAGCGCTCTCTAGCCCGCCCCGTTGATTTCACAGGCGCCGAGGGAAATTTTTTTAACTGAGCAGGCGGAAAAGTCCGCTATAGTACATTGCACCCGTGCAAAGTCGGGGCGAGTCGCTACTTCAATTATAAAGAGTACATTCTATTTCCTTCGTGAAAACTACTGTAATGGACAATTTTAGTACCTATCTATTGTTTAAACTCAACTCAACATTTCAACGGAAAAGCAATCTCATTTCATCTTCAAGAGAGTTGAAGATGATAAAAGGCTTTCCGTAAATACCAAGATTCAAGTTTTCTATAGTCCTTGTACAACACTTTATGAGTGATTTGTCAAGCCCAGTCTCTGACGTCATCGCGTCAAGTGCGCGTGTATTCAATGACGTCATCTTAGGAGAAATGGTTCTTAGAATGAGGCAAGGGTTTGCTGATATCCTATCACTATACCCATTATGTATGATTGCGAGTGTATGGCATTGTCTATAATATTATTATTATGGAGACTTATAATAATGTTCTACGTTTGTTAGTGAGCAACGTAGAATACTGATCAGAAAGAAATGGACGACGTTAAAGAATACTTGGGTATTGTCTGTTCTTGCTTTTGATATTTCTTGCTCTCTCAAAGCATCTTTTGAGGCGGCTACAATACGAACTTAAGATCGAAAACAGGAGTACTCTATTGTGCTTTTATTCTTTGCTTTTGAGCCAGACTTATACACAACTTCTTTGCCATCTCTATTGTTGCATTAGGGCTAGCATCCACTGGCGGCACGGCAAGGGATATTTAAGAAACGCAGCATGATGCACCTTAAATTTATGAAGTTATAGTTGAAATTTCAAAAATAATCATAAAATAGCTGTACTTAACTACTTATAAAATCAAATGCTATACGTTGTCATGTCAGTACGCGTTTGAAATTTCACCTATAATGTCATAGTGTTAAGGTGTATTATGTCTCGTCACATAAAAATGCAATGGCGAGCCGTTCCGTTAGTCGGCGCAGATCCTTAGTGGGTCTTGTTGAGGATCTACTTGACGTTCGTCCTTTGTAACACACAAGGAGCATATAATGAAAGTGGAGAGAACACGTCAAAGAATCAGGTGTACCTCTCTTTTGCGTCAGGTATTGCCGTCTCTTTCTAGTAACAGCATTTTCTGGAGACAGCATTACCTTGCGCAAAAGAGAGGTACGCTTCATTGTCTCCGAAATAGGTTTCATTTTCGACTAGCCAGCGAATTCATCCGCGTGATGGTCGAGTATTAGCGGGGTCTCTCTTTTCGGAGGACCCTATTTGTTTTCTAAAATAAAAGTATTTATTTAATCTCTTATTCTAATATTTATTATATCTGCTAGTGAAAGTCCCGTCAAAATCGGTCCAACTGTTTCAGAGATTAGCCAAAACAAACAGGCAGACAGACAGATAAAAATTCTAAAAATTGTTTATTTTTTATATAAGTAGGTACCTACCGCTTAGACAGACTCTTCAATTTTATTTATTTGTATAGATAGCACTCATAAACTTTTTTGAATTTTAATTATTCTATTTCTCTTTGCAGGTGGTCGACATCATGAAGACAAATGTTGAGAAAGTGCTGGAGCGAGATCAAAAACTCTCAGAACTTGATGATAGAGCAGGTAACCATTTTTTTATATTTTTTTGTTTCGTGGGGAATTCCTCATGGGTATTGGGTTTAATATCAGATTCTTACGAACTAAAACCAGAGACAAAACAGACTTTGCCGTGTGGTGCCGGCCGCGAATAGTACCACCCCATTTCTACCCGTGGGTGTCGTAGAAAGCGACAGAGGGATATTGACCTGAGGATGGGCAGCAGCGTCCTTCTGAGTACTATAACTACTGCGATCGCCAGCATCCCCCCCAGAACCCCTCTTGAGGGAGACCATGCCCAGCAGTGGGCGTCTTAAGGTTGATGAAGAAGTGAAGTGAAGAGAAAACCAGATGGTTCCTTCTGCTACTAAGATTCGGGAGCTCGGGATTTGCTTGACGCATGATCCGTACCCCCGAACAGCAGGTAACCATGAAATGTTTGGCAAGATAGTCGACGCAAGGAAAGAAAGCATTGAATGAATATAATTCAATGAATATTGGCAATAAACAATAATTTTCGTTACAGATGCACTGCAGCAGGGCGCATCTCAGTTTGAACAACAAGCTGGTAAACTCAAAAGCAAATTCTGGCTGCAAAATTTAAAGGTTAGCACTTATTTGGCTTAACTGTTGAAAGGATAATTGAAACTGGCATTTTATAGCGGAAAATTCTTCAAAGGGATTCAAAATAATCTTCTTTAGAGTTTTTAAAAGTAACTTGTTTCAGAGGGGTTTAACACAAATTTATTTTCAGAGGTTAAAAATGAATATAGTCTTCTTTGGAACAATTAAAGTAATTTTTCTTTATGGAAGTTAAACTAAAAGTTTTATTAAGATACCTGAAACGATTTTTCAATCATTGGATAAATAAATAGCAGCACTAGCGTGCCCAGTGGTCAAAATTAGGGCAAGCCCGACAGATTTAAAAATAAAAAACCGATAAATTTTCAAATCCTATTCGAAAAAAAACAACACTAAAACAAATTACAAAAAAAAGAAAATACTTCAATTTTCTTTTTGTGTTTTTTTTTGTTGTCCGCTATAAACAGCAAGCCGGGCTTTTTGGCTTTAATGGAAGGCACGCCACTGTGACAGCTGTTGTAAAGAAAATATGACGAACTGTCAAAAGTGTTTTTCAAATTGACTTATTCGACTCTGAAACACGACTGAAGAACCTCTCTGTAACAAACGGACAAAAACCGATCTTATAAGGTTTTTCCTTAACGGAATTCTGAGTTATTAATAATATTATGATAAATCTTTCAGATGATGATAATTGCAGCTGTTATTGGTATTATCATCTTGGCTCTAATCATCGGTAAGTAAATACAATTCAACAAAATCGATACACATATTAGTAACATCTCTATTTTGTTACACATTGTATTATTATGTTTTTAGACTAACCATGCCATTATTTTTTCCACATTTTCAGCCAACTTTGTGTGAACAAGTTTCGGTAACCGAAGTTTAATTTAGAAGTTACTTGTTATAATGTTAATGAATACTTAGTATAAAACGTATGTTGTTCATTTTTAATTACGTTACTGGTACTAAGCCTATTTTGGTAAGTGGGCAAGACGTATCGTTTGTCGTTGTTGATGATATCAGTGTTGGCTTTGTCTGTTCTATTGTCACTTCGTAAATCTGTCTCTATCGAAGAATGTTTCATGCCGTTTCGACATCTTCTAGTTCATATTATAAGTTTGCATTCACATCGACGGTAACATCTCTGAGACAAGTACTTACTTCAAATCAAGTCGTCTCAACTCTTTCTTTTTCAAACACTAATTCTAAATCTCTAAAAGATTATTTTAAGTTATACCTTTAGATATCTGTTTTCTATTAGTAAAGTGATGTTTGTTTTAATTAGTACCTATATACCTGATGTGAATAGTAACTTATATTATTACGACTTTGAAGTTCAGCTTTATTTTGCAAATGTGTTTACTCTTGTGTCTGGGATTGCTCTTGTGATTTAATTATATCTTTAAAACAACATTATGCAAAGACTTAATGAAGAATTAGAAACTAGATCTTAAATTGCTTGATATAAAACGTTATTCTACTTTTATCCAAGAATGCGATGCTTGTCCCAGGTTTACCCCCAATTTAGTTTTGCTTTACTTAAAATATGCGTTAAAAATTTAAATATTATTTCAATGGACGAAACATATAAATCGATATATCAGAAGGGACACGCTTTAAAATTAAATAAATCTAAAAGAAAAGCTTGAAACAAAACATATCGTTATTGCTAATTGGTGCTTTTGATGCTTTAAGCAATGTGAATAATAATACGGTGTTGCAAGCCACGCTACATGTAAAATCGATGCAAGAATAAAAAAAATGTAAATTAAATAAATATAGTTCAACCGTATTTGGGTTCTCTCAAGGAAGAAAAACATCAAATATTGACAAAGCATAGTTTTAATAAAAATTATATTAATTGGACTACTGAAGTTAGAATGTTTAACATTTATAATTATCTATCTAGATCCCGTTTATCAAATCATAGATGAAATAAACCATTATCAAAAATATTTCATCATGGATCATAAAATTATTTATATGACGAAAAGAACTAAAAAGATTAAATCACAAAATAATTTTGATTCTATTGTGTCGTCTTTTTGATAACAACTCACTAATTTATTGCACAAAGATTTAATGAACATACAATACATATTGTGAATTCGTCTCGTGCTGCTACAATTATTTTGATTTTTAATGTGATTATTAAAATTGTTTTAATATTTTCTAGGTCTGTAAACCACCTATATGAAGGATTGAGGCTGAGGTATGGAATAATAACAGGTACATACTTTGTTTTTCCATTGAAGTTAGTTATGCACCTTAAAGACGGTTTAGAGTACCTATACAAAATATTTGACGTAACCGTCTGGGCATGGATGTCTGAAGATAAATTGTTTACATAAGAAATAGATACAATTAATACCTATTGCTAAGTCAAAACCAATTATAATACCTAGCTACACGGTAAAATAAAATCATATAATTTAATTTTTCAGGAAACATGATATCTCAGCTGCCGTACCCAACATCAGCAAAGAACTTTGAAACAACATTTTTTTTTTGTAGAAATTAGTATTGTTATTGAATGTCCTCTGGATAATATCACCAAAATATATCCGATGTTTTGCCTACTAAATATCAACTATTTAAACTATCAAAACTTTTTGTAAATGTCGAAATCACGCGTCCTTGACATGATTTCTTTTATATCACTAATGAATGCTCTGTTTAATACGAAATAATATAGTATTTTTAGATGATCTTTCTTTGTTATAAATTTTACCACAGAAATTAATATTTGCTATTAGATAAGATTTATCAAAAATACAGTAAACTCTTGAATATTTTTACTTTTTGGAAAATAGGCTGTTTCTAACAAATGCAAAGGTATTGTTTCCATTTGGACCAAATTTCTTGAGCATTTATTTGGGGTTATTTCTTTTTGTACTTTTTTTAAACGTTTAAATTGTTGAACTTTGATAATATCTACTGTCTACCTATACAAATATGTTTATCTGCTTGTAAATCCTACCACTTTATAGGTGTTATATGAATAGATATTTACACTTTATAAATATCAGTCCGTTTTTAAAATGGACTATCGTTTGGGCTGGTTTCTGTACTTATTCAAAGTTCCAATAACTACCATTTTGATAGCATAGCGCGTATTGGGCCCATGTTAGCACCACAACGTTAGTAAATTATTTATGTAATATGTTTTAATCGCTTTTATAGCTGTAATCTATAACCGTGATCTCTATTTGAAACGAAAAATTTGTACTTAATCAAATTGTTGTTTGTTTAAGTAAAATTAAATTAGAGTATATTAAGGACTTGTGCTATCTTGCGTTTTTACATAAATTGTAATCGTAACTGGCCAATATTTAAAAAAAAATATAATCTATCCTGTGTAACAACAGCAATTAATAATGCATTATCTTTTTACTGTGTGTGTATTAATGTATGTAAAAACAGCTTTGTAGTTAGAAATTGTAAAAAATCACAATAGGTAATTAGATGTTTCAAATAAATAGCCACTCATTAGATATATTAATCATGGCTTGTCTACATTTGGTTGGGGTTCGCATACCGTGTACATTTCATCGTAATATATCATTTTACTTAACACTGTAAACTGCACTGCACCATCGCGTCTGCGGTAACGACTATTATAATTACCATGTACTATATAAAACATGAAAACGCGAGTATCGACCAAATGTAGCTGTGCCTTTACATTAACGATATAGAATACTAGTGTTGGGAAGATTGGCCAGTACCTATTAAATAAATATAGGGTGGAAATATGGGATTAACATTATCATAAAATCGGTTCTCCGTATACATAGGTAATATATTCATATCATGTATGGAGACCGATTTTAATAAAAAAGTACGTAAGTTGCACATCGTTATTGTTGACAGTCTCGTTAGGGGGAGAAATTAGATTGTAATGTATAAGTATGACGTCACAATTTTGAAACACAATACTTTGATCTTGCAACACTAACACGCGGGGATTTTTGTGCGCTGTCTTGCCACGAACGAAAAGCATTAAGTTTTTCAAATCAATTAAGTCATTTCCAAAGTAGTATAAGCTTCATCTTTCTACTACCTACTCATCTGAACGCCTAAAATGCCTAGAATTTCTAGAACTAATGTAAATAATTTTCTTAAAATAGGACCACCTTTATTGATGGCGTAATATTTTTTTATCTACTTATATCTTCTTGAGAGAACTTCGTAGGTACCTTCAAACATTCTCACAGGGTAAATAAGGAATCTGAGGGTAAAGCTGATTACTTATTACCCTTCACGTAGGTACTTATGTAGGTAATTGTATTGTGTTTCAATAATTATGGCACCAATAACAATCACTGTAAGGTAAAATGATAACACACCAGAAGTATGTTATGGGATTAGATAATAAATTGGCCGTTACTTATAGCGTTGTTTACTAAATTATGACGTCATCGCGTCACTAGTCAATGTCGCAATGCTAAATATTTTAAACAACATTGTAGGTAAGCCATAGCTATAAGCATTGTCATGAGTATAATTAAACGAAATAAAAATGTTGTAACTGAAAACTTGTCTTTTTTGAAAATTTATCACGCTTTTCCACAAGATGTATTCTTGTACTTAGGAAAAGGTATGTATGAAGTATGAACAGGCTGATGCTGCATGATAAATCCAATTCTGCAAAAATTGGTTTTCCAAATAAAGGAACCAATATTTTAAGCCTTCGCTCCATAGGTTGTATCTTGAGATTGATGTGTGGAATGACCGGAATGGATAAGGTGACGAATGAGTTTATTAGATAAGGTTTTAATGTAACACCAGTGACAGAACCGTTCGAAAGGGAATCGTTTCTTTGGTATGGACATGGGAAGAGGAGGGATGAAATGCATGGGACTAAAAGAGTTATAATTATACGGGAAGGTTGCGATCATTGGACTAGCTCTTTCATTGGACCACCAAGATATTTCTAAAACTGTGCAAGCTAGCAATACCCAAACTAATGGAAACGAGTCCGTGGCGACTCAGTTACATGGGGTGAACCCCCCTCTTATCCTAGTGACGCTGCGATACGTAGTGAGGAGTGACCCGTGTGGTTGTGTTCGAGTAAAATCTAATAATTTTACTCAGGACAATTTGACGTACCTAAATCATTGTATTCATATTTGCCTGAGTGCAATGTTATAAAATATTGGAAAATTTAATTGTGATTCCTTTAGTGTTTTTCAAAGCTGTCTAATCATGACCATCTATAAGTATTTTATTATTAATTTATAACGAGTACATTGTTGCCATCAATGGACCTCCAAAAAGTTCCATCATTGGACCGGTTCAATCATAGCAACTTTTTATTGTATATTTTTTGGTATGGGATAGGGCCCGAGTATTTTGGTAATTATGAAATGAAATATACAATCAGAATGAGAATATACAATGAGAATGAACGGGCTTGTCAATTGTGCAGAACAAGCCAAGAAAAGTGCTGACTTTAAAAGTTGGAGCAAGTTAGAGTCATCACTAGTGGAGTAAGTGGTGTAACAAAAAAACCGTATATTGCGCCGTATGCTGGTTGAAATTCATCATTTTCAACTGTGTTTCAATTTCTTAATGGATTTGGATGATAAGGAAGTACCAAAAAGTGAAAAATAACTTTAAAACAGAACATACATGACTATTAGTTTTGGAAGTCGATGGCTTGGCTGTTCTATTTGTTGTTTTGTATTGCCACCGACTTTGCTGAGTATTGTTTTGTCGCTCCGTGTAAGTCATAATTTAGTAATAGGTATTGATAATTATAACTATACTCCATTTACAATAGCATTAGACAGAAGTTAAAAAAGGTTCTTTTTGATGCACACTTTGTAATAAAAGTACAATGTTAAAGTTTCGATAGACACCGAATTTTATTATAATCTATTTTCACAGTAGCTGTCGTGCCTATTTGTAACCATTTTTATAATTTATTTTCTAAAATTATGTGGCTTTCATTTAGATGTAAATTTAATTCCAATTTAAAATTACAGTGTCAATGCTAAAAACCTAACAGAAGCAGGGATGAACAATACCCGGACGTATTTCGTTTCACTATAATTCTATCAAATTTAAAATGTTACCTAATCTTTAAAAGACTTTTATTCTGTTTATATTATTATACGTCGATATTTACTATATAAGATTTATTTATCAAAATTATGTTAAAATAAATTTAATTAAAATTGTTTTAACTTATATCTGAAATAAAATGTTGTGAATTCCTGCTTCTATGAGCCTCTTTTTTCTAATGCTATTATAAATGGAGTATAGTTGCGTTGATTGGACTTCTAGAACAAATTTCTCGAAGTCCATTGATGGCAACCTGGTGGTTCAATGAAGGTGCCCATGGTCCAAAGAAGGCAACAGCCCAAGATTTCGTTTTCTTCGTTTATATCAAAAACTGTAAGCCTGAATTGTTGATGCGTTTAATTATTATAAATAAAGGTCCTATGAAATAGAAATGATAAACTTCTTTCATTTTGTCACTTTTTGAGATACGAGGTACGTAGCTAGTAAAGTTATGTGGTTCATTCTTTGTTTTTATTTTATTTTAGGAAAGCTTACGGACTAATGACATTATAATAACAATAATAATAAATAACTAAATTGCTAATTACATATTATGCCTCCACAGATAAATACAAAATGATTACGACCTCATCACAGTATATAGGTATATCATTATTTTCGCAGTATTGGCTAATTCGCGGGGGACGCTAAGTGCCTTGCGCGTCCAATATAACAACGTTTTCAGGATGATGTTGAAACTCCCCCGTTTCTGTAGTGCCTCGGGGATGTTTGCCCAGTCGCGAACAGATGGCTTCCATGCCATTATCAGGAAAAAGGTGGCATCGCTTGTGAGGAGGATTCGGGGGAGTAGCAACAGCATCCTGAAAGTCGTGGCTGAGGACCCGAGAGCTCCTGTGCTGAGACATCTCATGCGGAATCATTGTCCGCATGAAATGCCTCGTTAGTACATGACTCACTAATCGTGTTATTTATTCTTAGTTACTAATCCTAGTGTATAAGTTGTAGTAGGTATTTAAGGTGTGTACTAACAAAAAGTGGTTCCTATGTTGTCCCGAATAAAAACAATGTATTTATTATTATTATTAATTACCTTCAATCTTGATCAAAAAATGACTTTGAGAGCTTCCTTACTGTGCTTGCATTGGTGCAGATAAAGTCAATGCCATCTTCAAATGAAATTTCGTTAAAACTGCGACTAGCTCTCATAAAGTACGAATTACGCCTATAATTATACATTACTATGCTATCAATATGCTGATCGAAGAGTAGTTTGCTGTCTTGTATAACACCAAGATCCCTAATACTGTTGACTTTGTCTATATTGATGTTGCAAAGTTTGTATGTGGAATTTATTATTGACTTCTGGTGTCAACATTTTGAATCATTCAATTCAAGTCTGTTACGCCTACAGTATTCTTCGAATCCATACAAATCAGCTTGCAACTGGTGTATCAGTTATGCTTCGGATAGTTTTAAGAACGTTCATATCATCACCATCAGCATAAAAATAAAATATAAGAAGTTTTAAAACAGTGTTTTACGTCAGCAATAAAGAGTGTAAACAATAGGGATCCCAAAATTGAACTCCAAAGGGGATAGAATTCCAACCAAATGTGTACCCCTGAAGCACCACAGCCTGAATTCTGTTGTCCATATAAGAGGAAAACCAACGACACAAGTCTCCATGTATTCCGGCTTTTAGGAGTTTCTCAAAAAGCAGTCGATGGCAATACGATCGAAGCATTTACTATAATCAGTACCTTTAAATAACGTCAACTTGTGTACGCTGTTCGAGCGTACGTGAGCGTGAGTGTTCGTTGATCGGAAGGTATGGACCTTCCGATATGAATTCATCGGACAGGATTAAGTTAGATGTAGTGGAACGCTTCCTGATAAAGCCATGTTGTTCATCACCAAAGTTGCATTTCATAGCAGCGTATACGTCAGTGAATACAATGCGTTTGAGAATTTTGGAGAACAGACATATTTTAGATATTGGTCGATAATTAGCGATATCTGACTATTACCTTTTTTTAAAACTGGAGTAACGAACGCCGATTTCGAAATTTTCGGAACTATACCTACCTTCTGAGAGTGAGCGCCTGAAAATACACAGTGGCACAACTAGGCTGTCAGCACAATTCACAATAAATACCGGAGGCAATGATATTATATTAAAATCATTGACCGGAGGCATAAGATCAGAACCGCCAGATTTGGGGAGGTCCAAGGTCTTTAATAATTCTAGAACCTGCGAATGTAAAACACTAATCGAGCTGATGCATGAGACACTACCTTCGACGATAACGCCAACAGAAGTAGCGGGCACAGCATGGGGTTCCTGGAAAGTTGAGTGGAAATAGGTAGCAAATAAATAGCTGATCTCCCCACCGCACCCACCTGTACCTACTCGCGGGTCTATCACTATAGTGCATTACCTTCGGAAAACTACCGGAGTTTCTTTTGATCTTGACATACGACCATAAAAAAATTGGGTTTTTAGCGATCGACGATTCAACTATAGCCATATATTTATTGAAACAAGCTCATAGCAACCTTCGCCTAAATGTGGATGGATGGAAAGTAAGACCAGAGAAAATATGAATTAATTGTATGAAGAATGATAGCATAATACCTAGTTGACAGAACGAAATTGAAGAAGATAACGTGTTGCGCCTACCCCAAGTAACATGGGATAAGTAGGTCGATTCTGTAAAATTCAAACAACAACTCGTATCTCACATCGCTATTCACTCTTAATTCGCTTAAGGTTCAAAATGACCTTGATATATTTGACACTTTGAATCGGGTACGAATGCGAAGTGAGCGTCGAAGTGACGGGGAAATTACCTTACAGAATGCCACTTCTTAAGTCATCTCATAGGTACTTTATCTGTCAAAATCTCCCTGTCAATTTAGTTCAACTCGCTGACACGCTCGCAAGGGTGGCGCTAGTGTAAATTCAAATTATCAACCGAGTTTTTGAAATGCCAATCAAGAAACTCACAGCGGATTCAGATTCGAAGTTTAGAATGAGGTCTTACAGAATCACACCCAAGGATAGAATGATGATGATGTCCAATTATTTTCCAACCAATGAAGTTATATTCCACCCTTGCGATGACTCGAAATAGTCGCAGTTTCCGTCTACCGAATTCAGTTGTGTGTCCCGATCTCGACATGATAATTTCGCCAAATAGATAGGTACCTACTCAGTTAATTCTTGGACATAGGTTCTTTACCAGTAATTTGGAAAACGAAGGGTTCAATATTGTATTATAAAAGCGAAAGGTAACTGACTGGATAAACACAAAATTGCGAAAACTATTTGACCTAAGTATGAAGCTGCTTGGCAGGGTGGTAGGTTAATAGATAGGAAACGTCAGCCTAAGAACGCATTTGATTTAAACTCCGACGAGGGCAAAAGCTAGTCATTATAATCCAAACATAAAAAATAAAAGTGTATGTGGTATAATAATTATGTATGTACTTGGTGTAGGTATATACCAAGTACGGGTGCGTCTCACATCATATAAAGTTATTTGTTATATTTTCAGTTCAATAACGATCATAAGATATAATAAACGTGAGATAACCCAACTGTTGGTATAATTTCTTTACTTACAACATTTATATAAGTAGGTACTCTAAAACTTATTTCGTATAATGTTATTGAATATAAAGTTTATTTAATAGAAAATCGTTTCAAATTATGTTTTGAAATTATGATTTACACCCCGATTCAGAGCAATCCGACTCGGAAAGGTTAGGTAAAAACGGGATCCCTTCTTTTCGCATAATGTTCTTTTTCCTAATATACTTTGGCATAACCAGTTTGGCACAATTTGTTTTGCCATTATAATACTTTGCCATACATTTTTTTGTCATTATCTTGAAAGCTAATTAATTTTGTCATAATGTTACTAGGTATAATGTGCAAATGTACTGCGCGATGCTTGAGTATTGTTTTGAAAATTCAATATGTTGTGCTTCAAAAGTTAGTGACAGAAACGAATCGGTACAAAACCGACTCCACGTAGTCTTGTCTGCCCTACTCCTAGAGTGTAATCTAAGCCCGCGTAGGCGCGGAGGTGCGAGGCGGCCCGCAAGCTGAGGAGCAGGTGGTTTTAACGCTCGCCGCTGTGGCTGAGGCTGGCCGGCGCAGCCGAAGCCGCGGTGGTGAGCGTAAAACACATCTGCGACGATAAGCTCGCGTGGGACCACCGAAGCCCCGCAGCGCCGGAGCCGTGACAGAAACCATGCCTGCTGCATGTTGCATGCTGCTTGCTTGTTTGCATGTTGCATCCTGCATGCTTGTTTGCATGTTGTGTGCTGCATGCTTGCTGCATGCTGCATGCCTCATGCGTGGTATATGCTCCATGCGTGGTGTATGCTTGTTTACGTGTTTGCATGCTTGCCTCATGCATGGTAAAAATACTTTTTTACATCCGCCACGGCAGCGGCCGCCGAGCGCCAGATCCCCTCTATCGTTGGTGAATCATTTGGTTTAGGTTTGAACTGTGACCAGCATAAGAAAATATTTTTAAAATCGTTTTCATATTTAAGTAGTGTATCCAGCTACAACTTATCAATAAGTATACTAAGTTATAATGTGTATTTATGCAATTTTGCTTTGCATTTTTAACTAGGCGTCTTTATCATATTAGACTAAATAAGTTTTATGTCTTTTGAGTGGTATATCAAACGATTTCATATTCAATGTATATTAAGCTTATAAAAATCAGTTATTTTAAAATTATATCAATCGATTATTATATTAACTGATCATTATAGGAAACAAAATTATAGAATCAGTTGTTATATCTTGTAAATATTAGAGATTTTGTAATTATTTTATATCATATATTACTTACCCACCAAGTACATACATATTTTACCACATACACTTTTATTTACTACAACAATTTACACAGACTAGATCCTACCGTAACAGATGCACAACAGTTCCAATAAATAAAATATTGGAGACAGCGACTCTGGTCTGATTGTTTAGGGGAAAATGCCGATCGATTGCCGCAGCCGCAGGCGACATAGGGAAGTGAAGGAATTGCAGAACTCAGAAGTGGTACTAACGTCGTGTATTATTTTCCCGCTATCATTAGTCCGACTTTTAGTTTTCCTAATTATGAGAAGTTGTTATTTCCGTAGAGTGTTTGATAAATAAACAAAAAAGGATTCTATGCATAATATACAATGTTCTTGGTTCTAATATAAGGGATTCTACTTATTTTTTTTCATTTTCACAAACCTTCTTTGACACTCGACACAATCGTACAGTTACCAGGCTAAAAAAAGTACTGTCAATTGGACAGCTGTCATTAATGTCATTACCTGCTGATAAAGTCTTAAGTCATTGTCAAGTCTGAAGTCAATATTGTCATTTCATTTATTGATTGATAAGTTGTCGAGTGGCAAGAAAACATTTGTTTATCTATTTATATTATAAAATAATACTGTTAAACATTACATTTAATTAACGTTTTCTAAATAAACAACCCGATCTTCCATTACTTAAAGTTAAGTTTTAAATTCTGTTCTTTAACATTAAAAATATTGTGAAGGATTTCACAATATTATTACACCGACTGATACTAAGGTAGGTTGTCTAATCTACAAATATTATTGACAACGAGTACATAATCCTCACAAATTTAAGTTGCTTTTTCGACATCTAAACATTACCTTTTTAAATTTTACAGTCATAGTAAGCTATGATTGAGTTACCTCGGATAACAAGAGCCCTAAGGGCACACACACAACTCGACAAGCCACGATGTTTGAAACCAATTGTAGATCCGACAAAACCGGTGCACGTGAAGAAGAAGAATTTACAAAGGTAACAAACACATTATTGTAATTGTATCATTAAAAAACACTTTATTTTGTGATTAGGTAACTTTATGTAAATTACTTGAAGATAAAATTCGTCTACATGAATTTTCATAAGGATCCCTAATTATTTGATAATAAATTAAAGCCTGTAGCACTCAGGGCTAATGTAGCTTCCTATTGGTGATAGATTTTCTTAGGTTGGAGGAGTCATTTTCGTGATTACCACCTACATCCAAACTAATAAAAGTTTACCACTTTAACTTTAGTTGATTAATAAATAAATATTCAAAAATATTTATTACAATCTACTTACATGCTTCCCTAATAGAAGTAATGTTTACATCAAATTCTTAGCATTAATTCATTTTAAATAAATATACATCATCAGAAACCATAATATACTTGACTTATATGGAAACTGGATTACTAATTTAATAAAAAATATCTATCACAGCTATATCTCAATGGAATGAAAAATTAAAAAATACTATTATTTTCAGGTTCAAATCATATACAGACATTTACAACTATGTGAAGCAGAATGAGCCAAATTCAGCCGAAATACTAAAACTCTTTCCTCAATTAAAAGATGCCTGCAAACTCCTCACAGGAGACCAGTCAGATGAAATGATAGAAGATGCCACTGTTCTTAGCCTTAGAATGTTTCTTGACCAAGACATTGTGATGCTAAAGCATCTGTCACAGTTACGGCAAACATTTGGAACTGTTACGTCTGCAACCGCTAATAAAATCTGTGGGGTATGTTTTTCTTGCTGTTTTATAGTGCTTTATCTTCAGATTTTATTTATTATTTATTTACACTTCATGCACAAAGGTACAAAGGCGGACTTAATGCCTTATGTACAGTGATGGGTAGAGAGAGATGTTTGTAAAGATAACTAATAACATAGTTAACTATGTTTCATACCTTAAGCTAAGTGCAATTGGTTAGTTTTTCACATATAATATACTAGCAACCCGACCCGGCTTCGCATGGGCCTATAGCCTTCCTCGATAAATGGACTATCCAAAACAAAAAGAATTTTTCAATTCAAACCAGTAGATCCTGAGATTAGCACGTTCAACCAAACTAACAAACAAACAAACTCTTCAGCTTTATAATATTAAGTATAGATATACAGGGTGCCAGAGTTCATCTAAAACACTCTTTTGTTGTAATGCTACTTATTGTTTATATAATGTGTTTTTGTACTACTGAAATGAATAAAAAGCTTTTTTATTTTATATTCTACAAGTTACAGTGATTGTGGAATAGCATAGTGGGCTTGTCCCATTTAAAACATTCCTGAGCAACCTCATTTTACTATTTATTCTTGGGATAGTCTAACATCTATCAAAATAAAACAAACACATACTATTTACAAACTTCCACCAGTAAATGATGTGACCTTTGACTCAGAATGTTGTAATTTTATTTTACAGATAGTCACACAAATATCAGAGCAGCTAAATGACGACACTAAAGACTACATAAAGACTGAAGAAGTTGAGTCCAATAAAGAGAACATCAAACTATGGGGCGAGCACATTCAATGTCACTTCATACCGTACAAACCTACCAAGAAACCGCTAGCTAAATTGACGAGCAAGCCGGCAACCGCTAGTGCCTTTGTTACAGACTTTTCTATGAAGTATAATAGTGAGAGTGCTGGTAAAGCTAGTGGTGGTCCGTCAAAAGTTCCTACAGCTGCAGCTCCTGAGTCTAAAGTAAGTATGATTTGAATGTCTCCATATAATTCAATCTTCAGACGAATAGCTAAAACAAAACAATACTACTCATCTCCAAGCTAAACACAGTTAAATGGAGTTTCTTCGTACCTCATGATCAGAATGTTTCTGCCATTCTGTTCTAATTTTTCGTTGTTTTCACCTTCGTAACCATGGGAATTACCTTCACTTAAAAAAAACTATGCCTATATAAAATACATACTGCTACAAAAGTGCCCACATTGATGCATCTTTTTTTGTGTTTTAACCTTTTTGGTCCCACTGCAAGGCAAAGGCCTCTTCTCATACAGAGAAGGCACGATCTTGATCGCTATGCTTGCTCAAGGTGGATTAGCGATTTCACATTTATATTTATTACATATTAATCAAGTTTTCTCACAATGTTTTCCTTCGCCATTTACTTTTAACCTTTCAAAAGGTTAAAATATAAAAAATTATACTTATAATTTACTTTTACAGTTCGGCAAAACCTGGCTAGAAACAAAAGTAAAAGCCCAGTACGAGAATACATCAGGCATATCAAGCACTGACATCCTCCAATCAATCATAACTTTGCTGAACTCTCCTCGGAGTAATGATGAAATGCAGAATGATTTGTTTGAGTTGCTTGGCTTTGATAAATTTGAGTTTATACTAGAAATATTGGAGCATAGAACGGATATTATTAATAGTTTGAAGGCACCACCACCAGGACCAACTTTGTCTGAAAGTGAGTATGGCATTCTGTTATACATAATCATACTAGCTTCTGCCCACGACAACGTCTGACGATCCTATATTATCCCAAGGGAACACAAGACCAGTATGTCTATTCTGTCACAATCTGTCAACGCATTTATAATATTAAGTAGATTAAAGTATGGATAGTAGGTATGGATTAGTATAGAAGTATGAATATGTACCTACTAATATGTACGGAACCCTCGGTGGGCGAGTCCGACTTGCACTTGTCCGGTTTTTAAATATTACTCTACAGACCGTTCCTGAGATAGCTGCGTGGTGCGGGAGGGGTGATAGATGTCACCAGTTGACGTATCAGTGAGCTCTTGCATCACATCACCACACTCCTCCTGCACCTCGTAGCTACCTCATGAAAGGTAGACTATAATTATATCTTAATATGTGGCTGCAAGGAATTAGCTGAAATTTGGCATAAATATCTTTTACATTATTTATCTCATTCATATCACCATCATATTAATCTAGGTGATGTGTTAAGCTAGTAAGAAAGAGGATGATTTGAAGATATGATGGTGATATAAATGAGATAAATAATGTAAAAGATATTTATGCCAAATTTCAGCTAATTCCGTGCAGCCGCATATTAAGACATAATTATAGTCTACCTTTCATTAGGTAGCTACGAGGTGCAGGAGGAGTGTGGTGATGTGATGCAAGAGCTCACTGATACATCAACTGGTGACATCTATCACCCCTCCCGCACCACGCAGCTATCTCAGGAACGGTCTGTAGTAAAGTACTATTAAAAAACCGGACAAGTGCGAGTCGGATTCGTCCACCTAGGGGTTCCGTACATATTAGTAGGTACATATCCATACTTCTATATACTAATCCATACCTACTATACATACTTTAATCTACTTAATATTATAAATGCGTTTTTTGCGACATAAACGGCCGTATCTTTTTTTCACGTTAACATAGAGGGTTGATTTTTTTACAGCATCAAGGGACCGTAGACTTGAGTATATGGTTTGATTTCAACTCGATACGTCCACGCGTTCCCGAGATAAAAATTCTTGACAGACAGACGGGCAACAAAGTGATCCTATAAGGGTTCCGTTTTTTCATTTTGAGGTACGGAACCCTAAAAAGTGTGCGTGTCATAAATAATTTTGGTAGAAGCCACACATTTAATGATAATGGTAGTTGTTTACCAAACTTTAATCTACAATAATATTATAATGCGAAAGTAATTCCAGTCTGTTTGTTATTTCACTTCATTACTGCAAAACCAGGCTATTGTTGTACAAAAATAATAAGTATGGTCACCAAAGCCGATAAGTTTGGATATAGCCACGAAGTATATAGCTGATGTTTAATGATGTATGTTTTTGAATTAAATTAAATGTAGATTAATAAGCTGTTTCTTCTCTATTTTTTTTTTATTTTATTCAAAAACATCCATTTTTTATAAGTAAATTTCAACTATAACCAATGACCCTGCTTTGGCGACTGTACATAGGCTTAATCCACGACTTCGTCTGCGTCTACGATATTCACGCGCACAAAGTCTGGTACAAAAGCTAGTTTAAAATACTGTTTTTACTTTTAAGTTCAAGCGATACTCCCTGAAAATAAAATGCCCCAGTACTTATGTCAAGTATCTGTGTTATCTGAACAAGAGAAGATGTTAGCCAAGCTGGTGAGGAAAGAAGAAAAGAAGGCGAAGAATAGGAAGAATGATGATGATGATGATGAACAGGAGATTAATATTGGGCAGATGAGGGCCAAAAGGTTTGTGGAACATCATCCTTGCTTCTTCATTCTGGCTCTCCACTCAACCAGATGCTGCTTTATTTATCTTATATGCTTAAGCTAAACATCTTTATTTTTTTTGTACAAATCCTGCCATGAATCTGATAAGAATGGATAAATGTGACATGACTTTTCAGGTTAGCAGAGTTGTCGAAACCAGTGGTACCATTTTCTACGACAAGGTCATCCAATAATGTGGACCCAATTCTACAGAAGATATCGTATTTCCAAACTAAAGTGCAATATCCTAATGTATACGATTCATCTATTGATTCTAAAAACTCTGCTGGTAAGAGAACTTTTGGTACTATTTGAAAATAGAATAATAATTATTTTTTTACTAGCATCTACCCGCGCCTTCATTCGCGTGAGGCTAAAAACTCACGAAGGTAACTAGAGAATCGTTCGGGCTGCGCGGCCTCGGCAGCTTGCGCCCACACGCAACGTTCGTTAAGAGCGCCCATGCCGTCATATTTCCCATACAAACGCTCGTACGCGATTACGGCGTTATAACAAATTATTTCCTAAATCGGTATCTTGTGGTTAAAATCTAGGTTTGTATGAAGCCAAAAATAAACTTTTTTTAAGATGCCTACTAATTCAGTAAACACGTCCGAAAATCAGCTTTTTTGCACAATTTTATCTGAACTTTGGCCGTTCATAATGCACTCATACATTAAAAAAGTAAAAAACAGCTTCATACAAACCTTGCACATGTAATGGTGATAGGGTATTACACCAATTTTTGAAAAGTGTCTCAATGAAATTCTGTAGTGCTAATATGCCACCAAAAAAAACACAAAATTTTTATTCAATCGATAAGTGCCATAAAAATGCATCTAAATTTTAAATTTTCAAATTTCGCGCGTAGTTTGACGAAAACGCCTCTTACTGGACGCCATATTGCTCAGCGTAAATGACGTCAGTTCGTTTTGTATCAAATGAGCTCTTATTAAATATGATAATTGTATATCATTTAAAAATAATTAAAAGCATATTTTGTACTGTGTAATAACGAAAAAATTACGTTGGTTACGAAAATTATAATAATAATAATAATTTATTTATTAAATATCCTTTACAATAAAGTATACATTGGTCAATAAATGGGATGAATAGTTTTCCATACAAATATATTGTCCTAAAATAAACTAAAACTAAGTGAAGTATTTATATAACTGGTGCAAATTATGATGAATCGGAATTACAATGTTAGGTAGCGACCCGCCCGAACTAGGTTATTCAAACCTGTGTTTCAGGTTATCACTTCGTTTCAATTATATTGAGGCATTGAAGTTACAGTTAAACTGATAAAAATAATCTCTTAAAAATTATGAGAAAAAGCATTTTAGTACACTATTATCTAAAACTAAAACTAAACCTATGTAAATATACAACCGTACATACGAGGCAATAAATTATCATAATTACAAAGATTTTGTGTGATAGTGTAAATGAGTATCGCTAATAAATAATAAAAGTACAAAGCCTATATTACGGCAATCAGTTGACTGACAGTTGACAATTTTTTGTTTACACAGCCGTATGGCGTAATAACATGGCCGCTACTATTTCACGGTGTTTTACAACAGATTAAAAATACGGAAAACCTTAAATTGAATTTAAAAAATTGTTTTGTTATTTTATGAACTAAAACTTACATTTTCCGACTGCTTTATTCCTAAACTGTCTCAATAACATATTTATAGATTTTTTCTCGTATAGAGTAAAATACCCTATTCTAAATTACAAACATTATTACCAAAAACCTGTAAGGCTTTTTCAAATACACGTATGTCCTGGAACAAGTTTTGTGAAATTTTCGCGCGTCAATTTTCTTGTGATGTTATCGCGTAATCACTCACTCGTTTGTTAACGAGCTTTGCGTTGGTTGAAACAAAAAAAAATTCAATCACGCTCGCGTTGAAGTTCGTTCGATGGGGATGTGCGCTCTTAACCGCCCGTCTTGCGATAGTCGACCGCCAACTGCGGGCGATAATCGCAACCGCGACGTCTGCGTAGCCGCACAGAATTCCGGTCTCGTGAGTTTGGCCTATTCCTCCACTGCGGCGAGCGCGGGTAAAAACCTCTTCGTGAGTTCTTAGCCTGAAACTCATACTACCAAAAATCATAGCTTATGACCACTTATCGCCAATCCGCCTTGACCAAGCGTGGTGATCGATGCTTGTGCCTTCTCTGTATGAGAAGAGCCCTTTGCCTTGCAGTGGGACAATTATAGGCTGGTATTATAAGACACCTATCTACTAAAAAAACAATTAAGTATACTTTCATTAATATAGCGACATTATACCAATATTTCGTTTTCAGGATTCGTATCTGGCCTCAAACTTATACTTCCTGAAAATGCGGTAAGAAAAGATAATAAGGAATATGAAGAAGTTATCATACCTAAGAACGATACATCACCTCTCACTGTTGGAAACCAGCGCGTGCCCACTGCTGAATTGGATGAGGTAAGTCATCCACACTAATATTATAAATTTGGTATCATCATCATCAGCCAAAAGACATCCACTGTTGAACATAGGCCGCCCCTATAGAACGCCACAACGAGCGGCAACCTGCTGCTTGCATCCACTGGTTACCCGCGACCTTGACAATGTCGTCGGTCCATCTGGCGGGAGGTCTACCAACGCTGCGTCTTCCGGTTCGTGGTCGCCACTCGAGAACCTTTCTTCCCAATCGGTTATCGATTCTTTGAGCGATGTGGCCTCAGTGGCGTGCTTTCCATTAAAGCTGAAAAGCCTGGCTTGCTATGAATAACGCGAGACGATACAAAAAAAAAGCACAAAGAAAATACCTAAATAGGTATTGAAAATGTATCGGGTTTGTATTCTTAAATCTGTCGGGGTTGCCCTAAGTTTGACCCCTAGGCACGCCACTGTGTGGCCTGCCCATTCCCACTTCAACTTGCATATTCTGAGAGCTATGTTGGTGACCTTAGTTCTTTGGCGAATTTCCTCGTTCCGGATTCTATCGCGCAAAGAAACTCCGAGCATAGCTCTCTCCATGGCTCGCTCCGTGACCCTGAGCTTCTCTAGGAGACCACGTTTCTGTGCCATATGTTATCACTGGCAACACACACTACAAACTTGGTATACTAATATTATATTATGTAGCTTATCCCGCGACGTAATCCGCATGAATGTCGGTTAACGCCGGCTGACAACTGTCACCCCCCTTTTTTTTTTAAATACGTATTTCCTGGAACAAGTTTTGTGAAATTTCTGCGCGCCAATTTTGGTGCGATTTTATTGTGTTTACTCACTGGTTGGCTTTCGAGCATAGTGCTGCATTAAACAAAAAAAATTGGTGGTCTGTAAATTCGGTTTACGGACGATAGTTTTACGTGATAACGTCATAAAGAAACATAATGGCTAACATATATAACATAAGCAAATAATGGCTTTCGTCGAGGTGGGCAGAGCTTGGGCCGATCGTGCCTCTCTATCGCTTGTTCCGCCCTCTCGCTTGCACGCTCAGGATCAGGCGGAACGTGACACTTTTTCGTGCGTGCTACCGGTGTTATAAAACGTTATCACGTCAAAAAAAACCACCATGCTCGCGCTGGTGATAGACAGTCCGGGAAGGACTCTTTTAAGCCAATAATCTTGTCAAGAGTATGGTAGAATCATCATTTTCATGAGCATTTTGTCAACAGATCGGTCAAATGGCCTTCGAAAACATAAAGGAGCTGAACAGAATACAGTCTGTTGTCTTCCAAACGGCGTACAACACTAATGAAAACCTACTGATATGCGCACCCACTGGTGCCGGCAAAACTAACATAGCACTCTTAACTGTGGTCCATCAGATCAAACAGCATATTGAAAATAATGTCATTATGAAGAATAAGTTCAAGGTAAGATTAAATTGTTAACTTCACCTTATAAACCTCTATAGCGCGCCTTTTCTCTCCGGTCCTCTGCGCTCCGATGTCTTGCATTGAAATATTTTATGTATTATACGCGCGCGATGAGAATGGGATGGAACCTTGTCAAAGTATATCAAAAATGACAGTTCTACTACAAGTATTACAACCATGAAACATTTTTGTGTCTTTTCATAGCCCTATGAAAGATCGTAGAAGTGACTTATTTATCATTTATTTGCTAACGCTACTTGAGTCCTGTAATTTTCGATTTACTTAGACAAGGTTCCATTACATTCCCATCGCGCGCGAGTCATACCTGTAATTACACCAACACTCAAACCGGTCAAATCAGAACACAGCTTTGCCTCATAAATATGTTTGGTAGTAATACTACCGCCTCTCTATTCCACATTTCTAATAACCTATCTCTGCTCCAGATAATCTATATAGCTCCAATGAAAGCCTTAGCCTCGGAAATGACAGCTAGCTTCGGCAAGCGTCTCAAAGGCCTCGGCATATTAGTTCGGGAGTTGACGGGTGATATGAAGCTGACCAAGACTGAAGTTCAGCAGACGCAGATGATTGTAACTACACCTGAGAAATGGGATGTTGTCACCAGAAAGGGGGCTAGTAAGTAGATTATTTATTATTAGCCTCAAATTCCCATTATAGGACGAAATTCCTACTCTCCTCCCATTTTTAGGGTTCCATCTCAAAAGGAAAAAACGGAACCCTTATAGGATCACTTTGTTGTCCGTCTGTCTGTCTGTCGGTGTGTCTGTCTGTCAAGACCCTTTATCTTGGGAACGCGTAAAGGTATAAAGTTGAAATTTAAACCATATATTTAGGTCCCTTGAAGGTGTCAAAAAATCAAACTTCTAAGTTAACGTGAAAAAAAGATACGGCCGTTTATGTCACAAAAAAACGTACATTTCGACACTGTCAAGGGAATCAGCATTTATAGGGTACTTTCCGTTGACTTAGAACTATTAAATTTGGCAATTAATATCGTTTATACTATAAATACAGGGAAAAGTCTGAAAATCATAAAAAAAATATTCTTTGTTTGTAACGAGCTTTTGTCCGCAATTTGGTTCGTGTGAATGTCGGTTATCGCGGATGCAAACGAAGTCCCGGATTAAAAAGTACCCTATGTGCTTTCCCAGGGTTTAAGCTATTTTCATACCAAATTTCATCAAAATCGGTTCAGCCGTTTCATCGTAGAAGCGTAACAGACAGAGTTACTTTCTCATTTATAATATTAGTATGGATATGTACCTACAAATTTGTACGGAACCCTCGGTGAGCGCGTCCGACTCGCACTTGTCCGGTTTTTTGTCTATACAACCAGTGTTTTTGCAGTTTAGCAGTATCAGCCATCAGGTTGTATTGTAAATCGTAAATGTGCATGTTTAATATGACGATATGACGTTTACCTGCTTTTCTGACTTGGAGAGTTATGTGGTTGATTTTAATTATTGTAATATGTTAATGCATATTTGTTACTCCCGCGAATATTTTTTTTATTACCTCACAACGAGATACTGGTTTGAAAATTACAAAATACGTAAGAATATTTTAATATTTGAAGTAACTAAAAAAAATGGTCAATATACTCAACATTATGAATAATTTTTAATATGGGACCAACCCTGCCCTTTCTTAATACTTTCTTATTAACTATTCTAATCTCAATTTACCTTCACAGCGGACACAGAATTAGCATCAATAGTGAAACTGATAATTATAGACGAAGTTCATTTGCTTCACGGCGACAGAGGACCGATAGTCGAGGCGATTGTCGCGCGAACGCTGCGACAAGTCGAGTCGACTCAGAACATGATACGCATAGTCGGACTGTCTGCTACGTTGCCTAATTATTTGGATGTTGCTAGGTGAGGAAAACTAATAACATCTTTCAAATTAAAATAGAAGTATCATAACATGAACAGCTATCATACTAGTTAATCAGCTTAATAAGAACGATTTCATCCTCATACACCTCAAATGTATGCTGAGTGGCGATTGATCAAAATAAAATGTAGCAAATCTAAATATTTTCGATGATATTTATCTCTTCGAACCTTGCCGGCAGCAATCAAAAATTCACTCAATTTCACTTTGTAGTATGGGTCAAATTGGTATAAAAAAATATTTGTTACTATGGTCCAATGGGGGAGGCCTACGTTCAGCAGTGGACGGCAATAGGCTGATATGATGATGCTGGTCCAATAGTAGCTTCCCTGCCCTTTCCGGACTCCGATGTCTTTGCTGACCCTAATCTCTGGAAGAAATTAAGACATGTCAGGTCTCATGTTTGAAGTCAACGAAAAGTTAGGTATTCTCTATGTTCTATGTTAGGGGGGTTCGGTTTCCGCACTTAGTCCTTAAAATGGACCATTGTACGTGAGCCATGGCGGCCGATTACTCCAACCAGCCCACCTCCCTCCAGAAGCAGATCAATCTTCCCAGTCTTCTCAGTGCGTCCGCAAGGGAGTTTGGCGTTCCAATGGTCTCCCTGCGGATCTGGGTGACGCCAGTGCACTCAAGGAGCACATGCGCCACCGTTTCTTCCGCCTCCATGCAGGCCCTGCACAGAGGACTATCAGTGATACCTAGTGTGTGAAAGTGCTTATTCAATGAGCAGTGTCCGGTGATGGTCCCCGCCACCAGTCGCAGGCTGTCTCTGTCCAGGTGCAGAAGGCGCTTGGTCAGCTTTGTATCCAGGGATGGCATAGCCTCCTTGGACTGCCTGCACCCTGGTGTCGAGGTCCACCATTTCTCCGCTTGTGTTTGTGTGTAATCTCTTAACCAACTTCTCAACTGATTGAACGGAATGGGCACAATGGGTTCGGGTCCGAAGGCTTTTGTGCTGGAACCCCTTCTGGCAAGTTCGTCGGCCGCATCGTTACCTAGTGAACCACTGTGTCCTTTGATCCATTGTAGTGTCACTGTATTGCGGTTTGGTTCTGTAATGCGTTCCAGTGCATTATGACATTCTAGTATTAGTCTCGACGTGATCTGGTTTCTCTCTAAGGATTGAAGGACTGAGGCACTATCGGAGAGTATACGGATATGCGTATCCGTGACTTCCCTGGCCTCAATGGCGTGTGCTGCCTGGATGATGCCTACGCATTCTGCTTGGTAGACAGTGTTTAGTATTCCTAAGGGCCTAGATATTTTAATGTTTAGGTCTTCAGAGAAAACCCCGACTCCGGTGCCGAGGTCGGTTTTTGATCCATCTGTATAGATCCTTAGCTCATCTGGGCCTGAGTAGTCACACAGCTCCGCTGTAAGCTCTATGTTGTAGTGTTTCTGGAAACAGTGTATTTTCAGGGTTCTGTCGTTGGGTGATGCCATCATGGGCTGTCGTTTGATTGCTTCCTCTTTTATCCGTGTATGTTTGATTCGGGAGTCTTTGCTTAGGGTGCCGGATATATCGAGCCTGAAAGCCGCTAGGGTCGCTTCCTCTTTCACGACGAGATTTAGGGGTGGCAGTCCTAGCATCGCCTGTAAGGCGGCAGTGGGTGATGTTCTCATACTGCCGGTGATCGCCACGCAGGCTAATCTTTGTAGTTTCTCGAGTTCCTTCTGGGCTGTGCTCAGATTGGTCCTGGGCCACCAAACTAGGGAGCCGTATGTGACAATTGGTCTGATGACTGTGGTGTATAGCCAGTAGGTGATTTTGGGGCTTAAGCCCCAATTCCTGCCAAGCAGTCTTTTGCATTGCCATAGGGCTATGCTGGCTTTTGTGGTGATGTAGTCAGTGTGTCTTGCCCAGGTCAGCTGTTTATCCAAATATATGCCCAGGTATTTGGATTCAGCCGATAGGCTTAACGTAGTTCCAAAGAAGTGTGGTAACTGTAGAGTTGCCAGCTTCCTTTTCTTTGTGAAAAGGACGAGTTCGGTTTTAGTAGGGTTCACTGCTAATTTGTACTCCTTGCACCAGTCCTCTACTATCTTCAAGGCTTGGCGCATAAGGTTGCATAATGTGTTTTCATGTGTGCCGTTTATTATAATGGTTATATCATCAGCGTAACCCACTGTGAAATATCCCCTGTCATTTAGGCGCCTTATGAGGCTATCTACTACGAGATTCCATAAGAGTGGTGAGAGCACGCCTCCCTGCGGGCATCCCTTCGCCACAATGGCTCTTGTGGTATCATTCACCGTGACTTGTACGGCTCTTAGTCTGAGCATGTTGGTGATCCATCCTCGCAGGGTCGAGTCCACACCGTGTTCCTCGAGACCTGCGTTGATGCTGTGGAATATGGTTTTGTCAAAAGCGCCTTCTATATCAATAAAAGCCGCTAGTGAGGAACATTTGTGGTCTACCGCACATTCGATCTTGGAGATCACACTGTGCAGTGCTGATTCCGTTGATTTCCCTGTGGAGTAGGCGTGTTGCTGCTTGTGTAGTGGCAGCCTCCGGAGAGGTCCGTCCCGGATGTGTCGGTCGCAGAGTCTCTCAAGGGTTTTCAGTAGGAATGATGTCAGGCTTATTGGCCTGTACGCTTTGGGCTGTGTGTAGTCCTTTTTGCCTGGTTTAGGGATGAAAATAACTTTCACCTCTCGCCATGCAAGTGGTACGTAATTGTGTGCTAGGCAGGCACGATAGATTAAGACCAGCCACGACGTGAGGAGATCAACTCCCCATTGCAGTAGCGCTGGGAAGATTTCGTCTAGGCCTGCCGATTTATAGGGTTTGAAGGTTTTAATTGCCCACCTTATTCGGTCTTCTGTTACTATGGTACTGGCTCTATGCCAGTCCTGGTTGTTTGGTGTGTGTGTTGGCTCACTTGTCCATGTCCTGTCCTCGGAGAGGCTGCAGTCCGGGAAGTGAGTTTCTAGTAGAACTTTACTTGTTTCAAGTCCTGTTTTCGTGTATGTGTTATCTGGGTTTTTCAGCGACCCGAGGGTGCGGTTTTGGTCGGTGGCTAGGATTTTTCTCACCCGTGCGGCCTCGTTGTGTGATTCAATATTCTCGCAGAATTTTCTCCAGGCTGCTCTGCTGGCAGCTCTGATTTGTTTTTTGAATGTGTATTGGGTTTCTTTGTATAGCTCCCAGTCTTCGGGTAGTCTGGAATTTTTGGCTTTGTTGAATTGTTTGCGTACCTCTAGCCTGAGCTTGCCTAGTTCCGCATTCCACCAAGAGTTTCCCTTACCCTTGGCGTTCGGGTCTTTTAGTTTGCAGCAGGTGTGGTAGGCTTCAATAATATATTCTGAGAGCTTTGTTATGGTGTCCTCAAGTTGTTTGGGATTCTTTATGCTTAAAGGTGTTTGGTCCCTGGCTAGTAAGGAGGCCAGGAGTCGTTTGTAGCCAGGTACATTGGTTCGGCGCGGGTTGCGCCTTGGTTCGGGTTTTTTTGTGTTAGCTAATAGTGAGAAACGAATCCTTCTGTGATCGGAACAGGAGGGTTCATTGGATACATGCCAGTTTGAGATAAGATTTGCCGCGCTTTCTGAGGCAAGGGTTAAATCAATAATTGTTTGTCCGCGGGCTGTGACCCAAGTGGGTTCTGAGCCATGGTTTATAATATTAAGGTTAGTTGAGAAAAGATACGTGCATAATACCTCGCCCCTGGAGTTGGCTTTGTTGCAGCCCCAAAGTGGGTGATGAGCGTTTGAGTCCGTGCAAATGACCAGGCTCAGGTTGGCATCTTCGCAGTGCTTCACCAGGTCGGTCATCTCTTTAGGTGGGCAGTCTTCGTGTTCGCCTGGCATGTATACCGACGCTAAGACTATGTCGGGTGTTTCGTTATCAGTGTTGAGCCTGACGGCTGTTAGATCTCTGGAACAGAATTGCGTGAGTGTTGTGGTAGGTACATCTCTGGGTATATAGGCACAGGTTCGTGGCTTGCCTGTGCTCTGTGTGTCAAGAATTAGCTTACCTCCGATGTTACTGAGGCCGCATATTCTGTTGTTTCTGATCCACGGCTCTTGGATCAGTGCGATGGTTCGGGGTTGTACCTCCAGCGCCCTGCGCAAGCAAGCCGTGGCAGTCTGGCTATGCTGGAGGTTTGTTTGGATGATTTTGAAGGAACTGGACGTGGTCGACAACGGCAATGGGGTGAAGTTAGGAGGAGTCCGATCCATCGGAAAGTTCCCCCCCGTCCTCCAACCCATGCCGGCCGTCGCCGGGCGACGAGGCGAGCAGTTGCTCCGTCCACCCAGGTGATGTGGGTGGCGCACTCACTGCCTTCGTGTCAGCCATCGCCGCTCTGGCCATCTCGTCCTCCAGTTCCTCCATTGTCACCTCGTGTTTCGTCGGTGTTTCTGTCGTCAGTGCCGTGCTTGGGGTCGCAGTCTGGGTTGAGGGTTGGGTGTTGGGGTAGAAGCGGACGTATATTGAACCAAGTAGGTACGATACACGTCGCTCCCGCCCCAAGACCTTTACGACTTCGTCCGGTGGGATACCCAGGGTCAGGTATGTCCCGTGGTTATCACCACCGACCGATGTCGCCCTGTAGAGAGTCCATCTACCAATGTCGTACCACGTGTTCTGACGGCTCAGAACACTCTGGAGCCGCGCTATGTCTCCGTTGTACCTGGGTACGAAGAGCGCAGCGCGGACTCGGGTCGGCACCTCGGACTGCTTCATGACTGTCAGAGTGGCGTCCGTGTTGGGCAGTCTTATTTTGGGCACGTTCTGGGTTAGCCAGGTCAGGGCATTTTCGTCCTCGCACCACATCTGGACGGTGCCATCCGCTATCCGTGGGTAGCCACGGAAGGCCGGGAGTGGTTTTGAGGGGTCAGCGTCCATGACGAGGTCTTCGAGGCTGAGCTTTATGTGCTCAACCTCGTCGGTGTTCATGTCTCGGGTTGGAGGCGAGAGGCAAATCGCTACGGCGAGCCGCGCAGGAATGTCCTGAGTGGCCCGTGCGTAGGTTCTTTGTCCCCCTTGAGCGGTCTGGACCTTTACACGCTTGGCAAGTTAGGTATTTATGTTATCGAAAGACGAAAATAGATTTAAATTATCTTTTACTAATCTTGAAAGTCTTGTTACAGATTCCTAAGAGTAAACCCGAACATCGGTCTCTTCTTCTTCGATTCTCGCTTCCGTCCGGTACCTTTAGAGCAACAGTTCATTGGTGTGAAGGAAACTGGCAGCGGTGGTGGTTCACATCTTAGACAGGTACATTTCAATTAATGGCACAATATCCTTACTAATCCATTCTTCCATACTAATATTATAAATGCGAAAGTAACTCTGTCTGTTACGCTTTCACGATGAAACGGCTGAACCGATTTTCATTTGTATGAAGACAGCTTGAACTCTAGGAAAGGCTACTTTAAATCCGTAACTTCGGCTGCATATGCTATCTCCATCTCTTATCTCTTTCTCTAATGTATCACACATATCATCATTTTTGTTTATACTGGATTAATCCCGATAATTCACTCTATATTGCGGATTAAGATACCTAGCTTCTTTAACCAAAATCTCATCAACTCAAAATTTCAACAGATGCAAACGATGAACGAAATATGCTACGAAAAAGCTGTAGACATGGTCCAAAAAGGGCACCAAGTAATGGTGTTTGTACACGCTCGTAACGCTACCCACCAAACGGCTATGGTCCTCAAAGAGATAGCCCAGAAGAAAGGCCATCTCAAACACTTTGAGCCGGATGATACAGGGGCATTCCTAAAAGCCAAGAAGTCTATAAGTAGCAGTCCTAATAAGCAGCTGGCTGAGTTGTTTGCTAGCGGGTTTGCGTGCCATCATGCTGGTATGCTGAGGAGCGATCGGTGAGTGTCTTTATAATGTTCTTAATTATTATTGTGAAGCTTTTTTGTAGGAATTAAAAAATACACAAGTCGACACCATTAACGAATAATTCCAAAACAGAACTCTAAAAAAACACTTGATTATAGCCCAGAAAAACGGATTAATTTTCAATTTAATGTAAAATTAATTGCTTTAAAATCAATAAATAGTTAATCAATTGAGTTGGCAAATGAAAACCTACAAGTGACGTCATTAGTATGAAT
This sequence comes from Charanyca ferruginea, assembly GCA_947361185.1. Lineage (NCBI taxonomy): Eukaryota > Metazoa > Arthropoda > Insecta > Lepidoptera > Noctuidae > Charanyca > Charanyca ferruginea. The sequence continues at coordinate 8,292,042 of OX376077.1, read as the reverse complement.
TGCCATACGAAATCTATGGAAGACACGTGTTTTGACAGCTCTCATCTACCCAATTACAGTTCGCCTGTAAGTATTTAGTCAGTTATTCTGTCAGTCGCACGTAACGGTTAGCGTATTAATTGATAATAACCTAAAATAAAACAGACATAGAGTTGAAAATTGTGTGCAATTTGTAATTCCGCTCGTCATTTATTTTCTTTCTCGGAATTACGCAATTGACAACTCTATTTTTTGTGTATTTCAGTTAATTATTAAACGAATACTGTTAGACCTTACAGAAGAACAACAAGCGTTCTGTTTTAATATGCGTCTAGACAAGGAGAATTGTCACTTATTGGCAAAATGTCAAAAAAGTGCTGTAACTTCTGATTCATGGCATAATTTTTTAAGTATCGAAAACGAGACCTTAGTTCAAAATTGTTCTTTTTTTTAAATATTTTATTGAACTTTTTCAGAAATATGGTAGAAAAGTACTTCTCGGATGGGTTTATAAAAGTGTTAGTGTGTACCTCCACGCTGGCGTGGGGTGTCAACTTACCGGCCCATGCTGTTGTTATTAGGGTGAGTACACACCTTTAAAGTTCATTTACCACAGGAAATTGAACCTTAAAAACACCATTAACGTCCTACTTTACATGGGAAAGTTTGTGAGAACGAATGGATAAATATTTTTTCCTCTTTCAAGTTAAAACGTTCCATCAAAAACACTTCAGTATCGGTTTTTGAAGAAACTTTACAGTCAACAGTAGTTTATTCATCAAAATGAATGAAATGGGAGAAGTATTAATTCCACGTTTGCAAAAGTGCGGTCGGCAGCTAAAAGAACCATGAACGTCATTAAATCATGTTTGAAAACTCACAAAAACTATCTAATCGCTATTTATTATTAAGCAAGAATAAGCCGTGTGGTGCCGACCGCGAATAGCACCACCCCATGTCTACCCGTGTGTGTCGTAGAAGCAGGACAGTGGGATATCGACCAGAGAATGGGCAGCAACGTTCTTATGAGTACCAAAACACCTACTGCCATCATGCATTGACCAAGCATGGCGATTACGGCTGAATCCCTCGATGGGGGAGACCTATGCCCAGCAGTGGGAGTCTAAACGTTGACATGATGTTGATGAAAAATAACACGGATATCCACCCTAATCTTTCATTCCAGGGAACAGAAATATACGACCAAGCTCGCGGAACATTCGTTGATCTAAGCATACTGGATGTGCTACAAATATTCGGTCGAGCGGGTAGACCGCAGTTCGACACGTCCGGAACGGGCATTATTATAACTACGCACGATAAATTGACGCACTATCTCAAGTCTATGACCAATCAGTTCCCAATTGAGAGTAACTTTATCAATCTGCTGGCGGATAATTTGAATGCTGAGGTTGGTATTATTCTTTTCTATCTTTATTTATTTTTTGACAGGGTGCTGTGTAATTTAAAACTAAAAGAATATAATAATTCCCCCTAGAGACCTAAACCTACTTCTCATACAGAGAAGGCATGAGCATTTATCACCATGATTGCCCGTGGGATGTCCGGGCTAGAATAGCACCCCCCCCCCCCCCTATTTCATCCCGAGAGTGGCGTCGTAGGCGACTAAGGGAAATCTGGAAGTCGGGCAGCAGCGGCTTCCGTGTACTGAACAACTTCACTGCGATCCCCAAGACGCTTGCCAAGCTGAAGCGTGGGGATTATGGCAACCCCCACCCCCCACCTTTATGGGGGAGACCTTTGTTCAATAGTGGACGTTCAGGCTGATGATGATGATGATTGCTCAAGACAGATGGGAAATTCCAGACTTACAATACGGTCAACGTATCTTGACGCGTCTGAAGTTAGCTGTTTGGCTGCGCAATGGAACTTTTAGGAACGAAATTGTCTACTGCGCAGCTAATCGGCTAACTTCAGACGCGCCAAGATACGTTGACCGTACTGTATATGTCTAGATTTCCTTTACCAAAGTGATGCCCAAGAGATATTTAAAAAGTAATTGACACTAGCCTGGTTTCGAAACTACCGCCACATGCACGGGGGCGGGCTTCTAAAGCACTGAGCGAAAATAAAATAAGGAAAAGAAAAAGAAAAGGGGGATTAATTTGGCGCTTCCAAACTTACATGTCTAGATTTCCTTAACCGAAGTGATGCCCAAGAGCATTTTAGAAAGTAACAAATTGAAAAAGTAATTGGTACTAGCCCGGTTTAAAAACCACCGCCGTATGTACGGGGGGCGGGCTTCTAAAGCACTGAGTGAAAATAAAATAAGGAAAAGAAAAAAAGGTGGAGGAAATAATTTTTTTCTTTAATTTCTATCTTTCAGGTCGCTCTTGGCACAGTCACAAATATTGATGAAGCGGTAGAATGGCTGAGTTATACGTATCTTTTCGTCAGAATGAGGATCAATCCACAGGTAATTTTCATTCATATATACCAAGGAAAGAAAACATTATACATAGTGTTTTATTATTAATCGGCAAAACTTCACTGGCAGATGGGTATTCGGTATAGTTTCTTGTACCCCGGTTTTATATGTGAGACTTATGATATAATTAGCAAAAAACGGCGTTTACAATATGTCTTAAATCTGTGATGTAATCGACACTAATATTATAAGGGTATAAATCACCAAATAATACTTTAGGATCTTTAGCTCCCTTACCAAAAAAATATACTAAATTATACCAAATGTACTAAATGGTCACCAAATCTTAGTGTGCAAAATAATCAAAATCTTTTTGACCCCCCTGGGGCGGATCCGACATGGTTAGGTTAGGTTAGAACTGTGACCCCCTACGTGCCAGAATCAAATCGCTTTTTACAGTCAAACTCATACATTTCTACAATACTTTAAGAAACACCATTTTGGTGACCATTTTCTATTTTTGGTTTTATTTTATTTACTATTATTGGTGATCATTTAGTAGATCTGGAGGTTCTGAACTCTGTCTGTCTCTTTGTTTGTTATTTCATCACGGCGAAACCACTGAACTGAACGTTATGAAATTTGGAAAAGAGGTAGCTTAGAATCTGGATTAAAATATAGGCTACAATTTAATCCGTGACTTCGTCTATATCCGTGATAACCGTCATTCACGCGGACGAAATTGTGAGAAAAAGTCAGTGATAATAGTATTTTTTCTATATTTTTTAACTTCTATTTCCTAGGTATACGGCCTAACGTACACGGACGTACAAGAGGAACCGATGTTAGAAACTAAACGTCGCGAGCTTATAACAGCGGCCGCTATGCAACTCGATAACACGCATATGATACGTTACAACGAACGGACTGGACAGCTTAACGTTACTGGTAAATATTGTAGTCACTTTTGAAGATCCTTACATAGTGTATATTCAACTGGAGACTATTTGACCATCATCATCTGCCTAGCATTTTCCCAACTTTGTTGGGGTTGACTTCCAGTCTAACCGGATGCTGCTGAATATCAGTGTTTTACATGGAACGACTGCCTGTCTGAACCTCCATAACTCAGTTACTGGGTAACACGATACCCCTTGGTGAGACTGGTTGTTAGACTTACTAGCGTCTGGCTTGGCTGACAAGTAACGACTTAACGTGCTTTCTGAGGCATACACACACGCACATTTATTAAATTTAATCGGTAATAAACACTATGACACGCCATAATTCACACACACACACACACACACACACACACACACACACACACCTCAGACCACACCACACTACAGTATTGCGGATAAATAAAGGGTGCACAGCTCCGTTGGACTTTGTACTTTGGGACAAAATTCGAACCTATAAGAATAGAGTAAAATGGTCAAAAGAGCCATCAAAATTCGATAAAAAAAAACTCTAAATGCAATTTTGCCTGCATTCTTAAACAGATGCCAACAAGGATCAAATCGGAACCATATCTTTAAATAATAAATCACCTAAATAATATAAATTATTCCTTTTCCACAGATCTTGGTCGCACAGCAAGTCACTACTATATAACTTGCGAAACGATGGAGGTGTTCAACACTATGGTGCGCAAATCTATGACGCAAGGATATGTGCTGGAAATGCTGACCAGGTGTTCAGACTTCCAGCAGCTAAAAGTAAGCAACCCCTTAAATTATTTATAAAATGTTTACTTCGTTTTTTGCATTTAATAAATCAACATTTACTTACAAAATGCGGCTATTCCCGGCTGATTATCAACATTTTAAAATTGCTTTAGCGCTATAAGAAACATGTACAACAGACTGGGTCCAAATAATTGAACTGTAGATAATAAAATAAATATACAAAAGTATATATTCTGCAACATGAAAACTTTAAAAATAAGCCAATGAAAGTAACAAATACCAGTTATTATTATTATTTATTTATTATTTGCTTGTATTATTCCATAGACAAAGAAGGTTGCAAAGGAAAAATTGAGGTCTTTGCCTTAGAAAGACCTCAATTTTTCCTTTGCAACCTCCTCTGTCTAGAGCTAGTTTGGACCAATCCTTGCTGTAAGCGTCCAACTCATCCCTCCATCTTCACCTGGAAATAAAAATATATGTAAATAAAAAATACAAAAAAATAAATGGATAATATAAAATTAACAAACTTTCGTCCAAAATATTACAAAATCTCAAACATTCATGACAAACGCTGTGTAAGCGTGTTTAGAAGTAACTAAAGTATATTGAATGTATGAAAAAAAAAGTATTATTTAATTACAGTTTTGTATTTACACACCATTGCTTTTTACAACGAAAAATAATGAAAAATTAACTACAACAGGTAAGAAAAGAAGAGCTAACAGAACTATGGAGTCTCAAAGACCAATACGGCGAGCTTCGCATTGAAGACCCTCCTGAAGATATACATTGGAAGATCAACATACTGCTGCAAACTTACCTGTCGAGGGGACGCGTCAATGGATCTTCGCTGCAGTCAGATCTCAATTATATCAGTCAGGTTTGTAATAAAACCTTCAAACTGCACTTCATTTCGAATTTGCCTGAGTGCTGTGTTGCTAATACAAAATAAACCTTATGTGTACTTGGATAGAGTACATACGCCTAGTGAAGTGTCGTTTTTTTATTAAACACGTTTCACTTTCAAAACTCGTTATTATGGTCGCTAACTTCTTAACTTTCACCATGATAGGAGATGGAAAGCACATGGTGAATCGTGACACATACTTTATCGTTTCTTATTAAAGAAAAACAACTGTTCCATACATTTTGACCTTGCATTACCTACGCAGTATTTATTGCACTTTTGCTACCCCAATCTGTCAAATTTATTTGATCTTTTTTCAACTTTATTACAAAAGGTTAAGGTTCATGTTCAGTTGGGAGAATTTGACAGTTCAGATCAGCTTGATGTAGTGGCGGCTGTTCTTTAGAGAAAATCTGATATATTGATTTAATATGTTTCTCAGTTTCAACACATAAATTCCTTTACAGAACGCCGTCCGTATAATCCGCGCCCTCTTCGAAATCACTCTTCGCAAGAACAACGCGTACATGGCCGGCCTATATCTAAAGATGGCCAAAATGTTAGAGCTTCAAATGTGGGACTTCTACAGCGACATGCGACAGTTCAACTGTTTCACTATCGAGACTTTGAAGCATATTGAGTACCCGATGTTGAAGCCCGATCAGATTCGAGATATGGATTTTAAGGAAGTTGGTAAGTCATATTCTGTGTTTATTAAACAGGTGTTTCGTAGATCGGCAAAGCCGTAAAGCGGAGCTAGTGTAGATTATTTATAACCATTTAAACCGAACTTCTCCTAGACGAAGTGTGACTATTTTTTTTAGCAAAATTTAAATGATGTTTGATAACAAGACCCAAAATTTTGCAGTTGCAAATTATGGCCAGTTTGAAAGATAATCATTTATTTTTATTTTTTTTATTGTCTTATGACACAGATGCCTTAATCATATTTTAATAAATTGCTTACACAATACCATTATTTGCAGCTAACTGCTATATTTTTGGTTTTGTCATCAAAAATAATTAAATTTTTGCTGAAAAAAAATAGTCATCCTTCCTCTAAGACAAGTTCGGTTCAAATGGTTATAATGTCAGGTCAGGTATAGTTATATAAAAGTCAAAGATCGTTCATTCATTCGCTCTCTGCAACTCGTTGTGTTGCAACATTCCATACCATTCCCGTACCTATATATATATGCTAGAATGTTCTCGAATATATTTGTCCTGTAACTATCTAGAAACTTAAACTTATAAATAGTGAGCATCCAGTGGTGGTGAGTTATTTTTTTGTTTTATCATTTGTCAGGCATACGTTTGACCACTATCTCACCTGATAGGAAGCGATGATGCGGTCTAAGATGGAGCACGCTTGCCTAAGTTAGTTAATGAATGCTAATTGCGAAACTGCGAACTACTGCGAACCATGAAGTTAACGGCGCTCAAGTGATTCTTATAAGATTCTAATTACTGTATCTATGACTGTTTAAACAAAATGTTATTGTTTTCGGTGTAAATTGGTATAGATTATTTGTCCTAAACTCAAGCTCGTAACATTATTATCTCTTGCAGGCGATTTGTTACGGAACCCGAAAAATGCGCGTCATCTAAAGAAATGTGCTGACGAATTCCCGCTGTTAGAAATGGAAGCCAGCTTGCATCCTATAACCAGAACTGTCTTGAGGATACGACTGTCTATTACGCCTAATTTCAAGTAAGTGTTTAAATCCTGTTTTATAGCTGTTGAATGCAATTAGTTGAAGCGAGAAAGTTGCACCGTCTGAACTGTGTTTAGACGATGCAAGTAATTGGAGGCTTCAATTTTATTGGTGCGAATCTTGCATCTAATAATAGGGCTTAAGTCTAAGGCTAAAGCTTATTCGTGAAATCACAGTTATTTTACCACATAATAATAATTCTTCTGACAGAATAGGGTAGTACACCCATTTTTGAAAAGTGTCTCAATGAAATTCTGCAATGCTAATATGCCACCAAAAAAAAACACAAAAATTTTATTCAATCGATAAGTGCCATAAAAATGCATCTAAATTTTAAATTTTCAAATTTCGCGCCTAGTTTGACGAAAACGCCTCTTACTGGACGCCATATTGCTCAGCGTAAATGACGTCAGTTCGTTTAGTATCAAATGAGCTCATATTAAATATGATAATTTATATATCATTTAAAAATAATTAAAAGTATATTTTGTAATAGGTGTAATAATGAAAAAATTACGTTGGTTACGAAAATAATAAAAGTACAAAGCCTATATTACGCCAATCGGTTGACTGACAGTTGACAATTTTTTGTTTACACAGCCGTACGGCGTAATAACAATGGCCGCTACTGTTTCACTGTGTTTTATAACAGATTAAAAATACTGAAAACTTGTTTTGTTATTTTATGAACTAAAACTTATATTTTCCGACTGCTTTATGCCTAAACTGTCTCAATAACATATTTATAGATTTTTTCTCGTATAGAGTAAAATACCCTATTTCGGTTACCGTAGCCAATCTCAATGGAGATTAGACATATACGCAGGTGATATTAAGAGCGCCCATCCCGTCATATTTCCCATATGAACGCTCGTACGCGATTACGGCGTTGTAATAAATTATTTTCCAAATATTTGGAACACACAGGTATATTGTGGTTTAAATCTAGGTTTGTATGAAGCCAAAAATAAACTTTTTTGAGAAACTAATTCAGTAAACACGTCCGAAAATCTGTTTTATCTTGAAAAAGTAAAAAAGCAACTTTGTAGAAACCTTGCACATGTAATGGAGATTCTAAATTACAAACATTTTTACCAAAACTTGTAAGGCTTTGTGAAATTTCCGCGCGCCTATTTTCCTATGATGTTATCGCGTTCTCACTCACTCGTTTATTTTCGAGCTTTGCATTGGTTGAAACAAAAAAATGTTCAATCACGCTCGCGTTGAAGTTCGTTCGATGGGGATGGGTGCTCTTAAAGTGCACAAGTGTGTACGCAAACACATGTGCACTCCCTCTTCCCTCACTCTCATAGTCCGATGGAACGGTAATCCGACACGATTGGAGAGAGATCAGGCGCAGGACCAAACGACTTAACGTGCTTTCTGAGGCACGGGGGTGTTACACCGCCAACTTCCAAACTCCGGACTGGTTCTGAAAAATTCCTAATGGAAAAACCCAATAACACTGCCCGTCCTGGGAATCGATCCAGGACTAGACCAACAAAGCAGTCACGATATAGAACGAGCGCTAACCTGCCCCGGCTTCGCACGGGTGTAATGTAGATCAAACTATACGTATAAACCTTCTTCTTGAATCACTCTATCTATTGCTGAAAACTGCATTAAAATCCGTTGCGTAGTTTAAAAGATCTAAGCGTATAAACAGCGGGAGCGACTTTGTTTTATACTTAACTAGCCTAGCTGATGCCCGCGGCTTCGCCTGCTTGACAAATTATATACTAAAACCTTCCTCTTGAATCACTCTATCTATTAAAAAACTAAGGTAAAAATTAAGGTAGACTGGTAGAAAATACCTAAGGCATTAAGTCCGCCTTGGTACAATGTTTTTTTACATTTTGTGCATATAGTTTTAATAAATAAATAAATAAATAAAAAAAACCCGGCAAAATCCATTGCGTAGTTTTAAAGATCATAAGCATACATAGGGACAGACAGTCGCGGCGGGGGACTTTGTTTTGTAATATGTAGTGATCATACGGTAACATTTATTGCGCATGCCGTATAAAATTAAATCAAAATGCAATAGTTAAATCGTATTTTTTATTTGACAATCGGCTCACATGGAATTCTTTTACTCAGCTAGGTCAAGTTCTCAGTAATGTATTTTTACAAAAATACAGGACGCCTAAGTCATTTTTGACAGGTTGTTGACACTGAATGCTAAAAAAAGCCCCTCCCTTTTTTGCATTCAGTGCTCATATAGCTCTCTCTCTCTGTCACATGAAACACAAAATCCACATCTTAACAACCATTTTTTTTTTCAACTTTCAGATGGAACGACAAATACCACGGAAAAGCTCCCGAAGCGTTCTGGATTTGGGTAGAGGACCCAGAGACCGATATTATGTACTACCACGAGTATTTCCTCATTACTAAAAAACAGGCAAGTACCTAAATCGGCGGTTGCGCTTGTACGGGGCAGACCCCCGCAACTACTGGTCGTACCTTCAGCCAGGACCAATTTGCTGGCCAAAATCCCTCTGACTCGAGCCATTCGCACCATCAACTTTATTCATGTTGAAATGGATATATTCACATGTCACTGGAGTGAACTGGCAAAAAGACTATTGTTTACGCTTTGCTACAAACAATGTTTGTTAGGATCTTGAATGTATTTTATGTGTTTAATTTTGAGTTGTGACTTGACTATCGCCTTAGGTTAAGACCTGTAAGAATAGTTTTAAGGAATTTAAATAAATAAATAAATAAATACATAATATTTTTCATCTTAAAACGTAGTAATACTACATAGTATTAAATCTACAGATCTATCCGAAAACGGACGTATTTCCACCTATTGGGCTTGTACACAAAATTGTAATGCGACGTCGCATCGCAGAAATCTGCTGAGTAAGAGTATGTTACGAGCTTTCTCTCTCCTACCCCTCTCTCTCTCTCTCAGATGTGTGCGATACGACGTTGCATCGCAGTTTTGTGTACAAACCCTTTTTGTCCCACATTATGCAAAGCAAAACTCTCTTCTCATACAGTGAAGGGCTCGAGCAATAAATCACCACGCTTGTTCGAGGCGGAAAACACTGTAAACCAATCAAATTAAAATTCGTGATTATTTTGGTAACATTTTATTTAATCTTGCATATAGGTACAAAGGTAGACGTAAGCCTTAGCCATTCTCTGCCAGGCAACCAAGGATGGTGATCAAATTTTATAAAGAAGAGTTATAGCTAAAAAGAAAACGTATTAACATAATGGAAACCTATACTTATTTATGTTATTTACAGGTGATAACAAATGAACCACAAGAATTGATAATAACAATACCCATCAGCGAGCCATTACCGCCTCAATACTACATTCGAGCGACATCGGAAAGGTATAATATTGTCAGTTTAAACTTAATAATGTGTTGAAATGAACTTAGTTTTGCCGCAACCAGCACTGACCAACAATGGTGTCAATAGGGTATTTTACTCCATACGAGAAAAAATCTATAACTATGTTATTGAGACAGTTTAGGCATAAAGAAGTCGGAAAATGTAAGTTTTAGTTCATAAAATAACAAAACAAATTTTTAAATTCAATTCAAAGCTTTTAGTATTTTTAATCTGTTAGAAAACACCGTGAAATAATAGCGGCCATGTTATTACGCCATACGGCTGTGTAAACAAAAAATTTTCAAGTGTTAGTCAACCGATTGGCGTAATATAGGCTTTGTACTTTTATTATTTTCGTAACCAACGTAATTTTTTCATTATTATACCTATAACAAAATATGCTTTTAATTATTTTTAAATGTTAAACAATTATCATATTTAATATGAGCTCATTTGATACAAAACGAACTGACGTCATTTACGCTGAGCAATATGGCGTCCAGTAAGAGACGTTTTCGTCAAACTACGCGCGAAATTTGAAAATTTAAAATGTAGGTGCAATTTATGGCACTTATCAATTGAATAAAAATTTTGTGTTTTTTTTTGTGGCATATTAGCACTACAGAATTTCATTGAGACACTTTTCAAAAATGGGTATAATACCCTATTCTGTTGTGCACGAACTTAACTTATTTTAACCCATTTATATCTCTTTCTCTCAAATAAAACAAAAAAGTGACAGATACTAATAAGAGCTGTCAATTTAAATTGATTTAAAATGTTTATACATTTATAGTTGTCATGTCAGAATGTATTGATTAAAAACACGGCGGAGTTCAAAGAGTCAAAGTAATTATATATGCCATTATGTTACTTTTAAAGAAAAGAAAGAAAGAAAAACCATTTATTAACGAGAAAGTGACGCACATTACACAACAAGACTTAAACTAAAACAAAGTGGATAGGTACATGTTGTAGAAAACAAATACAAATAAAATAAAAATAAACTATAAAAACGTACGAGACAGAAATATGCGTCACTGCCACGAAAAACGGCTGACGCTCAGCATAAATGCCGTGGCCCGCGCACGAAGGCGCGAAGTCACGGCGCTGGTTTTCAGCGTCAGCCGACCTATTGCCTTTTCGGCAATAACAATTCAATAGTACATACAGCGTCATCAACTGCTTACCCCCCACGCATTAAAATTTCTTCGGATACGGTAAGCAGTTGGTGACGCTGTCTGTACATCCCAAACTCATGTTTAGAATAGATTTAAAATTAATCAGAGTTAATTATTCAAAATCAATACAATTACTTCGCTAAGATGGGTCCGTGCGATTGGGACATTATGGCAAAACGAAATCCAAATATACTTCGCAAACAATTCAACAAATTCACAAAAGCATACTCTGTATTTGACCCATATGTATTTGTCTTTTAATGTTGTTATGGTTATTTGACAGATGGTTGGGGTCAGAAAGCGTGTTACCACTCACATTCCAGCACTTGATACTACCAGAAACTCATCCACCTCACACAGGTAACGTACATTAAATGTCTTATTCGACTGTAGAAGTTGAGTACAGAGGCCTTTGCCCAACAGAGGGAAAATATAGGCTGAAAAAAATAATAATAATAGGCATCCGGCCACCTTCCAAAAATATATTCACATTATGGAAACACTTTACTTATTTCAATTATTATTTTTTATGTAAATTGGTAAAGTCATAGTAATATAACTCAATAAAAATCATACGAAACTGTAATATTTGTACACCTTCTGTGAAAAAACTTGTAGCACTTATATTTAACTAATCCCCTAGTCTTGAAACGAAATCAATCATCATCATATCAACCTTTAGACGCCCACTGCTGGGCATAAGTCTCCCCGCGTCGGTCCACCTCGTGACGTCACCTGCCGACTCTGCGTCTGCCGGTGCGTGGTTGCCACTCCAGGACCTTTATGCCCCATCGGTCATCGGCTCTACGGGCAATGTGCCCAGACCACTGCCACTTGAGCTTGGACATTCTTTTTACTATGTCGGCGACTCTTGTTCTCCTGCGGATCTCCTCATTCCTGATTCGATCCCGTAGAGAAATTAACCGAGCATAGCTCTTTCCATTGCCCTTTAGGGTCAAGGTCGGCAGCACAGCGGCCGGCAGTTTTGCTGACAAACTATTTTCAACTTTATATTTGAATATTAAAGCATGGTATCGTTTAGTGATTCGTATGAGTCGAGCGGCAGCTTGCGGCGCCGCTGCCATTCCTGCGTGACTTAGCCCTTAGGCGTGATACGAGGCCTGAACTGAGTGACCATGTTTCCGAGCCATAAGTCGTAATTGGCAACACACACTGGTCAAAGACTTTCGCCTTGAGACACTGCGGTATATTGGGCGAGAAGACGTCGTTTCGACGACTTCGAATTCGACGACTGACCTCTACTGCAAGATTAATAATCTTTATCTTAAACCTTCCCCAGATCTCCTAGAACTTCAGCCGCTACCAGTGACAGCTTTAAACAACCCATCCTTCGAGATGCTATACAATTTCAGTCATTTCAACCCGATACAGACGCAGATATTCCATTGTCTATACCACACGGACCATAATGTGTTACTTGGAGCACCCACTGGGTCAGGCAAAACTATTGTTGCAGAGGTGGCTATGTTTAGAGTGTTTAATCAGTATCCGAATTGCAAGGTATAGTATCTTTTTTATCTATACTAATCCGGACTTAATCCATACTATTTTCATTTTTATAATATTATAAATGCGAAAGTAACTCTGTCTGTTACGCTTTCACGATGAAACGGCTGAACCGATTTTGATGAAATTTGGTATGAAAATAGCTTTAATCCTGAGGAAGGACATAGACTACTTTTTAATCCGCGAGGTTGCCTGCATCCGCGATAACCGACATTCACGCGAACGAAGTCGCGGGCAAAAGCTAGTGTTACATAAAGGTTATAATGTGTGTGTAAGTTTGGGTGTAGCAGGTAATCTTGGAACCTGCTCGTCCGATTTCAAAAATTCTTTCACCAATATTAAGCTACGTTATCTCTGAAAGCTATAGGCTATATTGCATTATCAAAAATCACTCTTTACCATAATTATGCTAAACGCTAAGACTTAGACAGTCTGGGGCGTAAAAGGTGCGAGGGGGATGAAATTTCTAAAACTACCAGGCCATCGCGGCATCGTGTCGTCTTGCTCACACATTTTATGACCGCGCTTGTCATGGTTACAGTACGATTCAAACTTTATGGCGGCTCTGAACACGAGTCGAGTAGCTGCGCAGTAACAATTTCACGTGTCAGCGGGGGTGAGGAGCGGGGTACCGCGCAGCCAGTAGCGCACTTCACAGCCGCCATTAAGTTTGAATCGAACTGTACTCGATATTGAATAAACATTTGCGTGTTGCGGGTTCGATTCCCGCCCAGGGTAAACATTTGTGTGATGAGCACTTGTGTTTGCCTTGTGTCTGGGTGTTGTTTATCTATATATGTATGTACTTACATAAAAAAATGTATTTGTGTATGTATATCAGCTGTCTGACACCCATAGTACAGGGTCTCCCTAGTTTGGGGTCAGATGGCCGTGTGAGAAAATGTCCCCACATATTATATTATTATATTATATTATATATTTTTTTTTTCAGGTGGTTTACATAGCACCGCTAAAAGCTCTTGTGAAGGAGAGAATAAAAGATTGGAAAGTGCGATTACAAGAAAGACTTGGCAAACAGGTCGTTGAATTGACAGGTATTTAAAATCAAGCATTGTACTATTTATATACTTAAGCTGGGAAAAATGTGGCCTAATTAATTTTTTTTTTGTTAATATTTACACAACATGATATTTAATTCACTACCCACCCTTCAAGGCGTGATAAAACTCATGAGTTCGTACAACTTTTATGATGGGACCAACCCCAAAACATAAAAAAGCTATTATCTATACATATAATTGACTCACAGACTTGAATCCTGTACTAATTCTTATTACTTGTCTAATTGTTAACGCAGTCAAATAGCCTTTTACGTGGTTTTCTCGCTATAAATACAAATAAAACATTAATTAAAATAAAAAAACTCATTTTTGCGCGACGGCCGCCATTTTGTGTAAAATATTTTAAATTCGACTTGTCGTATATTAAAATGATCGGAATTTCAAAACGTATTAACTACCATGCACTAGTAATAGAATGTAAGATCTAAAAGCAAAAAAATAAAGTCCCAAATGGAAAATGTCCAGTGGTGTAAAATCGCACCCGAGAGCGCATTACGTAAAATGCTTTTGGGTTAAAATCGCAACAAGGATCAGGAAAGCGGACAAATAAATAAAAATTGTTTGTAATGTCAAAATAACAGCTTTTGACTAAACTCAGATGAAAGTAAACACTGTACTTATCCAAAAATTCTTTTTTTTTTATGTTTGTGTGACTGACTCACCATTCTCATTTCCGCTACATGCAATCTTTTTTCATCCATCTTCTTCACGGCCCAACATTCCGATCCATACGGTACGACAGGTCTTATCACGCACTTGTAAATTTTTCCCTTTAACTTGAGGGGCATCCGTGGGTCACAAGTGGTCCCAAAATTCACTCGTTTGTAACACGAAATAAAGCTTACATTTCAATGCCATACTGTGAGTTGAGTTAGTGTGTCGACGTTGAGTTGGTGTAACGTGCTATGACACCCTCTGAAAGAAATTCAGTGTTTTAAAACTCAATATTTCCTTTTAGGTGACGTATCTCCTGACATACGAGCGATACGCAACTCTCACGTCATAGTAACAACGCCAGAGAAATGGGACGGCATCAGTCGTTCATGGCAGACAAGGAACTATGTGCGGGATGTGGCTCTAATAGTCATAGATGAAATACATCTGCTCGGAGAAGATAGGGGGCCGGTTCTAGAAGTTATTGTGTCAAGGTAACGATGCTCAGGGAGGTTTTAAATAAAAAAAATCGACTGTTTATAATATTACCTGATTCATATACACTGTGGCATTTTAATCGGCTTAAAACGGCAGCCCACTTTATGTATCCAATGGCTACTACATGTATCCAATGTGCTTAATGGGTAATTTAGATTTAGTTAAATGATGAACAACTAAAAATAAAATAAAGATAAACAGTACAGGACATATGAATAGGGTATTACACCCATTTTTGAAAAGTGTCTCAATGAAATTCTTTAGTGCTAATATGCCACCAAAAAAACATAAAATTTTTATTCAATCGATAAGTGCCATAAAAATGCATTTAAATTTAAAATTTTCAAATTTCGCGCGTAGTTTGACGAAAACGCCTCTTACTGGACGCCATATTGCTCAGCGTAAATGACGTCAGTTCGTTTTGTATCAATTGAGCTCATATTAAATATGATAATTGTATATCATTTAAAAATAATTAAAAGCATATTTTGTAATAGGTGTAATAATGAAAAAAATACGTTGGGTACGAAAATAATAAAAGTACAAAGCCTTTATTACGCTAATCGGTTGACTGACAGTTGACAATTTTTTGTTTACACAGCCGTACGGCGTAATAACATGGCCGCTACTATTTTACTGTGTTTTATAACAGATTAAAAATACTGAAAACTTTGAATTGAATTTAAAAATTTGTTTTGTTATTTTATGAACTAAAACTTACATTTTCCGACTGCTTTGTGCCTAAACTGTCTCAATAACATATTTATAGATTTTTTCTCGTATAGAGTAAAATACCCTATTGGTGTATTTTGACGTTGAGTTAATGTGGTGAGTGTAGGGTGAATGGGTGTTTAGATGAGTGTTTATGAGGTGTGCAAAGGGTGTTTGTGGCATGTGTGTTTTGAGTTTTTGAGTGTAAGAACGACCCGTAACATAGTTTGAAACACCCTATTACAGAGCCTTGCATTCCAAGGTTCTGCGAAATGGAGCGGCATTTATCAGAGCGGGTTTATCAGACTTCAACGTAGTGTAAAAATGTGGTTCTTACTATTGCAGTTTGTAACTATTTACTTTCTGTCCACTGGTTTAACCGGTTTTTGAGAGCTGGTTGTTTTGACAACTACTGATTGGAGCTACGTTACGTTTTGATTATTTACACTTTAACTTGTATATAGTATCGATTATCGATTTTTTGAAGCAAACAATAAACAATCGTGATAAATTTAGGCGAAGACTCGTCATCAGAAGTAAATTCCATGTCGGAAGACGACGAATAATTTATTGATTTATTTATAATAACAATGTAAAATTAACTTTAAAATATTGTTTTGTCAGTGTAGTTTGTAAGAAGTCATCAATAAGATAATCCATTAACGTAAGGCAGTTAATATATTTATTTTGTAACTCATTTTAATGTTAACTTTTAGGTATACGGGTATAGTTACGTTTTTAGTTTTTGACAGGTGCCTTATGCACCTGTCAAAAACTAAAAACCCAATGGACAGGGTATAAATGCCACATAAACACACATATCACATGTATATTTGTTCCTTACAAACATATATACATACATAGACTTAAGTACCTCTCTATAAAAAGTGTCGAAAACTACCTATTATGTATAATCGGAATTAAGATGCCGCAAATATGAAATATGATAATATTTAAAAGGGTGTGAGCCTGGAGATCTATCATACAGGTCCCGAACCTAGTACAGACTCCAGCTCTCACAAAGGTCCTAGATTAAGGCAAACATGTTTAAATACACAAATTGTAGCAGTGTCCTTTTTGAGAGAAATAAATTAAATTATAAAAAAAAAATCGGTGAGTCAGGTAAATAGGCATATTATACCAGATCGAAGACTTCATCCTGTAAAATTTGGTTTACAGAACCAACTTCATTGAGTCTCACACTTCGCGACGCCTGCGCATCATTGGATTATCGACTGCTCTAGCTAATGCCAAGGATCTCGCCAACTGGTTGAATATCGGAGAAATGGGGCTGTATAACTTCAGGCCTTCTGTACGACCTGTGCCATTGGAGGTATGTTTTGAAAATAGTTCTTATTTGTTTAGTGCTAAGGTTGAATTTTATTGTTGTTTTAAATTCCATAGCAGTGCCGCCGCTATGGCCGTCAGACTCCGTAACTAAGACGATATAAAATAGGTTATGATCAACAAGAAATTAATCATTCATAAAAAGATTCTTAGTCCTAATAATTTATCTGAACAGAATCCTGTGAATAAAATGAACATCGTGCTTATTATATACTAGCTTTTGCCCGCGACTTCGTCTGCGTAAATGTCAGTTATCGCGGATGCTGATAAAGTCGCGGGTGCAAAAGTAGCCTATGTCCTTCCCTAGGGTCACACCTCGGACACTTCATACAAAACTTGCAAAATAATTACCTATTACTACTACAAAACCAAATGACGTCTGTACACGTGCAAATGTGTGCGTGAATTTTAGTAGGGTTGAATCAGTTGGATGTCGTGGCGTACAAAATGGCGCGAAAAGTGCAGCGCTTTGCGTCGGACGAACCGAACGACGACGGAACTACCCAAACGTTTCGAGCATTATTATGAAGTGATCTTGTCCAAGCGGTCAATTATTTATTTCTAATAAATAAAATAAATTATATTTGATTATGAATACTCGGATTTGTAATGACAAAAAAGTAATATTATAATATTTATTATGTAAAGAGGTTTATATATTCATCAATAATGGTAAATTAAGGTACCTAATTACAAAATATGGAATTCACGATCGCCCCGTACCATTACGCGGCAACGCAATGGGGCGACGCGACAAAGTTAGTGCGTAGGGTACTACTTTTCAATTCCAAGAATGAATAGAACGTGAAAGAAATGGACATAAGTACATAACAAAGACAATAAAGAGAGAGAGCAATATTAATAGCTGGTAATGTTGGTATGTTATTATTACGGAAGTTTTAATTGTATTATTATAAAACGACGAAAACTTGGAAAATAAATGAATCATCGAGATTAAAACTAATAAATAAAACTTAAAACAAAATAAATCGCAAAATTGTGTGTTTGTGTCAGCAGTACCTACAGCGCTGCAGTTCTTACGATTTTGAGCGCCCTGGCTAAAGAGTCGGCGGTTAGCCCCTGTAAGTGCGGGGTGAGGGTGCGGTATCTGATATAGCGCGGGGAAGGGAGTGTCCCTTCTGTACGTAGTACTATTAAGTATTCTGTGCTAGGGTTCAAACTATCTTCATACCAAATTTCGTCAAAATCGGTTTAACCGGTTCGTTGTGAAAATGTAACAGACAGAGTTACTTTCACATTTATAATATTCAAAGTATGGATAATAAGAGCGCGTATTCGATTCGTGACGAAAACTTCATGTTTTTGCGTTTTGCCCAGAGCAATATCGTCATTATGTGAGCAGATTATTTAAAGACAATTTACAATTTTAGAAAGATTAAGTCTTGATTTAGACAGCTACAGAGTAAATGTATAATTTTTAATTATGGTTTTTTAAAGCGAAGACAATTCTTTCATATCGTTTTACGAAAATAGACGCCAGAGTTAACTTTCAGGACGAATACAACCATTACAATATGCCAAAATATTTTGTTTTACGCTTTTTTTTTTTTTTTTTTTTTTATTTTTTTTTTTCTGAATGGCATCTCGCAGTTCAACCTGAGGGTTGGTTACTGCTTAACCGGACAATCCTGTGGTGCCTTAAAAGTGACTTTTAGGGCCTCCAGCCAGGGCATAAACTTATAAACTAAGTGACTACGCTAAGGGCACCCCCTGCGGGGTACGAGCCTCGGCTTAGGTCGCCACTGAGAGAGGGCAGCAAAGGGACAGGCTGGATCGGGTCTCCATTAATTTATGCGTTTTTCCAACAGTATATATAGTCATAAAGACAGCTACAGAGCCAAAATTACGAAAATATCACTATTATGTATTAAAAAACAATGTTGAAAAAGTAGAAAATCAGCTCACTTTGAAAATTTTTTTTCACCAGTATTTGAATAAAAACATAACTGATATATTTATTTTATGAAAGTAAATGTTATGCTTAATATACAGAATATTTTTCAGTCCGTTATACGAGCTCATTTATTTTAGACAATTATTTTAAAAAGCACTGTAAAACATCGCGCGCTGTCGTTTGCCGATCAATTTCAATGATTCGTGCTTATTTCGTGCATATTTTTTTTTTCTGATGCACACAAACTGACGATTGTATTGTACTAGTGTGTATCAATGCTGCTACGCCGTTCTAGCAATCGTTTAGATTTTGCGTTGCGCTAAATCGAATACGCGCCCTTAAGTAAGGATAAACACTAGTAAAACTTTTAATGATTAAATATTGAGATTCTCTGCCATTCTACCCTATACGAAACTACTTTTTGGACAGGGCAAAGATTCAGTTCTATTTTTATTTCAGAAATCACGTTCAAAAGTTGCATGAATGGTCTAACTGAACTAAATAATTTGACTATAGCCGTGTTTCATGTCTCCAGGTACACATATCAGGTCACCCGGGCCGCCACTACTGTCCACGTATGATGACGATGAACAAGCCCACATTCCAAGCTATTCGAACGCATTCCCCTTGCGCACCTACACTTGTGTTTGTGTCCAGTAGGCGACAGACGAGGTAAGTCTCTAAATAATATAGCCGTGATATTATAGATAGAATAAACTTTATTGTATACCAAAATGTATGTACAGCTGTACGATGTAAATAATTCTATTATTGGACCTTGAAAGACCTCATGAATGGTAATCATCCAATGTTCCATAGGAAAAAACTCGTCGACGTGTGTATTTTTCCCATTCTCACTTAAGAGCGCCCAACCCCATCGAACGGACTTGAACGCGAGCGAGATTGAAAAATTTTTTGTTTCGACCAACGCAGAGCTCGACAACAAACGAATGAGTGAGAACGCGATAACATCACAGGAAAATTGGCGCGCGGAAATTTCACAAAACTGGTTCCAGGACATACGTGTTTTTGAAAAAGTTGTTATAACGCCCTAATCGCGTACGAGCGTTTGTTTGGGAAATATGACTGGTTGGGCGCTCTCAAGGTTCTCAAACATGGTCAACACAAATTTCCAGATTGACAGCCCTAGATCTAATCGCGTACCTAGCAGCTGAAGACAACCCTAAACAATGGCTTCACATGCGTGAGTCTGAGATGGAGCAGATCCTTGCCAACATCCGGGAATCTAACCTGAAGCTGACACTAGCATTCGGGATAGGAATACATCACGCTGGTCTGCATGAGAGGGATAGAACTACTGTTGAAGAACTGTTTATTAATCAAAAAATACAGGTTGGTTGAGCATATTTCCTACTGACTTTCGTCTGCGTATATTTCAGAATTATGCCAAAGCCCTAAGTTATCCCACGTGACCGCAAAAACGGAATAAAAATCCTGTATTTTGAAGTAGCTCAATGGCTACTCATGTGTCAAATTTCTACTAGTTCCATTTGAGCGTGAACCTTTCATCCATCTACACAAACTTTCGCTTTAAAATAGTTGTGGGTGAATGCAATAAAGAGATTTGATTTGGTTTATATGTTATCTTTGTCAATCTTAGTAAATAAAGAGAACGAACAGTAAATTAAAAAAGAGAAGACGAGCTTGGACCGGTTTCACCATTTCTCATGACGCGGCGTGTATATATTTACAGTAATCAATTCGTACCATATTTTTTATTCATACTTAATACTTTGAATGCGAAAGTAACTCTGTCTGTTACGTTTTCACGATGAAACTGCTAAATCGATTTTGATAAAACTTGGTGTGAAGATAGCTTGTCCCCGGGGAAGGCCATAGGCTACTTTTCAATCCACGACTTTGTTTCTATCCACGATAACCGACTTTCACGCGGACGTAGGCTAAGCGCACCCGTATGATTTTTAATCCTTGCGAATAATAATCGCCAATCTGTGAACATTACCAATATTTGAAAGTTCGCGCACTGCGAAAACAATTCGTTTGCGACTTTCCGTTTATTTCAATCGGTTTCATATCGCATTTTTTAAATCGCAACGAATTAATTACGTAGTACGCGCTTAGGCGAAGTCGCGGGCATAAGCTAGTCCTATATACAAAATAAATACCTAATTACTAGCGCGTAAAGACCATTGCTCTAAAACATCATCAATATCATCTTAATTCCCAGGTCCTGATCTGCACAGCCACACTAGCTTGGGGCGTGAACTTCCCCGCTCATCTAGTAGTGATCAAGGGTACGGAGTACTACGACGGCAAACAGAAAAGATACGTAGACATGCCTATTACTGATGTTCTACAAATGATGGGCAGGGCTGGTAGACCACAGGTAACTAGAACAGAACATGACATAATTACTAGGAGCTCATGAATTAATTTTCGAACAAACTTAAAGGGGATGCGCCTGGACAGGCCGCGAAATTCATTTTTTTTTACATTTTTGCAATTTGTAGCTCAGTATCTACAACATTACTCTCTAAGTTAGATATTGATGAATATAATTATTATAATTCTGTATTTGCATTTTATATTTGGTACACCCGCGATTTTTTTTTAATATCATACAACTTGATATTGGTTGAAAATTGCAAAAAAACTGCAGAATACCTATTTAAATTTCGCGGGCTACCTTGTCCCTTTACTCGCACATAGATTGTACTGGTTGAACCCTCCGCCCATTTTGTTGATGGAATTAAGAAAAGCTCTGTCTTATAATCCTCTTACGAAAATATCTTTAAAATGTCATGTTTCTATGTATCTGTAAATATTCCTCTGCGATGCGATTTTGTCGGTTTTTAGTACATTTTCGTTGCAATTTTTTATCACCCTTGCGCGCATTTCCATTTGACTTCAGGTGTCACTTTTCTGCTATTAAAGTATCTTTTAGAATCAAATCTAATTGCTCGCTCTAATAGATAGAACCGACCAAATACTACCACTACTTGTAAGTGTATAAAATTAAGATGTGCCGTTTTGAACGCGCTCAAAAATCCAGCAGCCATTAAAATTTAACTGTACACACGGCGACACATCAAGCTATACCTTTCCAGAATAAGCTGACCTCTGGTTGTATGTAAATTCTATACAATGCGAGATTAACTTATACTGGAAATGCTTGATATGTACCAGCTGCTTGATGTGTACAATGAAACATAAGCCGCCACTACGTTTATCATTCGCCAATTTTTGAATTTAATTATTTTATTGTAGTATGACAACGAAGGTGTCGCAGTAGTGTTAGTTCACGACCAGAAGAAGAACTTCTACAAGAAATTCTTGTACGAGCCGTTCCCGGTTGAGTCTAGTCTGTTAGGTGTGCTACCCGACCATTTGAACGCTGAAATTGTAGCTGGTAAGTATCGTTTGCTATGTTAACTATAAATAAAACTATCAATCTTCAATCTATGAATATAACTAAAACCAGTTTTTGCTCTGATAAAATCATAAGTCATAATTAAATTAAAATTATAGTCATAAATCGCTGTTTAAAAAGTAGCCGATGGTGCCAATTCTGTTTTGCACGAGCTAAACTTATTTTAAGCTATTTATATCTCTTTCTCTCCAATAAAACAAGAAAGAATGTGAATGTCAATTTAAGTTGATAATATGTTCATACAATAGGGTATTTTACTCTATACGAGTAAAAATCTATAAATATGTTATTGAGACAGTTTAGGCATAAAGCAGTCGGAAAATGTAAGTTTTAGTTCATAAAATAACAAAACAAATTTTTAAATTCAATTCAAAGTTTTCAGTATTTGTAATCTGTTATAAAACACCGTGAAATAGTAGCGGCCATGTCATTACGCCTTAAGGCTGTGTAAACAAAAAATTGACAACTGTCAGTCAACCGATTGGCGTAATATAGGCTTTGTACTTTTATTATTTTCTTAACCAACGTAATTTTTTCATCATTACACCTATTACAAAATATGCTTTTAATTATTTTTAAATGATATACAATCATCATATTTAATATGAGCTCATTTGATACAAAACGAACTGACGTCATTTACGCTGAGCAATATGGTGTCCAGTAAGAGGCGTTTTCGTCAAACTACGCGCGAAATTTGAAAATTTAAAATTTATATGCATTTTTATGGCACTTATCGATTGAATAAAAATTTTGTATATTTTTTGGTGTCATATTAGCACTACAGAAATTCATTGAGACACTTTTCTAAAATGGGTGTAATACCCTATTATAGTTGTCATGTCAGAACGCATTGTTGAAAAACACGGCGAAGTTCAAGAAACAAGTAATTTAACATCTCTAACTTAGTTCTTATCTGTCGTCGTCCTTTTCTTCAGCTGCCTGGCAGTAAGAGATGCCAATTGTCTAATTTTAGTTTAGTTTATGAGCAAGGGAATCTCCGCCAATGTCCTTATGCAGATATCAAGCTACCTCTTTGTCTAATTTCTTTACTATCGGCTCAGTGGTTTTAATGGCCGTAATGATGTAACAAACAGACAAAGAGCACAACTTTCGCATTTATAATTTAGTGTAAAAAATAATAATCGTTAATTCAACCCTCAAGGTTTATAATACTCGGAGTTAGAAGGCGTTTGCGTTTCGTTTTTATTATTAGACTAACGTGGGGGGTTACTGTGTGTGGAAATAATAAAACCCCTGTTCCAGTAAAACCATCCTACACCAATTACTTTAAAAATAAATAAAAAACAAGTATTAAATCGCAGTACATAATTAAAAATTGTTTGATTATTTTTCTAGGCACTGTCCAAACAAAACAAGACATCCTAGACTACATGACCTGGACGTATTTCTTCCGTCGCCTGCTCAAGAACCCATCGTATTACAACTTAGAAAGTGTAGAGCCTCAAGATGTCAACTATTACCTTTCTAACTTGGTGCAGAGCTCTTTGGATGCTCTCGCTGATGCCAACTGCTTGGAGATTGAAGAGGTATGTTTAATGATACTTACATAAATTCTATAGGCAGCGTTGACCACTTAAGAGCGCCCTTCCCCATCGAACGAACTCCAACGCGAGCGTGATCGATTTTTTTTTTGTTTCAACCAACGCAAAGCTCGGAAACAAACGAGTGAGTGAGAACGCGATAACATCACAGAAAAATTGGCCCGCGGAAATTTCAGAAAACTGGTTCCAGGACATACGTGTTTTTACAAAAGCCTTACAAATTTTTGGTAAAAATGTTTGTAATTTAGAATCTCTATTACATGTGCAAGGTTTCTATGAAGCTGGTTTTTTTTTACTTTTTAATGTATGAGTGCATTATGAACGGCCAAAGTTCAGATAAAATTGTGCAAAAAACTGATTTTCGGACGTGATTACGGCGTTGTAACAAATTATTCTCCAAATATTTTTACAACACAGGTATCTTGTCGTTTAAATCTAGGTTTGTATGGAGCCAAAAATAAATTTGAGAAACAAATTCAGTAACCACGTCTGAAAATCAGATTTTTTGCACAGTTTTTATCTGAACTTTGGCCGTTCATAATGCACTCATACATTGAAAAAGTAAAAAAAAAACAGGTTCATAGAAACCTTGGATATGTAATGGAGATTCTAAATTACAAACATTATTAATTTTAAGACAAAAAACTGTAAGACTTTTTAAAAATACGTATTTCCGGGAACAAGTTTTGTGAAATCTCCGCGCGCCATTTTTCCTGCGATGTTATCGCGTTCTCACTCACTCGTTTGCTGTCGGGATTTGCGTTGGTTGAAACAATTTTTTTTTAAATCACGCTCGCGTCGAATTTTGCTCGATGGGGAAGGGCGCTCTTAACATCCGCTGACGGAACGGGATAGGACGGGACGTCGGCATGCTTGCCATCCAATGACATATGCTGCCATTATGCTTGTAACTTGCACGATAGTTTGTAAGCACTTTTTAGGCCATTGTGACATTAAATAATTTAAAGTTGTTATGAGTGGTTATAGGACTTATAGGCATTTAGCAGACAAATTGAATGGGCTGAATTGCTTGCTTAATTGAAGAACTTATTTAAGAGCGCCCATGCCGTCATATTTCCCATACAAACGCTCGTACGCGATTACGGCGTTATAACAAATTATTTTCCAAATATTTTTAACACACTGGTATCTTGTGGTTTAAATCTAGGTTTGTATGAAGCCAAAAATAAACTTTTTTGAGAAACAAATTCAGTAAACACGTTCGAAAATCAGCTTTTTTGCACAATTTTATCTGAACTTTGGCCGTTCATAATGCACTCATACATTGAAAAAGAAACAAAAACGGCTTCTTAGAAACCTTGCACATGTAATGGAGATTCTAAATTACAAACATTTTTACCAAAATCTTTTAAGGCTTTTTCAAAAACACGATGTCCTGGAACAAGTTTTGTGAAATTTCCGCGCGCCAATTTTCATGTGATGTTATCGCTCACTCACTCGTTTGTTTTGCGAACTTTGTGTTGGTTGAAACAAAAAATTTTTGAATCACGCTCGCGTTGAAGTTCGTTCGATGGGGATGGGCGCTCTTAAAAGCGTAATTTATTTTTTCGATTTCTTCACTGCCTTAGTTATTTTTTACTTTTTGCGGAATATTTCATTTGGACATTAATTAATTGAAACAAACAATACTAATTTAATCAGTTTTCATGCGGGCAACACCAAGCACATCTCAGAATTATGATTTTTGTAATATTTACGTCTCGTTGCGTTATCGTAATACTATAATACCTAGTCAAGACTGCCCCATTGGTCCCGTGGTCGTAAGCGCGATTGCTTAGGGGGGGTCCTATGTTCAATCCCCAGATTGGGTAAAATGTATTGGGTTTTCTATTAAGAATTTCTCAGGGAAAATGAGATTTCCCTACTTTTTTATGTGTAGATATTTGCTGTGAATTTTAATTTGGCATGGAAGACCCACGCGTGCTTTAATGCTCTTGCGCTCAAAAGGTTAAAAAAATCTCTCAAAGTTAAATTCGAAGCATTTATTTCAATTAAACCATATACAGGCACTTTTGAATTGTCAAAGAGTCAGTTAGTTAGTCAGAAAGTTAAAGGTAGTTAACGTAAGTCTCTATAAAGAAGAACGAGTAGGAAACTCCACGAACACTCTTTTTAATCAAGTTTTTAGGAATTCCTGGTTACATTGTTGTAGTTGCTTCTATATGAGAACTCTCTACCATTCTCCATACTCTACCATAGATAAGAAACATAATAACAGACGTATTCGTTATCAGGACCTCCGTACAGTCCACTGCACTTGGATGGGTCGCATCGCCTCCTACTACTACCTCTCCTACAAGACGATGGCCCACTTCACTCAACATCTACAGAGCAACATGAACATCGATGACTTGCTGCGAGTGTTGGCAGACAGTGAGGAGTATGCCACACTGCCGGTCAGACATAACGAGGATGTACTTAATGGGTAACTATCTTAAAATATATAATAGGGTATTTTACTCTATACGAGAAAAAATCTATAAATATGTTATTGAGACAGTTTAGGCATAAAGCAGTCGGAAAATGTAAGTTTTAGTTCATAAAATAACAAAACAATTTTTTAAATTAAATTCAAAGTTTTCAGTATTTTTAATCTGTTATAAAACACCGTGAAGTAGTAGCGGCCATGTTATTACACCGTACGGTTGTGTAAACAAAAAATTGTCAACTGTCAGTCAACCGATTGGATTATTTTCGTAACCAACGTAATTTTTTCATTATTACACCTATTACAAAATATGCTTTTAATTATTTTTAAATGATATAACTACTATAACTAACTAACTAACTACTATTATTTTTAACTATTTAATATGAGCTCATTTGATACATAACGAACTGACGTCATTTACGCTGAGCAATATGGCGTCCAGTAAGAGGCGTTTTCCGCAAACTTAGCGCGAAATTTGAAAATTTAAAATTTAGATGTATTTTTATGGCACATAATGATTGAATAAAAATTTGGTGTTTTTTTTTGGTGGCATATTTTCACTACAGAATTTCATTGAGACACTTCAAAAATGGGTGTAATACCTTATTCTTCGGTACGTGTGTTTGTCACCTAACTCCTCCTAAATGTCTCGACCAATTTGGATGACATTTTGTGTGTATATCAATGGGTTTCTAGATGGTTTGAAAACACAATTGGACCCGGTAGGTGGCGCTACTGTCGGGTTCTAAGTTTTGTTTCATTATCTGGGCAGGACAACGTCTGCCGGATCAGCTAGTATTATTATAAAATTTAAATATGCTAATTCTTCTTTACATATTATAAAACGAAGTCTCTCCCGCCGTCTGTCTGTCTTAGATCTTTTAAACTTCCTAACGGATTTTAATGCGGTTTTCATCAATAGATAGAGTGATTCAAGAGGAAGGTATGCGTACAGTTTGCACCCATGCGAAGTCGGGGCGAACTTCTAATATATAAATAACACGTGTCACGGTGTTTGTTATCAACTCCTCCGAAACGGCTTGACCGGTTTTTATGAAATTGTTTGTGTATATTTAGTAGGTCTGAGAATAGGTCGTATTTTTTATATACCTAAGTGATAATAAATAATTAATATGGCAAAACAACGTCTGCAGGGTCAGCTAGTTTTTAAGACCTTACTAAGCATTTGTATGTTGTAGTTTGAATAAAGCAAAATGAGGTAAAAATCCCCGCTATTTCAATATAGATCAGAAAATTACAAAGTGTATCGTATCCAGTTACCAGACATTGAAATCACTTTTCAGCGAACTGTCCCAAGAATGCCGACTGCCAGTAGACGCTTTAAGCCTGGACTCGTCCAACGTGAAAGCGTTCCTACTACTTCAAGCTCACATGACAAGATTACAACTACCCAATTCAGACTACCTGACCGACACCAAGTCTGTACTGGACCAGACTATTAGGATTTTACAGGTAAGATTAGATACCAGTCTAGTACAGTCAACAGCAAAAGTAGATGACGATGATGATGGCGTCGAAGTGATTTAAAAGTATGTGTCACACACAAACTTTTGAATCAATTCGACGCCACACAGTTCTGACGCGAACTCCGCTCATTAGTATTGAATTTCTGATTTTGATCATCTACTTTTGCTGTTGACTGTACCAAAGAGTATAAGAATAGGGTATTTTACTCTATACGAGAAAAAATCTATAAATAAGTTATTGAAACAGTTTAGGCATAAAGCAGTCGGAAAATGTAAGTGTTAGTTCATAAAATAACAAAACTAATTTTTAAATTCAATTCAAAGTTTTCAGTATTTTAATCTGTTATAAAACACCGTGAAATAGTAGCGGCCATGTTATTACGCCTTACGGCTGTGTAAACAAAAAAATGTCAACTGTCAGTCAACCGATTGGCATAATATAGACTTTGTACTTTTATTATTTTCGTAACCAACGTATTTTTTTCATTATTACACCTATTACAAAATATGCTTTTAATTATTTTTAAATGATATACAATTATCATCTTTAATATGAGCTCATTTAATACAAAACGAACTGACGTCATTTAGGCTGAGCAATATGGCGTCCAGTAAGAGGCGTTTTCGTCAAACTACGCGCGAAATTTTGAAAATTTAAAATTTAGATGCATTTTTATGGCACTTATCGATTGAATAAAAATTTTGTGTTTTTTTTTGTGGCATCAAAAATGGGTGTAATACCCTATTCGAATTTCAACTTCTCTAAACATCTTTAATTTTTTTTGTACAAATCCTGTCATGATTCTTTCTTTATTCTCCACAGGCAATGATAGACACTTCAGCAGAAAACGGCTGGCTTTCTGTCTGCCTATCCTGCCAGATGCTGATGCAGGGAATAGTACAAGCACGATGGCCGACCGAGTCACCCCTTCTGACATTACCACACATAGACTCCCAACATCTTTACATGTTCAGCCATATGGCTAAGGACACCAATAAGCCATGTTACATGATGAATGGGCTGAAGGTGGCTTGTATGAGGAATTATGAGCTGCTGGCCAAGTATATGAGGAGGGAGTTCGAGGAGAATCAGATTGAGCAGATACATAGGGTGAGTGGATTTAGTTTCCAACCGACTTCAAAAAAGAATGAGGTTCTCAATTCGACTGTAGGTATGTTTTTTTTTGTATACTTGTTACGCGATTTCTCCAGCAAATGTGAATCGATTTTGAAAATTCATTTTCTTATGGATAGGGTATGCCTCAGGGGTGGTTCCATATAAAGATTCATGTCCTGCTTTGGCCTTGACTTTTTCTAACACGTTAAAAAATGCTTTGTTGCTTTGTTTTGCTTAGTTGAATTTTCAAATAAATCCAGGAAAAAACAATATTATTTTGTTTATCATTCTTAGTTGATTTTTGGAAACGGAACGTATGTAAAACACGTTCCGTTTAGTTTTATAGACTTGCAAACGGAACGAGTTTTACCGACGTTCCATTTCACAGAATACGAAAAACTGGTTCGTTCGTCATGTGGTTAAAGAATGTTCAAAATAACAGATAGATATATTTATTTTACTCTACTAATTAATTTATCAGTACCTATGATTTCTTTATTGTTTTATAGTGTGATGTGGGGAGTAAAGAAAGTGTACATTTGAAAGGTTACGCGTAAAATGAACTTCTTTGGAGTGACCGGACGTTTTGCGTTTTTGCAGTTGTTCGTTCTTGATAAATAATTATTGTACTGTGCTGTGCTAGTTTGAATTTTCTGATACCCTTAAAACTTTTGCATTTTCCACGGACTCACGATACCTACTGCCGATGATTACTTTGGCCAGTGTCATACGGATATCGATTAGTGCGTTGTAATTGGGATCTGTGACGTTATCGCTCTTCATGGAATGCGCTATAGAGTCGTCTACGAGATTGTTTTGTATAAACCACAGAATACTCAATAGTACTACGGTATAAACTGCAACATATATATATGTGTGTTAATATAATACGCTTTGGCATTATCGGGCCCTTTAGCTTGATAGCAGAGTCATCTCGCTAATTAGCACTTGGTTATCTCCAGTAATAGTAAGTATAATAACAATCAAGTAACCTATCGATTTAGTAATCCAACATGATTGTTTTATAAAAAAGGATTTATATACAGAAGTGGTAAAATATTTTTTTTTAAATAACATGAAAATAATTGGGATCTGTGACGTTATCGCTCTTCATGGAATGCGCTATAGAGTCGTCTACGAGATTGTTTTGTATAAACCACAGAATACTCAATAGTACTACGGTATAAACTGCAACATATATATATGTGTGTTAATATAATACGCTTTGGCATTATCGGGCCCTTTAGCTTGATAGCAGAGTCATCTCGCTAATTAGCACTTGGTAACAATCAAGTAACCTATCGATTTAGTAATCCAACATGATTGTTTTATAAAAAAGGATTTATATACAGAAGTGGTAAAATATTTTTTTTTAAATAACATGAAAAATAGAACAAGTGAACATAACTAGTACTACTAGAAATAGGGGATGCCTTTAGACACACTGCTTAATTAATTAGACCCATTGTTTAATGGGTGTGATCCATCTGCCGACAGACAGACAGACAGACAGACAGACAGACAGACAGACAGACAGACAGACAGACAGACAGACAGACTGACTGACTGACTGACTGACTGACTGACTGACTGACTGACTGACTGACTGATCGACTGACTGACTGATCGACTGACTGATCGACTGACTGATCGACCGACCGATCGACAGACTGATCGACCGACTGACCGACCGACTGACCGGCCGACTGATCGACCGACTGATCGACCGACTGATCGACCGACTGATCGACCGACTGACCGACGACTGATCGACCGACTGATCGACTGATCGACTGACTGATCGACTGACTGATCGACTGACTGATCGACTGATCGACTGACTGATCGACCGACTGATCGACCGACTGACCGACGACTGATCGACCGACTGATCGACTGATCGACTGACTGATCGACTGATCGACTGACTGATCGACTGACTGATCGACTGACTGATCGACTGATCGACTGACTGATCGACTGACTGATCGACCGACTGATCGACTGACTGATCGACTGACTGATCGACCGACTGATCGACCGACTGATCGACCGACTGACCGACCGACTGATCGACCGACTGATCGACCGACTGACCGACCGACTGATCGACCGACTGATCGACCGACTGACTGATCGACTGACTGATCGACCAACTGACTGATAGACTGACTGACCGACTGACTGATCGACTGACTTATCGACTGACTGACCGACCGACTGACGAATCGACCGACTGACTGATCGACTGACTGACCGACTGACTGATCGACTGACTGAACGACTGATCGACTGATTGATCGACTGACTTATCGACTGACTGACCGACCGACTGACGAATCGACTGACTGACTGATCGACTGACTGACCGACTGACTGATCGACTGACTGACCGACTGACTGATCGACTGACTGATCGACTGATCGACTGATCGACTGACTGATCGACTGATCGACTGACTGATCGACTGACTGATCGACTGACTGATCGACTGACTGATCGACTGACTGATCGACCGACTGATCGACCGACTGACCGACCGACTGATCGACCGACTGATCGACCGACTGACTGATCGACTGACTGATCGACTGACTGATCGACCAACTGACTGATAGACTGACTGACCGACTGACTGATCGACTGACTTATCGACTGACTGACCGACCGACTGACGAATCGACCGACTGACTGATCGACTGACTGACCGACTGACTGATCGACTGACTGAACGACTGATCGACTGATTGATCGACTGACTTATCGACTGACTGACCGACCGACTGACGAATCGACCGACAGACTGATCGACTGACTGACCGACTGACTGATCGACTGACTGACCGACTGACTGATCGACTGACTGATCGACTGATCGACTGATCGACTGACTGATCGACTGATCGACTGACTGATCGACTGACTGATCGACTGATCGACTGATTGATCGACTGACTTATCGACTGACTGACCGACCGACTGACGAATCGACCGACAGACTGATCGACTGACTGACCGACTGACTGATCGACTGACTGACCGACTGACTGATCGACTGACTGATCGACTGATCGACTGATCGACTGACTGATCGACTGATCGACTGACTGATCGACTGACTGATCGACTTACTGATCGACTGACTGATCGACTGACTGATCGACTGACTGATCGACCGACTGATCGACCGACTGATCGACCGACTGACTGATCGACTGACTGACCGACTGACTGATCGACCAACTGACTGATCGACTGACTGACCGACTGACTGATCGACTGACTGATCGAATGACTGATCGACTGACTGATCGACTGATCGACTGATCGACTGACTGATCGACTGATCGACTGACTGATCGACTGACTGATCGACTTACTGATCGACTGACTGATCGACTGACTGATCGACCGACTGACCGATCGACCGACTGACTGATCGACAGACTGATCGACTGACTGATCGACTGACTGGTCGACTGACTGATCGACAAACTTGATCGACTGACTGATCGACTGACTGATCGACTGACTGATCGACCGACTGACTGATCGACCGACTGACCGATCGACCGACTGACTGATCGACCGACTGACTGATCGACAGACTGATCGACTGACTGATCGACTGACTGATCGACTGACTGATCGACTGACTGATCGACTGACTGATCGACTGACTGGTCGACTGACTGATCGACTGATCGACTGATCGACTGATTGATAGATTGATGATAGTTTTATTTATTTACACTGTCTATGCAATGCCTGTTGGTTGCCATTTAAAAGAAACTCAACAACAGGAACAGGATAAGAGAAGAGACTTAGACAGTGATGAGACTTTATGGTGAAATAATATCAAAAAGTGGAATAGTCTGTTGATCCAGTCCATGTTCCAGAAATACAACCTCCCCCACTTCCTGCAAGCACAGATTAGAGGCATGAAAAGGAATCATCTGTAGAATCAGTTTCAGTTCCAGAGCTTCAATCACAACAATCTCAAACCCAACCAAAAGTTTTGTGCATTTTATGGGTGTAACAATGACACAAATTGTATACCTAGGTTAGGCACTGGGGAAAATTCACTTAAAAAATTCGAAAATAACATCAAGACATAATATCTCAAGATGTCAGTACTATGTGTACATTTTGATAGCAAATGGTATTAATGTACGAGAAGGCATTATGGAGTATTGCTGCAAATGCACTGTAGGCCGTCGCACTGTGGCTCTAGCGGTATTTTTAGTTGACGTGATTGTGCGAGATTACATAAATAATAATAAATCAAATCCTGTTTTTAATTTAATTTCATTGTCTTCCCCAAAAACATGTAGGTAGGCAGCTCTTTTCGTTATCTATTTATGTTTATGTCAGTGATGGCCCAGAGATTAACACCTCACCTCGCATGCACGAGGCTGAGTTCAATCCGGGCAAGTACCGATGTGTACCAATGTATACCGTCTTGACCAAACGTTGTGATTAATGCTCATGTCTTCTCTTATGAGAAGAGGTCTGCCCAGCAGTGTGACAGTAATAGGCTGGTATTATTATTAACTCTTTCCCTTGTCTGCCTGACTTATAGTTCGTTGGCTAAAAGCAACGTCTGTCACGCCGATTGTTGTAATCTGGTCCACTTTGACGACAGATTTTGACGATACTTCAATGAACTATACGTTAATTGAGATTGTGAGAGTGAGATTAGAGAGAGTACACGGAGAAAAATCTTTAAGCAACAAATAGCACCTAAACTTAATATAGTAGAGCATTGCTCAAAGTACCAAGCTGTGGAAATTTATAATGGACTGCCTTCAGAGCTAAAGATCCTGATTTATAGCACCCACTTGTTTAAAACAAAATAAAAAGCCTTTTTATTAGATAAATGCCCATATAATATATCGGAACTAATGTCATACAATAATTAAAGATTTTCCTGTTTATTTGAAACTAACATTATATTTTAAACGTGCTGACATTGCATTTATAACTATTTTGACATTATTTTAAAAACTACTTATTAAATTGAAAACTGTTTTGACATAATTTTTAAAAACTATTTGACATAATAACAACTATTTGACATCACACTTGCATTTTTTTTTTTTTTGGAATGTTGATTTATTTAATCATTTAATATTCTTTGGTATTTATATGTGTATAGCATGTATATTCAACACAATGTAAATTGTTTATGAATAAATGAAATGAATGAAATGATTGCTTTATTTGCACAAAGTGTAGTGTAGAAAACAGATGGCATAACATAACACGTGAAATGACAAAGCATCGGCGGGATATTACGATTGATGATGCTATTACATTGAAGAAGGATTTATTTTTGAGTGATTGTAACTTGTAACTCTCTCAGGAATTAAGAAATAATTTGATTTTAATTGGTATCGTATAGTTCTAAGGTTTTAAGAGCAGTCAACTTTCATCTGACAGCTGTTTAACCTCAAAAACTTATTAGCATAATAGCATTATTCCCAAGCCTCTAAATAAAAAGATGATAAGATATTGTGTTATTATAAACAATAATTGTTTTTTTACAACACTAGTTGTGAGTAGACGCGACCTGTAAAAAGAATCAAGTGACAGGTCAATCAATGTATGGAAAGTGGGCATGATTCTTTTATTGAAATTATTCAGCACTTTATGAAAAGTCCCAAAAAAATCTACATAGACGACGTTTTAGTTTGAAGAAACTAAAACTTGATTTTGAAGGCAGTTGTCTTTTTGTTATTCATTGTTATAGCGCAGTGTAATGGTCATGTTATCTCTTCACCACCCTTGGTTGACTGGTAGAGAATGCCTAAAGGCAGATCCACATATGACCATTTCGATCAATCACCGTAACCGTATCGCCAACGTGTAGCATGATCGCCTGTCTGGACGGGTAATGATACGCAGTCTTGATACACCGCATTGATACACAGCGCGATACGGCCGTTCCATTTGAAGAGTTTCGGTTTTTATCGGATCATCAAAGAAGATACGGATGCGTACGTAGGTACGATACCACAGTATAAATATTAGTACTACCGTACAGTAGCGACACGCTCCGCCTCCCTCTGAAACCGTTCCTCACCTCTCCCCGCGTCGAACGACTAGCTCTGGAAATTGCGTTTTTGTTCACGCGGCGCGTAGACACGCACACTCACGCACGTATCTGAATAGTATATTATTTTAGTACTATTCAGATACGTGCGTGAGTCGCGGGTGTGACAATAAGGAGTAAAATTTAATAAAGGCGTCCATAATTAGATACGGTGCTTGATACAGAACGACGAATGATACGAATACAGCGATCGGATCGGGCAAATGATCATATATAAATGGTCGGATATAGCCGACAAGTAATAGAAATGATTTTGGATATTTAACGCTAATAACTTTTAAATAAATTCTAAGCACTCACATTTGTCATATTTCAATGTGTCAATCTCTTTTATTCATGTCCCCAGAAGTCTTCAGTTCAGTAAATCTTTGATTTTCTAATGTATTACTATAATTTTTCCTTCAGGCAATATGCGACATACCGACATTGGACATAAAGATGCGCGTGCGCGGTTTGTGGTTTGACAGTGACGGTGAACAAGAGAAACTGATACACCAGCCTCCTTCTAGAGATCAATGGATGCCAGTACATGCCGATCAGGTAAATATTAACTATATAAATGAAAGTTATGTACCTATGCCGATGATAGTCATGATATACCTATGTAGTTGCGAAAAACTAGATGTCTTAAACGCGCTTTTATCTAGTGACACCACACAATTTTATTGAAAGTTAATTTGTCGTCATTTTTATCTATAAAAAGTTACTACACTGGTGAATAAAGATTGTTTGAGTGGTTCACCTGTGTATCATATATTATTCTTATAACAAAACCCCAAAGCAGCAAAATCTAAAAGCGGTTTAAAAGGTACATCACTTTGTTGTTA
The DNA here is from genome assembly GCA_947361185.1 of Charanyca ferruginea. Taxonomy (NCBI): domain Eukaryota; kingdom Metazoa; phylum Arthropoda; class Insecta; order Lepidoptera; family Noctuidae; genus Charanyca; species Charanyca ferruginea. Next base: position 8,256,111 of record OX376077.1, on the reverse strand, counting down.
ACTACGCACACTGCTCTTCTAAGTAACATGTAGAAAAAATATTGAACATAACGTAGCAAAAAATGTTTCTGGAACACGACTTTTATTTTTTTGTAGTAAGTATCCCTTTTTACCCGACTACGGCAAAGCCAAAGGAGGGTTATGATTTTTTATGATAGCGTGCAATGTAACCACGAAATAGAAAAAACATGTGGAAGTGCCGACGTAGCTATCCGGTGTGTGGCACAATTATGCGGAAAATATGTAAAATAATAACAACCTTCTGTAGTGGGCATCATCATCATCATCATTTCAGCCGAAAGACGTCCACTGCTGGACATAGGCCTCCCCGAAGTGGCGCCACATTGACCTGTAGTTGTAATAAGTCTTAATTTTGTATGAACGACAAATAAGCTTTTCGTCAAAATTGAATTTATTTTTTACACAAAATGAAGACTTATTGCAACTTTTGAGGGTTCTTATTATTTTACATATTATTTTTCGCATAATATTATTAATTTGCTACACGCGTAATAACTGCATCGGCATTTCCACTAGTTTTTTTCTATTCCGCGAATGTAACGCACGCAAAACGTTGTGCTTAAATGCAACAATATATGGGTCGTGGGGGTATTTAAAGTTTAGTTATAACATTTAAAACTTATTTTAGTAAAAATACGTAACACACGTTTTTGCTCGTTCTTCTCCATATAGACCTACCCTACATTTTGGAACGAGGAACTAGCTTCATTTTTCTAACTGATTCTTTGACAATTCAAAAGCGCCTGTAAATGGTTTAATTGATATAAATGGTTTGATTTTAAATAAATTTTGAAGCTTTGACCTTTAAGAGGAAATACCACGGGCTAGAGAATTGAAAATTAGGTATTTGTAAAATCTGTCGCGCGATGCCCGAACACGAACCGCAGAGCGCGATAGAGAAAACTGTAGCTTTGACCGAAAATACCTATTAAAAGTACACAAAATCAATGATTCGTAGTCCCCTGATTTTTTCTCCAAAACTTAACCGATTAAACTGCTTTTTTCATTAAAAAATAAAGAAAGGCTTTTGCCGTGTTCCTATTGTTTTCTATTTTTTATATAATCAAGTCAAATTTGTTTTCTGAATGTTTGAACACAGCGGAAAATCATGCCAATTTTTTAGGTTTTTGAATATTCATATCTCTTTTAATAATAAATTTATGAGAAAAAGGAAAACATAGGGACATGCCAATAGTAGCCATGGATATTTAAAAAAATAATAATTGATCTACTGGCATTATCCAGGGAGGAAACAGGGGACTAAGTTTGTATGGAAAAACGGCCCTTGTGTTTCCTCTTAATGGCGTCGATTCCCTTATTTGTAAACAAGGGAATCGACGCTATTCAAAGTCACTAAACTTAAATTAGATACTTGGCATCTCTTACTGCCAGGCAACTGAATAAAAGGACGGCGACAGATAAAAACTAAGTTAGAAATGGCAACTTAGTTTTTTCTTAAACTTCGCCGTGCTTTTAATCAATACGTTCTGACATAACAGCTATTTATTTTGTGAACATTTATACAACTAAAATTGACAACTCTTATTAATATCTGTCTCTTTGTTGTTTTATTGGAGAGAAAGAGATATAAATAGCTTAAAATAAGTTTAGCCTGTGCACGACAAAAAAGCACTATTATCTTCATAACAAAAAGGTTTCCAACTATGACCCGAAACAAATTTTAACGATAATAGACAAAACAATCAAACTATGTAAACAATGTTGTGTATTTTATCTATGGGCCACAGTTGCCTAAAAATAAAATGATTATTATTATTATTTTTACACAGCCGTTATTTATAAAAAATAATGTTCCAACTACTCCATATATTTCCAGGAATACACCTTACTCCTGGAACTGAACCGCCGCGGCGGCAATGCCAACAACGTCCTCTGCCCGCGGTTCCCTCGCGGGAAGAACGAAGGCTGGTTCGTGACGATGGGCACCGTGGACGACGGTGAACTGCACGCTTTGAAACGAGTCCAACCTAGAGGGACCTCGCAAGTTACCTTCTATACGCCTTCGAGAAAAGGTACGTTATAGCCCGAATGCTTAACTGAAACCGTTCCTGAGGTAGCTGCGCGGTGCGGGAGGAGTGACAGTTGTCATAAGTTGACGACTTCAACTAACCATTACTGACTGGTAATAGTCAAAAATGGCGCTAACTATCGTCAAATCAAAAAAACGGGTTGTTTCACGAAATCATACGTCAAAAAGTTACTATTACCATAACCGACCAGTCATCGTAATTTTGTGTTGTCAAACAGCTACTTCAAACATCAAAATATTATGGAATCTCTTTTTGAATAACTTTAACTGACGGATTTTTATGTCATGAAACAACCCGTTACATTTAACGTACGTTAAACATCGCACGTCATAGTAATTTTTAACCGTCCGTATGTAACGTTAACCGACTGTTTGAAACAACCCGCCCTAAAAGTGAAAGCACACTGCTCCGTTGCGCTGCGTTGCGTCGTAGGAGCGTTGACGCTCCGTCATTTTACATATGAATTTTAAAACATGCTACACTGCTCCCTTGCGTTGTGTTGCGTTGTCCAACGTATTGCGTCGTCGCCGAGACCAAGCGGAGGGAGGTGATGTGGGGCGGCAACGTAGTTAATATTGTACTGGCGGAGGAAAACACGTGCGCAGCGCAAGGCAAAGCAACGCAACGCAACGGAGCAGTGTGGCTTCACTCTACGGCCTCGGATAAGTGGTCGGGCTATAGTTTTGGCCTTGTGATTTATTTATTTAGACTTGATGTACAATGGTACAAAGGCGAACTTAAGAGCGGCCATCCCGTCATATTTCCCATACAAACGCTCGTACGCGATTACGGCGTTATAACAAATTATTTCCAAAATATTTTAACACAAAGGTATCTTGTGGGTAAAATCTAGGTTTGTATGAAACCAAAAATAAACTTTTTAGAGAAACGAATTCAGTAAACACGTCCGAAAATCAGCTTTTTTGCACAATTTAATCTGAACTTTGGCCGTTCATAATGTACTCATACATTGAAAAAGTAAAATAACAGCTTCATACCAACCTTGCACATGTAATGGGGATTCTAAATTACAAACATTATTACCAAAAACCTATAAAGGTTTTTCAAAAACACGTATGTCCTGGAACAAGTTTTGTGAAATTTCCGCGCGCCAATTTTCCTGTGATATTATCGCGTTCTCACTCACTCGTTTGTTTTCGAGCTTTGCGTAGGTTGAAACAAAAAAAAAATCCGCGTTGAAGTTCGTTCGATGGGGATGGGCGCTCTTAAATATTTATTATATTTTGTTTTTAATATTTCTTGTTATAGCTGCAACAGAAATACCTAATAATATGTCCTGTAATAGGTAGTCCTGCACCAACCGGAGGTTGTCCTTGGGTGCACTTGCATAGTGCATACAGGGATAATCGTCGGTGGGTGTCTTATTTCATATAAAGCTACCTAAGGGGCCTCTGCGAGTTGGCTTCAGCTCCTCGTACGCCTTACAAAGGCCCAGGACCTCTGGGTCCCGAGATACATAAAGTATATAAAATATAATAATAATAAAATCTGTTTATTTTAGAACAATTTTCATACATTGAAATCCACTTAAACTTAACTATAATCTTACATTATTAAAGATCCCTGACCCCTGACCGTGATAGCTAGACCTGTCTAGCTATCATGGTTCAGACAGCCAGACGGACAGCGGAGTCTTAGTAATAGGGTCCAGTTTTTACCATGCGGGTACGGAACCCTAAAAAGACATAAACTTACAGTAATTTTTAAATATAAAAATCGACCAAATTTTCGTCAAGTTTACTTTACGCGTGCTAGACCCCCTGTTAGTTAATCACCTACTAATTGACCATTCTTACTTCCCAGGTCGCATAATCTACACGGTATACATCCTAAGCGACAGCTACATGGGCCTAGACCAGCAATACGACCTACAGTTCGAGATCATGGACCCACTACCCGCGGAGAACGTCGACAGAGTATACGATAACATGGACAAGACTATCATAGAATAATCCAAACATTTTCACACGTCATTAAAGCCTTATTTATACCTGTAGTATACAATGAAATTGAAGCAACCAATTACCATCTTCTAAACACTGCTATGCTATTCTCTAAAGTTACCATTTGTTGCTGTGCTTGTCGGCGAACTCGACATCGTATGAGCCTTGAAATCGACGTCGAGCTCAGCGACTGTTTTTGCTTAGCAAATATCGTTTTTCACATATGAACTGTCAAAAGTGACAACATATTCAACCTTGAGTAGTTTACCAGCAAAAACCGTTAATTCACGTGGCGCTAGCACTATGTAAGCAAAGGTTAATGTATACAAAAATGTAACTCGCCGCTGCCGCAACGTCGAGCTTTTGGTTGTGTTACTTATAGAATAGCACCACTGTTCAGACGGTGCAACTTTCATTGTTACGTCAACTTATTGAACAGGCAACTTAATTTGCACCGTGTAAATGGGGTTTTAACTTGAACTCGGGTTTTAAAGTCTTTCTATCTCTACGATACTCCTTAATGTGACAGAGATATCATGAGATAAAATTGAGTTACCTACATATGGGAACAGCCCAAAAACTTTTTAATGACAGAGGCGAAAACGTCATATGCTCTTTTTCCACTTTTATAATAATCTTGCTACAGCCGTAAATTAGTTACATTGAATTGTAAAAAACATGAATTATACAGGAAATAAATTATTGATTTAATTGTATTAAACATTCAGTTTTTATTTATTGTTGACTCGTTTCTATAGCCCGGTCAAATTAGCCTATAAAATAGGGGTACACTAGCATAAATTCACAACAAGCTAAAAATTGGTACGAATGTTCGGAACATGGGGATTTGACAAATATATTGTCAAAAGTCCCCATCGATCCGACGTGTGCAAAAAAAAAACAAGGTCAAATGAATCAAAACTCGGTATTTTGCATTTTTTAGCTAAATAGAAAGTTTTATCATAAAAATAGGTGAGACAAAATTGTTAATCATACAATTACCTACAAAATTTGGTTTTACACTTTTTTCCTTGAATCACCATTTCGGAGATATAGCGATGAAAAAAGTTGTGTTCCTCATAATATGCACACGTTTCCGCCCACCCGTGAGGTAGTGTACTTGGCGAATTTTTTTCAACGTGGGATCTGTGATAATATATTGTGATTCTGTTGAGTTTAAAATATTGTGTCAAATAAAAAAGTAGTATTATTGGAAATGATGAAGGCGAGGCGAGGCGATGAGTAATATCGGAAAATTATTCATCTGATTCATAATCAATTGTTGTTTGATTTTGTCTCACCTATTTTTATGATAAAACTAACCGTTTGGCCACAAAATCCAAAAAACCCAATTTTGCGACCTTTGACCTTGAATAAAATTTTTTGCACACACGGGATCAATGGGGACTTTTGAGGATTTCATTAGAGTGGTATCCCTTATATGCCTGTAAATTTTTAGCTTTCAATTTATGCAAGGGTCAATGTCTATTTTGACCGGGCTATCTAGGACTTCCATTATCAACGACGATATGGGCCATTCACAAGCTCTGTAATAAACTGACCGATTACGGTTTAGGTCCAAAATGAGTTAGACAAACATATAACTGGTCCAGTGGCGTGCCTAGGGGTCAAGATAGGGCAATCCCAACAATTTTTTTACGGTTAAAAAAACACCAGCGTGTTGCTCAGTTACACTGAATAGCTCATGTTATGATCTTATTAGTGCAAGCCTGACTTCGGTTTGCATGAAATTCCCGCCACTGAACGGGTCTTCCAATGGGGACTTCCGAATTTTGTCAGTTGATAGCGGCCATATTGTCGAAGCTACAACTGTCAAATTGGCTGTCATCTATTCAGCCTGTTTTGCAAAATTACTAAGGACGATTATAGCGTTCAACAACACGTGCAAATGATTGTTTGTGGAATTGGGACAATAACAATCCTTATGAGATCCATGAGCGTCTAATGATAGGTCCCAAAAATGTCACTCTTTGGTGTGGAATTTGGGCTGGCGGTGTCATCGGTCCACATTTTTTTAGTACGACGTTGGCTATAGGCCGTCACCGTCAACGGGAGCGCTATAGTTCGATGATTACCAACTTCTTTTGGTCTCAATTGGATGATATGGACACCAACAACATGTGGCTTCAACAGAACGGCGCTACATGCCACACAGCTCATACCACACTGGACATTCTGCACGAGCGATTTGAGGTCATATTCATTTCATGTGGAGGAGATGCGAACTGCAACCAAGATCGTACGTTTTTTGCAATTTTCTGTGGGTTTTTTTAAGTCGCAGATCTATGTGAATAAGCCACAGGCCACCGCGGCCGATCGCACACAATATGTCATCGGTCAAACTCAGCCTGCCATGTTTTATGCGCCAGAGTCATAGAAAATTGGACATGTCGGAAACGCGCCACCCATCGAAGTCGCGGTGGTTATTTGAACGATGTCATATATTCCATTCATAATGGCATTGCTAGGCCATTCAAAGGAATAAAACATTTCGATGATGTCTCACACGACGACATAAAACGAAGTGTACTTCGTTTTATTTAAATTTAAACATAGGAAGTCCTTATTGAAAGACCCAGTAGATACGTTTTAACGTCATCCATCTTTCTATCTCGGATATTTTTCAATATCTAGTTCCTTCTGTTCCTTGACGGAATTTCAAGATTTTGACCAACTAACATTTTTCCCTCTACTTCGCCCGCGTAGGATCCCTAATTTTTTGATAATGCAATATAGCACTCTAGGATAACGTCGCTTCCTATTGGTGAAAGAATGTTTGAAATCGGATGAGTAATTTTGGAGATTACCCCTACATACAGACTTACATGCTCCACCTTAGGCTGCATTATAATGTAAGATCAGGTGAGTTACGGCCAAACGCAAGCAGCCTAATAAAACTTAAAAAAGTAAGCATTTCAATATGGTTGGATATTATAAAACCCTACCCGTCCTGAGGGACTCAGGTTGACACAGGCAACATTATTTGATTGAAGCGCTATCATCATTTTATTTTTTTTAGCTATCTTAAAAATCTCCTCCATACGTAACTTCTCTTTTGAGACGACACGGTTGGCGAAGTGGTTGAGCGATCGGCTGCTGCGCTGCGTGTCGCGGGTTCGATTCCCGCACGGAACAAATATTTGTATGGCCTACAGATAGTTGTGCCGGGTCTGACTGTTTCTGTATGTGAGTTTATTTGTGATTGTAAACGCACCCACGACACAGAAAAAAATCTAGTGTGGGGTAACGGTTTAAAAAAAGAACGAAATAGAACTCTGCCTTGCTAGCAGAAACTGAAGTCTATGGGGAAAAGAGGAGAAAGATTAGGACTGACACTCACTCTAAGTCACCAAGCAAGATAATTTTATCTTTTTGTGGGATTCCCGTAAGAACGCAGGATAGGTCGTTAACTGTTAAGGTGGGTGCGTAAATACTGTTGAGGTGGACATACTTAATATTATCAATGGACAAGCGTAAAGTCATTATGCGATCATTGATTCCGTTTGGATTAAAGTTATGGCAATTTTATTACCCACTGCAAAGCCAACGCCACTAGCCGCCCGCACTCCTGTTGATTTCCCAATCCAGTAATACGTATATCCACCCAACTGCTCGCATAAGTGTCCACTATCACAAAGACGGGTCTCACTTATAGCAGCGATATCCAAGTTGTATCTTGAAAATGCCCTCGCCACCAGTGCAGTCTTCCTTTCGGGACACAGGTCAGAATCATCATCCAAGAGCGTTCTTACATTCCATGCTCCAAATATTAAGTTTTTTGTTGTATTATTTGTGTTCTTATACTTTTGTTTCGTCAGACCGCAATAAGGTTGGTGATCAGATGACTGCAGTTAGCCACTCGATTTAGAGGTGAGACGGACTATGTTTAGGCCACCTTTTCTAGGCCTCTCCCCAGATAGGGCAAAGCAGAGCGATCCTAAATAGGGCTGCTTTAATTGTCGTCAGTCGTGCGGCTGAACCCGTCCTTCCGCCTCAAGCGAGGAGCGACCACTCTTCTGACCGCCTACGTGTCGAGTCCCAAATAGAGATGATGATCCACCAAGGCCTTGACCACCACCACCAGTTCTCGATCGCCGCAGGACTTTTATAGCTCGTAGTCCGTTGAAAAAACTTAGCCAAGGTCATCCGCTCGTGAAAATATTAAAGTGGGTAAGCAGTTGCGCTGGTGCAGATCCACTCTCTCGTTCTCAAAGTCCAGGTGCTAATGGACCGGGTAACCGGTACGATCAGTAGAAGGTTAAGAATGCAGGACGTTAGCCGCAAATCAATTAGAATGGGACTTGACATGCGCCCTTTGAGGCACCCCACCGCGTGCCCTGCTTCACCACCACAAAGACTGAACTCGCTTGCCTATCGATATTATCGGCCCCTTGTACCGATGAAGTCTAAAGGTTGTCTATTAACAAAGCCGAATCGGAAGACACTTTCTTCGCCCCCGAGAAAGACCCGCTTCTTCCGCCTTAATAGCCGTACTGATGGTCTCCATTTCCGCCAACGAAGCCGTTGAGGTCTTCACCTCCACCAACCACCAACCCTGGGCAAAGGATCCACGTAATACCCCGTAGAGACTGGATCCTTATCTAAACTTCGCTACCAACCTGCCCTGGCCTAATATGACAAGAGGTGCCCACCCCCGCGACCTGGACGCGCCGGTCAGGAATTACCCCGATAGTGCTTAGAGAAGAAGACTCTAGGCACCTCGGAGTCGGGTTAATGATCTCGTTTGGGCCCGCGATCAAAGGAAAACTACCTATATTAATTAGGGTAAATTTAATGAAAACAAACCTTCGTACATTTTTTTAATTTTTTATTATGCATTTCATGATGTTAGTGAAATTACATTGTCGGTCAATTAAATTCTCGACCACCCTTAAACTTTTCCCGTCAACCTTCAACACGTCACATGGCTTCCGATTTTTTTTTTCTTTTTTTTTTTATCCATAATATGTTTAGTTTGTGTGCGCGGATCTAAGCCATTATGAAGTTCAAATGGCCAAAATAGTGCGATCAGTTGAGTAACGTCTTCTAACAATAAAAGTGTACAATTTATACAACTTTTACTATGAAAATATTGAGGGAAAGACCAGTCGTACCCAAGATCGTATTTTTTTTTATATCAAACAGCTGGTTTCTTTGTCTATATTTCATGATAGGTAGTTTAGTAAAAAGTTCATTATTGATGAGAATAGGTACCCCTTAAATTTTCGTTGCTAGTAGGTACTCATTAGTTCCCATTCTTTTAGATCCGCGCTGTGTTAATTACTTTGTCATATCCAGTAGTGTCATATCCGAGTAAGTCTAATAACTGCATTTATAAGTACGTACGTCTTCGCAGTCTTTAAATTATCATGGTGTTATGATTATCAATTTAAAACAATGATTTTTAACAGAGTTTTATACCGAAACATCGTAAAAACTGTGATTAAGAATCATAGTTTCATATGTGGAAATAGTTAATTCCCAAAACCTGCAATTATTAAATGCAGTTTAAAAATAACCACTAGTTTATCCACGTCCCATTGCATCCAGTATAACAGTGTATTCTAACACTAAAGGTACACGCAATGCAAACATTTAAATGTAAACAGCTAAACTAGAGTAGATAAGATCTTACAACTAGATCGACTTGAGGTTAAGGAGACTGGTTTAACCTTTTGATCGCCACGTCAAAAAGCGCGCCAAACTACGAATTATTACTCTATGGAATTACGTTTTTACACGAAATTCCATAGAGTAGCAATTCGTCTGTCATGTCTGTCATCTAATGGTGCCTGTGGCGTGCTGGACACGTTTTGGTTTGTCATCTATATATGACTGTGGTAGTCAAAACGTCAACTATCCCTTTTACATCATGGTCGAAAACCCAACTGGTGAGCGTGGGCACCTGTATGTCTATTCTGTTACAATCTCCCTTGGAGAACACCTACGTGAAGTAAGTTGTCATCTGTCCCGTCCTAGCATCGGGACAGATGACAACTCACTTCACGTAGGTGTTCACCGAGGGAGATTGTAACAGAATAGCTCTACTGGATTCGATTTCCAGTTCAGTCAAACTGAACCTGAGTTTTTCAATTAAGAAATTCTCACTAGCATTAAGGAGTCCAGAAGTTAGTGATTCGGAGATGCACATATGTGTGTATGCGCACTATAACATCTGCGTACTTGGCTTGGGTTACTTATTTTAGAAAGGGCCAATTTTTCATTGCTAATTTAACAAATTAATGTCTCCGATTTGAATATAGGAAATATCAAAATTTTCAACAATAATTTGTTAACTATCTGTCCGAGTAATGAAAAATTGGTCCTAAAATAAGTAACCGCTGGTTGCTGTGTGTTACATTTTGCTTAGTCTAGGAGCTTGCGCTTGAAACGTGGCTTGAAGTGAAGCATGGTCCACATTTTTGGTTGCTTGGCTCCGCTGACGATTGTTGGTGATCAGGCAACTGTTTAACAAGAAATAAATAAATTATACCAGCCTATTATTACAGAGAATTCACGAGCATTGGTCACCGCTTAAACTTTATGTTTCCTCTGATGTTTTCATTCAAAAACAAGACATACATGTACATGTGTTGTGTCCAAGATATACATGTGATTGGTTTATTAGAACATAAGAGGGAACATCTGAACATACATATATGGCTTGCTAAAGTAATAGTAAAGTAAAGTAGTAGTTTAGTAGTAATAAATGCCGTAGTTGGGTAAAAAAAGAATCTATCAAAGGTACGTAAAAAGCTATATCTAGTGGAAGTTTTCCTAGCTGAAGCCCACTTGTGTCAAAAACTTAAGTCGGAGTTGCTAACTCGAGCATAAGTTACAAAATTGCCATTTTTCGTTTTTTTTACTATTATAATATTTTATACTATAACTAGCGACCCGACCCGGCTTCGCATGGGCATATAGCCTTCCTCGATAAATGGACTATCCAACACAAAAATATTTTTTCAATTCGAACCAGTAGACCCAGAGATTAGCGCGTTCAACCAACCAAACAAACACTTCAGGTTTATAATATTAGTATAGATATCTACTATTATAAAAAAGTTATATTAATGCTATTATATTACAGGCTAGGTAAGTACTGTGGAGATCTGAGATAATAGCCAGTAGATATTATACTCTATGACGGAACACTCAGCAAGCTTCTAGAATAGGTTTAAATAGTAGACTTGTATTGTTTTATATTTGACATTAGAACTTCTTAGCCTGATCTTGTCACGGGCACACTACAAGTATCTTTAAATATAAACCAGATCCAAGTTTCAATGCTTTCATTTCTAGATTAAACCTATTACCTATAATTACGCCACATCCCGGTACCAGTAAGAATCCTCCAACAGGATCTCTTACAGAACCTACATGGTTTGCTGAGTGTGAGCGTCAGAGTTTTCGTTTTTAAAATTTTCTGGCCGTTTAATCCTTCCCTGGACTTCCATAAACATTTCATGACCAAAATTATCGAAATCGGTCCAGCCGTTCTCGAGTTTTAGCGAGACTAACGAACAGCGATTTATTTTTATTGTTATAGAATAATACGAACACGATTCACATTTTTTTAAAGATCATCATATATCAGCCAACCGCTAAACAGACCTGTTGCCTTTGATAAATCATCATCACACGACCATGACTCTCTACCGATAATACCCGCTAAGTCGAAAAAAATATACAAAATTTTCAAAAAATTAAACGAAAGAAGAAGCAGATGTAATTAAGAAATATTATTACCTTTATCGAGAACAAAGATGTTACGCGGTTGAGGACACAAAGGATTAGATCGATACGCTGGTGTGGTACAGTGACAACTCCGCCTGAAACCAGAAAGTAAAAGGAAACTATATAATCTGTAAACCTAGACCGGGATTAGATTTAGATAGAAGGGATTAGATTAGACTTATAATGATTTTACTACCTATGTTTTTATTATTTCTTTCCTCTTTACTGCTTTAACACTTTATGTGTTGATGTCTGATTGAGCGCATTGTCAACTGTAATAATAATTGTTTATTGTTTAATTTATTTTTTATTTATTTTTTTATAAATTTGTATGCCCATGAGGCTGATCACAGCATGAACTCACTGTACCTATATTGTAAGACCTATATTGCAACCTGTGTATCACAAATAAACTGTTTGATTTGATTTGATTTGGGATAAAGTAAAAAAACTGGCTAAGTGCGAGTCGGACTCGCGCACAAACGGTTCCGTACCATTATCTATACAACATAAGACACCGAGCAAAAAAACGGCAAGAAATCACGTTTGTTGTATGGGAGTCCCCTTTAAATATTTATTTTATTCTGTTATTTGTTGTTATAGCGGCAAGAGAAACACATCATCTGTGAAAATTTCAACTGTCTAGCTATCACGGTTCATGAGATACAGCCTGGTGACAGACAGACGGACGGACAGACAGCGAAGTCTTAGTAATAGGGTTGCGTTTGTACCCTTTAGGTACGAACCCTAAAAAAAAGGACACAATCAAAACATCCACTTCAAAATTCTATAAATTCCCCTACACCGTAGCCGCCATCTTGTCTACGCCGTAGTCGCGTAGCACCATGCCTACGCCGTAGAAGACGACGTCATAGAAAATCTTCCCACGCTATGGAATTAATTGAGTGTGTTTATTATATTATTAACAACGTTTATAGTTATAAAATAAAATGCCTTGAAGAATTTTCCAAATTTCGGTACATCTTGGTGAGACCCAAACTGTGTCAACTAAACTTGGAAAATACTACCTAAAAAAAATCCAACAACATCGAAAACTAGGTACTACTTTTTAAAAAAGACCAAAAAAAACAGAAAATATTAAGAAATATCATTACCTTAATCGAAAAGCAAGATGTCACGCTGTTGACGACTCGAAGGACCGGGTCGATACTGCTCTCAGAGAGGCACGGTGACAACTCCGCCTGAAACCAGAAAGCAAAAGAAATAAGTATATACTTCGTTAAACCTAGACTGGGACAAAGTAAAAAAGCTCACAAACAAATAATCCACTTTAAAATTATTGCATAAATTCCCCTACGCCGCCGCCGTAGCCGCCATCTTGTCTACGCCGTAGACGCGTAGCCACACGCCTACGCCGTAGGAGACTACGTGAAAGAAATTCTTTCCACACGATGGAAATAATTAAGTTTAGTAACTTAAACGTTGCTAGTTATGAAACGAAACTACTTGAAATCTATTCGAATCCTAAAAAAAAAGATTTTCCCGTTCCACTATAATTTATTCAAAGTTAAGAATAAAAATAGCACTTTGTTAATTAAAAAACGAAAATTCGAATCACTGTTAAAATTAATAAAATAATGATCTAGAATAAATACCGTTGTCTGAAGCCAAGACACCAGCGGCCCGAGGCTGACCACGGAACCCGTCTGTCTCGCCCGGTGACTGATGGCGTAATGAATGCAGTCTAAAAGGTAACGCCTCACTGCAGGTACAAAATACGCAATGTACTGAACGCTCCGCTCCTTGTAACAGGCAAAAGCTCACGCACACAGACACATGTCCAGCTACAGCGAGTACGAATGCACTCGTGAGTGGTTTTCGTTTGACATAGGAAGGGAAGCTCATCTATGTATGCGTGCGCCAGTATTCACTCATCTTATGGAGTTGGTCTAAAGAACCTGACAAATTTTACTGCATTGCGCATATCGATCAATACTTCGAGACATGATTTATATGATGCAGGTTATAGATTTGTCAAATTTTAGTACTTAAATATAGGTTGTATAGTTAGGTGCCCTGCCCATCCTTTGTTCGAAACGGTTTGAGAGCATTGCCCCTCGGATTATCGATTTTATTTCACGACATGTTCAAAACTCTTTTCTTGAAATTCGCTTTGGATTCTCTTTTTTGTATTTAATTAATATTTATTTGCTTTTTAAGAAACAGTAACGCGTGATACATGTTTATTGGAACAGTCATTCTCCAAATACACGACCTTTTGATACTTAATGTGCATTTCAGGAACTCACACACACACGTTTGTAGACCAATCAAGAGCGCGTTTGTATGTATTGTGTTTGTGTGTACTGTATCTTTGTGGGCATAGCAGAGCCAATACATATGTGTATCTACAATAGTGTAAAATGATAAGGTAAAAACTGCTAGTTTGGCCCGCGGAATTCAAATATTCGTACGTGTTTTAAAATTGTTTTACTTATCTTACTTGCTGTAGTATAAAATTTAAACTATCAAATATATAACCAGAAACACGTGGGGACCTGGGCCTCAAGTCTGCTATTACAATAGTGTCAGAATGGTCTATCATTGATTTCATAACTGTTGATTTTGACAAGTTTGGTAATCTACTAATATAATAAATAAATAAATAAAAATAAAATAAATATCTTAAATAAATAAATATCTTGGGACAACTCACACACGGTCATCTGGTCCCAAGCTAAGCAGAGCTTGTGTTATGGTAACCAGACAACTGATATACATACTTATATAATTTATAAATACATACATATTATAGATAAACACGTATACACATATTATAATGGCGTCATTATGACTTTCTAATGGTCAACCACTGACACGCCATTGAAAGAAATGTTTTTTTTTTTTTTGACATATCACACACGGCCATTTGACGCCAAACTAGACTATCGGTCCAGCCGTTCAGTCACATACACACGTACAGAAGAATTATATATTTAAAGATATGTGACTTCAAGTACATTATTTAACGCCTTGATCCTCGACACTGCCCGCTCACGATGCTTAACTGGCGCAGTCGGTTGGATCACATCGCTTCGATTCACTGGCAACGTGTTCGAGCTAGAAGAACTACAACCTACGAGCGTCATCGTCATCAGCAACATTCATCGGCACTATTAGCTTAAGCCGCAAGCAATCAACTTCGGGTGAACGAGCTATTCCTGAGCAGTGAAGAAGACGCAACCACTTAACAGGGTAACACAGAACAAATTAACTTAACGGCGAGTAAGATATTATACCTTCGATAATGAAAATCTCAATAAAAAGTTCTTGAAATGGCTTTAATTTGTGTAAGCTTAATGATTACACAAACTTAAGCCATTTCAAGAACTTTTTATTTATATTCGGTGGTTTGACAGGATAAAATAAGTAGAATAAACGTTTATTGTCTCCAGTATTACAGCTATTGTATAGTAGAAGTGTACATACACTAGAATACCGGAAGCAAAAGGTTCAAGCGTCAGCATTATGCTTAGGTCCCCGCCTAAGGGTTTGCTAAGCGCTGGTTTTCAGCTTAAACCCTTGACTCCTGTTTACCCAAAAAGAAACAAAAGTAAATTATTAAAAAGGTATGAAATTTAAAGTGATCATACGTTACCAGTTTTGGAATGTTGCTTATTTTCTAAATAGTAATATGATTATAAATACTGTGATGGGATGTCTGTAATACTTTCTTTTCTTACTTCACAGGAATTTATAATTACTGATACTGTTAGTTCAATTAAGCCAATAATAACTACGCATGATTCGATTGTAAGTTTCTCTGTTTTCGTTATAGGCTGTCACTATGATTATTTGTTCTTCTTCATCCTCAACGTAAATAACTCTTTCGGTACATTCCATTATTTTAATGGAACTATCTTTAAATAAATCTAAGATTATTTTTTCGAATATTTCTTTTATTTTTATTATCATAGTAGGTAGATAAAAAACTAATTGCCGTATGGTGCCGGCCGCGAATAGTACCACCCCATTTCTACCCGTGGGTGTCGTAGAAGGCGACAGAGGGATATTGACCAGAGGATGGGCAGCAGCGTCCTTCCGAGTACCATAATACCTACTACGATCGCCAACGTGCATCGGCCATGCATAGCTGACCCCTCCTTAGGGGACACCTATACCTAGAATTTTGTTCCATTTTTTTTTGTTTTTTGTGAATTCTTTAATAATGTTTTCATTGTCTAAGGGTATTCTACCTTTTATTATTTTCTGTTTTCTAGTTAGATTTGTTATACGCGATCGATTTTATTCCAATTGTGATTTGACTTACTGTCAATAGCTATAATTCTTTAATTAACACTTCTAAGTTCGCCAACTTGACTTAAGATTTCAGATGCTGTTAATGTTGCTTCTGAATCATTCATGGTTTTCTTTCTATCTGAACCAATTTCAAATATATTTGACGTATTTTGGGTAATTTCTTCAACATTGATAATTTTTTCAGACAAAAATTGTTTCGAGAAGTCTGGACTCTGGATATTGCAATTCTTTACTTATGACGAATGCTTTAAGAAAATCTTGTGATAGCTTACTTACTTTATATTATTTTTGAATACGAGAGAAAATAGTTTCGTGATATTTGCAAAGTCCTTTATAAACTTTCTATAATATGCAATTAGTCCGAAAAATTATCTTGTTTCTTTAATAGATTTAGGATTTAGGTTTTGGGTAATCTAAGATTACTTTTATTTTACCTTCATTTGGTGCTCATCTGTTTGGGAAAAGATTACTACGTCATCTAAATAGCTTAGATAATTAATACCTTGAATACCTCTGAGGATATTGTCCATGGCTCTTTAAAATGTGACGGGTACAGGTTTTGAACCGATGGGCATCCTTAAAAATTCATAGTGCCCAAACTGCGTATTAAATGCAGTTTTTGGTCTAGCTTCCTCCTGGACTTCTATTTGATGATAACCACTTGCTAAATTGGTTGTTGAGGAATACGAACTATTTCCTAGGTTATCGAATAAATCGGCAATTTTTGGCAATGGATATTTATTATCAGAAGTTAATGAGTTTAATTTTCTATAATCAACTACCACACGATATTTTTGTTCGCCAGTAGCATCAAGTTTCTTTGAAACCGAATGCACTGGTGTACTTACTTTACGGAGAGTGGGTTGGTTGAATCATATTATCCTTCATTAATTTTGAAACCTGTCGGTTAATTTCTTCGTTTTTAACAGGGTAATTATTGCCTGTAAGCTTTTACATTTAACAAATCATAATTGTGTTCATAAGCAGTGATTTACTTCGTTCTTAAAAGAAAGTGGTAAGTATTTCTTCAAAATAAAAGATATCTTTAAACTCATTGCATAATTCATATATTTTTGATTTCTCTTCTTGGTGTATGTGTTCATAATGTAATTTTTGTAGATTGTTTTCCAATTAATAGTCATTTTCTTCATTCGTCTCTGATTTTAAATAATTAATCGTGCAACAATTCATACTTTCCCTTTCATATTTCACTGCGCGGAAAAGTGAGATCATAGTTAGAATACAATCGTCATCGGTTGTATTTTGTATTACCGAGTGAGCGCCTTATCGCATTGTACCAACGCAGTAGGCATTCTTACACCATTCGTGAGTTCTAGAAACTAAAATACCTTGACCGTTAACTAGGTCTGTTGGTAATTTTACTCTTTGTTCGCTGCGAGATGGTAATATAATTTTTACCGGTTGAAAATTATGTAACTTTCTCTGATAGTAGGTATGACGGCTTATTCCGTAATTAGTTGTCCTTTTTCCAACTTAATCATAGCTTTTCATTCGCACAGTGCATTATTTCCAATTAATTCTTCGTATTCGCTTCTTAAATTGTATGTGGAATTTTATCTTTTTATCCGTATTAAATATATACGGTAAATTTATTTCAACTGCGCCATTATGTTTCGTAGAAGCATGTGTGCTAACTACTTCAAATTCTTCAGGAATTTTATGATTATATATTTTATTTTTCTATTATTATATTATTTTTCTACGAGTATTGCACTTAGAAAAGATATAGTACCTGTATGTATTAACATTCTTGTATTTAACTCAGGAATAAATATATATATGGTAATTCAGCTAGAAGAGGTTGAGACCACGATTTGAAATTTTTGTTCGGTGGGCTCATTATAAATTTGCATTTCAATTATTACTATTTGGCTCGATTGTTGGTCGCATATTTAAATTTAAATTAGCCGTTTATCTATTTTTTAAGTGACGTGACATTTTTTTTTTTAAACCAGGTATTCTTGGTTTCGCGTTAACCTAATTTTAGGTTAAAATTCTTGATTTCCGAAACTTTTATTCCGATTATTAGTTGGACCTCAATAATTCGGGTAATTCGGGCTTTCTTTGGCAATGAGGTTGATTTGGTTGTACACGAGATATTGCGATCCCTCGTGTACGATTAAAGTTTCTATTATGGTTTCTATTTAAAGAATTTCCCTAATTAATTTAAAATGTATTTTCTTTTAGGTGCATTATAGTTATTAAATCGTTGTGCTGTTTTTTTTTTTGTAAATGGAAATATTCTTCCTCTAATACAACTTCTAATGCTTCCCCTAAGGTGCTTGGATTATACCATCTAGGTATCCTAGCCATTTCGTCTGATAAATTAGCCATAAACATTCTAAGCGCCATTTTGATATAAAATGTCTTTTGAATTTCAAGCTGTTTACTTCCATCCTCCTTAAAATCAATTTTTGAAAATAAATGACTTCTAATTGATGAAGCCTTTGACAAAATGAAAAGTTACTCTCTTTTGGTTTTATTCTAGCTGTTTCTAGTTTTAATGCGAGACATTCTTCGTTTCGCGGATCACCAAAGTGTTGATTCAAAATGATTTAAAATTTTTCATAAGTGTTAATATGATCTCTTTCGCTAATGATTCGTATCACCGCATCCCCGGCAACACGACTGGTTATAACCTGGAGGTTATGATCGTCTTGCTCTTTTTCCCCCTTATACAATGACATTACATAATCACATTGTTTAAGGAATAAACAATTTTCTCTTGAATTTCCGACAAAGATGGGTCTTGGGTCTTTTGGTTGGGTGGGGATGGGACTTTACATCTCTGATGGGATAAAAGTGAGATTCTTAAGTGACAATTTCTTAGAGGTTATCCTTTAACCTTTAGATTTAGAACTGTTATTTGTGTTTCCTATTTTAGTTATAACAAATTACAAACAACCAGTTTGTACTTTAAACAGTACCCGTAATTTTATAAACCGACAAAAAGATGGAGAATATTTTTGTTATAAATTAAGGAGATGTTTATGCTAAATTAGTTAAGAAACGTAGATGAAAAGATAAGCTAAGATACGAAAATGCAATTGTAACTGGAAATGTAAAACATAACGTAATCCTAATTAAAGTTAGGGTGTTGTATGTTTTATGTGTTTGTAATAACTATAAATAAATAAATAAATAAACATTCAAAACGTTTTTTGTTGGATGACGAAGTCGCGAGCAAAGTGCTAGTGTTGTATAATTTTATAATACGGGTATTGTAAACACTTAAATTGTTATAATAATTGTATGTTGCATTATGTACTTAAGAAAAATAGAACCTAGGATTTATGTTGAATGATAAAAATGTATATGTATATTATTATCACAGAGTAAATTAAGGATAATTTATTACATCGTCTATAGTCGCTGTAGTACCTTAGTTTATAAAATAGTGGTAAAGCCTAAGTTTTAAATTGAAGAATTTAATTAAATATTGATATTATGTTTGTGACTTCGAGCATATTATTTAACGCCTTGATCCTCGACACAGCCCGCCCACGCTGCTTGACTAGAATTCATTCGAAACTGTTGGTAATGCCTCGAGGACGCCCATTTGCACTAAACTGAGTAGGTACAGTTTCTGGGAGAAGCTGTCTTAATGTAAACTTCGTGATAGCAATTTATTAAGTTGACCGACAAGTAACACTAGCATGGAAATTCTCTTCAAGATATGTTACCTCTAGGATGGCTGAACTTGAACTTTAACAAGCCTTTAGTGGGTTTATGGTAATATTAATAATAAATTGTTTATTTTGAGTATCAAAGACCCAAAACATATAATATCTGAAAAAAAACACAAAAAAAGTTTATTAAGCTGCTGTACACCAAGTGGCGGCGTCGTGTTGCGCTAGGGTGGTATCGCGTAGCCTTCCGCGGAATCGCCGAGATATCGCCTCTTCCTTAAGGAAGGTCTCAACATAATGAGTCGGAAATCGCACCAACGAACAACTTGAAGTTCGTGTTGTGGCGCGACTCCAAATTCTCGACCCTTAAGGTCCAGCTGGTCTTCGATCGAACTTACTCCACGATCTCCTCAACCTTCGTGGTGTGATGTAGCCGGGACACTTAGAGCTGCGAGTACTGCTGCTGCGTAATAGGGTATTTTACTCTATACGAGAAAAAGTCTATAAATATGTTATTGAGACAGTTTTGGTATAAAGAAGTCGGAAAATGTAAGTTTTAGTTCATAAAATAACAAACAATTTTTAAAATTCAATTCATAGTTTTCAGTATTTTTAATCTGTTATAAAACACCGTGAAATAGTAGCGGCCATGATAATACGCCGTACGGCTGTGTAAACAAAAAATTGTCAACTGTCAGTCAACCGATTGGCGTAATATAGGCTTGGTACTTTTATTATTTTCGTAACCAACGTAATTTTTTCATTATTACACCTATTACAAAATATGCTTTTAATTATTTTTAAATGATATACAATTATCATATTTAATATGAGCTCATTTGATACAAAACGAACTGACGTCATTTACGCTGAGCAATATGGCGTTCAGTAAGAGGCGTTTTCGTCAAACTACGCGCGAAATTTGAAAATTTAAAATTTAAATGCATTTTTATGGCACTTATCGATTGAATAAAAATTTTGTGTTTTTTGGTGGCATAATAGCACCACAGAATTTCATTGAGACACTTTTCAAAAATGGGTGTAATACCCTATTCCCCGCGACCTGGAAATGAAAAGAAACCACCACCGCTGTGTGTAAATGAAGTAGCTGTACGACTTGTACAAGCAGTTTGCCCGTACACTAAAGTGTTGAGTGTAATAGGTGTTGGTGTCACCGACGACGGGATGTTCACAGAAATAAAATCACTGTCTGGTGTCCGTATTCAATGAGAGTATTTATTGCACTAAATAAAGTAAAAGTTCATTGTCCTAAAATCAGTAAGGTTGCGCGTGAAGTGCGTCCTTGCCTATTCAGCTAAAGTTGAGTACAGTTTAGTAAACGAAAACGTGAAAAAAATCATGTGGCGATGCTCGTACAGTAGCCGTTGGTCCCGGGTGTCATTCGTAGATCTTTGACAGTATTTGTGGGTAGTCAGAACGATTAACAACCAGTCTTATCAAGGGGTATCGTGTTGCCCAGTAACTGGGGTGTGGAGGTCAGAATGTGGGGTTAGAATGGAAGCCAAATCCATACAACGTGTAATTGAATTCACTGAAAACCTGAATAATTTGGGGGTATTTGAAATACGTAAATGTATGGACCAGTAGATTGGTTTTTCATAATTTCAGGGTTGGTCGGGTAAAGTGCAAAAAATATACACTATTTTTAATTTCCCCGTCACTTCGACGCTCACTTTGCACTTTGCACTTTGTGATTTTGAGTCATTTTGAAACTTATGCGAAGTGAGAGTGAATAGCGAAGTGAGATGCGAGTTGTTGTTTGAATTTTACAGAATGGACCTACAGGTTTCGCGGCGAGCGCTGCACTTGCCGAAAATACAACAAACTCCTCCTGAAAATACAAATCAATATATTTTCTTATGTTGCCGAGTAGCATAATTATAGGCACTGTTTTTGCAAATCGCAAAATGTCTGTTCCAGTAAGAATGAAAATGGACAATATGTACCAGCTCGAGCTAAAATGGTAATTATGTTATTAACAAGAACTAACATCTTAGAAAGGATTATTTAAATATGACCAAGAAATTATTATTTGTTTTGCTACACAGGATGCAGATTCAAGAGTCGCCTAACTTCGACTTCCAGGAGCAATCGATAATTTTCAATCGATGATTTTTTATGTCTAGGTACTTAATATAATTAATAATATTTCCTATGATTAATATGTCGCTAGACGAGTGAAGGTAAACTAGGAACAGAAGAACAAGTACCAACTCAAGCTGTTGCCACAAACATCACCGGTGTAACTATTTATATTCATGTTGATATCTCTTTCGCCTGTCGTGATTTCTAGACGAGAGTGCAACTGGGCTCGTGTGGATGCGCGCAGCAACGCCCGCGCCATCTACTCAAAAAATAGCTGGCTGCTTAAACTTAGAGTAGACAAAAAAAATCTTCTTAAAAAATGACTGCGTGGATAGCAGCGGCGAAGGGTCAGTTTTCGTAATAGGGAAACTGAAACATGGAAATATCGCTTAATTCATTACTTAATTTAAATTATACAGTAATCTATACTATACTAATAATATAAAGCTGAAGAGTTTGTTTGCTACGCGCTAATCTCAAGAACTACTGGTCTGATTCTGAGAATTCTTTCGCTAATTGAAAGCACATAATGTTGGTTCGCTATCCATTTGCATAAAATTTTAAGACCTCATATAACTTGGCATACTTTTGTTTCGCATAATTATATGTTCGCATAATATTATTTACGCATTACAGCTTACGCATATTTTTTTTGTTATGCTTAATAATAATGAAGCATAACATTTTAAAGCATAAAATGATATTAAAATATATTTTTACCATACTAACCAAACAAACATACATCATGCATGCAGCAAGCATACAGCATGCACACATGCATGCAGCAAGCATGCAGCATGCACACATGCATCCAGCAAGCATGCAGCATGCAAGTAAGCATGCAGCATGCAACATGCAGCAGGCATGGTTTCTGTCACGGCTCCGGCGCTGCGGGGCTCCGGCGCGGCGGTCCCGCGCGAGCTTATCGTCGCAGATGTGTTCTACGCTCACCACCGAAGCTTCGGCTTGCTGGCCGGCGGCTACACCGGCCAGCCTCCCTGCACCTCAGCTCGCAGGCCGCCTCGCCCTTGCGCGCCTTCTCGGGCTTAGATTACACTCTAGGAGTAGGGCAGAGAAGACTACGTGGAGTCGGTTTTGCAGCGATTCGCTTCTGCCATCAACTTTTATAGCACAACATATTAAATTTTTAAGACTATACTTTAGCGTGGCACAATAGATCTGCACAGTAACATTATGCGAAATTAATTTATGCCAAAACATATTAGCCTTTAAGATTATTATGCCAACATAAACTGTATGGCAAAAAAATTATATGGCAAAGTATTATTATGACAAAACAATTTATGCCAAAACCGTTATGCCAAAGTATATTTGGAAAAAGAACATTATGCGAAAAGAAGGGATCCCTATAATATAATGTTGTATCACAAGTAAAAAAGAAATTGCTGCTCTTGAAACAAATCATTCGTATTTTTGTCGCCACCAACGAGACGAGCAGCGGTGCCATAAGTTCCTGGCGAGGCGTATCACCATAATCACTACAGCAGTACCTTAATTTACATCGTTTCTAACTATACAGACATGCATCATATACTACACTGCGGATTATCGACCGGTGGGTCTGGACCTGCGCGCTGCATGAGGTCGGTGGGCGTTGCATTACCTCCTCTATGCAGCCCGCGCCGTGACGCACTGCGTCTCTGAACACCGAACTGAGAGGCACGATTCACCAACCAGTCCTGACAACCGAGCGGAACTTGGTGATTGAAGAAGGTAAGTGTTTAATTTGGTTGTTTACTCATCCTACGAACTATGGAAGTGTTTTGCAAATAATTAGTAATTCAGTGGATACCTATAGCTTGACTTCCAGATTGTTAGTTGCATCCCTAACCTCTGAACTACCCGGATTCTTTGGTAGAAGTGTTTGCTAAGTTCAGTCTTTTTTATTAAGATTATGGTCTTCAAAGTTAACTTTTTGTTTTTTTGAGGGTTGGAAAGTAGGCCCCTTCCCCCCTTATCCCTCTTCCGTCAGTTTTCACCGACTACTCTCATGTTGACTTCCTTTGTTTTAGTTTTTAATTCTTTTATTTATTTTTTTGACAGATAGCAGCGCGTCCTCGCTTCGCCGCCGCTTCTGCGAAACGTGCGGAGCGGGGAGAGCTGCTTCTTCGATAACCGTCATCGGGATATATTGTAAGTGTATTTTATAACTAGCAACCCGACCCGGCTTCGCATGGGCCTATAGCCTTCCTCGGTAAATGGACTATCCAACACAAAAATATTTTTTCAATTCGAACTAGTAGATCCTGAGATTAGCGCGTTCAACCAAACAAACAAACAAACTCTTCAGCTTTATAATATTATAGTATAGATTTACTAGCTTTTCCGCGTCCGCGTGAATGTCGGTTATCGCGGATGCAGACGATGTCGCAGATTAAATAGTAGCCTATGTTCGAGGGTTCTACATATTTTCATACCAAATTATCAATATTTTCATCAAAATTGGTTCAGCTGTTTCAACGTGAAAGCGTAACAGACAGAGTTACTTTCGAATTTATAATATTAGTATGGATTGGTACTTTTCATTTTAGACACGGCCTCTTTAAAACCACGAGTTAGTTTTAACCACGGTTTTAACCAATGCATACAGCTCTCTTTGACGATACAACATTAGTAGAGAAAATTTTTAAGATTTTATTGAAATATATTAATCAATTATATTTAAACAATATTAACAATTATTAAACTTACGTTCAACAGTGGATGGCAATAGGCTGATATGATGATCATGATGATGAACAATTATTTAGGATTTACGTTTTCTTTTTCAGATTTCGTGACGATGCGTCCTCGTTACCGCCCCACGATTCTGAAAACTCCTCGGCTGATAAGCTAAACCCTCTCGAACAGTCAGAGTCAGCTTTCACAGATTATTTATTTAAAAATAAATAATCTGTGAAAGCTGATCTCGTTCTCTCGAGAGCGGTTTCGATGGAATTTAGTCGTTCATCATTGTCTTTAAGATCTAAATTGTGAAATCAAGTCGAGCCAGTTGGCTAAACACATTTGCGTTTGTAATCGCAAAGTAACTCTTATACTAAGCATTTACTTATAAGAGTTAATTTGCGATTTAGCCCCCGATTTGACATACTGAGGTTATTTGTAGGAGTTTTTCCCCAGAATAGTTTCTGGGTAAGAACTCTTAACAGATAGTTAAATTACCCCACTTGGCCAACAGAATCGTTCTTGCAACGTTTAAAAAAGCAAATATTACTACCGATTTGCTGATCTTCATTCATTCTTTAGAATCCCCCAGTCGTATTTTACGGCACTCTCGGGTAATGACGACACTGATTGCAACATTGTATGTTGTGAACAGTTTGTATTAGTAAGCAAAAAATCATGTCTCACATTTTTATCCTAAGTGGGTTCAAAATGAGATATTAACACGGACATGACAATATCACTGGCTATGACATGAGTGTCTATGCAAATAGATAACTATCACAGGCGCGGATCCAAGGGGAGGGGTTGTGAGAGCCTCCTCCCTCCAAAACAATGCTTTGTTTTGGTGCTGGTCCAGTGACTTGAGACTTGGATTTGCGCCAAAATCACGCAGCTGCAGGTAAGTTTGAAAGGTAGTTTGTTTATTAGACATGTAAGATTTTTTACTCTGATGTACTTTTAGAAGTATAGGTATATCTAAGCTATTGAAGACACAAAGACACATATTTTTAGGTATAATAAATAATTGTAAATATAGGAATTTTTGGCTTTTATTTGAAACTACTAATCCCATGACCAATGAACGGCATGAGCTGTTTGAAGAGGGATACCCAGGTAAGTATAGTTACATTTTATAGTGCTCTAGCAGAATCTCGTAATATTTAATAGCATATTATGGCAAATACTGACTTTTTACTGAGCAAAGTAATTCTAGCAGTACTTTTGATTGAGATTTAAATAAAGTGATAAAATATAATATAAAACACTTTTGCTATACAATGTGGCAATGCTGCCAGCCTGTTGGGCACGTTTCCCGTTGCCAGCAATATATCCCTCCTGGTATTGGACCGCCTTAAGCGGCACATGGTGCCACTTAAGGCGACAGGCTGCAGTTGGTGACAGGCTGCACTTGGTGAAGGGGCCCTCTTCACCAAGTGCAGCCGGTTCTGTGACCGCAAATTCCACTAACCAGGAGCGCACGGACGCTGACGCACCGGCAAGTGGCCATACTAGCCAGAACTAGTTAGAAGGATCTAACATTTAGGCTTGAGGTTAATTTGCACAAGTCAGGTCTGCATGAACCTCGGAACGGGCCGCTACGGGGATCTCAAATAGTAGAAGGAAGCATTCACATCGGTGTCGAGTCGACGAAGAAGTACTTGGGACTGGTTCTCGATGGCTGGTGGGACCTTGGGATGCATTTGCAGCGGCTGGTCCCCCTGGTAGTAGGCGCCGCAGCTGTTCTTTCGCAGCTTCTGGCAAATTTGGCCTTTTGGCTCCTCCCCGAGGATTTGTGTCAAGATCGTTTGATCTTGCATGGGGCCCCTGTATGGGCAGAGGCCCTTAAAAACTCAGTGTTGCAATACTGTGAAAACCGCAGAGAGCGATGGCCACATGTCCTAATGATAAAAGGGTACCGATCATCTTCGAAGCGGCGAGTCTTCTAGCCGGATTGGCACGCTGGTACCCATGGCGTCGGACGGAGCTGGAAGGTGGCACTGTGGGTTGAAGTCCACCGGATCCTAGTATCCCAATACAAGAAATGACTTGCGCAACCCAGCTGGGGGCAGGCGGGGGAGAAGCGCATCGTACAGTACCCAGGCGTAACCGATATACCACAGCAGCGGCCCCGGGTTCGATCCCTGTGGAACACCGTACGACATCTCTCACCGACTCCATTCCTCCCGAGCCGGATATACGATGGGCTTTATCCGTCATATAGCCCACCATAATACGGCGGAAGCAAGGTAAGAAAGATAATATTCTATTTGCGTAAAACACGCGTAGGACACATGATGATAAACGAGTGCCTCCCAAATGCAGAATCACACCCCAGGTGTACAGAATCCCCGGTTTGTTTCAGTGTGACCATCTAGCGCAATAAACCAAATTATATTTTGACACATTACAGTCTTACCGACACTAAACGTCATTCAGTAGTGGTAAAACATTTCTAACAGTTTTGTTCAATAGAACAACACCACATACAGATGGTGGTTAGTGAAAACCATCAATGTCAATCATATGGGAAACATCGATATTTATACAATGTACTGTAAGATATACTTCTATGAGGGGAAATTAATTAAAAAATACTGACGAAAATAAACAGACTGTTGTTAAATTCAGTCTTTTTATATATTCTCAATTTTTTTTTTTTTTACTTTCACCAAAACGGCCGTTGGCCAATTACATTAGTAAAGACTTAACTATATTATTATTATATAGGTACTTAACGACGTTCACCCCCGAATTTGTAGTATCGCAATGCGCAACCCAACATATTTTGTTTTCAATGTTATTCCATGCACACAAGCGAACTGTCATGTTGGTCTCTGTCACAAAATATAGAGGGTACAGAAGGACCGCTCCCGCCATCTTCAAAAATAATTACCTAAACTTGCCAGACTCACTAGGGCTGCTACTGTGTTGACTGATCTGTAGGTTTTATTTGTGACAATTTGTTATTGACACTGGTTGGAACTCTTTGCAATTTTTTCATAACAAAATTTTCTCGATCGTCGTGAAATGTCAAAGTCTCTTATTTATTCATTTAGACAACACGTGACAGTCGAGTCTGAAGTCTGCTTGAAACTTCTTGAGAATGCCTATAAACATAATGTCAATGTGTGCGTGGTAAAAATGGCGGTTTGTTCCGATCGGTCTCTCTGCTCGGGCGCGACGCAGCCCTACGTACTTTGTGTCTCTGTGCTAGCAGGAACTAAGTAGTAAAACTAAATTATGATTTGGTTCACAGGCTTTTTAAAACCACCTGTCGAAAAAAAAAACAGCTTGCATCACGGGAAATGTCAACCAAT
Source organism: Charanyca ferruginea (assembly GCA_947361185.1). Taxonomy (NCBI): domain Eukaryota; kingdom Metazoa; phylum Arthropoda; class Insecta; order Lepidoptera; family Noctuidae; genus Charanyca; species Charanyca ferruginea. The sequence goes on along the minus strand of OX376077.1, from coordinate 8,228,275 downwards.
TGTATAGACATTTCCTATAAAAGAAGATTAATTTAGCACTCGAGTGTTCCCCGGCTCAATAATAAAGTCATCTCCAAGGCTATACTTTCGCCGTTTCAGGCTTTCTGCAGCCGCAGCAGCAGCACCAGCACAGTACGCTGAAGTAGGAAGATGGGATGGCGCAAGAGTATCTACAGTGGCACATGATAAGGTAAGGAAATGCATCCTTTATCCACACAATATACCTTTATCTGTGCCCTTTATTTGTCACCAGTGTACAGCTCAGAGCGACATCTATACAGCTTGAAAAGTACTACGCAGTTGAACAGGCAGGAAGAAGTATCAAAGACCAGAGCAATTGCACTATTTCTAACCTGACACATTGCTAAATCGCGCAAGTAAGGTTGACAATAATTAAAGCTGGGAAATTGCATACAGCATCCGTCAGAGATTTATTAGGAGGGATGTGGTTATTGCATACGATGCAAAACGATCGCTGTGCCTACCTCGCGATGTCTATAAGGCCTTTAGGTATGAATGAAGAAAACGAGGAAGAAGAGAAGTGATCGTGGATAATCACAAGAGACCTTCTACCTGGTTACCACTCTACAAACACTTCATTGGGCAAAGGATAGTTTAAATAAAACAAAAATAATTAATATTTACATTTATATTTAAATATACCTATACTAATTCTGTGTCTTCAATAGTTTAAACCTAATTCTTTATATGACGAAATAACAATAGTGTATAACAACACTCTACCACCACCCATCTACTTACATATATACAAGTGCAGGCGCAAATCCAAAGTCTCAAGTCACAAAGGACCAAAAACTCCAAAACAAAGCATTTGTTTGTTTTGGAGGGAGGGGTACTCAAAACCTTTCCCCTTGGATCCGCACCTATGATGAGTTATTATCTATTTACATAGACACTCGTGTCATATCCGGTGATATTATCATATCCGTGAGAATATTTCACATTTCAAAAGAACTTTTAAAAAATGAGATAAGATTTTTGCATATTATATGCATACTGGTCACAATATACAATGCTGCAATCTGTGACGTCTTTACCCGGACGTGTCGTAGCATACGACTGGGGGATTCTAAAAAAGATGAACAGCAAACCTTTAGCGGTATTTGCTAAAACGATTCCATTAGCCAAGTGGAGTAATTAACTGATAAGAGTTCCAACCAGAGATACTAAATCTGAGGAAAAACACCTACAAATAATTACCCCAGTAATATGTTCAGTTCGATAGACATCAAATCGAGGACAGAAATCACGAAATAACTCATAAAAGCAAATGTTCTTATAAGTTATTTTTAGCCAATCAACCGACTTGATGAATTTAGTGAGATGACTGCGTTCACATGTTCACATTCGACGATATATTGCTTGCAATATGCATAAAAAATACACATCAAACAACAGAACCAGCTTTCACAGATTACTTATTTTAATTTAATAAAATAAATAATTTGTGAAAGCTGATTCTGGGCGTGCAACGCTAAGTTGTAACTTGTTCGCTGTAGAGGTTGAGATACGCCTGGGGTGAAACTCTACATCTTCACCGCTTGTTGGTCCCGACGCCGCACAAGGCCCTGTAAAAAAAATATATTTTGATTCGTTCAATAGAAATGGAAGAAAATTTCTGGACAGAATTCAAACTGGTCACTTAAAAAGCAATGCCCCTTCCCCTCACTCAAGGCTAGAAAAGAATAATATAGACCGAATTTCGGTCACGGTGGGCAATCTCAATGGAGAGTAGATAATATACTGTATAAGTGTGTGCATAAACACAATGCACTCTCTCTTCCGTCACTCATAATCCGATGCGAAGAAAATCCGACACGATCGGGGAGAGATTAGGTGCAAGACCAACGGCTTAACATGCTTTCTGAAGCACGTGGTTGTTACACCACCAACATCCAAACTCCAGGCTGCTACCGAGAAACTATTAATAGTAAACCAAATAACAGTTTGCCAGTTGGTGGTTGGTTGACGCAGTAAATAAAAAATAAATAGCTATACCTACTTGTTGATAGACCGGCGGTGAGCGACGACGTCCCCGTAGGGACTCGAAGGACCAGGTCCGAAGAACGGCTGACGCTCAGCTCACTGAAATCACATAGAGATACGAAATAGAACTTGTGCGTCACACCGATAAGTTTTTTATTGGAATGACAAAATTAAATATTCAATATTGTTTAGAATAAAGTAAGATACACTTGAATAATTATAATTAATGTTTTCATTCATAAGACCATTTTTTTATATAGTACTAAAAAAATAATGATTAATACACACTTCCTGTCACTTACCAAGAAATCGCTAAAAAATGAGCCGAAGGTCAGATTCGTGACACTCCGAACCGCGGCTAGAGGCGCACTGGATGCAATTTAATCAAAGGACAACCCCTACCTACCCTTGAAAGTGGAATCCGATCAATAATTCTGTCTGGCTCGGCAGGAGGGCTGAAAACTAAGTACCGCCGCACACAACGCGACTGCAAACGCCACAAACTCAGTAGGTCGATTCTGTAAAATTCGAACAACAACTCACATCTCAATTCGCTATTCACTCTCACTTCGCATAAGGTTCAAAATAACCTTGATATATTTGACACTTTGAATCGGGTTTTTGTGCGAAGTGAGCGTCGAAGTGACGGGGAAATTACCTTACAGAATGCCACATCTTACGTCATCTCATACTGTATCTGTCAAAATCTCCCTGTTAGTTTAGTTTAACTCGCTGACACGCTCGCAAGAGTGGCGCTAGTGTAAATTCTAATTATCAACCGACTTTTTAGAATGCCAATGAAGAAACTCACGGCGGATTCAGATTCGATATTTAGAATGAGGTTTTACAGAATCACACCCCTGGTTGGAAATTACAATACAATTTTTTTTCTCTTTTCCCCCCTATATAACTCCCATCCCCTATTTTATCACATTAGGTTTGAAGTTTACAAAAAAGCCAAAAACCTCTACATCAAGCTTCATGTGTTAAAAAAACCCGGACAAGTGCGAGTCGGACTCGCCCACCGAGGAATCCGTTTAAATTCCGTGATTTGGTCACCTTTACAATTATGACCGCACATACCTCGATGATTGCGATTACGTAGTTTAAATAAAGGCTATATTATATTGATTTACAAATCAGACTTTTCCCTGTACTTATAGTATAAGACGATATTACTTGCCAAACTTCGTAGTTCTACGCCATCGGGAAGTACCTCATAAATTTTGATTCCCTTGAGAGTATCGAAATATACGTTATTCGTGGCATAAACGGCTGTATCTTTTTTATGTTAACTTTGAAGTTTGATTTTTACACAGCTTCTAGGGACAGGAGTATACGGTTTTAATTTCAACTCGATACCTCCACGCGTTCCCGAGATACAGGGTCTTGACAGACAGACAGACAGACGTAGAACAAAGTGATCCTATAAGGGTTCCGTTTTTTCCTTTTGAGGTACGGAACACTAAAAATGACGGGTTTTTATTTATTTTTCCTCACAAGTGTTGAAAAACGTCGTATGATGCGCGTGAGCATTTTATCATTATAGTCTCAGCTCCATTACTGCAATCCAGGCTCAACCACAATGACAAACTTATTTAACTATTACAGTACGATTCAAACTTAATGGCGGCTCTGAACACGAGGCGAGTGGCTGCACAGTAACAATTTCACGTGACAGTGGGGGTGAAGGGCGGGGTACTGCGCAGCCAACTGTACGCTAAGATCTTTTAAACTACGCAAGGATGGTACGCTAAGATCTTTTAAACTACGCAAGGATGGTTTATTTTTGTATAGTTTAATCTACATTGTACACGTGCGAAGCCGGGGCGGTTCGCTAGTCACGAGTATAAAAGAAAAAACTTTAATAATAGTTTGTTTTCTAAGTTAAAAATGAGACGTAGGTAGCCTCAGTTGAGCTAGCGACAGTGGTCGATGGTCGCGACTTGTTCTGGCCACTGGTCGCTTTAGTATGCGATGGCGCTTACAAAATTATGCTGTCATACTTAGTATCTACGTTTATAACGACTGTCTGTACCTAAACTGTCATATGGATGACGTTAATAAAAAACGTTTTCCGTTTTATGCCGAGTCTCCGAAATAAATTATTGATACTAAGGTACAGTCAACAGCAAACGTAGATGATTAAAATCCGAAATTCAATACTAATTTACTAATACTAATTTATGTAATTTATTACTAGTTTATTTATGTTTCTCCGGGAATCATCGAGCTTCGTTGCCTCGACGCTTTTCTAGTGGTCGCCACCGTTGATACTGGCGCTCAGAAGTTGTAAGTTTGGGAATAGCGAAGCGGGGTTGCCCAATTTAAAAAAAAAAATCAGGAGTATATTGCTGCTGCCTTATGATGACATGCGGGTATTGCTGGTGTTGCAGCGTTGATTATTGACCACTTACCATTAGCGGTTTGCCGCTGGAATAGTGATGATGGTGAGACATTATCGTCGGTGGCTAAGTAGATAATATTACGCCTACTAACAGTGAACTAGAATAACATCATTTTGTCGTCAACTCGCCTAACGACGTTCATTACAATAAGCCAGACAATACGCTTCATGAGAGGACCTTTGGAAGGAACTATTAGTAAATCTGTGCCTCTGTAGTGCGGGGCAAAAAACATCTCGGATACGGATATCACCAATCGGTTTGGCAGCGAGACAAAAATATTTCTTTTTTTAAATTACTGTTGTTTACCAATGAACTGGACTGAATCTCATTAACCGCCGGTTAGCTGGAACCAAATGTGCCTGAAACTATTTTTTTAAACGTGGGCAACGTTTAAAAAAGGATCTCACACTAATAACTTTTCCTGTATCGTGGGTGTCTACAAACTATAAACTCACACTCACAGTTTATATGTCTGTAAAGCACCCACGGCAGGAAAAATTACACATGTGTGGGGCAACGATTCATAAAATAAAATAAAAAGTCGCCAGTGTATGGCGACGTGTTTGGTCAGATGATTCTCTCTCTATACATAATAACCGACTTCAAAAAAGGAAGAAGGCACTTAGGACCAAAAACTCCAAAACAAAGCATTAGTTTGTTTTGGAGGGAGGGCGTGTCCTCAAAACCCCTCCCCTTGGATCCGTGTCTGTAATAGTTATCTAATTGCATAGACACTCATGCATGTCATAGCTAATGATATTTTCATATCCTATGGTCATATCCGTGTCAATATCTCATTTTTAACCCTAGAGAATTTTTGAATTCTGACCTATTCAGTTACCTGTGCTGGCGTGATTTTTACACTTACACAGCACTGCTGGTAAAACTAAGTACTTAATAGAGTTTGTGTTTACATCATCTAGCTATAATGTACTAGGAACTAGACCTACTTATTTAAATATCTTTAGATTGGGGAGTTATATTACAATAAAATAAAAGAAGCCATAATGTTATTATTTTTTCTTTAATACAATAATTTAGTAAGTCACTGTAGAATTAGAGATAACCTTAATAGGTTGGTAATATTACGGTTCCAAGTCTGGAGTAAAGAAACCGATGCTAACACAGAAGACAGCATTGTAGAAATAATATTACCTACTTATTATATGAAATGAAACCCAAGGATAGAGGAGCAGTGTTCATCGATTACATGGAGCGAATCTTGCCCTCAGTAAAACATAACCAATAAACATGCGCAAGATTGCATCGGGTTTCATTACGTACGCATCCGTCGCAGGAATACATTAGAATATGTTTCTGCTATAGCACATGAAAGTAACACTAAAATCATTTTTTCTAGTTCAGGCGCAGTTCATAAGGGAGCAGTCAGAAACTCCCAAATAATAGAAATAACATCTTCATAAAACAAATAATGCTCGCCTAAGGGCCGAAAATGCGTTAAATGGACGCCCGCGTGGTTCCATATTAAAGCTCGCGGAGACGGGCGACGCCGGGGCACGCGCGTGGCCTGCCAGCGTTAACACGCACGGGCTCAGGGGTTGTTCACTCATTAACGCTGTGTTATACGTGCCACAAGCTTTACTTCTCCATCGACACAACCTGTTCATACACACCTTGTAAATTGAACTAGCGGCTCTGCATAATCCGGCGCCCGTTTAAGGTAGTTTCAGCTCCAATTAGGAATAGGTGCCGCGTGGTATGCTGTCTGTGAAACCCCGATCTGTGCCTGGACTAAATATAAAAATGTTCATGAATATAATGCTATGTGCTTAGCAGCACTATATTCATATCGTTAAATAATAATGGTTCAAGAAGCATTGTTTAAAGACTGCTTGAATGTATTTGTCCATATGGTTGTCATTAGAAATGTCATTGGAATCAAGGGCTGAATGATGAGAATGGAGGCGCAAGAAACGGCTCTATCGCGTTTGCTGAATCATCCGTTAAGTTCTTTATTTTGTTTATTAGGATTAATAGGTATTATTATCTTGTTTCCATGGTACACTAATGACATATTTACAAAGATAACAATATAAGAACATCGTGTTAAACATTCTTATTAAAATGTAAACAGTTAATAAATTAAAATATGACATTAAATAGCATTACAAATTTACCAATAATATTAATGTAAATAAATTGCAACATTGAATACAGTCGGGGCCACGCTCGTTAGTAAAATAAAATAAAAAGGTATATTTTGTATCACGATACAATCGAACACAATAAAAGATTAAAATAAATTATTCCAAAATAAGTTAACTTGTCACATCACATTCAGCCTAGAATTGTGGCATTTCTGATTGCCTAATAAGGATCTTGAACACAGTATAATACAAAAACCTATTCTGGATCAACAAATGGAGACAAAACATTCCCATACCTTTATAATACTTCTTATCCCTTCTGACTCTTGGCACTACTCAGTGTTATGTAGTTTGTGTGGCTATTGAGATGTTTAAGATTGTGTTTGGTTTTGTTTAATGCTTCACATTTTTAGGATCTTGCTTGTTGCTTGAGTGGAGCGACTGCAGCATCGAGCGAGATGAGCGGCTCGAGCAAAGAATGGACGACGCGATGACGATGAGATGTCTGTAAAAAAAGCATCTTTTAAGATACTCCGCTTCGAAGCTGCGACGAACGATAGAGCGATAAGTCGACTATTTTAGTGGTGTGACAGCACATCAGTCCGACGTACGATAGTGCGACACAACTTTTGATCAACGAACGATAGCGCGACACAACTTTCGATCGACGAACGATAGCGAGACACAATTTTCGATCGATGAACGTTAGCGCGACACAACTTTAACTCGACAAACTAAAGTGATAACAGTGACATGACATTGGAGCTATATTAAAATATACAGGATGTTTGGAAGATCGATACAAAGCCGTAAAGCGAAGTTAATTTAGGCTATATAAAACCATTTGAACCGAACTTGTCTTAGCCAAAGTGTGACTATTTTTTTTGCAATTTTTTTATGATTTTATGACTCGGGGGACGCCTTTGCCCAGCAGTGGGACACAATGGGCTAATGAAACATAAATGATTTATGTTGATAAAACCCAAAATATTGCAAAAACAGATTTCTTCATCATCTGTCTAGCCTTTTCCCAACTATGTTGGGTCGGCTTCCAGTCTAATCGGATGCAGGTGAATACCAGTGTTTTTAAATCGAGCGACTGCCTATCGGACCTCCACAACCCAGTTACTGGGTAACACGATACCTCTTGGTAAGACTGGTTGTCAGACTTCTGGCTTCTGACTACCCATAACGACTGTCAAAGATCTACAAATGACAGCCGGGACCAACGGTTTAACGTGCTTTCCGAGGCACGGAGGGAATTCTGTATGAAAGGGATGGTCACCCATCCACAGACCGACCGCGGCTAGCATAGCTTAATCTTTGGCCGATTGATCTGTACGGCTTTAACTTTGCCACGAGCTTTATTTATAATAATGTATACTTGTAAATAATAAAAACAGATTTCTTAAATGTTTAAAAAAGTCTTTGACTCTAGATATCTGTGAAATTATTGCCTTAACTATGTTTTGCTAGATTGTTTACACATTATTTTAATCAAATAAAATAAAAAATAAATGACTTATCTTTCAGATTGACCAATATTTACAACTAACTACAATATTATTTATAGGATTTTGTCATCTAGTGGCAACTATTAATTATTACCTCACTCTCACTCAGACGTGAATCTCTACATCCAAATCTGTATGTCTATTCTGTTACAATCTCCCTCGGTGAACACCTAGGTGAAGTGAGCTGTCATTCGTCCGTATACTTTGTCAATCCCTAGCATGGAGACGGATGACAGCTCACTTCACCTAGGTGTTCACCAAGGAAGATTGTAACAGAATAGCTCTACTGGAAGTTCAGATTTAATAGTTCTTAGATCCATGCTCATGCTGTCACAGAAATTATTTGTCTACGAATAGCTATTGAATGTACATCACTGACCTAGAGGTCAATGATATACCTACATGGTGATTGATTTAGGAGCCCGTGCTTCGAGGGCCGATCAATTGCCTATGATATTTTTTTTACTTCCGCCCTACCTGTAACCAATGCTACCCTACCTCAAATTCGACTCTAGCTACAGCCCTGTCGGTATACCTTTTTCGGGTTTATTTTCCCACTGCAGGGTAAAGGCCTCTCTACTCTCCTTCCACTTATCTATATCAAGGGTTATTTGGGACCAATATTTGTCAAATGAGTCTAAATCATCCCGTCATCGCCGTAAAAGGATCCATTGGGTCACGCGGTTGGCTCAATGATCGTCTGACATGCGGCAGATGTGTCCAGTCCAATTCCACTTCAGCGTGACAGCTTTTCGAGTGACGTCAGCAATTTTTGTAATGGAAAGGGTGGTAGTATTCCCTAACCCAGTCTTGAAATTGTATACCAGAATACTCCGTTCTATAGCTCTCTGCTAAAGTGTTATGGTGCCGGATATGGTGGTGGCTACTTCACTACAGATGCGCGGGGTAATGCGCCACCAGAAGGCTTTACGGAGAGAGGGGAGCATCGTCTTAAGCTGTAGTACACCCCTTCCCCCTCCTCACAAATACTCCCACAGTTAAACAAAGAAGTGTCTGCGACGACGTTGCAGAGGTTTCTGGCGTAGGACAAAGAATGAAAAGACAATCTATGTTTAGAGGGTATTATCGTACAAAAAAAATACCTAGAGATTCGTACTTTTGCATTATGACAATGATTTAGATGTCAAGTACAGTAGCTATGCGTGCAGATGCGCGGGGGGAATGCGTCTCAAGAGGGAGAGGAGAGGACTGGTACGCTGCAAGAGCCTTCCGCCCTCTTCCCGAATGTACCTAGACAAGTTTTTGTGCTACATAACCTCTTCAGACCCCTCCACAGTGGCGTAGCTTGGGCGGGCAGGGGGGGCCATGGCCCCGGGCGACATACGAAAGGGGGCGGTGGCAAACGCCACGACCTTTTTTATTGGAAAATAAAATTAAAATTTACTCCAAAACGCGCCCGCAACGTTGAGCGCGGTCCCGTACGCGAACGTAGGAACCAACAAGCGACAGCGAGTACTCTGCTGTTCAGTGAAACAAACCAATAAGGCGCGGCGCCCACTATCAGTGGGCATTGGTGCGGCTCGGTACGTACAGCTGGGGCGGCTTCGGGGGCCTGAGGGCTGCTTTGGGCGACTTCGGGCACCTGAGGGCTGCTTCGGGCGGCTGCGGAGGTCTGAGGGCGGCTTCGGATACTTCGGGCGCCTGAGGGCTGTTTCCGGCGGCTTCGGAAGCCTGAGGGCTGCACGGGCGGCTTCGGGCGCCTGAGTGCTGTTTCGGGCGGCTTCGGGCGCCTGAGGGCTGCTTTGGGCAGCTTCGAGCGCCTGAGGGCTGCTCCGGGTGGCTTTGGGCGCCTGTGGGCTCCTTTGGGCGGCTTCGGGCGCCTGAGACCTGCTTCGGCAGTCGTAAGCATACCTCAGGACACTTAGGCTGGTTTCGTGTAACTTCGGCAAAACTAAGAATAGGTAGTTTGGGTGGCAGATACGTCGCAGAGCAGTCGTAACGTTACGTGAAATCAGTTGTGCGCGTGTATTTATAATGGTGGATTGGGATTTAGTTCTCATTGTTCATCTTGCTGAAGAAAAGAAGAGTTACTTGGTTCCATGCATTCTGTTTTATTTGTTGATCAGTGTAGTATCGCGATGATATGCCATACAAACATTCGTGAGCTTGCACAAGAATAATCAACTTTCTTCTGTCATCGTCAAATAAAACGAACCTATACGTGTAATTAATGAGGCTTTTGCTTTTTATCATCCTAGCGTGTTGCCAAGCTAATGGACGCGCGCACGGTTAACGTTATGACTGTTCTGCGATATGTCTGCCACGAAAATGCCAACCGAGCTACCCGAAGACAGCTTACGACTGCCGAGGCAGCTCAAAGCCGCCCAAAGCCGCCCGAAGCAGCTCTCAGGCGCCCGAAGCCGCCCGAAGCAGCTCTCAGGCGCCCGAAGCCGCCCGAAGCCGCCCCAAAGCCGCCGTAAGGTGCTCGACCTGTACCGAGCCGCACCGATGCCCACCGGTATTGGGCGCCGCGCCTAACATTTCTTATTTTCATTAATTGTGTTTCAATCATTGAATTACGGCACCATAATTGGTAGTAAGATTGAACTACGATACGATAGTTCGTAGTGAGACTAAAAGATTCGGTAAAGTACGAATAGTAAATAATAATTTTGTTACTGTAAATACCCACCCGGCTAGCTTCGAATTCAAGTTTGTAAAATCCAAATCCAAGTTTATGGAAAGTGATTCCAAGAATAATATATGTAATTTGCTTATTAGATAAGGCAAGTTTTAGTTTTATTTTTTATTTAGGAGTACAAGAAATATATTGCTAGGTGACGCTAACTGGCTTTAGGTATAGGCGGCTCTTTTCTGCCCCTTAATTTGTTATTTCTTTTAATTTCAAACTTGTAAAGGTTGATAAGTGATGAGCACTCTGTATAATTTAAAATCCAAGTGTACAGAGCCCATCACTAAGATACCCCAATCTGTAAATTTTTTAAAATAGATTTTCAGCATTATTACAAACGTATAAGGTCTAAGTCGAAAACCCACGTTACGCCACTGCCTCTCCACGTAGAAGAAACATGCAAACAAAGATAGAGGCAGAATTGACGATGCATCAGGCATCGTCAATTCTGCCTCTATCTTAATAAGGAGATATTTATTTATTTTATAGTTAATTAACACGGTACAGTACGACTTACATTAGTAAGATAAAGATAAAGATCATTTTATTTGTCAAAACATGCGTATACATGCAAATTAGGCATGCAGTATGACACAGTATTAATATTTCGTACGTACATGTTTCTCCCGTAGGGCGTACAAAATAAAATTTACAATACATCAAAAATTTCATTATAAAATCTGAAGTAAAAAATAAAAATTAAATTACTAAATATAATAGTCAATCGTTGTTATGTCAGTAATATAAATTAATCATAAAATGTCACAAAAATTAAAATTTCAAATAATGTCATTCAAAAAGTCATTTATATTATAATAACACTAGTATGTTAATAAATCTCGAATCTTTTTTTAAACTTTACTGGTAATGTTTTATATGACTGTGGTATTTTATTATAAACTTTAGGAGCCATACAGAAAACGCTTTCTTCCATTAATGCAGTCTTTGACGTATGCAAGCAGTTGATTATTGTCACGTCTGTTACGGGGGAAGATGTCAGCTAGTCGTGGAAACAGAGATTGATTTACCCTAACAAATGCCACAATTTCAAAAATATACAGAGACGGTAGACTTAATAATTTGTTAATAATGGCATACAGCTGTCGGTCGACTTCAAATTGAACATAGCAGGAATGCCTATAATCTATAATCTCTTTTGGGCCTTAAACGCTATAAGGTTTAACGCTACTAGGAGCAAAATTCATTAACCTTTTAACCGCCACAATCATATATCAATAACAAACCAAAATGTGCCCAGCACGCCACGGTCACGACTACATGACAGAAGAGAGATTCCATAGAGTGTGTAACTTAGCTTGGCACTGGGGGCACGTTTTGCTTTTTTAACGCGGCGGTCAAAAGGTTAAATAACCCACCTTTATCGTCAGAAGTGTAGGGCTGGTTGCTAGTGGGTGGTGTACAGGCGGCGCTTCGAATGACTGGTCAGCCCAGCAGCCCAGCAAAGCGCCAGACCAGATATAGTCGTCACACCAAAGTGTAGTTCTGGAGACGACCCCAGCTAGGACCAAAGAGTAAGTATGTCACATTCACATGTCATGACGCATTGTTCTAGGGCATCAAGTAAACCAATTAAAGTTTGCTTCAGCATTCCGTTCCATCACTTCCAGCAGACCCATCTCACTTGACGTAATCTCACCCGATTACACCTGTTGAAATCACCCCCGAAAACTGGAAGAACCTGAAATACTTACTGTATGGAGATTTAACAGGCCTATAAGAAACTTATCTTACCGTGCCTCGCCTAGAACGCAGCCCTCTGCTAGGCGCCATCACCCATCTGCGAAACGAAGAACCACCGCAACTCCCTCGGTGCACAGTCGTCGTCACACTGTTGGATGCAGTGGGCGATACGATACGGCTAGATGATAAATGCAGCGCGCAGGTCTGGTAGCCCGATCGATAAACTTACTACGGCTATGTACTAAGTTCTGTGTAAGATGCCTAGGTAGGTTACCCATATTGTAGCGGAGAACAAAGAACAACGTGGTATGTAGGTATAGTGACATTTAAATGTTTTTTTGGTTTTTGGGGGCAAAATCTTTGTCTCAGCATCACAGCCTAGTACAGACACTGAATAATAAAATGCATAATCCTAAGACGTCTGAGGTAGGATAGCCTCAACCCAAAAAAAAACAACTTGAATATGAGGCCTACTTTAACTTTAATATGTTACCCCTTCACCTCTCCCCGTGTTATTCCTTCAAGATGGCTAAAATCCTGTATATATGTATACCTACACCCTAATGTAAGCTGTGTGGTGCTGGTCGCAAATAGCACCACCCCATTTCTACCCGTGGGTGCCGTAGAAGGCGACAGAGGGATATTGACCAGAAGATGGGCAGCAGCGTCCGAGTACCATAACACCTACCGTCAACATGCATTGGCCACGCATGGCGATTACGGCTGAACCCTCCCTTGAAAGAGACCTATGCTCAGCAGTGGACATCTAAAGGTTGACATGATGATGATGATCCTAATATAATACCCATAGATATAAGTTTTTTCAAAAAAATTGTAACCTGGAGTACCTACGAGGTTGGATATTTAAAATAAGAAAAGAAAAGTAACAACATAGTTATTTATGGAGTAGAAGAGAGCGAACAATCTATATCAGAGCTATTTCAAACTGTTAAGGAGATCTTTATAAAAACCCGTGGAACAAAATGATGTGAACAGACTATACCGTCTCGGAAAAAACAAAGTCGAGAACAAGCATAGACCTGTGCTATTCTCATTTACAAATGGGTGGAAAAAAGACAAAATTGTAAAGAATAAAAAGAGTTTAAAGGGAATATATATATCGGAAGACTATTCTAAGGAAGTTCTAGAAAAGAGGAAGGCTTTACTACCACAGTTACTGGAGGAGACGAAAAAGGGAAATATTGCTTTAGGACCCAACACCGACAAAAGGAAAAGAGAACTGTCTAATTCACCACAGTCGACGTCAACCACTAAACCTAAAAAGCAACAAATGATAAATTCTATTAAAACTAACAGGACAAACGCCTTCGATTTGATGAGATCCCGATCAAACTCTCTCACGGACATCCTCACACATAAAAACCAATAGCAATTAACAACCGGCAAACGGAAAATCCAACCAAATTAGAAAACCAAACAAAAGAAATAACACAATCTCCCCCAAGCCGACTGGTCCTCGTGGGGAATGGAGACCACAACCCTCCAACAAAACAGGAATTAAAAATCCATGTTGCAGCCCTCAATGTACTTAAAACGATGAAAACCTTATAGTTAAAACCGGCAGGTTGCAGGAATAACATGGAGTAAGGTAGCCAGAGAAAGATCAGACTGGAGTATGTTGGAGGAGGCCTTTGCCAACTGGCAAACGGACTTACAGAAAGTAAAGAAGCACCAAATACGCGAATAATTTGAACTTGTAAAAAATATATACACTTAGTTTTATAACAGTGCAGTAGTGTAAGAAGCAAAATTGTAAATCTATTGTCCGAATAAAAGGCTATTATTATAGATATAACTTTTTAGATTTCTATGATAATACCCCATCCAGATTACAAAGGCGTACGTACCTAATATCATGTTATTATGTAAATAACAATAACTAACATCATGATTGTGTCTGTTATCAACAATCCGCCTTCCAAGTGTAAAGTAGGTACCTACCTAATTAATTAGAGCAGTGACATAATATTGTTATCAATATGATACCGTTACTTAATTGCTTATTATTGACTAGATACCGCAATTTTCAGATAATAATCGTTTGTAAGTGGTTACTTATACCATCAGTAAACATAAGCTTGGTACAGATCCGGGAAAGACTGCTGGGCGAAGCACTGCATTGTACACAGGAATATGGTTGGTTATCACTGCATAAAATGACGTCACCCGCATTTCTCCGGATTTCCTTTTCATTTTTTTGATTTAAAAAAAAAAACGTTGCCCCACACTAGGAATTTCTCCTTTGTCGTGGTTCACAAACATATAAAACTCACATACAATCACAAACAGCCATACCCGGAACAACTATCTGTAGGCCATGATATTTGTTTCGTGCGGGAATCGAACCCGCGACGCATAACAGTCAATCGCTCAACCACTGCACCATCGCCAACCGTGTCGTCGCCGCTTTGCACTTTGCCTGGCCTTGTAGGTAACCGTCAGTACTGGTGCTTTGCTCGTGCGTGAACCAACCAGACATCAGTAGAAATCTATACAATATAGGGTAAATAGAAAGAAAGAAAGAAAGAAAAAGCATTAATTGGCCCGCACCGCACAGGACAAAACACACAAAAATAACAAGGTTGAATTATTATTGTAAAATAAGAAAAAGCAAACGAAATAACACACACACTTAACCTACATCATTGCAAAAATAAAGTGAAAGCTTGGTTGATGGATCAAAAGTATGACGAAATAGAAAAACTATTAATTATTCCCAACTTAGCAAGACAAGTAAGAACATCCTCATTCCCCTAGGTCACCACTCAACGGACACACACACACGTGCACACACACACATACGCATTACTATGATTGTAACCATTCAATTTCATATACATACTTTAGGTGAATATGTATTACTGGAGGACTCCTAAGTCACAGGCAATAAACCTAGTTTAGGAGCCAGGGAACCCGTACTGTGTGTGTTAGGTACTGTATAGGTAATGTATGTTATGAATTAAATTATTATTATTAAAAAAAAACTTTAAAAATGTATGATATATGATTATGAATAAATATGTGTGAATAAAAAAACAAAATAAATGTAGCTTCTACAAATATGTAATTGTTTATTATTTACATCAGTACAACCATCAACAACAACAACAAAATAAGTAATAAGTATTTCTCTTTGCAGTATACTTTCACAATTTATTTTATGCATTCAATATAAAAATATTGTCAAATGATTTTTTTTCTTATTTATTTTACTTTAAATGTATGAAGAGCTATATTAGAAGATATAGAGCCCTTCACAATAGCCTTTTTCCAACGCAGGCGTTCGATGAACGCCTACGCTGGACTTCACAAACGCTAGTGTGAAGGGGCCCTTAGTCGAAAAGCACGTAAGTATATTGAAATTATAAGTTGGTACATAAACCAAACTGACATTTTCTGAACTAAATTTAGATTCTCTCTTTTCAGTCACCAAATGCCCATTTTGTTTTATGAAACATGAAATAAGTAAATAGACATACTTAGTCGCTTATTAAATAGGTACTTACAGTACGGTCAACGTAACTTGGCGCGTCTGAAGTTAGCCGATTAGCTGCGCAGTAGACAATTTCGTTCCTAAAAGTTCCATTGCGCAGCCAAACAGCTAACTTCAGACGCGCCAAGTTACGTTGACCGTATTGTACAAATATTAAGATCACGCAAGAAAAGCTAGTTTAAGCAACAAACACGTAAAAAAGAAGATCTCATTTACACAACTCCAGTATTTAGCAGAGAGTCAGCACAGCAACAAACTTGCTGTATACCTTCTTAGTATTAGTTACTAAATAGAACTAAATATTTTCAAAGGTTACAGACATATATTTTGGGGATAACATTAACGGTTACACATTGGATATTAAATGTGTGGGACTCGAACTATTACTTCTAAACAGTGGTTACCTCGTAACCTATCTGGAAGAATGGTACGGTAACTACTAACTAGATTAAGAAACAGTACAATTGTACCTTGACATAATCTCTGGTCTGAGTCTAACAATAAAAATCTTTATAAAATATTTTAATTATTTTCTCAATGTTTTTGTTCACAAAACTGGGAGTTAAGTATTTCGAAGTTTAGAAAATTTAGTACCTAGTTATGCAAGAAAATTCTACTTAACTATTCTAAATCTAGCTATGCCTATAACAAATATGAAAAGTGGATACAATCATAAATTAATGGCAAGGACAAAACTTCAATGATTATCAACAACAATTCCTAAACATCTACTTATGAAACTTACAGTATAGACCCACATAGCAAGGCAAACAGATAAGCCATTTTTCTTAACATTGCATAAATTTATTATAAGATTTTAAAGTACCTACTTTGTTACTACACATAACATAGCAATCAATGAGAAATCAAGGTTTCATTTATTCATGTTCATTCATTTATTCAATTATAATTATGAAATAATTTGAACTTTGAATAATAGTTTTAGTACCTTAACAGTTTATAAATAGAACTAATGCTACTTTGAAAACAGGAGTATCAAATAGCACACATGTATGAGTGATAACATTGGCTATTTACAACCCTGAAAATGTTAGATAATTTAGATAAAACAGAAAAATGGAAGTTAAATAATTATGGACCTTTCATTGTCTCAAGGCCTTAAGCTAGTCCCAACCTATTATTAATTCATCTATGTCCTAACAAATGTTCAATGTACAGATACATACATAAAATATGTATATATATACAGTCACTAAAAGAAAGAAGTAGCCAGGGCTGTTGGATATAGTTGAAGTTTATGTAGATACAGATGGATGTGTTTGAATAAAATAAAAAGAATATAGAATAAACAGTAATTAATTTAATTAAATTTCATTCAAAAACATCCATTGGGTTTTAAGTAAACTTCAAGTATATGCAACAACCTGGTTACGTATCTGATTTAACATCAATTATTTACATAATGTTTAGTTGTTACTGCATTTTTGTATAATGCAAGCTTTGAGAGAATATTATGATTACACACAAGTTATTTAAGCCACCTTTAATTTTTGAGCCATCAAAATTATTGTACTCTGTGGACTTTTCTTTGGTTAGCACACTCAAACAATATCACATATTGTCGGAGTGGCATCCTGTTATTTACGTTTACGGTTTTCATACTCAATAGCTCTAGCTTCAGAAGCAATCTGTCTCTCTCTGTTCAGTATTCCATCTAACTGGTCTGTGAACGCATCAAAGGAGAACTTCGTTTCAAATCTCTTTAAGCCTGCTTCACCAAGCTTTTGACCCAATTCAGGGTTTAACACCAATTTGCTCATAGCATTTGCAAAGGATTTACTGCTAGGCTCACATAAGAACCCTGTTACTTCATTTACAACCGTTTCTGTAGGTCCCCCACTGTTCACAGCTATGACTGGCTTCTTGAAATACATGGCTTCCAATGGAACTATGCCAAAATGCTCATTTGATGGAGTATACACTAATGCTCTACAGTTATACAAAAGAGATACTTTCTCATCATCTTTGGGAGACTTCATAAAGGTAACCTTATCCTCTATGTCTAATTCTGCCACTAGATCAGTCAGTTCAATATAATGCTCCATATTTTCTAAGTTTATTGGATCAAAACCTCCAGCCATTATTAAATGCACTCTGCTCCAATCAGCCTCATTCAGGATATGTTTTATACATTCAAATGCTCTTAGTGCTAGTTGCAAATTCTTTTTTCTTTCATATCTATTTATTGATAAGAAAATAAACTTATCATTGCCTACTGGGACAACCTCTTTTAAAGGTTTTGGTGTAGTTGTTCTGAAGAACTCAGTGTTTATAGACGGGTAGCAGATGTCTGGAGTATCTTTGATTCTCTGGAATGCATCTTGGTACACCCGGGCAGTATATTTACTATTAACTAGCACTTTATCGGCTTGTGCTGTTGTAAATTCCTCGAGCCAGTTCAATGGTGCTCTGTAGATCTTTTTCAGAATGCCTCCTTCAGCTGACAAAAGCTTATCAGGATGGTGACAATAAAACACGACGCGGTAAGGTCCTCTGGCCATTTTCAAGAATGGAATACATAGAGATATGAGGTCGCAGAATATGAGCGTGGGCTCTTCAGCCGGTATGACGTACCATGACATGTAAACAGCTGCATAAACCATGCGGACGTAGGCACACGCGGCTTTGAACCTGCCGAGTATGGAGCGCGGTATCCAGTCACCTACCACAGATACAGGGAAAGTACCGTCTCGTGTCTCCGCAAAGCAGTGTGAGGGATCATGATGGTTAGTGTAAAACGCTACTTCGTGGCCCTTCTTCTTGAACGCCAATGCGGCATCCAAAACTAGTCGTTCGGCGCCGCCGATACCCAAGTCCGGGTGGAGAAATATTATCTTGACCATTATTGCACCAGTTTTAATGTTTTACCACGTTAGCACAAATCATTGGACCGTGCTAAATAAGAATTAGAAAGAGAATTTGTAAATACGGCAAAATTATTACCAATAATGAATCAAATGACAACAGTGGTCTCGAACGTCAAAAGTCGTAATCGGTAGAGGTGCCCACAAAAATCGGTAGATTCGTATCCAAAATCGGTAGGTATATTCATGGTCACATTTGTAACTTTTATAATTTTGTTCATTATTAGGAACATAAGAGGTCTGTACAACACACAACAACTTAAACTTGGTGCATAACAAATAAAGAGCGTTCATCCGTTAGAACCATGCTGGACTCAAAATTAATGATTTCTGACGGACTACAAAACGATAATGTGTTTGATTTCTAGATAAGATATTGACGTCAAGTTATTAAGAATTTCATAATCTAGTGCATGGATGAGTTCATTATAAGAACAGTTTTTATTTAAGCTTTTTTTAAACTAGCGCTCGATGTTCTACGCGGATGCTAAATAATAGTAAAACCGTATACAACAAACTTATAACAATATTACTGTTAAAAAAGCAATAACATTTACTATTGCATCATGCATGGCTGAAAAAAAGTCAATATTACTGTAAGTTTTCATACAAGAAAAGTATACTCAAAAGTGCAATTTTTAGCCATTTTTCAAATTATTAAACGTGTTAGTTTGGGATGAAATCAGTGATATTTTATGTTTTTTTAGGCCTAGTAAATGAAAACATTTACGTTCTAAAACATAGTATATATATATATTTTTAATAACTTATACATTTATTTTACTATGAATGAATTATTTAGTACTACTATAATCGGCGCGGAATCGCGCCACCGCAAACCCCGCAACTAAAATGGATGTTAAAAGTGAATAGTTTAACGAAAAGCTGATCATTTCAGGACGAAAAGCGGCTGACAGTAACAAAGACTGCATAGTTGCATCGTTTCATGGGAAATAATGTCACAAATAATGACAGGAGCGGAGCTAACAACAATTCACATCACTTGTCTCTTGTCTGCCAATTTTATAGATCCGTTAATGTCACTGATCACTTTCTTTTTTTTATAAACACTAAATGGGCAACGATATGAAACGAAGTGTTATTTTCATTTCAAAATATTTTAATTATGCGGGGGTTTCAAAATATGGTAATTATATCAATCCATTCCTGGTAATGTATTTTCCACATTGGAAAATATTTTAAACTCTCTAAATTAATTTTTTTTTTCATACAAATTAATGTATGGATATCGCCATGATTATTTAGGCTTTATTAGGACCATGAAATTATTCTTTAGTCATATTAGCAGTCATTTTAGAACTAATTTCAAAATTATAACAACTAACTTCATTAATTAATCGTTTTTGTATGTATAAATCTGTGCTAAATTCAGTAGATAGTCTTTTTCGATATTTTGTTTTTATTGGATTGACATGTGAGAATATGCACTCGACGTTGGCTGAGGAATGTGGCAGTGATATCACGGTAAAGACTAAAAGAGACACAAAGAAACATTTGAGTGTCATCGCCTTGGGGCATTCCCTAAAACTAGGATAAAATGATATTCCTTCCAAAATAACTACTTTTCTCAAAGCAGGTAGGGAATACCCATGAGTCATAGACCAAATGAAATGGGTTGCCTGTGCAACCATGTAAAATAGGTAAATAATTCGGAGAACTTCCCTGTATTCTCAAAAATCGTAAAAAATTGATAACTTTTCGGTATTTCGGTAGACTAGGTTCCATATCGGTAGAAATACCGAAAATCGGTAGGTTCGAGACCACTGAATGACAATGACACATGATAGGAATAAATGACATTGACATTAACTAATTGAAGTAAACCCTCTAGTACATCAGTCGCTACTGAATTCAGTTACTACTTACTACTACTACTTACTTACTGAATGCGATTACACTTTACTGAACTTAGTAAAATTAGTAGCGACTGAATTTAGCCAAGTGTATTAGGGGCTTTACACAGCAAGGGACATCTTGAAACTTGAAGCCAGTTGAAGTTTATCAATCAGACTAGAGTTGGACAAAAGCCCCAAACGTCGAAAATCGATAAAGAAAATTTCGAAAACAGTGACACTGGTCGCCGTTACGCAGTGCTTACACTGAAATTGCTTCGTTTTATGGGAAATAATGTCATAAATAATGACTGTTTTTTTCCACACACTTGTCTGCCAATTTGATAGATCCGTTAACGTCGCTTGTCAGTTGTCACTTTCTTTTTTTTTATATAAACAAAATGGGCATCGTTGAAAACGAAAGTGTTATTTTCATTTAGTAATATTTTAATTATGCGGGGGTTTAAAAATATGGTAAGTATATCATTCTACTCCTGGTAATGTATTCTTCACATTAGAAAATATTTTTAAACCTCAAATTTTTTTTACAAATGAATGTATGGATCTCTCCATGATTCTTTAGAAACTGGTGCCGGTGCAATAATACCTAAACGCAATAGACATTGCATTAATAACGTGTGGTGGTCATAAAAACGAGAAAAAATAGATATTTCCTTCAACATTTATTTATTTATTTCATAATATCTGTAATGAACGTATAAGTAAAAAAAAAATAGTTTTTAAATAAAATATCACCTGAATCAGTAACAAAACATTTTGCAGACTGTGAAATAAATGGCTAAAGATTATTTAAAATAATTAGGTTACAATTCATCCTTCCTTTCAATTTTGACAAGATCAACATGGAATGTCAATGTTGCAGACTTTGGTATTTTGGGTGGTGCTCCGGCCTCACCATAGGCCAAATGAGGTGGAATGACTAGTTTTCTTTGTTCTCCTTCACACATGCCTATCAAACCTTGGTCCCACCCTTTTATGACTTGCCCAGAACCCAAAGTGAAAGTAAGTGGGTTGCCTCGTGGAATGGAACTATCAAATTCAGTGCCATCATCTAGTGTTCCCTGAAAATGAAAGATGTTGGTTTTGACAATAGTCTAGAAGTATTTTTTCAATTTATAAATTAGGATAAATGCCTCAACAGAGACAACAGACACAACAATTTTAAGTTCAAATCAGGCAGCCTGCTTTAGTATGACCGTGGCTACTTTATTAGATTAAATAAGTAACAGTAATTACCGTGTAATGCATGTGCAAAAGATCTCCTTTCTTGCTTTTTATTGGACATTCACTAGGTCTTTTTTTAACCCCAATTTGCATTTTTTTGGGGGCAGAGTCGGCTATGACGTGAGCTATTACACTCATAAAAATCAATAAAAAGAGTACAATTTTGCAGATTAAAAGTATTATAGGCTTCATATTTCTTATTTAGGATTATTCTTACGTGTCGACACAGTTAAACTACTGATAAAATCGTTATTTAGACTTAAAAATAATTACAACGAAATCAGTCGAGTCCATAAACAATTATATTCTAAAATAAATAAATGTCAAGTCAACTGTCAAAGTCATGAAGATATAGGTATAAATGGAGCCAACACTTAGAACAAAAGCTTGAAACCAACTGTGGGCTGATGCTCTCTTTCTGAATGCATACATAAGAACGAGACAGTGATATGTGTTTTCTTTATCTTATGTATGCATTCAGAAAGAGAGCGTCTGCCCACAGTTGGCTTCACTTAGGTATTTAGAGTGTTGCCTCCACTTTAATCTATAAGCTTCTTGGTCAAAGTCAAAAATTAACCAAAGACAACAATAGAAGCTCTAAAAATTGTATTCTTGCTCTCAATCACACACATCACTGCATGACACTGACACTGACAGTTATATGTATGTATGTACTCTGTCTGTGGTATTTTATTTATTTTGCTTGCGCTAAGCTTACAAACAAAGATTTTTAGTAAATATCGGCCAAACTAACAATAAATATCTATAAACTATATTTATCTCAGGTAAACTCTTGCTATGTCGACTGAAATCTATGTACTGCAGAAATACAAAAAATTCCTACTCAATAGAGTAACAGCATCTTCAGTAATTGTTGAAAGTATTGAGAATTGTTTACAAAATGAAGAAAAAGCTGCGCAACATTATTTCCACAAAATCATGGTATGTTTACATTAATACTAGCTGCCTTGGTTTGTTAGTACTTTGTAGCCTGGTTAGAATTCACTTTTGTCATACAATATCACCATTACTTCGAATATAAATACATAGAGCAACAATGCACTGTTTCAGTAAATTGTCCAAAGGACGAATATATGGTCAGTGGGTCATCTTAATATTATAAAACGATTTTATGTAGCAAATTGCAACATTCTATCACTAAAACAGTCGGGGTAAGTACTGGTGTATTCACCTGACTATATTTTAATGGTAGTAAGTCGTAATTTGTTACATACATTTGTTTAGTAGGTATGTTATGTTTCAAAAATTAGTAAATCTCTCATTCAACTACTAATGTTTTCAGATTCACAACTGGCAAGATGTTTTGTATGAATTGTTTGACAGACTATCTGCATATTTTGGCACCATCATAATACCTGTCAACTGTTCAACGCAGTCTGATATAGCCACATTCTACACTTCCAATTTGAGTTTAATATCGAAAATTATAAAATTTGACTTCATGTTTCCTTATAACCGAAACATGTTCAGTGTAGATGTATTGTTCAATGATAAGAGTTCGTCAGATTTCTTTGGATCAATGACTACAATTGAAGAGATTGTGTCCGGTGTTGTCAGCAGAAGGTTTAATGAGAAATGTGAACTCGATTTATCTAATTTTTGTGATGATCCTGGTAAGTCAAAGTTTCAATACACCTAACTCAGTAATAAGTGTCTGATAGGTACTTGTTACCAAATAATTCAGTATCAAAACCATTGAGAGTTTAACTGAGACCCTCAGACCTTATGGAAGCAAACATCACATACCAGAATTGAATATCAATATTAAATTCTGAAATTTATATAAAGTCAAAAAGATATGCTTTTAGTAGACACTTTTATATAATATTTGAAACAGTTATCAAACAACAAATACTGACTTACATTACTTTTTCAGAATTTACAGATAAGAAAATCAATTTTTACAAAATATCACTGCTTGCCAACTTTAAAATACTAATGCTCAGAATGGGAAGAGACACGAAAATGTTAAACTTAAGCAACAACAATTTAAGGTACGTACACAAATACATATTTCATTAATTAATCCATGAATTCATCAAGCTGCCTCGCCTTTTCCAAATTTGAATTGGGTGGGATTTCAGTGGTGACCAGTGGCAATCAGCTAAATACCAGCTGTGTTATACACGAAGCCACTGCCTACTTGACCTCCACAACCCAGTTACCGGGCATAACGACATGCCTTGGTAAGGCCGGTTGACAGACTTTCTGGCTTCTGACTACCCATAATGAGTGTCAAAGATTTACTAATGACAGCCTGTCCCAAAAGCTTTACATGCTTTTCAAGGTAAGGATGTATATCGGTATGAAGTGGATAGCCATCTATCTACAGATAGACCAAGCAGAAGCACAGCTTAATGATGACTAATTAATGTCATCATCATGCCAACCTTTAGATGCCTGCTGCTGGGCATAGGTCTACCCCAAGGGAGTTGGGGTTTAGCCGGTTTAAGATTTGGCAAATGGTTAACAGTTGTCAGTTGTTCACCTAATGCATAACAAAGAATTTTATTATTTTATTATTATTATTATAGTTGACCTCCTGCCTGACACCAACCCTTCTTGGGAATGTTGTTGCTCATGGTTTACCCACAACCTGCGGTTGACTATACAGGGTAATTGAAAAAATACCCAAAACCACTTAATCCTCACTTCGTATCATCACCCTGAACAACATTTGTTCTACGACTTTTCAAAATTCGAAACATTTTCTTTCCATAAAAAAATATACACACTTTAAATTTTGCATAATATTTTTTTCTGACACGGCCGACGAAAGGCCTGCAATCAGCTGTGCTTGTACATTAGCCTACCTGCTATCTACATCATATTCGCATTCATATGGGTGCGCGCGCGCGTAGTATACGTACATTTTACAGACTTCAAATAAATTGTTTTTGGCTACGTTATTTAGTTAAGGTCAAAGTCGTAGAACAAATGTTATTCAGGGTGATGATACGAATTCCAGATTAAGAGGTTTTGGGTATTTTTTCAATTTCCCTGTATATAAACTAGGTCTCGCGCTCCCTTAGTCGCCTCCTACGACAGCCACTGGGTGGAATGGGGTAGCCACATTCTAAATCCGGGACCACGGACCATACGGTCCCAGATTTAGAAATGAAACAAATATTTAAATCATAATAAATTGTGATTACAGCCAAGTACCATTGGATGTATTGAACTTTTTCATCAAAGCGGACTTGACAGCAATGAACTTCAGCAACAACAACGTAAGTTTCATTTTTATTAAATAAATAATCATTTATCAAAACTGATAACTCGTTGACCACTCATCACTCAATCACTCGTTGACAGCTCACAAGTGTGTTTCAAATACATTTATTTATATTTGAAACACACTTGTGAGCTGTCCATTAAGATTTAGAGGATGTTTGGGTTGGGGGGTTATAGTACTCACATAATTATGTGAATTACTTAATACCCTTAATAAGAAAATGTCTGTTATTGAAAAAAAAAAAACGTTGTCTCATAACAAGGAATTTCTCCTGTATTGTGGATAAATGAAGATAAATATTTGTATGGCCTACAGGCAGTTGTTGGTGGTTGTTGTTGTGTATAACCTCACATACACTAATAACCAGATCCGGAATAACTATCTGAGGCCATACTAATATTTTGTCAAACACGCGACACGCAGCGGCGCAGCCAAACGCTCGGCCACGACGCCAACCATGACGTCAAATAATTCAGCATATAACGAGGGCGGCACTGAAAATTTCGGAAATCAAGGAAGTGACACAACGTTACTATTTAAAAATGTATTTATTGCTTTTCGAAGTATTCTCCGCGAAATTTGACACATTTTTCCATACGATGGAACCAATCATAGAAGCAACCGTTCCATTCAGAAGTTGGGGTTTCCAAAATGGCCGTTTTGTAGGCGTCCACAGCTTCTTCAGGTGATGAAAATCTCTGACCACGCAATTTATTCTTTATTTTATAATTATAATAATAAATGTATTTAGTCATAAACAGTTTACAGACTTTTAGGGAAAGTATAGAAATCATTAGGGCTTAGGTCAGGGCTGTACGGCGGATGGTCTAATAATTCTATGTTTTCTTGCTCTAAAAACTCTTTTGTTCTGTGCGCGGTGTGAGAACTCGCATTGTCGTGATGGAGGATGATGCGGCGGTTGCAGTTCTCTTTACGGAGTTCAGAAACGACCTGTGACAAACAAATGCTAGGATACCATTCTGCATTAACCGTTTTTTGTCCCTCAAGAGGAATAGTCGCAACATGGCCGGTTTTGGAGACATATGTGGCCACCATTTTTTTTTGCAACACTCCGTGAACGAACAGGTTTGTTGGCTTTTAATTATTTTCGAACACCCAAACTTGTGACTGGTTTTTTGTTTCGGGTTCGTACGCGTATATCCAGGATTCGTCACCTGATACGATGTTGTATACAGCATTTGAGGATCCTGCGTGGAATCTTTCGAGAGTTTGGACGCACCAAGTAACGCGAGCCGCTTTTTGCTTTTCACAGAGCGAATGCGGTATCCATCGGGTAAACAACTTTTTTACACCTAATTGTTCATGCAAGATTATTTGTATTTGACTCATGCCAATGTCTAAAGTTGCCTGAATTTCGCGGTATGTCACATGTCGATCTTCCTCAATCAGCTTACGCACAGCATCAACGTTTTCTTGGGTGACTGCAGTTTTTGTACGACATTGACGGGGATCATCACTGAGCTTGACACGTCCACGTTGAAATTCAGCAAACCAGCGATAAATTGTGGTTTTGGATGGGGCTTCATCACCAAATGCAGAAATCATCCGGTCAACACACTGTTTTTGTGATAAACCACTTCGAAAGTCATAATAAATCATCGCTCTTGAATTTTCTCGAGTCAATTCCATTTTCTCAATGACTAAACAAGTTTGACAAAACCTTGTGACAAGACCGAGAATCTTTTTTTAAATAAATAAATGGTATTCGATTTTTAAAACCAAGGAGTTTTCAATTAAAAAGATTTTAGTATGGCAGGAACAGTGGAAATATTCCATTCCGGATACTTTTAGTGCAGCCCTCGTAATCCCAATGATATTACAACTAAAAAGCTGTAGATAGGTTATAAACGCTCCGCGACTAAGACATTGTAGCTATGCTAATTAGCTCACTTGTGCTCGCGGCGGTGTCAACGGAAGTATGTTGTCTTAGGTGTCAGAATACACTCCAAAACAACCGAAAGTGACGTTTCCCGACAATTTTAAAATCTATGACCTTGTCCCGTGTCACATAATTAATACATAGGCATAGTGTGACATTACAATATCACATAATATTGTGCGTTAGTGGGCCATTTTTGTAGTTAGAATTTTGTCTATGTAACTTATCTATGGTCACTCACAATGGGCCTCATCAGAAGGCTTATTAAAGTCACCCAAAGGCCAATGGAGAGGGCTATGCTCGGAGTTTCTTTGCGTGATAAAATCAGAAATGAGGACATCCGCAAGAGAACCAAGGTTACCGACGTAGCCCGAAGAATTGCCAAACTTAAGTGGCAGTGAGCAGGGCACATTGCTCGCAGATCGGATGGCCGACGGGCCGAAAAGTTCTGGAGTGGCGACCGCGGGCCGGAAAACGTTGCGTTGGAAGGCCTCCCACTAGGTGGATCGATGACCTGGTAAAGGTTGCGGGGATCCGCTGGATGCGAATCGCACGGCACCGATCAATATGGCGAGACTTGGGGGAGACCTATGTCCAGCAGTGGACGTCTTTCGGCTGAAATGATGATGAACTTATCTACACCTTTATTCTTTCACAGATACCGTCAGTTACAGAATTATCCAGAGTCAGTAGCAAAATAGAGAAACTCTGGTTGGAAGGCAATCCACTGTGTGAGGAATTAGATCCAGTGTCTTACGTTAAAACTGTTACTGTAAAGTTCCCTAGATTAACGGAACTGGTAAGTCTGATACTATGCTTTTTTATTAGGCTTCCCATGACTAGAAAATTTAGGGCTGATTTCCACATCACTTTTATCTTTTTTTTTCGTTAGCCTATTCTGTCCCACTCCTCGGCAAAGGCCTCCCTCTATGCCTTCCACTTATACCGATCCCGGACTTCATATCGCCAGTTTTGGAGGAGTCCATCCAGTTCGTCCCGCCATCATCTTCGTGGCCTGCCGCGACCCCGACCCATGGCACTGAAGCAAAAGGAAGGACTTGTGTATTTTCCCCATCTTAACCTATGGCGCACAGACTTGGTCTTTGACTAATTCCCAGAAGTCTAAACTCAAGGTTTGCCAACGAGCAATGAAGCGCAGTATACTAGGTGTTAAATTAACGGATCGTGTTCGAAACACTATACTGCGCTCCAAAACGGGGATAGCAGACGTGACTCATAAGGCTGCCCAACTAAAATTTGATTGGGCAGGTCATGTCTGCCGCATGCCGGACAAACTGTGGGCTCAGGTGACACAGAACTGGGGCCCTGAGACTGTGATAACTTTCATCTGAAGAATAAATATGACACCTTGACTATTTTCTATACAAACACTTAAACCGCCATATTTATGCCTCTTCAGCAGATTAAAAAAAATCTTCTGAGTGAGTTCCATATTAGACCACAATCATTAATTACTTTCAAATACTAGATCACAGGAGATCCCTTTAATTAATATCGTATTTGGCCTTTTTTCAGGATGGGGTAAAGTTAAACAAACATGGCGTAGTATATCCATTCTTCAGACATTATCTGTGCAATACAGACAGAAAAACAAAGATGGTGGTCGAAAAGTTTGTGACTTTATACTACTCTAACTATGATCAGCCTTCAAAAAGTCGCAGGAAGAGGATTGAACCACTATATGATGAACACGCAATGTTTACGTTATGCAGTAACTTCTCAGGTAAGCTAGTAGTACTACTTTTATATGTACTGTAAAAATAATCTATGCTTTTATACCACGGACTAGGAAAAAAAAGAAGGACTCTGCGCCATGCATATCGAAAGCGAAGTACCCTAAGTAAGCCGGACCGTTTGTACAAACATGTCTCACGCACACATTTACATCAAAGTCAAATGACTAGAAAAAAAAAGGAGATTCCGCGCCACGCATATCAAAAGTGAAGCACCGTACCGATCTATGTGTGCGTGACTATGATGTAAATGCGTGCGTGAGGCATGTTTGTACAAACGGCCCCGCTTACATAGGGTGCTTCACTTTCGATATGCGCGGCGCGGAGTCCTTCTTTTTTTTCTAGTCCGTGACTTATACATGTATTAACAAAAAACTCTTTGTTTGTTTTTTGTTTGAGCGGTCTTTTCTCCGGGACTACTGGTCCGATTCTAAAAATAATTTCGTTAACAGGAGGATACGTTGTGTGTGTGTACTAAGTGCTTAAGGCTAAAAGTAAAAAAATAAAATAAAATATGGATTCGTAATAAAATCTCGCGGTCGAAGTCACAGGCACAAGCTAGTCAAGAATAAATTCGTTCATACTTTTGACAAGATAACGTCTTATAAATCGATGAACACCGGCTGCACGCACGAAAAAGTGTCACGTTCCGCCTGAGCCTGAGCGTGCAAGCGAGAGCGCGGAACAAGCGATATAGAGGCACGATCGGCCCAAGCAAAAAGCTCCGCCCACCTCGACGGAAGCCATTATTTGCTTATGTTATATATGTTAGCCATTATGTTTCTTTATGACTTATCACGTAAAACTATCGTCCGTAAACCGTCTTTACAGACAACCATTTTTTTTTAATAATTTGTATGATTAATAATAATGAATTCCGTTAATTACAAATGTTTGAATTGTCAATCTTATTAAAAGGGCTGCTATTGTAAGACGATAAAATGGCACCCGGTTTTGCCTAGATAAACCTGAAAATATGTTTAATTTTCTTTTATTCCAGAGACAGAAAAACACCTTTCTCACTACGTACAGCATATGCGCAATATTTTGAATCTTTCAAAAAATAAAGGACCTGCACCAACGGCTACAACTTACGTTACAAGAGCAAAAGTAGTTAATGTCTTGTCGACTTTCCCAGAAACTATACATGATAGGAGCACCTTCACTGTGGATGTATTTCTACATGATGTAAGTAAAAATAGTAAGGTCTTGATTGTCAAGATACATTGAAGGTGAAAACGGGTAACCCTCGTAATTTAAATATTCTTACGTTTTTGCAATTTTAAGCCCGTATCTGGGTGTATGATAATAAAAAAAAATATTTGCGGGAGTAACAAATATGCATTTACAGAAATATAATCATTAAAATGCAGGTGCCGAAAACCTCAAACGGCGCAAATATAATAGCCTTCTTGGAAGCTATACATTTGAGCCGTTTGAGGTGGAAACTCTAGGGCCATGAGGTCCGAGTGTCCATATTGTTTTTCGTGACTTCGCCAAGCGGCTGGTCGACTCTTCACGTGACCCGAAGGCTGGTCTATTCTTGACTCAAAGAATCAGCATTGCCATACAACGTGGCAATGCTGCCAGCCTGTTGGGCACGTGTCTCGTTGACAGCTATGTGGACGAGTTTTTTGATGCCCTTTGAGCTCCTCTGCCTTTTTCTTGGAATTGTACATAATATAATTATTTTAATTAACAATTATTAATTATTGTTCTTATATTCCACATCATACATATGAACATTTAAAGCTTTATTTAAATTGATAAAAGAATAATTAAAATCATCAACATATCTTTCCAAGTTAGAAAAGCATATAAATGTGCCTATTGAATGAAGATACAAGCTTTTCTAACTTGGAGAGTTATGTAAAGTTAAACTGCTATCTATTGGATGTAAGCAAGTTTTCTTAACATGAGGCTCAAAGTTCCATCCAGTGCCGGACAATATTATTAGGAAATTTTTAGTAACTGCCCAAGGCCTGAATTATTTATACCTGCTTAGTGGCTCACGCTCAATAAACACTCTTGTATATGGGATGCGAACGAGGATGTTTTTTTTTTCTGAATTTTGTATGGATCCTGGATCTGCAATAAAGACATTTATTATTATTAAAACACAACTGCGGAAATTCTGATTACACGCTCTCTGCCTACTTACTATATTGACATAGTATGTTAATAATATTGGGTTATTTTATTACGAAATTCTTAGTAACTGTCCAAGGCCTGAATTTGTGCCTGCTTAGTGGCTCAATAAACACTCATATGGGATGCGAATGGGGATGTTACAATATAAAACTGCGGAAATTCTGGTTACACACCTCTGCCTACTTACAATATCGACATAGTATGTTAATAATATTGGGTTATTTTATAACGAAATTCTTAGTAACTGCCAAAGGCCTGAATTTGTGCCTGCTTAGTGGCTCAATAAACACTCATATGGGATGCGAACGGGGATGTTATAATATAAAACTGCGGAAATTCTGGTTACACACCTCTGCCTACTTACAATATCTACATAGGATGGTTAAGCTACCCTTGCCGCGGTCGGTGACCATCCATTTTTAACTGAGACCCTTCCGTACTGCGGAAAGAAAGTAAATCTGTTAGTCCCGGTTGTAGAAACCAGAAGAACTGACAGTCAGTCTTACAGTCAGGATACTTAAAGGGTATCCTGTTACTCAGTAACTGGGTAAAACTCTGGTATTTAGTTGAATCTGGTTGAACTGGAAGCCAACCCCAACATAGAAAAAGGCTAGACAGATAATCTTAATTTTATAATACTTTTACTTTTAGATTTACCATGAACAATGCTTTTTTTTTTTCAGAAAAAGACATTACAACTTACCATAGACGGACTTTTCAAAGAAAAACTTAGTGGAATGCTGTTTCAGTTTAGAAGAACGTTTGTGTTTGGTATCTATACGATACGCGATAGCTCTGTGTATCATATAACCAATGATATGTTCACCATAACACACGCTAATCTAGACCAAATGAATTACGGTTTTCAGGTAAAATATTTTAATTTTAAATGACTATGTAGCATGTAATTTAGACGCCAATAGGTGTATATCTGAATTAATAATAATAAAATCTTTATTTCAAGCCATAGGCTCATAGTAGGTTGTATACTTAACTTAACTTGAATATGGTGATTTTTCACATTATTGTAAACCCAGGCTTGAAGAATTCTTGATAATTAGTATGATGTACTACGGAGAACGTTTCTATAGAATGTCTGGCGCCAGTGGCGCGTAAATCCTTATTTGATGATAATTGTTTGGTTTAGATGTCAAGGCATGATAACCTACATTTGATTTGTTCGGTCGCAAATACTCGATTAAATCAAAAAAGCTTATACTTTCGTTTGTTCCAGCATCCTGTAAGAAACATGAACTCGCTAACGCTTATAAGCCCCACACCAGATGAAAGTGAGGCAATAATGAAAGCCTTTCAACATCTGACTCAGTTGAAAAAGCCTGAAGTAGAACTGTAAGTATTCGAATGGTACTAAAATTACTATTTGGTTGGCTCTTGGCCACAAAAAACTAAGCCCCTTGCTTAGTTTTTTGTGGCTCATGTCATGAACAGTACTGTGACCAGGGCCTCAAGTCTGCTATTACAATAGTGTCAGAATGGTCTATAATTGATTTCATAATTGTTGATTTTGACAAGTTTGGTAATCTACTAATATAATGGCGTCATTATGAAAATCAATGATAGACCATTCTGACACTATTGTAATAGCAGACTTGAGGCCCAGGTTTGCTTATGTTTCTTAAGTTAAAACAACAGCTTTATACATAATGCATTTGAATGTTTACACGGCACGGTATAACAAAAGAAAGAAAGAAAAATTATTTATTCGCCTCCCAGGACAAAAACACACACAAAAAAAACATTAAAAAAGAAAAAAAAAACTACTACTCCAACACAACTACACACAACAGAACAACAACAACACACAACTACAACAGCAACAACTACTAAACTATTTGTAACATTTGTGTCTGTCTGTTTATTCCGGTTAATCTCCGAAACGGCTGGTCCGATTTTGAGTGGACTTTCACTGGCACATAGCTGATGTCAGGGGTAACATACGCTACGCATTTATTTTGGAAAAAGAATAGGATTCCGTGCAAAAAAAAGTAAACCCCACAGATACCTAACCAAAATTCACGCGGATCAGGTCGCGGGAATCAGTTAGTTTTGTATAAATTCATTGCTTCCGGATGCTATATTAAAAATCCGGCAATCAGAAACTCATTTGCCTAGATTCCTGGAATACGTCATAATATTTTATTTTATTTCATTTCAGACGCTTGAAATATCATAGCTGGGATATCAGAGAAGCATTGAAAAGCTTCTTAGTGGATGCACGAGGCAAGAAAATGTCAGCAGAATTATTTATTGACTCAGATTTTTCTGACTCATCGTCGCTATTAGATGAAATTGAGTACTGAATAAATTAATTATAATTGTATTGCTTTAATATTTTATTTAAAAATCAACAAACAACAGCTGCAGCTGTTAATCCCGAACCGAATGTAGTAAGTTAATAATTAATAATAAAGTAGTAAGTAAATTAGTAGTAAGCCCAACTCTATTTCATTCCAAACCTTAGAGCCGAAAATAACGGGAAAACATTCCTAACAAATTTTCGCAAACTCCCTTTGACAAGGGTGGCCAAAGAACTTTTGCTGAAGTTCTCTTCATATAGGTGATTATTTATGATATAGGGCAGAAGAAATGTTTCAGGATCTCTTATAAGAAGAATGCACGTACGGTAACATACGTAACAATGGGAGTGAGTATGAAATATTATAGTTGCAGCATTTCAGTCTATACTATCTCTATACCATGTATATACTATGGTGTCCCCTTTTTTCGCAGACAGTTTCATAGAATTTCGTTTCCCAGAAAATGTTTCATATAGGTAATATTTGGTTCTTGTATTTTTATTTCGACTATTATTGTTTCAAAGACTATTTACTTGAATGTGTGCGTTACCCCAGCAAAATAATGTCGAAAATAGTAATTTAAATGTTACAGGCAATTAGTTGTCCGGCTTCTGTAATTGTTGCGCACATTTTTAAATTTGTTGCACATACAGATTTTGAGTTATTCCACAAAAACATTTCCTGCTGGGGTAACGTTACCGCAGCCAGACATTTTCTTTTATAATGGGAATATTGAAATAAATATTAGCAATATAATTAGTAATCTAGACGAGGTAAATGTTGCAACTTATTTTGTATTTGTTCTTCCTTCGACTGCAATGTTATCCAAGATTTTGCTGGAGTAACGTTTGTGGTTTTGCTGGATCTCTGAAACGGATAAGCAGATTCTTATCATCTTTTTTACATGACTTCTTAAGAATTAGATTGAATTAGTTGGGTAATAAAAAAACAAAATTAATGCACCATTCAAAGGTTAATTAATTAAATATAAAAACACTTCAATAGGTCCTAACACTTTGAATAAGAGCTCGAAAGACTTACTTTAAACGTTGTTTTGTAGCTTGTATCTGTCTTCAATTGTATGTGAAGTTTCATTAGTATCCTGTTAGTAATAAACAAATTATGATGAAAATCAGTTCTCCACTTTGACGGTCATAATGCGCACTTAGTTATTTGGCCTCTGATAACCCTGTATGTGAATATATAAACTAAATGATATGTCAATAATTAGTTACTTAGTTCAGTTATATTCCTGTAAAATTTCAGCGTAGTACGTACAATAATTAACGAGATAATAAAATAAAAGCCATTAGGAAGCGCAACACCGTGATAACCCGACTATATTAAGGTGGTTACAAAAAAGCGACCGCACAGTACATTATGCTACCTTCTAAAATGTTTAGTATAATACACCTTACAAGTTCGGTACAGACGCGTACACTGTTCAATATTCGATGTGATTTTTAAATAATTTAAGTCATTTTTAGAATACAACTATCCGTATTAAGCTAGGAAAAACTATTGTGATATTTGAAATTAGACTATAAAACAGTGGGGCTTACTGTAAGCACTTTACTACTTACATTGTGATGTTATATTATATTACCATCACTTTGTGATTTTTAAACGATATATGTAAGTATTAGTAGGCATAATGTGAAATTAAAACATTTATTCTATATCTGTTATTTTCTGCGATGGTTTTAAATCTTAATTTATATTTTAAAAGTGAAGATTTGTATTACTAAAGACAAAGTGTAAAGTAAAATTTAAAAAGTAATGGAAAATGCCTTAAGAACAGTATTGCTACCTGTGATTGTTTTAAAGTTTTATCAATATTTTGAAAGTTTTATTGAAATGATTATTTTACCTGTAAATAAAATTTAATAACACAAATTCAAAACACTTGTGTACACATCCGTACTAAACTTGTAAACCTATCCTACATATTTAAGAAGGTAGCATAATGTACTGCGCGGTCGCTTTTTTGTAACCACCTTAATATGGTCAGGTTATCACGGTGTTGCGCTTCCTAATGGCTTTTATTTTATTATCTCGTTAATTATTGTATGTACTGCGCTGAACTTTTACATGAATATAACTGAACAAAGTAACTAATTATTGGTATATCATTTAGTTTATATATTCACATACAGGGTTATCGGAGGCCAAATAACTAAGCGCGCATTATGACCGTCAAAGTGGAGAACTGAATTTCATCATAATTTGTTTATTACTAACAGGATACTAATGAAACTTCACATACATTTGAAGACACATACAAACTACAAAACAACGTTTAAAGTAAGTCTTTCGAGCTCTTATTCAAAGTGTTAGGACCTATTGAAGTGTTTTTATATTTAATTAAATAACCTTTGAATGGTGCATTAATTTTGTTTTTTTATTACCCAACTAATTCAAACTAATTCTTAAGAAATCATGTAAAAAAGATGATAAGAATCTGCTTATCCGTTTCAGAGATCCAGCAAAACCACAAACGTTACTCCAGCAAAATCTTGAATAACATCGCAGTCGAAGGAAGAACAAATACAAAATAAGTTGCAACATTTACCTCGTCTAGACTACTAATTATATGGCTAATATTTATTTCAATATTCCCATTATAAAAGAAAATGTCTGGCTGCGGTAACGTTACCTCAGCAGGAAATGTTTTTGTGGAATAACTCAAAATCTATATGTGCAACAAATTTCAAAATGTGCGCAACAATTACAGAAGCTGGACAACTAATTGCCTGTAACATTTAAATTATTATTTTCGACATTATTTTGCTGGGGTAACGCACACTACTTGAATGAAACATATTTCACAGAAACTCTACCTACTCAATGAATTTTTAATCACATTTTTTGGTCTAACAAACTTATCAAAACAAAAAATGTGTAACGAAATTCTATAAAACAACGTACACACGGCAACACTTCAAGCTATACATTTCTAGTATAAGCTGATCTCGCTTTGTATATATAGAATTTCCTTACAATGAGAGGTCAGCTTAAACTGGAAAACTATAGCTTGATGTCAATGATATTATATTAAATTATATATTAAATATTAAATTATATATTGATGTGTAGCCGTGCGTACAATCATGTCCTGTAGGCACTATTTTACTATCTCTTACAAAAGATAGAGTGTGTAGTAATATCTAGCTAGTGTAGCCGGCATTCGACGAAATAAGCTACAAGTTTTCTATGTTATCATTATAAAAAGTTGATACCGGTTCTGCAAATAGTCGATTAGTACTATTACAATAAATTATCACGTTCGTTATTGAAAGCTAAAAGACCAATGCCCAAACCAACCAAAATCTAAAATCAGTCTCTTTCTCCATTGCTCCACCCACCACTGGACTGTCAGTGTCAAAAGCACGTCAAAACGGTCAAAAATCAAAACTGTCAAATTCTCAGCAATTGTTTTGCAACAAAGCATTTTTTAAATTGGAAAGCATTTAATTAATTTTATAGCTCTATCCAACCGTTGTTATAAAAGAAATCGACATTATTTTCAACATGGCTAATAATTCTATGGGTCAAGGCTCCAATATGCCGTCGATTGGGTCGATGAATCAAAGTGGTATAAATCAGTATGTAAATAATCCAATTCAGAGCCCTCAATTGCAGTCCAGCTCGCTGCAAGGTTCTCCATCGCAGCATAGTCCGATGGGAACCCAGTCCCAAGTGGGGGCTAAAACCAACCAGGGCGGTGGTGGAGATCAGACTACACAGGTATAAATGATTCTTGTTGAGATAGACATTTATGTCGGTACCAAAAAAACACGCCTGGGATTGTTATTCAACAAACAAATCGTTGTTAATCTTCCAGACATTTAGCTTCCCAAGATTAAACAGTATTTCACATTGATCCATTTCAATAACAAAGGCATTAATTTTTAAGAATCTTTGCTCGCAATTTTCTTTTTTGGCGCTCAAGTCTAAACAATAAAATCTCACTTTTCTTGACTCCAACAATAAATACATTTCTGATCATATTCGCTTTAATTCTTGTAAATGGTTTAGGCTTCATATTATCTCAATCTGTACCAATTTTGCTCACACAGTATCAGTTTTGATAACTCTTTTCTTTAAAATATTTCAGCTACTAAGCCGACCTCGTCTCCAAGAGTTGGTCCGTGAAGTAGACCCCACAGTGCAGCTAGATGAAGAGGTGGAAGAGATGCTGCTTCAGCTAGCAGATGATTTCATAGACACAACTATGAATGCAGCCTGTGCCATGACTAAACACAGACATGCTCCTAATGTAGAGCTAAGAGATGTGCAGCTGCATTTAGGTGAGTTAGACAATATTTCCTCCTCCTTTCCTTTTTTCAATCCTTTTGGCTTTGCTGTAGTCATGTAAAAGAAATGAACGCAGGCATGGCAAATTTATGGATAGGAGTGGTTCAGGCTACAGCCTCTAGGAACCTTGCACCACAAAGCTGAATTAAGTGGTGGCTTACTGCATGGTGTAGGAAAACCATAGTCCTATCAATCAATATCTTTATAATAAATAAAATAATGAAACTTGAAATATTCTAAAAAATATGGAACATTTTTTTTTTTCTGTCTCTCTCCTGGGCAAAGGCCTCCTTCAATGCTTTCCATCTTTCCCAATCCTAGGCTTTATCCCACCACACCAGTTTTGAAGGAATCGATCCAGTTTGTTGCCTCCCACAACCCCAAGTCTCATTGTCTCAGGGCACCAGTTCTGTGCTACCTGAGCCCATAGTTTGTCTGGCATACGACAGACGTATCCTGCTCAGTCCCATTTAAGTTGGGCAGCTTCATGAGCCACGTCTGCTTTCCCTGTTTTGGAATGCAGTATATTGTTTCAAACTCAATCCGTTAATTTTACAGCTTTCTAAATATGTTTTCACATAGATATATTTCAGTATGGTCACTTTTAATCAAATTTGAACATTTCTATTTTTACAGAGCGACAATGGAATATGTGGATCCCAGGTTTCGGTAACGACGAGGTGCGACCATACAAGCGCGCAGCCGTCACAGAGGCGCATAGACAACGC
This sequence comes from Charanyca ferruginea, assembly GCA_947361185.1. Classification (NCBI taxonomy): domain Eukaryota; kingdom Metazoa; phylum Arthropoda; class Insecta; order Lepidoptera; family Noctuidae; genus Charanyca; species Charanyca ferruginea. The sequence continues at coordinate 8,189,963 of OX376077.1, read as the reverse complement.
ATGGCCCTCATCCGCAAGACTATCAAGAAGTATTAATATCTGTGGTTGTGTGTGTGTATGGTTTGTTTTGGTTACTTTTTTGGATTGAGTTGTATGCTCTTTGTATGTTAGGCTAAGATTGAAATTGAGTAAAGGATGTTGAAATAATTCGAATGTGTTTTAGTAAGCACAACAAGTTCTCAATGACTGATATGATGCATGTTGTTCACCAACAAATTCATACTAAATAGCACATTGTGATGTTAAGCGGTGATTGCCACCACTGCCGGCTTAAGGACATCTGCAATACCAGTCCTTGGAGATACCTTGACATCCTAGAGGCTATTGAAGTTTCATATGTGTGTAATCATATGGGCACAAAACTGTTCAAGCTGGAACACAGATATGGTGATAGTCTTAAGTCTTATCCTAGATAAGTTCCTTGACAGAGACTATAATAAAAACGTATCTCAAAGATGTGAGAACATTTTAGAACTAGGTACCTACATTTTTATAGCAAAGAGAAGTGTGTGAGATTGAGATTCCTTGCTTTTTGCTTTATAGTAGGTACCTAGTTCTAAAATGTTTCTAAACTCAAAATAATCGCAACTGAGTGTTATTTTATATTATTATATTTCGTGAGTGCTATAGGATTTTATTTTTGGGAGGTAAGGAGCTCTCTTCCATAAAACATCTGTTCACAGTGTATTTTAGACTAGAAAACAGTTTGATTTGAATCAACCATTCCAAGACCAACAGAATATTATTTAAGTTTAATTATTCACTTTATTTTGCTTATAAAAACTTGCAATCCTATATTCTTGCACCAATGAAGCATTGCATTGTTCAAATGAAACAAGAGTTATTAAGACACGATTTATTTAAATGATTGTGATAAATAGACAATAAACACGATTAAAAATGAACAAAAAAATCACAATTAAATCACATACTTGTAAAAAAACACATAAGTAAAATACTTACTTAACAAAATACTGGTTGAAACGAAAACAAAAATCTTTGATATAATAATCAAAAACAAAAAATCACAGACGTTATACGGGTGCACAGTTAGGGCCTACGCAAACGACAGACAATTTGCGACACAGTTTTTTATCCGTCCAATGTAAGATGGGCTGGGCTGGCTCACTCTCGGATATGTAGGTTGGAGTGTGGGGTGAGACAACGACACCTGTCTTCCCCCCGACTATTCAGCCTGTACATAAACCGGCTGGTTGAGAAACCCAGCAATACCTATCTGTCATATAGACGGGGTAAGCGTCAATAAAGTAAAATACAATAACTCGATTAGTGAAATGTTGACACTGTTACATATCTGTGAAAGGTATGTGGAGGCCCATGGGCCTCCACATACCTTTCACTTACTAGTATTATATCTGAGCCCATGGGCTCAGATATAATACTAAAAAAAGCGAGTTACTAGTATTCAAGGCTGGTACTAAATTCTACCACAGTTTGCCACAGATTAAACTTTGCGAAGTAACCTTGAAGAAACTAACAAGCTGTAAGTATCTGGGCCATTGGGTCACCGAAAACCTTGTGACAGTATGGATATAAAGCGGGAGCGCAGGGCGTTGGCTTTTCGCTGAAATATGTTGGCCCGCAGGTTTACACGTGTAGTTTGTGGTTTAATTACACAGAGAACGAAATATGTGAGAGCATTATAAGGTTCTGCATGTCCAGTACAACATTGCATTCAGTCTGTCACTGTGTGTTGGTACTTCCATATAATAGTGATAATTGTTACTAATCTAATGTTTTCTGTTAAGTAAAATGTATTATTATTATTATAAGGGATAACAACAAAAATAAATGGTGGTGGTGTAATACTACACGACGCAGATTAGATCGCACCAGATCGCACACAACTCTATCGTTTGCGTAGGGCCTTAAAAATAAGATACGTCACTCAAAATTAAGTACAAAGTACACAGAAATATTTTGGAATGCATTAATACTAATATCAATACTAGAAGACAACGAGTTGGTAATGGTTATAACCAATGTCCTAAAGTTATTCTATGACCAATATTTTCGTCTAATAAACAGGCAAATAATTTGTTCTGCTACGCTAAGTTACAACTAAGTCATGGCTAAGCCACATAGTTACTTGATCTACTTAGAATCCGTCGACAGGGTTGGTATTTGATAAGGTTTAGACAGCTTTTCAACTAAAAAGGTCCCATACATGAAAGCTGTCGAATATTTTGTTCATTTTTCGGGACTTTGTTCTTTATTTATATAAAATGATAGGCCCGTAGTTACAGATTTCTTTTTAAATTGATAATTTGTTCTAGAATTCTCTAATTTACACTAGAATCTGGTGATAAATCATTGACATGACACAAACAAAATATTATATAATGTTATACATTGACCTTTAAATTAAACACACTTATAGATTATCGCCACATGCAATCCTAAAAAAATTAAGTACATAATATTACTCTTTAATATAATTTATTAATTTTAAGAAGTGTAGACGTTACCTGTCTAACCAGTCCCTTATATCAGTTCACTTAGTCCTAAAAAAAAATTGCTCTTCAATCAATACTCTAGATGTAGAATGAGGGGTGTTTTGCCCGCATCATCCTAAAAAAATCCTTGGTACATATTTGTACAGTTCGATTCAAACTTAATGGCGGCTGTGAAGTGCGCTGCGTGACGGGCTGCGCAGTACCCCGCCCCTCACCCCCGCTGTCCCGTGAGATTGTTACTGCGCAGCCACTCGTCTCGTGTTCAGAGCCGCCATTAAGTTTGAATCGCACTGTACCAAGTTAAGGCTAACCATGAATTATTTTAGCCCAGTCAGTTTGAGGCTAAACGGACGTTTTTGCAAGTTGTCAGTCACGTAATTTCGCCGTGTGACACAAACAGGACTTAAATTTAGCGACGCACAAAATTAGATTTGTTTAGCCTAGCCTCACATATAGGCATTGCCTTTAAGCTTGACTGCCATGTATGTCAAATTTGTTACATGAATTCATCAATTGATATCCGAACTGCAGAAGCTGGTGGTTGGGTGCACTATGTTCTCAAGAGCTGTTGTCCTACCATACAATAAGACATCCTAGTATCATGTATGTGGGTGTCTAAGCGTGCTCCATAGTAAATAGGGTGTGATCTACACTTTGCATGCGGTGCCTTGATTTTCCGGGATATAGAGGTGGTCAGACGGGCCCACTTTCTGCCAAAGAAGAGACTTGGACTTGATTGTCACTGGTTCCTGAAAATAAAAGAAAAATAAATTGTTAGCAATACTTTTTTGATATCTATGCGTTGTCTGTGGAATGTGTGCGTGGTTTGAATCTTGAATTTCAAGGGTTTGGCAAATATTCAAATTCGGAATATAATATTGTGACCGAAGAATGAGATCATGTCTTACAAACTAAAATAAATAGGCCGTTCTTTTTATTCAAAAAATTAATCTACGAAAATATAATAAGGTATGTGTACATAATGCAACAATAAATAGATAAAGTTCTAAGCGCAGACGACTATAATTAATTTAATGAGCAAATAAATTAATGTCATTAATGATAATGAGCAACATTGTTCGAAAGTTAGAACCTTTCGAAAGAGTCTCGAAATATCGGAACCTCAACCGTTCGGTTCCATGGTGTAATGGTTAGCACTCTGGACTTTGAATCCAGCGATCCGAGTTCAAATCTCGGTGGAACCTGTCTCTTTTTGTAGATTGTTTTCTATGTTGTTCGTCCATTCAGCGATAATGGAACAATAATTCAATGGTTCGTTTGTAAACAATGACAGAAAGACTTGTTTATAAACAAAGAAGACAATGTGAACAGTTAGTAAAAACGTCAGTTAAACGTGCGTAATGAATCATATGATATGAGTGATATGACGAAACATTTGACCATTCAATTTGCGCTGGTTTTAAATCATACAAGAACGCTACACAAAATTTTTAATGAATAGAAGGCCTGCAATGTTATTGTATTACTATAGGTAGTTGCTGCCCGCGAGTTCGTATCCGATTTTTTTTTCTTTTTACCCAAAGGGTAAAAACGGGACCCTATTACTAAGACTCCACTGTCACTCAGGCTGTATCTCATGAACCGTGACAGCTAGAGAGTTGAAATTTTCACAGGTAATGTAAAAATATTTAAGGGGGCTCCCATACAACAAACGTGATTTTTTGCCGTTTTTTTGCAGACTTACAGACTATCATACATATTTATAATGAAACCCACAAAAATATTTTTAAACTATTGTACACGAAGAGACAGTGTCGTGTTGTGCTGCGTGGTGCCGCGTAGCTTTCCGCGGAATCGCCGATACACGACACCCTTCGGCCAAAACTCTTCCTGGAGGAAGGTCTCAAGATAATGCGTCGGGACTAGCACCACAAATGACTTGAAATTCGTATTGTAGCGCGACTCCAACTTCTCGACCCTTAAGGTCCAGGTGGTCTTGGCTCGAACATACTCTACGATCTCCTCAACCTTCGTGGTATGATGCAGCCGGGACACATAGAGCTGCGTCGTAGGTGTTACCGGACGCAGCATATTGGGTCCTGCAAGCGCGGTTCCGCACTGGTTTCGACTAGGAGGCTTCTTCTTCTTCTCCACCTTCACGAAGCCATCCTTGTCACACGGGCCCGTTGGACCTTGCTGTTTCGAACCCTTGTTGGCAGGTTCACAAGAGCTCTTCTTATCCCCCTTCTTGGTCTGCGACACAGGTTTGTGCGTGGCGGTGATATCAGCAATGGTACGGAACCCTTTGTGCGCAAGTCTGACTCGCACCTGGCCAGTTTTTATTTGGAACTGGAATCTTCGAACGCCTACGCAGAAAACCCATCAAAGTTTCATCACAATCGGATCAATGGTTTAGGAACGCATAGAGGTAAACAAACATACAAACATTCATTATTACTTATATCAATACGAAATTCCTTATTAAGCTGCAGATTAGCAGTAAATAAAGAAACATAGTTTCTGATATTGATATCATTATATAATTTATTGAAAATGTGCAAGCAAACGATTCCATAGATTAAAAACCAGATTACGAATAGCGTAAAGAATTTAGATATTTTAGATAAAACGCAAATATTTGTGAATAACAATCGATAATAATAATCGTGACCGTTCGATTACTTCTCATCCTGTTTGGTTTTTCCAGCAATTACTTTGAATTTACACGAATACTGATGAGTTATTTTTCCAATGATTTCCACGTAGATTTTCCTTTATTATTGTAAGTACTTAATACTACTTAATTATAGTATTTTATGGCAATAGGTTGTATGATTAATGGAATCTGCTCGGCAGCGTTATAAAACACTAGGTTTTCAGAAAATTAAATGACCATCTTAATTCGACCTCTTCGCAAAATCCCTTCTAAGTTGACGTGTCCTATCTATACACTACCTACATGCCAAATTTCAGCTACATAGATCAAGTAGTTTTCGAGATTTCGTATTAGTCAGTGAGTGACAATAAAAGATTTCGCTTTTATAGATAACTAGCTGACCCGACAGACGTTGTCCTGTCGGTATCTACCTACTTACCTACCCTACACCTACCCTACACATACCCTACACCTACCCTACACCTACCCTACACCTACCCTACACCTACACTACACCTACCCTACACCTACCCTACACCTACCCTACACCTACCCTACACCTACCCTACACCTACCCTACACCTACCCTACACCTACCCTACACCTAACCTACACCTACCCTACACCTACCCTACACCTACCCTACACCTACCCTACACCTACCCTACACCTACCCTACACGTACCCTACACGTACCCTACACGTACCCTACACCTACCCTACACCTACCCTACACCTACCCTACACCTACCCTACACCTACCCTACACCTACCCTACACCTACCCTACACCTACCCTACACCTACCCTACACCTACCCTACACCTACCCTACACCCACCCTACACCTACCCTACACCCACCCTACACCTACCCTCCACCTACCTAACCTACTTACCTACCTACCTTTAATACGTTCTTTAATTCGAGGGGAGAGTTTAACGTATCGCCGGGATGAACATTAAATATTTGACAGTTACGAAACCCATGAACATTTTGTATTGGAAAATATTTTTTACTTTTATTTATTTTATTCGTCAATTTTCCAATGTTTTTAATAGTTATTCTGCTATTCGGGACGGAGACAAATACAACAAATCAAAAACCATGAAAATCGGTCCAGCCGTTCTCGAGTTATAAGTGTTGTAACAAACACGACTTTCTTTTATATATATAGATATACTAGCAACACGCCCCGGCTTCGCACGTGTGTAGCGGCTATCTATTGCTGAAAACTGCATTAGAATTCATTGCGTAGTTTAAAAGATCCAAGCGTATAGTCAGCGGGAGAGATTTTGTTTTATACTACGGTATATAAAAATATAATAATAATATCTATATAAATAAAAAGAAAAGTCCTGACTGACTGACTCACCAACACCCAGCCCAAACCTATAAATTACACCTTATATTGAACCTAGAAAGTTGAAATTTTACACAGAGGTTCCCCTTATAAAGTAGACAAGGAATAAGGAAAGATTTTTCGAAATTCAACCCCTTAAATAGAGGATGAAAGTTTGTATGAAAAACGTCATTTTTATAGTTCAAACCATGAAAATTGGTGTTTATCATTCTGTAAAAACCCACAGTGTACTGACATTCACGCGGACGAAGTCGCTGGCATCAGCTAGTGTAAAGATAAAGAAGATTTCTGCTAAACGTCAATGACATTTAGAAATTGATTTTTCCGTAGATTACAGGCAATCCCATTACAATTTTCACTATCTAGGGACCATGCAAAGAAAAGTCTAAATCTGAAGTAACGGCTAGGGAGTTTAGAATGTAACTTTTTGCGCATGTCTAGTTTTCACTCAAGTCTTTTCGATATCGATTTGTACTGTATTCAGTGTTACCTCTCCATTAGCCAGTAGGTAGGCAACAAAAAATCGATATCGAAACATACGGCGAGGTCTCGAGACGAGGTGAGGGTTATTAAAGGATATTAAGTCAATACGTAATTGCTTGTAAAATGATTTTAACAAATACATGGTTCCATTTCGTAATAGACTTTTGTGATAATTATGTTTTGGATTTTTCGTGATACTTAATCACATTGTTTTGATCATAATGGTTGAGGTTTGAAATTGTTTTAATATCAGTAATTAATTACAACTACGCATTACAAAAATAGGCATGAATTTATTAACACGTACTTAATGAAGCCAGTATCTAGATACGAATACTTGAATAGCTATTTAAATTATTCACCAGTGCACAATGCACATAAGTAATAGATATTTACACGAACATTTGATAAGTAAGTACATAGTAGCCATACATGAAAACAAAATGTGTATTAATTACACACAGGACTTAATGACCTAAACAGGTTTATTATACCTAACTATTGTTATCGCCACGATAAATTTACATTTAAATCAAACAAGTCAGCCAAAATTGCTAATTGATGTTGGCCAGTAAATTCAATATTTGTTGACAGTTACATATTATGGCACATGGCAATCAGCCAATCATTGCCTTTTTATCGAGTCACACCTCTTTGTACCTGCCTAAGTCAAAATGTATCTTGTAGTAAAAACAACTATTTTTCGCTTTTTAGTGCCTACTTCTTATCATACAAATTAATTACAAAACGGTAACGCCAAAAAAAAATGCATGCAATTCCTTAATTTTCTACCCTTAGAGGTGGAATATTTTCATGAATGAATTTATATGGGGCCAACTTTGAGGTACACACTATCAATTAAAAAAAGAATCATCGAAATCGAACTACACTGAAAAAAGTTAACCGTGGTCAAACATAAAAAAAAATGTACGTTTGGAATTGAGAACCTCCTTCTTTTTTTGAAGTCGGTTGAAAAACAAATGAGTATATTATTAACTAGCGACCCACCCCGGCTTCGCACGGGTGCAATGTAGATCAAACTATAAATCTTCCACTTGAATCACTTTATCTATTGATGGAAACAGCATTACAATTCGTTACGTAGTTTAAAAGATCTACGACAGCGGTAGCGACTTTGTTTTATACTATGTAAAGATTACAAACATTTTGGTGCAAAGTTGAGCAATGTTTTCACATAATATAGGTGCCAAAACTTAAAAAGATACGTAACGAAGCCTTGATGGAGACATTGAAGGTGAAAGTTCCAACTTTTTTGTACGAAATCAAGTTTTAAATGTTATGTTTTTATTTCTTACGAGCCTTGTACACAGTCTGTACTATTTGATGCACCCGTGCATGTTTTCCGTGCGTTTCATTGTACGCTAGCATATACTGTGATTTTTAACATCAAAGAAAGTTTAATGCTCAATGTTACTGCGTTTGATGTATGTGAAGTTAACGGCGATGTGGTGTGTTTTTTTAAAACCCAAAGTTTAATGCTGAATGTTACGGCGTTTGATGTATGTGAAGTTAACGGCGATGTGGTGTGTTTTTTTAAAACCCCTTATCTAAATAGACCAGCAGCTGGGAGTTCACCATCAAAAAATAAAAAATAAGCAATAGCTTCTGAGCTAAATGATCCTTCATCATCATCATCAGCCGGGAAGACGTCCACTGTTGAACATTATTAGGCTTCCTCCATAGAACGCCAATATGGTCCTTAGGGCCTAAGCACACCGCGTTTTTTAAACGCGCCGTCGTGGACGCGCGTTTCAGGAATGAGCTTCGTTAATTTATTAAAACAATAGAGATATACCTACTTATTAACAATAATAACAGTCTATTATTGTCTCACTGCTGTTAATATTATTACTAGGTAGGTATATCTCTATTATTTTAATAAATTAACGAAGGTTATTCCGAAAAGGCGCGACGACGGCGCGTTTAAAAAACGCGGTGTGCTTAGGCCCCAAAATGTCACACGCTCACTAATAAACTTACGGATTACGGTTTACGTCTAACGCCATTAATCTTTATATCTAGGTTTTTTTTTCAATATCTCGTTCCTAGTGTTCCTACACGATATTATATCAACATAATTGCCAATACATTTTTGCGATTTTTTTGAGTTAGGTGGTCAGTCTATCATTAAGCATGCGATATGTATTCATGTTCCCCCAAAACACTTATAGATAAAATAACCTAAAACCTTGGTTTGTCCTTGCCCAAATATTTACTTTATCAGCGAAAAAGGTAACTACAAATTATTCCTAGTTTTTGGCTACATCTGTCCATTTCGTCTAAATTTAATCGGTTTCAGTACCTACCCACTTACAAGTTTATTACAACGTGCAGCATTGTTAGATGGTTGCGCTTTGTTAATTACTTAGTATTCCACACGTGCGTCTCCGCTGGCGGGCTAACTCAACATTAAAGATCGAAATAGAACTTCTGCACTTCTGAGTGAGTGACGATTTGGAAACTGCTGCTGTGCTGTTTGTTCAGAACGATTACGATGAACGCTATCTCACACACACTTTCAAGTCCATAATTTTGGAAAAATAACCGATTTTAATTAAAGTTAATCTGATGATATATAATTATACAGATACATAAGTCTAAAGTATCAGTAGAGAAAATGTTCTCTCCAATTTTTTACCTCTAATGTCCTCCTTAAGCCTACGGAATAGAAGTCAAAATCGGTTGAAGGGACTGTAAAAAGGTTTGTGTTTATGTCTAATCCTATTGTGAACAGGGTATACGGTTGTCATATGACCACGCATGGATCTATCGGGAACTGATGATGATTCCTTCGAAGAAAGCTAAACCAGTGTTTGGCTTTCTTCGAAGGCATCATTTGGTTTCGTCATACAATAGTGCCATTTATTGGCATTGTCACTTCTGTGTCATCATTTGATTCCATTTGACACTGTTGTTTAAAAGACCTTCGATCAATTTTTTGATTTCTTTGTCAAATTCCAGTCTGAACTAATTTTAGCACCGGTATCGATCGATTTGTAGGCACTGAAAGCTTATTTATAACTGTAACTAACTTGAGCGACTTTATCATAAACTGATAACTCGCCACGAACAAGTGGAACAGGTCTGAAAGCATGATAGTTTGGGGTCAGATGACCGTGTGTGAAATGTCCCCACATATTATTATTATTATTTGCGAAAACTTGCACGTTTCTGAGCTTTTGGCTAGTTTTAAGCTATATCAACGGGCCGAAGCCAAGTCAATGTAGCGTGTGGTGAATTTTTACGTTAAAGATGGGTGATGTAAAGAGACGTCGTTTTCGTCATTTTGCATGAACTTTCGTTCGATTCTGCAGGTGTTCAAAATTGCGGCTTTTTGGAGTGCTGTGTAATGTAGATTGAGTCTTTCAGGTCTATTATTATTATTATCTAAAAAACTCCTCTACTATGTATGTGGTATAGGATTTACAGATTGGACCATTAAAAAGGGTTAATTTACTAGTTCTAAAAGCAGATAAAATTATAGCCTTTATAGCTTTTGCCCGCAAGCCGGAGTAAATGGCGCAAGATCAACCGCGGAAAGTAAATTCTCTGATGGATCACGAACGGGTGGAGGGGGAGCTCTCAGGGGACCGCAGACGAAGCCTTGTCAAATTGCATTACGATCGGTTCAGTGGTTTTGCCATGATGACGTAACAATATACGATAGTAAGTAACACAGAGAGTTACTTACTTTCGAAATTATAATATTCGCGTTTTTACATTACTAACGACCCGCCCCGGCGTTGCACGGTTGCAATGTAGTATAACTATAAGTATAAACCTTCCCCTTGAACCACTTTATATATTGCTGAAAACAACAAATCCGTTGTGTAGTTGAAAAGATCTAATGCCAGCTACTGATAAATCGTTGCGATAAAGCGTTGCAGATTATCGCAACGATTTATCATACCTACACACGATCGATAAAACTGCGCAAATCGGTTTGCACAGTTTAATCGCTGCGATATATCGTTACGTGTGTAGCTGGCATAAGCGTACAGCGGGAGCAACTTTGTTTTATACTATGTAAAGATACTAACATATTTTTTTACAGTAGTCGTCATAATCATAAAAGGTACACGTGTGTCGCAGCTTGCATCCACAAATAGAACCCGTTGAAGAGAGCAAAGAACTCAAGAGACAAAAAAATGTGACAAATGTAATACCTACTCAGTGCTCGTCTCAAGGTTGAGGTTTTAAAATGATGAATAGTAAGTACTAGATTTTGCTCGTGATTTTTTCCACGTAAATGTCAGTTATTGCTGATGGAGAAGTCGCAGATTATTATGTAGCATAGGTATGTTCTTTCTTGGGGTTCAAGCTTAGTCCGGTCCGGGCCGGTAACAAAAGAATAAACAGGCTCACTTTGGCATCTATAATATTAGTATGGATACTGCTACGATTTACGACCCTACAAGATATGAAAACTTGTATGAATTAATATTTAAATATGTTCGTATTACAAAATAACTCTTTTACAAAAGCTATTTATGAAAATATCAATGAAGTTGATGTTGATACAATAAATGCTGGGCTTCTAGGGGTCTAACTTGCCATTTTAACCTTTTCAAACGCCAGAGTTTATGTAAGTAAGAATACCGTTTTCTTGTAAATTTTAGCCGACAGTCACAAATGAAACGTGCAGTTATATCCGACCGTGACGGTTAAAAGGTCAAAAAGGGGCTCAAAATGTGCTGATTTCAAACAATGAGATTTGATCATTTTGGTATAATTAAAGTCTTAATTGGACGAACAACGTACAAATACTGTTGGATTAGTTGTTGATGATAGAATATTACCAGTAGCAAGTGTCATAGATAATGTCGTAATACTACAATTAAGTGCTGCAATTAAGTCGTTTATCTCATAGGAAATAACAATAGTTACATTAGGTACAATAAATAGTACTAAACAGTTTATTTAAAAAAAAAAACACATTTTCTCGTTGTCATTATTGTTGGTGGAAAATATTTGTGGCAATAATATAGGTATTTCACCTCTCTTATATCTAAGATAAATCGATGTCGTATGTTCAATTTGTTCAGTTTTTATTGTCTACTTATTCTGTGAAGTTTTCATTTTTTTCTACTGTCTAATTTACGACCGTGAAATTACTGTAAGACTTACGGTAAAAAATGGACAGATAGAGAGAAAAAAGTAATTTCCTAGATACACAGCAGTCAATATAATTCACTTCCATTACACGCCAGCAGCCAAGGATTGTGTAATAGCGAAAGCACAGTGGCAAACTGAACCATATTGAGAAACTCGTAAATAAAGTCTCTTGAAAAGTCGAAATCTTTATTGCCAACAGAAACATTATTTCTCATATCAATATAATTAATAATGATCTTGGCAACCTTTTAAACGATAGAATGTTTGATGCCAGGTAAAATCTCGTCAACGCGTGGGCGAAGTGCCAGCAATACTGGTCTGAGATTCAAAATGCAACACAAATTAGGTTTAGACGATTTGTAGACATTCATAAATAAGAATATCTTTGATCACGGTATCATGGGTCAAAATGAGAATAACGCAAAAACGACTAAGATTGATGTTGATGAGACCGCAAACTTTGTAAGTAACGACATAACCAAACCACTGATACACACACACACTCAACAAACACACTGTAAACAATGGTGCATGACTGTATTCTAAGAAAGACTAGATCGGTAAAACATGAACTGATTTTAATAGAAGAATGCCTTGCAACTGCAAAAACAGTAGAGCTACTATTACTACTAAATCTAATCCTAATCTTGTAAGCAAGACTGACTGAATTGTTTTCGAGAATTACGTTTAACATCTTGATGAGAAGTTATGAAATCCAAACACAATCGAGAGTTAGTCTACATTTACAACATTTTCATTCTCATTTATGACTTAATGCTTCACACCACTTACGATTCACGTTTATTCCAGGCTATAGTGTTTTGATACCGACATCTGCAAGGAAACAGACGGAAATTGAAGAGGTAAGTAGCTTTATTTATTATGCCTTTCATAGTGGTATTTATGTTAGAATTATCTTTGAAGTGCGTAAGAGCAATTTATATAACAATATTATTGATATGCTTATAGACTTTAAAGAGTATGTTTAGTCTGAAGTACGTGAAACTATGCAGACTTTGAGAAACAGATTGAAGTAGCTGCATAACGTATTTACTATCTACATATGTATAAATAACATCGAAGCCATTGTTTGACTACTAGTTGACTGTAAAAGGAAATCACATTATGTCAATAAATTTAAGGTCATTCAGTCCAGAGCAATAGGTTTTTGTTTCTGTTTTTTGTTGCTACTACTTCAGGTGTTTTACCTGATGATGCAAACCGACCTGAAAGTCACGAACAATGTACGTGTTTAGCATAACAAAGATACGCTAAAAGTAGTTCTACGTAAGATATATTGCAAGATATTGAAGTGACTTCTGTTAATAAGAATTATTATTACTTATAATATATGTTATACTAGCGGGCCCGGTAGACGTTGTCCTGCCCTTAAAATAAGTAAATGTGAGCCGTCACGGGACGCCTGGCAGATGAGAAACATCGACATTATTTTGTAAAAAAAATAAGTTTAAAAACTAAAACCCGACTACAACAAAAAGTGATCTAAAAAGTACGAAACAAGAAAATATTTCACACAGAAATCAAGACATAGGTACAAAATGGTCAAGGTAAGCCGTGGTTGCATGCCTGTATCCCATAAGAGTGCGATGAACATGAATTATAATGGCATGCAACCACGGCGTATCTTAATTTATTTGGTAATCTTTCCTTTTTTTAAATAATTTGTGACAAGTCACAACTAAATATAATATATTTGAATGGTACTAGTGAACCCTTTTCCAATGATACCAAACACGGTATGCTTGTCTTCATTTTTTTTTTAATCTTGGTTTTTTTGTCCGCTAGAGGGCGCCACATTGGATTCGGTGATACGTCATATAGCCTATAACCAACGGACAATCAAGACGCTTCTAACGATACCTGATTTGTTCAGTTCTGATAAGTGGTTTAGCAGCTATGAGCGAACAGATGAACATACATACATACATACATACATACATACATACATACATACATACATACATACATAGCCTGTCAAAATCATAACCCTCCTTTGGCTTTGCCGTAGTCGGGTAAAAAGTAGTACGCAGAATACAACAGATTGTGATAGGAACTAAATATGTCATAATGATAAAATAAAATATTACGATTTTTTTTTCCAGATACCGATGACTATTTATTGAATAAACATTTATTTTCATTAAATACAAAAATTTACGAAATTTATTTCAAATCGTGACTACTTAATTCGTTTAATCAGTGACTTCGGTAATCGCACAGTCGATTGCACATGGCGACGCGTCGCCACACCGTACACACTACTGCATATAGACTGTATATATATACCATCATATAGCGTGGCGACGCGTCGCCACGGCATGCGTCGCCACGCCAGAAATCGGTTTTACGTGCGGCTATAGATGTTTCACATCAAAAAGGCCTACAACTCGACTGCAACGCCACCTACCACCTACCAGGTCCAATTATGAATCTAAACCATTCTTGAATCCACTGGAAAACACACAAAAATTTCATCAATATCGGTCTAGCTGTTAGGAGGAGTTAATTTCATACACACGCACAGAATTTTAATATTTAACCTGTACTGTCCCACTGCAGGGCAAAGACCTCCCTCCATTCGTTCCATCGGTCTCGACTTTTTAAAAATTTTTTTTTAGATCGCAACCATTGGAAAAGGTTCAGTCATAGTATCCGCATTATTCCATACAATACTAACGTCAACTTTGACACAGTTATTTTTCCGTGAGAGGCACAGACCGCATGTCGGCTGTGGTGTGACGTCACTTATCGCATTAGTTGTATCTGGGTCAGGTTGGAATCGGAACCAAATCATTACATCAGATAATGATACGTCGTAACTACTTCTACTGTTTTATAATGTTTCATAGTTCTACCGATTTTCATTGTCGACTTTGGTGATGAGTGATAAATGATAAGTATTTGGAAAATATTGTGTGGCAAAATAACATGAAGCGTTTCAAATAGTAAACGAATCTGACTCAAAAACTGGGAACCATGTAATACTTGCTACAGTAGACCAATCATAAGACCTTGAGGGATCCTAACTCCCAAATATGCGCCAAAATGCCAGAAACCATGTAATAATAAAATCTGGCTCTATGCATCAACCAGACCTCAGTCTGTAATATTAAGTTTTACAACATTTATTTTAAAAGACTATCACCTAAGCATAAAGTTCTTGTCTCTTCTTCTCCAAGAAACTACGTTTTGGAAGGAGCGACTAGATTAAACCCTTTTTACTTGTAAACGACGTTCAAAAGTGCCTCTTAATAGCCTAATCGAAATAATTTAACTTTGAATTTATTTTCGATTAGCAGAGGATCCAATAATTGATTAATTCATCTTCAAAGCGACCTATCAGTTATCTAATGTTTATGTCTATAAGATCTTTATTGACTTCTTACTATTATTTGACCAGCTTCCTTAATACACTTATCTAACTGCGAGTGATGTTGCGGCTGAAGCCATAGGCTCAAATATACACACTTCTGAGGTGTGAAGTTTTAATAAAATAAACTATTTTTGTACCGAGAGTTGGATGTTTTGCTCGAGGCCACGCGTGGTGTTAACGTTATGAGTTTATAGATCACTCACTTGGTGCATGATAATATAATACAAGCCTACCAGCATAAAAACCGTATAGAAGCGATTGCCAAAGATAAATGTATTGTATGAAGAATGATATGAAAAAAAGGAAGTCAGTGATAGTACGGTGGATGACTTGACTCTAAGCAACATGGGAAAGGCCAGGAAGATGATAAGGAGAAGCTGCCAAACCAACTCTTGCAGTTATTTGCTACACAAAGCATCAGATGCATTTCGAAAGGTCGTTAGGTTGTGACTAAGCAAATAGTTAGTAAAGTAAAAATAGAGCAATGTAGGCCGTCTATAGCTGTAGGCTATTGAGGACTTGGAATGAAAACCGCCCTCTGCTTCAGGGGAACGTTTAGATTTAATCAGAAAATGAAACTGTAAGAAATGGATCGTTCCATCGACCTTGGGTTGACCATATGAAAAGATTTTGGAGTCAATTTTACTCTATGCTTTGCTAGGCTTGGCAGTGACATCCGCAACGCACATACGCATATAGTACAAAACAATTAATATCGTCAAATACTTTCTAACAGCTAAAGTTTAAAGTGTACTGCCAATAGAAAATCAACATAATTATCATCTGGAACATTCATGACAATGAAACCACGTAATCACATTACCGTATTATTGGTAAATGGTCGCGATAAGGCGAGAAAATCAAACAATGTGTCATTTTCAGGCCGTATCGCAATATAACGTTAATAGACGAGTAATTCAGTGTTGTTTCTTTGGAACGTTATCTTTGAAGAGATTTCCCGGTATCTATATTGCGAAGTTACGAAAGGAAATTGACCATCATGTGATTGTTTCTTTATCAATTATCGGTTTTGATTTTGCTATTAGCTTCTGCCGTCTGGTTTTGCGAACTATAAATCATTC
Source organism: Charanyca ferruginea (assembly GCA_947361185.1). Classification (NCBI taxonomy): domain Eukaryota; kingdom Metazoa; phylum Arthropoda; class Insecta; order Lepidoptera; family Noctuidae; genus Charanyca; species Charanyca ferruginea. The sequence continues at coordinate 8,173,413 of OX376077.1, read as the reverse complement.
CATGGAGTTTTATTGTTCTCTAGCTTAAATATGTACATTTAAGCCGAGTAGTTTCGAGTAGTAAACATGGTTTTTAATTCAAGATTTCATAGAGGCAGATTGCAAATTCTAATCTTGATATATCCTGACTAGGTAATGCAGAAGCATTGCAAAGGACTGGGAAACTTTATTCATTTAGTTTAGTAACACTACAAGTGCTAAAATACATCAAAATAAAGTAACAACGAAACTACTCTCAGACGAAACAATGCGCTCACATTTATTATTCAAAGCTAGTCCTAAGACTTCTATACAAGGAACTGGTTCCTCTATTGTACTCGTATCTTGTACTACGGCCTTGTACAGCTCGTGATTTGTCCGTGTTTTGATGATACTTTCAAGGGCTTGTTGGACTTTTTACACTTCATCATCATTTATGAAGTATATATGTTAAGTCCGAATTACGCTAGGATTTTGCACTAAAATCTAACATGTACAATTCTTGATGGTAAAGGTCCAAAATGCTCTGTGATCATAATCCATTTCGAGTTTCTGCCACCTGTCACATGGCAAAATTTTTGGTTTTACCTCGGATACGTAGTTAGTGTCGTAAAATAGATATGTCTAGCAAGGTTCCCCTATGAAAGAACTGACTATTTAGTTCATGAACCCAACATTTATTCATGTTGCCAACATTTACCTGACATCATTGGAAACTCTCACGGGAATTTTTTTTTTACGTTTACAAACTATTCGATCTCCAGTAACATACATTTACGGATTCAGACTTAAAATAGTAATTCTATGGAAATATAGCTATGTAACCACAAGAAGTCATATAATCACAAAGTTTAACGCGGGTACTTATGTGACCATCGTTTTATAGGTTTTCAGTTGTTTCTGTAATTCCCCGAAAGATGAAGGGGTGTTTTTGCCGTAAAAATATAAAAACGCTACAAATAAACCTCTACGTTATTCGAATAATCTTACCTTGGCAATAAGTTTTCCATCATCTCCAATCAGAAATTCTTCCAAGCCAAAGACGAGGGGTGAAGCTGTTCCAAGATGGAATATCCTGGAGGACGTCCCTCTTGTTACTCTGAATTCGATAGTCTTTGCCATGAGTACATTCGTGATCATGTATACTGATTTCTTGCCTTGCAGATCTGGAACAAACGGAACGCAATTTGACTAATGCTGGTAAAATACATTTTGAGATGGTGAAGACTAAATTATGCATAATTATTTTATTTAAATAATTATTTAATTCAACGAGGTCACATTTAGACTCAATTTGGCCGCGTTACGCTTCTGAAGCCAAGCATAATATTTTCATTACCTGCCTAGCCTTTTCCTAACCATGTTGGGGTTGGCTTCCAGTCTAATCAGATGCAGCTGAATGCCAGTATTTTACATGAAGCGAGTTCCTATCTAAACCTCACAGCCCAGTCACTGGGTAACACGATACCCCTTAGTACAACTGGTTGTCAGTCTTTCTATCTTCTGACTACCCATAACGACTTGTCAAAGATCTACGAATGAAGGTCAACGGGACCAACGGTTTTACGTGCTTTCCGAGGCATGAGGAGTCTTGTTATGAAATGGATAGTCACCCATCCGCGGACCGACTGCGACAAGCGTAGCTTAAATATGATCGATCGATCCGTAAGTACGGCTTTTACCATGAGCTGATCATAAAATGTTATCATTTAATTTATGATAAGCGAAACCGCGTCGACGTTTAAGCTATATAAATATCTCCGATATACGACGCAAATAAGATAAAACAATCAATAGAATTTGTTTACGATAAATGTAGAATGACATGCCCTCCAAAATACGGAATATTTACTTAAATAGCGACCTTTAGAACGTCGACATTTATGCTAGCATTGCTAGCTGTTCAACTGACCTGACCATGAAGTTTATATCATGTCAGTAAGGACTCTATTAGCCATACCTTTGTTATTTTCAACGTCCAAGTAGATATTGTTAACGAGATCCTTGTCTTTGGGTACAGAGGTTCTGGAAAAGCTCACCATGATTACTCTTACTTTATTCTTGATGGCTTCATCCTGCAGTGTTATCTGTAAAAAGAATATTTGGTTAGGCAAATTTTAGGATGTTAGAAAATCTATAAGCTATGGGAGAACAATGGGCAAGGGCACTGCAGTATAATATCGGCATAACGATTACAACTATTGCGTCATTCAGTGCCCCAGAAATGTTGTCCTATTTCTAGGCACTAGTTTTAGCCTTTAACGTTTTTGCTGTTTGGTTTATTCGTTATTTATCTACTGAAATATTGTTCAGAAGTGCGAGTACTGAATCACTGAAGCAGACTTACAAGAATTTCTTGGGAGTATATTATTGTATTGATTACTGAAACACGGTGTGGTGTATATCCAAACATACTCCATTAAGTGTTTCTAAAGTGTTGGGTTTATTTATCCACTCCCAGGGGCGTCGCCAGGGGGGGGCAGGTAGGGGCAGTTGCCCCCCCCCTAGAGATTCCAAAAGCTACATGTGCCTTTGAGAGTATTAAAATTTATATGTTTCCTATCCACCATATATCAATTTGCCCCCCCCCCTAGGCCATCAGCTGGCGAGTTCTGGCGACGCTCTTGTCCACTCCTATTCTCGTTTCGATTACTCAGGTGTGAAATACAACGATTCTCGCCAGTCAACAAAGCATCATGTAACAGGGCATTGACCGATGTGAGAGCAATATCAGTTTTATTTTTCATCTAATGGGATCAAGGAACGGTTTCTTTTATTTCGTGAGCAAATAAAATAAGTCTCTTTGCAGTACAAAATAAGATAAACAATCGCACCGTGCTAATTAGGGATTTACGAGAACTTACTGGAATTCAGAAGCACACGAGTATATAAAAATAATTCCCGAAACAGATTTTATAGGATGCAACCAAGCGAGCATATAAAATGTTTTAGGTACATTGGAGATAATTTTCCTGGTCCAAGAGATTTGCAAGCCAAACACCGCCGCACACTAGGAATATCTCCCGTACCTATCGTGTGCGTTTACAAACATATAAACTTTCGTATACATTTTTGAATCATTCGTAATACAATAATACCGGATGATAAAAGTAAATCACACACGATACAGAATTTAAACCTTTATCGGTTGAATTGCAAACACTATGCAGATAAGATTAAAATGTACGTTTGTTTGGAAGAGTTTAGATTATGGTCTTTGAAATTGTATCTACAAATCAGAATATTGATTAAACGTAAGTTTTTGTCACAGTAGCAACTCTTTGCTTGAAGTGAAGAATGAGCAGGACTGGTTTTTGTTTCTTACAAATATAATTATTTTTGAGATGATGCAAACACAAACGAAGCATATTCCCAACATTTTTCTAATCTATGCGCCATGATGATTTAATAGTCAACCCACGCCGTTTTGCATCTAAGCTGAGCGGAAACAATCGAGCTCTACCAATCGACCACCAGATGCAAAAAAGTATGGTAAAAAAAAAGTATAGTATTAGCAACAGTTTTTATAACTGTAAGTCTAACTAACGTAACCAGTTCTTAACCAGACAAACATTTTTTGATTACGTCATATTACCATCACGGATGGTGGTAGCCATCTAACTACTACTAAGGCTGCGTTTTTAAGTTCTTCACCAATTTTCCGAGTCTCATGCAAACATACACTAAGGGACCATCCATAAAGTACGTCACACGTTGATAGAGGGGGAGGGGATCGACGAAGTGTGATTTTGTGTGACAAGGGGTGGTAGGGGTCCTAAGTTACGTGACGTCACATTTCGCAAAGATTCTTCCTCAAAAAATTGCTAGACATGCCAGAGGAATTCTTATGACACATCGAATGTTCCTGTCCTTAACGATTTGTCTGTCAGTATTGTCTGCTAAATATTATTCACATTTCGGAACTGCTGCTGCAATTTTACATCTAGAAATTGTTAAGTTAATAATAATTTCTAGATGTAAAATTACAAAATATGTGACGTCACACTAGGGAGGGGGGAGTCCCACAAATGTGACCAACTGTGACAAGGACGGGGGAGGGGTCAAAAAATCAGGAAATTATTGTGACGTACTGACTAACCCCTGCAATGTAGATAACTAGCCAGAGTTATCTGGTGTGGAAATAAGAATATAGGATGGCTGACTAACCTCACGTACGCATTCGCAAAATTGCGCAACCCTACCGTTCTGCGATCACAATAAACTGTCGGACGGAATTAGGTCAGGATGTTTTCTGCATTACGGGGAACTAAAGTGAGCAAGTTGGAATTAAATGGTCTGAAATCGATGACACGTCTAGAACTAGGGTGGTGTGGTGTGGTGATCAATGTATGCAGAGGTCTTTACCCTGCATCGAGAAAATCATCATGTCAACCTTTGGACGCCCACTACTGGGTATAGGTCTCCCCCAAGAGCGGTTCTGCCGTAATCGCCATGCTTGGCCGATGCATGTTGGCGATCGCAGTAGGTGTTATGGTACTCAGAAGGACGCTGCTGCCCATCCTCTGGTCAATATCCCTCTGTCGCCTTCTACGACACTCACGGGTAGAAATGGGGTGGTAGTATTCGCGACCGGCAACACACGGCATCGAGAAAATAGCGAGATGTTATTATTGCGATTTCTTTCAAGTCTTCGTCTATTGACAGGATCTTAAATATCACTACACCCATGATAAGAGTGAAGGAAGATAAGAATGGAGAGATTCATCCTCTTTGGAGAAGACGGACTGATGGGCTTACTGATTTGGAAAGATTTTCTTCCTTGAAAAGTCGTTATAGTCTAAAGAGCAAAAGAGGAATGTAATGTTGGAAGAAGAGTGGAGAGGCCTTTGCCCAGCAGTGGGAAAATCCAGGCTGAAAATAAATAATAAATAATGTAATGTCCTATTCTGAGACAAAGAACCAATAAATTGGTGTTTGATAAGTCGTTTAATATGACCGGAATGCAATAGCAGCACTAATTGAGTTTACAGTTGGCACAACTCAAAGTCACGTTTAGTTGTAGCTGATGAATAAAAAGTTTTTATTTGATTTGGTAGACGATAGCCATAGTTTTTATCAAATGTATACAATCATGTATTTATTAGCAAATTTTTCGTTGAAGGTTATTCGACAGAGAAGAGAGACCAAAATTCTCAGTAGTTCCTTGAAAAGGACTGCTTCTTCTTCTTTTACTTTTATTTAATACGGTAATATAAGTATGTATATTATTAAAATTTTTTGCAGCGATAATTAAACCGTACAGCGATTACAAACTTCTGACACCTCCTGGAGAGCCAGCACTCGATAACGCAGAATCTAGCTGACCAATCCTTTTACCACGGTATACATTCAAAACTGCTTGACTCAGTATTCCCTTACTACCGTCTAGTTCCGGGTGCCGAAAGTGCAATAGGAGTGATATCACTCCTCACTCCTCCTCCACTCGGAACTAGAGTGTCACTTTCTTCTATCTAGACAAGCCTGTGAGTGGAAGCCGCGAATCAGATTACGAAAGTTTAGAATAGTCATCATCATCATCATCAGCCGGAAAACGGCCACTATTGAACAAACGCCTCCCCCATAGAACACCACAACGAGCGGAAACCTGCCGCTTGCATCCAGCGGTTACCCGCGACCTTAACGATATCGTCGGTCGATCAGGTGGGAGGCCTACCAACGCTGCGGCTTCCGGTTCGTGGTCGCCACTTAAGAACCTTTCTTCCCCATCGGTTATCGGTTCTTCGAGCGATGTGGCCTGTCCATTGCCACTTCAACTTGCAAATTTTGAGAACTATGTCGGTGACCTTGGTTCTTCGGCGGATTTCCTCCTTCCTGATTTTATCGCGATCGCGCAAATAAACTCCGAGCATAGCTCCGAGGATAGTAGCGACACCCAAAAGGAATTGGTTGAGCAGACAGAAGTAAACTAAAGGCCGGGCCAGATTGTTATAAACAAGCTTCCAACAGGGGTCACCTTGGTGGGAGGCTTGTGGAGCCCACGGTTGGTGTTTGCGTCCACACTGGTTTACAACAAGGCTCACACCTCAGTGTGTTGTCGACTCTTTGTTTACAACGGCGGTATCCACACGCGGTTTACAACGCGCGTCCGTCCACAGAGCTTGTTGAAGGTCTAACGATTTTTTGTTGCAAACAAGTGTTTACACTGTTGTAAACCGCCGGTGGAGACCGAAATGAAGGGCTTGTTTACAACAGTCTGGCCGGGGTTTAAGTGCAGACGGGAGTAGTGGTTCAAGTGCAGATATTCTAGAACAACCTAGAACTTGGGAGAGTAACATTAACCGTTTGACCGCCACAGTCATGTCAAAATGTGCCCAGCACTCCACGGTCACGACTACATGACAGATTTCTATTCGTAAATCGTAGCTTGGCGCCGAGGGTACGCTTATGCTTTTTAGGGTTCCGTACCCAAAGGCCGCCATTGTACCTTTGTGCATGAAGTATAAATAAATAAATAAAAACGGGACCTTATTACTAAGACTTCGCTGTCTGTCCGTCCGTCTGTCTGTCACCAGGCTGTATCTCAAGAAACGCGATAGCTAGACAGTTTAAATTTTCACAAATTATGTATTTCTGATGCCGCTATAACAACAAATACTAAAAGCAAAATAAAATAAATATTTAAGGGGGACTCCCATACAACAAACGTGATTTTTTGCTGTTTTTGCTGTTTTTGCTCGATGTCTAATGTTGTAGATGATGGTACGGAACCCTTCGTGCGCGAGTTCGACTCGCACTTGGCCAGTTTTTGATTTGACGTCAAAAGGTTAAACGTAACATAGATCGATCAAAATAATATAAGTTATAGGTAAGAACCCGGTTTTTTATATATTTTTGCGCAGTGACAAAACCTAATCAAAGTTAACAGAAGCGTTAAATTCAATACGCTGGGGGACGTATTACATTTCACGCTTGCGTAATATTCTTGATTAATATGGCTATCCGCTATGATGTTTTTGTAATATTATTTGTAACCGTAAGACCTCTAAATAAATATCAAGGAATAAAAAATGGGATCGAGAAAATTGTCCCATCCTAAATGCTGTTTGACCGGGGTTAGTTGGCGATCTTTGAGGGAGGTCTACGTTAAGCAGTAGGCTGGTATGATGATGATGATGAATGTAGTCCCAACAAATAATAAACTAGCACTTTGCCCACGACTTCGTCCGAGTGAATTTTCTCAAGGATCCCTAATTTTTCAATTGATATAATATAGCCTATGTTACTCAGAGATAATGTAACTTCCGATTGGTGAAAGGATTTTTGAAATCGGACCAGTAGTTTTTGAGTTAAATCGTAACAAACAAACAAATCTTTCCTCTTTATAATATTATTACTAGCTTTTGCCCGCGACTTCGTCCGCGTGAATGTCGGATATCGCGGATGCAGACGAAGCCGCGGATTAAAAAGTAGCCTATGTCCTTCCCTAGGTTTTAAGCTATATTCATACCGAATTTCATCAAAATCGGTTCAGCCGTTTCATCGTGAAAGCGTAACAGACAGAGTTACTTTCTCATTTATAATATTAGTAAGGATTGTTTAATATAGTTTAGATCAGCTTCTGCCTGCGATTTAGTTTGCAGAGATTTTCGAATTAAGGCAAAGACCGGAATTATTCTGTGGGAACACAAATCTATAATTATCCATATTCGTATGTGCCAAACTGTAGCTATTTCCGTTCAGCCATTAATTAAAGTGTGATTGGGTAAAAAACACACATGTACAATAATAACAAGAAACTAGGCATTGCTAGGTTGAAAATAAAAATTAATATTATTTAGGTACAGCTACTTATGGATTATCTAATACAATAAAATCAAAGTCTACAAGTGATAAGGAAAAAGCTGAAGTGTATTGATAATAGTGATTCCCCTAATCATTTCCAACATTACCTTGTTCTTCACTTGTCAGGAACTAAGTAGGTACCTACTCAGACATGATTATACCTACTTATAAAAGTACTACTTAAAGGCTTATTACACTATACAATTTGTAGAAAATCTATTTAGGAAATCGGCAGGTGTAATCGCAGTTAGAACAGATTGGATCCGATTTAGTGTAAATTGATGGTTTACTAAATTTAATTTTAAATTGGTCCAGTTAGAATTCAATTTAGTGTAGTGATCACTAGCTAACGACTTTGGTTCCTAAATGGATTTTCTTCAAATTGTATAGTATAATAAGCCTTTTACTGCTACTCCAACAAAAATTAACTAACTAGTAGGTACCTTGCTATGCTACCACCTAGATTAACCAGGTTTCAACTTCTTAATCGATTTATGACAAAGCCAGATAAAATAAAGGTTGTTGACCATGGCTATGTGAGTAAGGTGGTGTTACGTCATTGAAAGGATTTGCACCTGAGCTGGTGGAGAACACCAACTTACATAATCTATTGCCTGTATGAAGATACATACAACATAATAAGGTAAGAAAACATAAGAGCAATTTGCTCATAATTAGCATGCAAGTTGTAATATGATTCTTCCTAGCTTAGTAATGCTAACATTTAGTTGTTATGAGCCATAACATAAGGGTCACATTACCTAATTAGTTGAAGCAGAATTTTGAGTTGGAAGCAGAGATGAAAAGGATATGAGTATCATTCCCAGGGCCTCACTTAGGTTTAATGATGTTAATTATATGTTATGGTACAAACAAAAAAAAATATTATGCAATAATTAATTAGATTAAGTTTGCCTTAGTATGGCCTCAGTATGAGGGTGTAAGTATGTAAATTCCGTAGAAATAGACATAATGTTAAACAGTACTTCATGCATTAAACACACTAAACCATGACAACTAACTCTTTCTAGCAAACCTCTAAGCCTAAAACAATTTGAATCTTTTAACACCAATTAGCTATACTATATGTACCTCTTTAGGTAATTATTAACTCCATATTAGCTATGTACTGTACTGTATATAATAAATACTGCAGTGCAAATTATGCCGCAGTCCATTAGAATATAGAGGTATGAACAAATGCAGAATGAAGTAACCTTAGTAATTAAACTAATGGATTATGCACTACAGGCATTAGGTTTATGAGTGCTGCATAATTCAAGACACAATTAATTTATTCAATGGTTGCATGTTGCATACTCAGGATTTATTTTCTATTGTCAAGGTAGGGACACACAATATTGTGATTATAGAAAAGTGGCCAAAGAGACATTTTAAGGTGTGTAAAGAACACTGATTCATTCATTGAACTATGCACCCAGAAAGTATGAATATGTTAATTCAAAATTATAATTCTGCATTAAAAATTCAGCCTGAGGTTGGATGTTTTCGTAAATAAATACACGAATATACGTACATAGTTACATTAAATTAAAAAATAATGTGATACCATCTGGCATGTACTTAAATCAGTTTTTGGTCAGTGGGTCATTTTAGGGGCGCTAAAAACTGGACATGGACACGGCAAGGTCAGATATGGGTCAGGTTCCGTGGGTGCGGTTGGTAAGAAGAAATTGTGTAACAAAAGGAAACCATATTAATGAATCTACATTACTGACCTTTACGCTTTCATGAGGGAACTTGAAATCAGTCTCTTGAAAGTCACCTTCCTCCAGCCATTGCACATATTCAGAATTTGATTTCTCTTTATTTACGTTCTTCACCAACTCGCCTAGCGGTGTAAACATTTTACCGTTTGTTTCCTTTTCATTTGGCACGAAAAGAGATGTAACTTTATACAATTCCGCTTCGGTAATATGAGGAATACACACCAACTGACTGCTGCCGATTTCGATCTCAATTTCGTCTCTTATAAACGGCCAAGCATCCTCTAGCTTGAGTGACTTTAAAGAATCCAAGCTGACATCTTTACGGATCTCATGAGAATACAGCGATTTCACAACTACTTTCAGTTTTTTCGGCATTGTAAAATATTTAAATTTCTACGTATTTCCTATAAGTAACACAAGTACTCACGCACGAACTGTCAAACAACGACTAGTTTTTTTCTGTTTCCTTTCCTTCCTTCAACAACTTTATAGCTAGCAACGCGGAAAGAGATAGAAATAGATAATCAATACGGACAAATTGAATAAGGTAGACAGAGACAGCAATATCAATAATACCATATGCTTGTTACCATTTTCCCTGAAGGCAAGTTTTTTGTACAAATTTTGTAAAAAAGAGGCCTGGAACATTGAAATACGCCAAAAGGTCTAATTATTTATATATACAGTGAAATACTTTAAATTTTGAAAAAAAAAAACAAGTTTTGTATTTGTTAGTAGTGTAGTGAATATATTTAGAATAAAAAAAATTAACAAAAAAAATTGGTTGTCTGTAAAGTCGGTTTACGGACGATAGTTTTACGCAAGAAGCTTATAGATAAAAGTGGAGGCAATACTCTAAATACCTAAGTGAAGGCAACTGTGGGCAGATGCTCTCTTTCTGAATGCATACATAAGATAAAGAAAACACATATCATTGTCTCGTTCTTATGTATGCATTCAGAAAGAGAGCATCAGCCCACAGTTGGTTTCAAGCTTTCGTTCTAAGTGTTGGCTCCATTTATACCTATATCTTCATGGTTTTACGTGATAACGCGTCTTAAAGAAACAAAATGGCAAACAACGCAACAGCAAATAATGGGTTCCGTCGAGGTGGGCGGAGCTTATTGCTTGGGCCGATCGTGCCTGTCTATCGCTTGTTCCTACTACACCACACTTAAGTTTTAAATTCTAGAAATGCCCGGTTGGTAATTGGCTAATAATAATCATCGTATATTTTCCTACTAAGTAAATTACCAAGAAACTTGCTGTTGAGTAAAAAGCGGTATCACTTCAATACGTCACGTTGTTGTCACGCGTTCCTCACGCAACCACAACTTTGTTTCATGTGTTCTTGCATGCAGGATGCACGTTTAGAAACGACGCTGACTCAGCCAAGTCATAGTTTTCGCACGACTAATCCGAGCCAATTTTTTGCATGGTCTGACGCTATAATGACGCAATTTCATATTTGGCTAGCGGCATCTGTGGAGGAAACACGAGACTTTCCCGAGATTTTTTATTGAAATGGTGTGATTGTATGAATCATAGATTATTCCATCTAGCTTGGCAGATTCTAGTTGTAGTCTAAAAACATCCGGCAGCTGGGTGAGGACCTCGTGCAGTTATTAAGTAGATGCCCCCAAGTTTTGAAAACAGTTTGTCAAGAAAACTGGGTCACATTACGGATAATTCTCATTTTTTTGTACCTTGCAACATCTGCTTACTATTGCACGGAGTTTACTTTAATTTTTTTATGTGTTTAAACGTGTGACAGGAGGATTGGAACTTAGAGGTCAGGAATTGAATAATTAAAACAATTGAATATTAATTACAAATTATAATACTCAAGCTTAAAATTAAAACAATGTAGGTAAATAATAAATGAGGCATTAAAAATTCTGTTTAGAAAGCCAGTAGACAATTTTTCTCTAAATCATAATAATTTCATCAAATAAAATGGAATGTGTTTTGCTATTGAAAAGTTAGTTAAATAAGTATATTATTTCGATTGTGTTAGACTTTTATATAATGTTATGAACTTGATTTTATATAAAGGCAAGATTGTATTAAATAGCATGTTCAGAAACTTTAGATTTCTATTTTTATAAAGTACAATATTATACTAAGATTATAAGTGCTTTTTTATAAATTAAATGAAAGCATTGCTTTTGAAGCTAAGCTTATTTACGACTCAAACTTCTTGCATTTAAATAACACACATTTGAAGGCAGTGTTTTCTTTTTAAATGAGCCCATGATTCACATTTTAATTTAACAAATTGTCTTTCAAACCTAGTTTGCATTGGTACAGAAAGTTACTTTCTGTGCACCAAATGGACTACTTTTTTAAAGTTGTCTATTTGGTGCAAAACATACTATTTTACTTCCTGGTTTCAATATTTATATTTCAGTACAACTTGCTACTTGCAATATTTATTATTCAATGGTTTGAGTATTTTAGACTACTTATACCCATTTTTGTTAGGTGTCACCCAAAGTTAGTGAAAAAAGGCATTGCTATACCAATGTGAACTAGGCTTGCATCTTATATTTACTGAGTCTGAAAGTCAAAAACCTTTTTATTAAGGAATTAATGCACAGAAGTGGACAAGTTATAGCACTATCAGTAGTGCTTCTTCTTTTTTTTCGAATTGATGGTTGTGTTTAATATTTTATTGTGTTGACTACTTGAGCCCAGTAGGTAGCCACATTAATTGCAGCATTAGAGATTGAGAGATTAGGTGTATGGTTTAGCATGGATCTGTTTTGAAATCTATGTTGGATACAGTGTTTTTTTGTTTGTATTGAGGACTCTATTTATTTAGAGCCATGCCAGACCGTATTTGAGATTCTCATCAGCTTTCAGAATAAAAAGTTCCTATTCAAACTTTGTTTACATCATAATTATATGGTAGGCAATTATACCTATTTCTTTCAACCACATTAAATTCAGGTATACATTTCATATTTTTTGGGATGTTCCACATTAGCATTTGCTTAGAGTTAGTGCCTTGTCGCTCAAAAACAAATGCTAGTGCATCTTGTTCTTTCATTATGAGTTCATCAAGTCATTTTACTTCTTGACAATGTTTGGTGTGGTTGATTGAAATACTGATGATGCTGACATTAAGTTTTCTATGTACTGTCCCAGAACTTGGTTCTCTGAACGTAGTTTTAGGTTTTCTTCCTTGACTGAATCTACCCGTTGTGACAGATCTGGAAAATAATTTAGTTTTGTTTCAATATCAGTGAAATAAAACTGTACATCATATTGATGGATTCATTTTCTGTAGCCTAAGATCAATATTTTTTAATAATTTCTCTGTGGCCAGCAATGACTATTGCTACTTAAAAAAAACTATGTAAAAAAACAATAAAATATTTGATTAAAGAGTTACCTTATTCTTTGTTCACGTGAACAAAGAGTAATCGAACGGAAGTTCTATTAAAGATATTAGATTATATTTACCATCTAAAGTGTTCTGCAGTTCCAAAACCTGTGATATTAGTCGGGCTTTCTCTTCCTGTTCATCAATTCCGGAGTCTGGTTCGAAGCTTGGCGGGCCATTGAGGCCAGGGCTTGAGGAACCACCAGTGTACGAACTCGGCAACGAGTCCATTGAACGACCATGATCCAAATGATTGTTTTCTATTTCGTCATTTATTATCACCTGTGGGTCGTCGTCTGCTAACGGAATGTTGTCATCGTTACACTTCTGCATGATTGATGACATTAATTAGTAAAACAATCGTTTTTTTTACTTTTTACTCGTAGAAAATAGGGCGACAAATCGATTTTTCGTTTTGTTTTACGTGACGTTTTGTTGTTTTGACAGTTGGACTTGACACTGACACTAGTGAGTAGTGAATTCTGACTAACTTGCGTTTAGACGGTCGGTAATAAACAGTGATCAGTTTCGCTATAATTTCAACAACACAATTACAAATTATTTTTAATTTATTTTCACAAGACGAATAATTTTGTTAAAACTATTTTTACTCACAATAATAATAACATATTTAATTTCCACTCATTAAAAGTTTCCTTTTAATTTGTTTGTAGCTAACTCTACAAATAGTTCTCTCTTCTACGTTTTACAATGTATTTATAAATCTTGATCCTGAGTAAAAATATTTTATAATTATGTCGTGGTTGTATTTTTGTGAGAATGTTGATCAAGTCTGTGATGATTAGGAAATATCTTGTACGAATAACAATTTATTAAGAATTCCTTCCAAATATTGAATGATTTTACACTAAAAGTTTGTGAAGTAACCAAGAGTAACGTAACGTTTGATAAACTTTAGTTAGTTAAGTCACGTCAAGTCAAGTGTCAACTGTCAATCAAAACTCACATAGTGTCAATTTGTCGAATAATTTATTAATTGCCTCAACGTCAACGTCTAGTTCTCTCATTCTCTGTTTTTATTTGTAATTGATTAATTAATTAAAACCCCTTCATACTACAGAATTGCTGATATCGAAACCTACGGGTACTATGTCTTTAGCTGTTAGAAGATCATCGAGTGAGGTTTTTGGTGCAGTGAAATGGTTCCTAAGAAGAGGTTAGAAAATATGAATCCATTACATTTCATGGGTCTTACAACAAAAACTATGTATTTCTGATATTCCCTTACAGATTGCCGTAATTTATCAACGTTGCCAGAAAAAGTGGAAGATGTGTCGGTTGAAAAAAAGCGAGAGAGACCGATAAAATCTCGAATTAGAATAAATGCCAGTAACCCAAACTTGGCATTACGACATGTTTATCCTGAGTTTCTACCTGATCCCAACCCTAAATGGAGGAATAGCCTGCGTGAGAAGCTCGAGCGAGCGGATATGCTGAAAAGACGCAACCAAATCGATATACCAGAATTTTATGTTGGTATGTAAAGTATGCTTTATTATTCTTTACATATTTACAATCGCTGTTTATACCTATACTGTATAGTATTCATTCGAGCCTTCAGGCTGGCTAGTATTGCACATTGCACCCAGACTTTTGATCAATGTGTTACGAGCTATGTTTTCCCAAATTGGTTGAACAGCTTTTTACCCCACTGCACCAGAAGGAGGGTTATTCCTATGATTTTCTGCAGGGTTTTTTTAGCAATGGTCTTGCATGAAACTTATAAGCAAGTTAATATAAGTGAAGACGATCTTAACTAATATACAGGATGTTTGATAGGTCGATGCAAAGCCGTAAAGCGGAGCTAGTATAGACTATTTACAACCATTTGAACCGAACTTGTCTTAGCCGAAGTGTGACTTATATTTTTTAGCAAAATTTTAATGATTTTTAAAGACAAAACCCAAAATATTGCAGTTAGTTGCAAATAATGGCCAATTTGAAAGATATTATGTCATTTATTTTTTATTTTATTTGGGTAACATAATGCGTAAACAATCTAATAAAACATACTTAGGGGATTTGTGTGATAAGACAATTTTTTTACAGACATTTAAAGTCAAAGACATTTTTAAAGATTTCAGAAATCTGTTTTTAGACGACATGAAAAAAAATCACAGATGGTGCTTTCTTTGTTCAAACATTTTTAAAAACATGTCTGGTTGTTGTTCTTTCTTTCGAGGTATCAACTACGCGGATAGCTCACCAATTAATGAAATTAAGACCTACAAACCAAATTGAGGGAGAAAATTAAATTTTTTAGGCAAATTATTAAATAGAAAATTATAATCATTTATTATTCGTGTTCAAAATGTTCGCCTCGGTCTCTAATATCAACACGGGCCCGTCTTCATACTCTGTTGTTATTTTTAACTTAATCTCCAGTTTCATCGTCTCAAACGCTGAATTAATTCTCTCAATCAATTTTTCTTTCCTGTTTATCCCACGTTGTCCACATGTCCACATTCATATAAACTTCCTTGGCCCCACCCCACAGGTAAAATCAAGCGGAGTCAGGTCGGGTGACCGGGAGGGTCAAGGGATTGGCCCGTCTCTGCCGATCTAGCTGTTAAGGAAGCAACTGTTTAAGTGCTCCCGTACATTTAATGTCCAATGCGCTGAACTACCATCTTATTGAAAGATGACTTCTGGGTCTCTAGCGAATACCGGATAATTTGTATGGCGAATCTAGCCATACAAATTACCCGGTAAGTAATGGGAATCAATCCTATGTTTAAATTTCAAGCTATTTTTCTAGTACTGGTATGGGGATCAGCTTGAAATGCCGCCAAGATTTCTTCTTCAATGTTAGTATCATGTCTACCCTCACATTCGGTACTCTACGATTAGGATAGCGTTCTTGGTACATCCGTCGTGCTAACGATCCATTGCCGTCTGCTCTGCCATACATAAAAATGATGTCTGCATATTCCTCGTTTGAGAAATTCATTCAAATAAATTTAAAAAAGTTAAATAAGTATACTAAATACTTATTTCACTGATGGGGCCCTATTTCTTCCCCGATAATTTGGATGGCAAGAATTATTTGGAATTCCTACAAAATAATCTTCCAGAGCTTTTAGAGGAATCCGGGCCCCGATATTCACTAGAGACCGACAAGTCGTCTGAATTCGAGGCCTTAATTTCAATAATTGGTGAGCTATCCGCGTAGTTGATACCTCGAAAGAAAGAACAATAACCAGACATGTTTTTAAAAATGTTTGAACAAAGAAAGCACCAGCCGTGATTTTATTTCATGTCGTCTAAAAACTGATTTCTAAAATCTTTAAAAATGTCTTTGACTTTAAATGTCTGTAAAAAAATTGTCTTATTACACAGATCCCCATAATTATGTTTTATTAGATTGTTTATGTATGCATTATGTTAGTTACTAAATCAAATAAAAAATAAATGACATATCTTTCAAATTGGCTATTATTTGCAACTAACTGCAATATTTTGGGTTTTGACATCAAAAATCATTAAAATTTTGCAGAAAAAAAATTAGTCACGCTTCGGCTAAGACAAGTTCGGTTCATATGGTTGTAAATAGTCTATACTAGCTCCGCTTTACGGCTTTGCATCGATCTACCAAACATCCTGTATATTTTTTAGGTTAAAATCTAGTATGTGGAAACATGAATTGCAAGTGGGGGATGGTGGGAAGCGGTAGGGGGGGGACCACCCTACCCCCTGGTTTCACTCCCATCAAAGGAAAAAAAAATCATAACCTAACCTCAAACACTAGGTAAAGTTGCCTGAAAGGCGTCGACTGTCGGCAACGGGTACGAAAATTGGCACAAAGACGGCCGCCATTAGGTCGACGGAGCCCCGCTGCGCGGGGCTCCTATTTCTGGCTGCAGGGTTTAGGAGAGGAACCTAACTAACCGAACCTCGGGGTGCCCCTGATGTCGACCTATACCTAAGTTTTTTCTTCTGTCCAAAAAGTTTGACACACAAATGTCATTCCTTTTTTTATGTTCCATTTTATCAATTTTTCACGATATTTTACACCACAAAAAAAATATTTTGACAGATTTGGTTTTCAATTGCCCATTTTAACGTTCCGTTTTCCCATTTTACGTGGTATGATGGGATTTGGGGTCAGTAACTTATTTAATTACTTTCTCGAAAACTACGCGGTTTCCTTTAATGAAAGTAGTAGTGTTATAATCGGGATCCAACCCCTACCAACTTCATCACTTTTTATCCCCCAACTCGTGTTTCCGTGTTCTAGATCCAACCCATTTTTTATATGTCAGCTCTAAAAATAAGTACATAACTGAAATTTCATTATAATTTTTCTCCAGGATCAATACTCGCAGTCACGGTGGCTGACCCACACGCTCAGGGCAAGACTAACCGATTTGTTGGAATTTGCATTGAACGGAAAGGATGTGGCTTGAGGGCAGAGTTCACCTTGAGGAATGTTGTGGATCATCAGGGTGTAGAGGTAATTACTATATTTATTTAAAAAATCGTGTTATTGCTATTCCTATATCCTTTATCTATTGATTAAAAGATACCTAGATCGTACAAATACCTCCTGAACTTTTGACCGCCACATCAAAAAGGAAAAAACGCTAAGCTAAAGCTAAGAATACATAATTCCAAAGAGTAGTAATTCGTCTGCCATTTCTGTCATATATTCATGGCTGTGGTTGTGGGCACGTTTTGGTTTGTCATCTATACTCCATTTACAATAAGATTAGACTTTAAAACAAACCTTTTTTACAGTCCCTTCAACCGATTTTGACTTCTATTCCGTTGGCTGAAGGATGACATTAGAGGCAAAAAAAGTGGTTACAATAACAACTGTTTACTGCAGCTGCCATTTGTCATGCCACCAACGCAATTTAAGCCAAAATCGGTTGCACGGACTGTAAAAAAGGTTTGTGAATATGTCTAATCTTATTGTGAACGGAGTATACATATACATGACTGGTGGTCAAAACATGAAATAATAAATGTAAGCCAATTTTTGACAGGTATTTTCTCCCTGGGGTACCACCTTGAAAATTGTATTATTTGAATAAATATATTCTCAAACATTGTCACTCATCAATAACTAATTGACTTCTTAGGTCCACTCCTGTAAGCTAATGGTTATAGCAAAACCTGACTAAATCATAAAGTAGTTCTCAAGTAAAAACTCACAAGCAGGTAGACACTTTTATATGTACCTAAGTAGCTTTTGCCCGCGACTTCGTCCGCGTGAATGACTTTTATCGCGGATGCAGACGAAGTAGCGGATTCAAAAGTAGCCTATGTCCTTTCCTGGGGTTCAAGCTATCTTGATGCCTTTCTTCATAATCGTAAAAAAACGTAACAGACAGAGTTACTTTCGCGTTTATAATATTAATATTAGTAATATTAGTAATTAGTCATTAGTAAATTTGTAATATTAGTAATTAGTATATTAGTATCGATTGTAAGGTTATTGTGTCAACTACTTTATTTTCAGGTGCGTTATGACCTGTATGATGCAACAGTACACAACATTCAAGTCCTCCGTCTAGAAAAGCGTCTTGATGAAAAGCTGCTATACCTAAGGGATGCTCTGCCTGAGTACAGCACCTTCCCCTTCGATATGGACCCTGAAATGTTGCCTGAGGGAACACCAGTGCCTGTAAATCCAGTACAGGTTGGTTGGTCTTTATAAGGGTCGTATCAAGTCAGTAGCTGTGTGGTGCCGGCCGCGAATAGCACCACCCCATTTCTACCCGCTGGTGTCGTAGAAAGCGACAGAGGGATATTGTCCAGAGGATGGGCAACAGCGTCCTTCTGAGTGCCATAACACCTACTGCGATCGCCAACATGCATCGGTCAAGCATGGCGATTACGGCTGAACCCCCCCTTGAGGGGGACCTATGCCCGCCCAGCAGTGAGCGTCTAAAAGTTGATATGATGATGATCAAGTCAGTTTAAGAAAAACAAGGACTCAATTTGCTCATTTATAAATGTTTTTGCAGGTTAAACTGAAACCAAGACCCTGGCTAGAAAGATGGGAGAGACAAGAACTGCAAGGTGTTTCCAACATAGAAGAGCATCTGAAAGAGAAGGATAGAGTTAGGAGGGAGCTGAGGAAAGAACCCTGGGAGAAATATGATTTGATGAAGCAGTATAGGTAAATATGTGACAGTGCTTAGTCTATGTGAATCCATAGAGGAAAAAAGATTTGGAAATTTACTAAATGGCTTCTGAACCGGTCATAAAAATAAAATAAAATTAGGTTTTACGTTTTTACTTCTGGCCTCCTAAAGTGAGTTGGCTTAGTTGTAGGTTCTTGGTTAGATTAAAAATATTTGTAAGATTACTACTATTTATTATAAACTACACTCTACTTATGTAGTTACTTTTCTATTCTATTCGATTCTACATATCGAAATTGTGGTACAGGGCTACACCACAGAGACATATTTTGCAATTATGAATATTTCGGATCAAATTTGCAGGAAAACAATTCCAATAGAAGACCAGACCGACATTTGGGCGGAGGTTAACAACCAATTGAAACAACTGCAACTCACGCGCAAGAAGGTTTCAAGGAAACGCACATTTAGTGCGCCCAAACTGCAGCTTGGATAGAAACTTAGTTTTATGCATTGTGTTAAAAAGTAGTTAATTATAGTATATGTTATTAGTTACTGGTTTTATTGATTGTTGGGCTATTGACAAATTAAATATTTCTTTGAGTTTATGATCAGGATCGGCTCTACTATAGGGCGAAGGGAGCGACCGCTCCAGGCGCCAAGTCTCAGGGGGCGCCTCAGTCAAATTTAATCAGTTTTAATCATTGTAATCCCTATTTTTTATTGTAATAATAATAATAATGTATTTTCAACACACTTGCTCATAAAATGGCTCTTATTTCACCGCAATTAGGCACATAATGACACCTGTAATCAAACTGACTTTTTCATTGCTATTATTCACAAGTGAGTTATGAGGTTTTTTTTTTTATTTTATTTGTTGAGTTGCTTTGTTCTTAAAAAAGTTTCGATACAAAAAAGATCGAATAGTACAAATAAATTAATGTACCTATTGCTTGCTCATTTCATGCAACTTCGTATTTAAATTGATAATTTCAACTTGTACGTTTTTAATAAATAAAACTTTCACTCAAATATAACTTTTGTTTTCTCTGTAATAAAGAAAACTTTGAATTCCCCATTTTGTACGTGGCTAGAACGCTATCCGCGAAAAGAAAAAAGAAACGAAACCTCATTCTTTTAGTCTATGGCCGATCGCCATTATTTGATGCGCGCGCATAGGAAAACTGATTAATTTTTCCCGCCATGGCGAAAAATTTTTCACAACTCGTTTTCACAGTTGAAAATATTTTTTTTGTATTATTTTCTTCACAAGTGTGTTGAAAAACGTCGTATGATACACGTGTGTATTGATGATTACCGTCCTCGGCTCTCTTAAGACCCTCACCTAACGGCTCGGGTCTCAATAGCGCCTCAGCGGTAATCACCAACATTACACACTAGTACCATAATGTACTATTATTTAATAAAGCATAGTTGGTTACGGTGACCAAAGGGACAAAGGTGAATGCAGTTTTAGCAAGCTAAAACTAATTAAAACGTACGGTCACCAACGGAGATAAGTATCCATGTCGCCGGAAACAGTTGAAGTTTACTTAGAAACCGATAGGTTTTTATGAATAAAATAAAATACAATTTATAGAGAATAAACAGTTCAATGATTTAATAAAATTTCATTTGAAAGCCCCCATTGGTTTCCAAGAAATCTTCAACTATTCCCGACGACATGGATACTTATCTCTTTTGCGTACTGTACCTGAGGTCTACTCTTGCAGAAGATAAGCACTGTTACGTATAAGTTGCGTAGTTTAAAAGATCTAAGCATACAAACCGGGTGTTTTTGTTTTATAGTAGGTATTAAAGAAGATAGTTGCTAGGACTGATTTTTAATTTTGTGGTTGATGATGACGAGATGTTGTCTTAAGATGTTGTCGAGATCTTCCTAGTTTCATGCTTGCATGTGCACGCACAACTGCTATATATTAGGGACAAGCAAGAGGGCGCCATCACCCCGACGACGCTATAGCTATAACTCTCCTCCAGGAGAGCAATAGGGCTACCAGCAAGTTGTTAAAATACAAAAAAAGGCCCGCCGCGGCTACCACGTACGTTTCCTCCACCCTTGCTCGTGCCAGCCCGCGTCGATGAGCCTGTAGCTTTAAATTCGTACTTAAATAATCGAGATCCGATCCAGCCTTCCCCTTTGCTGCCCTTTCCCAGCGACGCCCTAAGCGTAGACTGTACTCCACAAGGGGTGCCCCTTATCGTGTAACTGTAGTGGCTTAGTTTATAAGTTTTCTGTTTTTGGTACGAAGTTCACTAACGCGGCTTACGGGTAGAGTGAAGTAGTAGAAATCATCACGTAACGAAATGCATGTGTGTATGTGTGCGTGTATCGAGTCGCTGCGGCGCACATGCCTTGCTCGTGATATATTATTATTTTTATAATTTTTTTTTTGTACAGTCACGTACGTAAGGGACTGTTCCTTACGGTGGTCAGTTTTTTTTATCCTGGCTGGAGGCCCTAAATTGAGTCCGGTTAGCAGCCGACAACCTATTATTTTATTTTTTAACGTGGGAAAATCCTCATGCTCTATCCCCCGTCCGGGGAAGACAGGGGGGGTGTGCTGGACTCTTACCGGCTAAAACCACCACGGTGTTCCTCGACTGACCTATGGGCCTATCCTCTAGTGTGGATAGATAGTGTATGTTCTATGTTAGGGGGGTTTGGTTTCCGCACTTAGTCCTTGAGTATGGACCATTAATACGTGAGCCATGGCGGCCGTTACTCCAACCAGCCCACCTCACTCCAGAAGTAGATCAGTCTTCTCAAGGCTTTCACAAGAAAGTTTGGTGTTCCAAAGGTTTCCCTGCGGATCTGGGTGACGCCAGTGCACTCAAGGAGTACATGCGCCACCGTTTCTTCCGCCTCCATGCAGGCTCTGCACTGCACAGAGGACTATCAATGATACCTAAGGTGTGAAAGTGTTTGTTCAGTGAGCAGTGTCCGGTGATGGTCCCCGCCACCAGTCGCAAGCTATCTCTGTCCAGGTGCAGAAGGCGCTTGGTCAGCTTCGTATCCTGGGATGGCATAGCCTCCTTGGATTGCCTGCACCCTGGTGTCGAGGTCCATCTCTGCGCTCTGGACCATCGAAAGAACGATGTTCGCGAGCGAGAGGTCACCGACTGCTGCGGAGAGTTCACGGCGCTACTCTAATTACGGCGTGCCACGGGGGGAGGGGGTTGACAAGTCGTCCCTACCATTCCATCGTTAAGATCACGCATCAGTCGTCAGTGAGGGCTCACGCTTCAAGATTCAACGACCGACATCCGGTAAGGAGAGGACTCGTCGAGCTTCATTGCTCTGGCGCTTTTCTGGTGGTCGCCACTGTTGATTCTGGCTTACAGGAGTTACAGTGGTTAGGGAATAGTGTGGCGGGCTTGTCCCATTAAAAAAAAAAAAAAAAAAATCCGGTAAGGAGGCTCGCTCGCTGCCACCCTTTCACGCTTATAACTATTCCAAGACAATAAGAATGATTTTGTTTATTGTTATCTATTTGTTTTGGATTAATTTGACATAAAAGTAATACAGAATAAAGAAGTTGAGTGTATTTTAGTATTTTTGAGAAGGGGACATATATGTCCCAATATGCGTCAAGGTGTACATTTTTTATTTATGGCAGCAAAAATACTCTAACATTTTTATTACAAATAAAAACAAACTCTGGTACAAAATATAAATTATTTAATATGAGAAACTTATTTATAATATGAAACATAAAATTTAGTGGAATTCTGCGAAACAATTACGTTCCGAAGTGTAGCAGAGGTGGACATTACATGTAGAGCACACGTTATTTGTTCGATTCTCGACACGACTTTTTGCACATTGTACGCATCTTTTCCTACTACTCACTCTTAGCATTGAATGTAAAACATTTCCGTGCTTTTGTGCCAGATAAATTCGCTTTTTC
Source organism: Charanyca ferruginea (assembly GCA_947361185.1). Lineage (NCBI taxonomy): Eukaryota > Metazoa > Arthropoda > Insecta > Lepidoptera > Noctuidae > Charanyca > Charanyca ferruginea. Next base: position 8,150,465 of record OX376077.1, on the reverse strand, counting down.
GTCATTACTACAGATGACAAAGCTCTTTGTCGAGACGAAAAATTGCCAATAAGTGAACGAGCTACTACCTGGCGAAATTCTAGGTTTGAAAGCATGGTTCCTTCAACACGTCTTGCTTCGTGCAACTTGCAATAAGTTATATACGAATTATTCATCGTGATATCTAGTAAAACAAAAAAAAAGCCTTAGGTAGTATTTTTGCCTTCCTGTCCACTTCGTAACATACTTTTTTTTGGTTCATTAGATCGACCCCTCCCATATTTTTATTGTAAGTACTTTACAACAACTTCAGGGCATGTTACATTTATCTTATCACCACTACCTTGTACACGCCTCTTGACTGTCGCTGTTGTTATGGGTGACAAGAAATTTGTCAATAAAAACACAGCTTTATTATCCATCCATTTTATGAAAGATATTCCGTTGCTGCTCGCCGCGAAAATGTCTCCACGATTCGTACTTTTATCAGATGGCAAATTTTTTGGTATATTTTTCCTATTGGAGCGTACTGTTCCACAAGCTTTTATATCTAATTTTGACAAAAATACTGAAGATTAGAGGAATTAAAAAAAATAGCAAAATACACTTCACAACCTATACCCTGTAAACCTTCACACAATTGCAACACAACCGATTCACCCAATCCAGTTTCAGCACCACCATTTTTTTTTCCTGTGTACAGATCAAACTGAAAAAGATAGCCTGTAGACGAGTCTGCTCTGTACCACATTTTGAACCCCCATTTTATTGGCTTGTTTTTGACATATTGCCTCATTATATTGTGGCCTTTGAATTTGATCATGTTCGTCAACTGCCTGGGTTTTCGTATTACTCATAGCGTTTTGAAAAGCTTGGTTGAAATGATCTAGAACAGGTCGTATTTTGAATGCTCTATCATAAGACGGATTGGATCTATTTATTTCATTAGAATTGTCGCTAAAATGTAAGTTTCTACGTATTTCTTCAAAGCGATTTATAGGCATGACGTTAGCAATGTATGGAACTCCCATGTCAGGATCTGTAGACCAATAGCTACGGAATGTAGGTAAACAATGATATCCCATCACAAAATTCATGCCAAGGAAGGCTTTGGCTTCTTCATTGGACATAGTAAAACATCGACCATTTTGTTCAGCGTGACGTATTGATTCAGGTACAATAATCTTATCAATCAATTTTTCAAAGTCTCCAACAGCATTGAAAATTTTTATAGGAGTCATTTCCATATCCGAAATGTCGGTGCTATCTAATATGTGCACTTCCCCAAACTTATATGCTTGGATCTCATGAAAATTGTGCGGGACATATGAGTTTTCCCGCCAATTGAAAGATGGAACGGTAGTACTCGGTTGCTGAGATTCAATAATGTTGTCTATTAGAGACGCTGAACTTGGTTCGATTACAACAGTCGACATACCCGCATCTATATCTTGTGCTAAAAATGTTTGGTCCTCTTCATCAAGGCGTAAACCATCCTCGTCGTCACTGTTGTCAGCCAACAAGACTTCGAAAATATGCTCCTCCCGCAGCGTAAATTCTCGATGCCGATTTGAAGACATTTTCTGCAGTAAAATACATAAAAATAAGAAACAATATAATGGTTGTAACAACTAATGAGTTCGAAGCAAAAGTTTCATTTGATGCATATTGGGACACCAGCGTCCCTTTATATTTTTTCACGTAAGTAATATGCATTACTTTTACTAAGAAAGCCGAAAACAAGTAATAAAATGATAATTGTACTTACCAGTAAATATGACTCTGAAGAAAAACGGACGTAAAAAGTCACTATTTATCAATAAAGCAATTTTAAATGTTGACGCCCAGCGAAAATATTTTTCACTTTTGGCGCCACCAAACCAACTTTTTTGACAGATATCTTTTTTTTTAGTGTTACCAGTGCATAAACTCGAAAAGGTACAATAAATGTTATAAAAAATAATATAAAAATGGTTTTACTTATCCAGTGTAGCTGTAACTCGTGAAAATTGTGGGGGGACATATGTGTCCCATATGCGTAAAAGGGTTAAAGGAGATCGTGCGGTATCCCCTACTCTGACGTCGCAGCATTACGATATAGCGGGCCGCCAGGTTTTTCGCCCATAGCCGACAACCTCCTAGGTTGACGTGCGAGATGCCGATCCGAAATAAAAAAAGAGGGTGCCATAATCGGATCTTGCTCCATCCTAAAATTTGCTTCGGGCCGGCACTGTTTATGATCCAGAATGTACAAATAGTTGAACACCCAGATTCTTAAGCTCTAAAGCCTAATGAAATTCCAATTACACTGCCCTATACGCTTGGCTAAATTACGTCGACCAAATTCAGTCGCTACTGAATTCAGTAAAGTGTAAGTAAGTAGTAACTGAATTCAGTAGCGACTTAATTTAGCTAAGTGTAATACGGGCTTTAGCCAGTATCGCTCGCACTTGACTATTTCGTTATCTTGTTAATTGACGGATTAGTACTTTTCTAGTTTTAAGTAATTAGTACTTTTCTAGTTTTAAGTACCTAACTAACGATAGGTAACTAAACGTCAGTCTAGCACCCAAGAAGCTTATAGATAAAAGTGGAGGCTACACTCTAAATACCTAAGTGAAGCCAACTGTGGACAGACGCTCTCTTTCTGAATGCATACATAAGATAAAGAAAACACATATCACTGTCTCGTTCTTATGTATGCATTCAGAAAGAGAGCATTAGCCCACAGTTGGTTTCAAGTTTTTGTTCTAAGTGTTGGCTCCATTTATACCTATATCTTCATGCTAGCACCTCACCTGTAATAAGTTTGTCACTTGTCAATAGTTGTCAAAGATTTTCTTAATTGTGTACTAGATGTCGCTACAGGTATCACTATAAAAGCCGCTCGTTTAGACATAAAATCATAAAATGTGAACCTTCATTTATTTACAAATCTTTATAAATGTAATGTCTTATTATTTTCAAAATTGCTTTATTAATGATTTGTTTTACATAAGTAATGTAATTATTGATGAACAAAGGTTTAATAAAGAGGTATACAAAAGCTCAAGGTGTCGTGTCGTCGTGTTGCGTCCCGATGCACGTAGAACCTACACTTAAACAAACAAAACTAGTTCTTATTTTCCGGGTAACAACGAGTATTTTGTTAAAACTGATTGGTTGGTTTGGTCCGAGTATTTTGCTTGCGTGCATGCATTGTGCGGTGCGGCGCGGGCGGTCCGCGGAGCGAAGAAGTTCGCTTATTGTTATTAAATGCGCTTTTCTTGTTATTATTCCAAGCAAATCGAATAGGAAATACAAGATAATTAAATAGAATTCGAGTTAATTGTGTTGTTTCAGTGAAGTGTACATGTTTTAGTGAACTTGTTGATTGGTAATAGTGTTGACATTGTATGGTGCACTCGATACACCTGTCGCCCGGTAAGTTAAATTGTTTATTTCTGCTTAAATTTGTGAAAATATGCCCGGATGAGAGTGCTAAAAACAATCGTGGTACATAATTACATTGAGGATACCGATATGAGCATGTACGAAGTTAGTGAAGTTACGGTATTTCTGTTAGTAAGTTACGGATTGTTGATGTCATAAAATTGCAACTGCAGTCTGACCAACCCGTATTTATCGATTGTGTGCAAGCAATGAAACTGGTCAGTAGCTATTACACCTCGATTTTACAACGAACGTTATCTTGAAAGATTGTTACTTTGTTCTGTAATCTTAGTTTAGTTTGAATTGTTTTGCTAAGTTGTAGTTAAGTAAACAGAAGTGTGTTGTGTAATTGTTAGTATGTAGGTTGCAATTTGACCTTTAGTTGCTAAAAGTAGGCTTAGCAATAACAATACTTTAACCGTTACAAGTTATTGTTATTTTTTTATTGTTATTTTTCTCGGCTTTAAGTCCAAACTTAGAAGTCTCAAATCTTGGAAATTATGACATTTTGTATGAATGTTAACAGCTGATAATGATAACAATAAGCTTTACCTTTTTGTTGCAAAATTCATCTGAAGTTTAGTTAATCCACTCATATACTCCCTCATAAGTCTCCGTCCGTTATTCAACCAATCATATCATACTCTCATTTTCACCATTGATTTGAATGAAAAGTTCATTAGTTTTCACTTAGATAGTTTATTTAGATATTTAAGTAGTTGAATCTGGTTTAAGTAGGACAGTACAGTACTTAACTATAAAAAAATAAACACAGAACTAAGACACTAAATATTACTGAAATAGTTTTTAAATGTGATTTTCAGAAAGAAAAGTTCAAATTAATGTTTGACAATACTTACAAGCAAAGAAGTATTATGGTAATGCAATAACTTTAAACTTTATTATCTTAATTTTAAATAAATGTTACCTGTCTATTACCTATGTTTCCAATTATTTATATCTCTATTTATTGTAGATAACTTGGTCTGACTGTTCTGAGAAAAAATCTTATCCCATCCAGGACAATTGGTTTCCTGGCAGTATGCACATAAGTAAACATACCTTATACAGGACCCTAGTGTACCACAAAGGGTTTGGTAAATGTATAAATAATAAAACCCTCTTTGTATTTAATAATGGTTGAAAATTGTTTCTGATGAAGGCCTATATTTAAGGAATTTTCATTTTACTATTTTATTGAATGAAATTGAATGAAATGAAAACACTTTTTTTTTTTTTTTTTACCTATTGATAGGCAAACGTTTGACCACTATCTCACCTGATGGGAAGCGATGATGCGGTACACTACACTCTTTGACATGTTATGCTGCAAATGTGAATATAAGTGATGCATTATTACATAAAAAGTAAATATAAATAATAAGTTGACTCATAACCATATGCATTAGTACTTACTCCCTTTCTATTTTCCTTATAGGTTATTCTTAGAAGAATGTTCAAACCAAATTCAGTGACTAATCCAAGACTATGTCAATTTAGTATAACTATTGTTAGCCGTTCCGAGTGGGGCCAAACATTCAATTTTTGAATGAAGATGTTGTAGTAAGAGTAAGTAATATCATTTAAGCACTGAATTGACTGTTTACTGAAGTGAGTTTCTGAAAACATAATTTGGTGAAATGGCCATCCAACACTCAATGCTAGTACAGGACTCCTGATGAGACTATGTCCCAATTGTCTCTTTCGCAAGCATGGCCACCAACTGGGGCCAAATACCCATTGAAAACTGTATCTTAAGATTGACATGTATCAATAATAGGAAAAGAAGATCTAAGAAGGTAAAGTAAACCTGTATTTTACTCTTTACATAGTGGGCAGTCTTTTGTTTACATTATTGTTTTTTTTTTTGCTGATCATGCTACACTATGGCTGGAATAAAGTCCTACGAGCAATAAAAAAGTGATAAATTCGTAGGTGATAAAACACATGTGTCTCGTGACGTGACACATTTTATAACACCTTGGGCGTTACCGTCCACGTGTATAGGGGTCATTGACCGATAATCCAATCACTAATGAATGACAGCTTACGACTCTGTTACGACTTACAGGGAATGTTACATCATTTGGATTGATGGAATTTGTTTTTGTAATACTTTCAAGTTCTAATTTCGTAGTTACCTACTTAGGTAGGTATGTCGTTCAAAAAGCTCGCTCTTTCGCTGGTGACGAAAATCATGTCCCAATTAACATTCGGATATATGTTGTATACCTACCTTGTGATAAAGATGTGACCTGCCTGTAAAAAAATCGTACACTATTAGGATTTAATTTTTTTTTTTTATTATTATTATTAACAAATAGGCTTGCGTTTGACCGCAATTCAACTGATCTTATTCTTAAGTGATATTGCGGCCTAAGTTGGAACACGCTTGCCTAGGATGAACCGGTAAAATATATTATATCTGATGACTCATAAACTAAGAATGACGACACGGTTGGCGCAGTGGCTGAGCGATTGGCTGCTGCGTAGCGTGTTGCGGGTACGAATCCCGCCCAGGGTAGTAAACATTTGTGTGATGAGCCACAAGTACTCATCACATCACACATATGTTTACCTTGCTTTGCCTTGTTTCTGTTTGTTGTTTGTGTATAAACGAGTATATACGTACCTATCTATTTATATAATTGTATGTAGGTACATATCAGCTGTCTGACACTCATAGTACTGGGCCTGCCTAATTTGGGGTCGGTTGGCCGTGTGTTCCCATATATTATATTATTATATTATGAGCAATAACAATAAAAAAAATAGGAAAATAATAAAAAGACCGACGTAAATTTTTCAAATTTAGGTAACTACTTTACTACACTGTCGACAACGACCATTCAAAACTAAAGTACTTAATATTTAATTTTTCAACCTCTCCTCTTTTTTTCAATCTTTTCAGTTCATTTATTAGGTACCTAAGTTTGAAATTTTAATGTTAACAATTTTTCATGCAATTTTTAGTTTTCGTGGTGAATGAATTTATTGGTTGTTTTTTAGCATTTCTCATTCTTAATTAACATAAACTTAAACGTTGTATATATTTTGGTACTTAATCCATTTGTAAAACTCTTTATTTTGATATTCATATACCTACCTATAACTTGAAAAAAAATAAGACATAATATGGCACCAAATATCGGCCATTAATATTATAATTTTGGTATACCCTGTGTCACTGTTTCTCACAATTAAGAATCTAATGACATCCTGAAACTAAAATCCATCAAGCCGTTTAGGCTGCAGAGTGTACCAAAGAAATATATACATACATACAAACATATATACTTACATACTCGAAATACATAACCTTCCCTCTGGCGCAGTTGGGTAAAAAGTGGTAAAAGGAACCCTGTGTTTTTAGATTATAAGTTCTATTTCAATTCAATTCAGGCCTATCGACTGAGAGTGCCATCCTATGTCTCAAGCAGACTGTACAGTACTATACAGCCAGAAATACGCCGGTATATGCTTGTTACCTAGACCTGTCTAGGGCATTCGATTTAGTGTCGTATGACGTATTGTGGCAAAAGCTGAGACATGAAACTGATGTACCGTGTGATATTGTGTCAATTTTAAAATATTGGTACTCCAATCAAAAAAATGTCGTGAGATGGGCCGGCTTGCGCTCGGACGTGTATGAGTTGTAGTGCGGGGTGAGACAGGGGGGGTTAACCTCTCCTCGGCTCTTCAACTTATACATGAACAAACTGATTGGTATGCTCAGCAGCACCGGCATCGGATGTCATATAGACGGGGTGTGCCTAAATAACATCAGTTACGCTGATGATATGGTGCTGTTGAGCCCATCGATCAGCGCCGTGCGCAGACTGCTACTAATTTGCGAAGAATATGTGCAGGCCCAGGGACTCAGATACAATTCAAAGAAAAGTGAAGTGATGGTGTTTAAGGCGGGTAACAAATCCTACTCCAGTGTGCCTCCTTTATATCTTTGCGGTGCCTGCCTAAACAAAGTAGATCGCTTCAAGTATCTGGGCCACTGGGTCTCAGAAGACCTAGACGATAAGCTAGATTTGGAAAGAGAGCGCAGGGCACTGTCTGTGCGCTGTAACATGCTGGCCCGCAGATTTGCTTGGTGTACTGATCAGGTTAAAGTGACGCTGTTTAAAGCCTACTGCCAGTCGTTTTACACCTGCAGTCTGTGGACGAAGTATACGCAGCGTACATACAGTGCCCTGCGTGTACAATATAACAACTCGTTTAGGGTGTTGTTCGGGCTGCCGCGCCATTGCAGCGCTTCAGCAATGTTTGCGGAAAAAAGCGTGGACGGTTTTCATGCCATCATGCGAAAGCGTTGTGCCTCATTGCTGTTGCGCATGCGCGTCAGCTCGAATAGTATCCTGAGCGTGTTTGTAGACCGCTGGGACTCGCCGATGTGGCGACACTGGATGCGGCTACATACTGCAGGTGGTCGCATCCTGGGCTTGGCGTAGGTTTGTGTTCCTGTGTTGTATACTTTTTGTTTTTGTATTTGTTTTACTAACACTATTTTGTAAGGTATTTTTGTATTACTAACCAGTTATGGACTCATAGTCTGAATTAAACGTTTATTATTATTATTATTATTATTATAGTATCCAATTAAGGCTATGCATGTATGAAGATAGAGATGCTTTAAATCAAGTAGCCACTAAAATTCTCTAAATTTATGTAGTGCGTGCTTGTCAGTTAGTTTGATGTAATACAAGAGCACGTGCGTTACGAAAGCGGAAGGCGACAATAAAAACAATATGGCGTCGTTATGATGCGCCAGAGTAGGTACATCGTACACCTGATTGAAGAGTCACTAAATTTTTCCACACTTTGTGTATTTTTAGTTAACTAACGATGTACCTAGTAACTGTATACATAGAGTTTGTAAACGTTCCATCCTGTCCATTCGGTTTGTCTCGTAATCTAGATCAATAATGAAAAAGAGTCCAAATTATGCAGATATTCGGCCATGAGCAGTTCCAATAACTGCAAAAAAGAGTTATTTCAGTCCTATAGTATATAATTAACCCACGGTCTACTTACTTTTATCATTACGTATAAGTAAGTGTTTTAAACAATCCGTATCTTATTTCTTGTCACCGCCCATAAGTCCATTAGTATCTCTAGCTGCACGCGATTGTATTAATAAATCTCATTTGTGACGCGTTGGACCAGAAACTGACATTCATAAACCAATTTTAGAACGGCTGATTGAATTTCGTGCACAGTAAAATAATGATAGACTTTAACGATAATTAAGTAAGTCACTTACGGGCCTGTTTCACTACCTCTCAATAGACACACGACATTCAATAACCGTTTTTTTTGTTAAAACCTTTTTTGTTTATTAAGAAACGACAACACAAAAAAAAAATAACTATCGAAATCGATCCACAATAAATTGTCGGAGATATCGCGTCATACAGGGGGTAAAAATCAATAAAAATGAAGTCATCCCCTAATTTTCCACCCTTAGATGTGAAATATTTTCATGAAAATAATAAGAGAACACCTCCGAGGCCGATGCCTCTGAGGTGTTCTCTTATTATATATATTTTTTTTTTTGGATGGGGAGTATGCCTCGATAGGCATCCTCCTCATCCAAATAAAAAATAATTTCGAAATCGGACTACACTGTTAAACAAAACGCGTGGCCATATATAAAAAAAAAACAATACGTATCGAATTGAGAACCTCCTACCTTTTTTGAAGTCGGTTAAATATGGAATAGAATTTGTATGAAATGATCTGCAAAATAATTGAATCGTAAGTTATAGGAAGCTGGTGAAACGTTGCCTAAGGACCTGCTTCACTACCTCTAAATAGGCACTACTTATTGTACAAATTCTGTTACATTTTTGACAAAAATGTAACAGAATTTGTATGAAATGACCTGCCAAGTAATTTAATCGGAATCTATTGGAAGGTGATGAAAAACATTCCCTAAATATATGAAAATACGCTATCAGATAAAGACAACATTTCATAAGTCAGGTATTCAGGTCAGATTAGTTTACAAATGTAGTCGATATCAGGTCGGCGACCTTCCGTCTGCCGGTCAATTTAGAAACTAACCGATCCCGTGCTCTACCAGTTTCTGTACCACTTTCTAAGCTTAATTACTCGCCTTTTCCAGCTCTTGTTTGGTACTACACATTGTCAACGTTCTTCCGCGTCATTATCGCGATTCAAAAACCATTTAAACGTTGGCCGTTTCTTGGGAATGAGAAATTGTTCCCGTTTTCATGCTTTCTTCTTGTTCAATTTATGTTTCTGTAATGAAAAATGCAAAAAGTACTGTTTCCGCCCGGGATCGAACCGGGGACCTTGTGCGTGTGAAGCACACGTGATAACCGCTACACTACGGAAACCACATTGCCTGAGTGTGAAAATAACTATTGGACCATTCTATTTTACTGTACTTACAAACTGCAACAACTGAATAGACAATAGTCAACATTAGGGTCGCCTATAAGCGAGTTGGCACCTTCGATTCGGCATTCTCGAAAATGCACCGAAAGTGCCGACCTGCGTACGTATACAACGACCCTTATTGGTACGGCAAGTTTTCAAACTTGTTCGTCATCTTCAACTTCATACAGATTTCTTTTTAACCACACTCATAATGAGAAACAAACCAATAATTAGTCCCCACACACTGTTCAATTAAGACCGACGTGTTGTAGACATAAAATGAAGAGCTAATTGCAACAAAGGGCTCTAAACAAAAGGCTGATTTCGATACAACACAATACAAAGTGTTGATTCATCGCGTGCTTGCAGCCTTGCAAAGGGCTACACGCGACGGTAATGGTGGTCGTAAGATGCTGTAAAGACGAAAAGATAAAAGACCTACCTCGTACCTATAAAATGTCGTAAGTTTTAAAACACTGGTTAGATTCAGTTAACAATTACAGTAATTCCTTCTTCTTTCTGATTCTGAGTAATCTGATTAATGTTTGGTCTAAATCAACCAAAGTTTGTTATAAATCAACTACAAAAGGCGTTTTGACGAAGTACCGGACACTCCTTTGAATATATTTTATTATTTCCGTTACTATACAAGAGCTCACTATGGTTCAAACAATGTGAATATATAATATTACGTTGAACTTAAGAAATTAGCTTGATTTATTTAATCCATAACAGCACTGGTATCCGTTTTAGAACATGATTTAGCTCCAATGTTCACCAAAGATGCTTAGGCACTTTATAGGCAATGAATGAACTCTAATCATACAACATTGTATGAATGAATGGATACTTTATTTACCAGAATATACATAGGTGCACAGTACATATTATCATGGTAAAAGTGACATAAGGTTTCACTATATTCGACTGTTTGTCGATGTTTGAATGTTTTTATTCCCGAAGATACTCGTTTTCAACCGACTTCAAAAAGAAGGAGGTTGTTAATTCGTCTGTATGTTGTTTTTTTTTCAACCGACTTAAAAAAAAGAGGAGGATATCAATTCGTCCGTATTTTTTTTAAGTTTTTTACCTGAGAACTTTGTACTGGGTGAACCGATTTTTATTTGAAAGCTGGTGCTTCCCGTGTGGTCCCATTTTAATTTGGTCCAGTTCTGACAATGGCATCCATGAGAAAACCGTATAAGTCTTAAATTTGCATTAAGTATGTGCGCGATTTGTTACGCGATTTCTCCGGCATACGTAACCCGATGTTAAAAATTCTTTTTTTTATAGATAGGGTATGCTTTAGGGGTGGTCCCATATAAATGTTATCGAAATTGATCCAGCACTTTTTGAAAAAATCAACAAATACCCAACAATTTTACATAGACGACGTTTGAGTTTCTCCAATCTTTGGAGAAGTTAACTTTCAATCTCTTCTTAATAGATTTGGATTAGAAAGAGGTACTAAAAAGCGGAAAATAGAAAGCTTTTTACAAAACAGACAACCGCCTTCAAAAACTAAAAAGTGAAAAATAACTTTAGCACAGAACACACATTGACTTTAGTTTCGGAAGTCGGTGGCAATACAAAACAACAAACAGAACAAAGCCACCGAATTTCAAAACTAATGTGTGTTCTGTGCTAAAGTTATTTTTCACTTTTTAGTTTTTGAAGGCGGTTGTCTTTTTTGTAAAAAGCTTTTTTTTGTATATTTGTTACGCGATTTCTCCGGCTAGCGATTTTAAAAATTATTTTTTCATGGATATGCCTCAAGGGTGGCTATATTTTATCGAAATGGATTCAGCACTTTTTGAAAAAACCGACAGAAAGCAAAAAAAAATAAACCTTGTACATACTTTCAATCTCTGTTTTGACTGTGTTGCCGTTTCTTAATGGATTTGGATGATAAGGAGGTACCAAAAGCGAAAATTAAAAAGTCATGTGTGTTATCAATGTGCTAAAGTTATTTATCACTATTTAGATTTTGAAGGCGGTTGTCTTTTTTGTAAAAAAGCTTTTTTGTTTACACACATTTCAGATTTTTTTTTTTTTTTTTTTTATACTGTATTAGTAAGAACAAAGTTCTTAATAATTAATTACGATCTAGCCTAGAAGACTAATAAGCAATTTAACTCTAACTTAATATGTTACGTGATAGATTATGTTAAAACTAAAAATAGTGTCCATTTGGACTTTTACACAAGTCCGTAGCACTTTCTTAGAGTCTGATATAATTTATAGAAACACTATGTTCATGTGTTATATGTATAGCACAACATTGTTACTATTATTCATTCACTTTGTACACTACACTAATTCAAATGGTTTAGTTCTTTTTAGCCTACGCACTAAGTCTGTGTTGTCTAGTAGCTGGATTGCCTCAACATTCACGTGTCGGTGAAGTCTGTGTTCGTGGGCTTCAGCAAATTTTTGGATAATTGTGGTGACGGATTCCATTTTAAGGTCACGGTGAAGGTCGTCATTTCTTATGTACCAAGGTGCATTGACAGCATCCCTGAGTACTTTATTTTGGAATTGTTGTATTATTTTGATGTTGCTTTGTTTGGTACAGCCCCAAAGTTGGATACCATACGTCCAAATTGGCATAAAAATATGCTTGTATAGGGTTATTTTATTATGTATTGATAGACAGGATTTCCTTCCGAGTAACCAATACATACTTTTATAACGTATATCGAGTTCCTGTCTTTTCTTTTTAACATGAGCTTTCCACCGCAACTTGGCGTCGAGAGTAATGCCAAGGTATTTGGCTGTATTAGCATAAGGCACTTGCATGCCATTTATGTAGATTGGGTGATGGCTCACGTGTTTGTTTGTAAAGTCAATGTGAATTGATTTTGACTCATTCAGTTTGATCTTCCATTTTTGTGTCCAGTCATAAACTTTGTTCACAGCTAGTTGAACTTTTTCTACTGCTTCTCTGTGGCTTGACCCGGTGGCCATAATTGCAGTATCATCTGCAATGGTCGCGATGGTATTGTTTTCCATTTCTGGGATGTCACATGTGTATAACAAGTACAAAATTGGACCTAGCACACTTCCTTGAGGTACACCAGCTTGTATAGTTTTTAACTCGGAATATGCGTCGCCCTGCCGTATTCTAAACATTCTATTAGTTATATACGACTCTAGGATATCTGCAAATTCTGGTATCATGCGTCTGAGCTTGAATATAAGACCCTTATGCCAAACTTTGTCAAAAGCTTGCGCGACATCTAAAAACACGGTGGCGCAGACTTCTTTATTTTCAAGAGTTTTTTCAATGATGTTAGTTATTCTATGTACCTGGTCTATTGTTGAGTGTTTTTCCCTGAAGCCAAATTGATGATTTGGAATAAGGTTTTTATCTTCTATAATTGGTTTTAACCGTTTCAATAACAGTTTTTCAAATAGTTTTGATAATACGGGCAACAGAGAAATAGGTCTATACGATGATGCTTCTTGGGGTGGTTTCCCAGGCTTCGCAATCATAATGACTTCAGCAACCTTCCATGACTCAGGTACATGTTTTAATATAAATGCAGCATTGATAAGCTTGGTCAGCTTTACTATGGCTTTGCGCGGGAGGTGTTTTAGAACTTCACCTGTAATAAGGTCGTAACCCGGAGACTTTTTCGAGCTGATATTATTTTCGATTTCTCTCATTACTTCTTTCGGAGTCACAAGATTAATTCTTTGATTTTGTGATAAATGTCTACTCTCAGGTATTTCTATTGAGCTTTCATTGGGTTGAAAAGTTTCTTCTAAATGTTGAGCAAACCTTACCGCTTTTTGGTCATTACTTATGGCCCATTTTCCGTCGCTATCTCTAATGGGCGGTATTTGTATAATCGGCCTTTTTAGATTTCTTGTCGCTTTCCAGAGGGAGTAATCTGTTGATTTGTCATTGGTAAGCTGCAAGAGGTTAGTATTTAAAGATTCATCCTCAAATTCAAGAATTTTCCTCTTTAATCGTTTAGTTAGATTATTTAGTGATGTTTTGTCTCGCGGGCACCTTGTTTGCTGCCACTGCTTTCTTTGTTTCCTTTTCTCAGAAAGTAAATTCACAATTTCCTTAGGATAGATAAATCCCTTATATTTACGTTTTAATTGCGGTGTGTTATTCCACGCACATTGTTGAACATTAACAATATATTTGTTTACTTCTGAGTCAAGCTGATCTTGCGTTTTTATCGGAGTCTTAAGGTCGATAATATGATCTAGATCAAGGGCAAAACTTTCCCAATCTGTAAACTTATTAACCAGAGTTAAGTGGCTTTCTTTGAGTAGAATTTTTTGACTAAGGGTTAGTGTAATCGATGAGTGGTCCGAGTTCATATGAAAACCTTCCTCCACGCTGACGTAATTGGTGGATATATTTTTGCATATAAAAAAATCTATAAGGTCAGGTATTTTCTGGTGGTCAGTGGGCCAGTACGTTGGTTTACCTGTGCTCATAACTTCTGAAGCACATTTCAGATACACAAACAACCACAACTTTCTGGTCGTGCAAGTGACATGTCAACAATAATCGAATCATAACCGTCTAGAGCTAGACGGTTATGGGAGATATTTTTTTTTGTAAGCTTCTTAACTTTCTTTGATTATTAAATAAATAAATAATAGTAATAAATATGCAGTCTGAAAAGCCAAAAATTACATTTTCATTATTTTTTTTCTTCTGCTCCCTTTCTCTGGGCTTGCATGCAATATGTGCACGAGCAGACAAACCAACTTCAGAACTAGGAACGTCATGAGAAGTTTTGAAATGAGATATTTTGAAATTGAATTACTATGCTTCCAGCATAGTGAAAACTCTTATTCTCTCGTGTCTACCCACTCCACTCAAAAAAAGCCAAGCTGAAACTAAACAATTTATTACCGAAGTATGCCGACCACATTTTAAGGCCCTTGACAAAGGCGTAATTGAATTGTATAGGCAATGGCTCGATAATGACGCCTGATCCGATAATACTTGCGCAAGCATCGACATGCCATGCTGTAATTATGTGCACAATGCAGACACTGCACATAGCCCCGCCAGGCCAGTGTTCTTTTGTATGATTTGATTTAATACTTTGTAACTCTAATTGATTTTAATTAAAGGAATGGTTATAGGTGCACTTATAGACCTGTGTATTTTTCTTGGAAATGGCAGCATTTTATAATAGGACTAGCGGACCCGACAGACGTCGTCCTGCCCTAAAAAAAATAAACCGACTACAGCGCCACCTACCAATCCAATTGTGAATCTAAACCATTCTCGAATCCACTGGAACACACACAATCAAATTCATCAAAGTCGGTCCAGCCGTTTAGGAGGAGTTCACTTTCATACACACGCACAGAAGATTTTTATATGTAAGATTATCGAATTTAATTTCACTATAGGTGTCGATAAGGTCAAGTTGTGAAACGAGGCACGAACACAACACGTTGGTAAGATTAGGTTGCCCAAAACGAACGGATTCGCTAAAGCAATCCACCATCCAATCGTTATTTTATTTTTCTACAGTCTAATCATTATAATTCAAAGCGATTAGTATATTTCAAAGGCACTGACACATTCAAAACACATCGCTTGATAGACGGAATAGTGAACGCAGTAAATAAGTAAGTTAGAAGACAGGATTATGTCGTCGTTAAAATAAATATAGTACCTACATAATATTCTGTCGTACTGAATTAGAAAACTTGAGACCAAATTCTGATCTGTCTCTTCTGTTTAATATTCCGACTCGAAGTACGGAGATATCTCCTGTTATGAATACAATACTAGGAGTGGTTTACATTTGATATTCAAAATAAACAAGCCTGCTGTCCACACTTACTCGATGTTTGTTATAGTCATTACAATAATGTTAAGTGAACGTTTCAATTCATTGTAATGCCATAATCATCAAGTATCTATAATTTGAACGGTTTGAACTAACTGTAACTGTGTGTAAACCTATAATTATAGGCTTCTAACCGCACATCATCGAGAGTCCCTGTCTACAAAGTACAAAAGGCTTTAATAAAAACCCTGGCAGTAGTAGTACCTACGCACTTCATGCAAACAAAAGAACGTGCTTAAATGCACTTACTTTAATTAGGAAATGCTTAGAGACTTGTTATGATTTCAGTTTTGTTGTCATTGCGTGCACGTGTGACCTATCGCATGTTTATAGCCCGTAAATATTTCGTGACGTGAGGGCTTATAATCTTCGCGTGGGGCAATATTTTGTAAGGGGTGTTTTGGGTATCATTGACCTTTTTAGACCCGTTTACTTCCTAGTTAAAGGTCCATTAAAGATTCTATTATTATTTGAGGAATTTAAAGTGACTGATTATGTTTCTTTGTGGTGGAGGTACTTAAGTGGTTAGTCACATTGGCTGCCTATTTTGAATTTGGTTACAAACAACCCATTCCATCCAATGTTGTGCCATCACAAAGACACAAAGTTTTTAATGATATTTTCCATATGGGCAGCCACTGCTTATGAAAAATTTCAAAATAACGCTATTTTTGGTGAAAGTATGTCCGAATCGTGTCTCGGCAATATGAATTTTGATAAAGACCATTTCGGGCAGATCTTTTGTCAATGTAATACCTTTATTGGGCATTTACCATATCCGTGTATCTAGTTCATATAACACTGGTTTCTTTTAAGTTATGCGAACCTAATCAGATTATTTTGGACCCAATTGTTTCGAAAGAACCAACCATTGTTATTTAGTTCAAATCATGATTTTGATATTTTGCGTCTGTGGTCTTTGGGATGGGCGCTTGTTGCGAAATTTAGGCATTGTTGTGGTAGAGAATCATGTAAAGTACTTAGTGAAGTCGTGCACTAAATTACAGGCAACGTACTTTGAATAATAAGTACCTTTCATGATATTTGAGAGTAACCATCAAAATAGGGTTTGCCGTGCCAGCTATATAATATTTTGGAGTTCTTTGGAAAAATTACAGAACGGCAGAATATTATGGGTTCCACACTTTTTGCCTCTTACCAGCTGAGTTTCACACATCCCATGACGGGCAGGCTCGATAAAATATGAGAAAACTGAAGTAAAAGTGTCTAAACAGCTGGTAGTTAATTAATAAACTTGTCTTGTACGAGTAGCGTTCCACGTTCTAGAATTTAATTAATGAGAACTAAACTACTACTTCAAGGATGAGAGTATTTTGTGCACATAAATCTTCAACCATTTCCCACCACTTTGTTTACAATGTTTGCATACGGTACGTTTTGATGTCGTATCCGACATCTCACGACTTTCCGCCTTTCTATGTACGAGTACGCTAAAGGTCCACTGCTGTTCCTATGCCTAGGTACACTTATCATGTACTGATTGTTATTTTGTTTTGTTTTGTGAATTTTGTATGCTGTGGTGTGCGGTTTGGTCGTTGGTACCGTTATAGGTAAAGTTAATTCATTCAATTGAAAGACATTGTTCAATACGACCTGCGAAGTGATTAATTCTGGGTGTTCCTTGATGTCTACTGTTAGACTTAATGTAACTTAAAATAAACTACTCTACTCGCTGAAAATAATATCTCGTTGAAGAAACCACCTTTCCGAAATTCAAATTTGATAATACTTAAGTCTACCATAAAGTAAGTATAACAGAGGTCTACTTACCAAAGTTGAGAACAAATAAATTTGCATGGTTTACAATCACAAGTTAAGCCACAACGTGAAAAGAAAATTGCGCGTTGCGCCAGAATACTAAAATGCTAGATACTCGTATTACCCTTCCCCATGTCTTAAATCTTGCGTTATTTCGTTCCAGTGTTGTTTTCATGAATAAAGAATGGTATCCTTGAGTACTAAAGGTCGGGTTTACTGCAAGGTACCAACTTCATTTTTTATGCATGAGACAGAGTGCTCAGTCAAGGGCAAATGAAAAAAATCAATATAAATACTTAAGCAGGTAGTAGTTCTGAGAAATAAAACACTTGTTTCAGTTGTTTCTGTATTTATTACTGAAGTCGCAGTAATAAAATGTTTACGATGTTTTGTCTAACAATAAAAGGCCTTTATTGGTTTAGACACACGTTAACTGCTTTTAGACACCTAGACCTTTAAGATCAAAATGCCTTCAGAACCAAGATTTGCACAGAAATTTTAATGAGGTCTGTCATAATCAAATTACCTTCTGAAATAGATATTTAATTGTAATTAAGTTCGATTATGGTCAGGGGGTAATTCTAGTAACTTCTAGGAACGTTCATATTCAAATCTCAGTCTCAATCTGTCAAAAACGCCTTAATTTATCTACATTATTGACAAGATTTTGATATAAGCCCGGTTTCCACCGCGAGCGGAGAGAAACCAGTAAGGACTCTGTTTAACTCACAAGAGTAAACTGCATACATGTGTTTCCACCAACAAAGAGTCGAACGGAAATGACTCAGCGGGCAAAAAGAGTAAAAATGAGCTCGCTTCATCATTTCTCTTTTGCGGTGGGAATCGGACAACTAAACTCTTCCTTGGTGGAAACGAAAACCTATTTCATAAAAACGAAGTCCGCTCCGCTTAGCCATTTTCGGCTCATTACTCTTTTGCGGTGGAAACCGGGCTGATTGTCGCCGAGATGAGACTACAACTGAATTTTGAACGTTTTATTAGTAGAATTAGCTTTCTGACGGATTATAGATTGACGCCCATATTTATTAGAACGCACGAAAAAGATTCCGAAACACAAAAACTTTCCCACAAGCATGGTGCGAAGCTGACTACTTTAGTGGAATTGGAAACTAAACATTACTGGTATTGGATGTTAACAAAAACATATTACTGACGGACTGCCATGCATCAATCAAAAACAAAAAAGAACTAAGTTTGTTTTCCAAGTGAAAGAACCTCAATTCTCCTGATTAGGTTATTGGACCACAAACCAGCCTACAAAGATCTTTGTAATAGACCAGACGTTTGCTAGATAAAGATCTTGTATTATTTGTTGTAGCAACTTGCATGTCTGTAAGTTTTTATCCGTGATTGCATGACGCTGCGGGAGTCGGACCAGCTGGTCTGTTGTTTACAGATCAAGGTGCTCGTGTTTAAAAATAATACTTGATGTTGATGTAAACTGTCTTGAGTGGGGTAAAGAGCTAAAATGAGTAATGCCAAAACGATAAAGGAAACTAGTGGACGTCTGTGCTGTCTGCACACGTGCTGGGTCGACCCCAATTTTTAATGGATTGGGTTATATGGTAATGTTTCTAAAAAAAATTTAAGATCTGGTTCACAGATATTAGGTAGGTAAGGTTCTGGTGCGATCTTTTAAGAGGAAACTAAACCCTCTCCATGTGCTGATGAGGACCACCGGGGTGGTTTTAGTGAGGTAACAATCCCACAATCCCCGGTCTTGTCCACAAAGACCGAGCGCCGTTTGTTGGTTTCGCTCAGAAAACAAAAAAAGTTAAGATGTATCCTAAATATTTGTTAAGATTTAAAATAAAATAAAACAAAACACTAGACTGTTTTACGATTGAATAACTTGAATTTGTATTTTTTTACGAAACCATACAAATGATAAATGCATCCAAAATGTTTCACCATTATCTATGATTGAGTAAACTTCCAAGTTCTTTGAACGACGTATGTTTACTCTACAAATAATACGGATAACGCAACCAAAACAAATATCAACTTTACCATAAAGCACCTTGAGAGTAGGTGCAGTATCTACATACTATTTCCATAGACAAAAATCAAGAGGATCTGATTTTGAAATCGAATAAAGGCAAGCCCATACATCATTACCATGTATTTCGATATTGTACCAATTAAATGTAACCAAGGAGACTGACAGAAGAAAGCAACTGGGAGTAGGAAATGACGGCGAAAGTGGAATGTTCAGTCGTTCCGTTTGTATACAATATCGGAATAATGGTCATTGCTTACTATTTCCCCGCCCTAATGTCAAATTGTGTGACTGTAAGTAGTCATTTGCTTCGAATATGTTTACATGATTGTGATACATATGTTGATTTCGATCAAATTGATGGCTATTACCGGGAATGTGTTTCGAACTGTTGATTTAAGTGGATTATCGATTGTGGATAAACTATCTACTCCTATTTTCTACGTTTGGAAAAATTAACCTTTACGAAATATCTTTTTAGGATTCCGTAGCCAAATGGCAAAATACGGAACCCTTATAGATTCGCTATGTCTGTCTGTCTGTCCGTTCGTATGTCACAGCCCCTTTTTTCTGAAACTATAAGAACTATACTGTTGAAACTTGGTAAGTAGATGTATTTTGTGAACCGCATTAAGATTTTCACACAAAAAGAGATAAAAACAATAAATTTTAGGGGTTACCCATACTTAGAACTGAAACTCAACAAAATGTTTTCATCAAACCCATACGCGTGGGGTATCTATGGATAGGTCTTCAAAAATGATATTGAGGTTTCTAATATCATTTTTTTCTAAATTCAATAGTTTGTGCGAGAGACACTTCCAAAGTGGTAAAATGTGCCCCCCCACCCTCTGTAACTTTTAAAATAAGAGACTAATAAAAATAAAAATAAATTATGATGTACATTACCATGTAAACTTCCACCGACAATTGGTTTGAACGAGATCTAGTAAGTAGTTTTTTTTAAATACGTCATAAATCCTAAACCGCAATTTACTATTAAAACATCGATCAAAGTTACAACGAACTACAAGAACTTTTGTATTACGTTACTTGCTGCTACGGAACCCTTCATGGGCGAATCCGACTCGCACTTGGCCGCTTTTTTATCTGTTACGTTCTCAAAGATCTTGCTGAACTGCTTGAAGCGAAATTTGCCTCGGTAGGAAATAGAAAACGTAAAACCTATAACTTCCATGTTGGCAAAATTATACCAAGGTACAGCTGAGCTAGGATTATAAATTACCCTGAAAAATCAACACTTAGGTACCTATACAAAGCGGAATTTCTATTTAAGATTAATTTAACACTAACTCCCTACAATTTACAGCACAATGGTGTTCGGAATAAATATCTACTTACAATGCATTATGTATATTTCATGTATCAGTTATCCTTTTACGGAAAAACGGCGTGACTATTAAAAACAATACAATATCGTGCTTTCGAAAGAAAGTGAAGCGATGGGGAAGGCGTACGTTGCCTAATGACCAGTAATAGCTTAATTTTTAATCAAACCGTAACCATAGCCCCCATAGCCTCACGACAACCTACTATTAACTTACTGTGCTAACGAGTGTCGGATCGACGGACTTAATAGACCTAATACATTTAAATGAACCATTATCGCTACACGCATAAGCGTATGCGCACGCATTTTTATCGTGGTACGCATGTGTGGTCTTTGGAGTCGGAAAGTTACAGGGTTTGTTTTGGAAAGATATGAGTTTTTTATTGTCTTCTTTGAAATGCTTTACAAAGATATTATAACACACAACTGTAGTATAAGTGACTAAAACACTAACACTTTTCTTCCAATTTTGCGAATTTGATTATCAAAAGGGGTGTTATAAATTGCAAATTCAACTAAAAACCAATTATAAAATTAAGCTGAAGCCAGGAAAAATATAAGGCCAAATAAAAAGAAATCCATAGATGGAACTAAATCAAGACCTCTGGCGGCTTCATCTGAATCTTGAAACCTTAATAACTTGAAACATACGTACATAATGCATGACGTAATAATACTGAACAAGCTTTACCTAAATGGCACACTGGCTGGTGGCACCAGAAATAAGTGAACGGGGCTTAATCGGTAACAATAATCATCTTCCTACCCCATCCCAATTAATTTAGACTAGATATACTCAATTAATTTTAGGATCTACTACATAGATTAATGCGTAGCTGTACCTACCCACTAATGGCCTAAGGATTACATAAAGTTGATTACATCCAACATCAAAAGATAGTGCAGCAGGAATTCTAATAAAGGGACAGGTAATCATTACATGTCATTATGATGACCCGAAAAAACGAATGGTTCCCACCCGAATCGTGACTAGATAAAAAATAGTTGAAACCTAATTAGGAATGTAATGCCATTTGAAGAATTTTGTTGTGTTAGTCATTTTTTAAAGTTCATAGACATCAAGTTCTGATTTCATAAATTGAATTAATTATAAGGTATAACTGAGTGTTGTGATGCGTTGAATTGGGTAACTAACGTTAATGAAGGTAATTTATTTGTAAGTTTGAATGCCGTATATATTTGAAAATCGAAGTAACAGGAACTAACTCCGAATGATGTTGAGCATCATTGCAAAATACTATTGTTTATCGTTGGACAAGAGAAATATTTAAAACTTAAATATAATTAGGAGACAAATAATTATAACAAAACATGTCAAAGTAGTACTTGTAACAGAAGTAATAAGTAGTAGTCGATTATTGTGGAACGGGTATGTGATACGGAGGAGCAAAATGTGACAAGAAAGGAAGTATGAAAACCGAAAAGATGGATTGATGGTTATGTGAAAGATGATATATGATTATCGTTAGGCAGAAAGTGATGACATGACGATGAATAGAAAAGAAAAAATCGCAGAAATTGCGCCTGCCTATCCTAAGTTTTGATAAAATGAGGTTTATCGATGCATGCAAAGGGGCTTGAACAGTCGAAAATACAAACAGCAGAACTAAATTCTAACTAATTTTTTACTGACATGTTATTCCACATGGTGTCAACGCCCGCATTGTGTAGGCAATGTTATTCAATAAGGCAGTTCAAACCTTCACTAGATTATCACCCACTGGATCTCAAGGGGTTGTTTTTTGCCCCGGCTGTCCCCAGAGGGCGTAATTTGTTGCTGCAATAACAATTTTTGGGATTGAGACACGCCTGTGGCGTGGTATAATGTGTTTACGTGAGATAATTCAATTGTTTTGTATTTCTTATTATTTTCGGTTTTTGTGTATGGAGCAAGATTTGTGTTTTTGTTATAAATAATGAAGTATTCTTAAGTCTTTCACTGTCGAACAGGTATGGTGTTTCCGAATAATGGTAATACCAAAACGTTTTGTATGTAAATTGCTTTGTAAATTCATACATTTGGACACATTCTAAACGTTTCTTTGATGTGAAATTCAAGAAAATGTCCTGAAGGTAAGTTTTCATGTTTATTCAGTTGCTAAGGTTTTTAATTTCAGAACTGAAACAATTCACTTTGTTTGATGTTGCCCTCTTTTAGATCGTAAAGCTATTGCTGAATATACGTTAGAAGAAAACAGGTGTTTAAACATCTCTTCATATGAAAGAATGTTTCACAATTGAACTGAAAAGGAACGTCGTTTTCGTTCCACTTCAAATGGATATTTTTCAAATGATTCACTTCTGTTAGACCTAGTTTAGAAGGAGTTTAGTGGAAAACCAGAAATATCAGATAGGTAATAAAACTACTTTGACATTTATTTCAAAATTACTGTCAAACCAGAATGTTTCTTGTGCGTTACTTGCATTTTAGAACTCAGAGCGGGTTACATCAAACAAAACGGTTCTGGTGCCTCAAGCAGACCACAAAAGGTCTTATAAAACGGTAGTTCTAATGTAAATGACGTTTCGCTTTATTGTTTTGGTCGTGGCAGCTGCGCTTTCCCGCCATGCCTCAGCATTCGTGTTTCTGGGATAACGTTTGTTTTATAAGCGTCGTTTGTTCGTACCTGACTTGCTGAACGACGTTCAATGTGGATATTTTGCTGTTTATGGTCTATGCCGTTGTTTCTGACACAACTTCATTCAAGCATAATGGAATTCTAAAATTAAGTGTTGGGTTGGGAGTTTGTTCGCTGATTTTCACTAGCAAATGTTCAATGTATTACTTCTCAGGAAAATGTTATGAACTAATGTGTTAGGTAAGTATAATTTTATATTTGTTTGACGACTAAAAAGCTATGGTGTTTACAACTGTCCAGAAACCAAGCGATATAAGAATGATTAGGTACTTTTGTACATACAGATTCGTCCCTTTTGAAAAGGTACAATACGAATATACCTACCTAAGTTGGTACCTAAATTCTACAACACTTTCATGCGTTGTATCCATAGAGCAACGCGGAACACCGACGCGTGCGGCCGGTGTTCCGCTTGGCTCTATGGTTGTGTATCTTACTGATATCAAGGCCTCAATGATGATCAATTATTTATGACTATTTTACTGCTCTAGCTGACACAGTAGATAGAGGAAACATAAAATTTACCGTTTATCTCTCTGGTACAGCAGTAAATGTCAATTGAGAATATTGGTTACCCAATTAGGCTTGAATAAGTAAGTTTACGCGCCGGTAAGTACAAAAATAGGCTACTCTCTAGGCTCGAGGGAGTCGTAAATTGTGAAAAAGGAATTTAATTGCGGGAACCGGTGCTGGGGTGCTCCTGATCACGTTTGCTTATTGCATTGTTTATAGCACCCACCCCATCGACCAAATCGATATTTTGGCTGAGGTGGAATGAAAATTATCTTGATTCGTTTGTACCATTACAAGGAAAGAGACAGTTATTACCGCCGCACTGCTTATTGCTATTTTAGACTTGTTTCAAGTAGGTAAAAAAACAAAGGCTATCTACAGCCTTTGTTTTCTTTTGTGAATGAAAATCTTGGATGCTTGCTTTGAAGCTTGCTTGGTAACTTAATTTTCAACAGGGAACCTTACCTTACACACTATACAAAATACTACTCATATAATGTATACTATGCTTGTGGTAAGTCAGCTTTCATTTTGAAATTCATTTATTGGAGGATACGTCTACCTACTTTTAACCTTATGCTCCATGTCCTTACTCTATCTACTTACAAAATTTTATCGACCGATTACTTTTGTATGGAGTACACTGTCGGAAAATTTCTCTTAAACCTTTATCTATGGTTTATCATAAAGGTATTACGAGCTCTTAAACGTGTGAAAAATTAATAACTCGGACACGTCTTAAAAGCACCATCGTTAACGGTTTTCTTGTCTTCATAAATAGAATTTGTCTTAGGCGGTTTCATGCAATAACTTTAAAACTTCACAGTACTGAATTATGTATTCGGCCCAACAGTTATTTCTCGATTCTCATGCTAATTGTCGCTATTTACTTACTTCCAATTTGTGTTGGACTATGAAACCAATACTCATGTTTTATATTAGAAAATTATGCGGAAAATTATTGGAGATTAATGATTTCTATTTTCTTTTTTTACAGTTAAGTTGTAATATGGTTTTATTGAGGCAGTGTGTGACACAGTGATCCGTTTCTTCTTTTATGGTCCAGCACTAGTGACCTCAAACGAGATATCATTTAACACTTACCTACTTTATTAAAATGTATTTCTGTTAGATAGGTAGATACTGTTATAATTTATGAACCATTTGAATGCATTTCTTTTTTTGTTGTGAGGAAAGCTTTTCGATTGCAAGTCAAGCAATCTTAAACGTATCTAGAATTGTAGCTACTTATTATTATTATTATTTATTTATCAGATCAGTAGGTACAATCCAATATTGTTAGTAATGATGACAAAAACAACTTACAAACTAGTGCTGTTCTGAGTAGTTGACAGAAGTTTAGGTTTTATGACACTTTATAAAACCTAAACTTCTGTCAATTAATAAATTCAATGAACATGTCTAGAGTTCATTCACAATAATAATAGACACTCACACACTACACCTGGGGGCCAAGTCTGCTATTTTTATAATTTCGTCATTCCAACACGATCCCATTGTCATTTTGCTAAAAGTTCGTAATCTGCTAAATTCATTATGGTCGGTCATTGGTCGGTCGAATTAAAAGCAATGAATGACTGCACAAAGACGTTCTAATGGTAGGTCACTGATCAAAGGAACTGTCAAAATTTTAGGATATTACCGTCTAAGTCAGTCATTCAGTTGTAATTTTGTACGAGATTGCCATTTTGTATCATTTCTTTCAATGGCGTGTCAGTGGTTGACCATTGAAAAGTCATAATGACGCCATTATATTAGCAGATTACCAAACTTGTCAAAATCAAGAATTATGAAATCAATTACTATAACTATTGTAATAGCAGACTTGAGGCCCTGGGCACGGTTTGAAGGCAGCACTAGCCTCGTCCAGTGCTCTCAAAAAAGGCCGTCAGTCCTATCTGCTCCAGTCATCAAGAGGCTGTTGGCGCTGCCACGCACCCGCCACATCAGACTCAGACACACATCACTTAGACAACAACAAAAATATTATCAATATTCAGTGTCAATAATTTTCATGTCTACAAATTAGATTTCAAATAAAAAGCTTTTTACAAAAATGACACCGCCTTCAAAAAGTGAAAAATAACTTTAGCTGTAAAAAGCTTTTTATTTTCCGCTTTTTAGTACCTCCTCATCCAAATCTATTAAGAAGAGATTGAAAGTTAACTACTACAAAGATTGATGAAACTAAAACGTCGTCTATGTAACATTTTTGGGTATTTGTTGATTTTTCAAAAAGTGCTGAATCAATTTCGATAAAATTTATATGGGACCACCCCTGAAGCATACCCTATCCATAAAAAAAAGAATTTTCGAAATCGGTTTACGTTTTCCGGAGAAATCGCGTAACAAATCGCGCACATACTTAATGCAAATTTAAGACTTATACGGTTTTCTCATGGAAGCCATTGTCAGAACTGGACTAAATTAAAATGGGACCACACTGGAAGCACTAGCTTTGAAATAAAAAAAGAATCATCAAAATCGGTTCACCCAGTCCAAAGAAATCAGGTAACAAACATAAAAAAAAAAATACAGACGAATTTATAACCTCCTCCTTTTTTGAAGTTGGTTGAAAAAAATTGATCGTATTTTATTTTTGGAATTTGTCTGAACTATTAAGGAAAATGATAATTACAAATATTACAATTGCTCATCTATGGAAACAATGCTAGACAACCTTAGAAGAATGTTACTGGCAATAAACCTTTTGTAGTCGTTATTTCTTAACTCGAATTAAGTGTGGAACTACACGGTTCGCGGGTATTGGGGGCTTATTAAAGGTTATGGTCAATATGCTGTACAGTTATCTGTTATGGTCCGTTGTCGACATAAAAGCCCTTTCGTACGGCCGCCATGTTGGAAAATTACGCGCGGTTTTGTGATATCACTTTGCAAGATGCTCTATTGTTGATAATGGATGTCTGATTTATCTCTTGCATTGACTGATTTACCTTATAAAACCATCAAACATAATCACTTGCATAAATGACTAGTTTTTGCCCGCGAAGAGTCCGAGATCCCCTTGATTCGGCCTTGTCGCAAAACCTGCCAAACTTTAGCTTCATAAGTAGTTTTCGAAATCCTAAACACAAGATTTCGAAAACTGAGGTGTGTCATTCAGCGAGTGAATGAGTGACTTTTTGCCTTCATTTATCAAGATTTTAGATTTAATCGGTGTACAGTTGAAAAGCTTTTTACAAGAAAAAATATTTAAAAAAACAAAAAACCCGACTGCGTGAAAAATTGTTAAACTCAAAAGATAGAAATAAGTGAAAACTTAAATATTTTTTTGGTTTTGAATCATCGTGGTTGACAGTGTTCACAAAGGCAGTCGGAGGCATCAAAAATGTACAATATGTTTCAAATCCGTTGAAAGTGTCTAAACTTTAACTTGATGCCTCCGACTGCCTTTGTGAACACTGTCAACCACTATGATTCATAACCAAAAAAATATTTAAGTTTTCACTTATTTCTATCTTTTGAGTTTAACAATTTTTCACGCAGTCGGGTTTTTTGTTTTTTTAAATATTTTTTTTATTTTAATATTTTTAGTTTTCGCAGTGATTCAATTTAGAATTTAGAAAACTTTACGTCGAGTCTCTTTACGTTGAGCCGAGAAGCTTGCCTCGCTTCTATTATCCCTACGTCGAGTCTACAACTTCTGTCCCGTTTTTACTCCCTTAACGTCGAGTTTCTGTACCCGCTTTTCCGTGCACTAGCTATCGGAGGGCTAGGCGGTGCAGTGCACCAGGTCCCCAAGCTTAGCGGGCCCCTCGGCCCCAAACCTTGAACTAACCTAAACCTTAAACCGACTGAACTTTTTATTATTTATTTATATTTTTTCTCCTCCATGTTGTTATGTATTGCCCTACTAGTGTTGCTGGTGGGTGGTGCACAGATATTGGTGTAGCACCAAAAGGTTTAATTATACATTAGTCGCATTTTTGCTTCCAATGCTTCCTTTAATTCTTCCGCTGATGCAAGTTTTAGTTCAATAACCGACATCCTTGGTGACTTTGTGCGTCGGTGCTTCAGTCAATAGAAATACCATTTGTTTAATGTCTGCCATAACAATGTAAGACACCTTTTCTAATGCCAACGTTCACGCCCGTTCTGATTTGTAAGAGTTGGTATAAACCTCAATCTTCTTTCTACCATCTACCCCACTTCCCGGTTTCGTTTTTATCCGTCGCGATAGAATTGGAAAGAAGGAAGTTGTGTTGCTATTTAATTATCGTCGTAGTGATTTTCCTTTAAAAAACATTGCCTCTTCTTCTTCACTTTACGGTGCCTCCCCTGAGTAGGTACCTATTTCCAACACAAGAGAGGGACAGGTCGTTAGGATTAAGTCGAGCCACGTGTCATACCCTAAGATATTAAAACGAGTAGGTTGCAGAGGAAGAACATAAGAGACTAACAGACTCGATGATATGTAAGAGTTCTCGGGAACGACAGGTTGGCTGCCCAAGGTCTGTGTTGAAATCGCCCAAGAAGACGCAATGTGCATACACTGACCCTACTGATTCTTAAAGTTGCGAAAGTAGTCAATGGCGGGCGGACATTAATAGACAACACCAAGTAGGGTTTTAACACCTTTGATATGGATAATATCATCATATCAAAGAATATGAAAAACCAACCTCTTCCTTCTAGTGAAGATAATACTTCTGAACCTCTCGGAACCTCTTCAAAGCTACAAGAAATCGCTAAACTGCCATATTCTCGAAAACCTTTCTTCTTTTTCTCCTACTGATATCATCATAGTAAGTAAATTATAGTGTAGAGAAACGTTAAAAACAAATAATAAAACAATATTTTAATGATACTGGTTTTTAATTTATATCCTGACTGTACTTATTATATAAACTCGACGTAACGGAATTAGATAGCGTAAAATAGCAATATTTTGCAAGAGCAATAGACTCTCAGACTCGACGTAAAGGAACTCAACTTAAAGGGAACGAACCTTAATTTATTTGTTGTTTTTTAGCATTTCTCACTCCAAATTACATTTAAACATATAAGTTATTTATATATTTGTAAGCTATTTATAAAACCCTTTATTTTGATACCCCACTCTATAGGTTTTGAGGAAAAATATTTTTATTTTAAACACTAATATGTCGCCAAAAATCGGCCAGTGTATTTTTTCTAATTTTGATGTACCCAGTGTCACTCACACAATTAAGACGAATGAAACGACACCTCTCAAGTCAAAATCCATTAAGCCGTTTGAGCTACAGAGCGTGCCAAAGAAATTCACATACATACATACATACATACATACACCCGAAAAACACAACCCTCCTTCTGGCGCAGTCGGGTAAAAAAGACAACCGCCTTCAAAAAGTGAAAAATAACTTTAGCACAGAACACACATTGACTTTAGTTTCGAAATTCAGTGGCTTTGTTCTGTTTGTTGTTTTGTATTGCCACCGACTTCCGAAACTAAAGTCAATGTGTGTTCTGTGCTAAAGTTATTTTTCACTTTTTGAAGGCGGTTGTCTTTTTTGTAAAAAGCTTTTTATTTTCCGCTTTTTAGTACCTCCTTCTCATTCAAATCTATTAAGAAGAGATTGAAAGTTAACTACTACAAAGATTGATGAAACTAAAACGTCGTCTATGTAAAATTTTTGGGTATTTGTTGATTTTTCAAAAAGTGCTGAATCAATTTCGATAAAATTTATATGGGACCACCCCTGAAGCATACCCTACTAAAAAAAAAAGAATTTTCAAAATTGGTTCACGTTTGACTGAGAAATCGCGTAACAAATCGCGCACATACTTAATGCAAATTTAAGACTTATACGGTTTTCTCATGGATGCCATGATCAGAACTGGACCAAATTAAAATGGGACCACACGGGAAGCACTAGCTTCCAAATAAAAAAAGAGTCATCAAAATCGGTTCACCCAGTCCCGAGAAATCAGGTAACAAACATGACGAATTGATAACCTCCTCCTTTTTTGAAGTCGGTTGAAAATAATGAATAGTGTTGTAAAAGCGTTTAAAAGTTTTATGTCTATTATCGTTCCAGTCGGTGTTAGGTTCTACCATAAAATGCCTACATCATTTGTTTTGTACAACGTTTTTTAAACATATAAGAAGTTGGTACCTATATTACACTAGAGAATGTATCGTTTATTTCTGATATGCGGTGTGCATTATTCCGATTTCTTCGTAAGCTAATGTGAGATTGCACCGTGACTGTAGCTCAGAGCGATCTGCATGAGTTTTCACACTGACCGATAGCCATAGGGAAGTAAATTCTATGTCAACTGCAACCCACTATCGAAGAATTAGACCCTGGCAATGAAGGCTAAGAGATTGCAGGTATTAGCGTTAACACTAGCGGAAATGGAGCGGCAATTGAAATATTTCTAAATTGTGTATCATTGTAGCGTAATGTCAGATATAATGGTAAGCCTGCAGGGTTATAAGATTTCATCAATGATACAACGGAAAATAAATACATTCCTTAGTAAAACTTGGTTTTCAGAAGCTTAAAAGTTTACCTTAATCGTTTTAAATGTTGCTGAATGTGCAATATGAAAGAACACGTAGAATTTGTCAATTTTCCTCACGTTATATTTGTTTCTAATTTCCTTTATAAACATAATTTAAAATGAGCTGTTTTACCTAACCTACTTATCGTAATCCGTCTCCCCGCATTCCTGCCTACTCAACATAATATCGTGCTAAACCATCGACACTTAATTTATCCCGATCTGACCTCCTCTCGCCATCTCACGGGCCCTGATCATCGATTTGTTTCGCGTTTCCTTCTATAACCTCTACACTATGCTCAGTGGAACATTTCCTGTTACTAGCTGTTACTGCAGCTTACCATAATACATCATCTGGTCGTGTGACCCCGATAGCATGGGCCCCTTCTGTAGCGGTTTATGAATAATATGACCGTTTGTGGGAAGCCCTTTACACATTCCTCATTTGATTCTTAGGGTCTTTGTGGCAGTGGGTTATGGGTTCGATTTTGTTTGTATACTTTTGCATGTTTATTCAGCGTAAAGGCAATTTGGAGTAGCTATTCAATAGTGTAATTCAATAGTAGAGAGCTCAATCGTTTTTAACTTAGGAAGTTGCATAGTGATCGCTGAACATTTTACTATTATATACATTTCTAAATCCCACCATACTTCTTGTACCAATTTATCTTTTAAGGGTTACATGTTGACATGACACATTGACACTAATAACAAGTCTTATTATCTTAGATCTCTACGTGTTTTCCTGAACACATGCCTTCAGAGTCAAGAGGTGTGATGATACCAGTGGAGATAAAGTCTCCGGGAGTGGATGGCAAGACGTGTTTTATTGTCTTCACTGTTGATGCGTGTGAGCGTTTTAATTATGTAAGGTCTTGACTTTAGCAATCTACGAATTCACATCTACTTGTCTTGCTATCTAAGGATCAGAATAGATTTTTGTTTATGAGACACAAATGTGTATCTAATTATTACGAAATGATTATCTACCTAATAATGTCAACTAAGTTACGTATTTGAAACCGGCACCAATCGGCAAGTTAATAATAGGCAGCAATTACCTGAATCATGTTCTAATCGGCACAGATAGTGATTAAGGTCTGCAAGCTAAACACCAATTACTTGCTAAATGAATATTGTGCTGAGACCTGGTAAGTGGAGTCTGAAGTGTTTGCTTATTAAACATGGGGGCACTTGACGGTCAGAGACAGGTGGACGATTAAATAGAAAGCGGCCATTACATGTTTGGCCTAATTCAGAACACTGCAGTGCTATTCTGTTACAATCTCCCTCGGTGAACACCTAGGTGAAGTGAGCTGTCATCAATCCCGATGCTAGGGATTGACAAATCAGACGGACGGATGATAGCTCACTTCACCTAGGCGTTCACCGAGGGAGATTGTAACAGAATAGACATACAGGATGTTTCGTGTAGCTTCGATCAAACATAGTGATAAATAATTAAATTCCCTGTGAATAACTGTGACTCATTTTTTTTTAGGAAATCGTTGATGCATGCGTTTTTGCCAGAACAGCGAAAAGTTAAGTTTATAACATACAGAAGCTAGTACAGTAATTAAGATATTGTCTAGAAAACGATTCAATAATAATAATAAATAATAATAATAATCTTTATTTCATAAAAACAGTACTTAGATTTTGTTACAGTTTAGTGCTATGTTAAAAACAGAAGTACAACAAAAAGTTTTAGCATCTGCAGCCGAACTAGGAGGAACCTGTATTTCGGCTAACAGCGCCAATCCCCTCGAGTTACCTTAAATTCGGGTTCTTAAATGCTAGCATTTTACAATACAAGGAATAATAATAGTCCTAAGTTAATAATAATATAATATGTGGACACATTTCACACACAGTTCAGTTCTATTTATGGTATGTATGTATGAATGTATAAATGTGTATGTGTGTACCTCTCTTTGTGTTATGTGATGTAGTGAATGAGTGCGTGTGAGAGGGAGTGTGAGTGTAATTATGTTGTTATGAGTGAACACATGAATTTGTGAGATACACGGAATACAGAAAACATGCATATAAAATATGTATATTTGTCTATGTATAATGATTTTTTAGTAACATTAAACACAATTTACTGGTTACGTAGGTATTTTTAGAAGTTCCTCAGTCTCTTCATATGTGAGACCTTGTAGGAATTCTGCTACTTTTTTCTTACAACGATCTGTACAGAGTGGATAAATAGTAAGATTTTTATTAAGTTTATTGTAGATGTAGGGACCGAGAAAATTAAAGAATTTGTTACTGAATTTAGTACTATATGGCCTGTGTTGTGTACAAACCATATAACTTCTGCGTACATTCAAAACTTGGGGGTCGTAAATTGTGCGAGTGTGTTGCATAATAATTATTTTCAATATGAATAATTGTCTGACAGTTAGCACTTCACACAACTGATAAAGCAAGGTGGTAGAGAAAAGTATTGGTTTGAAGGTACTCACCTTTAATATTGCTCGTTGGGCAACCTCAATAGACTTAAGTGTAGTTTTTGGAGCACCTCCCCAAACGGATATACAATATGTTAATAGAGATTGGCAGAGAGCAAAGTATATTCGTTTCAAGATATGGGGTTCAGTGATGTGCCGTAATGTTTTAAAGATATATATGAGTTTCCGAACCCGACCCGATAACGTTTTTATGTGTTCCTTAAAGTTAAGATTTTTATCTATGGTTACGCCTAAATACTTGATGGAATCAACCCGTTCTAGTTTAGCACAAGAGCACGACCCATTCGATGTACATTCATGAGGAATAATGGCATGATCCTGATTAATCCCCACGTCTGATCGAATACTAAAGCAAATGTATTTAGTTTTGCCGATATTTAACGTTAGAACATTGTCATTTAGCCATTTCCTTACGGTATCAAATCCAGATTGAGCGGCATCAAATACTTCGTTCCAGCTGTCAGCAGAAAAAAGGAGTGCAGTATCGTCCGCAAAGGAGATAATTTCGCCTTGGGAAAGTATTATATTAGTAAGGTCGCTAATGTATACAAGAAATAGGGTCGGTCCTAATATGCTACCCTGTGGAACCCCGTGTGTGACTAGGCGGTCAGTGCTGGTCAAATTTCCCACACGAACACACTGACGGCGATTTGAAAGGTAACTTTCGAAGAGTTTCCACTGCGTGCCTCTGATTCCCAGCCTTTCTAGCTTGGCCAAGAGGACTGAAACAGAGATTGTGTCAAAGGCCTTAGCTAGATCTAAAAAGATGGCCAGGCACTTCTGTTTTTTATCTAAATTATCACTGATGTAACCTGAGAGTTTGTTCACCGCTTGTTCAGTAGATTTACCATTTCGAAAGCCGTACTGATTGGGTGAGAGCAGGTTATTATTTTCAAGGTAACTACTGAGTCTCTTGTTGATAAGTCTCTCTAGGAGCTTAGAAATGGATGGAAGTATGGATATTGGTCTATAATTGCTGATGGACTCTCTGTTTCCACCTTTATGTATGGGGCAGACTTCAGACTTCTTTAAAGAGTCTGGAAAAATTCCTTTTTGGAGACATAAGTTAAATATGAAGGTGAGTGGGGGAGTTAAGGTGTTTCTGAATTTCTTTAAAAATTTATTGCTAATCCCATCAAATCCCGTTGAGCTATCTGATTTCAAGTTAATAATGAGGCGGTCAACTTCACATTCATCAGTATCATCCAATACAAAAGAATTTATTGTAGTGGGCTTATCAGGGTTTGTATCTTCATAGGTACCTGTTGGGTTTGAATTTAATTGCCGGATCTTTTCGGCTAGAGACCTACCAACATTAACAAAGTAATCGTTTATTTTATCCAGAGACTGCTGCGGACTGGAATCAAGGGACAGAAGCTCCTTTGAGAAATTGGGATTTTTAGTAGTGTTTGTGACGTCTTTTATTACTTTCCAAAGCTTCTTATTATCATTTTGAGCCGATTGTACAAGGTTCTTTTCATAAGCTCTTTTTACTTTTTTTAGTATTGAGCTGCAGAAGTTTCTGTAACGTGTGTATGTCAATTTTAATGTAGCGTTATCTGGTGAAAGTTTTGATTTTTTATGCAGCTTGTCTCTGTTTCTCATACAGCGCAATAAACCTTGTGTTATCCAGGGTTTTATAATTTTCTTTCTACGTGATAAGGTAATGACTTTGGTATGTTTTTGAATTGTAGCCTGAAGACAAGAGACAATCTGTCCCAGAGATAAGTTTGGATCAGTCGACTCGTATACGAAAGTAAAGTCTATTTGTGACATTTCCTCTTTTAGGCCATCTTCGTCGATTTTATTGATGGTGGTTATCGCATAATGTTGCGATTTCGTAAAGTTCATCGATAGTAAGACTGGGTAGTGATCAGTCAAGGTTGTTTCTGGTACTATGGTGTTGCAAGCACTTTTAGTTTTAAGGAGTATATGATCAATACATGTTTTACTTTCTGGCCTAGTAATTAACGTATGCGAAGGCAGCAAGCCGTGACTAGCAGCTAAATTAAGGTAACGTTCACCATGATGGTCAATTTTGTCTGAGTTTATTGCAATATTTATGTCTCCTATTACTATTATGTTTTTGAAGGAAGAGTAATTTATTAAAACATCATTTAGGGATTTAAGAAATGAGTCTAGGTTTGTATAAGACGGTGACCGATATATTGCAATAATTGCAATTTGATTTTGGAGAGTTACTATCAGACAGTTACCTTCACTAAAGTTTGGTTCCTCAATTATACAATCAAGGTGATCCTTATAAAATATGACAACACCGTCATTTTGTTTTACATTATTTTTTGTAATAGACGAACGATAGCCCAATAAGTTAGGTATTTTTGTCGTGGACGATAGCCAGCTTTCTGTGAGGACAAGCACATCACATTGCAGCTTTAATCTAGCCAATAATACTAATAAGCCACTTAGATTGCAGTTTATGCTGCGTATGTTTTGAGTGAGAACTACGAGACTGTCAGATGAAGGCAAAATTACTTTGTGACAGTCATCGATTTGGGCATACTGTGATTCTGATACTGTTACCTTATCAATTTTATTCGCTAAATCATTTAAATTATCGAATGTTAATGAGATATTTAATATAAATGTCAAATATAATATTAAAAATAGAAGAAAGTAATCTTACATTATTCATACATAGAATTATAACGCCTGACATAAGTAAAAGAGCAAAGTTGCCGCTGTACGACACAGTTTTAAAAGTCATTGGCTGCAGTAATAGTTCGCATTTTAGCGTGTTTATTATAATAATGTAATCATGGTATCTCAATGTGGTGAATGATTCATGGTATGTGTGTAATAATACGGTTGTGTTATATATTTTTGTAAAGCTTATTATGAGTGATATAAAAGTAAGTTGATTTGTAAGTGTATTGTAGGGTATTAAAAAAACAAATAAACAAAACAGAGGGGCATGCATTAGAAAATTAAGCTTAACAATAGGTAGTCATTGCGAAATTCTCAGTTTTCTAGATCCAGTTCAGTGGTTATACGGATTTGGGGGCAGTCAGCATCTTTTTTTAAATATACCATACCATTTGAGGTCCAGCAGAATGCGTAACCATAGTTTTTTTGAAAAGATCGTGCGTGGTAAAACAATCTGTGCGCCTTGTGAGTTAAGGTTTCAGACACGTATATTGGTTTTAGTGGATGCAAAGGATTAAGGTGGGTTGTGTTTAGTTTTTCCCCTTTTACTCTAGATTTATTAAAGCTTTTAACCCCTTTTATAACCTTTTCTTTGGTTAGAACTGAGCAGAAATCAACTATCACCGGATTTGATCCGTCTTTGGTGGTTAGGCGATAAATGTCCCTGACACTGGAAGTATTAATTTCAACATCGAAAGTTTTTCCCATGTTTACCAATACGTTACATAGGCTCTCCTTTGTTTCTCCAGTTTCTTTTGGAATGTTCCGAATTTCGATGCCTGACATACGCGATTTACGTTCCAACAGTTCAAGTTTCTCCTCAAGTAAACCAATGATTTTCCTGTCTTCCTGTTTTTCCGACTCCAGGCGTGAAATTCGCCTCAAAAACTCGTACTTGTCAGACATTACGTTGACACTTTTACGTAATTCTTCGTTCTGTTCGTTCAATTTACTTATTGTGGTTTGAAGCTCTTGAAAACGAATGTCTTGTTCTTTCGAAAATTGTGAAAAAAGCTCCTTTACTGTAGCTGAAATTTTAGTATCGCTGTTTGTGAGCTTTTTTTTCTTACGCTCCGTGACGTTAACCGTAAGTGACTGGAGATCAGGTGCAGAGTCACAGTGGTGTAATGGTTCATTATTTGTGTTATCAATAGCAGTTAAAGAAGCCTGTTGACTGCTCTCGCCGACTGCGAGCATCAACGCCGAAGGCGAAGCAGGCGGTGGAGTTCGGTTTAATGGCATTCTATATATTCTATGTAACTAACTTGTTTACGGTGCGTAGGAGCAGGCAACGCAGTATAGTCGTCACTTGGTCTGTTCGTAACCCGAGCGTCGTCCGAAAGCAACCGAGTAAAGGCGATCAAGCGGCTCGTGTATCTTCGTGCACCTTCGTGTGTCCGCTGTATGACGAATGAAGGTCGGTCAATGACCCCGGAGCGTAGCACCGCCGTTTAACAGCTGACTAATTAGTATTTTTGCAATGATTACGTACCGCTATTTATTGTATTTACTTTTTAAGTGATGGTTAAATTCACAAACTGATTATTGTACTGTGAAGCTCGATCATATAGCTACACACTAATATAAGTTTTGTGTTAGATATTCACTTTTTAACATCAATATGATAATTAATAATGCGAGCACTCAAGAACACTTGTTTTCGCGCGCACGGTGCGAGGGTAGGGCAAGAATATAATAGGGAAGATGACACCACAAGTCAATTGACATACTTTTAATTTTATTTCTTAAGAAAACTTACAGCTAGGATACAGATAGTTAACAGTTAGTGACTGAAGGCCAATTAAAAGTTTTCACTGACAATATTGAGGTTATGAGCTGCCAAAACGCGTTGCCGCTATAGATTTTGTACTGTAAAAGTAAAATGTGACGTCACTTATTTTACAATTCAATTGGCAAACTTTTACGACGATTTATTGATTGTAGATTGAGAAAAACGGATTAACTCACTGTGTTGCCGTGTTCGTCCGACTAGTTTCGATGGCATACGGCCACCTTTCTCAAGGAGTTCCACAGGATGAAACACCCCCCGTCGCATTCCTGCGGACGAACCCGGCAACACTGAGTTAATCCGTTTTTTTTTAGTTACAGTTAATTGGAAATTAATGGGTTATCAGGGATAAAATCAAGTGTTCTTTTAGAAAATTGTGTCTTGGAATACCCAATTTTACTAAGTACAAGCTATAATCACCTTACGATGTAGTCCATGTTTTATAAATCACTCTGTAGGTATATGAGAAACATACTGAATGTGTGCCCTAGAATAAATAATAGTGTTGTGGAAACACTTGTCTGTCAAGGACACTTGTTTCTGTGTACTACGACCTAGTAGTAGAATAGTAGGTCATAATTAAAATAAATTTATTTTTTTCTGTTGGTTATAAATTAGGTAGGGTGATGTTACGTAAACTATATTATTTTACCGTTTATTAATTCATACACTTTATAATATGTATTCTTCCCATCCTCACATATGGTTCACAAATGGTCTTTGACAAATCAACAGAGGTCCACCCTTGCGGTTTGCCAGAGAGCTATGGAACGGAGCATTCTGGGTATAAAACTGCAAGACCGGGTTAGGAACAACAAAACCATTCAACAAATCCAACAACAAATCCATTTCCTAACAGTTCCATTACAAAAATAACTGACGTCACTCGGAAAGCTGTCATGCTGAAATGGAATTGGGCTCGACACATCTGCCGCATGTCAGACGATCATTGGGCCAAACGCACAACCCAATAGGTCCCTCTACATGGCAAGCCACATCGCGGCAGGCCCAGGCGGAGAAAACCAGGCTGAAAAAATATAATTAATTCATACTTTTACCGAACGGTTTTTTTTCAACTACCTAAAAATTGATAATGTTTTTTTTTACACTATTTTAAAATTTCTATACTTTTCTAGATTTCTAGGTCAGGCTATAAAAAGTCAACTTGCTTTTTTTTCCCAAACATTTTCGACTTCCATTCTAAAGTCTGATAGGAATCCATCTTGGAATTTCGCGATAAGTAATGTTCTAACGATGGCTCACTTAGATATTATTGTTGTTAAACTTCAGATAAATAATCTCGCGGTGACTCGTGAATAATGTGGTGGAGAGTTTAGCAAACATGTCTTTATAATTAGTAGAGTATCTTGTACGAGAAATGAGGGTAATAGGCTTAATTAGTTATAACGTTGAAAGGCATTATGGGGCAATTTAACGACCAATTATCGTTTTATTGGGGAAATGGAAGCTTGGAAGCTAAATCAAATTAGAAATTGGTTCTTTTTCGCGAGCGGATTTTGTGTTGCCAGTTTTGGTTTGTTTAATGTTATTACCTCATTACAAAAACACGCAATAATAATCAAAGTTTTTGTTTATGGTATCTGTTAGTACTTACTTCCAGATTTTACCTTTAGTGAAAAAAATTAAAGGAATAACAAAATTCTTTTGTTTTTGGTGTCTGTACAATACGGTCAACGTCTTGGCGCGTCTGTAGTTACCTGTTTGGCTGCGCAATAGAACTTTTAAGAACGAATTTGTCTTCTGCGCAGCTAATCGACTAACTTCAGACGCGCCAAGATACGTTGACCGTACTGTACTTCTAGATTTTACTTTTAGTGAAAAAAAAAACAGAATCCCGTCTCTATGCTTTGCAGAGGGACAAAATGGTTCACTGGTTCATTCACCATGATTCACCACAATGAAGCATACTTAAGTGTTTACTTTACCCTGATCATTAAAGTTGATTACACAAAATTCACATTCCATAATATTTCTAAGCATGATCGAATTAAGTAATTCGTAATCAACGCGATAATCGCTTGCTGTGTTAATTAGTGCAGCTGTGTCGCTTTACAAGCAACCAATTGAAGCTTGCTGCGACAATTTACCGGCGATAAATTGACCAACTAAGTTGAATACTTCATGCTTTTATAAGCTTGGGCTTGGGGGAATGCTGGTGTTGACAGTATTCGTGTAATTAGAGTGAGTTCAAGTGGTTTAAAGTTCGTAGTTTCGGACTAAGCGAGACACTTGTTTGTTTATTGGATGTCATCTGCAGAAGTCGCTGAATTCTTCGTGCACTGTTAAATATATTTTCACTGCATCTCTACAATCTATTTTATTTGTCTGTTTAATTATTATTCAGAAAGCTTACAGACAAGATAGGTAATAAAATAGGCGCTATCATTAGCCATTTTTCATTTTATGACGTCATAATTTGCCATTTTATTAACCGACTTAAAAAAAAGGAGGTTCTCAGTTCGACCCGTATGTTTGTATGTATGTTTGTCCGCGATTATCTTTCGTTTGACTGAACTGATTTTGATGCGGTTTTCAGAAAAGTGTTTGTTATATTCTGGAGAAGGTTTTAGTTTACAACAAACAGAAATTTATTTAGCGCTTTTTGAAAAAAAAAACAACAAAAACTGAGAAGACGTTTTCGTTTCTTTCCATCTTTCCATCTTTGGAGGACTTTCAATCTCTGTTTTAACTGTGTTGCCGTTCCTTAATGGATTTGGGTCATAAGGAGGCACTAAAATGTGGAAAATAAAAACATTTTAAAAAAGAGAACCGCCTTCAAAAATAACTAAAAAGTGATAAATAACTTTTGCACAGAACACACATGACTTTAGTTTTGGAAGTCGGTGGCTTTGTTCTGTTTGTTGTTTTGTATTGCCACCGACTTCTGAAACTAAAGTCATGTGTGCAAAAGTTATTTATCACTTTTTAGTTTTTGAAGGCAGTTCTCTTTTTTAACCGACTAAAAAAAAAGGAGGTTCTCAGTTCGACCCGTATGTTTGTAATGGCAATACAAAATAACTGTGCTGTTGTGTGTGTTCTGTGCTTAAGTTATTTATCACTTTTTAGTTTATTTTTGAAGGCGGTTCTCTTTTTTCAAAAAAGTTTTAACGTATCCACTTTGTGCTTGGACATTTAAGTACCTACAGATAATGTTAGAAATGCTATTGGCTCATGAAAAGCACACGAAGATCACCATATCGAAGCTTCAATCTTCTTGTGGTTGGAAACTATATCAAAACTGTTCCTGTGTCCCCAAACCCAACTTGTTTGGACGTACTGCGTATTGCAGATGTCTTTTTCGACGTGGTTGAAAAACAGACAAATTGATTACAGGGCCTAGAAACGAAACCTCGTTCACAGAATATTAATATTAAATGTGGTTGGTAATGTTAACCTTATACCCACAAAAACTTGTACTTCATAATTTACGACAACTGCGCTTCTTTTCAAACCTACGTTTTAACTTTCAAATTTGGAATTAAACAGGTATTCTCGAAGACCATACTATTGACGACATTACGGTACATAACAACGTTTAACATGAATGTCAAATTGAAGAAGCTCTCTCAGTGTATTGTTGTCGTTTAGTAAGTAAGTGAGATGAAAACGAGAATCGATATTGTACTAAATGTGGCGCTAAATGTCATAGATTGCGCAACCAAAACAACTTGTGGCTATGAGAGGAGCAACTAAAAGTTTGGGGAACTTTTCTCAACTTAAATATTTTGTTAACCTTTAACAGCATTCTCATATCATCAACATCATCTTCCACAGCCTTCATTCACTGTTGGGCATAGGCCTCTCTTTGTTTGTACCAATCCCTAAGCTCTTATCCGGATTCTACGCGATTACAATGTCGTCTGCCCATGTTGCTAGCTTTAGAAATCTGTTCCAATACACATTTACTCAAGATTATTTTGCTGTCTCTCTAGAAATCCAGTCCTGTCCATCTATCTAGTATCTTTAACGTATAATGATATCCATTGGTACTTACTTAATTGGTTAGTTAAAAGAACAAACCTTATTCTTTTGTTTTTCTTTCACAGTGCTATTGCCTTTCCTGAGTCGTGCATCCCGGAGGGCGTGTTCAAATAGTTAAATTTCAAAAAGTCCCGATTAAATTATTTGGCAGATCATTTCATTTTTGAATATCTAGTCGATAGTGGTATAGTATTGAGAGGTGGTGAAATAGACCTTTAGTGTTTAATTCGCTAATTTCAAAGCCCAACCTTAACCAGCATTCATTGAGCCATAATTAGAGCAGTTCCCAGGGGTATCGGCAGACATATCACGATCTTCGCTGGTGTTAACTAGGCGTAATCGTTGAGATTCTATCAGTATTATTACATCGATTAATTGCGATAACAGCTTTTAAAACGAGCAACAGATTTAAACATTTTTAAGTGATTTTGACACCTATTTAGGACTAAGGATCTTATTACGAAGTGGTTCGGTGACAGCATTTCAAGTTAGGACTCATAATCCCTTCCCTCCCAACCCTTTTGGACAATTCGTTATAGGTAGTTAAGGGTTCGAAGCTCCCCAGACTTGTTTACTGATTCTTGATTAACAATCAATTGTTTCTTCGCCTCACTTGTTTTTATTAGTTATACCATCATAACTTATAGTGGAATTCCATTAGAAGTTTATTTACAACGCGCTATATTCGATGACTGACGACACGGCTAACTACACGTCATCTAAACTATAGAAAGTACCCAATATGCCTAGTTAACGATCTTAGACATTGTTTTAAGTACATCGCTGTTTCTCGATTGATGATTAACGTCCTCAATCATAATAGTTCAGCAGTGTAGATGAAACAAGTCGTTTGTTTGCATTAGTGTCTCAGTCTTTAGTGCCGGTATTCTCGTAGTACGGCCTCAGCTTAGAATAACCTTAAAGCAAATTAATAAAACACTTAAAAGGGATGTCCTGAAATACTCTAGCATCTGGCAAGCCGCCAGGGCTTCGGTCATCTCTTATATTAGAGTGAAAACGGCGGTAAATTTAACACGTTATGGTATGTTTTATGCAGTTTATATGTGGCCTGCATAGCGGGTTCCTTTTGTTAATGGTTATGTAAGATATTTAAAAAAAAGTTGCGTCTCTATACTTTGATGTTGTGTGATACCATAATGTAGTTTTATTTTTTATTATTTTAACAATTACGTGAAACTAATGAGGTCTACGTCTACGTCCGTAACCGTTTTTATTTCGGGAGCTTTTATTTGGTTTAATTACATTATTATTAAAGATTTGTTTACTAATGAACTGTTTATTTTATTTTCAGGTACACCCAGTCCATCAAAATGTAAAATGGACTGTTTTGCTTAGGTATGTAAGTATGAGTCTGGTTTTAATCTAACAAAATTTTCGCAATGTCAAGCTTCCATTAGCCGATTTTCACACAGTTAAACCATATCTTCATTAGACACGTTCTGAATAGCTATATAAAGTATTGTTTTATAAAAAGTTATGTATATTCTCTGCTTTCTCCACATTAAGACCTGAACCCACAATCCTATCTTTTCCCATAAAGTGTCAGCCCTGCAATGAAACAATGAAGTCATCTCAGGCCATAAGGCCATGGTTCACTGGGCTCTCGGTCGGGGTCCGATCGGGCCTCATTTTACGCTCGGCTCGGCCCGACTCGACATTACCTCAGATACACTTTCGTATTATTATCGCGATTACGGTGTTAAATGAGCGACTGCAGTGAGAATTTATTTGAATAGTATGATTGTCTATTTAATCTGTGGCAGGCACATTGTTGGATGAAGCAATTGCGTGCGTTCTTTATTTGAAATAGACACTTCTCTGAATGCAACTTAGGCATTGCTTCTAATAAATGATTTAATCTCAGACTATCAAACAAAAGGCAGATAGACCGTGCGGAACACTGCGAGTGAAGCCACAAAAGCAAATACAAATTCAATAACGAATGCCTACAATTTCGTGATTGTATTCGCTTCAGAATTTTTATTTGTATTGTACTTGTTTTTTTATTGTATTAGTATTTGTTTTTTTTTAACAATTGTGGGTACCTATTTGTTTTTGAATTTGTATTTGCTTTGGTGGCTTCACTCTCAGTGTTTCGCACAGTCTATCTGCCTTTTGTTTCATAATCTGAGGATTAAATGTAGAAAAACTGATAAAATTGATTTATTGTTTGTAAATGTTACTTTACTTTTGAACTAAACTAGTTCAAAGCTCCAGCTGAACCACTTTTCGATGGCAAACGACATAGAAAAGCTTTTAAAGTTCTTGTTTATGTGTGCTAAAACTGCCCATTAACTGGACTTAATGGAGACTAAAATAAGACGTTCGAAGAAAATCTTGAAAACGTCAAGATGCTCTTTTAATACGGCGTTGATTATCACTATTCGTCAAGCCTTACAGCGCTGTTAAATTGGAACAGATAGTGTTAACCGGAAAATATAAAAAAAAAATACTCTGTATAATTATCTCTTAATTACTTTAATATTGATTAATTTCAATAGTCGCTACCTGATTTGTTTAGAACGACTTCCAACAAAGCCGCTTTTGTTTCTAGATCTAATTAAGATAGATATTTATAATAAAATGGTAGGAAATTGATGTTTTCAAGCTTGTCTAAGCGCTTTTACGCTAGTGAGCTAGCAGTTTGCAATTAAACTCTTCACGTATCACGTGGCACCTAAAACTTAAAAAAAATAGGAATTTAAAATTTTGTGCCCGCCATTTTCCATAGCCCCTCCAATATTTTCAAACGTCGAACGTGCTGAGATTACTAACATGGTGTCCATAGATAAAATAATTAAATTCGAGGCAGCCAATCGGTTGCTAAGAGGACAATACCGATGGCCTTGTACTAGACTATTTAAGACGGTTCACCGACCCGCGTTCCAAATAAAGATGAAATTCCAACTGCTTCGCGTAAAGATGGATTAAGTGAAGAATAACTAGCGAGTTTACTCGCAGTGTTCATAAATTAAATGTAAACGTAGCAGTATGTTTTATTCAGCTACCTA
This sequence comes from Charanyca ferruginea, assembly GCA_947361185.1. Taxonomy (NCBI): domain Eukaryota; kingdom Metazoa; phylum Arthropoda; class Insecta; order Lepidoptera; family Noctuidae; genus Charanyca; species Charanyca ferruginea. Next base: position 8,105,976 of record OX376077.1, on the reverse strand, counting down.
TAATATTTTATTTTAGTAGTTACGACGTAGGTACCTAGTTTTTGATCTATTGACAGTTAACTGTAATTAAGAATAATACCTAATTGTAATGAGGAACGAATGAAAATGTCTCTAAACTTATTTTTTTTTACGCATATTGTAGGTACTGATATGATCTTGGGCAGGTACATAATTTACTTACGGTTAATTAATTGCTACGAATCACGACTTTAACATAATGAACGATTTTAACATAATTTTGTTAATTGAATTGACTTCAAAACTCATAAAGATCCAATCAAACCACAATCAAAGCCTAACCGTAGAAAAAATAAATCTAAACGGGCCGTACCACTCTTTGTAAGAGAACCATTGACAACATTTCCACATCTAACAACACTCATACAACTTCATGCAAGCCATGCAACTCATTCAAGCATACAAAGGGCAATTACATTGCCTACCGGTTATCCAAACCGAGCAATGAATATGGATGGCCCGCTTCCGAGCCGTAGGTGTCCGATTATGTTGTAACCGTGCCCAAGATACCGTGGCAACTGCCGTGATTATGAGGGCAGATGTGCCAGATCTTTCGACCGCGTATGGTAAGGGTTAGGTGCGTAATGGTTGTGAAATTTGGGTAGCACGCACGGGTTGAATCTTAAAATTGTTTACGTATTCATAAGCAGTCGGTTCTTTGCTGTAGGACAGTGATAAGCTGGTAAACTGATGAGTGTAGAATTAATCTTGTATTAAGCGCACCCAGAAACAATTCAAAAAGTTTTGAAGTATTATAGAAGGATAGCAATGCATTTGCAAAGCCTGTGGTATTGCAGATGTCTAAAGATAGCAAAGACCATCAGGAAAACTGTCGAAAAAAAAATGTGAATTAGTATCGAGGAAATAATTATTTATGAATGGTTGAGACTCGGATATCTATGGTTGAGACTGTACCTCTCATCGGGTAGGTATCTATGGTGATTATGATAATTTAGAACAATGCTGTAAAACATAAAGAACGCCTATTTACACATTCATTAGAGCAAGTTATCGGTGATCTAAAATTAGAAGCTGGTGCAGGAATAATTATTTCAGTGCATGCTCTGGGAATTTCTTTTATCTTCAATGTTAGTTTTCTTAGGAGATGAGATCTTTGACACCACTTAAAGTCAGGTGTGAAGAGTGACAGGTCGTTAGCCTGTCACCTGTCACCTTTAGCTGCGTGTACTAAAATAACATAGCTGTTGACATTTACAACTACGAGATGGCAAGCAGCTGATGAATTCTGCCACTGTTTATTTACAATTTGTTTGAAATTCTGTATTCCTCAAAAATGAAAAAGAGTGATGAATGTTTTTTTCTAGATTAATTTATTATTTGTAACTTGTCCATATCCTCAAACTGAGTTCATAGTGCACCTACATGAATGCAATAAAAATTTCAAAAGAGATCAATCAACCTTGTAGCACAAAATATAAAGGTTCGCGCCGCAGCCTTATGTACCTTGTAGTCGTCTCTAATTTTTTTACGAAGTTCTAAATTCAAATGATTTTTAACGTCGCTTCTACATGGTCATATAACATCTCTATGCTTAAACAGTGTAAAACATAAAACGTATGTGTGGGTGCGCCTGCATTCGGCTGCAACTGGCAATGTAACTGTCATCTCCAGTAGGCGATGATTGTTATTATCGCTCTTCCGTCAGAAAAGTACCGTGTAAAAGGGTCTTTAGAGCGCAGTGAATTTATTGTTATTATATCGACCTCACTAATATCAAGATTTGAAGTGTATGTGAAATTTAAAAGTTGAGAAAGTATAATAAATGGTTTCTTGATGGTGATGTATAGGCTCATGTGTGTAACTGTTTACTGAATTAATGGATGCTTGACTGTGTGGTGTAACACATATTTGAAAACAAAATGTCTTTGCCTGCGGCTAACAAATCTTTAAACACCATAGATTCACAGATGACTATCAATCTTATACCTCTACTCAAACATAATATGTATAATGCGCAATTCAATTTACATAACTGTTTAAAAATAAATTAATATGAAAAATAGCAAAATGCTATTGACATAGTAGGGCGCATAGTTCTGTCATTTTGTACTCTTATCCAAGAAGCTTATAGATACAAGTGGAGGCAACACTCTAAATACCTAAGTGAAACCAACTGTAGGCAGACGCTCTCTTCCTGAATGCATACATAAGATAAGGAGAACACATATCACTGTCTCGTTCTTATGTATGCATTCAGAGAGAGAGCATTAGCCCACAGTTGGTTTCAAGCTTTTGTTCTAAGTGTTGGCTCCATTTATACTTATATCTTCATGGTCTTATCTACTAGCGTACTTCACAAAAATCGTAGTCTTAGTTATATTTTGGTCAACATAATTCAATATCTCATAATATCTTGTTAATGATAATGATTTTTTATGGTTGAAATTAAGTTATTTGACGGAAAATGTACTAACCAAATGCAACCAGATTCATTTATTTACCAAAATATTACTAGACTTGTTCTGCGCGCTTATCGAGAATATCCGCAGAAGTATTTTAGCATCTCACGCAGGCAAGTAAATAGCTTAAAAATCAACATCTTTATCTACACAAATATAAATATTTTGGTCATGCAGCATAACCAGACTATTATTTACGACCCATAAAGTTATTTGGAAAGACGTAAATGCTAGATTATCCGCTAAAACTTACGTGATACGTAAAATAATCGCTTCTAAATTAAAACGTTCATCAATTCTCGATAACTAGAAGATTGACGTCAGTATTACCTATGTTGTGAAGGTTTCAGGATGGACGCTGGGGGTGTTATGTAAATGTTCCGTGAAAAGAGATCAAATGCCGTCATGTTGATGCTAAGCGGATGCTTGGTGCACTAAACATGTTAGAATTACGTAGTAAGTCAATTTGGAACGGTTTAAACATTTTTTGTTTAAAAATCATTTACAAATGAACAATCCTATATGTTATAAAAGAAAGTAGGTAATAGATATAGATACTTTTCATTGAAATCGACGAAATACTCTTTTTTTTTTTAATATTATAAAGCGGAAGAGTTTGTTTGTTTTAACGCACTCATCGCCAGAACTACTAGTACGATTCTGACAATTGTTTCGCTAACAGGGACGTTACGTTATCTGAAAATAATTTGTAGCTTGATGAATTTCCTACAAATTTTCGCCAAGTTAGTAAATTGTTACAATGCGTTAACCAAACTTTTTCTAAAAATTGCTCATCGCTTCGCTTGTATACATTTTGTTTTCCAGCCTGTATTTTTCCACTGCAGAACAAAGGCCTCTACTCACCTTCCACTTCTCTGTATCTAGGCCTATTTAGGACTAGTCTTCAAAGGAGTCTAGATCATCCAACCATCTCCGCCTTGGCGCAGCGGAGATGTAATGTAATCTTCCGATCGAATATCGGTCACGGCGGCCAATCTCAATGGAGATCAGCCAAGTACGCAGAAGATATTATAGTGCACAAGTGTGTGCGCAAACACAGGTGCACTCCCTCTTCCCTCACTCTCATAGTCCGGTGGGACGGCAATCCGACACGACCGGAGAGAGATCAGGCGCAGGACCAACGGCTTTACGTGCTTTCCGATGCACGGGGGTGTTACACCGCCAACTTCCAAACTCCGGGCTGTTACCACAGTATAAAAACATACAGTAGGACGACGCCTTTGATCTTCTTGTAAATGCCGACAACGTGTAGACATTGTCGCAACACCTAGGGTTGTCTCAAGTAAACAATATTTTTTTATTGATTTTAGATCAACATTATTATTAACACCAACCATTATCAAAAATATCGTTTTTTAATCAGTTTTATTTAGCTTGCCCTGTTTGTTTATTTATTTGTTTGGATCAAATCAAGTAATTGAAATTTGACCCCCTTCCTGTTGACGGATTTATTTTAAATTTGTTATGCACCTTTAGTATTAGTATAATTTAACAAATTCGGTATCATTGTAAATCCAAGATGGCCGCCCCTACTAAATGGCGGATTACATATTTTATCACTACTTCCTCAATATAAGTATCAAATGAAAGGGCTTGATTAGTAAAATAGAGTTCGTTATGAAAAGCTAATATGGCCATCAACAAAATGGCCGGTTAATTTTTCTTTTCACGACCCTTTAATATGGGTATCTATGCTATAACAAATTAAAAATATACTTAACAAAATTAAAAACTTAAAATAAAAATGAGCAAAAAATGTTCAAGTTAAGTTAAAACTTGCAAATTAAAATTAAGTAAAAAATGGTTTTAAATCTTGGATCATCTTTGATTCTAATTTCGACCCCATAATCGTTTTAAGCGACCTCGAAAACCATGAAAATGACACCCATGACGAAAAATTTGCAAATTTTCCTCGGCGCCATCTTGGATTCTAATTTCCACCCCATAATCGTTTTTAGCGACCTCGAGTCGCACGGGACCGGTCAATGTGGCGCCACTTGGGGGAGGCCTATGTCCAGCAGTGGACGTCTTTCGGCTGAAATGATGATGATGATGATGAAATAAACAATATTTTATTTATTTGTTTACCTTTCACCCGTGCGCGGAAATTGATGAAATTGCAGTTCTTTATTAATGAAAGATGACGACTTGCAATCTTTCACAACACACGTCGTATGCACCATTTTAATAAAATTATTTTACATTAATTAAAACAAAAAGAAACTGACACATGATAGCCCTGAAAGTTTTCTCCCGAACTACTAACACGGTAGCGTATGCAGTTCGGGAGCGCCCTTCCCCCGTCTCGCCCCTCACGCCCCGCACGATTGCCCCGTCTAGACGTCTTCGTCGGACGACTGTATGATTTATAGACTGTGCTGTTACTGAGAAATTCTTAATAGAAAAACCCAATAACACTTTGCCCGACCTGGGAATCGAACCCAGGACCCCACGCTTAGCAGTTGCGCTTGCGACCACGAGACCAACCTCGTTGGTCTCGTGGCCTCTAGTTGAAGATACATAGCCGATATCGCTATATATATATATATTGGTTTCGCAAACTGCTTTAACAGTCCATAATGTATTAAAACAGTTCCATTTCCTTGAGAAACTCATAGATATCGAATGGCCCCGTGTAATAGCAAGTTATGTTATAATACGGCTCATTTGAAGCTACTATTTGCTCCCTGGATCGTAACTAATGCGTATTTAATGCTCGTGTTTAGTCCGCATTCCTCGCTAAGATTGCAGTGCGTTAGTGTCATGGATCCTTAGGTAGAGCTGTAGCTAGTGTTCCGGCGAAGAATAGACTATCAACATTTTCTGTGGCGTAAGAGGTGAGAATGGGGTTCAGGATCAGGAACAGTAGCGTCCATTACCCTGCTTGCATTATGCTAAAGTTAGGTACTCATTTACATGCAAACAGTGACGTGTATAGTATGACATACCTCGCCACCATTCTACTAACTGGCCAGTCTCTAAGCCTAAGCCATCTCTTGGGCTAAGTTCAAGTTACAATTTTTTTTTTTGTCCAATGGTAGGCATACTTTTGATCACTATCTCACCTGATGATTATTAGTGATACGAGAAGATGACCCATAATAGTTCTGATCTCAAACCATCGGTCTACTATATTGGTAATTAATACGAAGGTAACATATTCATCAGAAGATTTCCTCCCGATTTCCTGACTTTCTCCTGTTACGGCCCATGAGTGACTGGCCCTCGATATAACTATAATAAAGACAGTCCATTTCAAGTATCAAAAGCACTTGTAGATTGACCATTGATCAACAAACGCTGTAATAAACCATGTGGTTATTCATGACCAGGTTCGAGTTCCTCGTTCTGATTGAGAATCAGCACTCGTGTAAACAATTATACCTTACCTAACTATGTTGCGCTTGCAGTTCGTTTAAGGCTTGTATGCATGCCAATAACCTTAAGTATTTGGCCCGCACTGAATTTGTGGACGAGTGCGGGGGTGATGTAAAGACGCAGTCTTTAATCGGCCGCATTTTTAATTTATTGTAATAAAAATAATACATTATTTGTAAAAAGTAACAAAACCAAATCATTTTCCTTTGTATTGCAAATATTTGCAAAGCAGTAGATATTTTTTTTATACTCTTTTGATAAGAAATTAAGGAGTAGAATGGTTTCAACTTAATGATTTGGAGGTGATTTGATTTTTATTTTTCTTATTATGTGATACCGATAGAAAAATTGTGGCTAAACCAAATTAGGTATCATATCATGTAGATTACTAACAATTTTCAGATGTAATTTCTCTGCAAATGCCGACGAAAAGTTGCTTTATCTGCATGCTTCTTTCAAGCTTTTTTCGAGAGAGCAGTCTTAAATGGAGTCTTGAACGATGCCGTCTCGTTTGTCGTTAGCAAGTTTGTAAGGTGATTCGTTAGTCGGTTTTATCTTGTCGCGTAGCTAATGGCTGAGTGCAACACCTCACCTTGGAGAACTTGCTGCACCTAACTTATTAGTACGTTGACAGTTTTTGCATTTTCAGAGCTACGAGCGAAATATTTTATCGCGTTGTTATAAAATTTTGCTCAGTTTTCTAAACATGGTTGATTTCTAATAATTGCATAGATAATATTTAAGGCTGTCGTTTTCTAGGGTTCCCAAAGGCTGGTAAAAGGTTTACTTTGGGGTTAATGACCGATGCTATATCAAGGCACATCTGCTTAAAGGTAGATTGTACAAGGGACAAAAATGTTATAAACATCTATATTTTATATAGCTACTTTCGAAGCAAATAAAGTTAAACTATTCTACAGACTTAAATAGAACTCAAACATAGTCCCAGTTATGTCCCCTCTTAATCTCAAAACACAATCTACACCCCCTGTAACAGGTTAAAACAAAAACTCATTACCATGGTAATGTATCCTGACTTTTATTTTCTCCTGTTAATAAGCTCGCTTCAATGAAACCACTTATTTCGCCGCGATATCAATAAAAACCTTAGGATTTCAACGCGTGTTGTCATTCAAGTTATACCAGCTTCATATTCAAGATAAAAAGGGTAGACAGGAAATTATCTAGATATGATAGCAGCCGATGTAAAAAGTCACATAAATCTTTGGTTTTTCTAGCTAGTATCTGATTGAAATTAAAAATAAATTATCGCTTCACACTTGTGATCTTACACTAGAATTACGTATTCTTCACGGCCTTTACATCCGCTCTAAGTTTAAAAAACTTAATTGCAATTATAGCTCAGAATATTTTACAGATAGAGAAGTTGTTGTGATTTCTAGCCCTAAACACCAAATACAGCTTCTTGTTCGTGTTTTTCATTACTGTAGGTTGTGCGTCCTGAAATGCTTTGACGGAGTCGCCGTCGAATTGTTTCCAGACCATTCTGTTTTCGAATTTTTCAGGGCAGTGGCAAAAGTGAGTTCCGTAATTGCCTTGATCTGATAAGACCAGCGGGTATCATATTGATAATAATAATGCCCTTGTTAACCTGAATTGTTTTTGGCTCTTTTATGCATTGTTACAAAAAGTCTCTCAATTCAGTGTGCCTTCTGGCAAAGCCTTTCCACTGAGCTTTATCACGAGCCACTCTCCTCAAATAGAGGCCCGCTGTAAGTTTTAGCTCGTCTTCCCATCTTCTTACTCAATATCAATATTTTATTGTATTCCATAATGTGTACAAATAGTTGGTATGTACTGGTTTTGCTATGCTCCTTTTACTGTTTCTTGGGTACTAATCAGTTATTATTTTATTCGATTTCTCTACATTAGAGCATTTCTCTATATTATGACTGATCCATCTCCACTTTTGTTGGTCGATTCTAGTCAGGATAACATATTTATATATGAAACTAATAAAAGCACTGCAAAAATAATATACAGCTAGCCCTGTTAAAATAAACTCTAAAGCAGCCGATCTCTCCCCTAGAGCGTTTACATAAACATAACAGCTTCAATGTTAATCCCACAAATAAACGTCACTACCAGCAAATGAATACTTGAAAATTATCGGCCATTACCACAAATTCAGCATAAAGTGCGTTGAAACGACTGCTGGCTGAAACCGGCATAGCGTGATTAATGAATGGTACATTATGCTAATGCAGCCTAGTTGAACTGCATTCCAAACAGGACTTGATAAATACACCATCGCTTATGCCCGCAGACTGGGAGACAAATTATTGGGAGCAGAAGGACCAGATAAAAATAGATTTAATAACGGCGATACCAAAGGACCATTCTTCTTTTTTAGTATTGCGCGAAACCATCACTCTAATTGTAGAAACTGATGACGATTGATGAATATTGCTCGATTTTCGTCTGTGGACTATGCATTTACTTTACGAAAATAAATAAAAGCGTTCACGGACTATATTCGGTTTTTCTCATATGATGATGTATTTTGCTCATCATTGTACTTCCAAGTTCAGTGCATAAATGGGAGCATGCCTTCTGAACCAACATGTTACGATGCTCTGAGCGTTAATGCAGATAAAAATTAATATTGCAGATTTATTTTTAGAACTCCCTGCAAATGCTGGCGATGTGGATGGCTAGCGTGTGTTAATTTATTCTTTTTTTTTATCTCGGTGCGCATAGGCATGTCAGTTGCATTTCATTCTCTTTGTAATACTCTCAGAATATAGTGAAGTCAATAAAGCTGAAATAATTTTTGGAGCATTCATTAACTTATTATCCAGTGGTCAATAAGTCATAAAATAGGCATAACCAAAATTGTTTAAAAAGCTCGTAGCCTTTATAATGATAATAAACATTTATTATTTTAATGGCGATCGTAATGTTTGTATAATATCTGCCCGTATTGATTCGAATCAAACTAAATTTCGAAGAGAAAGCAGTATTCAATGGATGTCGGAAATCGTTCACATGTACGACTAAAGGTTTAGATCTACCGTGTCTGCTGGATACGCTATAATTCGATCAAGCCTGCGAAGGTTACACAAGCCACGATTCTGGGCTTTCGTTACAGTTTCGGTAGTTATTTTAAAGTGTGTGATTGTAAATGAGTCGATGATGTTGTCTCTTTTGCACTGCTACTGTGTATTTGAAGATAAATGAAACAAAAGATGCGCAAAAAGTGGCAAGTAATCATTTGGGAAAATTTAATTTTCTGTAGCGATTTTGGAAACAATGTAGATTACATTTGCGATATCTCTTTATCAAGTTGTACCACAAACTGTGTTGTTTTGGAATTAAGTGTACTTGAGAGAGCAGTAAATATTTTAGACAAACGACCCGCCTAATTTCGCACAGGTACGATCTACTTTTGTGTCGACATATCCAAGATCAAGATTAATTAATGTTGATTGATCAAGATTTCTGTATAATCCTTCTGGAATATATTTTTTAAAAGTTTTTTCAAAAAAAAGAAGTCGGTGGCGGTGGCTTTGTGTTTGCTGTTTTGTAATGCCACCGACTTCCGAAAGTAAAGTAATGTGTGTTCTGTGCTAAAGTTATTTATCACTTTTTAGTTTTTGAAGGCGGTTTTCTTTTTTTTGAAAAAACTTTTAATTTTTTGCTTTTTAGTGGTGCCTTAACATCCAAATCCATTAAGAAACGGCGATACACTTAAAAGAGATTGTAAGTCCTCCAAAGATTGAAGAAACTAAAACGTCGTCTTAAGATTTTTTTTTAGGAATTTGTTGATTTTCTCAAAAAGGGCTGTATCAATTTTGATAAAATTTATATGGGAATGGGAATTTCGGAATAAACTCCTTTCGAACAAAAAAAGAATTTTGCAAATCCGTCTATATATATATGACAGAGTTATGCCCGAACATACACAAAAAAAAAATATATAGGTATATATAAACATTCGAATTGATAGTAACCTCATCCTTTTCGAAGTCGGTTAAAAATGATGGTAAATTCTGCATAAAAATCGATTGTAGTGTTTTCAAGAAGTAAACGGACCACGCAGACACGCATAATATTTTGTGTTATACTAGTTACAGGAGAAAAACTTAACAACGTTACTTTGTCTACCTTATTCTGACATCGTGTCTACACGGTTTCTTATTCTCCAGACTTTCCAGTAACACCATTGATATTGCCTTCATTTATTCTGTGGCAGAATCTATTACAGGATTTGTTGGCTTGCATTGAATCGCAAATATTTTCCACCGGCCATGCGCGACTACAAACAAAATGGACAGGGAAATGCTAATAGGATTTGTGGGCATGGTCACATGAATAATGTTGTTTTGAGTGAGATTATTAATGAGGGATACTATCAAGAATTGAATGGATATTCTGAATGTTATTGATGAGAGCGGTTTAAATTGTCAATGTTAGTAGTTAAGATTGTTCACTAATCATATGAGGATGGTGGACTTGATGTAGGAGAAGAAGAACCGTTAAATGTTAAAGCGGAAGTTAAAAAAGATGACGATGTTGACAGTACAGTGATTTCTCGATTGATAAAGGGTCTGAAGATTCCATAAATAACATCACGTCATCCAGATCAACAAACTAGAATTCAATTGGAATAAGGAAGCTAACACAAATATTGATCATGCAGATAAGACGAGGAAGGCGACCAATTCAGCAGCAGGTACTAGCAGTATATTCAAATATTCGCTTTCGTTCACCCACGCGTATTGTCTTCTGAGACTTATTAACTAACCTGGCTTGATCATTTGTCTCGCAAACACTTTCACGTTTGCTGTGACTGGCAAATTACCAATTGATATTGAGAAAGCAGTCTTATTAGTGTCTGTTTTGTTAAACGTTTTATCTTTGTCATAAACAAATATGGGGATACATACTTTGTAATATCTAGGATGAGTACGGTCATAGTTGCTAATTTGTTATGCATTCTAATGAGGATGCTTATTATTCTTACAGCTTCTTAAAGATCATCTATACTTGTTTGTTTGTATTTAGCACTAGCAGTTATCTCTGAAAGTACTTTTCCGATTACAAAACTTCTTTCACTGAAAGAACGCAACAACACGCGCGTGTTACATCTTAGACCGCATCATCGCTTCCCATCAGGCGAGATAGTGGTCAAACGTATGCCTATCATTGGTAAAAAAAAGAAGAAAGCTGAACTATTGCAGAATGTCGGGTGAAGTTGGTGACAGATTAAATGGAAATTCCTAAGTTGTCGATGTTATGTATCTAGCTTTAATAGTATGAATATTCTAAGCAAGGCATTTACATATAACATGAAACAGCATCGATCGAGCGTCAAGTTTATTTGGTCTGGGTACTAAAAACTGCAGAAAGTGCATTTTGAAGGCAAAGGCTATTCTAAAAGCGAAATTATGAGTGTTTTATGGTAGTGGTTTGTTTTATGTCTGTTTTATTGACTGAAAGGGAGAATTTATTTACGTCGGATTTGTAATTTCGACTTAGGTTTTGCTTGCAAAGGTACATGCACTCGTGATGGGTTCAGATCCCAAAGTCTCCAGACCTACGTAATTTTAGCAAGGATGTAATTTTGAGAACATGTATAAAGATAATTATGTAGCATAGTAGTTAAGAAGGTAGGTAGGTATGTATACTTGATCAGTTACAAAACCTTACTCACTCCTGCGTTAAAATGTACAGTTTATATAGCCTGTAAATTATTATAAAAAACAGCCGTTACACTTTCTACAATGGTTAAGTATAGCGACTCTGGGGTCTTGGTGGACCACGAGGTTTTCATTGTGTTTAGATTCAGAAACAACTTGTGTATTTGTCAATGAACTTCGCTTGTCAAGATTTTGCTATGGCTAATAGCAACACTTGGAATAATTGTTCATCGTTAATGAGCAATTATTCCAAGACACATATTCTCTAAAAAAAACAGGGCGACAAAGGCTTCGGCCCTGAAAACCTAATTAATTAACAATTAATTGTAAAATTAGCTTTTTCGGTTGCTTTGAAATTAATAAATAGTTACTCAACTGATTTGGCAAATAAGTGACGACACAGGTTGTTATTGCAATACAAAATCTATGAGGAATCGATTTTTGACCGCTCCACAAAAATTATGTCAATTAATTGGTGGTGTCATCTTTGACAGTCGTTAGGGGTAGTCAGAATCCAGAAATTCGGACAAACAGTCTAACCATACGTATTGTGATACTCCAGTAACTGGGTTGCCGAAGTCAGACAGACAGTCAGTCACTAGTATTCTGCTGCATCCGTTAAGACTAGAGCGGGGAATTCACTAGACGGACACGCCCGCGGGCAAGTCTGCAGACATGCCCGCCGGACCTCACTACTATAGGTCTGTGCAAGTGTAGGACCGTCACAGTCAGTCTGGCAGACTGCCCGTTGCTTGTCCGCGCGATCTCATTTTGTCTGCGCGGGCACAGACATGTCCGTACGTGAATGCTCATCGCGGGCCGCCTGCTCTCAGATCTGAGAGCGGCAGCAAGCAACCAGTACAGACGTTATTTATGATTAATGTATCGATTTGTAGAGTAGGCATTAAAATAAAATGAGTTTTAATGAAAATAAATTATTCTGGAAAGATTTTTCTTTACATCTAAGAGTATTATTGCGGTACCAGCAATTATATTTTTTCTTTGTCTCGTTGACATCGTAACAACTAAACCGTGTAGCCGGTTGCGACACAGACCACAAACTGACGAGTCCGTGTAGTGTACTGCAGCGCCAGACATGCACGGACAGACTACTCGCGGGCGTGCCTGCGGTCATGTCTGGTAGTGAATTCCCTGCTTAGAAGCCGAGCCCAACATAGTTGGGAAAAGGTTAGATCAACCTCCTAATTAGCATCATCTACCAAGGCGGTGCATCGAGTACATATCGGTATGTACTCAATGAGGCAGTGCTGCCTCTGCAGTCTCCCCTGTAACATAATCAACAAAATAATATTGTCTGAAATAGCTACAGCATTTTAGCACAGCAATAGCTGTCACTGCCAAAGGGTAATGACAGCGACAGTGCAGCGCAGTGACAGCGTTGTTCAGGTTCCAACAAAGGGATATTAGGACTTTTCCTAATATCCCTTTGTTGGAACCTGAACGTTTTTCATTACTGAAACAAGTTGATAAAGTGATAGGTATAGATTTAGGACGTCCACGTTCTTTGTTTCCATTTTTTGGAATGGAGAATTCTAGAAAATGTAGTTGGGTCAATGGCCTCTATTGCCACGCTATACTGCCGTAGCTATAGTTCATTCTATCTTCTATTAATGTGCCATCTGTTTGATCAACCTCCACTGTTTCGCAACAGAGATTGATTGTAGTTCTTCAAATAACGACTCAGTAGGAGTATGAATAGCGACACACGGTATCATCAATCGTTTAACCTTCATTTTTGAGCTTTCTCAATACTTCAATATTTTAGGTCAAGGAGGAATGACAATAAGTACTGAAGATGTGGAATGAATGAAGTAGGGCTTTCTGATTTGTAAGCTGCTTGACTAATGGGTTTTTGATTCAAGACTTATAGGCTTTGATGTTTGTATTTTGAGACAGAATTGTAACTACCTGTCAAGGTTTGTTAGAGTTCCGTACCCAAAGGGTAAAAACGAGACCCTATTACTAAGACTTCACTATCCGTCTGTCTGTCTGTCTGGCTGGCTGTCTGTCTGTCTGTCACCAGGCTGTATCTCATGAACCGTGATAGCTAGACAGTTGAAATGACAATGCCAGATCCTGCCCCACCCATGTACAGAAAAGTAAATTACTGAAAATAATTGCAATGAATATAGAACCTTTCTATACTAAATTGTTTTTCTTTAGAACTTGCGGATTACGAAATACCTACCCACAAAATACTAACTCATTTTACCTAAAATACAATTTAACCTATAATCAATGTCATTATTGTTTTTAGATTTAAACGGAAACCGCAAGTTCTACAGTCACTAAGACTAATGTTTAGTTATCAGCAATAAATAAACAGTAAGATGCTACATATTGCATATGACTTTTATTGAGTGGGGCAAAGTTCTATAGAGTTTCTGGCATTGTCCTTTTCATAGATGATGTATTTCTGTTGCCGCTTTAACAACAAATACTAAAAACAGAATAAAATAAATATTTAAGGGAGGCCCCCTTAAATATTTATTTTACTATACAACATAAAATATCGATGTCTAATGTTGTATAGATAATAGTACAGAAACCTTTGTGTGCTGGTCCGACACGCACTTGACCAGTTCTGTACCTGTTATGTGTTTCTAAAAACTCACGTAATGATTCGATTATGATCCCACTGTCCTTAAATCACTGAATGGACTTATTCTAATAACAAAGCTCCATTTTTAGCTCAGCCGAGGAGGCCACAAGGCTATTTCTTACCACATCCTTAAATAGCTAACGGCCAACAAGAAAAACACTTTCGTAACACCAATAATGACTATGTACGTAGGAGTTTACGAGACTCCATTAAATGCGTTCCACTCCTCAGTGAACGAAGGGTTGTTCCCATAAATATCACTTTCGATTTCGTTTCGATCTACAACTAGCGCCGCATGCGCTATTGTTTAGATGACAGTTATTGGTAGTAAACAGTTTAATGATGACGCGAATAAGGATTTAGAGCGGTTGTGTAAGTGCTGTAAATTGTATCAGTGGAGAAAGAAGTTAGGTTAGGAAATGTTGTTTGCTAAGAAGTTCGTTCACTCTTTTTATATCCAGACAAAGTCAAATTCAAATTATTCATATCAATTAGACCAGGGCATTTTTAAACGTCATTTACAAGAAAGAACAATTATGATCTAATTGCCTCTTCCAAAAGGTAGTTTCTTATGGAGAAGAGGAAGAGGGCAAGAAATTTTGTGATTTCTTTTAAATAATCGTTTTACAACATTTTGTATTCATCAATTTAATAACTACACTCAAAGACGATGTATCTTAAATATAACCACTATTCTAGAATACGACTATGAAGAATTACAAATTAATAAAACAAAATGCAACTGAAACAAAGGCAAAAAAAAAAATACCAAAGAAAAAGAAATACGATTTAGTGCATGGTCAGCCATCACAATCTTTACCCCTGACCGTGTTGAGCCCCTAAATAACCTTTTGAAAACTGATGCATAGAACTATGCAACTTAAGAATCACATCTATACTTTTGTCATCCCGGCCACCATCACTTTCATTCCTGCAACACTATATGCAAATTCTCATTAATTTGTATGTCTAAAAGCCGTGTCATCTCCATGTCCCTTTCCATTTTCATCGTTATCGTTGTCATCCAATCAGCAAATGATTAGCGAAGCCTCCCATAACAGTTTATACTATAATCGTGTACCAAACATCACGCACTAGAGCTCTCCCAAGCTGAACTCATCAGTAAAATGGTGATGTACTGACGTGGGAGTGATATGACAAAACAGTTGGTTGGTTAAAGACTGAATATATTCGTACGGATAGGCGTGCTAGCGCTTTGGGATATTGAAGAGCAAAATTACCAAAGGGTTAAAGATTTAAATGAATGAATGTTTTTAATATTGTTAGTTGTTTACCTTCAATACGTGTTGGTTGAAACTCTGAGAGTAAGGAATAACTGAAATCCATTCTAATATTATAAATGCGAAAGTAACTCTGCCTGTTACGCTTTCACGATGAAACAGCTGAACCGATTTTAATGAAATTTGGTATGAAGGTAGCTTGAACCCTGGGGAAGGACATAGGCTACTTTTTATTCCGCGACTTCGTCTGCATCCGCTATAACCGACATTCACACGGACGAAGTCGCGGGGAAAAGCTAGTAATAAATAAATGAAGACATGACTGAAGTTCGTATTCATTTTTGGATTAAAAATATCAAAACTATATCTTACCAACCACCGCCGTACGGTTACGCGCTTAAAAATCTGCCATTCGAATAAACCTGACCTTTGAATTTGAACAAAATTACTAAAACTGTTATTCAAATACACCTGGACTTTGTTTTTGAACATAAACCTCTCAATTGGTCTTTTCTTGAGCCAAAATATATGGCGATCCGTTTACCAATTGCCGTACTACAAATGCCTTCATCAGGTGGGTGGTCCATTAGGCTGGAGGGATCAAATCGATTGCGGCTAGCTACTACTAGCGAATGTCTCAATGAATGTCAAACATCATCTATTTATTGTTCCCGTTGGCGATACATTACGAGCAAATAACTTGAGTCCTTTACTCCAATCTAGACATACGAGAAAGCGATTGTGTTAGGGCGTGAACACATGTGTCGCTTTTAGCATTGTCACGCCATTTTGTCGCTGTCGTCATACTTCGGACATGTTGTGGTTTCACTTTGATTTTGCATGTCAGACAGGTTTGTATTGTCTTGTAAGTCGTAGATAATGCATCTTGCGAAATGTAACAATCGATACTTACATACATTTTAAATTTACTAAATGATTATGTTCAAGAGGAAAGTAGATATGGAGGTTTAGGTGTACCAATGTTTAGTTTATGCTTTGCTTCAAGCGTATCCGTGATAGTGTATTGCTCGAATCGATCGATGACGTACAATGTGGTAAGTTACGTAATATCTAACAAAACTGTATCTGAGTATTAAATGTTACAATCGATATCATAAAATATGTTGTCAAGCACATGCTTATTCACTATAGTTATTACACTTATTACGTGCAAGTAACCATTGTTTAGCCGCAGTAATTTATCTGCAGCGATTAATTTGTTTCCAGACAGGTTTATATTGCGTCCGATCGTGTCGTCTAATCGTCAATGTGTTTGCCGCCTTAGGTGGATCACGACTCGTGGATGTGTGCCTTTCTCGCTAAATTGCGATTTGTACACAGATATGATAGTTATCTAAACGTTTAAGGGATAAACGTTGTCTATGTAAGGTTATTTGGGCTTTCTTCTACTTTTCCAAGACATGACTCAATTTGCTAGTATGCTCAATTGGCTTTGGTTTGCGTGACGTGATTTCATGAGTTTCGATTGAAGATTATCGATTTCGGTTTGTTTCTGATTTAAGTCTTACTAGCTTTTGCCCGCGACTTCGTCCGCGTGAATGTCGGTTATCACGGGTTAAAAAGTGGCCTATGGCCTTCCCCAGGGTTCAAACTATCCTGATGCCAAATTTCATCAAAATCGGTTCAGCAGTTTCGTCGTGAAAGCGTAACAGACAGAGTTACTTTCGCATTTATAATATTAATAAGTATGTAGTATGGATTTATAACAAGTCATTCTAACACTTCTGACGTTCCAAATTCTAAAGTTGAATGCAAAATTCATACTAATATTTTAAATGATATAGTTGTTTGTTTGCTTATTACGCTTTTACGGATAAAATACCGATTTTGACATTTTTAACAAATAAAGGTTTAATCCCAAGAAGGGACATTAGCAACTTTTTCATCCGCGACTTCGTTTGCATTCGATAACTGACATTCACGCGAACGAAGTCAAGAGCAAACAGTAGTTCATAATATTTTAACGAACCAATAGAACATGGTTAACGACAGACACTCATTAGTTTTATGTTTATAGTGAAGCTTCCTCTAACAACACAATGTAAGATGTCGTATTGAGCGGAGAACATGCCGCCATACAGAAATACACTTTAATACGGAGAAAACGCCATATTGTAATGAATAATTGGTGCTGCGTATAAATATTAATGGCGTAGAATTGCGCGGCAGGATCGTGACATTTCAACCCGCCGGCACCTGCGCTCAAATGTCAAACATGACAGATGTCGATGAAAGTTAGAACCGTCCAGACGTAGATAATGAGGCAGCATTACAGGGTTAAAAAATGTAATCATTAAGATTAATTACGGCTCTTGAATAATTGCATCCTGTTGTGGTGTTTATCTTGTGTATTTTCTTTTGTAATTATCTCTACCTACTGTAAATTCTGGTTTTATCGGGAAATAAACTTGTTTCGTAGTGTTCATTTACTATCAACAAATTACAAAATAATCTATAGACATTTTAAATATTAAACAGAGGCAAAGTGGCTTTTCTTTTCAAGTAATCTCAAATTACTCATCTGCCAAGCCTTTTCCCAATTATGTTGGGGTCGGCTTCCAGTCTAACCGAATGCAGCTGAATACCTGTGTTTTACATGGAGCGACTGCCTATCAGACCTCCACAACCCAGTTACTGGGTAACACGATACCCCTTGGTAAGACTGGTTGTCAGACTTTCTGGCTTCTGACTACCCATAACGACTGCCAAAGATCTACAAATGACAGCCGGGACCAACGGCTTTACGTGCTTTTCGAGGCACGGAGGGAACTCGTTATGAAAGAGATGGTCACCCATCCACAGATAGACCGTGGCTAGCGTAGCTTAACCTTTGATCGATCGATCGGTACGGCTTTAACTTAGCCACTAGCTCCTCTCAAATTACTCGTGGGTAGACAAATTACTCTATAATTGTAACTTCCCGGAACGTTCGCATTCTAACCTCAGTTTCAATCTGTCAAAAAATTGTGATGACGTGTTAATTAAAAAGGCGCTAAAATATGATTGAAAACTCAAAGTTATTAGAATAGAATAACAAAGCTTTATTTTAGCGTTTATATTGAGTTCTTACAGAAATCTGACAGCGGGTAAAACAGGAGCTTTAGTTTTATTACCTACTCTTTTGAATGAAAAAATACACTACTAGCACCTACTAGACGTTGATTTTTTACGTACAGACACACTTTTAAACTTGAAAAGAAGCAAAAAAAAAATGGAAAAATTTACGTATAAAGCGGAATTCGGATAAACGGATAAACATTCAAAGCATTTATATTTCAATTAAACCATTTACAGGCACTTTTGAATTGTCAAGGAGTTGGTCAGTTAGTCAGATAGTTGAAGCTGAAGCTAGTTGCTCGTTCCAAAACGTAGGTAGGTTTTTATGGAGAAAACTTAGAATAAGTAATAACAGAAAATAATGTAAATGTAAAATATCAACTATCAACCAACGTCGTAGGAAGCAAGATTAAAAATATAGTCATTGTGTCAATGAGGCGACGAGAACATAAAACGAAATATTTATAAAATTGTTTCATGCTCCACAATTATCGATCGGCACGTGTTTTACGATAACGCCTTAGGGCCGCCATGAAATAAAAAACAAAACTTTCGCTAACATAGTTACTATCAAGATCATCTACATTCATTACTACGTTATATAAGATAGAACAATCTATCAGATATATTTATCATAGTTATTGATAGATAATGTGCTTGCCTTTACAATGAGTGGTTTCGACAAATTGATCGCGCTGGCTAATGTGTGTATCATGCGTAATGTTATTGCTGTCCAAATTGTTCTTGTCAAATTGCTATTGGACATCGATGTTTGACTGTGTCTTGAAAAAAAAAACAAGGAATTATGTTTGATCTATTTCATTCATTGTAACATTGGACAATTACCGTTATAACACTAGTTATTTCAACATTAGCATGTGCAGTTTCGTGATTTCGTGACAAATACAAACCAATGTAAACTATTAGGGCCTTTGCACACCGCGTTTTTTAAACGCGCCGTCGACGCGCGTTTTAGTATTGCGCTTCGTTAATTTATTGAAATAATAGAGATATACCTACTTAATAATAATAATAAAAGCCTTTTTTTGTCCCATTTCTGTTATTACTACTATTAAGTAGGGATATCTCTATTATTTCAATAAATTAACGAAGCCCATTCGTAGAACGCGCGTCGACAGCGCGCTCGAAAAACGCGATGTGCCAAGGCCCTTAGTCATTAAATTACGTTAATAAAATATCAATTGAAAATGCAGTTATTTCTACAATATAAGCTAATAACTATCGTCTTGTTGTCTAATGCATATCTTTTCTTTATCTTTACATAGTATAAAACAAAGTCGCTCCTGCTGTCTGTACGTTTAGATCTTTTAAACTACGCAACGGATTTTAATGCAGTTTTCAGCAATAGATATAGTGATTCAAGAGGAAGGTTTACACGTATAGCTGTTATACTACATCATAGCACCCGTGCGATGCGGGAGCGGGTCACTAGTTTCTAAATGGAGTAAAGTACTTATGGACAGTAATATTATGTAGATTTAGTGCACAACCCGAAAATGGTCAGTCATGATGATTTGGAATACCTACTGTTGTTTATTGCTATTGTTGTTCACGATAAAAATAATCTAAATAAGTAGTGGTGTGGTGGAGCTCTTTCTGAAAAGTCTCGTCCAAGAAATTGATATTTCGAAAATCTAAAATTTGAATTTACGGCATAAACATTGCCGTCGTTCTGTGTTTTATTAAAAAACTATTGGTGTTAGTGAAAAGAGTTTCATGAGATTGTCCAAAACAATAACCTTATAAACCATACTTCGAAAACTACATAGTAAGTGACCTACTTTAAATTTCAATGTTGATTAAATTCTTTTAAGTTTTCCGATTCACTTTATTACCAAATGACTTCATTAGCAGTGCTATACTGAAATCCCTTCAATGAATTTAAGTAGCTTAAATGAGCTGAAATCCCATTTGATGCTTATTATTAACAGGTCACTCCAAGCTCAATTCTGTGAAACTCTCCGTCGATGAAATTAGGTGATAATTTCATCGACGGAGAGTTTCACAGAATTACACTGCTGGTTTCATTAAAACATTCAACTACTGTAAAGTAAAAGCTTAACCACGTAACATTTCACATGTAGGTACATTTACTTACTTTTCTAAACTACCGTATCACATATCATCTCATCTCAATTTATCTTCGCCGCAAAGTTACAAATGCGGCTGTCAAACTAAATGATGTTCGCATAAAGTAAAGGCTATCTTAAAACGAGATGTAAAAAATTAAAGTTGTATGTGTCCAGATGTCAAATTAGGCAGTTTGTATTGTCACTTTCAAACGTAACTGTCAAAAAAGAAAATGGCCACTAAACATGATCATAGAAAGTAATTACTGTCACATGTTGTAATGTTTGATTGCATTTGTTTATGTAAATTGAGTGAGCAATGATGACCTGTGTAGTTTTAAGTGATGTCAGGTTATTGCGAGATCTCACTGGTCTTATTCTAATGCTTTCTTTTTTTACTAAGCAAAGATATGGTCAGCTGGTATTAGATATCCTTATTATTATGTTATATTTAGCCTGTACTGTCCCACAGCACAGGCTTCCCTCCTTCCATTGTGTCACCCACTATGTGTTGCAAATTCTCAAGGAAGCCACCCAAGTCGTCCCGCCATCTCTTTCGTAGTCTACCGCGACCCCGTGTCACCATTTCGGGGACAAGTTTTAGTATTTCTGGGCCCATAGATATCCTTAGCAACAACAATTTGCACAAAAAAAAATTTTGATTTTCGCATTACCATTCAAATACATATACAACGAATAGTTTAGTTCACCCCACGACTCGCAAAACATTTTCTCTCACGTAACTTTTGTCACAAGATGTGGCTTTGGTATTAATTTCAGCCTTATTATTGTGTAACTGTTCATTTCCTTCTAAGTAAACTATGAAAAGTAAACCATGATTATATTATACGGAGAGAAGGGAGCGAGCGTGCTATAATTTAATATCTTAATTCTTGCTCTTCCTGATACTCTTAATATTGTTTCTTATTGAGGAAGTCTCTAGGAAGTCATTAGACTTCATTCTATTAGTAGTTTTCATTAGTTTACGAACGGATTGGTTAATCCGCGCTAGACGCATCCGCCATCTCTTTATTCCTATCACGAATTATATCGCAATGAAGAATTTATAATGCTAATTATACTAATGGAGGTCGTTGACGCTAAGGGAACATTAATGCAAAATTTATAAATGTTCAACTTACACGATTTTAGTACAGACATTTATATTCAAACAAGCGATTTATACAGCTGTAAATTATATAGAGAAATTGTACTAACGGATCCTAGTTGGAGCAGTAGTGATATTAGACTGAAGTTGACAGATTTAATGTTTTTTGTTAACATAATGGTGCAAACGAAATAGTAACTTCTATAGAAGAATAATGAATTGCTTCTAGTTTCTTTTTGAGTTTCTTTTTCTGATGTGAACAATTCTTCACACTTGTAGATGCAAATTCCTATAAATTCCTGCATAATAACTATTTCTTCTCAATATAAGTCAAAGCTCAAGCGACTTAGCGGGTCATTACCGCTGTTAGTTTGTAAGTGTGTCGTTATTTCGGGATCGGAATGTCAAAGTTAGCGTGCTCTCTGCAGTCTTGGCTCTGTCAAGTATTTGTCGTGGCTTCGGTTTTAGTATGCATCTGGCGAATCGCATGTACAGTTGCAACTATTGAATGTGGAATAGGTTCTTTAGCCATTGTATTTTTGTCTTTATCTGATGTTTAATAGCATTGATCATCACCGTAAGAGCGTTTACGCTGCACGATATTTTATTGTATACAAACTTTCCAAGTCCTAAATCTTGTAAGTTTGTTTTTTCGCGTGAATTTTCCTTCTAATACCTATTTTTTTTATGCTAAAATATAGCCTAGCTATTGCACTCAGGATACCCTGAGAGCAATAGCCAGGCTATATTTCGTATACCTATTGTAACGTCTTATTAGCGAAAAGAAAAAACAATCTGACCTGTAGTTCTAGAGATGAGCGCGTTCTACTCTTCAAGTTTATAAACTTCTATATAAAAATCTCGTGTTACAGTGTTTGTTATCAAACTCCTCTGAAACGGCTTGACCGATTTTTATGAAATTTTTTGTGAACATTTGGTAGGTCTGAGAACAAGGTCGAAGGCTATTTTTTTAGCTAGATTCAGCTAGTATTAGTATAGACTTATATGAAACTTGATTTACAACGCAATATAAATAAGTCTAAAGAGTCGGTTGAACCAAGACGTTAGTTAGGCTTTAAAGTGTGTACGAGACGACAGACGTAAAACGTTTTAATTAATGTATGAAGTGTACAACTGTACAGTCAATAGCTAATTTCAGATTAGACTTAAAGATGGTTCGCTTTGATTACAGGAAATATTACCTGCTAGTGCTTACTGCGTAATTACATATTTGAATTAAACTGCAGTTAGCCAGAATTACCATGAATAAATAGGTAATTGTCTCTTTAATTTTGGGAATGCAGTCTTTTTCATCTAGCCTCGAGAACGGTCTAAAAACAAAAAATAGTGTAGTGTCAAATGAATCATCTTGATTCATTAAAATGGCTTAAGAATTTAAATGAGTGCGATGTTATCAAAGTAAATATTCAGTCTATATTTGGCCACAAAAAATCAACACCGTTTTTAACTTCGTTTTCTTTGTTAATTTCAAGGAAACGGGATGTGTTGTGTGCGTTCTTTTTTAGTTTTCGTCTATAATTTGACAGGCTGAAATCTTTTTTAGACGCGGAAGTTTCTACTAATTGGCGATGATAAATTCTGTGCACGTTTCGTCACCAAAAACAGTGCAACTCATGATTAATTACCTAGAGAGACTATTTTAGATGATATGGACAGTTACTATTCATATATCTTTCACAGGTAATTGATAATTGATTTAGCTACCAGAATTTCATAATACAGAGGGCCTACCTCGAACGCGCGGAAGAAACGTAATGTTCATTCGATCGATGTTTTAATTGGAGATACCAGTTTTCCACATAATATTTATTTAGCTTGAAGTATTCATTTATAGTAATGGGTTGTACTAATTGTGCTTGTCGTATCAAATAACACAAGAATGATATAGTAGTTATAATAGGATAGTCGTATTTCCAGTTCGAAAATCGAATACAATCAAATACTTTTATGTCGTACCTACGCTTGTAGTGCTAGGGCCTCTGACATCGTTGCATTAGATGGAACGTTCATTTATTTGAGGTATATCTTTAGCAATGTTTAAACAACATTTGTTCTTAACGACATTATGTAAGTTAATGTTATTATGATTAATACATCCAACATGTCCAGTGTGATTGCCTTCGCAACATTAAATCACATTCAAGCAATACATTCATAAATTATCCGAACTAATAAAGGAATGTTTGTTTCATTATGAATAGGTTAATCGAATTTCATAGTTTGACCCCATCAGGAGATGGTACGCTATTTATTACTGTGAATGTTCACGTCAATCAACTCAGAAGGAAATTTGGATGGACGCTTCGGATCGTGTTTCATCAGGGAAACATTTTATCGGATACATTTGTTACGACGGAGCAAAACGTTCCCATGTTTATTTATTGGCTAAACTAATATCTCTGGAAGCGGATTCATTTTAATGCTGGATTATGTAACACGACTTCGTATGTCTCCAGAATTAGATATTTGGTCGTATAGTCGCGGATGCAGGTTTCCTGTTTCGTTTTTAACGAAATTATGCACATTTTGGATGGATTTCTTCAAAAAGCTCGAAAAGATTTATGTTAGAGCGTGTTAGAGAAATGTACGAGTTGGATTTATAGGCGCCATGTCTTGGCACATGGTCTGCGATGTGTTAACTTGTGTTACGGCAGGAGCATATTCGGTAGTCTGTTTTATATCTTCCGCATTCTTTAATTGATTCTATTTCTGTATTACTTTCTTTTATGGTACGTTTTGATTAGATGTTCTAATAAACACTAGGTTTATTGCTTCCTGCAAGTAGAACCATCATTTTTACACGTTAACCTCATTTAGTTTTAATAAAAATTATACCCTTTATGTCATAGTATTTATGAAAGGATTAAATGGATTACAATTTATGTCTGTCTTGTTAATTGTTATTTTGATGTTTAGTTCGGTAACTTTCGATCGTAAAGTTTATGAGTTATTACTAAATACGTGCACGTTTAGTAAAGTTATCTGATTTTGGTAAGTTATTTTGGTAATATCACATTTAATCATTATAGATAAGATCGTATTCGTATTTGATGACATCATGGCTAAATTCCTGATCATATGAGACTAGTTTTACGACTTATGGACCCATTCACTTTTAGCATGACCTAAAGATAAAAGATAGTCAAGTAAGGAGCTAAAATATATTGTGGCGATGAAAGAGATAGATTTATGACATAGAGAAGTTTACTCATGAATACTAAACAGCTTTTCTTATTGTGTCAGTAATAAAATTCGGTAGTGTTGAGTGTTGGTGGTGACGCTTCAATGGCATTTGAATGTATATTCCTTTTAGAGTTGAAAACAAAAAAGTATAGGTACTGCTCATGAGTTCTTCATAGTCATCGAGGTAAATATTGTATTCAGGTTTATCGCTTGATTTATAATATTCCCTACTTTTTTTCTTGTCTGTCGTTAGGACTTGCAAAAGTATCGATTGCATCATGTTACCAATATATTTAATCGAACATGCCTTTCAAAACAATTTAGATTAGATAACTGACTTATTAAACGATTAAATCCATTTCAGACGTTACATTTTACGTAATAGATCCATAAATATTTTTTGACTTCTTTTCGTAAACCTTGGTGACATCAATTACCAAAATGGACTCGCTATAGTTATTCTAATCCAAAGTTTTAGTTTGATTGCTTTCTGTAGGTGACCTGTTTCACATTAAAATCGGTGCCACTTTACCTTATTTGAAATTTCCTGCAGATTTCTAAAGTAGATAAGGATGGGTAGTACAAAGCGGACATATCAACTGTTACAAATCTCTCTTCAACGTAAAGTGGTACAGTCATAATCGATATATTCAGACAGGCCCGAGACAAGATCTCGGTACAAGACGTTCGCTGTACGGTCGACTGCGCATTGACCATTAATCTTCTTCGATTTTAGATAATTCTCAAGTTCTCGGGAAAGCTAACTTAATGTTAGCCTGAGGTCATCAGACGATAGCTACTGATACGAGCTATTGTTCTCCATTTGGGTCTTTATCAAGTACTGTTATGTTTTCCTTAGAGTCATATGGGTAATTGATGTTCTTTGGTTAGAAGGACCATTTTTGGTCCTTATCAAAGCCTTTCTCCATAGGAATGTTTCACTACTTAGTGTCCACCGTTATTGTTGCGGTAAGATTTATCGTCACAGCCTTTAGAAATGGTCTATTTACGAGTAATGTTGCAATTGTCACTATATTTTATTCTTTTGTTGTAAATCGGAGTTATTTTGAACTTGGTTCTTAGCGAACCTTTGGTTTTACATGCAGTAGCGCAATTTATTATGGGCTGTGTGCAAATGCGTGTCACGGGATATAGTAATCTCAACCAAGAGTTGCAATTGTTAGATTTCTAAAGAGGCCGTGAATAAGTCAATCCTTTAACTTCAACAGTAACAGGAAAGTAAAACATGCTTTCAAATGTTGACAGAGAACTTCGTTAACAAAAGACTAGATTGAGATAGATTTATGGCTATCTATTAGGCGATAAAAGATTTCAGACCGAATGTTATGTAACTAGTGAACTACATTATTTACTATGTGTTATGTATGTGGGTTTAAAGGTTTGAGGTAACAATGTGTAACCATGGTCCTTTGTGTCGACTTTGCGACTTTCGCTTAAGCCATCTTGGTTTATTTGAAATTGCCAAATTAGAATGTTTGACACTTATGAACCTTATCAAAACAAAACGAGTGTTCTTCACCGAATTATTTGTGTATCATGAATGCGCTTACACATCTACCTATGACATTCATGTCAAGTTGTCATTCCCTTCAAAACGTTTCATAATAATGTCACCATGATTTATCAATACCGTACTTGTCACTTATGTCATGTAATGCAGCCTCGGTTACCATATCGACCATTCAAGTCATACTTAGTGACATGTCCCCAATAGATTGTGTATGTTCAAATTAACATAACTAGTTATTTGATCATTGAAGCTCGGAGATAATCAGTTGACTACTTCTAGGTCTTCATATTTTTTCTTAGTAGGTTTTGAGTTTTTTAATGGTGGTTTTCTAAGCTTGTCGTCATTGCTCTATGGTGATTATCTATAAAGAACAGGCTAGTAATGCTGGTTTTAATGATAGAGAATTTTCTGCTTTGCTAAATACTGTTTGGTTTTTTCCACAGAAAGTTATTAAAAGACACGTATCTACTTTCTGTTACAACTAATGAAAGAGATTTTATTACCCCAAGGGCATATAACAGTCGTGCGATTTTCCACACATATTCAAAATAAGGCGTTGAATATATTGGAAAGTGAAATTTCCTTTAAATTCAATAAAGGTTCATAGTATTGTGTTTTAACAACAATATTGATGGAGTGACGTGTGTTTGTGACATTTTCACTGGCAAAAATAGCTCTCTATCAGTTGACAAGTGAATGTATGGTCCCCATAATGTCATCAAACAATGCGCAAGATTCGTCTCGGTTTGCGACACGAGTTTGCCATTGTGCAACTAATATGAGATAGAAATGTTAGCTTGCATGTGTTTGATCTGAAAAATGGGGACAGAAGATAATGTTACAAATGTACCTATTTCCTAATTTTTGTATCTTTATTTGAATACAGAGTATTTGCTTTCGTGTTATACTTTTTTAAAGGTTGCATCATGTCTGGTGGGTCGTATTTCAATGGTGTAATTATTATCCATAAGTACTTGCGTAAATAAATAAAAAATTGTGTGTTACCTTATAAGACCAACAGAAGCATTCCATCTATAATTTACTTTATAATAGAACAGGACAGATGGCAATGCCAATAAAAAACCTAAGCCTGCGCGGGTGCTGAACAAGTGGATAACCTTGCCGCTTTGCGGTCTTGCGCACAGACATAGTTTACGCAAAGCATCCTTTTAATACTACGGAATTAAACTTTTTTCTAACCGGTCGTCTTCTCATTAATATGTAACTCCTTAACGATAGAGTCAATTTATGAATATTAAAAAAACGTGGTTAGTTTTATTAATAATGGAATATCCCTATAGTATTATCCTTTTTACTGGACAGATACCAGTACAGTACCTAACTGCAAACAACATAAAGCTAATTTTTAATACAGTTCATAAATAGATGACGCATCTAATTTAAATTATTCCATATAGTCGTTAAAATACCGGACAACCTGTTATCATTCTTTAATATTACATTCTTTAACCTGTTATCATTCTTTAATAATTCCAAAACCTTTGATATTTTCGCTTGAAGCCCTAAAATTGATTCTGAAAAACTCAAGAATTCACACGCAGCACCTTATGCTAGTTGAAATTAAGGGCCAAGAATAGATGCACCTGGACTATCATTATCTCCTTTAGTGAAAATAACACCTGCCGCAGAAGTTGTTTATTTTGCAAATAATACAATAACGTCAAATGTCAGACATGTGTATAGTTAAGAATGTTGTAATGTCGCATGCTGTATGAAAAGAAATGTGGCCTTGTCTTGTTGAATGTTCCGAAGACAAAGTTCCCTAGAATTGTTCTAAAGAAGAGAACAAAATGAGAATAATCGACATAAAAGGGGTTTTTAATAGGCAATACCCATGTAATAGAAAAAGTTACATAATAAAAAGTTCAAAGTCAGCTGCAAAGGTAACCACTAAAGCAGTAATGAATACAGTTTTGGTATAGCCTTCTTGTTTATTGAATATTGCATCATAAGACCATTACTGGAAACGTTAAATGAGAAAGTCTAGTAGAGGAAGATATTATATTACGATAAAGATCAACATAATTGACCCGTAACTGAAGAATTTACAAAAAATCGCGCAAAACTTTTGGTAATTGTTGGGAATTTGAATTGAATCAAGATAAACCAAAACTAGTGAAACTTGTGGAACTTTCGAATTGGGGCGATCGTGCGAATGTCTGACACAGAACTTACAATTTCGACAATCATTAGCAAAAACGACAGAAAGAGCAATTAATAACAGAAAAGTAATGATTGCTTAAGAAAAAGAAAGATAGAAAGAACCTCCAATGAAAGTTGATGAGACAATGAAAGACCCAATTTGCGTACCCCAGTTAGAAAATTGACAATAAGTAGCGCTTTATTGTTATAACTATAACACATTAAAGAAAGCTGTTTAATCTACTTTGTTATTAGTAAATAATAAATCAAGACCGCCGTCACGGGTAATGTAACAAACAATAGAATATTATATTAAAATCGATTCATAGTTTAGTTACTTTCAATGTAAGATGAAGACAATGATTTTAATCAAGGCTCTCAGATAATTCAATAACAATTTGCCCGCGAGTTTTGAAACTTTTTTATTTTGCATTCAGCGGGAGATCAATCTTCAAAATGATAGGTATGTAAAAAACCATTAACAGAATTCCATGGAACATAAAGAAGGACAGGACAGACATGATGAGTGGTTTGGTGAAGACGGTAATTTTAAAGATATCAAATGAAAATGTAGGAGGTTTAGAAGCCTTAAGATACGCTAAAGCGATTTAAAGTACATATATGAGAATACGAGTACTTTGAAGTAATTTACTTACCTACTTAAGTAAACCACAAGGAAAGATCCAGGTGAAGTGAGTGCGAATGTGAAGAGTTAATGCTATTATTTAGAGCCAGTCAATCCGATCAGCTGCCGGCGTGATAATGATATGGTGAGGGCTTTCTCAGGGAACAGTCGGTAAACGATGCAGTTGAGAGTGATGGCGTGTTTGATTTGAATGAAATTAGTGTAAGTGTAGCACCTACAGGTGTTAAGATTTGTTATATCATTCAAACGATAGTTATATGAATGAATGATGAACCAAAGTATTTCTGGTCTTCCTTGACAGTCACGAAGTCTCTTGAAATCATTAATTTATATTTGAGTATGTGTACATGGTGGAAGGGAAAACGTTTATCATGGATTCAGTTTATGGTTTTACTGGCCCATACAGGTTTGACCGCGAAGGTGTTGCACTATTGTTTGGAACTGCAATTTTTTTAAATCGACGGAGATATCAACCCTGGGTGATCTGTCAATCAGGGTTTTAGTTAATGGTTAAAAGTTTTCATCAAGAGGTTCGCTATCCACGTTTCACCGGTTTGAATACTTTAATTAATCACCGGAAATATAAAATACATACAAATCGCTACATGCTCTTGGTAACTTAGTAAACTATGCAAAAGTTTCAAACATCCAACGGTAACATTCAGGAAGCATATATCATGTGAATTTAACGGCGTTTTCGATCACGACGCTGTTCTTGCCGTATTGTTTGACGTAACATCAGGTAATGTTGCATGCGATCCGTTTGAACTTGTATCAGTTATGTCGATGTTACCCACTTTTTTGTCGATTACGTATTGTTATGTTACGTTGTTTTCCGAACAGTTTATTCTGATTAACAAAGTGTTGACATCGTGAAGATTACTGGCGCCATCATTGTTTGCTTCTCTTCGCAATAATCTATCATTAACACTATTTATTTTCTCTCTTCTCACCTGTGCTTGTTTTTTTTGGTCAGTAAGGATTAATGAAAGTAAAATCCGCTCTATGAATATATAAAGAAAGACGTGCGCAAAAGTTCTTAACAAAAAATCTAAAGATGCGTGAGATTTATTCTAAGAATTAAACCGAACCAGTTTCTCTAACATTTGATCTCTCTCAAATCAATATTTGAATTAATTCAGTCCAATTAGCAGGTTTAATGCATCGAAATCTAAATATTTATTACTTCGCTTCCCACGTGGGTGTTTGTTGTGTGATTTAGAGTTTGACAGCTTTGATAGTTTCAGCCTTTTTAGTTTGACCATCATTTATAAACTTTCATTATTCTAATTGAAATAAATAGTCTAACATTATATTCAGGTTTGCTATTTGCAACTTTAAAATATAACTTTGAAATAATAGCAGGCTGTCCACCTACTACATAACCTTGACCCCAAGGAGCGAGGGCGCAGCGGACGACTGTGCTTTGAGCAATGTTCACACAACTAGCGATGGAGTAAACTTGGTGTTAATTAACTGATTATTATCGCCCCCTGCTTACCAATTAGTCTTTGTTTTGGAGAACCTTTGGAGTACTATTGGTGAAGAAATATCAATAGACTTGGGCAATTGCTTAATGACATTTACACGTATGTAGAAATCATTTTGTGTTGAGTATTTATTTAACACTCTTTTGACAAAGCCGATTGGAAATATTGTAATGTATGATTAATTAGGTATGGCCATCTAAAATGTTTTTGAAGTAAGGCAATTAAAACAGTAATAAAATGTTTTAGTAATAAAAAGAATACTTAACTGTTCTCGTTCAAATAAAGGGTCTAACAAACAGAAAGACAGCAATAGATGTTGATTATAATCTATGAAGATTGTACGAGTGACGGGGCATTTGTAATTAGAGATATTCTCATGTCTGTCAGTGCATCTACTTGAACTAATCTGAGGGCCCCATTACATGATAATATAGTATCAATGACCTTCTTGTTAATAGACTTGCTCTTAGCAACAGCCTTGACTTTAAAAAAGATACATAGGTCGTTGATGATTATCCAGTATTCAATATTGTAATTGAATATTATAGTGATTACTCAAAATAATATAATTATGTTAAGTTTAACAATCAACAGCTAAGTATATCATCATCTTCTTCCTGCCCTTGTCCTATGTTACTTGACAGAACACGGTTTCTTCTATTCCGTCCTGTTACTGTCATACAATCACTGACTTTCTTTTATTTCAACAGTTATCTTCGAAGATCTTGCTTCTTCATATCAGTAATAAAGTGTCAAGCTAATCTGCTGTCATTTGCATACCACATAAAGTCGTGTTAACCTTTTAGGATATCATGTTAACAATCATCAAAAAATCTTGTAGTTCTTAGAAAACGAACAGATTCGTTCAAACAACCAAATTCATTGGAATGGTATCTTTTTTTAATGCACCATCGTGTTATCGTTCCGCTTCGAGTCTTTGTATGTTTTATTCTTTTATCGGTCACTCTTGTTTGGGGTTTGAATGCCATTTGTAACTTATAATGTCTAAGGTGTATTCTAATTATAAAATGACTGGTAAAACAGTATTTCTTCGATTTTTTCTTTCTAATCTTAATTGTGCAATTATTTGTTACCCAAGACAACAGAAAGTAAAATCTCTATTTATTTCTCATATATGTAGGTATAGTCAGTTAAATACTAGAATTAATTTCACTATACAAACTGGACACTGATTACAAGCGACTACATAACCAGCCATAATTTACTATGACTGAAGAATAGTTAAGAGAAATACATACGGGTCGACGACACAGTGAGGCTATTCATTGTACGACACATTATCACCTGTAGTTAGCATTGCTTGTCTATTGTTTTTGTTTTCTGTCACTTATTTATCACCTTGTTGGTGTAGCTCCACAGCATCGCTTTCAGTTTTCGTTGCATTCGATTCTTTGCTTTGTACTTTCAGTTAAAAATATTCTCTGACTGCATGATACAAATAGCAATTTACCTTGCAATTGGACCTAAAACTTCTTTTAGCTCTTTGGTATATTCTCAACCACTTTAAAATCATAGATGTGACTGTATTGTTAAGTTATGATTGGTGTTATTTAAATCTCCAGGGCAATTCTTTATCGCAACTTTACGAGTAAGTGATTATAGGGTTTTAGAAATTCCCTGCACCTATCTTAACCACGATTCCCATGGTTATGAGCCAAGAATCCAGTTGGTGCAGTGCCGCCGGCCTGATCTGCATACACTTTAATTAGAGTTGTTACCACTGCGACATGCAAGTATTGGATCCTGGCCCAAGGGAGGAACATCAGCGGAAAATTGAAATAACTCATCATTATTTAAATTGAAGGCAATTTCGTTATACAATTTTATGTTTTCAATGAGCGTCCTGAAGCGTTTTTCTTTGTTGTTCACTTTCTACGTATAATTTATTATTGTTTAAGCTTAATATCACATTTCCGTTTCGCTGTTTGAGACTCAAAACTTCTTGAATTCGAATTAGCTTTTTGAATTCAACTCTAACTCATTTTATATTTCCGAATTGTGCAACAGAGTAGTTGTTAGTTACTTTACGTTTTTTAGTTACTTACTTGAATTACTCAGTGTTATTAACAAGCTAGGGCACTCACCTAAATCGAAGAACACCGCATCTAATCTGAAACCTCCAAAATTCCTGTGACCTCTTCTAAATTGATCCAAATTGTATCTCCTGATTGCCTCGTCCCAAATTCAACTTGCCTTTAAGGATCAAACATCTCGATACTAATTTGAAACCTGTTACGATCACGATTATTTTGCACTCTAAACTTCGTTCATTAGACCACAGATATTTTTGAAACCATTAAACAGTAGAACATGCAAATTTTACCGAAGAACTTGCAACGGGTTCATTTAACTGCTTTCGATTACGATTACTAGCAATTACTTTATGTTTATATTTAGGTTTACTCTGTCTTGTAAACCAAAACTTTGTTTCTAAACAGCTATGTTGTGATATACCTATGACTATTTATTTCTATTTTCTAAAAGTATCAAAATATTGTTCTTTCACGTTCAAAATGCATTAGCTAAAGTAGTGCTGATTGATTCTTCATTTCCGTATTTTCTTGTATTTAGTAATGACTTTTTGTTGTATTCATTAATCTTAAGTTTCGATAAATATTGCCTTAGCTTATCTTTTCTCTGAATGTTATATAAATTTGAACATTTACAGTTAGGTACATGATAAATGATCCAGTAATATAGTTCAAACTCAAGTCTATTTTCAGCATCCTTAGTATTTTTACTACTTAACTGCATGCCTTGAATTAAATTCGTCTCTAAATAGATAAACTTTCATTTCGACTTCTTCAACAAACTTCTGTTTGCTTTAACTTATATAAACATAGCATTAAATCAAGATCTTAAAGATCAGATTCCTTGCTCTTCGTTAAGAATGCAATGTTCTCTGTTATTTAAACAGTTACTGTATCCGCATTTGGTTTAAAAGAATTCAGGTTGATTTTCTTAATTTATGTTTTATACCGTTAAAAATACAATGCATTCGATCTTTTTTCATTTCCGTTCAATGTTATTATCATTTGAATCGAAACTATCATTATCAAACCCGAAATCGGTATCCATTAATTTGATTATCTTGGGTATCTACGTCAAGAGCTCACATTGATGGATCATATCAGGCCGATTAAATGTTTGCTGCGTAATCGTGGCGTGCGTTCACGAGTGTCATATCTTGAGAGCCTTGTCCGGTTAACTTGTCCATGTATGTAACTTGCAAGTTTATTTGCAACTTAGCAAGCCTTCCGATTTTGAAATTGGTGAAGCGTTCAGGTTGTTGTATTGTGTGGCGTGCGGTTTCGATTCGGTCGGGTAAAAGTTTGAAGTCCATTCGGTTCGGTTAGATGCGTCGCGTGGTTGCGCATGGCGGCGCCTCAGTTTGCTCGCGCTGCCCGCGCAGCTCACTCGTGTGTTCAAATTTTCGCTGTTGTAAACGTAAACCGTCTTTCCGATACGAATTTGGAACGTTACCGACCGGTAAAGTCGGTTGAACTGTCGCTTTTAGGCGAACAATTTTGCGACCGCCTAAATTTCGCATTGCGATTGGCATTGCGATTGCTTCACCCTGTTACGCTACCGTCTTAACAGATAACTGTGAAGAAACGTGTGCAAGCTCTGTGTGTTGCGGAGTCGGCAGAAGTCGGCAGATTGTGCTTTATCAGTGCTGTGGAATGGATGTGTTTTGTGGAAAGTGCTAATTTTGTTTGGTTCGAGACTTACGATACGTTTCACTGAACGCGGTACAAAAAGTAGTTTTGTTATCGAGTTCATGTGACTACCGGAGTATTGATACGCTGTGCTTTCCCCCTGTCCAGAGCTTGATTTATGGTAAGTCATTCGGTTCACTTGTTTTAGTGTTAGGATTTATAGTTGACAGTGATATCATTCAGTTGTTAGTTGTTTGGTCTTGTTTTACCAACTTCGATTTAGTGGAGATAAGTAGAAGATTTATAAGTTTCACGACCGGTTCAAGAGCGAAGGTTGAAACACGTGAGGATATAAAAATGTGATTAATTCAATGACACTTCGTGTCGACTTCCGTAAAAGGCTAGGCAAGGCGGTGTGCGTTGATGGTTGAGTCGCCAGCGATACTACAAAACGGAAACTTAAAAATTTCGACTGTGACATTGAAGCCGTGAAGAAGAAAGCGACATTAATAAGTTTATTAGCGAATTGGCACGCATATTCATCACGCCGAAACACTTACACCGTAGGTACCTACTTACCGAAGATTTATTAATTAATACGAGAATGATTGGACACTTTGAAACTTCGATAGTGGGTCATGCTATTTATTAATTGCGAATCAGTACGAGCAAGTGGGACCGGCATTGTGCGCAAAATAAACTGGAACTTGAGAAATCCGTTCACTTTTAATGTTACACTGATAATATATATTGTTCTCACAAAGAAATTACAGACGCGATGTACACAGTAGATTGATCAATTTCTAAGTTATAATAACGTTTTCATAGTCTACCATTAATGCTTAACGTTTCAAAATGTCAGTTAAATTGATCTCTAAACAAACTTCTGCGTTAGATGATTGCAGAACTTAGTGTTGATGAAATTGTGATAAATCCTCAACAAAAACCACAAAACAAGTGTTGAATTCTGCCAAGTCGAGCTCTGTCAATAAATTTCACTGTCAAACTAATTCAATTTGTCAAATGTGTTACATTTCTATCCAGCAATAACAGTTTAATGTACATTCACCAAAAGAGATAAATATCCATGTCGTCGGAAATAGTTGAAGTTTACTTACAAACCAATGGAGGCTTTCAAATGAAATTTAATTTAGTCATTGAACTTTATTCTCTATTAATTGTATTTAATTTTATTCATAAACACCCAATGGTTTCTAAATAAACTTCAACTATTCCTGGCGACATGGATACTTATCTCTTTTGGTGACTTTACATCCGAAACTTATGCTTAAAACAAATTTTGGAATAATCAGTGATTAATATCCATAATCATTACATTTACTTTAAGAAATTTTGATGCGAGTTTGGTTTTGTGAACTGACCTATTAAAAAGCAATTGCAGAAATAATAAATACTCTAAATAAAATTGCAGAAATGAAAAGTAAGCAGTTCAATGTACTTAAGGTTGACAAAGTTGAACTGGTAAATGTAGTGACTACTGCACGTAGTGTAGACAAACCAAACCGTTATATTCCTAGAAAGTTTAGATAACAATGTATGTCTATGAAATACAACATTCTAAATGCTCACAATGAATCTAATACCTGACGGTAAAATGGAATATACGCAAGTTATATTATTTGATATAAATAAAAAGAAAGGTCCTGACTGACTGACTGACTCATCAACGACCAGCCCAAACCCTTGGACCTAGAAAGCTGAAATTTTGCACAGAGGTTCCCTTTATAATGTAGACAAGCAAAAAGGAGGATTTTTTAAAATTCAACCCTTGATGGGAGTTAAATAGGAGTTGAACGTTGGTATGGAAAATCGTCATTTTTGTAGTAGGTATAGACCACGAAAATTGGTGTTTATCATTCTTTAAAACCCCACACTATACTGATATTCACGCGTACGATGTAGCGGGCATCTAATAAAATTATTTGATAAACATAAGCATGCCTTTAGTGTGGCGAATACAGGATCTAGCTAGGGGTGTAGGAGAAGTTTTACTTTCGATAATAGTCATCGCAGAAGAAAATGAAACGTTTTTATAAAATCCATTCACAGTTTGCAAAACTAAAATGCGTAAAAGAGTCACACATATTAAATAACTGGTTTTGGTAAGATAATAAATAAATACATTAAGAATAGACGTCATTAGCGACATCCACATTAAAATATACATACGAAAATAACTCTGTCTGTCGGTTTGTTAGTTTATCACGGCAAATCCACTGAACCCATCATAATGCTTGATAGAGGGATAGCTTGGGATCGGGATAGGGCAGGGGACGGCAATCTTTTGAAACGAAAGAGACAAAGTTGCAATTTATAAAATTTCCCAGTTTTTAAAGAGCTACAAGTTTTATTTTTAAATATTATATCGTTTCATAATATAGACCATAAACTACAATCATACGGTGACATATACTATATGTTATACATGTTTGATTTTAGAACGCGAAAGGCAATGCGCAACGAAATGAAATCCGATTACATACAATATGATTTGTAGCAGACAATGTGAAGAAAAATAGCAGGTGCAGTAAATTAAATTAAGTTGATATAATCAATTGCACGATTTTTGCTTATGAAACTGGAGAGCCGCAACTTTACATCCAAAGAGCCGCAGGTTGCCGACCTCTGGAATAGGGACATAGACCACGTAATCCGCGCTTCAGCGTCCGCGATACCCACATTCCCGCGGAAAAAGTCGCCGGCAAAAACAATGTCTTATTTTAACCACATTAAAACCACATTTCTACAAAATTATTTGACTAGACAAAGAATTTCAAGTTTTACACCTTATCATTAAGATATTTCAGATTAGCAAAATTGCTAGGTTTCGTATCCCACAATTTGCATTCAACAGTTCAGCATCCAAATGATCTAACAGTCTTTTGTCTGCGCTAATCAGACTGTAAAGCTAGAATGATTAGTTAAATGCCCTAGACTAGAGAGTTTGACCTAGGCACAGATAGAATGTGGAACCTAGACCCACAGCGTGACCCTTACGTCACGACTACTACAAATATTGAAGTCGTGATATTAGCTAGTGTGTTTAATTAAGGTTTGTATGTGAATTTCTATTTATAGGGATTGAAATAATAACTTACTTGAAGTGTAAATGTAGCACATAGATTAAAACTGGCCAAGTGAGTTTTTAGTAAATACGTCATCTGTGAAATTTTCAACTGTCTAGCTATCACGGTTCATGAGATACGGCCTGGTGACAGACAGACAGACAGACAGACGGATAGTGGAGTTTTAGTAATAGGGTCCCGACCTATTGGATACTGAACCCTAAAAAGGTAATAAAAGCAAAAGTTATACGTTCTTCCGATCTCAACAATGCGTTTTTTTTAAATTCCTATGTACCTAGGTATTAAATGTCAAAGTACCAACTTTTATTCTACGTTATCCTTCTTTACATAGTACAAAACAAAGTCGCCGAAATGTCTGTACGCGTATAACTTCCGAATGATTGCACCAAATTGGATAATTTTCGTTTTTTTTTGTGTTCGGTATTGCGAGAAGAAGGTATGCATCCTTGTGATACTGGGGCGAACCGCTTTTATGAACGCCAGTTTTAAATGTTTTAACTAACCTGTACTATTCGATGCACACGTAAGCATTGTTTTTGCATAATATATGTAACATAACATTGCGCTCTACTATTAACAACGATTTTTCACACTAAGAATAAAAGGCATTTCTCAAAATAATTTTTTGCTTCATTGTATTTATTAACGGCTATGTAAGTGTCTGTTAGTCCCGTAGTTAGGAAAGATAAAGTATACTTTTTTAGGAACCAATACTTATTATAGTGCAAGTAATTACCTACTGACAAAAGAGAAAAGCAAGATTAGATACTGTTTCGTTGATGATTTGTACCGAATTGGTCAGGACTAAATTAAATACGAGTAGGTACGTTTTTGGAATATGAGAAAAGTATTTTAATGCCGATCCAATTGAAACTACCGTTGCACAAATTGCATGTCGAGATCAAAGATTAAAAGCCATTGTTTATTATTTTTATTGTTTTTCCAAGGCCTACTTTCCGGTCAGAACATTAGTAAAACTTCGATAAAAAGAGTAAATAACTAATTTGTGTGAAATTACAAGTCGGTTATTTCGTAATTCCTAATTATGTTCATTACAACTCCAGTATTGCTCCCCGTAGGTCTCTGCAACGGATGTTCTTTTGTGGTAATGGTGTAATCACCTTGCTTGGCATACGGACAGAAGGTCTCAGTATGATGTTACAAGCGGACAATCAAGCTGCCAATCAACTTGACGTCATTCCATGTTCAATCCGGCTACATTCTTTTGTTTTTCCTTTTCTCGCTTTTGACATCTATCTCTTCCTGATGGTAAGCGATGACACGAACGGGGCGATGGGACAACACGCTGACCTAGAAGTAATCTCTTGATGACTCTGAGGTCTCAGATTTTACTCAATAACAGGTATATGCAATCGTAGAACAAACTCATTCAAATTAAAAAACTTAGAGAGAATGCGAGCTCTGTATATACCTATTAGCTAAAACAATTTTTCAAAAATATATTCAACTGACTCTTTAGTCTTGTATGTTTCTCGCGTAAAATAATTGATGATGTCCCTTCAGTATCCAAGTGTCCCTACACTGACACTTTGGAGGACATTAAAAGCGCGACTGATACCGCAATAAACGGGCTTAACTACTTACCTACAGGGCCAAAGTAATTTAATAAAAACAAACAATTTAATTAGGATTAACTGCAATAGATTCGAAAAGAAAAAATAATTTAATAAATAATAATTTTGCAAGTTTGTATGAGATGAGAGATAAACGCTCATACCCAATACACTTTCAAGAAATACCACTTCATCATGTCAACCTTCACACGCCAACTGCTGAGCAAAGGTCTCCCCCAAGGGGGGTTCAGCCGTAATCGCCATGCTTGGCCGATGCATGTTGGCGATCGCAGTAGGTGTTATTGTATGGTACAGAAGAACGCTTCTGCCCATCCGCTGGTCAATATCCCTCTGTCGCTTTCTACGAAACCCACGGGTAGATATAGGGTGGTGCTATTCGTAACCGGCACCACACGGATTAAGTAAAAGGTAACACTTTCTCAAAGTTTACAATATATTTGAATTTAGAACCTATAAAAAAAAAGCTATCTGCTAATGTCCGTTCTCATGCTCTATGGGAACTTCGACACGACAAAACACCATACTTTTTTATTCCCAGTCAATCTTTTCCATTGGAGTTTATTACGTATCATTCCTCCCATAATTGCTTTAGTCACGATAGCCTTTTATTTCTATCGATAGATCGATGCAAATTGCTATGTCCTTGATACGGCGCGGTCATCAATCCTTTTGTTGTTCCTCGTTTCAACTAGCAACGGTTGCATGTCGTAATTGTAGTTTTAAAAGTGACAATGACCAGCTGTGTCCACTAAGCTTGTTTAATTTACGATTATTTGAGTACCTAGGTACTCTATTTCAATTGTTCTTGTACTTATCTGTACTTATGAATGATGTAGATACCTAATCCGCACTATTAATGATTACTATAGGTACTATTTACTATTTTTATTTTTTATAATTTTATAAATGCGAAAGTAACTCTGTTTGTTACGTTTTCACGACGAAACGGCTGAACCGATTTTGATGAAATTTGGTATGAATAGCTTTAACCCCAATAAAGGACATAGGCTTTTTAATCCTATTAGAGGAAGTTTCAAAGTGGCGCCAGTGACAGAAAAGTTGAAAGGGAATCGTTTGTCTTGGTATGGGCATGTGAAGAGAAGAGACGAAACTCATGTGACCAAAAGAGCTATGAATATTAATTTGGATGGATGGAGATGGAGAGGGAGAGGAAGGCCAAAGAAAAGATGGGTGGATTGTGTGAAGAATGATATGAATGAAAAGGGAGTCAGTGAAAGCATGACGTTGAACAGGACGTAATGGAAGAAGAAAACATGTTGCGCCGACCCCAAGTAACATGGGATAAGGGCAGGAAAAAGAAGAGAGGCTTTTTAATCCTCGACTTCGTCTGCATCCAGTATAACCGACATTAACGCGAACGAAGTTGCGAGCTTAAGCTAGTAGTAATAGTAAATAATTAGAACGAATAAAACTATTTTATCTTTTTATTTGTATTGTGTCACTGTCAGTTTTTTATCCAGACTTCTGACAGTTGTCTTCATAATGCTAATAACGCCAAAATTGAAAAACATAAGGGCGTTGTTGCTGATTATAAATTATCGTAATAGTAATAAAACAGAGATAGTAGTTATTGAAACTTGTATCTACTTTGTAGCAAGTCTTGTGAGTGTGAGTCTTATGTCCAATATCGTAAAATAAATTGGATAGCATTTGTTTTATTTACTACAAAGTTGAGAGAAAGTGTTGCCATACAAATGTCTTTACTGTAAATTATTTGTTATTGTCATAGGTGCAGCCAGTACAGTGCAAGTGAAAATGTGGGATTAATGTTGTTTTCAGTCACACAACTTTGTGTTATATTTCACTGTAATATTCTAAAGTATTATATCGTCTTCAACCCTTTAACATTACCATTAGAAACTTGTTTTAATATTTTTATCACTTGATTTCGTCGCACTCTATACTCCACTTATTACAGCCATAGACAAAAGGTGACCAAATACAGATAAATGTTATATTGTTGAAATAACTGGTTTTTAGTGATATTTTATAACTTAAATTGCATTGCTGTGTATTTATCGTGTAATAACGAAGGTTTACATGCTAATTTGAAAAAACAATAGCGTTATAACCATATTTGGTCTCATAGTATAATGAAAAGAGTATAGTTACTTTTGTTTTTGATAAAGATAGTGTCCTTAAACTCTCCAACATCAGATACATCCAACGCCCAATAATATAACATAAGAAGTTTTTAACAAGTTCCAACTCAATGTAAATTCGGTTCAGTAACTCTATGGTTAGCGTAGGAGTAACGCTACCGGCCTGTCACTCCGTATGCAATGTAGTCATAAATGTAACTCTCAATTGTCAAACCCATTTTGTGACATGCAAGGGAGGGTACACATTGGCGAGAAGTATTGATCCAGACGTGTGTTCGCATTACTAGAACTGCTGGGGTGAACGAATAAACGCATGTAGAATAAAATGCATAATTATGTTTGTTCGTATTGTGTGTGCAGTTTTTGCTTTAGATCCATATTTTAAGGCGGTACCCTGAGCAAATAACCTTGAGCATTCGTTCCCTCTTCGCCGCGCAAGAAATACAGTAGCGAATACGCTCAGATTTTAGAATTACATCTTTATAAAATCCCAAAATGTGATTTCATTAATAAATTGCCTATCCATTAGTGTTAGTAAAAAATCGAATTAATGGTTACTTGCCGAGGAGATGCATGTTTTCAATAATTATTTCTCTTTTCTGTGGTTTCGTTGTGAGGAGATTAGTTAAATACTATACTTCGTAAACAAAAATCAGATCTACCATTTTGGAGTAAAAATTATGTAGAAATATAATCTATTTTTTATTTGTTGATATTTCTTTTGGATATAGAGTATTTAGGTCCGAAAGACTGAACAAAAAACGGCTAGCGCTGCGTTTTGCACAGGGACGCGCCTTAATACAATACGTGCCTTGCATGTGCATGCAACCTAAGCTTTTGACTTATTTTTTAAAAGTTTGACTTGATTGTTATATTTCCGCGCAGTTGTGTTACTACCTGCTTTTGCTAGTGCACTGTGCACCAATGTTTATAGTTATTTCACTTTATTTTTAATATTATCTAATTCACTATATACTTCTTTATTTTATTGTATCACAATTTTATTGTTTGCTATCTAATAACATTCATTCATATTCACAGAAAAAAATGATGTCAACGCATCTCCAATTTCCATATAGAGGCTTCACCTAGTTTGGTGATCTCCGTTCTAAAGCATGATATTATTCTAATAAATTACTTTATATTATACTCTACGTAATAACCCAATAAGGTACTTCTGTAACATTTAAAATATTATTGTTATTGTGTACACTCCCTAACAACTTTAATAGAGCTTTGTGTCGCTTAAAGTTTTGCTTTGAATCTCAAAAGGAAAGAAGCGTGGGTGATGTAATTCATGTAATGCGTATTATTACGTGGTTTTACCTTGAAGGGTTAAATAGATGTTATTACAGGCTAGGCTATGAGGTGTTAGGTAATATAATATTTATTGTACAAAACGTTATAGGACGATAAAAATCTGTAATTAGAATAGCAGGAAGAAAATTATATTTGAATCAAGTGGATGAAGATGACATAGAAAAAGATGTTAGAAAATTAATTGCTTCTCAAGAAGAAACTTCTAATGCGAATGCAAAACACAGTCGAAATTTGCCATTAGAAAGACATTCATTGTTTAATATCAATGAAGCAACAGTTGCATAGAACTACCTTTAAATTAATACCAAACACTAAATACTTTCTAAAGAAAATTTTGGGGTGATCTTCGAAAAGCTGAAAATAATGTATATTCCCAAAATCAGTTTTCCGTAGTTACCTACATGATATTAGATTCACCGGGTACAGCTGAGGTGCCTGCTATCAAAAACTGTAACGGTGATGCAGACTAGTCTAATACGAATGAGTAAACGCAAAACTTCCAGATGGCTCTTTTTCTTGTCTAGCTGCAAACTATTCGTAATGGGACTCCCAAACCTGGAGCATTCGCCTGTAACAGTAACAGTTCAGATTCCAGTATTACACCAGTGAGTGAGGTGAGGAGATGCTAGTCAGTCAGTAGAACAGGCATTATTGTAGCCCTTGGTGCTTGACAACTGGGCCTCCCCTAGTTGTAAACGTCCGTTTGGACCTATTGACCTAGTTCTGTTCTGTCTCCTGCT
Organism: Charanyca ferruginea; assembly: GCA_947361185.1. Taxonomy (NCBI): domain Eukaryota; kingdom Metazoa; phylum Arthropoda; class Insecta; order Lepidoptera; family Noctuidae; genus Charanyca; species Charanyca ferruginea. The sequence goes on along the minus strand of OX376077.1, from coordinate 8,062,737 downwards.
TGATTTGGAGGGAAGTGGAAAATATGTATTTCTTACTCCACTGTTCTTTCTGATTAATTTCGTTGCGGGATCCAAGACAGTTGTAATGTTTCTCTGGGACTCGTCAAGCTTTATTGCCTCGGCGCTTTTCTGGTGGTCGCCATTGTTGATTCAGGAGTTGCAGTGGATTAGGAATAGTATAACGCCAGTAAGGCACTATTGTAACGCAATGCTTAAAATGGAATCTTGGATTGTTAGGGTGTTACAACATCAATCAATCGATCGTCGATCGACGTTGATTGATTGGTGTGGTAGCTTTGGCTGATCGACGGATACCGTTCGACTAACCAATCGATCGATTGCCGGTCGGTGGCATCGGTCGACGTTGATCAATTAACCCCGGCTATAATCCATCAGTTTCTTTCAAAATGTATTTACAAGAGGACGCGTTAACCAGTTCGATGTTGCTCGTACTATTATTACGGAGAAGCTAAAGCGCGCGGGGCGCGAGCGGGCAGCAGGTGATAATGGGTAGCGGACGGCGTGCGCCGCGGCTTATCAAGCAGCTCGATCGACGTCGACTTATCCATTCTACCATCGATCGATGCCGTCGATCGACGATCGATCGATTGGTCTGGTAACACCCTTACATTACAAGCGAATTCTGCTGGTGGGGGCGCGTTTTAGTTGAATGGCAAATTAGCTATTGATCGGAAAAACAAGTGTCGAAACCAACTGTCACTTATTTCTTAACACTTGCGGTTTCCACCTTCGATATTACTCCAAAAGTAGCAAATGTTGTATCCATAGCCATTTTAAATCAATATCGGAAGTTAATAGAAATAATTCAATAGAAGCCAATCATCTATCACAGAGGTGGGAATGGAAACATGGTACTGTGATCTTTGGAAGCAGTAAATCAAACTTATCTCTTACTACTAACTTGTTTATGGTTATTGTTCTTAAATTCATTTTAACCGCTTTCTGCACCTTCGTGACCTATTTGGAAATGTTCTTTGTTATTCAATGTGGAATGTTTTAGTTAAAGTTTATGGCTGAAAGGTAGTTTCGTTTGATTGGGTTTCACTGCAGGTGTATTATTTGGAGCAGGGGTATTTAACTGTTACGTAGAGAGTAGAAATGTTTTGTTAACTTAATTATTTTAAACACTGTCTTATACTAATCAATGGATCCAATTCGTTGTCGCCACTCCGCCTCGAGTGAACGTGGTGATTAATGCTCGTGCCTTCTCTGTATGAGAAGAGGTCTTTGCCCTGCAGTGGGACTCCCTACAAACAACCAGATTCAATACAACTACCTGTTGGCCATGCAAATTTTAATATTTGTTCGATACGGGAAACGCACCCGCAACACGCAGTGCTGCAGTCAATCGCACTTATTTATTATTTATTTATTTATACAAGATGACTTCATACCTGACATGTAAGTGTAACATACCCCCCCCCCCCCCCCTTTATGAGTTTTAGTTCAAAATCTACAACTGATTCAAGAAAATCATTTTAAATCTTAGTTAAAACATGGCCTATATCAGAAACTGTTTCACTCCAAAGGCTTAAAATAAAATCTTTAACATCCGTGTTTGAATCTGCTTACGATGTAAAGACTTTTTTCTTATTCTTAATCATTATTACACTTCATCGCGATGCTCCACTTAACAAAGCTTCACACGAAAAAAAAATCATTGCGCAGGCCAATTTACCTACTAATAGTGCCCTTAAACCAACTAGAGATGAATACTGTAATAAATGTTACGAAACACATTAATTAGGTACTTTTATAGTTTTATTATGGGTAATTTAAATACTATATTAACTTATAATGGGTTCTTTCTTATATTATTACACCTCCATTGATGTGCTACATAATATGTCAGAAATGTCGATTGAAATTGATGTAGGTATAAATTGATCATTTATAAAATTACTGTTTATGTAAGTAATGTCTGAATTCGCCAATCTCTAAATGGTCTTTGCCCTGCAGTGGGACAATAATAGCACACCTACGACACTATACAAACGAAACGATTTTGTTACCTACACTACTACCAAAATAACAGACTGTACAAATACGTGCGTGTGTGTGCGTGTCTACGCGCCGCTCGTACTAAAAGCAGTTCCCAGAGCAGTCGTTCGACGCGGGAAGAGGTGAGGAACAGTTTCGGAGGGAGGCGGGGCGTGTCGCTACCGTACGGTAATACCAATATTTATACTGTGATAATAGCATGGTATTATTTATGTGTATTTGTGTTTATTAGCAACAAAGTTTTGACAAAGTTGGCAGACTTCAGTAGTAATAAACAACGTATAGTTCTGTTTACAAATGTTACGATAGCTTCGAAATGCAGATGTCATGAAGTAGACTTTAATTACGCACACAATTTAAGTTTTATAATCTCCTTACAAAGAATACGGAAATCGTAAATCTTATAAAAAGTACATTACCATAAGGCAAACAATGAGATGATGAAAAAAATTCATTGTTTAAAGTGTAATAAGGTCTTATATTTTTACACCTTGTATAAGTATGTTGGTTGCTGCAGTATTATTCTGTTTTTCGGTGAATGGAACTTGAGGTGAGCTGTCACCCCCTAGCAGCAACCTGCAGTGCGGGTGTATTCTGCAAAAATCTCGTACGGTGAATTTAGGTGAAGTGAGCGTGAGGGGAGCTGTCATTCCACCTTATAGGTTGAGAACTGTAAGACTTCAGACCGTGCTGAGCCTTACCTACGGTACCAGATCGTGATGTGTTATGGTGTACTAGGAGTCGGAGGTCCTTTTAAATTAAAGAGGGGAAACCGAAATAAAATATATTGAATAAATAGTACGTTTGCACTCTGGACCACACTAGGTCAAACTTTGCCTTGATATAAATTTACACGGACGCTTCTAAATTTAAAATAGTTTCTAGAAAAAATCTTAAGTGTTTAGAGTTACACGAAACTTTTTATCAAATGCTTTCGACCAGCATGCGTGCAGCCTTTACAGAACTACCCTCAATCTTGAGGATAGTAAGATTTTTACAGAATATACCAATTAGTATGACTCAGTTCACCTTAATTCATCGAAAGTGATTTTCACAGAATAACACTACCTACTGGTTACAGCTGCTATATTAAAATGTTTAACTCTAAACTACGATTTTATGTGAGCTTTATTAACAATAGAAGTGGCTTTAGTATTGTTGTTAAAGTCGTACAAATATCGAATGGGCTGGAAAGTGATTGAAAAGGCGAGAAATTTCGAAATCGACTATGAACAGTGGCATGATGTTTGAAATGTGTGGTTTCAATGTCTTGCGTAGATTGAAATGACAGTTTGGCCTTTACCAACATTGTTGTGGCTAAAGGGCTTACCACCATTCTTCATCTGCGTAGTCTTAGAATAAAGTGTCATTACTAATTTTTTCATAAACAATCATAATCAATATTTTCCATTTTTTTTACAAAAACGCATTTAATATCAAATGCACTATGATCTGAGCGAATTATGTTTCTCTGAAAAAAAGTTAAGTAATGGCACTTGGAATACGTATTCGTAAAAAACCCAAAAAATAAGTTTCTACTTTTATCCTGAATATCTATAAATCCAGTGGATTCCCATAATCATCATCATCATATCAACCTTTAGACGCCCACTGCTGGGCATAGGTCTACCCCAAGGGGGGGGGGAGGGGTTTAGCCGTAATCGCCATGCTTGGCCGATGCATGTTGGCGATCGCCGTAGATGTCATGGTATTCAGTAGGATGCTGCTGTCCATCCTCTGGTCAATATCCTTCTGTCGCCTTGTACGACTCCCACGGGTAGAAATGGGGTGGTGCTATTCACGACCGGCACCACAGGGCCTAATTTCCATAATAGAGATAGATAGATCCCTAGTAGACAAAATGGTCCTAGTTACTGGTACTATTTGTAGTTTTAATATCGGTCACTAATTACTAGTTACCCTATTATTGTGTGGTAAATTTCAGGTAATTCTGTTCAGCCGTTTAACCGTTTTTGACATGGCGGTCAATAGGTTAAGTTTGAAAGAGTAACAAGCATCCATCGATCCTCATACACTTTCGCCTTGTCTTTTTCATAGCCGGATTATCATGTCTGAGCCTCTGAAAAGCTTTCTTCTACTATTTTCAATGCGTTTGTTTCAATATTTATCAAGTCATCAACAACTGGTTGTTTTGCTTTGCAACTAACTTTTGAACTTTTAAATTATTCTTTGAGAGACTTAGATCTTTGTCGTAATCAGATAAAGAGGCAACTTTCGTTTTTAACTGTCACACATTCTATACATCGCCATTTTTCATCAGTCCATTTCATAAGCCAGGTCTCGGAAACCTTTTGAAACGGAAGAGCCGATAGTTGCAATTTACAAAAAAAAAACACATTTTAAAGAGCCACTAAAAGTTTTTCTTTTATATATTATCATATTTCATATGATGTAGATCATAATCTATCTGTGTTCTTAATCATACGGTGCCATATATATTTTGTTTGATTATTAAACGCGTAAGGCAATGCACAACGAGAAGATTTCCGTATGTGATTTCATACTGTATGATTTGTAGCAGACAATGTGAACAAAAGTAGTAGATGCAGTAAATAATGTTAGTTTCATATGATCAATTAAACGAATTTTGGTGAAATTGAAGAGCCGCAACTTCACATAGAACGAGCCGCAGGTTCCCGACCCCTGTCCTAAGCGATTCACACAAAGCTATGGATCAATGACCATCTTATAATAAATATTGTAGAACTGCAATATATTCAGCAAGGATGTGGCAATATATATTCCTGTCGCGGGGTCACGCCTGCGATGTATCCCGGTCCGCCCCTGCACTTGCACGTGAGTCGCGACATAATTACAGGATCCATTGTGAATCATGGGTTGTTGTTGCATTTTAATGGAAATACTTATTTTGGTGTATGTTTTAGTTCTTGTAGAATTTGTAGTAGTAATTTAGCCTCTGCGTAATTTGTTTTTATTTAGCCCAGGGTAAACATTTGTGTGATGAGCACTTGTGTTTAACTTGTGTCTGGGTGTTGTTTATCTATATATGTATGTATTTACAAAAAAAAAAATGTATTTGTGTATGTATATCAGCTGTCTGACACCCATAGTACAGGGTCTCCCTAGTTTGGGGTCAGATGGCCGTGTGTGAAAATGTCCCCACATATTATTATTATTATTATTATCTATGGTCGGAATGAGATTGGGATTTTCTAAAAAATACCTAGTCATTTGCAGTTGCCTCTCCAGAGCCTTGAACATCGCCGCACCGTTGCTAGCCTTTCGGTCTTTTATCGGGTACATTTCGGAGAGTGTGCTTTGGAATTGCACAATTTAATTCCCCCATCCCCGTTCCATCATCGGACGAGCAGAGATACGGCGAAGCGTCACCGCTATATGTTTGAAGTTCCACGGTCTCGAACCAAGCGCTTTGACTCCACATTTATTGTGCGAACTGCCAGACTGTGGAATTCCCTGCCCGCCTCTCTGTTCCCTGATAAGTATAATCTGGGTATCTTTAAGGCACGAGTGAACCGGTTCATCTTAGGCAAGCGTGTTCCAACTTAGGCCGCATTATCACTTACGATCAGGTGAATTGCGGTCAAACGCAAGCCTATTTAATAGTAAAAAAAAAAAAAAAAAAAAGTTGGACCTTCTAAGCAGGATTTCGGGATTTGCCCTCATCTTGGTAAAATAAGCAAAGCTTTATAAGAAAGCTGAAATCCCTTGAATCGATTTATACGAACTTGTTTGTAATATAGTATACTAGCACCTCGCCCCGCTAGCCCCGCGAATCCGGTCGCGTGAATTTTCTCAAGGATCCCAAATTTTTTGATAATGCAATATAGCCTGGAAACCTCCTAATTCTAACAGGCTTGACAGTTGTTTCGCCATTCCTATTGCTATTTCTTCTTTATCATGACCCGATAAAACATCATTCATGTAAACACTAAGGGATACTTCCTATTGGTGAAATAATTTTTGAAGTCGGATCGGCAGTTTCTAAGTTTACCCCCTACATAAAACCTACAAACTCGCAAACAAATTTTACCTCTTTATAATATTAGTATAGAAGTATAGATAGTATAGATGAATTTCGAATGAAATGTTATCATATTGAAAATAGAGAAGCCGACATTGGATGCCATTCCTTACCTGTTCGCCTATGACACAAGCTAGGTTCAAATGACACTAAGTAGACACAAATAACAATAACACAGTCTATGTTACAGAGAAAACAGAAAAACGAAGCCGTTTCTGTTTACTTTGCATACATAATCTGACATTCAATAGTTTCTGTTAGCTGGTATGACTAAGCTGATGAGTAATAATAGAGGCTGATTTATGTTCCTAGGACAAGACTGGTTTAACTGCAACTGAAACTGTAAAATATAGGAAAACACTAGTTTTAGTATAACTGATTTTGTGACATAACAGCTTCTGCCCGCGACTTCGTCCACTTCAGACATCAAATTTTTTTTTTTTTACTATTAAATAGGCTTGCGTTTGACCGCAATTCACCTGATCGTAAGTGATAATGCGGCCTAAGTTGGAACACGCTTGCCTAAGATGAACCGGTTCATTCGTGCCTTAAAGATACCTAGATTATACTTATCAGGGAACAGAGAGGCGGGCAGGGAATTCCACATTAAACAAAAGTCTTGAAATATTCCACGGAAACCCAAGCTGGGTTAAATTATCCTGTGTTAAAAACAAGATCAATGTCTAAAGATGTGTGCCCATCATCATCTGCCTAACTTTTTCCCAACTATATTGGGGTCGGCTGCCAGTCTAACCAGATGCAGCTGAATACCAGTGTTTTACATGGAGCGACTGCCTATCGGACCTCCATAACCCAGTTACTGGGTAACACGATACCCCTTGGTAGGACTGGTTGTCAGACTTTCTGGCTTCTGACTACCCATAACGACTGCCAAAGATTTACAAATGACTGTCGAGACCAACGGCTTTTCGTGCTTTCCGAGGCACGGAGGGAACTTGGTATGAAAGGGATGGTCACCCATCCACAGACCAACCGCGGCTAGCGTAGCTTAACCTTTGACCGATCGATCTGTTCGGCTTTAACTTAGCCACGAACTCCTCATCTATAAGTGTGCCAAATTTCAGTTATTTCTGTTCTTTACAAATGCGAAAGTTTGTGATAATGGTTGGATGAATGGATGTTTGATACTCTTTCACGATAAAATGGCTGAATGAATTTGAAAAAATGAACTGAAAAATTATCTGAAATTTGACACTTATGTAGATATTTATCTAGCTTAACACATAGGTAGAGTATTTTTATCCCATTTTTGTGTTCCCTTGAACATTTAGGATTATGGCTTAATTCTCGCTTGCAGGCGTTACTTGTTTATATTATTACGGAAATGTCGAATGATTGAGCCAGATTCTTAGTATATACTTATATAGAGTTAATCTAACTTGCTAAGGCTTTAGCACTAATAGTTTTCCTATTAAATAACCTATAATGTTAAACCTTGGCGTAAGAGATTGAAAATTAATATCCGTCTGGCTTGAAGTGTTTAGCGATGCAAATAATAGTAATTTATATCATAAGTAATTGGCTATTACTGTAGACAGCTTTCTGCTACCTTATTTATTTAAGTATGCAGGGAATTAAGTTTTGGAATGGTACTCGCTGATTCGTTATTGAATCGAATCGATTCATAAGATATCGTTTTCGTACCATAAACCATTTGATTGTTTTTGTAAATGATGTGCTTATAGAGCCACTATAGAGGATAGCTTAACATACTTTTTTTAAATAGGTTCTCACACTGTCATGTGCACTTCAATAATTGTATCAAGTCATCATCATCGTGGCAACCTTTAGACGCCCATTGCTGGGTATCATAGGTCTCCCCCAAGGGGGGTTTAGCCGTAATCGCCATGCTTGGCCTATGCATGTTGGCGATAACAGTAGGTGTTATGGTACTCAGAAGCACGCTGCTGCCCATCTTCTGGTTAATATCCCTCTGTCGCTTTCTACGACACCCACGGGTAGACATGTGGAAATCAAGTAAGTTACTGTCAAAGCTCAAGTAATTTTTGGGTTAACAAACGTGTCTCTTTGATTTACACGTAGGTAATTATAATGGGAACAAAACTGACGTCGCGCACAAAAAATCTATTGATTCATATTAACATAACTCGACAAAATACATGAAACAGCTGTTTTTGTTTCGCCAAAAAGATAAAGTTCTAAACTTGCGTTACACCATATGATTTTGCTTATGCTGGTAATTATAAACACAGAGAAAAAAAACTAAGATGAGCCATTTCCATCTCATTACAAACATAAAATGCGTTCGTTATACAAAGTAAATTTTAATTTTAATTACTATATTATCAAGCGTCACACAGGATGGTTAGAGGTAATCCACTTCCCTACTTTAGTTAATAGATTATGGTAATATATGGTAAATATTCGGTAACTGGCATTGATTTTTATGGCGTCACACTGGTTGGTATTCAAATAATGCGTTTAATTTATTCATTGGTGGGATATTTTTGCTATTATGTCATTGGTTTAGTATGCCCGGTATTTTATAGTTTTGGAGTCGTCAGATAAACTCTCAATCTCAGCAGATTGATTTGACAATGCTTAGGATCGCTTTGGCCAAAGTTCTTTGACAAAAGCTGTAATACCTAATCATTTGGAAAAAGTTATCTGACGACATTATTTTTTTTTGAAAAACGAGGAAATCGTTATTTTATTCATCTGATGATGTCACACTGTCCTTGAATAAACGCCTAAAAATATGATAGTATAGATATAATTAAAATGCGACTTCAACAGACCCCTCTGGTTAGTAACAAATACAATAAAAGGAAGCATGTGTTATCATTCCTGTCTGGCTGGTTTTACATAATCCGAGTGCAAAACGCGTTCAATCACTAACATCGCAGACCTCTGAGTCACGCACGTCCGCTCGCATTGGATGCATCGACGCGAATGCGCCGCGCAATTGGCCGAAAGTTCAGTGTCTGTCGCGCCCTTTTCCGGTGCATATGCGCGTGCGCAACCCTGCGTGCAATTTTAAACATGTTTCACGTCATCACTATTATCACCTTTTGTGGAGGTCTGTTCTTGCTTCTGTTATTTCTCATAGAAAATATTTTTTTTACGATAAATTATTTTCTGAACCGTGTTTTTTTTAATACGATGCATTTTTCTCGTGTTGCAAGTTTTTAAGTGGTGTTTTAATTGATACCTAGATGTTAGTTTCTTGTGCAAATTAATTCAACCCAACCACTGTTTCTTTGTTTAATTACATCATACTGATGAAAATCTTTTATCTTTCGAATTATGTTTCTGCGTAAGCGCATACCTACTTTTCTTATTGCAAAACTAATTATTACAACGGGCCAGTATTTTAGCAAAAGGGAAGTAGTATAAATACTATGATTTCCAATAACTGCGTTCATTCTACTTTTTTTTTGCAAACTTAATTTAATGTCAATATTTGCAAGTAGTCATTTTGTATTCGCTTTGGATTTCTTTATTGCGACGGACATCCGTTAATTAGACGGGCAGTAAAAGGTAAGTAGGTACGTCTACTGCCCAGTCGTTCTCAGACACCTTTTGCATATTATCAAGTATGAATCATGAATGATTGGCTCTGATTGGCTGATTGTAGAAACCTTGTTAGATATGGGGTTTGTAAGTTGTTGCACTAGTTTACGTGTTCTCTAACATTATCAATAGAGGTCTGTTTAGTAGACCTAATCTTGAAAATTACTGTGCAATCAAAATAAGAATAAGGCAATGACCGTGCTAAGTTCACTTGATGAGAAAGCATGTTTCATGTAAGTCTTACTTAACTGTAACTTAGGTGAACGTAGTTAGACAGATAAAATTAAATGTATAGATAATGGCGAAAGAACCGTTCTGATTTCGATTGCCTAAAACATTTTAAAAATAATGTACAGTATTTTCGTTGCTATTGATGGCCAGTGTTTTTCAGATTAGTTGCATTTTCCCCTCACATCACCTCATTTTGTGGGGGGGGGAGGGGGGGGTAACTACTAGTCCAAATACACAAAATCTTCGCAATGAAATCCTGATTTATAATCTCCATTCTAATTACAAGTAATACTTACATTCTAAACCAGTAACCGCTATTAACGTTCACTTCATGGTTTTAAAGTGTCACCATTTAATTGTACAGGCAGTGTAATAACACAGTGGGCCAATGGGTGGGGCTGTTACAGTGACATTATGTTGAGTAACGACGTATGTGTGAATATGGCATTTTTATTAGTCACGTTACCTGCCCATTAATTTGAGCTTTACGTGTAAAAGAGAAACACATGAATGAAATGTGTACATACTATTGCAAGCATTTGTAATTTTGTAGTGCTGTGCAATAGAGCGTGTAGTAACTAGTTATTTGGTTGAATTAATTAACAAAACGATGTTGTTTGGCAGGAGTGTTTAATTAATTAAAAGGCCTTTCAACGCTTTGTTCTGCATGTTTGCGTCTTGGATACTTATTCATCGAATAATATAAATTATATAACCTTTTATAATTTATTGTGCAAGCTCGAAATAGTCCAACCAGCTATGGAGATGGCTATGTTGGCAATCTCTCTGCGGTATCAGATTAGAAATGAGAATATCCGCAGACGACCCAAAGTTACTGACGTAGCCCAGCAAAACAGCAAGAAATGATGGCCGATGGGGGGCTGCAAAGAATGGAGACCGGTAAGCGCAGCGTAGGACGTCCACCCATAATGGTAGATCGACGACCTGATAAAAAAAACAGCAAGAACTCGCTGGACGCAAGCCGCTTCCAAGCACCGACTCCTTCCTGGTCCTTTTGGAAATCTTTAAGGAAGGCTTATGACCCGCTGTAGACGTCCTAACTACGGCTGATATGATGATGACGATTCATTTTAAAAGAGTGTCAATGGTGTTTTTTGGTCGTTCTTTTCAATAAAGACCTAAATACTTACCTATGATATAAACTTGCTGATTGGAACGAGCTTCAACTTACTGACCGACTCCTTGCTATTTATTGAATGTGTTTGAATGGTTTGTCACTATCACTACATATTAAGGCGCTTCCCTGACCAAATAACCTTGACCATACATTTCCTCTTTGTCGCAGAATCGAAATTCGCACAATTTTTGGGGTTTTTGTTATAAAAAAAGAGTAACGATCATTTGAAATAAAATAAAACGTAAATTATAAAGATTTTTAAGTTACCTATCTATTAGAGTAATCCTAAAATAAATAGCACGTCAACTTTAGCAAAAGATACATGTTTTCAATTAGTTTAGTATTTTTTTAAAGAGAGATTTAGGTGTATATAGGGGTACATAAAATAAATAAGAACGTGGAATGTGATGATAGGATATTGAACATTAATAATATGCTTTTAGATGTAGTTTGTTTCTCTTAATTAATGAGTTAATATCCCCTGAATAAGGAAAAAAAACGCACTGTTTCTTCGGGGTAAACAGTTAAGTTATTTTTATTCGTTTGGGCTAATCTCCAGAAATACTCGTTCAATTCTGTAATTTTTTTCGCTTATAAGAGGCTACATTATCTTTGAGTGCTATAGGCTAAATTTTACTATCAAAACAATTAGGAGTCCGAAGTTAAATAATTTGAGTTTGAATATGAACTCAAATCATTCATTTGAAACTAGCTTTCGCTCGCGACTTTGCGTATTTTTTTTTGGACCGATCTCTAATATCGCTTTTTAATATGTTGTCGGTCTATCGGAAATAATGATAACCGTAAAATGTTCTCGTAGTCACACTGACGCCATATTGTAAGCTAATTTACTAAAAACGTGTCATGTTGACTCTATTATAATGTCGCACGGAGTTCATTATCTCTAAACTTGCATTGTTAAGTCCACCTCATAAATATTAAGTACACGACATGACAGAAGGTAAGAATTATGTCAACGATAATGTAATGGGACCTACATGCCAACTCTAAAATGTTGTCACCCTTATCAATGTTTAGTGTTTTCAGTCTGAAGTGCAATTTTTTACAGCACGATTTTAATATTGCTGTGTGTCTGCTTGTGGCATGGTAGGTCCCGAACGGATAGACGTTTTGGATGCGTTTTTTTAAATGCGCGGGCCTTTGACGCGACGGCTGAGATCATAATATAACTAGGTACTTAAAATAAAGAAAAAGGGCCAATAAACACATTTTCTTTTTTTTTGTAGTACTTTTTCATTGCGATATCGTCTTTGCGCGCTTTTTTGCGATTGAATTATCGTTCGGAATAAAATTGAAGCTCGCGTCTGAAGCCCACACTCGACACACCAATAGGTCAAAAACTTCATTATAATACAACAACACAGAATAAAATCATAATTGTATTATTAACACACTTTCTTTAATAAAATTACATCGATCGTATGGACTTTTGCCTGTGAGCGTCTAATCTCTGCGATTAAATCAATCTAAAAACCCGTAGGGGTCAGTTCGGTCCATGGTTCGGTCTCACTTTCTTCAATGATTTATGTGCTATATACACCGTGACGCGGTTCACTGCTGGGTAAGTCATTACTAATTGTTACCCTGCAATTAGTGGCTGGCAGGGTTAGCTTTAAGTGGTTCTAGTTGGACAAGTGTCTGTTTTGTTTTCGTGTTTATGATAGACTAGCAACCCGACCCGGCTTCGCATGGGCCTATAGCCTTCCTCGATAAATGGACTATCCAACACAAAAATAATTTTTCAATTCGAACCAGTAGATCCTGAGATTAGCGCGTTCAACCAAACAAACAAACTCTTCAGCTTTATAATATAATATGCTTATGATAGATATGTTTGCAAGAGCATTATGCTTTTGGTGTAAGTTATAAAAGCGATGGTTTAAGAGGATATTGTCGACAGTTGCACCATAATTACGTACCTAATGAGACGTAAGGACGTAATCTAAATCTCATAATGAAAAATACGAATGAATCAATCAATCATTTATTGCAAGAAATATGGTAAATGAGTTGTTATAATAGCAGTAAACCAATGCAAATGCTTAACATACAGGTATGCAAATATTAAAAAAGAAAAATAATTGCCGTGCATTACAATTGTATAACATTAGAAGAATTGTGAATTTTAAGTATGTAAGTATTTGCTATTAGCGGACTACAATCAATGCATTTCTAAATAAATTTGAGATGGCCTAAGAAATTATGTCCGCCTATGTACCTTTGTCCATGAAGTTTAAATAAATAAATTAAAAACAACAACGTGAACTCTCTCCTCTGAACAACTTAAACTGAATAAAAAAAAATTCTATCGACCAATCCTGTAACGCACCGATTTTTTTAAGTTGACATAAAACTGACTAATCACGATCTTAAATATTTACTGCATTTATACTCGTACTATCTGGCAACAGTGGCAAACTGGCAACCCTACACGGAGTCGCACGCGCACCTATTTCCCTCGCTCTAGGTTTAAATAACCTTTGTAATAAAGGTGTAAATCGTGTGATACATCACAGGATACAGTTTCTAGTAGTAGGTTTACGTTTAGTTTACTATAAAACAGCACGACTATTTAATGACATAATCATAAAGCTAAGAGTGATTTATTCAGAATAAACAGTATTATGGACTGCGATTGGCTCGACTTAATTAATAGAAGGTAATAGCTGCTGTAATATATGCCTGTATAGTTTCTGTTTCTTCGGGAATATAATTGGAGGATTAAAACTAAATCACAAGCTTTATAAATCGCAGATGCAGCATCAGAACTCTGATTTAAAAAATATTCTGCAGTGAAATTCTGAACAAATTTTTTCTTGGTTCATTTTAAGCCGTCTATCGCAGGAGGCAGTCTTGGCTAACGAACCTACGAGAGTGGACTGGTATCCAGAAGGCGGAATTGTTACAATTAGCAAAAGAAAAAGAAAAGTAAGCAGAACTGACTGTCAACCTTCGTAGTTCGGAGATACACTAGAAGAAGAAGAAGGTGAATTTAGGTGAGTTTGAGGTGAGCTCAATTCTCAAGTGAAGTGAAAACTTACCTCAAACTCACTACCTAAATTCACTGTGGGTAAATTTCACAGAATCGATCGGCTGATCTAAATTATCTGGAAGTTACTGAAAACCAATTGCGAGATTTAGGGTTGACTTTAAGCGTGCTATTTAAACTATCATAACACATTATCAGTAGTACGGATTTTTAATCCTAATTATTCATCATCATCATCATTAGACTATTGGCGTCCACTACTGAATGTAGGCCTCCCCCAGGCGCCAACCAACCCGGTCTTGGACAGCTAGCATCCATCCGCTGCGCTGACAGCCACCTTCTAAAAATGCTCAAAACAAAAAAAAAACAACTTAAACTCAAACTCTCAAACTCAAAATCATTTATTTCAATTAAACCATTTACAGGTACTTTTGAATTGTCAGAGTCAGTCAGTCAGAAAGTTGAAGCTAGTTGCTCGTTCCAAACAGTAGGTTTCTATGGAGAAGAACGAGCAAGAAACTCCATGAACACTCTTTTAAAATCAGTAATATTTTACAAAGGAGACGGGGATTTCTGGGCCAGAATGTAATAAGATGAGGTATAGTTTAAAAAAAGGGTTATATTTTTCTATTTGAGTTGAGTTTGAGAGTAATAAATGAGAAATCCAAAAATTTAGTTAGTGTGACGAGTAAAATAAAACATCGATTAAATTATAATCGAATAACGTGTCAGAGTTAATACTATTAAAAAAAATGCTTTTACCAGATGTATAATTCAATCACAATAATTAAATCTATTAGAATTAACGTATTATATGGTTTAAATAAATTAAATATCTTATCTACAGACTAAAGAAAAAATATTTTTAAAATAAAATCATAAAATCGATTCCCGTGTGTTAATCGATTATTACATTTTCATTAAGTCTGTGCTGACATGACATTCCATGACACTGACTAACTGACAAACAGTAACACGACTGATGACTCACTCGTTTTTTATCGTTTCGTTATTGCGTATCGTTTAGTTAGTGCGTACGTTTTGTGTGTGTTTTATCCCAAGTTTTATAGATCCTCGACCCCTGCTTTCTATCTACGTATTTCCAATCTTGCTTCTTGTACGACCCTTGTTACCATACCGGACACGGAGAACAACTGATAAGTACAGTTTGATACATAACCTCACTTTTGCTTAATCCCTTTTAACTCAGATCTCTGATTGCCAAAATCCGCAAAAATATCAGTGATGGTTTGATAATATACTAGCTATCAATTGACACCAATTTCATCTTTTTACATCCAGGCTCAAGATTGTAGGAAAGCGTATCCGTCTCCTTTTAGGTTACATCATTCATGTTGAATCTAAGGGTACAATGTGAGAACCATGTAACAAGTCTTGCATGTTAAAAGAGGTCTAGAGAAAAATATAGTTACAATAACAATTCAAACCAAAATTTAAAATAACCGAGGCAGCTAAGAGATGACCAGGCCCAACCTATCAATTAAGCACAATATAAAAGAAAATACGAAATGGATGTAAAATTAAGATAAAATAAACTCTTAGCTATTACTTTAAATGCTGTAAAGCAGTGGCATCGTATTATTTTTATTCTTTTTAGATGATATGCAAAAGTAACAGTGTTAATCGACTGTCGCTGGTTAGGCTGGACCTACGAAATTACCTCTAATTATAAACATTTCAAACCATCAAGATTACTTTTAATTTCAATTAACTTAAATATCTCCATTATGTAGGTAAATAATTAAAATACGCCGTGAAATCGTTGCAAACAAACAGACCGACTCACTTTCGCTGTTATGATAAATTACTGTGGTATTAAATTCTAATATAATAAACAAATATATTTTCAGTTTACTTTGCTTTTAACTTTGCCTATATTTACATAGTTTTGACAGCTTAATTTCGAATCCCGTATTGAGATTAAAACGGATGTAGACACTTAACAGGCGCGGTCAAATTGGATTTTGAACAAGATTTGTATATTTCCATACTATTGAAATGGATCTGCAAACACTTAAGAACTTACCTATTTAGAGACGGTTAATTAAAGATGGCGACTGTTTTCTAATTTCCGATAGCACATACAGACACTTTATATCCGTCGTTTATCTGTGGAACTATACATTACATATTATTTGCTCAGTGAAGTTACTTCGATTACCAATCTTACCATTGAGCCATGCCATGTCTCTTGTGCTCCCAAGCACAAGAGACATGGCTTGAACTGTTTTAGGCCATAAGGACCAATTTCTCTTTATCTGTACGGATAATTAACGTAGCCAAAGGAATATAACAGTTGATATTATCTAAATGGTAAGGAAGGTTAGACATAAACCTAGAGATGTACACCAGCACCAGTCAGTTATTTTTTGTAAAAAACCTTCGGTGTGAAGTTAGTATCAGGCGAGCTGCCATATAATGCTCGGGATGACAAGCTCACTTCACCTAAATTTGACGAAGGAGATTTTTACCAGAATTTACTAGAATAGCACTACCGTTCATTCTTCTTACAGCGCAAAGTTTAAAGACATTACTCTTCGTAACAGTTCATGAAGAGTAGACATTTTACAGTCTATCACATTTATCAAGGTAAAGGACATTCTTATCGACTTGTCAAGCTGAGTGATTATTTATGGCTTTATCTCCAAAAATATTTAAATTGTGTGTCTTACTAGACGCTACTTTTTCCAATGTTAAAAATACTTATCGCTCAAGGTCGGGCTTTAACACTAATCAGTTAGATAAAGTAGAGCACTGGCTGGCACGGTGACTTATTGTTTTATTTATTTTTTATTGACTAAAGTGTAAAGTACCCAATATCTACATTATCTAGCTATTGCTTTATCTAACATTGATATTGCTCTTGTCCGATTAAGATTCTTAAAACCTGAAGAAAGTCATCGTTTATATGTAGTTCGATATATCAGATCAGGCAGCGCACTATTGTCTCGTATATCTCATCTGTCTATCAAACGTGGTGAGCATTTATTATGTTATTCCGGCTCGAAGGACCAAAATGTTCGGATTCGCCCAAACTAAACAATAAATAAAACAAGAAGCAAATACACTAGGGCATCATAAGCCGCCTTTGGTCAACAATGGATTCTTACAATTGAATGAATGATGAACAAACCTTTGGTTGAATAATTTGTGTAAAACCCGGTTCGAAAATTACAAAAATAGCTTGAATAATAAAAGTAAAGTTTACCTGTTACGTCACTTACAAAATTAATATCATCGTTGAATTAAATACATACATAATAAATGTTTATTTATAGTACTTTGGATGACTGTTTTCCGCTTACTTATTGTAACATAAAATGGTTTTAACTGTTCGTTAAAACCATTTTATGTTACAATAAAGATTTATTTCGATTTACTAGATATATAAAGTAATTATTACGGGATCATCAACATCATGATATTGACATCCCGTAATAATTCTTTGGAATAACATTTAATTTCCAGTAGTAAACATTTGCACAGGAATACGATGGAACACTTACAAAGCTGGACAGTTCTCTGGATGACTGGTATCCACTAACAATTAACTGTTCAAAAACATTTAAGATACTTTAAAAATTACTTAATTGCCTTATAAATGACACTAGCTTCTACCCGCGATTTCTTCCTCGAGGAAGTCAAATTCATACTAATAATAATATTATAAATGCGAAAGTAACTCTGTTACGCTTTCACGATGAAACGGCAGAACCGATTTAGATGAAATTTGGTATAAAAATAGCTTGAACCCTGGGGAAGCACAAAGGCTACTTTTTAATCGACGACTTCGTCTGCATCCACTATAACCGAGATTCACGCGGACGAAGTCGCGGGCAAAAACTGAGAGATGTTTTATATGATTTACAACTCAATCAAAATCGCCCTTGGCCTTGCTATAATTTAAAAAACACGTATTATTACTATTGTGTAACATTTAATAGTATTCTTAAATAGTTAGTGGGCTCACTCGTAAAGATTTATATTTCCGTTTTCTAATTTATTGCCCCGTTACTGTGTTATTAATTGCTAATTGATCTTGTTTGGGGTAAAATTAGCTTTGGTACTTCTTTGAATTTGTGAGTTATTTATGTAGTTAAGTAGTTTGTAATAAGGATCAGTTTAAGTGCAGTATGAGTAGTTACCATTACGTTTTAAATCGATTCTTATCTACAACTTGTTCACGCTGACATAATAATATGTATATCTATATTATATCCTACATTTGTACATAGCAATGGCTTACGCGGCGTGTTACAGTTTACGTCGTTACGTTTATTAGTTTTGTAGTGGAAATCATAGATGCGAAGTTCATTACCGCATTATCGCTAAACTGCCATCATGAGGTTCGTTGTTTGCGAAAATTCTTTACTGCGATGTACGTTACTGCGAAAATTTACCATTGCGACGAACGTTGTCGCGAGAGTTGAACCATGTCACCCTAGAAGGAAAACCTACACAATAATAGCAGTAAAAAACTTTCGCGATAACGTTCATCTCAATGGTAAACTTTCGCAGAAACGTACATTGCTGTAAATAACTTTCGCAACAACGTACGTCGCAATGGTAAACTTTCGCGGTAACGTATGTACATCGCGGTAGTGAACTTCGCAAGTATAATTTACACTGGAAAATTAATGAACCTGAGCCATAATCAAGGAAGTGCAATGAAGAGGAATCAGTGTGTGATGGACAATATCCGCTGCCAATAAACTTGTACGTATACCGAAGATAATGAGTTTCATTCTATGATCGTTCAGGAAACCTTATGTCATCAACACATGTGCAAGAAGTCAACGTCTTCTCTACTAATGGTGGTATTATAGTAGTTTAGATTATAATGTACTCGTTGCTGATGTGTTAGGTAATCTTTATAATGAAGAGTTTATCAAAAAGACACTAACCACTGATTTCATGTGGTTGAATTTGCCGGTTCGAATTTTGTAATATATATTTTTTATAATTCGAGCTACATATTTTCGGGATATTGAACGTTTATAATTTAATCTTGGTTGCTCATTTTCTGGAAAAGGGATGTGCAGCAGTAAATGTTCGTAGAGTTTGAAAAATTTGGTATCTGAAAATGGTTCCAGAAAAAATTACGTAACAAATTGACAAGCCTAGCCGGTTTGCAGTTAAAATTAATGATGATGTATTTAAGGCCGGTTGACACAAGTTTCAAATCATCCATAAGTATGTTATAATATACAATGTTTGACAAAAATTAACATGGCGGTTGTTAACATTGTCATGCTCGCTCAAATGTCTCGCTGATGGTGGCGCGTGTGTTGGATCATTCGGCTCCCTTCAAATTGGTTGAGCTGAATGATGCTGATTCACGCGTCATGTTCGTGAACGGGCGCTGTCAGTAGAGATTGGTCAGCTCTTATCTTGCTTCATTTTTATGTTTTGTATTGCTAGATTACCTTCATAGTTTTCACATTATAGAAGCAGCAAGAATCATGTAAAAAACTTGATTTAAAAGAGTGTCCGTGGAGTTTCTTGCTCGTGCTTCTCCATAGAGTCTCTATGGAGAAGCACGAGCAAGAAACTCCACGGACACACACAATGTAGGTAGGTCTCTATCACCTACATTTAGGAATGAGCAACTAATTCCAACTCTCTGATTAACTGACCGATCCCTTGACAATTCAAAAGTGCCTGTAAATGGTGTAATTGAAATAAATGCTTTGACTTTGACTCCCGATGTAGTTTTGTAACTTACTTACACCAATCGTTGATGATGACCTAGTGACCGAATTCTCTTTGTTTTTACTGTTTTAATCTTATCTCATATACTTGACTGTTATCTCATTCACTATGCTATCCTTCATTAATTTAGCTGTTAGTGGTTTTTACCTGTAAAGTTTGGAAACAGCTACACAACGATGTCTCAACGCAAATGTAAAAAGCCAGCACGGTTTACATTTCTCAAAAAATATCCACACACCTTATTTCCCGTTATTACTATTTGTGTTTAAAAACCGCTACTTTTACTGTGCTTTAACACCTTGAATCATTCTCACACATAATTCTTAAGTGCATACCCATAACGTTATAATTAGTACGTTTCTCATGGCTCATAAGTTTTGCCTATTCCGTGTCACTGCGTCGGCGCAGGCCGTAGCATCGATGTTCTGTCAAATGCGTTTAATTAACTATCGTTTACACTAAACGGTATATAACTGACCAGTTGCATCGGTAAATGTGTCAATAGTGATGTCACGATAACTCGTTTAGTACTCGGTAACATGGTATTTGTACCGGTTCATCGTAGGGATGGGATTGATAGATTGTGCGTAGAACACATTGGAAATTGAATTTGCTGGTTCGAATTTTGAAATACCTACATATATTTTTATTTCGAATTATGTATATATTTTTAAGACATTGAAGGTTCATAATTTAATCTCGGTTCTTCATTTTCTTGTGGAAAAATCATGTGCAGCAGTAAATGTTCTTAGAGTTAGAAAAATCGCGCATCCGAAATAGTTCTATAAAATAACCTGATAAGGCGGCATTTTACATCAAGTACCTTTTGACATAGGCTCAACTCAAAATCAATAAATTGCTAATACCAATTTGGTATACCGTAGCATTCTGAGTAGTCCATTTGCGATACAGCAAAATATTTTAATGATCCCTAATAAACAAATTGAGTACAATCCACAATCCAGAAATTGCACATCCATTTCGTATTCGGCCTGAATCGCGTCCCTATTCCGGATTGGATCGCGTGAAATCTCTAATTAAGTTCGATTGTGAGTAGTGTTGACCATTTACGGCGTGTAACAGATGCACCGGCGCGGCGGCCCGTTAATGCTGGCGTTTCTTTCATTAGAGCCTAAGATAGCGGTTTGTGTGATATAATTGGACGTCGAGTTCCTTTCCTTTAGCTGGTGGTTGCTAAATCAAAATCACACTTATCTTGTAATGGTGCGCTGTTTGATGTAGTGTGAGATTGATTGAATGATTGCTGGGTTGTTGGTTTATTGCCTTAAATAGAATTGTGAGGATTGCTGAGTTCTGTAGACAGATTGATATAGTAAAGACAGAGTTGAGCTGATAAATGAATGTACAGACGCCAGCACATCAACCTACTACAATCTGTCACATTTCTTTGATCGATTTTTAACTTTATGGTTAAAGAATAAGGTTCAAGATTGATTGTGAAAATGTGACAGTTTCGGGTAGGTTGACCTGCTGGCGTCTGTACAATCTTGGGGCGAATTTCACTAAACTTTTAAACTAAGTTATAACTTGCGTCTACTTTTTGATTTTTGACAGTCTTTCTGCACAACAACTGTCAGATATATTTTTTTATTTCCGGGACCAAATACGTGAACATATTCGTAAACAAAGTATAGAAATACACCCGTAATATTTTAAAAATCTAAGACTGGAGTGCAAATACTTAACGAATTTCGAAAGCAAATGTGCAGGTGACTAAACAATTAACATAACAACAGTGACTCATAGATTACACAACTGAAAACATAAGCAGTAATTGACATTTCTCAGTAGAAATTCTCTATTAAATTACAGAATACTTATATGGCTACTGCCCTACATCTAACATTCCGTAAATAGAGATCGTAGTTTTTTTTTCTCGATTTCTGTATCGATATAAAGATCGATACAATAAATCATCGAGAACCGGTCGGGAAAGCCTGGGAAATACTACGGGAAATTGGGGAAACTATACTCGTAATGATTTTGTCACGATGATGATTGATGATCGGTCGTTATGAAGTGAAAACATCACGGCATCGTGTTGCGAATCTTGATTAGATTGCTTAATTACTTTTTGTTTCTATTTGTTGACGTTTTCAGAGCAGATTTATGAAGTCAACCTGGTAATGGGAATGGCTATATTGAACTTTGATTTACTATACCTCTGATGACGTTGGTCCTTTGGATCTAAATTTTATGTACGTGTTTGTGGAAGCTTCAAATCACATAAATAGAATTTTCTAGTTTACCTGGCGAAAATTCTTATTTTTCCAACCACTTCTATACTTAGCAGATGTACAGAACGAAGGGTATACAGTGCTTGGCTATTTATTAAAATTAATCCTAATTTAATATGCGGGCATTTTGTTTATACAACACGGAAGTGTATGAAAGAACAAGCGGTCGGTTTAATTTTACATGGTCTGTTATACAGACCGCAAACTTAAACACATAAAACACACTTCCTTTAATTGTGGTTTATTTGATTAACGGTTTATAACGATAAATCGTTTTTAATGGTTTAGCTCGATCTTATAAAAAATTTGGTCCTTTTGTTCGAACTTTAAAAAAATCGCGTGAAATAGTAATTTATGTATTAAACAGGTAACATAGAAAGAACAGAAACATAGAAATGTCGTTTCTATAGTCACAGAAATACGTGCATAAAAAAAAACAACTAAGTGGACAGGGCCTGTAGACAAAATCCCTTTTCTGTAAGCGTTAACGCCAACGGAAAATGAAATTGTATGGAGTTTACGTTTGCTTACGCGATGTCACGTGATGCAAATACGTCAACTGCATACAATTTGATTTTTCCGTTGGCGTTAACGCTAACAGAAAAGGAATTTTGTCTACAGGCCCTGGACAGAAATAAGTTCGCACCGGCACATTGTTACTGTGGGGAGTAGGCTCCTACTCAGCATATTGCTGTTTATGGGGGACCACACCACAGCATTGGTTTCAGTGGTCACCTAAATACAACATAGATTCTTTATTTAGTATATCCCCGAAAGTATGATCCAATTTCTATCAAATTGAACGCCAGTCTATCACCAGATACAATTTCTTCACGCATCAATGGCCGCCGTTTTTTATCTCCGAGGCCATTGAAATCGTGGCTGGCTTGTTCTCCATTCAAAATTCAAACAGCTGACGCCGCCATGTTTCGTCTCCGATGATGTTTCTGGAAGTGACCAATGAGGTTCTTTTCTTTTGTCATTCTTTAATTAAACTTTGTCGGTAGTGGTTGTGAAACCTTCAGATAAAACAATTGCCTTTGTTTTTATTGATTCGAACCAAACTTGCTGCTTGCTTTGCTTTGCAAATGCTTAGGAACATTGACAATTAAAATTTTATATAACTTTTTTTTCGCTAATAATATGTAAGTAAAAATTCATATTGAAATTGTCCTCCAAGATTAATCGGTTTAATGAAATTTTGTGTGCAAGATGCAAGTTAACTATTCTAATGCGCACACTAAAACAGAACACCAATCTTCAATATTCAAAGCCAGTTCCAGTAATAAATCTAAATAGAAACGAAACAGGTGATTGACAAGTGCAGTGCGCAGACGCATCGATCCAACTCCCACACGTGTTAGCTGTGATGTCATTGCGCCGAACGGTACTTAATGGTGGGAGATGTACCTACCCGCATAATTTTAGAGATTCCGTTAAACTAAACACTATGATTGTGGTAGTGTTACGTAAGTAAGCCTGAGTTACTGACCTACAAGTAGAGTGCGCGTAAATTATAATTTATTATGTAGGCAAGTACAATTTAGTACTTAATAGGAGGTATTTAGAGCGTTGATGGTCTTTGTAATTATGTGTACCCACTTTGTTTATAGATTATTTATTTATCTTTAATTCGAATAAAATGGGAAAATAAAAAGGTATTTAATATTCCTAGAAATATATAATATCTACTAGGTTCTGCCCGAGAGTTAACATCGCTTGTCACTTTCTTATTTTTATAAAAACAAAATGGGCATCGAGATGAATCGAAAAGGTGTTATTTTCATTTCGTAATATTTTAATTATGCGGGGGTTTAAAAATATGGTAGGTAAGTAGGTATATCAATCTACTCCTGGTAATGTATTCTTCACATTGGAAAATATTTTAAACCCTCTAAATTATTATATTTTTTCACACAAATGAATGTATGGATCTCGCTATGATTCTTTCAGATAATTGTCTTCAGTCGTTTAAGCGTGAAAGAGTACGAACAAACATTCATACTCATACTTGTATTTATAACATTATAGTAGGTATGTCAATTGCACTAAATAGGTAGGCACCATCCTACCTTTATAGTGCAATTGACATAAGACTTGTTAATTTCATATTTTATTTTCATTGAAAAATTTTAAATCACTATTTAAATACATTAAGATAGTATATCCTCTCGCCGGAACCTTCGATGTCTTTTTGCATTTATACAGATCATTCATTTCAGAGCATAAAAAATTTGGTCCTTTTGATCGAACTTTAAAAAAATTGCGTGAAATATTCATTTATATCATTTAGACAATTATAAGTGGCACTCCTTTATTAGTATTTACTAGGAAAATCTTATGCAGTAACGATACCTACGTAATAAATTAAATGTAAATTATGAACTGTCTTATTAAATAACTTGATTGATAACAAGATGCATTTTCCATTTCAGGTAAGCAACACTTGGATTAATTAATCACAGTTGACGCTGGCTCCATTTAATTATGTAAGTTCCTGCGACCTACTTCGACACTAGTTATTAAAATGTGAGTATAATTATATTTAGCCAAGATACATGGTGGACTACATTTTGACCGTGTAGATTGCACATTTGTAGAGAATATTTTTTTGAATAACCGATCTGGTCGTCTAGAATCATGAATTAAATGAATTCACGACAATTATACAGGTATACTTGTATTTAGGGTTGCCAGCGTGCGAATAAGCCCGGACATAGTTGTACGGCGTCGGTCGGGCCTGTTGGGTTTTTGGTAGGCTTTTTACTTTTTAACAGTCACGTACGGTCGGTAATTTTGTTTAGAATTACATAATAAAGAAGACTGATTCAAAATTCAATTGTGGTTGTATATCAGTTGAAATTAATTAATTAATTACGATTTGATCATAAAGGATACAATAATGTTAAATCACTTTCAAAATAAAACAAAACCTCCATTTAGGGTGTCCAGCTTTTATACCCAAAAGCCCGACTAAACTGACTGTTCTGTTTGACTTTCCGATTTTAGGACCTGGCAGCCCTGTATAGATAATAGCTATACCTATTGGTACCTGTATAGTTAATAGTTAGTCGATTCCACGGTTGAGTGGATTGTTTTCGTGGAGGTCTCCTGGAAATCCTATTCGGGTTGTAGAGCTAAACTTTAGAGTAAGTATTGTTAAATAACTTAAATGTCACCTCATATTTCAAATAAGTACTACATAAATCAGTGTTTTTAAGTTGAAGCTGAACCATTTATTTGCTATAGGTCAATGTTTACCATCAGCTACCTGACGTGACACATACCCTACGGTATCACGATCTTTGACATTGGCACGTATACAATCATCTTATTTATCACCGGCTTAGTAGGTACTCTAATTAACCCCTGATGAATTTCTTTCTTCACATCGAAATATCGCACGAAAACAAAAACAAGCAGTCGTCTATGACATAACACAAAGCCTGCAACAAAGTGCAAGTCATTTGTCATCGTATTATGTCATTACCTCACAATTCTAATAAAAAATAGAAAGATTTTCTAAGAAAGTTGAGCGCGATCTTAGCTGCCTGTGTATCGCGTGCGCGGGCGCCGCTCAAAACGTGTTCATTAGTGCACATTAATCATTCCTACTACTCGACTAGAATAACGTGATATTTACACTAACTCGTCGGTATGGAAAGATGATTTCCGACAGTTTATACACAACACAGCGTGCAGTAAATACCTCTTAACAAAAAAATTCAAGTACTTTAGTAGGTAATATTTATTGGTGTTTGTTTAGAAGGAAGTTCTGCTGATTATGATTAATAACATGCCGGAATAAAAAGAGATTTAATCAAAGTCTCATCATCGGTCAATTTCTCGGCTCTATACCTACTTTGTCTATGGCCGCCATCTTCAGTCGACATTACGATAGCGAAAGTGAATCCGGCTTTGAATAATATTCGCGAGGATATTGTTCACAGCATGAGCTTGCCGCCATGTCGGCCTCTCTTTTGTACTGCAAACGAAATAATTTACTCTTTGTAAAAAAACTTACTCTCGATTCTCGACCTTAAACTTGGGTGTGTAAAGAAACATTATTTTTTATTCAATGTTGGCACAGATTATATAAAACAGAATTATGCGCCGTGATCGTATCGGTGTGAATATCCGAATTTACTTTCGACTGTTCTGCATTGAAGAGGCGTCATTGCTTTACTGAAGGGATTGATTTTGCACGGTGTTATAGGTAGGTACTTTCCTTTTTATTATTTCTGTTGTAGTAGAAAAATGTTAATAAAGATCAAAATGGTATACGTTAGCTAGCCAAGTTATGACGCTCAATCCTTACGTACGTGTTGACATTGGTAGCACCAATGTGAAGGCTATAGTAAATCAACTACACATAGAACACCTAATTAAAAACATTGAATTAAGTAAATTATTAAACAAGGTCATACAAAAATACTCTGTTAGGTATTTTTTCAATTAAAGTTTAACATTTTTTGTCATAAACACGTTTATATTTATGAGCATCATAATCAAAGCCGCTTAACGATCACAGGTAACTAACATTCAATAAAAACTAATTTTGTTCTCACTACAATCACCGCCAGAGCAAGAAATCATTATTTAATACAGAAAAGTACAAATTAATGAGGCATTAATAAATGCATGGTTCCGTTCTGCATATTAAAATTGCAATTCAGGTAAAAAGTTTAATTAGGGACGCAAGCAGAGAGGGAAAAATGAGAAAACATGCAATTTCACCGTCAGTAGGTCAAATATGCGTAAGTAAGTAATTTAATAATCACGAAAAACGTTTTAAAATGTCTAAAATGTGCATTTATTTCCTCTTTTGCTGGCTCAATGAACAGTTAACTTGATAGGTAGTCAACGTGATTAATGATTACCTTTTTCATTAATAATTTGCGTTCTTCTGATATTATTATTCAAATTAGGGTTAAAGGCACAGTAGCATTTCAGCATTTCTTGAAATTACACGGCGATATCACGTTTATATTAAATTAATTTTCAACGAAAGGGTATTGTAATATGGGTCAGCTCAAATTGAGCAGGAACCTGCTCGAGCGGTTTCCATTCATTCATTGATAATAATGAACTTGAAGAATTAGGAATAAGGAATACGTTGCAAAATGAGTACAAGATTAGACTCAGTATTTGTTCTGTTGGACACAATTACTTAATTTTTAACTCTATTGTTATTGCTTTTTATTTCATTACTATCAATGGATATTAACATATTGCTACTCTGATTTCACTAACCGTTATACAGTGTTTTACCTATTGTTTAAATACATTACCATCTTAAGAAAATTAGTTTCCATTGTATCACGACTTAGGCCTTATAATATCATCATATCAGCCTATTACCGTCCACTGCTGAACGTAGGCTTCCCCCAGAGATCGCCAACCAACCCGGTCTTAGGCAGACCGCATCCATTCGCTGTCAGCCACCTTTTTGTTTGAATTCGTTGGTCCTTTTGATATGCTGATTAACCTTTAGCACAGAATACTTAATAGCTCTTTGACTTAACTTACGTACCTTTAGACCGCCACGTCAAAAAAGCGTGCCCTCGGCGCCAATCTAAGTTATATACTTTACTAGCAACCCGACCCGGCTTCGCATGGGCCTATAGTCTTCCTCGATAAATGGACTATCCAACACAAAAAGAATTTTTCAATTCGAACCAGTAGATCCTGAGATTAGCGCGTTCAACCAAACAAACAAACAAACAATTTCTTCAGCTTTATAATATTAAGTATAGATGATAATAATTTCTTTATTTCGGACAAACAGGTAGTCCACTATGTTAGTAACAATACAGGGAAATTGAAAAAATACCCAAAACCTCTTAATCTGGACTTTGTATCATCACCCTGACTAACATTTGTTCTACGACTTTGACCTCAACTAAATAACGTAGCCCACAAACAATTTGTTTTCGCTTATTTGAAGTCTGTAAAATTTACGTATACTACGCGCGCGCGCACCCATGATAGCGAATATAATGTAGTAGTAGGTAGGGTAATGTACAGCTACAGCTGACTGCTGGCCTTTTGTCGGCCGTGTCAGAAAAAATATATGTAGTGTTGTTCATATTTTTTGTATGGAAAAAAAATGTTTAGAATTTTGAAAAGCCGTAACAAAATTTGTTCATTTTGTTCAGGGTAGCCCCAACAACATCCTAAAGCCATTATTGTATTGGACTCGCAAAGCACTGAGCGATCTCTGGGTATATGTGATCCACAGGCTGCTCGTGTAAAATTTTTGGCAGTATGCTTTGAACAGGCTGATTTTAAACTTTTATTTTTCAACTTAATGGAACTTTATGGGTATGTTACAAAAAAAAAAAAATATTAGTCTGTCAGTTAGATAATCGAAAAATATTGGATACGTATTTTTTGTTTTATCAAATCAATAAATACTGACGAAGATAAAACGCATCAAAGATCATGAGTGGGGGTTTGTGACGTCACTTCGCCAGTAAAAGTGAGCTAACATAGTGATGTCACACGAGTTTTCGACGTACTGTTTCTGTCTTCATTTTTTGTTTACGTGAAAAAAAAAAACGTGTCCAATATTTTTTGAAAATCTATCTGACGGACTAGACTAATTAAATGTTTTTGGTAAAATACCCTATTACGTATAGAAGTCTGTCATGTAGTCGTGACCGTGCCGTGATGGGCACATTTTGGATTGTCATCAATATATGACAGTGGTCATAAGGTTAATAATTCAGCAGTATGAGTGAAACAAAACAGTCACACTATCCCGTTGCATTACAATACAACACCAACGCAAACGTTGGATTGTACAAACAATAAATACGATACCTACCTATATTAATTATGTGATTATCTCGGTAACCAAATACGGATTGATTAGTATTACTATTGTTTACCAAGATTTGGTTGTACGCCAACTACGTCTGCATTATCTCTACTAGGAATCATCTGGGTATTATTAAAACCGTACTTACAGTACGGTCAACGTATCTTGGCGCGTCTGAAGTTAGCCGATTAGCTGCGCAGTAGACAATTTCGTTCCTAAAAGTTCCATTGCGCAGCCAAACAGCTAACTTCAGACGCGCCAAGATCGTTGACCGTATTGTACTTTTGTTTGTTTTGAGGTTCCGGAAACCAAATGGTCATTGTAAACCTTTATAAATGATTAGGTTTCCAGGGCTTTTCTTTGTTTCGCTTTATGGATTGCTACTGATAAATGGTACTTAACCGGTATTAAGATTAGCATAGGAATTATTTCGATGAACTGGCCAGAAGTATCAGCTTAGTCCTGAATCCCAATTCCCGCTGCAATCACAACCAAGCAAAGCGTGTCATGTCAAATACTTGCCAAAAAATTCTGTAAATTAATGATATTTTTGACATATAGGTACACATTCTATTCTTAGTCCTAATCGTTCTTTCCTAAAAGAGAATTACCCCATGGATACGACGGTGACGACACGGTTGGCGCAGTGGCTGAGCGATCGACTGCTGCGCAGCGTGTTGCGGGTTCGATTCCCGCCCCGGGTAAATATTTGTGTGATGAGCACTTGTGTTTGCCTTGTGTCTGGGTGTTGTTTATCTATATATGTATGTATTTAAAATATATTTGTGTATGTGTATCAGCTGTCTGACACCCATAGTACAGGGTCTCCCTAGTTTGGGGTCAGATGGCCGTGTGTGAAATGTCCCCACATATTATATTATTATTATTATTATACACGGAAGTCACCCTACTTATACCAAATTATTGATTAATAAGTACTGGTTGTCTGACAACGGATTCTGTATTATCCCTGCGCGGATTCGAGATGTGTCTGCGAATTCTGCGAATAGGTATAGCTAATCCTGTTATATTCAGTGACTGTCGTAGCTCATAAGATTTAAGAATTTGTTTCTGGTGAATGAATAACAACATCCATAAGACTGCGGATAATGTCATAGCGTGATCACCAATCAGCTTGACATAAGGGCTTAATGCAAAATGCTACTCATTTCTTGGGGCTAATTGCTGTGTAGAGTCAGGCCAAACAAACGTCATTCCGAGAGAAGTGTTTTTTAGTCACGTAATTTACTTTCTACTAAAACTGACAACTAATTTGACATCGCTATGTAGCATAAACAGGACGTTTGTATGAAAAGAAATGCAGTGTAAATTACGCGAATCAAAAAACGACTCACAATTCACACTATTACGTTTATTTGTCTTCGCCCTAATTGTCAAACTTGTAAAAACTGGTTAGAAGCTCCTACAATATGTCTCTAATGGCCGCCGAATAAGCCGTTAAGTCTCGTACTGACACAGTCACTTTGGTATAAAGTGATAGAGACAGCACTGTATTGTTAGTTATTAAAACCAAGTTTTTGAGTAACACTTTTATTTCTATCTACTTCTTACAACCAGGCCATGGAGTCAAGAGGACGCGTCTCCTGCCGCTCCCGTGTTACAATCATATTTCTATCTACTTCTTACAACCAGGCCATGGAGTCAAGAGGACGCGTCTCCTGCCGCTCCCGTGTTACAATCATATTATCTTTAACCTATGCTATGCGCGTTCCCTTACTGGAGTAATGGCATATGTTACAAGCACGAGACTTGACGGCATCTTAAAATTGAGCATCGTTTGAGTATTTCGCCATAAAAGGCTTAACACCTCGAACAAACAAGTCGTGTCTGCGCCTAATGCGGAAAAGGCTTAAAACGTGAAGACAACCTTAAATATTAAAAGAAAACTTTCGGTTAATCATAAAACATAATGAATTTATTATTAACGGCCATTTAAACATAATTACAACGCAAAAATCGAAAGTGTTTACCAAATTATCTAGTTAATGAGACCGGTTCATTCAATTGAATGAAACAATTTATCGTTCGGTCTATTTCGGTCTGTAGTATGAAAGTGAATTAGCAACAGTATTTCGGTCAGCCACGCCTTTGCGAGTGAACTTGTTAATGAATGGTTAAAAGCTTCTTAGAGTAACATAGAACTTGGTTGTTGGAAACTTTGTTAGGACTTGTTTATAGAATAAACTGCTGCTTTTAAGGTACACACGAGCAATATCACCGGAGCGATAATGTCGCTAGCGAAATAGAAATGGTTCTACGAATAGATAAATCGCGCCGGTGATAATATCGACTGTATCATGTTGAAATACTTCATGTCTTGAACTTTAGTTGTTTAACAGTGATTAAGTAAAATAACTAAGTTACCTTTACCGAAAGTTTGTTTTCGTAATGATGAATGATACTATTTAATTGATTCACTGAATCACTGTTTCTATCCAAATGTTTGTACGGACTTTTCATTAATCTTAATTATCTTTTACTATAGCTTTTGCTCGCGACTTCGTCCGCGTGAATGTCGGTTATCGCGGATCCAGACGAAGTCGCGGATTAAAAGGTAGCCTATGTCCTTTCCCAATGTTCAAGCTATTTTCATACCAAATTTCATCAAAATCGGTTCGGCCGTTTTATCGTGAAAGCATAACAAACAAAGTTACTTTCGCATTTATAATATTACTAGCTGACCCGACAGACGTTGGCCTGCTCTATCTACCTACTTACCTGCCTATTTACCTACCCTACGCCTACTCTACACCTACTCTACAACTACTCTACACCTACCCTACAAAAGTTATTATTTATTTTTTTTAATTTTTCTCTCCGTAAGAACCATCCTCGTACTTCAAGGAACATTATAAAAAAAGAATTAGCCATTTTCCAGCCGTTCGCAAGTTATGCGCTTACCAACACATTTAGCGATTCATTTTGAATCTTTTGTATGGGAATATAGATTTTTTTTGTCAGGCAATTTTTTAAATTTTTCTCTCCGTAAGAACCATCCTCGTACTTCAAGGAATATTATAAAAAAAAGAATTAGCGAAATCGGTCCAGCCGCTCTCGAGATTTGCGCTCAGCAACACATTTAGCGATTCATTTTTATATATAAGATTAGTATGGATAGTATGGATTTGATTTCGCCGATCATAAGTAATTGTGTACTGTTTATTTTTAAATTTGAAACTAGCTTATACATGCGACTTCGTTCTTGTGGAAGTCTAGTACACCATAAATATATACACTTAGCAATAATGTAGCTTTCTATCGGTGGAAGATTTTTTTGTAATTGGATCAGGATTTCTAGAGATCATCTCTTAACAAACTCTTCAGAATTGTAATAATAATATGTGGGGACATTTCACACACGGCCATCTGACCCCAAACTAAGCAGACCCTGTTTTATGGGTGTCAGACAGCTGATATACATACACAAATACATAAATAGATACATAGAATGCCTAAGGCATTAAGACCGCCTTTGTACCTTTGTGTATGAAGTATAAATAAATAAATAAATAAACAACAACCAGACACAAGGCAAATAAATGTCCTATGTTGTATTCTTAATTCTAATATTTTATTTTTTAATTCAAATTGTATTTTTTTTATTATTCTGTTTTTTGATATGATAATATTTGTAATTGGTGACTCACTACCTACATGTGGTGGTGTTAACTGTAAGTTCTGTACTTACAGTTAACACATATAATAATATAAACAGAATAAAAGTATTTTAAAGAGTAGGTAACTTTTTAAATTTGGTAGAATTACAGTGAAACGAATAACGTTCCGGGTATTGTTCATCCCTGCTTCTGTTAGGTTTTTAGCATTGACACTTTAATTTTAAATTGGAATTAAATTATGCAAGTAAATGAAATCTACATAATTTAAGAAGATAAATTATTAGAATAGTTACAAATACGCGCGACAGCTAATGTAAAAATAAATTATAATAAATTCGGTGTCTATCGTAACTTAACATGTTTATTGTACTTTTGTTACAAAGTGTGCATTAAAAAGAACCTTTTTTAACTTCTGTCTAATGCTTTTGTAAATGGAGTATAACTATTTACAGTCTTACTTCGCCGTACTGCATTAAATTGCACTGTACTGCAGTACCTACATTAAGATTTATTTGTTGCCGCAACCACTGTTAATGTAATGAGAAATTGTAGGGTTAATGTTAGCACTTAACCCGTATCTGCGGCTATCGATAACGTAATGTTATTTTATACAGGTTGTTTTAAAAGGATTGGACTATTCCGCTGATGTTTAAGATGTCTATAAAGTTTATGATTGGAAGGTTATGAACGTGTTTCAATGTAATGAATTTGTCTAAGGTAGACTTGTTACAGATGCAGGAGAATTTGGTGTAGTGATCCGTAATTTTTTTTTAACATAATTGGGTAGACAGACCTTCTCTATAAAATCACTTGATTTTAGCCCTGAAAACTCGATTAATTTTTAATTTACTGTAAAATTTTATGTCTTTGTCAATTGAGATGACAAATGACCACCTACAAGTGACGTCATAAGTATAAATTGCCATACAAAATCTACGGGAGAATCGCATTTTGACACCTCATAAAAAGTATGCCAATTGACTGGTGGTGTCACCTACCAACTTGTTGAGAATTTTCAGCTGTCAAATTAACGCATTGTTAGTAGACTGAAAATCAAAACGGTTTTTAGAGGACTAGCTTTCCGCCCACGGCTTTGCTTGCGTATCTAATCCGTTTTCTTTTTAATTAATTTGTCGGAAAATTACCAAATTTCACTAGGATCCTGAATTCTACCACTTAGTATTAGAAATGCGAAAGTCGGATGGATTGATGTATGATGATGAGCTGAAAAGCACACATGTAGGTAGATATTGATCTAGCTTAACACGTAGCATGTTACCTATCCAGTGTTTCAGTTAACGTGGGATAATTTAAGACTAGCTTAGTTCTAAAGTTAACGCAGATGTAGTCGCGAGCGAAAGCTGGTAAACCCATAAAATAAAATAAAAACGATACTATTATGTAAAACTGGCTAAAAAATAACCCTTTGAACTTGTTTTCATAACAAAAAAAAAAATGGGCCAATTTAAATTGATAGCTCCATTTTATTTCGACCATTCATCTCAATTTAGGCTAAATAACCACCTACCTACATATTTGAACAAAAGTTTTTGTGTGCCTAGATATTACTGAATCATATTCTCTAATTTCAATACAAAACCGTTAGTAATTTACAGAAGAATCAACCAATAATGACTATGTATTTTAATGATACTCTAATATGCTTAAGATGGCGACCTCAATTCAACTTTCTACCTATAAAGATAAGAATTAAGGCAATCTAAACAGAATGAGTAATACAATCGAGAATTATGAAGATTGGCGTAAGTGGCACGCAAAAGTAAGCCATTGTTCGATGGTGTACACTTGCCGATTCGATTTCCGATTCTTTTCGAATCGATTCAATGTTCGTTTGTTGATGACTAACGTTTTTGGCGCGATTTTGTTTGAAATATTTTCTTCAACACACTATTATGTTAAGTTTCCGTGCTTTCGAAAGCACGTAAAGCCGTCGGTCCCGTCTGTCATAGAACTTTGACAGTCGTCAAATCTGAAAATCTGACAACTAGTATTACCAAGGGGTATCGTAACCTTAGTTGTGGTGGTCAGATTGGCAGTCGCACTATTTAAAACACTGGTATTCAGCTGCATCCAGTTAGACTAGATCCCACTAAAAAACATTTTCATGTAAAGCGTTGCCAAGACGAGACCATATAGCTCGCACTGTTAAAAAGTTATCAAATCTCATGTAGAGTCAAGCTTCTAACTCTACACGCCATAACTTCACAAACTCTCCACTTTAATCAAAATATGTGGCATGGCCGTTCAAGTACTATTGTAAAACAGAAAAGTAATAATCAGTGAATAAGTTTTTCCCTTATGTGACGGTAGCGAAACGGCCAAGCCACGTATTTACCCCCAGATGCCGACCCCATCATAGATGGGAAAAGGTTAGGCAGATGATTTCAAATAATATGCGTTACTTGTTGAGCCGGCAAACGTTGTTGAGCCATAATAAAAAAAAAATTGCCTACGACCTATTCTCAAACCTACCAAATATACACAAAAAATTACATATTAATCGGTCAAGCCGTTTCGAAGGAGTTCAATAACAAACACTATGACACGCATTCTAATTATAAAAGTTTATAAAAACATAGTTCTTGGCGCGATTTTGTTCAAAATATTTTCTTCAATTCACTCATGGACTGTGTCGTTTAAATTCTGACTTGACAAATAATATGAGTTATTTAATTACGTATTCTAATTATAAACGCTATAAGAACATGGGAAACTAACTTAATGAGTTTTTTATTCATTACCCAGTCATTGATATCAAGTTTTATACAGTGCTTTTAAATCATTATGTACATTCATTACTTACAATAGTTTATTGACCTTAATTTTAAACTGCGTCAAAGGGGCTCCCTACCTTCTTTACTTACGCTGAATTCTTATGTTTTACTGATTGCTAAGGTAAAGTTTTCGGGTATCAAATTAAAAGAGCTTAATTGTGGTAAAACGAGTCAATGCACGATCCATACTAATCCATACCTAATATTATAAATGCGAAAGTAACTCTGTCTGTCACATTTTCACGACGAAACGGCAGAACCGATTTTCATGACATTTGGTATGAAGATAGCTTGACCCCTGGGAAAGGACATAGGCTACTTTTTAATCCGCGACTTTGTCTGCATCCGCGATAACTGATACTTACGCTTTTAATTACGCTTTTGCGTGGACAAAAGCTAGGAGGTATATTGTATACGCATACATATTTGTTTCGATTCAAATAAATAAACTCAAAAAATGATTGATAAATCGCATATTGTGTTAGCTTGGATAATTTTACTGAAACCACTGAAACTAAATAACTCCTGTCACAAACTAACGACTCCATAAAACCTTGACTACTGCATTACTCGCTAAACAACCATAGTGTTAACCTATATTTGTTATCAAGTAACCGTGTCGCAACGTATTTACTGTCGAATGTTCTCACAGCACCTGTGGAATCGATTCCATTAATAGTTACAAATCGGTTTAGTAGTTGGACACGGATTGTTTTTGTTATAGTAATTCTTATTTGGCAGTAGGTAGTTTTTATCCACTTGATTTGCGTAATTTATACTAGAATTGTAAACATAGCTTTTGCTCGCAACGTCGTCTGCGCAGACTTCATAATTAAGCTAGTCCTAAAATATCCCACGAGAACACAATAACGAGTTAGAAAAAGCCGGCCAAGTGTGAGTTGAACTCGCGTGGAGAGGGTTCCGTACATTGCCAATTGATATAATTCTTATAGGTTTTCCTGTAATCTAGCACCAATGAACTATATTTTGTATTTTCTTTTCAAAATTTTAGTTTCGGAGATCAGGGGGGTCAATTTTCGTCTTCTTTCATGCATAAAATCAAATAATAATAACAAAAATATATTTGAGATCGTCATAACGAGCCCTTTCATTTGATATATGACACAGTAAGGTTTGCAAAACTTTTTTTAAATTTCCTAAGTTGTCCCCTGAAAATGACCCTTATTTAAAACAAATATTTATTTACTTTGCACATCTGTGTTTGGGTCCTAGGATTATACCATCCTACCAAACTTCACTTGATTTTTCCAGTAGATTCGGAGCAAATTGGCTGTGACAGATGGACAGACAGACAGACGCACAAGTGATCCTATAAAGGTTCCGTTTTTTTGTATAGAACCCTAAAAATATTATAATATAAATATTGAATAAGTATCTATACGTGTGCCTTTGTGGTTATTCCGTTCAATTTTCAACCCAGTTACTAGTTGTATGGTCTTATCAATATATCTGTATGTCTATTCTGATACATCTCCCTCGGTGAACACCCAGGTGCAGTGAGCTGTCATCCGTCCCGATGCTAGGGATTGACAAAGCACTACAATCTTAATCGATATCTATTTTACTATTTCTGCTATTTTCAACGACTAACGAATTAATATGTTTAATTTATTTCAAAGCTATTAATTAAGTGTATAAACATGACTACCTCTTTTAAAAAGCAAGAGCATTTTTATTTTCAAGTTTGTTATTTAGGTTTTATTTAAATAAAATGTCATTGTAACCTGTGAGGCTGAAGGCGTTTCACGCCGGTCACACGCCGGCGCTTCACTTCACGCCGTTCAGCGCTTGTATAATAACAATAAAGATAAGGCTGAATAACGACCGACCATTATCAATAGTCTTAAGTCAATGGTGGGATACCTACAATTTTATGCAGAGATAAACAGTATGGATCAGATACACGTCAGTGGCACATATATTCTTTTGTTATTGTGAATCCATCTGAATTTTCTCTAAATCTAAACACCTAGCGCGATGATGATGATGGTGGTCGGTGGATGAAAGGATAAAAATTGAACCCCACACAAATGTTATCACACCTAACCATTGTTAAATACTTCGATCGAACAATGTCATCAATTGATAATTTATATAAAAAGACGTTACCGGTACATTGTATTTGGTTACCTACTCACAAAATGGTACAGCATGATACAATAATACTAACCTACCATAATTATGATCAATATACGAGGTAGGTAGGTATATGGCAACCAACGCTAATGTTCGTCATACGCAGGACATGAGTACATGACAGACAGTTGACAGATCTCACTTCACTTGGCTTAAAATAGGTAATTATTCGTCAGAATCACGTGAAATGAGGATGCAGTGGGCTGTCGTCATGACAACAACGCTTAGAAAGCAGTGCTGCCAACCGTAAAAAAAAACGTTGAACCAAAATCTAAACTAAAGCAAATAGAAACGATCTTGACAAGATTTATCATATACAGGTGTTTTATTTTATTTGCTATCTTGAAATAGCGCCTTTACCAATATTGAAAATAATTAATTCATCCAATTCGGAGAGTTGAAAATCTTAAAAATCTGTAGCGTTGGTAACACAGACCCTGCGACATCTAGTGATTTTTTCACATGACAATACCTAACACCTTTCACATGAGAATCACGTGATATCACCATGGTTACGGTGACTAGTTGTTTACTTTTGAGTGCTGAATTTGAATACCAACTTGCCAACATACGAATTACGAATGCTGACAATATTTTTTTCATAACAAATTTTAATAGGTCACAGTGTCTAGGAATCACTGTTTTTATTTAGAAGTTCAAAAGCTAAGATTCTCACTTCACTTTGGCCGGGAACGGTTGAAATTGAGTGAATTAAACAAGTGAATTTCTAAATTGACAGTTTACCTAAATAGAACAATGAACTGGACAATAATAAATGCCAATGGTGACAATATGATTGAAATTGAACATTCTATTATTATTTATAAGTTTCGTTTATATTTTATTCTGGTGTTAAGCTGTATATTTAGGTACCTTAATTTGTCAAACAATAAAAACATCCAGTAATCAAAAATAAATAAAATGTTTATATATATGTGTGTGATTTAAATTACTATGGAGCTTCTCAAATTATATTACAGGGTGAGTTACCTAGGTACTTCAAACTCAGCAAGGCGGCACAGTATTACCATAGGCACAGTAAAATAAAAATATACAGTTCTTTACTTATATCAGATATTTTATTTATACAAGTTTGATAAAGAAATTAAAATTTTATTTATCCGGCAACAAAGTTCTGCTTTTTGGTGATGCTGAGTGGCCAACTTCAGTGTGATGTTAGCTGAAAAGGTAAGTTAATGTTCAATACTATTTTTACTGTTTGTTATGATTTACTCCTACACTCATCCAAATATCTTATCTTTCATTAATTGGATCACACTAACTGTAGACTATAAACTACATTATTATCAGTGTGAGACTAACAGCCAATGCAGTACTTTCAATGATTAAGTGGCAGGGTTTTATTATTACTTAACAACAAAAGTGTGCAGTGAGTATGCATATGTTTTTCTGTAGTGGTTTTTACAGGGTCTGCTTTTGCCCATAACTTTCTCTACATGAAGTCTTTTGGATCCCAAAGTTTATGATAATAACATATAGCATGTAAGAATTTTTGACTTAGAGTGAGTTGTTTCTTATGTTACCTGAGTTCCCCACCATTACATCCAAACTTAAGAAATTTACCTCTTTACAAACCTTTACATAACATAGGAACAATAACACAAGTAAGTAGACATATTAGATTGTCATGTATTGTTTAATCCAAACATTCATTTATTTTTATCTAAAATAAGTAGTTTACAATGTCCCTGGTACTTGCCCTGGGCAAGATGCCCAGTGCAAAGTGTATGGCCACAGGTCTGGCTCGGCATGGGCAGCGTGTAGATGAATTATTCGAGTTATGCAAATGAGTTGCCCTCAGCGTGGATGAAGAACTCTGAAAGCGCAAGTAAGGGTGCTCATGTTAGTTGCAGTGCAGATCAGCTACCGCATACAATGTGCTAACCTCACAGCTCCCCATTGACCGAAGATGTGGTGTGATAGGCAGAAAGTACACACATTGCAGCGGTTTACAAGCTTAGAGGTGCAGCAGTAGTGGCAGAATGAAATATGAAGTGAGTTTTATGGCACGAAGTTCATGCATGCATACCAACCCACAGGAAAACAGAAATCATTGCTCAATAGCTTAGTGCACTTTGTACATATAATAATGATGAACTCACTACTACACTTAACGTAACAGTAGCCCCATAGCAACTTCTATTAAATCCATAACGACATTTAATTACAATGACATACGCACATGAAACTAATAATGTTGTGATGTCACGATGTGTTCCAAAATCCAATAGTTTTGTTTGACTAAACACAGATTGTCACATAATGAATTCAAGCATTCATTTGTTTATTTGCCACAATAATCTGTATTTAACGTCCTTGATATTTCAGTCAGTCAAAGAATATTGTTACTCTTGTCATGTTAACTTCTGTAAAATTATTATACATAAAAAAATAAAAAGAGTCAGATGAGAGAAAACCATGGACTATAGAATTATAGATAAAGAAAACTCAGCAACAAACTTCCACAGATAATCAATCAATCAATCAGATAACAAAACGCGACAATTAAGTGCGTAATTTATTGCTTTTTGAACTTCAGAATAAAAACAGTTATTCCTAGACACTGACAAAATATTTGTTATGAAAAAAATACTGTTAGCATTCGTATGTTGGCAACTTGGTATTCAAATTCAGCGCTCAAAAGTAAACAATTAGTCACCGTAACCATGGTGATATCACGTGATTCTCATGTGAAAGGTGTTAGGTATTGTCATGTGAAAAAATCACTAGATGTCGCAGGGTCTGTGTTACCAACGCTACAGATTTTTAAGATTTTCAACTCTCCGAATTGGTTGAATTAATTATTTTTAATATTGGTAAAGGCTCTATTTCAAGATAGCAAATAAAATAAAACACCTGTATATGATAAATCTTGTCAAGATCGTTTCTATTTGCTTTAGTTTAGATTTTGGTTCAACGTTTTTTTTTTACGGTTGGCAGCACTGCTTTGCTAAGCGTTGTTGTCATGACGACAGCCCACTGCATCCTCATTTCACGTGATTCTGACGAATAATACCTATTTAAAAGCCAAGTGAAGTGAGATCTGTCAACTGTCTGTCATGTACTCATGTCATGTCCTGCGTATGACGAACATTAGCGTTGGTTGCCATACGTCAGTGTTTTACAGAAGTTAACATGACAAGAGTAACAATATTCTTTGACTGACTGAAATATCAAGGACGTTAAATACAGATTATTGTGGCAAATAAACAAATGAATGCTTGAATTCATTATGTGACAATCTGTGTTTAGTCAAACAAAACTATTGGATTTTGGAACACATCGTGACATCACAACATTATTAGTTTCATGTGCGTATGTCATTGTAATTAAATGTCGTTATGGATTTAATAGAAGTTGCTATGGGGCTACTGTTACGTTAAGTGTAGTAGTGAGTTCATCATTATTATATGTACAAAGTGCACTAAGCTATTGAGCAATGATTTCTGTTTTCCTGTGGGTTGGTATGCAATGCATGAACTTCGTGCCATAAAACTCACTTCATATTTCATTCTGCCACTACTGCTGCACCTCTAAGCTTGTAAACCGCTGCAATGTGTGTACTTT
This sequence comes from Charanyca ferruginea, assembly GCA_947361185.1. Lineage (NCBI taxonomy): Eukaryota > Metazoa > Arthropoda > Insecta > Lepidoptera > Noctuidae > Charanyca > Charanyca ferruginea. The sequence continues at coordinate 8,021,765 of OX376077.1, read as the reverse complement.
CTGCCTATCACACCACATCTTCGGTCAATGGGGAGCTGTGAGGTTAGCACATTGTATGCGGTAGCTGATCTGCACTGCAACTAACATGAGCACCCTTACTTGCGCTTTCAGAGTTCTTCATCCACGCTGAGGGCAACTCATTTGCATAACTGGAATAATTCATCTACACGCTGCCCATGCCGAGCCAGACCTGTGGCCATACACTTTGCACTGGGCATCTTGCCCAGGGCAAGTACCAGGGACATTGTAAACTACTTATTTTAGATAAAAATAAATGAATGTTTGGATTAAACAATACATGACAATCTAATATGTCTACTTACTTGTGTTATTGTTCCTATGTTATGTAAAGGTTTGTAAAGAGGTAAATTTCTTAAGTTTGGATGTAATGGTGGGGAACTCAGGTAACATAAGAAACAACTCACTCTAAGTCAAAAATTCTTACATGCTATATGTTATTATCATAAACTTTGGGATCCAAAAGACTTCATGTAGAGAAAGTTATGGGCAAAAGCAGACAATGTAAAAACCACTACAGAAAAACATATGCATACTCACTGCACACTTTTGTTGTTAAGTAATAATAAAACCCTGCCACTTAATCATTGAAAGTACTGCATTGGCTGTTAGTCTCACACTGATAATAATGTAGTTTATAGTCTACAGTTAGTGTGATCCAATTAATGAAAGATAAGATATTTGGATGAGTGTAGGAGTAAATCATAACAAACAGTAAAAATAGTATTGAACATTAACTTACCTTTTCAGCTAACATCACACTGAAGTTGGCCACTCAGCATCACCAAAAAGCAGAACTTTGTTGCTGGATAAATAAAATTTTAATTTCTTTATCAAACTTGTATAAATAAAATATCTGATATAAGTAAAGAACTGTATATTTTTATTTTACTGTGCCTATGGTAATACTGTGCCGCCTTGCTGAGTTTGAAGTACCTAGGTAACTCACCCTGTAATATAATTTGAGAAGCTCCATAGTAATTTAAATCACACACATATATATAAACATTTTATTTATTTTTGATTACTGGATGTTTTTATTGTTTGACAAATTAAGGTACCTAAATATACAGCTTAACACCAGAATAAAATATAAACGAAACTTATAAATAATAATAGAATGTTCAATTTCAATCATATTGTCACCATTGGCATTTATTATTGTCCAGTTCATTGTTCTATTTAGGTAAACTGTCAATTTAGAAATTCACTTGTTTAATTCACTCAATTTCAACCGTTCCCGGCCAAAGTGAAGTGAGAATCTTAGCTTTTGAACTTCTAAATAAAAACAGTGATTCCTAGACACTGTGACCTATTAAAATTTGTTATGAAAAAAATATTGTCAGCATTCGTAATTCGTATGTTGGCAAGTTGGTATTCAAATTCAGCACTCAAAAGTAAACAACTAGTCACCGTAACCATGGTGATATCACGTGATTCTCATGTGAAAGGTGTTAGGTATTGTCATGTGAAAAAATCACTAGATGTCGCAGGGTCTGTGTTACCAACGCTACAGATTTTTAAGATTTTCAACTCTCCGAATTGGATGAATTAATTATTTTCAATATTGGTAAAGGCGCTATTTCAAGATAGCAAATAAAATAAAACACCTGTATATGATAAATCTTGTCAAGATCGTTTCTATTTGCTTTAGTTTAGATTTTGGTTCAACGTTTTTTTTTTACGGTTGGCAGCACTGCTTTCTAAGCGTTGTTGTCATGACGACAGCCCACTGCATCCTCATTTCACGTGATTCTGACGAATAATTACCTATTTTAAGCCAAGTGAAGTGAGATCTGTCAACTGTCTGTCATGTACTCATGTCCTGCGTATGACGAACATTAGCGTTGGTTGCCATATACCTACCTACCTCGTATATTGATCATAATTATGGTAGGTTAGTATTATTGTATCATGCTGTACCATTTTGTGAGTAGGTAACCAAATACAATGTACCGGTAACGTCTTTTTATATAAATTATCAATTGATGACATTGTTCGATCGAAGTATTTAACAATGGTTAGGTGTGATAACATTTGTGTGGGGTTCAATTTTTATCCTTTCATCCACCGACCACCATCATCATCATCGCGCTAGGTGTTTAGATTTAGAGAAAGCTCAGATGGGTTCACAATAACAAAAGAATATATGTGCCACTGACGTGTATCTGATTCATACTGTTTATCTCTGCATAAAATTGTAGGTATCCCACCATTGACTTAAGACTGTTGATAATGGTCGGTCGTTATTCAGCCTTATCTTTATTGTTATTATACAAGCGCTGAACGGCGTGAAGTGAAGCGCCGGCGTGTGACCGGCGTGAAACGCCTTCAGCCTCACAGGTTACAATGACATTTTATTTAAATAAAACCTAAATAACAAACTTGAAAATAAAAATGCTCTTGCTTTTTAAAAGAGGTAGAGTCATGTTTATACACTTTATTAATAGCTTTGAAATAAATTAAACATATTAATTCGTTAGTCGTTGAAAATAGCAGAAAAAGTAAAATAGATATCGATTAAGATTGTAGTGCTTTGTCAATCCCTAGCATCGGGACGGATGACAGCTCACTTCACCTGGGTGTTCACCGAGGGATAGGTAACAGAATAGCACTGCTGGTGTATGGTAATAAAAAACATAGAGTATTTGAGAATTAGAGTAACAAATGAATATGCATTTACAGAATTATAAAAATTAAATTCGTCAACATAACTCTCCAACTTATAAAAGCTCGTAAATGTGCCTATTTAATGAAAATATGACGTTTACGAGCGAAACGTTAGAAAATTTAAAGGAGATTGCCCATTCTACTATAGACCACGGTTGCGCAATAAAAATGTTTGTATGTTTACATAAATTGGAGATAAAAGAGGGGTGATGTCGTACTTTTAAAGGAAATAAAAATTATCCATGTGTACTGTGGGGGTTTCCGTTGTTCTTTGATTTTGTGTTCAGTTTTGAGGTTAGTTTTGTAACAAACCTTTCACCAAAAAAACCGTCTAATATGATTTGATTTCACATAAGATAATAGATAATAGTTCAAACCAAATAATAATTGATCCCAAATCAATAATATTACATAGGTGATTCTTTTTAATTCTATACATAGGAAGCTTATACTGTAGGTTTGTATAGGAAGTAGATAATAAAAATACTTTAATATAGGAATGGAATATAGTTTTACTCATTCATTCGTTTATTCATTCATAAAACAATTTACATTATGTTGAAAATACATGTGACTGTTCCATGAAATAGGCTTTCGATTTTCCTAATTGTGTTGAAAGCAGTGATTTAAATAGTGATTAGGCTCAATCGGGACTTTATAATAAAAGATAGTGGACTGTATAAACATAGGTTTAATGCCGTTTTCACAATCGCTATACGTATTAGATTGTTATAAATAAATGCCCGTAGTCGACCGTGGTAATGAGCTGAGTGGTGACGACGGCGGAGGTGCGTGTGCGGCCGGGTTCGATACCTCGACCCCGCGCCGTCCCCGGTGTCGTCTGTAGCTACTCATGCGCCGACATATTCCCCGGGTTGAAGGGACGTCTTCAATCTTCTACTGGAAGGGGGCAGATGCAGTTGAAGGCACGACCTTGTTTTGACTAATGAAACCACTTGGTTTTGGCCTGCAGCAGAGAAGTGTACTCATTATGGAATCTGCTCCAGAAATGCTGCCTAATGAACTGGACTCGTTTCCACCGATCCAGCCGTGTGATGTCAGCTGCAAGTTTTGTAGGTATGTGCTTACTGCATAAAACAATGGGATGTTTCACATTAAAATCAGAGGGGGAGTTATCGAGCCTCCCGCCCACTCGAATGAGGTTATGAATGTCAATAAACGGTGTCAGAGGAAGCAATCTACTTTTGCGTGGTAATTTTTGTCCAGACTTCAACAAATTATACTCTTCTGGAAACATTTCAAGCTGTGAATAATGTATAATTTTATTTAATGATTTTCTAGCTCTGTTGTTGAAAAATTACCATGCAATTTATTTTTATTTTTTACATTGTAAATAAAGCGTTGTACATGTGTAAATATAGTTTGTATTTTTGTTAAGCTGGAATACTTTACTAATAAATTATGAATGATTGATGAATGAATGATGACATCTGAATGATTACTATATAATGAATGATTGTTACTATCACTGTCAATGAAATGAGTCACTACTTCCGGCAGACTATCTTTCCCGTGGTTTGGCATACTGGGCCACTCATTTTCACTATGCTGTAAAAATGAGGGTCCAGACCACCACAGAGGTGTGTCTATGATAACGTCGGCCCTGAGACCACGGGAAACAAGATCCGCCGGGTTGTCCTTCGACGGTACGTAGCTCCAGGTATGACCACAAGTGCTTTCCTGTATCTCATTGACTCTGTTTCTAACAAAAGGTTTTTATTGATTTGAAGGAGTAGAAAGCCAACCCAGGACTATGGTTGAGTCGCACCAGAATCTACATTTGTGAATGGGCATTGTAAGCGCTTCCTTAACCTTAGTACACAGCCTTGCACCCAGCAAAGCTCCAAAAAGTTCAAGCCTCGGTATTGTTGGTTGTTTAATGGGCGCTACACGATTTCTAGAGACTAGTAGTTGTACGCCTATGGATCCACTACTATTACTGCTAACATGTCGTGACTTAATTCTTCCCCTTACTAAATACTTATCCGTTCCCAGAGACAATGGCAAGTCATCCTCAATGTCGTTTGCTAGTTCAATTTCGTATTTACCATTCCTACGGACGTGCTCCCCAAAATACGATCGAGCCTGTTTAATCTGATAAGAACCTAGAGCTACTGTCATCAGATCATGTAATGATAGTCTTGGAAATATATCCAAATATGGATGTTCAGCATCTAAAGTTAAAAAAACAGCTCTCTTTCTATTAATATTTTGATTTTGTATGTACTCTCCCAAATAGTTTCTTGTATTTAATCTAGCTTTAGCTATTTCTAAAAACTGTTGAGCATCAGCAATATTAAAATCCAACATCAAGTGTAATGATGCACGATTGAAATATTCTTGGCGAAATAATTTAAAATCGCGTTTAATTCGCCCATTTACAACTTCAACTACCCATCGACACATTGTAACACATCTTGATCGATTTGCTTGCAATGTGGTTAGCTGCTGTTCGCGTTCTAAAAGAGATTCAGGCATATACGCTTTATAACCGTGGCTGTGCAATTCGCCACTTACGTCTCTGAAGCCCCTATTCAAAATAAAAACATCTCCAGGCCTAAAATAATTTCTTAATGTAGTTGATTCATAGCGAAATTCAGTAGACATAATGTCCGAGTCGCTTTTAGTTGCTGGGAATGGGCCGAGTGATTGCAAAATAAATCCATCGCAGCAGACAAACAAAAATGGTTTTACCAAATAATTTATTAATATTAATAAAAATAATTTATTATAATTTATTAATTGACATATTGAATGATAATTGTAATGATAATTTATTAGTTGTAATGATTTTTGTTTTGAATAATAATTAAATAATTTATTAGTTGTAATGATTTTTGTTTGAATAATAATTAAATAATTTATTAATTGACCGATTGAATGATAATTGTGATGATAATTTATTAATTGATATTTGAATGATTAATAATTGTAATAATAATATATGAATTGATCTGGTTTTAAAGTGCATGTTCATAATAATAATGTTTCGTATATTATGTAAATGTTTGCATGCCGAATGGTAAAATATGGCTGAGCTTTAATGTGTTAAGACAACTATTGTGTATTACCCATATTTGCAAAATAAAAGTCTATTCTATTCTATTCTATTCCATTCCATTCCATTCCATTCCATTCCATTCCATTCCATTCCATTCCATTCCATTCCATTCCATTCTATGCTATTCTATTCTTTTCTATTCTATTCTATTCAAATTAACATATTTATGTGGGCTATAAGTCTTTTTTTGGTATAAATAATTACTACTGCTTTGCACATAGACATAAGTACCATCACACATAATAATTGCTGGCTTGGTAGAAACTGGCATATCTGGATTTCCAAATAAACCATCTGGAATTATCTTATTTTTAGCCGCCACATCTTGTATCGACATGTGACCAAGTCCTAAATATAAGGGTACAAATGTATTACCCAAACAATTTCTTGCTTTAGACATATACCTTTCTAGAGTGCTTCTAGGAAGTTGAAACAATATAGATAATCGCTCATTACTCTCACTAGTTCTAAGTTTAACCAGCATAATACTTAAAGCCACACTTGGACAAGGAGTTTCCTTTGCCAGCTGTGTATGTGTGATAATAATTGATAAAACTGTTCAGGATTCATACCTAACCAATAATGACAGAGGTGTGTATTCATTTCACTAATATTAGAAAAGTTGTACTGTCTGCGAGTACCTCTTTCCATAATTGACATCATATCATCCATTTGGCACCCAGTAAAGTCATTATAATGAAACTGTAATTCATCCCAAGAACCAATATTAAGATGATGGCTGCATATTCTAGCACTAACTGGTACGTACAATTTATGCTCTAACAGTAACATTTCCTATGTAACAGATGGTACCAACAACCGTTCTGTATTACTACAGTCATCAAAAATACAATGTCGTGATGATGCAGCAGCTCTTTTATAAATACGTGATATTATTTTGGGGCGGTGTACAACATTATGCTCCTGATGCAACTGGTGAATGGGTTGTGGTGGTGGTGTAGGTATTGATAAAGTCCTTGAAGACATAGAAGTTTCTAATATACTTACCCCCTTTTGTCTTGATGTAGGAACATCTATACTACCTTGCGGTGCAGAAGCTTCTTCATGAACAATCTGCTGTTGCCTATCCTGATCTTGCTGAGTTTGTCTCCTTACACTTCTATAGGCCTTTGTCCAACAACGTAAGCAAACTTTTTCAAGTCTGTGTACCTAAAATTAATTAACATATTTGGAATAAAGGACAAAAATAGACTTAACCAAGTTAGAAAATAGCATACTCCATATTTCATGAGGTGTTTGTGTAAAATCTGAGAACAGTTCTCAGATTGTACAAAAACATCATTCAATATTTTAATGCACCAAGTGTTATTAAACGTATAGATACCTGCTGAGATGGTATGCATGACAGGATGACATTTCCCTCAGGGCTATCAATTGATACTGTGTGTGTCTTAGCTCTTAATATGGAAGATCCGCAGACAAAGCACACTTGTTGATGTCCATAAGCTCGTACAGCTGTTAATTCACTTGACAAGTTTATAGATGCTCTTTCTAGTATTTCATAACATTCTTGACAAAGGACATCTTCTAATGACATCTAAAAATAAATATAATAGATATACAATTTATTCAGGTTAGATAATGATCTTAGTATTAGTTTAATAGAAAATATACCTAGATTATTATCATAAACACAAAAGTCAAACAAAATCAAATCAAATTAAGAAAAGTATAACTATACTCTATTATAATAGCATAAATAAAAAAAAGAGGCTCGTAGAAGTAGGATTGCAAAACGTTTTATTTCATAGATAAGTTAAAACAATTTTATTTAAAATTATTGCATCATAACTTTGATAAATAGATCTAAGACAGTACTAAATATGAATGTATAATAATATAAAGAAAATAAAGGTTAGGTCTTTTAAAGATTTGGTAACATTTTAAAAGAATTATAGTGAAACGAATAACATTCCCGGTGTTGTTCATCCCTGCTTCTTTTAAGTTTTTAGCATTGACACTGCAATTTTAAATTGTAATGAATTATTACAACTAATTGAAAGCTAAATAATTTCATAAGTTAAAATATTAATTAGTCAAAGTTAAGTGCAACGGCTGCTGTAAAAATAGATTATAATAAATTCGGAGTCTATCATAACTGTAACATGTTTATTGTACTTTTGTTACAAAGTGTGCATCAAAAATAACCTTTGTCAACTTCTGTCTAATGCTATTGCAAATGGATTATAGTGGTTCATAACATGTTCATATATATTTTGAACATAGTTAGACAGTTTCTAGTATGACCTGTAAAAGTTAACTGTAAACAATAAAATATTAATAGTGCTGAAAGACTTGAGCTACAGTTTCTTATTATTAATATTATCTATATTATCAATACAACATTATTATAAATATTATATTGTGTGTATTGTTGTTGTATGTTTGAAACTATTGCACATACGTCTAAAAAGTGAACTGAGAAGAGTGGTAAAAAAATATAATAAAACATAATTGAATAAATAAGATATACTAACCGTCGCTGGAGTAATCCAGGATCGTAAAATTCTAACCATTACGTCTGTTGCCTCCCCGACTTGACGACGGGGTAGAGGATGTACCAAAGAAAGAGAACAGTTCACACAGCGTGACATTTTAAACGAAATCGTTGATGATTTACTGCACAGATGACACGGTCTGTAGGTAGTCGTAAAAACGTTCTACACAGTCACACCACCAGCACAGAAAAAGTACAATTGTCTTCTAGAGTTCTTGATCGTGCAGGAATCTTAAGATTCGACTGGACACGAACTCCACGCAATGAAAGGTTATTTATTAATACACAAACTCAACAACAACAACTATCAATGCATGTAAAAAACACTAAACAAAACTTCGCTGCCGCCAAATGCCGACACGATTGACAGTGACACAACTGACACATTAGACACTTTCACTTTGACAGTTCACCTTTCACGTTACCCGTAATAGTGTTGCCAACAGTTAATCTAAAACACCCCGATCACTAGTGATTTGTCAAGTATAAAAACATTTTTAATATGTAAAGTAATATTATTTTATGGATATTAATTCATAAAACGCATTATTTTAATTATGTTAATTAAAAATATTAATATTAATAACGAGAAAAAAAGTGTTAGTTGAAATTATTTTTTAAATGAAGTGTCACCCTTTTTAATGTCTGTCTAGACCGATTAGTGGAAGGTCCTTGAAATTGACAACACTGCTTTGATTAGAATACGCCATTTGAAAAGTATTGCAATAAAATCAACTAAAAACCTAATTAAATACAAAATGTTAACGCCATATACGATTTCGATCAAGTAAACTAAGACAAGTTAAAAAAATATTTTATAATTTATGAACACATTTTCATGGCTATACTCTATTAATATATAGCGATACTACTTCTGGGCAATGTCCTTTCGCGGACTGTGTTGGCGCTCCCCCTTCCCCCTTAATATTTTATTTCGAAACGACGACGCATCACAAGAAACAGCTATGAATTCAAGGTATTTTCTTAAAGAATTTTCTCATTAGTACTTTTACATCTATATGTAAAGAACCTCCATTAAACTTCAATTGATCTTTAATTCAAATTCCTATTTTATTGACACGTTTTACAGCAGTCGTAAAGAATTAAAGTAGGAAACTATCACTGTCAGACGATTGGTCAGCTAAACGATTTACTACGATACTCTGTAATGATGTAACTTGGGACTTAGAGACGCGTTCACTAATTAATTTCTTCTTTATTGTTTTAATTGGTGTCTAGACTGTAAAGTGTCGAAACATTGGACATAAGTTACTTGACTTGACAGATAAGTAACCGGTTTTACGTTAAAGTTGAAATAAAAATATAAATCTCTCTAATCTTGTGTTAAAGTCGAATTCGGGAGTCGCATATTGTACCTGTGACCTGCCACCATTTTATCTACTGGCAACTTGGCATCATTTATGAAACCTGCGGGTCTATTCAGTAAACATCTCTTTCGGTTAATTTATGTAAGTGAATTGAGCTTGAGATAAGCTGGCTCACTAATGCTCTGGAATGGCAGCTCTCACTCTTCTCATCTAAATTACTCGGAGCAGTTTTAACAGAACAGCACTGAAGGCATAAAACAGCGAAAGATCATCATCATGATCATCTCAACAAAGGTTGCGAGAGTCTAAAGAGACGCCCACTGCTGGGCATAGGTCTCCCCCAAAGACCTCCACCTTTGCCGGTCCTGCCTCGTTTTCATCCAACGGCTTTCTGCGGCTCGAGCCAGGTCATCGGTCTATCATGTGGGGAGTCTGCCGACATTGCGTCTAATGGTGCGCGGTCGCCACTCCAGGGCCTTTATGCCTCATCGGTCATTGGCTTTACTGTGCCCAGCCCACTGCCACTTGAGCTTGGCCATTCTTTTCATTCAGAGAAAGATAGACGTGATAAATATGGAATTGCAAGTATCGATTGAAATTTATACGATTGAATACCTATAGTAATAAATTATGATAAAATATTTTATAGTGAAATTGCATTTGTTAAACATTTAAATGACGACTAAAACTAAATGAGTTATGTAACACTCTATTTAGCTATTCCGTGTATTTAACCATAAACTGTGTAGACTATTCAGACTAGCATATTACGTGAATCAGTGTTTGAATTTTAACTGTCCAATCGTGTTTATGAGCTTGGTTTAATTTTCGATGCTTAGGTTTTATTGTTACAACACTTTTAGTTAAATTTTAGTAAGTTATGTAGGTATATCGTAGGTACATAACTTACTAGAATTGGACTGAATGTGTAAGCGCGATAGCTAGGATATGTAATATAGTCAGCAACAAAATCTCATAGCACTCATTGCTCTAAGATTTTGTTGCAGATTACCTAGTTGTGAACTACTTACTATAATCCGTTCACAATAAGATTAGACATATACACAAACCTTTTTTACAGTCCGTTCAACCGATTTTGACTCATATTGCGTTGGTGGCATGACAAATGGCAGCTGCAAAAAAACAGTTGTTATTGTAATTACTTTTTTGCCTCTAATGTCATCCTTAAGCATACGGAATAGAAGTCTAACTCTAGCTGCTTTTGCTATATGAAATGGATTAGTTTATGCTATGAGAGAAACTCTGGCCGAATAAAAAAGGGTTTGACAGTCTAACCGGCTGACTGCCACACTCAGAGACGTCACTTAATAATAATGAATCATTCACTGTAATTAACCAATATAATTTGCTTTATGTCAACAACATTAAAATTTTCTCAATCTGTCATATTTATGACATACAGCGTTCCAAGTTATGTTGGTCAATTAAAGTTAATGATTCATTATTATTAAGTGAGGTCTCTGAGTGTGGCAGTGAGAGTACGAAATTGCATTAAAAATATGAAATGAGAAAAAATGTAAGTAATATAATTAATCGATTCAATGCAAGAGAAGTTTTGAGTACTGGCTGTTTTTTTTATAACTTTCTGTCACCTTCTGTCTCGTAAGAGAAAGTATGTAAGTATATCACATCTTATAATCTGACGACACGCTTACACAGTGGCTGAGCGATTACCCGCTGCGTTGCATGTTTCGAGTTCGATTCCCGGACTTACGAAATATTTGTATGGCCTACATGTAAACTAGCAGTTTATATGCTAGTTAGACAGCGAGTGCGGGTGCGAGTTATGTTGTTAGTTGGAGTAGATATTAAACAGTTTGTAAACGCACCCACGCTACAAGAGAAATTCCTAGTGTAAAAGAAATAAAAGGGGTGATTCTTTTGGAGTTACTGCTAAGATTTTTTATCTTACAGTTTTTTGTTTTTAATACTGCGTCTCTGTGTGGTCATTTAAACCTCACATATTTATATGATTAAACAAAAGCAGAAGCCGGAAAGCCGAAGTCCAAACTAGTAGCATCTATCCGGTCGGTGACTGACTAAACATGGCATAATGACGCCTGATAAAGATTCCCTTTGGTGCTTTTGGTAATGAGCGGACATCCTTCGAACTCCTGACTCCTGATAACTTCCTCTCGTATTCGTTTGAGGATAATCTGAACAAAGGGCTGTCAAGTTAGTGTCAACGAACATGAAGTTTTTTAAATGTCACTGGAGATATTTTAACCAGTAAATACCATAAAGACAAATAAAGCAGGGCGGACAGATAATACGCATAAGAAGTTTTTATTACTTAAATAATTTTGCAATGTAGAAAAGAAATGGAAAAATAGACGTGAAATTTCGTAATTTCATGAAAGACAATAAATGCCGAGCTGAATTAGGTATGTCCTGTACTCAATTTTAAACTTTATTCCTGTTGTTTGAAGTTAATTATCGATTATTCATAACAACTCGAGCATACTGATGTTCTGTCTACACTACGCCCTTAATCATAAGGTAAGGTATTCATATCAATGAATACGAGATATTGAAAGGTTGCTTATTAACCCTTCAACTGCTGGTCTCTCAAGACGTTTGGGAGTGTGGTGTGGATTAAAAAAATGGCCTGCATTCAGTAGATTTAGATGATAACCAAATAATGACGACACGGTTGGCGCAGTGGCTGAGCGATCGACTGCTGCGCAGCGTGTTGCGGGTTCGATTCCCGCCCAGGGTAAACATTTGTGTGATGAGCACTTGTGTTTGCCTTGTGTCTGGGTGTGTTGTTTATCTATATATGTATGTATTTACAAAAAAAATATGTATTTGTGTATCTATATCAGCTGTCTGACACCCATAGTACAGGGTCTCCCTAGTTTGGGGTCAGATGGCCGTGTGTGAAAATGTCCCCACATATAAAAAAAAAAAAAAAAAAATGATAAAAAAAGTAATAAATTAAAAATATTATTATTACAAGCGTTTTCCCGCGACTTCGTCCTCGTTAATGTCGGCTATAGCGGATGCAAACGAAGTAGCGGATTAAAAAGTAGCCTATGTTCTGGCAGCGGATGGATGCGGGTTGCCCAAGACCGGGTTGGTTGGCGATCTCAGGAGGCCTACGTTCAGCAGTGGACGGCAATAGGCTGTTATGATGATGATGAAGGCCTACCCCAGGGTTCAAGCTATCTTCATACCAAATTCAATCAAAATCGATTCAGACGTTTCGTCGTGAAAGCGTAATAGATAGAATTACTTTGCATTTATAATATTAAAATATGAATGGTATGCATTACTGATTTTTTACAAAATAAAAACAATATTACCATTTAGGTCTGATGACATCATAATGTTACATTTTTACGTCAGTGAAAGTAATTCACATAATAATATAAAAGTTTACGTAACACATTATTTAAATTGGTTTTATTATCAGAACGTACATTACAAATGTAATTTAAACGAGAGTAAATTGTTATGGTGATGATAAGAAATGTATTTATTGATTTCTGATTTTTTGGCTTTAAGTTTTGAAACCTGGCAAAGTGCAAAAAATAATAACTTTTACTGAGGTTTCTGTTTAAAGGAGCAAAGTATTAAAACAATACTAAGTTTTAAAAATCTAAATACCTACTTCTATTGTGTAAAACAAAGCAATATAATTTGTCATCGAATCTGTTGACTAAAACTAGGGTTGGCGATTTTTAAAGAAATAAAGTGTATTGTATGTATATATCTAATTTGGAAGAGAATATTTGTTTAAATTTTTAAGAAGGTATTCTATTTTTAAATTAATGGTACATCAAATCAACTTGTGACATTGACATTACATTTTGACGTGACTGATGGTGGCTGCGATCAGAAACGTCCGAGTTTGGCTTGGTGTTATGCTAACATATTAACAGTAAACAGTTTTTTATTGTTGTCTTGACAGTGGGTATAAGCGACTGGTATTAGCGTGGGTGTGGGTGTACTGAAAACATTGTGTAAAAAAGATTATTTTAGCGTACTTTATTAGTATTACAGATAGTAAAGTACACCTACATCTAATACGTTGAGTTGCACGAGACCAATATTAGTTAACAGACACTTTACGTAAATTCATGCCATTGCCAATTTCATGGCAAACACTCATTTTGTATCAAAAAGAAAGTGACAGCATCTATTTAAAGACTCCGTTAAACTAATGTTGGTTTAGTGCAACTCGCCGATAGAGTACAATACTCTATTTTAAAGAACGGTTGGCATCCCTAGGTTGAGCTGTTTAATAAGTATTTTCGAAACCCAGGTCAGAGTAACATTCGATTGCCTAAGTTTCATTGCTCTTAGACCACGACCGGCCTTTTCCTCATGACTTTTATATCACAAGCTTGTAACTAAGTTGCTAACAGCTCCGCCCATTAAAATGTTCCACGTCTATTACTCAAGTTTTCCTTCAAGGGAAATACTGGTCAAAAAGTTGATAAGATAAAACATAGCCGGTTTATCAGCGAAAGTGTTATTAATATTTATTTTTAGAATGTTGCAAGCTGTGTTTACTTTTAGTATTAGTATTGGGTAATGTAATTTTCCGATGATTTCAACACAATACTTATCAGGGGGCCAAGTCTGCTATTTTTATTATTTCGTCATTCCAACACGATTCCATTGTCATTTTGCTAAAAGTTCGTAATCTGCTAAATCCATAATGGTCGATCATTGGTCGGTCAATGGTCTCATAATAGAATTGTTTTATAATGACATTGTCAACAAATTTGAACATTTATTCATGCCAGATTTTATTTATATATATTTTTACATATTATTTTTAAGTGTTATAAGCAATCTGAAGTAGTAAGAAGTTCGTAAACTAAGTCAGTCATTAATTTGTCAATAAGTACGAGATTACCATTCTATATCATTTCTTTCAATGGACTGTCATTGTTTGACCATTGGAAAGTCACAATGACGCCATTATATTAGTAGATTACAAAACTTGTCAAAATCAACAATTATGAAATCAATGACAGACCATTCCGACACTATTGTAATAACAGACTTGAGGCCCTGAATTAAGGTACAATTCTTTCTAGGTAAATCGATTGTGTAATTTTTTTATATGGATAAAATCGAAGAAAGTAAATTTTAAGGACTGGCTTTAAAAAATAACTTTCTTCGACGAATGTATTATTATTAATATTTAATTCGAAGTCAGACCGTAACAACATATTAATATTTATCATATTTATACTGTAATACCAACCAATGCACGAAAAGTTGATTAGTATCTCAGATATGTAGATGAATGCAAAAAAACACCATTCCTTGTGATCGATAAACTCGTCACAGTACCTCGATTTACCTTTCTGTGTCCAATTAATATCGATTTCTCTGACAAAATTGTTTGTTTCGATCGCTTTCTTTCCACGTGAGTCGTTTATGATCAATATTTTATTTTTAACTGCACGGTATAGGTTCTCACAGGGTAGGCGTGTGAGGGTTATGTAAATGTTTGTAATAAAGTCGTATGTTATAGTAAAACGTGACCGGTTTTGATGACAACGTTGTCACGTAACGTTTCGGTAATCGACCTTTGTTTAGTTGTGCTAATGAATAAGAATGGAAGGTAAGTACCAATTAATGTTCCTATTTATCGATGAATAACGATTATTGCTGTCGAATGATTGGTCGATTTTTACTGTAGGAATCCTCAAGTACGGAGGGCCAACACATCAAGTTACAACAATCTGTCAAATTTCTTTGATAGATTTTCTACTTTATCACAAAAGAATAAGGTTCATATTCAATTGGGAAAATTTGTCAGTCTGGTATGACTTGATGTGCTGGCGTCTGTACAAATATATTTCCACGTATTCGTTTCTCAACGTTAATTTCACGACTTTGATGACGAACAAAAATCATGTACCCTACTTACACCACTAATTTTTCCACAAATTTTTAAGGTCATGTTTTATTAGTTTTCAAACTACATTCTTCACAATCTTTAAGTCCATAGGTATCTCCAACACAATCGTTGACAAGACATCCGTAGGCGTGACGAAAAACCTGTCTATCTGACATACCAATTTATTTTCTTACTTTACTGGAAGATAAAAATTAATGATACAACTTTATTCACTGTCGGTTCTTACACGTGTTAAAACAACATTTATCTGAAAAAGTTCGTATCTCAATGATATTTAAAAACAATTGAATATGTACCTTTTGTTACAAGTTCCATTTTATAAATGAGTTCCAATGAACAATCTTAGGCTTAGGCTAGAATTAAGGCAGCGATACAAAAGGCTGCAATCAGTGAGCTGTCATGGTCATCCCACAAGTATGGACTTTCTTGCTCATTCTTCTCCATACGAAACTACCTTTTGGAAGGGGCAACTAGAGTCAATTAGTCTTGTATGACGTTCAAAAGTGCCTTTTAATGGTCTAATTAAAATATGGTCGAATTCGCCCTAAGGGAGCTTTTTATTGAATGTGCAGCACTGCTGATGAACATGGCGTGACCTTGACTGTGACTTTGTACTAAGGTTGTACACACACATGTTTAGAAGAATTCATAAAAAAAAAATTAAATTCTTTTTCTTGCTTTCTTAAAATACTCACCCAGGAAAAAGCTTCCCACAGATTCGCTTCAATTTCGCTGATGGGTTCGAGTCGTAAAAGTCGTGGTTGCATTAAAAAAAATAATGATCGCTATCAAAATCGGGCGTAAACTGTGAATATAACATTTATTGGTTTTAATAGCCTCTTACTTTTGGTTGCGTCGCAACACGATCTAAATGTAACTACAGCCTAAAGACTAAAGGCGTGTTCTAAGATATCAGTGATATTTCGCAAGCGGTCGCCTGCGCAGGGAACCGAGTGAACTTTAACTGGTAAAGTAATAAAGTCCGCAGCGACAGGTTGAAGGGGTCAAACCCGCTGGGTACACGAGATCCGTCTTGTGATAGGTGATGCAAACTGTTTTATAGATTTGTAAGAGAAAATCTATTGAATTTGTTCCAGCATTCTTTGTTGGGGAGTTATGGGGTTCGAAGATACTTGTTTATGTATAACGTGCTTTTGTTTCAGCACGCTTTTCTAAGTATTTTATGTTCGAATTTTATGCTTGGTGTATACAGAATGTAATAAGATGCTAACTTTCCAATTTCCTACAACTATTGAGCGCAACTAAGCTGTGTGAAAATTACATAAATCTGGCAACTGATCCAGCGGCCAAACAAAATTTGTATCACTAATTTATTTTCATAATTTTATGGAAATCTCTTCGTTATTGAATAAACAGTTTCAGGGAACATCACATAATTATTCCATCGCAAACAAACTGAGGCCGTGTAGTGCCTGCCGCGAATAGCCCTACTCCATTTCTGCCTGTGAGTGTCGTAGAAGACGACAGAGGGATATTGACCAGAGGATGGGCAGCAACGCCCTTCTGTGTACTATAACACCTTTTGCGATTAGCGATTACCAACATGCATCGGCCAAGCATGGCGATTACGGCTGAACCCCTCCTTGGGGGAGAAATGTTAACGAAATAAACTGAGATCAAAACAGCGTAAACAATTTTAATTTTATATTCCTACATCACCTACATAATATCGATTCAAGTTAATCTTGTTTTGTAAAATTTATTTTGCCTATCAGAGGAGTTAGAAAACATGTTGGGTCATCGGCGAGTCACATCAGCCATTCGAAGTCAATTCCAACTGGCTATAGGCAGGCTATGTAATTAAATTTTATCTTTGACCAGACTGGAACTTTAAGTCTGATCCTGACACGAAATAGAGGTAATGTAATGGGAATTAAGGAGAGATTTAATTTTCCTAATATGACGTTGTGCCTTTTAATGGTCTAATTGAAAGGAATGATTCGACTTTGACTTTGGAAACATTTCATTTTTGGAAAGGTTTTTAAAATTGGTGACAACTATGATGTACTATCCTACTCTTCTGTAGAATCACAAAAAATAAAAGAATCCCTGAATTCTTTTGCTATTTTCCGTGACCAAGTTGGCCAACTGGCAGTGGACGAAGTAGGTAATTCTCCAGCTGTAAGTTCAAATGGATATTGTGTAGTTAAAAAATCTCGACATGTGATCAGTGACGAATTCAAATAAAAAAAGTTCTCAGAACCAATGAAAGTGACATTTGCGACACAAAATAATTACACAGAACCAAACATCAATTCAAATCCAACTGCTCAAGGCATTTTCGTAAATGATAGTGCCTGTACATAAATTATAAGCAACACAAGAACCATACACTACTTGATAACAGGAAAAGGTGTCAAACTAAAATTAATTTGATTGCTTCAAGATTACCGAGCAATAAGGCCGGAGGACACGAGCGGCAATTCCTGCAAGTTCTACAACAGGTGATAATTGTGGGTACTTGGACTTTCACCCATGTGTATAGCCTCGGGTTTATTGCGATTGCCGTCCCCTTCAATTGAAATTGTTCTGTAGTTAGATTTAGTTTGTTTAACTAACTGATCGCGATAAACTGTGTTTAGTTAGGTGAAACTTGGTATTAGGATGTTGGAATTTAGTATTATTGTACTAACGTTGGCAATTCTGAGGAACGAATAGTAAGTTATTGTTTGAAACTGATAAGAAGTGGATGACTTCTTATTAAATCTACGAAGCTGATGAACGGTTTGGTGGTTAGTAGCAGAAGATTGCAACCTTACCCTTGCTTGATAGTTACCCTCTTTAAAAGGTCAGAGATCCTCGTCTTAATGTAGCTCAAATATTAAATATATGTTTGCAGTGGTTTTCCCAAATACGCCGAGAGTTGCTTTTAACCCACAATGAATTTTAAAAGCATATAAATTTGACCTAGGACCACCACCGAAATAGGTGGTGGTCCTAGGTCAAATTTAATTTACTACCTCTAAATATAAATTCTGTTATTTTTTTGAATATATCCGGTGAATCGTGTGTATTAAAAGTTGATGAAACAGACCGTTACACAAATAAAACCGAAGACATTAAAAACTCCCTGTTAAAGTGGGCGTACACAAGCTGTCAACTGTCAGTGTTGATGAACACGATGCTAACATTATAGATAAACATCGCAAGATGTCTGTCATTAAGCAAGCACTATATCACAGCTTATAAATGGTGAGCTCCATGTATAACATACTCACTTATAAGTTACCTTTGTATTGTTCTTGTTGCACGACAAGTGCAGTCGCATAATTATACACTTGCAATTGTAGTACTTATTGTCACTGTGATTATCGACACCAGGAAATCAATTGATCTGATCGATTTTAACCACTATATTCTGACAATCATTACTGTCTGTCATACCTTTGTAGTTTGTGGCTAAGTGTGGCTAAGTAAATGCTGTATAGATCGATCGGCCAAAGGTTAAGCTACGTTTGCCGCGGTTGGTCTGTGGATGGGTGACCATCCATTTCATACCGAGTTCCCTCCGTGCCCCGGAAAACACGTAAAGCCGTTGGTCCCGGCTGTCTTTAGTAGATCTTTGGCAGTCGTTATGGGTATTCAGAAGCCAGAAGGCAGATAACCAGTCTTGTTACCTAGTAACTGGGTTGTGGAGGTCCGATAGGCAGTCGCTCGATGTACACATGTACACTGGTATTCAGCTGTGTCCGGTTAGACTGGACGCCGATCCGATCCCAGTTGGGTAAAGGCTAGCTAGGCAGAAGATAATGATCTTTGTAGTTATAATAATATATGAACGAACATGTAGAAATTCAGTGCATTTTGATTTCCTATGTCCTTCATAGCCTTACCTTGCTAAAGTTATCACGCTTCGGCTTTGGTAAGTAGTGGTGTCGCCAGCCGCGGAAGATCTTTGTATGTCTTGACTAAACTTTACCTTTTTGTTAAACCTGACTAGCCCATTGCTGGGCAAATCTTTTTCCTTATGATTAATGCCTTTCTTTCATAAGAGAGAAAGGCAAGTATAAACTTCTTTGTATCAGTTTTGCTACATTCAAGTCATCGCCCTAGTGTTTCTTTCTTCTCATTTCTTAAGGCGCTAACAAGCGACTTTTACAGATTTTAAACTGACAATCACGTTGAAATGTGTAGTATAAATGATTTGAAAAAAATATATGTTAAACTAGAACATTTTCTTAATCATTTAGTATGTGAATATTTTTGATTAACTTTATATTAAATAGTTTAATTAACTCGTGAAGTTGTGTCTGACGCGGACATAACATAGATAATCACACAAAATCTACCGGGTATATTTAAACGAAACTTTCACTATCTTACAGACAATTTAATTACCTATCTTTTACTATACGCCTTTTTTTTTAATTAAAGAACACTATCTTTTATTTATGTTTTTCGACTAATCTTTGAGAGTTTTGGACGCAGCGCATACGATTCTATGGTCGCTCAAGGTCGCCGGCGTATATCGTCGCCTTAAGACTTATGACTATTCATAATATCTATGCCAATAGTAGTTTCAATTACTCTCAAACCGTTACCGATCATAGACATGACCTCTTGTATATTTGAACTTTGCAATTTGGTTCAACATAAATTCACATGTCATGTATCATTATCAATATGAATTACAAAATCGCTTTTAAACTAGATCTCCAAGATATGAATTATCCATATTTTTTCGTCATTTGTTTTCGTAATGGATATTATTTCTTATCCGTATTTATTCGGCTTGCATTTGTTTTTGTAATCATTTACCTTTTTCTTTCCCTATTCTTCTAGTTATGTAATGCAAAGGGGTTGATTCTAAATATAGAAGTAGGTGTAAACACGTTATTGTTGTTTTGTATGGCTTCTCTACGCTTGAGTGGAAATTATTGAACATGAAAACAGTATGGATGCGAATCATTGTATTTTACGAATCAGTGACTTCCTAGACCTTTTCGATTCTCATTAATAGTAATAAGATTGGGCGGGTCGTATCAGCCTCCTTCACAGTGATATTGGCAAGCCTCAACGCAATGGGCCCTTAAAGATTAATGGCATCGCTGATACCTTCCTAAATAGAAGTTGCAAGATGACCTAGACGCACACTGCGAGGGTCATTTCTAGGTAGCACAAGCAAGCAGGAGGCAGTAACATTACAGGTTAATAAAAAAAACAAATAGTAAAGAGGTGCTGAGCGTGGGCATTCGCTTCTTATACCTGTGTTATTAAACCATCGATCATTAGTAAAATCATGTCTTTGATAGTGAGATGCTTATCAATCATGAAGTAATCGTCAACCGTATTTATTAATTAGATAGAAATGATCGGACAGGCATTACTTAGGTAGAAAAATTATTAGATAATGGTACAGAAGCTGTTAGAAGAGAAATGTAATGGAATAAAATTATTGATTAGTTACAAGCTGACCTGACAGACGTTGTCCTGTCTCTGTACCTACCTATATTTTCGTGAATTTAAAAAAAAATCTCACCGTTTAAACCCTCCCCTGAACTTCCACAAATATTTCAAGACCAAAATTAGCCAAATCGGTTCAGCCGTTCTCGAGTTTTAGCGAGACAACAACGACGATTCATTTTTATCCTAGTTAGAAGATAGATATTGAGAATAAGGATCTTAAATAATTTAGTCTTACGGTATGTTCCGCCATGAATGACATACAAATATAGCATAATAAAGATTTGTTGAGGATGCAAAAATAATAACAAGCCAATTATAAAAATGTAAGAGGAAATTAAATGTAGTTACTCTAGAGTAGAAAACAGATCACGTTATACTTACTTTCGAAAAATTTAGCATTCGTTACACATTTAGTATTTACTTCCGTTTCACACAGAATATTCAAATGCAGTGTGAGTAACACACGACTTTGAAATGAGAACGGCTTTTACAATTATAAAGATAATTATTTAGATTACTTTATCAACTAATGATGTATGGTGACATACGGCCTTGACGGGCGTAATTAAAACTTCGGTCTTTATATTCTTGGATGTCATGCAGGTAAGTACCTACAATTCACACGGAATTCAGTCATATTAAGGCCTAAAAGTATTCAGTCATATTAAGGCCTAAAGATGTAAATATGGTCATAAATAGTGATGTAATGGTCATCATTGGCCGTATATCATCGAGTACGGACATAAACGTAGGTAATAAAATATGAATGAATTTCATGTGTGAATGGTGAAATATGGAAAAGGCATTGTTTGTATCTTCATATTTTTACCGTTTTAATTAATGAAATATCCCACTGATTACATCCCTAATCATCTCAGTTCAAAACAAGTTTTTACTTTAGACGAACTACTTCGAGCCAGATTTTGTTTTTGAACTTTGTTTACGTAAAGTTATTATGAAACAACTGACTTTAGAACTGAGCCTAAATTTTCACTTAGAACTTAGAATAGAACTTAGGTAATTAGAACTTTAGCCTCGTTGAAATGAAGCTCAAAATACAAAAACTAGATCAAAGGTTTAAGCTTAGACTAAAACTAAAACTCGTTTTGCAATGTTACGGTAAATATCTAAAATGTTTGTTTTTATTAATTAATAATTTCTAATTGCGGCTAAGAGGATGTACAAATCATCTACTGACCTCTTGTAAAAATAATCATAATACTAATATATTTTACAAATAATTATAAAAGGTCCATCAAAAATCGATTAATCAAATAACATACATATTAATTAATCTTCAACATTATTTATATTTTATTGAAGAAGATGGCACACTTTTATTATGATGAAGAGGATGTAAAAACTTGAAGAGACAGTATGCTGTGGTAAGAGAAAGATGAACGGTTTGCACACATTTAGAAACACGCGATTCTAGACCTACAGAGTATGCATATAACTGATAAGAAATTGCATCGAAGTTGCATTCAAGTTTAAATGGTATTAGGCATAAGATGCAGTTTGGACCATTACAATGCACACCAACTTGGATGAAACATGTTAATTTCTAGATCTTTTAAAACAAAAGAGTAAATGGTGATGACACCTATAATGGTAGACAAGTCATCTCTTCCAAATAAATGAGTTACTATCAGACCGAAACTAATACCCAGTTTTAACTTTGAAATTCTAAAATGAACTTGTTAGGTTCTATTTTATAATATATGTACCTACTGACAAGTGAAGTAAAAGAAAACTTTTCAAAATAGGCTTTGTCCCAAAGTTGTGCTAAGCACCTAAGCAGAACAGCATTCTAAATATGAAGTAATTCTGTTAGCTTAAAACCAGCCTAAGAGTGCTCTCTTAACACCTCACCTATATTTCTGCTGAACCATTTAGATGCAGATATCACGAGAGATTAATTTCTCACGATACGTTTACCTGGTACAGTTGCTTGCATATCAATCATCGCGTGATGTGAATTGATCCGGCCGATTGATTGACCGATATCTTCATTACGTTTTGCAATCGATGCATATCTGTAGCACAGTTTTGTTGTTGATGGCATTGGAAAACTATCTGCCTTTCAGCCTTCTTTCTTTATTATATCTCGCATCAGACAAGATGAAGGAATCTTCTCTAATACCACAAACGAAACGATTTAATTACCTACACTACCTACTACCAAAATAACAGACTGTACAAATACTTGCGTATGCGTGCGTGTCTACGCGACGCTTGAACTAAAAGCAGTTTCGAGAGCATGTTCGGCGTGGGAAGAGGTGAGAAACAGTGTTTTGCAGGGAGGCAGGGCGTGTCGCTACTGTACGATAGTACTAATATTTATACTGTGCTAATGCTTTGACGGCTTGGCCACTGAGTGGCTTGTTCACGCTCATATCAGAACAAACTAACCTAATGAGACACTACGTACTGTCCTTTTCCAATCGAGAGAATCTATGGCGATATTACGAATCGGTAAAACTGTGCTATCAGTTGCTGTTTTTTTACTACTTTTATGGCATTATCACTATCTTCATTAAAGTTGTTTTTGCTGGAAAAACACGCACTCATTTGTTTTTCGTCACTTCTAGTATAGCACTTTAATCAAATCACTCAAAGTACATTTGCCACCAATAGTCCAAATACGTTTCTATAACATAATGGCTTTTGAAATTACTTTACTGGTTTTAAATACAGAAAAAATAATTGCAGAAATATACAGAACGTTGATATGAAACTAATTAATACTGTTTCTAATTAGAGAGATTGCGGATGCATGACCTTGCAATGAAATCTTACTCTCAATCTTGCAGTCGGAACGATGCAATTTGATGTACATGCTATATTAGCTGCCGGAACTGTTAATAGCTAATTAAAACATGCTAATAATTATATTGCAGATGGATGTAATGTACTACTAATAAATAAAAACGTAAAATTCCAATAGGTCAACTATGGTGATATTACAGATAATATATTTAGAGCAAGACCACAAACTAGACAAAATTAGGATGAACTGAGAAAATACTGTCGAAAATGCGAATCTTTGCCTTTTTTCGATTGGTTGAATGATTTTTTCCGAATGGCGAGCAACATTTAAGATACCGGTCTCCCACTTGTTGAAATGCTGACGTCATTCATAACCCGATATCGTATCGTGGAAAATACTGACCAATGACTCGGTAGAGGGGTAAAATATTCACGATCAAAACATAAATAACGATAAATATGAAGATTTAAACACCTCATTTTTAATTAAGCAACAATATTATATAAATTCTCTTACAACATTTATTACCTATGACATTCCCATACACACGTGCCGTTATACCGATGACTAACACTTAACACATGTTCTGACATACATTATAACTCTTCACATTAAACCCTTGTTCAGAATAATCAGATATTTCATACAATAAAGTGTTTATTCACATAAGCTTTGACCCTGAAAAAGCGCATACTTGAACTGGACACATTTTGCAAGAAAGTAACAGTAATATTGCAACATCTGGTACGTGACGTCATCCGTTTGTGTAACACAAAAAAAAGCAAATGTAGAAGAATCAGTTCATTCACGCAAACAGAAGTGGTAACTCACTCAAACCACAGTTCAGTGGGTACAAGTGGCTATGCTGAAAATTGACATGGATACGTGGATATTGTATACTTAGCCAGTCATTAGGAAGCCTTGGACCCATCAGAAGAATATTTAAAGTCACTAGTTTTCTATGAAACCTAACACAGCAAAGGAGTTTTAACTCGATTTGGCTAGATGACAATTACTTAGCATGTCAAACATTTTAGAGACGCTCTTGGGTGGGCATTCTGTACCACTTTTATTTTGTGGCACGACAAAGTGACAGACGAACTGCAATAACAGTGGCTGACCTTTTTAATGAGTATTGCAATTAAAAATAAATTAAGTTGCTACATAAGTTTGACCAACTGTTTTCAAAGATATTGCTCTGTCCAATAAAGATGTTCCGTATTTGGCAGAAGATTATTTTATTTAAGTATTGTAAACTAGACCATGACTATTGCTGAGATTTACAACGTTAATTCAAAGAAGAATCACTATAAATAAGGGATAAACAAAATAAATAAATAATAAAGTTTTTTTTACACTGCAGCAAATGAGTAATTATGTAAATTGCATGGCTATAAAAATGATTTGCGTGTAGTTTTAGACGCTCAGTGAACAAGAAAACCTTGCATGGACGTGTATCATGTACTTACACTCGGTAAGGTTCAGTAATCTATTTGTTCCACGGAACTATGAGTCAGCAAGCCTTGTCGTTCGCACGTGGTGTTCGGAAATAACTTAAAATATAACCTAAAAAAAATACTAATATGCAAAGGCTGACACTGGCCGAAAATTGCGCGGAAATCTATAGGACAGATATTTAAAAGAAGAATAAAATGCTGTCTTGTTTTCCTCGTCAATATGGTCAATCTCTATTGATATAGTCTGTTTGGTACCTCTTTGGTTTTAAAAACGGGTTGGGTCAATTTTAAGTGGCCCAAACTTGTTTCTTGTGCAAACATTTTAGCGGAACGAAGACAAAGGAGATTTTTGTTTGTGTTGGTCGCATCCGGAAACGACAGTTGTACGATTGATTGCTTGAAAACGCTAATAATGCAGACAGTTGAAAACAGGAATGGTTGGTTTCAGTCCCACGTGATTCAATTTCGAATTAAATGTTTTGATGTTGACCTACAGAATGAAGATTTTTCAGGTGTGAAACTGGACTATAAGTTAAGTGAAAATGTATAAGATGGAACAGTCCAAGGAGAATAATCTACCATATTTTCTTTCCAAACAGTGTCATATTTAATATGAATTTTCTCCAGCGCACGGAAACCAGAGAAAAAAAGAAAGCATTAACGATCTTCAAACGGTAATGAACAACACTTGACTCACTTGTGGTCAAACGGATGTCGATACTAAAACACGAGAAAATCTAAACATTATCTAAACACAGTTATTTGTAACTGCAGGCATTCGCCCACACGGTCATACACTTACTATCTTTCGATTTAGAGCAAACATTTGTTAGTTGGACAAACAATATTGTCAAACAGTTGGCCATAAGATAGCATCGGCTTCCAGGTCCAGTAATTACATATTATATATTGTTGTTACTAATGATAAATGGTCAGTATTATGTGTGTCCGTTTGGTAGAAAGTACCGGAAGCTACGTATGGCCTGGAGGAAGACAAAGACAATCACCGTATTTTATGTAGTAGTGTTGTCCATCTTTTTAAATGTCATTGCTTTTCATAGAGCTGTGTTTGTTCTGTTCAACTTCAATAAACTATTAATCTATTATTTTGATGTTCTTTAGGTTATGTTGTTGTACAATTTTATTACATCTTATTAATGTATAATTATCTTTTGTTTCAGGTATGGTTGAGCGGTTTTCTTTCTTTACGTTTGTATTTGTAAGTTGGTTAAGGCTTTTACAAGCAGTCTTTACAATAACAGGACATGTAATTGCGTTTAATATAAAGTGATGCCACTATTTCTAAAACTGTTATCCAGGTCGCTAATATAAAAAATATATATAACAATTTTCACTATTAAGTTATTCCTGCGTGAATACATAATAACGATTCCATGCAAACAACAATACCTAATCAAGAGCACGAACTAAGACATTAACAATATACTCGCGACACACAGCGAGTGACCTTCGGAATCGAGCGCGAATGAGGTAACCGAGATGCAACCAACTTGTTAGGTAATCGGTATAATCGAGAAATAGCGAGCTAGACTCATTCGAGTAACTAATCGAGTTCTATTAGCAACACGTTTCTTCATTTAAAAATCGAACGTGCTCTAAATATCGAGGCATTGATTGGATCCGATACGCTGTTAGGCTAAATTGAGACGAAGCAATTATGAATTTCGACATTTTTTTAATCTGTAATTTCGTAACTCAATGTTATGTTTTAAAGTTTTAACAGTTTGTTTGCTGAAGATGATTTTGTTAGCTGTAAATGATAATGCAGAATTATTTAAAAGTTTACACGATATGAAAAGTTTCGATCCGTTCAGCTTTGTTAATAACTTGTTTAGTACCTAAATAGATAATTGTGTCTTAAGAAGTAAAGACCTTGCAAGTCTCGTTCTCAGAGTTTATAAACACATGCAAGTCTATTATGATCATCTTCGTCGTAATAACGTGGACCTTTAGCCATAATTACTCTGAGTTTCCTTTCAATTAGTTCGGACCAACACCGATTTAATTTTACCCAGGGTGCTTTTTTGAGTACCACGCAAACAATTTAATGCGTGGCTTACTACGATAAGCTGTGCATTAAACGCTTTTGCTTGTTATCTTTCAAATAATGTGGTACAGAGTCAAGTACTGACGTCACAAAGCCCAGTAACCCAATTTTCGTGGTACAAACTTTTTGCGCCACACCGACTTTTTGCACTACTGACAATACAAGATAACTAGCTTATAATTCTTCTATCCGGTTTTTTACAACTATACGGATATAAAGACATTATATTAGTGCATTGTGCTTGACATGATGTGCATTACTTTCTCAGCATTCAAGCTATACCGTGACACATACTTAATTTTTCGCACCACGGCGTTTCACGGAACCGCGTGTGAAAACTGAACTGCATCACAATGTGAAATTAGATCAAGAGCGATGTGGGGCAATACTTTATCACGTCTTTGTCATTGGACACAATCGCTTCCTGAATTAACACCTATACTTATACTTGGTTTCTCTTGGATGTGAATTAACATGCTTTTGTTAGCAGAGAATTACGCGACAACTGTTGTAGTAGAAACAATAGGTCAATCGTCATTGACAATAAAGTGATGGGTTTATTTAATACGAACGAATTTTATTTTTGGAACACATTTAAAAAACCCGGTGGCAATTATTTAGCAGCACTAAAGCATTCCCCTCCCTACATCAGAATTTGAAATTCGAACACGCGTCCGTTGCAATATTCGTGGGAAAACAAAAATGGCGGCACACGTTCGAATTCACACATGACACAGAAGTTAAAGTTACGTTATTTTGAATACTCATTAACATTCTGTTTAGTTCGGTAACGGCACTGTTCAATAAGTAGGCAGAGAACGTATTATATTGTATGGACATTGTTACGGTGGTTTCAAAACGGTCATCGATTGTGCGATCGTAAACAATATTTAAGAAAACGGTGCATCGTATTCATAGTCTACTTCACACTCATATGACTATTACATACATTTTGTTTGTTGATGTTTAAACAGCTTTAGTTTTGAAATGTGGCCGGATTCAGAGCAATATTCTGAAGTTCCATAACACTCGACCATGGAACCTTTATCAAGGCCTTGAGCTCTAATTTAACCTACTTAAGATAACTGAGATTTGGATTTGCATCCCGATTTGCATATCAATTAATTGGACTTAAAATTATTGCGATCTCTGAATTCAATGGATGGTTGTAAAGTTTTCTTAACCATATCAGACTGCCAAGACTGTGAATGTATTTCAAGAAGAACACCTTTATACCAGAATGCTTTACAAATAATGTATGTTCGATATTGAACTTCGCATGTAGGTGTTCAATGTATAACTAGGAGAGGTTGACGTCATTCCGGAAACCCAGATTCTTCGGGCAATTTATGTTGTAGGAGCGCCCGTTACGATAGATTGAACTTATAAGCCTTGTAACGCGAATATGAAGAGAACAATGACTTTAAATACTCATGCATAGGTACTGGAATATGGTTATAAGTGTGACCTAACGCTAAACAAAGCTTCCATTGATGCAATACTTTTTCAAATTACGCCTTATTTGTATTTTTGAATTGAGATCATTCTCATCGATAGCCAAGCATGACAGAACAGTTATAGCTCTCCTTTACCTCCCATATATGTTTCTTATTTCACCTACAGTTACAACTGTCCTTCAAAATCGACATCAATATCCAGTTCTTAATTCGTTTTAACACGAGTTGCTTTGTAGCCAATAATACTGTAGTTTTTTCTCCATCTATGTCGTGTCACGTATGGATATCATATAGTTACCCGTTTAAAAACAAAGTGTTATATTCTTAAGTGTTCGTATCGCTATTCGCTCTAGAAATCTTTTGACGGCCCGTCTCTGTTTACTGAGTTTGTCAGTATCAGGTGTCTTTTGTTGCTCGCGGTTGTCATCACGCCTTGTTGCTATTTGATGTCGGCCATCTTTTGTGCAGTTTTTCTATTGTTTAATTGCTTAGGATAAAGGTGTAGAAGTAGGTAACTAGAGGTCGGAATGTGCTGTTGCCGTCTGACCATTTGATTAGTCGAATACCTGTGCCTATTCTTAGATCATCATCATCATGTCAACTTTTAGACGTCCTCTGCTCAGGTCTCCCCCAAGGGCTTCAAACGTAATCGCCATACTTGGCCGATGCATGTTGGCCATCGTAGTACGTGTTATGGTACTCAGAAGGACGCTGCTGCCCATCCTCTGGTCTATTGACCAGAGTACTAAAGAAAAAATCAACTTTATCTAAGAATAGGATAAAGTTAGATAAAGTTTTTTTTTTTAGTATTGGATGGAATTTGGGAATGTTACAAGCAACAAATAAAGCTGCTTAATTTAAGTGTATGCGTCGTCCGTATGGTGTCGGACGTAAAGAATAGCACCATCCCATATCTTCCCGTGGGTGTTGTAAGAGGCGACTAAGGGACTCACCAGAGAATGGGCAGCAGCGTTCTCTGTGCCTTTGTAACAACCATACTGCGATCGCCAACCCGTCTGCCAAGCGTGGCGATTATGGCAAACCCCCCTCCCTCCTTTGGGGGAGGCCTATGTCCAACAGTGGGCGTCTTTCGGCTGAAATGATGAATTTACGTGTGAATATGGAGCTAGCTAGAGCAGTGAAGGGTTGTTTAAACAAGATTTCCTTAAAAAAGGTTGAAATATTTGTAATCGGGGAATGGGTAACATTTTTAAATCTATACTAATATTATTTATTTATTTAAAGAACATGGAAGACTTACAGCTAAAGCAAACAGAACCAAAAACAGTATATTAGACAGACAGCCAATAACAAGTCTCCACTTATAAAATACAGAACAAAACTAATTCCATAATAAAGCTAAAAAAGTTTATCTTCTGAACGTTTGATCTGATTCTGAAATATATTTTGCTAATAGAAAGCCACCCCGTATCCCCCGTCTGCTGTATGCTATACACATCAAAAATAATTGGGATCTGTAAGAAAATCCGCGCGGACAAAAACTATATAAAATCATGTTATAAACAATCTCCTCAATATAATTTACTCACAGCTGTTGTTCATTATGCTGTTTTATGAACGTTTCAAGTCATCGCAACCGCTTTGTTGTAATTTGCGGACTGTCAAGATCAAGACCTTGATTTCTGCAACAGTGTTGTTGAAATATTTCGACATCGTGCTCAAATTCTTTATGAACGTCAAGATTGTTATTTATTTATTATTACGTTCTTGTTTGTTTTACGTTTAACATTTTGTTTTTTTTGTCATCGATTGACTACAATATGACAATATTTTCATCATGCAAGCTGTTTCTAAAAACTTACCGCTAAATAATAATCATGCTAGAAGTGACTAATGTCTTGACAAACAAATTGTGAAATGCACAGGTACACTGTATTTAACTATAGAATAAGGTGTAAAATGTCTGTGATCCTAATATCCAACTGGTGCAATTTCTACGAAAATAGATAAAGCAGGAAGAGAAAGAAAAGAAAATGTATCTAAAATAGCACTCTTTACCACAATATAAATCGCACAAGACGCCAAACTAGGCAGTATCCGTAATATCTTAGCCTCATAATGTTGTCATCAGCTGGCCATTGCGAAACCGCGGTCAGCGGTGATTCATTCTATTATGAATGGGAAGCCACAGAAAATCCATTCCTAACAAGGCTAAGTGAGTAGGTATATCTGACTTATTACAGCGGTTGCTACTCAGAAATTGCAGATGAATAACACACGCAGATGCATTCTCTCAAGAAAGTAAGAAATCTTAAGACTACAGGGACACTCACACTGTTCTAATCACACTGTTCTCATCTTTGAGATCGTCAGTTAGAAAATATTGAAGCCATCTAGATCTTTCCAGAAAGTTGTATTCAAATGCTTTTTTTTAAATCAAGATCATAATATGGTTCATTGCTTTGTAGCTAGTCCAGCTTGCTAGCTTGTCGTGTACCTACCAAAGGTAACTGTAGATATTATTATTGACTTACTAATTTCTGTCCGCGAATTCGTTCTCGTGGAAGTCGCAGTAAAGTCTGTTAGCTTATATCTCCTGCCTTAAAAATGCCTATCTGCCAAATTTCAGCTTCATAAGTCAATTCGTTTACGAATGTTCCTGTTTAGTCCTGTGAGTGACTTTACGATTTTAGAATATAAAATTTCCCGTTTTTGTCTTTTTTTTATTGCATGAAGTGAATCTTCTGTTGTCATCTATATCGTTAAATTATCCTCAACTAACCTACCACGTCGCGTTTTCACTGTAAGGCAAATGTTTGTTTTACCGACCGGGTGGGAATGTAAATTAAAGTGCACTTTATGACTCGCTCTTGGATTGTCGACTACAATTCTGTGTGTAATTGTAACAGTTCTTGTAACTGTTATTTGTGCTACGATACTTGTTTCACAAGTTTACAACTGTTTGTTTTGATGAGACCTACGCATTTACATAAGTAAGTACTGCTTTTATTACGAATTTCGGAACATGCTGTGATAAAGTTACGTCTTCGGAGTAAATTGAGTAAAGAACTGGTTACAGTACTTATGTATGTGCGTAATGTTTGGAACAGTTTTCATTGCGTCTGTAAATGGTAAAATAATAGTTTTTGCCCGCGATTTCGTCCGCGTGAATTTTTTTTTATTTATTTATTTTAAAAGCATGGAAGACTTACAGCTAAAGCAAACAGGTCAGAAACAGTAAATTAGACAGATAGAAAATAACAAATCTTCACTTATAAAATACAGAACAAAACTAATTCTATGGACATTAAGAGCGTGTATTCGATTCGTGACGAAAACTTCATGTTTTTGCGTTTTGGGCAGAGCAATATTGTAAGGATGTGAGCAGATTATTTAAAGGCAATTACAGTTTTAGAAAGATTAAGTCTTACTTTAGGGAACTACAGAGTAAAAATATAATTTTAAATTATGGTTTTTTAAAGCGAAGACATTCTTTTCATAGCGTTTTACGAAAATAGACGTCAGAGTTAACTTTCAGGACAAATACAACCATTACAGTATGCCAAAATATTATGTTTTATACGTTTTTCCAACAGCATATACAGTCTCAAAGTTCGTAACAGAGCCAACATTATGAAAATATTACTATTATGTATTAAAAAACAATGTTGAAAAAGTACAAAATCGGTTCACTTTGACAATTTTTTTTCACCAGTATTTGAATAAAAACATAACTGATATATTTATTGTATCAAAATAAAAGTTATGCTCAATATTCACAATTTTTATCAGTTCCTTGTACGAACTCATTTATTTTAGACAATTAAAATTAGAAAAAGCACTGTAAAACCTCGCGCGCTGTCGTAATCTATACTAATATTATAAAGCTGAAGAGTTTGTCTGTTTGTTTGTTTGGTTGAACGCGCTAATCTCAGGATCTACAGGTTCGAATTGAAAAATTATTTTTGTGTTGGATAGTCCATTTCTCGAGGCTATAGGCTCATGCGAAACTGGGCCGGGTCGCTAGTATAAATATAAAATAATAGTCAAATCTGTTTCACTTTTAGGCTGATGTTTCCTATCTGTCTAAGATAATACGTTGGTAACAGAGATTCTTTACTGGCTTTCATATGTAATTGTTCCTATACAAGTCATTCTGCGTAATGCTGCATATTTCGCCACACTTGCTAATGGAAAATTCACCGGTTATTATAACAAGACACCAACTGAATATAAATTCGAATGAATTTTATACGCATGACGAAGCCATTGTATTGAATGATTAGGTAATAAAATACAAAATTTTGGTGCTGCTGTGAACATTCCACTTTAACAGACGAGGTATTTGGTAGGACTACTGTGGTTTAGATTCGGTGTGTAAATCTGAAACCGGTATATCATGTATGAGGTATGTATCAATGAGTTTCGAATTGGATGAAGCAGCGGTCACAGTTATGTTTACAGTACCTACCGTTCTGAATTTGGTAGTTCTTATGTAGTTCTAGTGGCCGTGTTGCTTGCAATTTCTGAATATTGGATGGAATCAGCATGATTCGCAGCATGCTACGAAAAAAGAGTGAAAGGAAGATACGTGAAAGGGTCGCAAACCTTACCATCAGGTTCCTGCTCGCATCCCACTTTATTTATTGTACACGCAGCATGTATTCTTCTGTCATACAACTTTATCATTTGTGGTTACCACCTAAAGTACATCTTTGCATGTATTAAGAAGTATGGAGCTTTTTAAACAATTACAATTACAATCACGTTACACCTCACAGCAATAAAACAGAGACTGTGAATAATCGGTGCCCATTCCCATTCCCATTCTTATGGGAATTTCGATATATACGAATTACCACTTCACGGTTAGTTTGGTTTGATTAGCAAATATACAAACTTGCACACAGGGTGTCCAATATATCTTGGCCGAGGCCGACGTTGGCGTCACTTACCATAGAAACAAGAAATGATTTGTCAAATTCAGTACAGTATACATTTTTAGCTGGATTTCACCGTGTGAAAGAATTCAGTATATTATACTGGTCATGGTGATTTTACGTAATGTATCGTTTTCAGTGTAACAACAGTATTGTTCGAATATGACACGAATTTTATGAAGGTACAAGGCGATTGTGTAATTCTTTTGAATTTATTCAAATGGCTCTTTAATTACGACGTCTTGTTCAAAGAAAGGAGTGAGTGGTGGACCTTGATGTTACCATATCGGTTGGACATTTTTATCGGAAATAAAATCTTTAAATGTGAATGGCGTGGCCAATCCTTTGTACAAAGATTTGTATTGCACTTGCTGTTAAAGGTTTCTTTTTACAGTGTAATATAATAGACGGAATTAAGGGTGACCTTTGCCCAGGAGTGGGACAGATCAGAATAACAATAAAATAAGAACCGTTGCTGAGTAAATTAAAACCTAGCGAGAGACCTTGTTTCTATTTCACTTATACCTATCGTCGACTGAATTTATGGATTTTTTACCATTTATGCGACTTTATCCCAGTCACTAGACATTATTCATCATTTTAGCATGGCTAACATTTTTAAGACAGATAGAGGAATATATCGAGGCGAAGGTATGCGTACCTACTTGCTAGTTTCAATCATCATCATCATCAGCCTATTACCGTCCATTGCTGAACGTTGGATTCCTTCAGATATCGGTAACCAACCCGGTTTTGGGCTGCCCGCTTCTTTTCGCTGCCAGCCACCTTCTTCAATACTTGGCCCTTTTTCATATATCAGGTTTATAAGGTACCTTACTCAGTTACGTTCCAATGTGACGGTTGGTTTTTATGGCAGAATATTGTTAAAAACCACGTCCGCCCTTAAAGAATAATGGTAATCATTTAGTCTAATCTTCGATGGTACGGTCAAGTGTGGTCGGGAGTTTGCAAAATTATTTAATAAAGTTTTATTGGCATGTGTGTCTGTGTTATCACCACGTTCCGGGTATTTCATCATTACAATAAAAACCCCATTTTAACGCCAACGCCATAGCAACTTCATTTACGATTCGACAGCTGTCGTCGCGTGTTGGTCGTTGGTCACGCGAATCCTTGCCGAATTGTACGTGACTCAGGAGTTCTAGGTAACTTTTAGATTATGCAAATAGGATTTCGTAGACGGATTTCTGTTTAAAACTGTCACTTTAAATTATGGAGGTTTTGCAACTTTATAGACTAAGGAATGGCTAAATATAGGTAGAGGCATCGTAACGGAGAGGAGAGGAGCAGAGGAAATTGAACCAGTAGGGTCCTATGGTTGAGAGGACCTGAGCCTTTTAAATTATGATTTATTTTCCTCCACTCCGCTTCGGTAAAGTATTTCACTGTTTATCCATTAACTTAAGCTGTGAAGTAGTGATAACTATTGATAACAATAAAAAACATTTTTAACCGGATTTTATCGTTGGAAGTTTTTACTGATTGTACAAAACAGCTTTTTATAAACAGCTACACTGTGTCCCAATATATTGTGTCGTCTGACTGACGAAAGCTACAGACGACTCAATGGTCATCTATATGGCTTCACGGAAACACCAAAAATGTTTTAACAAAGTGATTAAACATCTTCAAGTTCATCACTCACAGTCTTATCTAAGCCTAATTAACACGTGTTTCTTAATTGTAATTAATCTCTACACCGCGCTGTCTTGTAGGAGGATGTTGTCACAACATCCTTCAAAGATAAACCTGTGTTTATTTATACACATTCCTTCTTAGATATTCCTTTAGCTCAACTCTGGATTATCTCATGAACGTATCTATTTAATTTTACATTGTCAACATTTTTTTAATGAGCTTTTATTGCAACTGCTCCAGCAGTCGTATAGATTGTTAAGGCACCTTAGACATGAGGTTGTGAATTTGTTACCGTATCAATGTGACTTTCTCAATTCATAAGTTTATCTTGGACATCACTGATATCGGTGAAGAAAATGTCATAAGGAAACCTGGACTTGAAAATGAAAAGGAAAAAGTTTTTTATTTTTTTATTCTGCATTTATTTTAGGGACTTGTACGCACAGCGTATGCCAGTCCCATCGTACCCTTAACCAAATACATCACTACAAAATTACAAATTACCTACTACTATTACAAATACATAATTACAATATTTGGGCCATAAATTTTGAACAGAACCTTCGCTCCGATAAGGAAAAAGTTCAATGAAATAGGTAGTACTCTGAAATCGCCCATCCGCCTTGAGCAAGTGTGATGATCAATGGTCATGCCTTGTCTGTGTGTGTATTGGGGACATTCATAGACTAGTATTATGTATGATTACTTCAGCAGGTCAATGAACATTATAAATATGCAAGGTTGTTCTACAAAATTATTCAATGATTGTATTCCACACTATGTCAAATGCAAGATTAACAATATTCCAAACTCTCTCAGTATACAGGATTTGTATGCGTAACACGCTGTATCTCTAGTAATAAACTAAATTCCTTATTGCACATAAAGTTCTATTTATATTTCCATGCGTAGGTATATGGTGTGCATGTATATTTCTGTAATTTCTATTATTACTGTCTAGTATGCTGTCCACGTACTGTTTAATTATTTCATTCCAGTAGCACACGCCTTCGCTCAGTTTCTTTATATATCTGGAAAATCTGTTTTCCTATTCTCTCCACGTTTGTCTAGAAGTGCTCGTTCAAATGCCTAAGTTGCTGACTCTTAATTTATGCATCGTTATCATTAGTAATCAGGCCACAACTATTGCTTAACTTTAATGAGGGAAACTGCGTACTTTCGACAAAGGAGATAGGTTTAGGTAAGAAATAAACTTTATTGACCATTTCTTCTTTGTCCGTCTCGGTTCTTATTATTTGGGGTCAATTTTCTTCACTTTTGCGTACTGCTTTTTGCTTTTGTTTTTTTTTTGCGTACTGCTATGTTATTCTGTAAGAACTCACTCCAGTTCTCACTTCTGATTCCGCAGTGAAAACTGTTTTAGGTAGTCTATAACTCGATGAAAACTATGCCAGCACTATTAAGTGCTGGCATAGGTGAAGCGAACTATTATTTTGTTACTATTTAAGCGAATACCAAATACTTTTCATTTCAACTAAGCGAAATCGGAAATGAGATAGGATTCGAATTCGCGAGTGAATTCTTACAGAATTGCACTGCAGTCAATATCTTGGGTTGGTTGGTCTCGGTAGGTCTTTTGCGTTAGCTTAAGGCCTGTATATTTAACCATCAGGACCGACTAAACAAGCAATGAAAATATGTGAAATGTCCCCACATATTATATTATTATTATATTAATATTAATTGTGAGTCTGTGTGTAGTTATAATTTAAAATACGATTCATTGACTCATTCGTTGACTCTAACTATAAACTATTATTGAATTTTGAAAGGTCGCGTGTTGTTCCGTTTTTGTAAAGCTAATCGCAGTAAAACTGTATCCATATTTCATAATTTCCTGGTAAGAAAGCGGGGGTGGTTCACCCTTCGTGTTTTGACAGGGTGTGTTGTTAAGGGCTTTCAATTTCTTTTGGGGAGGTAATAAAATGAAATTATTACTCTTTTATTATAGGTGTAGGCTAGTCACAGTCAATAAGGATTCCATTATCAGCTTTCTTTTTTAGTTGGAATTGAATCCTTTAAAGGTCTTTCAGTGTGTCCTTAAGTCATGGGCCATGTGTAACACACCAAGTGTATTCTTTAGTAAGCTTAGCTAAACAAAGTCTTGATTCTAAAACGTGGCCACTTACTGGGCTCAAACAGCTTAAACTATACATGCATCTTCTAGAAGCAGTTTCCGTACACGCTTCGTACTAATAGCTGTTACAAATTCAAAATTAATGTTTCTATCTATTCAGTTTGCTCATACAAAATCTTTGAAAAACATCAAGATGCACCAAAGACCCAAATTTCTTTTCCGGCATAAAATCATACGTTAATTCTATGTCTTTCACAAAAGGTTTAAATTCGTGTGAAGGGACAGTATCTAATAGTAAAATATCAGATGTTGTATGCAAGTATGCGTGACCCTTCAATTGAATACTGATAGATAAATATTGAACTTATACTCTCGCTCTCAGTGTTGACCCTATACTGACGAAAAGAAAAGTGTTTGCTTCTCATATCGCTTTGAGCTACAATCTGTTAGTTTCTTTTTAAATAACTTTAAAATCTTTTACTATTTTCTTAAAGATTGTTATTGTTGTAACAATTAAGTAGATATTGACTTCAGTATCGTCCTTATCATTGCCTTTTTCAATGCAACTTGGATGTTGATTGAGAATTATTGCAGCTCGATCTTCTTCTTTATTTGTAAACGTTTTATCCTCTCTTAATATATTTTGGTTGTGACTTGTGTCGAACGAAATGGTTCAGTTTTGTCATGCGTAGCTAGTAGTACTACTTTCGGCCTGGTTTCAGTTTTTGGGTCTTATTTTTTTGTGACTGTTTTCGTAACGATAGTTTTTAGAAAGTCTGGTGTGTAGTATGGTGTGGTTTCGTGTGCTCTTATTAGATCATACCACCTGTTACCATCAGATGAGATCATGGACTAAAGAAATGGCTGGTTACCGTCATAGAATGTAGAAGCATTAATCGTTACTGTCTCTTTTAATTTGCGATTCACTCAATCATACGCTTGTAAGCCCCGGATGTTGCCCAAAAGAAAGTTCAAATAAAAATAAATAATTAACGTAAATGGATGATGTAGGATGTACTGCCATAGTTGTAAAGCTTTGAACAGAATTTCTTTCCATTACTGTAGGCATGAATGTTCATTACTTTAAATTGGTCAGTCTTATGTAACGGTCGTTTAGATAAATTGTTTACGATGATCTTTACTATGTTTTGAATGGCATGAATGAATGTTTACATAACATTAGATTGGTTACCTCTGACTGTGATGCTCCCGGTGTTTGGAGCGCATTAAATGCTCAATGTTTAACAAATCTCTTGCAAGATTTTTATGACTACTGACATTAAAGATTTTAATATATCATTATTTTTATTTGGTTATTTTGTCTTTAGTTGTATTTTAACTAAAAATAGGTATACATTATAATAGATATAGCACCGTTTCATTATAATAATTTGAAAATAGAATTCCCGGACAGATAACAGTAATCGCATTAGGAAAAAACAAAAGTTAATTAAAACCTCATTGTACTTTAATAACTAAGAAATAATAGTTATTACCATGTACCTTTTAAATCTAGGTTAAAATCAGCAACCAGTTAGCAATTAATCAAGCACACCACCCACTAACCGGCTTCTTAATGTCGTGTCCTATTAAGTTAGAACCTTAAATCGCCTACGACACGCTAGATATTATTTTAGTAGACCAAAATATGACTTACCCCGCTTTTGGCTTACAATAATGTTTATAATTTAGGTAAGAATTAACAGTGATTATAAAAAAAATAAAGGTAGCTTTAGGTAACAAAGGTGTACCCTTTGCTACCAAAAGCTACACCTTTGTTACCTAAAGCTACCTTTAATTTTTACAGGCTAACTATAAAAAAAATGTTCTTGTAACTAAAACTCACCGTAAATAATGTATAGATCCAAGGTCTAAAGTGGAAGATATAAGGCCTTGACAATGGATGTTGCCACAGAGGACGTAGATGTTGTTGGGATAGACGCGACGACGACTAAAGAAAACGGATAAGAATAGTTCACATTCAAAGAAACTCAAGACTCTTGGGTGAGGCGAGCAGAAACTCTTGCACAGACCAGAATTGCTTCGGACTTACACAACAGCACTATATTGCGGTTGACATAAAATTCAAAAGAAGAACGGATTTAAAAATTGTGTGTATTTCGAATTAGAGTAAGTCCACCTTCACGGAGGTTTAAAGGCTAAAGGGCATTGAATTTCCATCTGTCGTTCGTGATCCGAACAAAATGTTAAACAAAACGAGAACTTTTTAAAATGATGGCACTATGGCACTTATGGTTCAAGTATTTATTAGTCAGTAAGATGAAGACAATATTACTATTGAATACTTGAAGAAGCATTAAATTGTACTTATTGC
Organism: Charanyca ferruginea; assembly: GCA_947361185.1. NCBI lineage: Eukaryota > Metazoa > Arthropoda > Insecta > Lepidoptera > Noctuidae > Charanyca > Charanyca ferruginea. The sequence continues at coordinate 7,982,072 of OX376077.1, read as the reverse complement.
TTTGTACCAATGGTGATTGTCCGACTAATATAAAACCTTTTTATTTAATGATTTTTCTGTTGGGGTCAAAGGGACATCGTGTAAAGATGTCGTAATCATTTTATGGCATTTATAATATGCCGTGTGGGAGGTCTAGGGAAATCGGTGAAGAACAGCTTCGTAGAAAGCTTTTTGTCAATGGATGTTGTGAAATTGATGTTTTTTATGATGGCTCTCATCTATGTTTGTGAATTTAGCAAATTGTGTGGTATAATTTTATTCAAGGCAGCAATGGACCTACTATAAAAAAAAACGTTTGCTATTAAAACCCATAATTCAACGATACATTAAATGCCAAACTAAATTGTAATAATAAGATAATTAAAAATATTAAATAACTAAAATTAAATGAAGTGAACTAAACCATCGAATAATATTCAAATTTAATTGTCTGATAATGCTCATGAATCATCTCTAGAAAGACGAACGGTTATGTAAACTTCTGTCAGCCAGAATCAAACGCTGGTCGTTCTCAGCACAAAAGTGTGCACTAAGATCTCTGGTTTCTCTCATTGGTACTCCTCCGGCATATAAACATCCTAACAGTATTTTACAATAGTATGTGAAATTGGTTTTGCTTAAGCGAATTGCTATGCTTGGCCAAGATTTCTGCAAAGATTGCTATTCATAAAATCCTGTGGGCTTATTAGAATTATCTTAGAACTGTTTCTGTTCTCTTTATGAGTATTTTAATTAAAAGGTAAGTAGTAACCTACATCTACCTTTTAATTAAAATACTTATTTTCTAAAAACCGGTTTGCAATTTTAAACAGTTTGAATCTCCATACAAAGACACAATTAAGTTTTGTAATCTAATATTATTTGTAATTAAAATTGAATAATAACAATTTCGAACGATTATATAATAAGTAGTAACTATTCCTATCGTAAAAGTAATTAAACTTCCAATACACAAACCATAGCTAATAAAATCGAGTGTACTATAGCAAATACTTATAATTGTACCTTCACTAATTATCTACAGTCATTTAGTAACCCATTGAAATCGGATTAACTGTTAAATTGGTTCATTATAATGTTAATTGATGTTTGTATGTAATTAAGCTTTCGTGCAGTGGCATACGCACGACGGAATATCAAGCTAAACGTTTCCAGTATAAGCTGAGCTACTCATTGTACGGAAAGCCAAATGTTATACAAGTCCCTTAATCACATTGCACTATTTTCTGGACTATTATACCTTTGGGTTACGGAGACAACGAAGGTCATCATCATTATCATCATCATGTCAACCTTTACACGCCCACTGCTGGGTAGATAGGTCTCCTCCATGGGTGGGTTCAGCCGTAATCGCCATGCTTGGCGAATACTCATTTTATTGATTGGTACTCAGAAGGTCGCCGCTGCCCATCCTCTGGTCAATATCACTCTGTCGCCTTCTACGACACCCACGGGTAGAAATGGGGTGGTGCTATTCGCGACCCGGCTTATAAGTCTCTTAATGAAGGTACAAGAAAATATGTACATTTTAAATGTTATTCCTAAACTTTATCCCAAAAACCCCATTTTAAAAAAAATTAAGTCGTTTCCCAGCAATAATTTTTGCTTAATGTTACTTAGTTTGATGGGTAGTATAATTTTGTTATTAATAATTAAGCCAATTAGGGGTGCGCCAATGCAGCTCGCGAAATGCGAATTTTGTTGCGTTTTTTGCAATTTGCAACTTAATAGTAGGTAGTGTATTAATTAAAAAAATTCGCGGCATTAGCAAATATGCATTTACATAATAACATTATAATAATTAGAACTGTGCAGGTTGTGAGGAGGCACATAATGAATGCGATTTAGAGTTTTTGAGTTGAACTTGTTTACTACATCAAGATAATATAAAAGTATAAGTTTTGTACGTGGTAACGGTGCGGTGTCCATTTCGCCATCTTTTATTTCGCCGACCGCTCGCAGTGTTGCCAACTTCAGTCCCGTTCGCCCACAGAGTATGTATCGTTAACAAGAAAAATCAACATAACTCTCCAAGTTAGAAAAGCTCGTAAATTATGTGCCTTTTTATTCAAAATATGACGTTTAGGAGCTTTTCTAACTTGGAGAGTTTGTTGATGATTTTGTTAATATTATAATTCAGTAAATGCATATTTTGTTAGGGCGGGTTGTTTCAACTAACCATTACTGACCGGTAATAGTCAAAAATGGCGCTAACTATCGTCAAATCCAAAAAATGGGTTGTTTCACAAAATCATACGTCAAAAAGTTACTATTACCATAACCGACCAGTCAACGTAATTTTGTGTTGTCAAACAGCTACTGCAAACGTCAAAATATTATGGAATCTTTTGTTGAATAACTTTAACTGACGGATTTTTATGCCATGAAACAACCCGTTACATTGAACGTACGTTAAACATAATCAGTCATAGTAACTTTTTAACCGTCCGTATGTAACGTTAACCGACTGTTTGAAACAACCCGCCCTTGATCCTTCGATTTTTTTTTAAATATAAGAATTGGTTGCCCTGGGACATCCCCCCCCCCCCCCAACGGCTATGTGTATTTTTCTTTTTACACGTTATCGGCTGGGTAATACATTCCGTACGAGGTCAGCTAATACTGGTGATGTATAGCTTGATATGTTGTCGTGAGTACATACAGTGGGTGATCGGCCGCGTACGACGTATGAAGACAAATGGGGGCTTTCTATTACTGGGTAGTAATCGTTACCGCCCGGATATAATTATGGGCTTTGTTTTGTACACGTGGGTAGACAATTGGTTTGGTGGCTGTTTTATTAGAAGTTGATAGCTTAATTAGAAGTGACGCGTGTCGGTGAGATGTTGGTCATGCAATCTATGTTTAGTGAGATAGAAATATTGTACCGGGTGTTAGTGGACACATCACTAAACCGACCTCTCTAGCTCTCTTTACATCAAACTTGAGCGACCTGAGCAAGCATATTTGTTTTTTTTTAGATTGTGTCATCATCATCATGTCAACCTTTAGACGCCCACTGCTGGGCATAAGTCTCCCACAAGGGGGGATCAGCCGTAATCGCGATGCTTGGCCGATGCATGTTGGCGATCGCAGTAGAAGGGGTTTGGATTTTGCAAAATTTTCGTCATGATGTCCCACTGGAAAAAAAAAACAAGTGGAAGTGCCCACGCAGCTATCCCACGTGTGTCATAATTATGCGGAAAATATGTAAAATAATAACAACCTTCGTTAGTTGTAATAAATCTTAATTTTGTTTGAACAACAAATTAACTTTACGTAAAAATCGAATTTGTTGTTCATACAAAATTAAGACTTAAGTATTAGTGATGTCCCTTGCACACCGTGTGATATCGTTGGTCCTTAAAACATCTTCTGAACGAATTTACTATGAGTTTCAAGAGGTCCAGCGAATGCGAAAACAAAAACGATGTATGAATAAATTACATATTTTACAGCTAAAGTAATTTCCATAACGTAGCATAACTTTTACGCTTATATAACATCCGTTGTTGTAACCTACATTTTTAACAATAAAACGCGGCCTACCTACCTATATGCAAATAAGTTTTAAAACTTTAGTCTTCGATTGTACTGTAAATGGTCATAATAGGTGACAATGGTAACTTGGTAACTATGGTTTGTGAAAGTCACTGACTTATGATTTTCGACTGATTGTTTTCGTAACTTGTAACTAGATTGATTGGCAATGTTCTTATTAGTCTGGCTTTTTTTATTAATTTTACTTTTTTTATTTTTCGTGTAAAAAAAAATATTATTTTCAAATTCTGGTAAGTAATAAAGTAAGTAATCTGGTCAAATCTTGAAGCCAGACACAACACTAAAATAATAAAAATTTATCGTAAAAGATCATAGACGGACGCATTTTTTTTTGATGCGAACATTAATATGCACTGACAGGTGACTGTCATGGTCATAATGACCACGAATTCTATGATTGCTGCAAGCAATGCAGACTCTTTTAATTTCATAAGAACCTAGCATAACTTGGCACACGAGAAAAAGGAGAATTCATTTAAAAAATGAACATAACATGTCATTGTAATTTATCTTGACAAGTTGACAAGCATCGCTACCCTGGAATTTCATGACATATTTGACCCTAAAAAACTTTAATTACTTACACATTTTTTTAGATCCGGGATGACAGTGACAAAGCTTTTCGTTCCGATTTTAATTACGCAATGTTTTTACGAGTGAATTTATTTTTATTGCTGTGAACTGAATTACTAAAATGTAATGGCGTATTATTTGATTTTGGGCAATACCGGAGCTGTTGCGTAACTTGATTTTGAGAAAGGCCTATAAAAGGCTGAAAGAAGAACAATCAAATTAAATCTACCACACGTAGGTACCGTGATTATGACTTAGCAACTAGGAAGTCTAAGCTTATGTGCAAATCGGATTACCGTAGCCCGATTAGTATGCGAGGGCACGATGTCAAATCGATCTTGCGAAATACTAATTTGCATCAGTAACACTGGTGTCTTAATTAGAATGCAAGTTTAAACGAGAGCTTATAATCATCATCTCTAATTGAGAACAATACTTTATTTATTTTATAGAGATTGACTAATGGCCCCAATGTTTACTCACAGCCAACCAAGGTTACCCAACTTTTTTACTCATCTTTACCCTATGATCACGATCGAGTTTGTGTCCATTACAAAATAATCGAACGCAGCACATCACTAATTTTCAATCAACTGTGACGTTGCTGTCAAACAAAAAGGAGTTGAATTTAATTCTTTTTTCAAAAACCCAACTTTAAAAACGTGTAGCAATTCCAATTTTTAAAATTTTAGTCTCGGTGCGTTCAGATTAGAAGCAGAGCGAGTCATTGCATTCCTTTCTATGAGGAATACTGTTTTTACTTTTTTTTGGGCCATCATCGGCCAGGATTCGTCTTGGTGTACAAGTGTTTCTGAAGGTGCGTTGATTGCGTTATCGATACAGGATGTGTCTAGCCGGCCAGTATTAAGTTTCTGTTCACCTATGACCCTTGTAGAGAGGAATTTATCGATTAAGATTGAAGGATAGAGCTTATTTTATATGTTATTCTTTATTTTGTACTCGTATACGTACAGCCTACACTACACTACAGCGGTTTTATTAAAAAAAAACTCCCGAAAGTAGTTTTACATTGAGAGTTTTTTTATTTAGAGCTAGCCTATCAAATATAACATGTACTGTGTACAATCATACAGTCGACTACATCCGTTCTCAAAGTAAATCACTTTAATTCATATAACCCATAAACCTCATCTTAACTGGTAGTTAGTAAATTGTGATAATAAAGTTTCCCGTTAAAGCTATAAATTATCAATTAGACATTCTACCCGTAATGTTGGTCCTGCATTTATCTAGATGAGCATCTTAATCGATTTGCCGTATTCGTCGGTACACTCGATTTGAAAGAAAGTTTTGATACTGATGTTTTGTTCTGCACTAAAGGTTTTGTATACCTAGATGATTTTGTGATGTTATGTGTTAGTTGTACTTATATTTTTGGAACGAAGTTTCCTAACGCGGCTTACGGTTAGAGCAAAATAGTAGAAATCATCACGTAACGAAATGCGTGTGTGTATGTGTGCGTGTACCGAGCCGCTGCGGCGCACTCATCTGCTCGTGATATATTATTAGTTTTATATTTTTTTTTTTGTACAGACACGTACGTAAGGAACTCCGTTCCTTTTTATTTTAAAGAGCCTTCACTACCTTATCACTACATATTAAAAACAAAAGTTGGGGTTTGTGTTCGTTCGGTTGAATCTCCGAAACTACTGGTCCGATTTTGTCAATTCTTTCACGAATAAGAAGCTACTTTATCCCTGAGTGCTATAAGGCTATATTTATTATGAAACAATTTGGGATTCGTAAAGAAATTCACGTGGACGAAGTCGTGGGCAAAAGCTAGTATATTTATAATATAGCTAATCATTTAGCTGCGTAAATTTTCTTACCTTATGCTACTACTTACGTGTAACTGTAGCTAACTAAAGCATTGTACACAGAGCTACCACATCAAGTATACATTTCCAGTATAAGCTGACCTCTCATTGTATGGAAATACTATACAATCGGCTTTTTCCAAATAACTTTTCTTTGGAGTGGAGTGAAATAACTAATACAAACTTAATTTTTATTTACTACACACCTTTCATGATGTGGAAATATTCAGAAATACGAACAACTTATATTATTGAACCAAAGCTGAAATACGAAAAAAAACAGCAACTTACATTTTGATCGTGTTGCATTGCAGTTTCTTATACAGGAACAGCTGACAATCAGCTGTATTTGACAGTGAATACTGTCAGCCTGTGCCTATACATTTTGCGCCACTTCCGCAAGATTATATTCACCCGTTACAAAACCACGCCACCAAGTTTTATCACAATGCCCAAACTAGGGCCTCCTGTATAAGGCATTACATCCTGGCAGCGAGGCATCCTTTGATCTGTTAGATAATTACACCATTGTGATACGATCCACTGCGCCGGAGTTCGGTCCGAGCAGTCCCCATTATCGGCCGGGAAGGTGGATAACATTCTTGATTATATCTGGTGTTTTATGATGGTTCAACACGGAGGAGGTGGCTCTTGGGAGTTTTATGCAGCCTCGCCTCTTTTTGTTTCGAAGTTTTGTCTGTGTTGTTGAAAATAGATTCCTTTGATTTTTTTGTCTTTGCTATTAACGTTACTAATTGGGTGTGAAACATTTGGTCAGTGGATTTAATTAATAGGTAAAATGGGATAAATCTTGGTAGGACGATGTTGATCTAAAGTGATATAATAATGATACAGAAATAACATAAAAATTTCGAAAGATTTGTGCCTTGTTGACATTTGCACGCCATTTTGGATTTGCTGAAATGAAAAGTTTGAATGGAACATGTATTGAACTTTATTTTAGTAAAAATGTTTCATTTAAGCGTCGATAATTTAATCGTCACACAATACTTATGTTTTTTTTTTATAAAAATCGGGGTATTACGTGCTCTTAATAAATCGGCAGTCTAATTCTCGAAATAGTATTGCGTTTAACGTTGTCGAATGGACAATTAATTTCCTTCAAAATTCTTTGGATTGGGGTACACGTTTTCCCACGTGTCTGGAGTGCTGAGTCACGCCAGTATCCAGATCTCGCACCACTTACAGAAAAGGCTTTTAACCCTTATACAAAGCTAATATTTAACGTCGCATATTCAAATACCTACATAATAAAAGACCAAAACCAAAACTTTACAATCGTAAATATAAAATCCTCTCAATAACGTATTATTCCAACGTAAAACAAATAACTCTCCAGACATAACTCGGCCGTGTGGTCGACGTCCTATCGTTTGCTGCGCGCGCGCCGCTTTTTATTTGCTTTGTCCTTTTAGGGAACCCATTCAATGAGAACTGGAAACAAGAATGAATCGTTTTTTTTACAGTAACAGATATTTTTTGTTTCATTCTTTTGAGGTTATTTTTAGGTGTGGAGAAAAAGTGTGATTAGCGGTTGATGTATTGATTTGAGACGAATGAAAGACTAATGTTTTATCTCAACATCAAGGTTTTTTTATTTTTGTTTATACTAACAAAAATTAAAAAACCTTGATGTTGAGATAAAACCTAGTATGAATGAGTACAGATATAGATATAGGTCAGTCTGTGGTGACATTCACATACATACCTGCTTAGATAAATTTAGAAAAGAAAAGCTTTGATATTAGCACGATGTGTGATTTATCATTTCATTCAATTACCCTACTCATAAGTTTGTGACGTGATAACGTCTTATAAATCGATGAACACTACTACTTTAGCTACTTTCACGTATGGTATTTTACTGTGGGGTCGGGCTGCCGACATTGAATCCATTTTTATCTTACAAAAAGAGCTGTTAGAGCCATTTATAATCTACGTCGCCGCGAATCTCTTAGGGAACTATTTAAAAGTATTAATATAATGACAGTGCCTTGCCAATTTATCTATGAAAATATTATGTACGTAAGAAAAAACCTACATACATTTAATAAAGTAAGTGATAGGTAGACATAATATTAATACCAGAAACAAAGACAAAATAGTTCAACTACCTATATATTAGATTGTCTAAAGTTCTTAAATCTTTTATGGGGTACTGTGTTAAGTGTTATAATAACAAAATTCCTAATGATATATTGCAACTAAGTGAAAGAAAATTAAAACATATATTATATTAAAAGTACACTCTGTAAACAAGCATATTACAGTTTAGAGGATTATAACCATGATAAGAATGCATGGAAACATGCTGGTCCGGGCTCCATAGGACAATTTACAATCTAGACAAAATCAAACTGATTGCTAATTAAAACTGCTTAATTTATACTTAATAAATACATTACATTTAATTCTTGCTTTGGTTCACACACAGTTCATAGTTTGTTGAAATGTAAGGAGTTGTTGTCTACTTTTTCAATAATTGTAAATAATAAATGTGAACACTATGTATCTATGTATACAACATAGCTGTCATTCTTTATCTTGTAATACTTTGTAAAAGGTCATTTCAGAAAGTCCTAGTCCGATTACAAAAATCTTTCACAGTTAAAAAGCTATATTAGATATTGATGAGTGCCATAGCTCATGGAGATATGTTTTGTGGTCTACTTGAAAACCTGGCGGACAAAAACGCAGGTAGAAATTAGTAACAAATATTTTCACATCCGTATTTGCTGCTGTCAGCACCTGAACCAAATTATGCAATATTTTTAGAACCGTATCGTATACTTTAGAGTATATTTTGACGTATGTTTATGACGAAGTGATGAGCAACATATTGCAGTGTGTTTTCTATCATCAAAGAGTTTGCTTCCTATTATGTTTGGTTAAAAAAAATAGCAGTTTTAACTTTAACTGATAGTTTTCTTAAGGTAAATCGACATGAACACAAATAATAAATAAATAAAAACCCCATAAGTAATAAAAACATTCTTAATGACTGCTGTAAAACTACTAAGAAGACTAAAACATAAATCATAGCAATTCTAATTATCCATACTAATTCCATATTCCATACTTTAATCCATACTTCCATACTAATATTATAAATGAGAAAGTAACTCTGTCTGTTACATGTGTCTTTTACGATGAAAGGGCTGAACCGATTTTGATGAAATTTGGTATAAAAATTGCTTGAACCGTAGGAAAGGACATGGGCTACTTTTTAATCCGCGACTTCATCTTCATCCGCGATAACTCATATTCACGCGAACGAAGTCGCGGGTAAAAGCTAGTATAAAATAATAATAATACGTTTATTTATTTGACTACTTGTTAGTAAAAAACAAAAGCTTAATCTACGGGTTAGTAACATAAACAGAACCACACACAACAGACATACAAATTATGAACGCCAAGGTTGTCCTTGTCGCACCAAAATAATAACAGTTACATATTTTTGTTAAAAAGAAAACAATTTCTAGTAAGTAGGTACCTACCCACTATTGTTTCTTATAATGCTGTAATTGCTAATAAACCCTTTTTTTATCGATACGTTGCCCCCACCCTAGTAATTTCCTCGGTATTGTGGGTACGTTTACAAACATATAAAAACACATACGCAAACAAGTAGACCTGGGGCCTTAGCCAAATCACGTGAAATTGACAATCTACAATCAATAACGCTAATTGAAAACTAATCAAATGTATGGGGATGACGTCATCTTAACTTCGTTAGTGACGTGATTGAAAATAAAAAAATGGATTACGACGAGATACGATACGAAACGTTTGTAACTTGGCTAGGCCTACTGGAACAACAACCTGTAGGCCTTACATATCTTTGTTCTGTGCGAGAAGCGAACCAGCAGCCAATCGCACAGCTACTGCGCTAACAGTGTCGTCTATTGTCTTACCATAGCGCTGTCTAAAATGATTGATATCTCATACTATTCAATTTACCTCAAAATAATTACCAATAGAAAATCTCTCGTTACAATTCAGGCGATTTTCACTTTATATCGATAAGCGTTATATCACATCCCTTTCTCTAGTCAGTACAACACTATTGTGTGCGCGAGTTTTTGCCAAAACACTTTTATCGAATAACAAGTTCCTCATTAGCTTATCTATGGTATTGGATGAAAGTAACACCGTAACGCTATGGTGATCTGATAACCTTTAAGCTGAGTAGTATCTAAAGCAGGAGCTGTAGCGATAGCGCATGGCGGTTTGGATGACAACTTTTACTAGAAATAGATAATAATATAAATTCAAATTCTTGATTTATTTCCAAATTAGGTTCCAGTCTCATAACACGACTAGGAAAAGAGTATTGTTTTTTTGAGTAAGATATTACTAAAAAAAGTTAGGCGCTTTTAAGCAACGTTGATCGGATTTTTAATCGAAAATTAACGATTTGTATTGCACCTAATAAATTGACAATATGCCCATTGTAACTTACATTTCTATCGTCGATATAATCTATGATCAATAAACAAAAAGTTTGAAAAGAAAGTCTTTACTTTCCTAATCCTTTATCTACATCTACTCTAATCCATACTTACTTACTAATATTATAAATGCGTAAGTAACTCTGTCTGTTACGCTTTCACGATGAAACGTCTGAACCAATTTTGATGAAATTTGGTATGAAGATAGCTTGAACCCTGGTGATGGACATAAGCTACTTTTTAATCTGCAACTCCGTCTGCATCCGCGACAACCGACATTTACGTAGTAATATTATAAAGGAAAGATTTGAATGTTTGTAACCACGGAATTATAAAAACAAGTGGAAGTGCCACGCAGCCATCGAACGTGTGGCACAATTATGTGGAAATGATCAACACTGGTTCAGTCGCGATCAACTACTTGCTGCGACGTGACATATCGCACAATATCGCACGTAAGGAAAAAAAATACAACCATGCCTTATTGTGCAATTTTTACATGCAAAAATGATAGCAGGTCAAAGAATGTTTCTTGCAGAGGTATATCGTATCACCAAAATGTATAAAACTTTCATATATTTCAATATAATCGATTTTTATTGACAATACCATATTTTTGCTTTGATGCGAACTAAAAACTACCTTATGTCCATTCACTAAAGTCTAAATTAGCTTGCTCGCTGTCTTGACTGTAATCGTTTTACGTGGCATAAATTCTAGAAACTTCGACGCTACTCGTTTAGGGATGGGACACATTTATGCAAATAGTTCGTGTCGACAAAACAATAACACAATAACAATAACATGTTTTTAAAGTATCTAACTTTTTTTTTGATAAATAAAAGTACGAGTTTGAAAGAATGAGTTTTAAAAACCTTATACCTATATTCTGACAAATAGTCATTCATTCGCGGTTAAACGTAGGCCTATAAATATTCTATATACATTTATATAGTTTATTTTCATCTACAAAAATTGAGATGTCAATTATGTTTTTAAAAGACTGTCACATATTTAAAAAAGATATTGTCATGTCTAAAATAATGCGTCATTTCATTGGGATGTCAATCAATTTCCTACATACAATCATATTACGGACTCAATGAAAGGTATTGCAGAAAAATATGTCAATACATAATTAGTTAATCATCATTTTTGATCCATTACGTACATTAAAAAGATTAATATATTTCTTACATTGTACAAATTATCGATAACTTGACCACATCTCTCATTGAATAGCAAAATAGTTAACAGTTGCATGCGAAAATGACATCTATTCATAGTTACAATAGATGTCATGTTAAGTAATTTGGTAACAGCGCTCTCTAGCGTCGAATAGCTGAACTCGTTGGACATTGCTCGAACTGGATTGTTAGATGGAAAAAATCTCTTTAGTGATTTTGTCATGTAAAATAATAGCAACGTTCGTCAGTTGTGATACGATTTCATTTCGAACAACAATAAAATAAGCTTTTCGCCAAAGTTGCGTTCATAATTTGTAGCCAATTATATCATCGTTTTCTGTGTATTGCAAGTACATTTTAATTTGCAAATGTGTGAGTTTGGCGACACTGGATCCAGTATTAAGTAAGACTAAGGGCACTTCCTCTTGTTTTTATTATTCCGTGTTTGTAACGGATAAACTCGAACACTATCTGTCCGATTTCAAAAATTCTTTCACCAATGCTACATTATCTCTGAGTAACATAGGCTATATTATTTATCAATTGAAAAAATTAGGGATCCTTGAGAAAATTCTCGCGGAAGAAATCGCGGGCAAAGTGCTAGTATTCCATAACTTAGACCACAAAGCAACACCAGAGGCCACGTTTAACAAAACACTCTTTATAAAATCACCGTCCTTTGTCTGCGCCCATGGGAAGCTGATGATCAACATACATGAGATATCAAAACTCTTTAAACCGACATTTCACGTCTAAGTAAACACTATTTTAATTAAGTGTACATGTACTTGATAACTTACTTAGATAGAAGAAACAAAATTAAACAAAGCATTGTAACAATGATAGATGTTGTTTGGATGTTTATCTAATGATGATCATTCGTGTGAAGAAAGTATCAAGATTGCTGGTCGGTTTTTTCTCAGGAGTCAAGATACGCTTAAATGTGAATGACAGGAAGTCTTTCTCCAATTTCTTAGTTAATAGCAATGTTCCTTTTGCATCTTTTCCTGTGTCAACATTATCCGATTGACCGAATCCCAATTGCACGGCCATCGGCGTAGCAAGACCTATATTCTTCAGTACAATTTATGTAAGTCGTCATTTCAGAGTTCAATTCCTTCCTAACCTTATCATCGACCATCTTTTTCTATCCTTTAGCGTGTGTAAAGTCACTAATTTGAAGCAGGTAAATAATTATGGATATCTATTTATCGAAAATAGCAAATCAAATCAAATCTTTTTGTTGATTTCATGTGTGGTATGGGATATCCCGGTAATTAATGAAACTTTTAACCTTTTAGAAAGAGAATCCACCTGCCCGAGGCAGTCATTATTTCAATAGATTTTTATTTCAATTCATTCACTGTGTTCCGTCAAGTAACGATGATTGATACATGTATGATTATTATGAACCACCTTAATTTCATTCCGAAGCACACCTCGTTACGTATTCTCCATCGACGTATATGAAAAAAAAAACTACCATATTTAACTATGGACCTTTATTGAGAAAACAATTTCCAATTCAGTTATTTAAATTAATTTACATTTCAATCTATGGTTTAATAACTTATTTAAGGGAAAGTAATGACTAAAATAAGACTAAAATATGGTATTTTCACATTGTTAAAAAAAATAGAATATGTTTCGCACGGAGCGATCGTGATAACATAATATATACTTTCGTTTCGTTTCAAATTAAATAACTCATTCATCTTTAATCTGTCAGAACCCATCTTTACTTTTACCTGCTTGTTAATCATATAACCATTAGAAATTTCGTGTAACGTTGATTACTTGAAAGTGTGTGTAAAGTTTATAGTCATGTGGTCCCAAGATGAGAATGGACCACCCAGTGAGAAACTACAATGGCGCTTCTGTGTCTGCGGAAGTCAATCTTTGCGACAGGGGAACGCCCCTGTTCCTTCAGAAATTGCTACCATTATGTCGGCTAAATTAATAATTTGAAAATGTATTTTTCTAATAACTGTTTAATCTAGTTCAGCGTATCAAACGCTTTAGAGAAAACTTGCAGCGGATATTGCATTCTTTACCTCTTGGAAAACAGCACCTAGGCTATTTAATTATTAATTTTAATTTCAAATAATACATGCGTGTATTTTTTGCACTTATTTCGAATTTCATTTTATTTACTTTGTAGCTTCTGAATCAATTTCAGCGTTTATTTTTTTTGTATCAAAGGTACTGGTTTCTAGTTAGTCTTAGGTTACAACCGGTCAAACGTCACTTAGTATTATGAATCCATAGCTGGATGCTGCTCATCTTCCTGATACTATCTTTCTTCAGATGTCAAAGTGCACCTAATTAGTTGACCTTTCACGTGCTAGGATTATGTTAGCTCAACTATCTTTCTTTCTTGACCTTTGAGGGTAATGAGCACACTCTTTTCTTAAGATCTGACATCTGTTGAGGAAGAACGTTGAAAGTAAGAACAATACTATCTCTAGATTGTCTACACTTAGAATAGGTTGTATGGGTTAAGCTAGTTATTAAATCTTATCGTTTCTGTAAGTGTAAGATTTTCTGTCTTGCTAGCTTTGTTTTTTTGAAAGTCTCTTTTGTTATTACTGATTGGTTGACCACTAGATTTGTTTCAATTTTGGATTTCTCACGATGCTAATAATATTCGCTTGGAATACGTGCATGATTGTGATCTCTAACTAGACATTATGTCTAGCTGTTATTTGAATAATATTTATTTTATCAACTCAAATCTGATGCGCTGTCCATCAAATTACTAATATCGAACCCAATATCTTTCTACGTGGAATAGGAACCAACCATTTTGTATTTTATTATGTATGTATAAATACACTTATGCATTATGTGTATGCTTTCATCTTTTTCCATTAGAACGAAGCGGCCACATAGATATATTAAATCTATTCATTATTTTAGCAGATCCTTCTCCAACGTCCAGAACGCTGAACAATATACCTAGTAAATGTCGATAGACACGCTGCAAATTCAACTAAATTAATATTCGCAGTACATGAGACAGCTTAGGGTATTATCTTGGAGCCATAAATTTTAGCTATAATGCGTTTACCGTTGGAGAACAGTAGACGGATCAAATTGGTATACATTGTGGAGGTCAGTTTGACCCACAGCAAGCGGCTTATAGGTTAACAGTAGAAAGTAAACACTGTGTTTACTTACTGTATTGAAAATTTTTTCAACAAACATGCTTTTTCGCCATTGGTTTGTTTTGGTGTGTTGTCATTAAACATTTTAAGTGGTTGTATATAAATAGGAGTTGTGACTTCTGTTTTGATGTCATTAGCGTTGTTTTAGCGGACATCCGGCAATTAATTAGTATTCAAACATTTAATGCAGCCAAGGCTCATACATAGGTTAAGCGCCTGTTTCTGGTTCAAGTTCAATAGCATTGATTTATTTTCTTTATTCTTAGCTATTTTGCGACAGCAAAGTTGCTTAAGACAATGGTCGTATGGGAGAATTTTTTTAAATACTATTCATACTAAATCAAACCTTATCTGATGAACCCTATCTGATGACCCTTCTTTGACTAAAACTTTGTAAACATTTCTAGAAATCCCCGCCTTTCCTCATCATCATCATCATCAGCCTGAAGATGTCCACTGTTAAACAAAGGCCTCCCCCATAAATGGGGGGCGTTGCCATAATCCCCACGCTTGGCAGGCGTCTTGGGGATCGCAGTGAGGTTGTTAAATACAGGGAAGCCGCTGCTACCAGACTTCCGGATTTTACCTTTGTCGCCTTCGACGACACCCTCGGGTTGAATTGGGGGGGTGCTATTCTATTCCGCCTTTCCTATAACCCTTTATTGTTGAAACCAGCCCTTTCGCAATTGTGTCAGCTAAACACAGGACTGAACAACAATCCCAAAAATGTTTAAACTGCACCTTTTTAGAACAACAGCTAACGAGCCGGCGGGTGCATGTCGCAGCGATTTGTCGTGTAAATCCGCAAATTGGTGTGAAACTGTCAAGGAAAATTGCGACTTTCCAATCGTGCTGTTGTCGGTCGCCCTTGGTGACGTACAGTGAAAACAATCGATCGTTTGGAGAAAGTATTTAGGCTATGTTATGTGATAAGGGACCGGCTTAAAGAAATGGTCTTTTTTTTCGTGTACTCGGTAGTTCATATTGAGCGCTACCGGTATACAGTTTTGTGTTTTCACTTTCGTTTTTAAGTTTCATGTGTTTGTTTAGAATGTGTTGTTGGTTCTGGACGGGTTGGTTAATATTAAGGAGTGTATTTTGAAAGTATTGTGGACAAGTCAACTTAAAAATGCTTTCTTGTGATGTGAGAAAGTTATTACTCACTTCACGTGGGGGTATTCCCCGAGCACAAAGTTTTGTATGGCCATTCATGTTTGCAATATTTATTGTTGAATCAACTAAATATTGAAGAATATTTATTGAGTTACAATTAGAACGGTACAAATACAATCATACTGTAGACTGATTGAACATTATTTTCTTAGCAAGTTCTGATATTCGATCTAATTTTTTGATAATAAGTAGATACCTGGTTTTCATTTGTGAAATGGCTGGAAAGTTAAACTGGAAACTAACCAACAACATAGGAAATTATACATTTCCAGTATAAACAGACCTCGCACTGTACGGAAATCCTAGACAATGCGAGATCAGAATTAACTGGAAATGTATAGCTTGATGTGTAGCCGTGTGTACATGGCAGAAGTGCGTGTATCCGATTAACCTATAGTTAAATCGATAATCACTCAATCCACAAAAATTTTAACATGAAAAATAACAGTTATTAAACCAATTTAACGGTTAAAACCAATAACATAAACAGACATGGTGGTAGCACCAATTGTCTGGCACTATACGCAAGTTAATTAAAACCTTTCATAACATACGAGTTATAAGTAAATTACCTTCCGTATTGCTTATTATGTAAGTTAGGTGTTCATCGAAGATCGCAATTGGATGCGCGTATGCGTAACTTTACGACCCTAGATGGTGTACGGGAAAATAACATAGTTTTTCCTGGTGGTGAAACCGCTTGTTGGTCAGTAATTTTGTTAAAATATGCAGTCTTTAAAAGTGCTTCTTTTTTGTGGCCGGATTTGTAAATGAAAAAAGAATGTTGGATTCGAATTTGGAAGCCACTGTTAATCAGAGGCTCTCGGAGAATCTCCATTTTCCGAGAGCCTCTGATTCCTTGTAGGATAAGATTCTTCTAGCGAATAGTGATGACGTATCTATCTCTCTAATCTGGGGGATCACTGGTCAGCAGTGCTATTCTTTAAGGCGCTTCCCTGACCAAATAACCTTGACCATACATTTCCTCTTTGCCGCAGAATCGAAATTCGCACAAATTTTGGGTTCTTTTGTTATAAAACTTTTTTGAAAAAAGAAAACCGCTTTCAACACATGAGTTTCGGAAGTCGGTGGCTTTGTTCTGTTTGTTGTTTTGTTTTGCCACCGACTTCCGAAACTATAGTCATGTGGGTTCTGTGCTAAAGTTATTTATTACTTTTCAGTTTTTGACGGCGGTTCACTTTTTTCAAAAAAGTTTTTATTATCCACTTTTTAGTGCCTCCTTATCACCCAAATCCATTAAGAAACGGCAACACAGTCAAAACAGAGATTCAAAGTCAGTTGAAAGAAAAGATGAAATCAACGAAAATGTCTTATTGGTTTTTGTTGATTATTTCAAAAAGCGCTGAATAAATTTATGTTTATTGTATACTAAAACCTTCTCCAGAATGTAACAAACACTTTTCTGAAAACTGCATCAAAATCGGTTCAGCCAAACGGGCGATAATCGCGGACAAACACCTCCATTTTTATTGAAGTCGGTTAAAAAAAGAGAAACGATCATTTGAAATAAATTGAAACGTGAATTATTAAAATTTTTAAGTTACCTATCTATTAATGTAATCCTCAAATTAATAGCACGTCAACTTTAGCAAAAGATACATGTTTTCAATTACTTTAGACATTTTTTACATGGAGATTAAATGAGAGAGAATGAGATATGGTACATAAAAAGAAATAAGAACGTGGAATGTGATGATAGGATAGTGAACATTAATAATATGCTTGTAGATGTAGTTTGTCTCTCTTAATTAATAAGTTAATAGCCCCTGAATAACGAAGAAAAACGCACTTTTGGTCGGGGTAGCGCCTTAAAAACTCCTCGGTGACTCGGTGAAGTAAGTTTGAGCTGACTTATCAATCCCTAGCATCAGTGGAATAATTCACTTCCCCTAACTTCACCGATGCAATTTTATACCGAATATTTGACCAGGTTCGAAACGGGGTCGTGACTAAGTAAAAGCCGTATGGATTGGCCATGGTTAAGCTACGCTTGTCGCAGTCGGTTCACGGATGGGTGACCATTTATTTCAATTAATCTATTTACAGGCACTTTTGAATTGTCAAGGAATCGGTTAGTTATTCAGAAAGCTCCCTATTTTATACCCAGATTCGTACGTGCCTAGAAAAGCACGTAAACCCGTTGCTCCCGGCTGTCATTCATAGATATATGACAGGCGTTATGGGGAGTGAGAAGTCAGAAAGTCTGACAATCAGTCTCACCAAGGATATCTTGTTATCCAGCTGTAGAGGTCAGACCGGCAGCCGCTCCATGTAAAACTCGGGTATTCACTTGCATCTGGTTAGACTGGAAACTGATGCCATAGTTGGAAGAAGGCAGATGATGGGTCGGTCAGGTTTATATAATGAGGCGATTATTACATTCGTAGCTAGTGTAGCAGTTAATAATTGCAATGCAACAAGGAAAGACTACGTTAAGGAAAGCCTGTTTAATTCCAACTTCGGCGGAAACATTCAGTCATCATTGACGGGTTTCCTCAATTTGCTGAAATACGTATCATTCTTAATTAAACAAATTATACTTGTCACGTAATTGGCACCTGTTTTAATAGTATTTAAACTTTTGTGCATTTTGATAAGGGTTAGGTCGTTTCCTTTTGAACTCTGAGATAGTTGCCTGTACGTATAGTTTACTGAGTACCTATAGCACACCCGCGATACTTCATAGAAACGAAACGATATAATTGCCTACACTAATACTAAAATAATAGACTATACAGATACGTGCGTGAGTGTGCGTGTCTACGCGCCGCGCGAACAAAAACGCAATTTCCAGAGCTAGTCGTTCGACGCGGGGAGAGGTAAGGAACGGTTTCAGAGGGAGGCGGAGCGTGTCGCTACTGTACGGTAGTACTAATACTTATACTGTGCCTATAGTGCGAGTTTTTATACGTACTCGACTGCGTTAAGAGGCAGGTAAAAACAAATTAGTGCCACCAAGCATTATATTCCTTTTACTTGTTAATCATCATCATCATCATCATCATCATGTCAACATTTACACGCCCACTGCTGAGCATAGGCCTCCCACAAGGGGGGGTTTAGCCGTAATCACCATGCTTGGCCGATGCATGTTGGCGATCGCAGTAGGAGTTATGGTACTCAGAAGGACGCTGTAGGTACTCAGAAGGACGCTGCTGGCCTGCATCCTCTGGTTATTGACCAGAGGATAGAAAGACGAAAGACGGATAGAAATGGGATGGTGCTCTTCGCGGCCGGCACCAAACGGCTAAACCCCCCGGCTGTCTCTACAGTACAATACGGTCAACGTAACTTGGCGCGTCTAAAGTTAGCCGATTAGCTGCGCAGTAGACAATTTCGTTCCTAAAAGTTCCATTGCGCAGCCAAACAGCTAACTTCAGACGCGCCAAGTTACGTTGACCGTATTGTACCTATAGTTAATTGTTTATTGAAACTACACCTATTTAACACAGAAGTAACACAAAGTTCTCGTGAGAAATTCTGTAATTTTCGTGATTGCAATTTGTAGTTGTTAATTGAAACACGTTACGTCGTTAGGTAACATTATCTATCTATTTGAACTGATTATATCTGCTTCCTTTGTAAAACATATCAAATTTTGACGTGTCCGGTGAAAGCCCAAATGATTAAATCAACTTTTAAATTCCCTTGCGTGTCCTGTTTTGTTGTCTCTACAAGTGCACTAAAAAGCTGCTCTTGTGGGCTTTTTAACCGAAGGGGCGATCCTCGTATTTTTTATAACGTTTACATACTCAGTCTCAATCTGACAGATATGAACCTCTAATTTACCGACATTTTGACAAGTTTTTGAATTGCTGGTCGCTTACTGGGTTTCTTTTTATAAGACATACTTTTTCGTATGTAGATGCGATTAAAACTTGCTGCATCTCAGTAATAGCTAAATGTTTATTTCATCTGAATTTTACATCCATGCTGTATTTCATTACTATAGATAATATGTGTTCAAAGATAAGAATTTAAAAAATCTGAATTTATGACTTTTGTCACTGACATTTTTTTAAATAAGCAGAGTAGGTAGGTACCGTTTTCTGCACTTAGTTATAATTTTATTTCTAATTATGTTTTTGCTTCTTTATTTCCAGGACCGACAGGCAAAGATCAACGCGGCAAAAGAAAAGAGAACCGCCAACCAAAATGTGACCACCGAAAGAGTAACCAAAACAACAAGCACCCTTCAAATTCATGAGTCCTTCAAGATAACATGATCCAACACAATATTTATTGTACTTATTAACTTTAGAAAACGAATCTAGTCGCCATAGCACTATTTAAACGAAGCAATTTTAGACTTTATCACTTAGACAGTACGGTTTAAGATCGTATTGAAGTACAAAGATTAAGAAATTGAAGAGACAGTACAAACGACTCGTGGGAGCCCTAATGTTGATTTATCAGTAAATTGATTTGATTAGAAGTTCCCTGAGATACTAACGAACAAGATGTCTACAAGTAAGTAGCTTATATCCATATTTTCTTCTTTTAATATTGATATTTATGATGATGTGACTTCGATACCCCCGCGCCGCCGACGTGTGTGGTTTAAATAATCCTCTACACAGTGAACAGAATGGTATGGATAATACTAAATTATTTGAATAGTGCGAGTGAGTATGGGTCTTTTTCGACTTGTACTGCTATACAATCAGCCACAGTGCTCTTTATACGTGTATTTGTTCGTGTCCCATAGTTCATGAATTCAAGCATTTTTGACCATCTAGGGACTGCATAACAATGTAGACCTACATCGCGGACTAGAAAAAAAAACAAGGACTCCACGCCACGCATTACGAAAGTGAAGCACCTAAAGTACGCCGGTCCGGCGCACACATAGATCGGTACGATCGGTACTTTCGATATACGTGGCGCGGAATCTTTTTTTTCTAGTCCGTGACTATGATGTAAATGTGTGCGTGAGGCATGTTTGTACAAACGGTCCGGCTTACTTAGGGCGCTTCATTTTCGATATGCGTGGCGCGGAGTCCTTTTATTTCTAATCCGGGACCTACCTGTACTTTTTTTAATCGCGAAAATATTTTATCTATATTAATATTATAAAGCTGGCTGAAGAGCTTGTTTGTTTCCTTGTTTGAACGCAGTAATATCCGGAACAACTAGTCCAATTCATCGGATGCTACGTTGTTTATGAGTGCTATAGCTATGTGTATTTTATTAAGTATCTAAAGTATAAAAATGAGGTCTATCCCTTGGCTCAGGGAGAGAGAGAGATTTGCAATTTGTTTTGGATATAATCTACCAACGACCCATCCCGACTTCGCATGGGCCTATAGCCTTCCTCGATAAATGGACTATCCAACACAATAGTTATTTGTTATACAAGAGTGCAAAGTTGCTTTTTAACCGCGTGTTCAATTTTGATGACCGAGCAAGCGAAGGATTCTAAAATTGAATCACGAGCGCAGCGAGTGATTCAAAATTAGAATCCTGAGCGTTAGCGAGGGAATCAAAAGAGCACGAGGTGAAAAATCTTTGCACTCGAGTGCAACACGTAACTTTTCATTCCACCTCAGCGAGGAAATGACTAAATGCAAAAAAAAAAACGTTTACAAAGTCTGAGTTTTTAACAAATTGAAAAAAAGTTGTATGATATATTCGGCACCATAGAGGTAGCAGTAAATAGGTTTAATGTTTTTTTTTAATTCACAAACTTAGTGCACACGATGTTCTAAATTCAATTTACTTTATCCTCTAGAGAATAAAAACGGCTTTTCCACTCAGATATTGAAGATAAATTTACTTTATCCTCTAGAGAATAAAAACGGCTTTTCCACTCAGATATTGAAGATTAAAAATACTCTTTCCTTGATGGTGGGATGAAAAAATAATTGTTCAATTCGAACCAGTAGATTCTGAGATTAGCGCGTTCAACCAAACAAACTATTCAGTTTTATAATATTAAGTATAGATTACTTACTGGCTTTTACAATTTTTAAACTCATTTTATGCAAATTTCTTGCCAGAGAATAATGCCAGATTTAATCCAAGTTTTGTTTCCGTTTCCAGGTTTCGAACACTCTTCAATGAAGAGTAGCTTCTCGTTGTCATCGTTGAGGAGTGCGCCCGCGCCGCCTGGTGGCCGCTGTGACCAACTTGAGCGGCCATACCATAGTCTAACTAAAAAGAGGTACGTAAATCTTTGGCAGCCGTTATGGATAATCAGAAGTCAGAAAGTTTGACAACCAGTTTTACCAAGGGGTATCGTGTTACCCAGTAACTGGGTTGTGGAGGACAGATAGACAG
Source organism: Charanyca ferruginea (assembly GCA_947361185.1). Classification (NCBI taxonomy): domain Eukaryota; kingdom Metazoa; phylum Arthropoda; class Insecta; order Lepidoptera; family Noctuidae; genus Charanyca; species Charanyca ferruginea. The sequence continues at coordinate 7,959,798 of OX376077.1, read as the reverse complement.
TCATAACACTGGTATTTAACTGCATCCGATTAGACTGGAAACCGACCCCAATATTGGGAATAGGCTAAGCAGATGTTGATTAAATAAGAACTGGATTCAGTGGCCAGGGACGCTCCTGTTTGTTTTCATTGATCTGTATTTATACGTAAACAGATATTAGTTTTAGCAGTCCCCCTTGTCCTGCATTGGAACAGATAGCAAGTCGGTATTGATGACACGGTTGACGGTTGGCGCAATGGTTGACCGTTTGGCTGCTATGTTGCGTGTCACGGGTTCGAGTCCCGCACGCCACCAATATTTGTATGGCCTAAAGATAGTTGATCCGGGTCTAGTTGTTTGTATTGAGATTATATGTTTGTAAACGCCATGCCAGTGGATCCGACTGTGGCGAAGTGTCAAATATTGCAATGCAAAATTTTATCAGGTACAGTTAAATAACTATACTATCGTCAAAGCAAAAGACAAAAAAATAAGTTTAAAAACTAAAACCCGACCACAACAAAAAGTGATCTAAAAAGTACGAAACAAGAAAATATTTCACACAGAAATCAAGACATAGGTACAAAATGGTCAAGGTAAAGCCGTGGTTGCATGCCATTATAATTCGTGTTCATCGCACCCATACTGGATACAGGCATGCAACCACGGCTTTACCTTGACCATTTTGTACCTATGTCTTGATTTCTGTGTGAAATATTTTCTTGTTTCGTACTTTTTAGATCACTTTTTGTTGTGGTCGGGTTTTAGTTTTTTAAACTTATTTTTTTTATTTAAACCATTTTGGAGTTAAAATGTACTGGTAATCTTTTTTTTTTTTAATCATTCGTGACAAGTCACAGCTAAGTATTATAATATATTTAAAAGGTACTAGTGAACTCCTTTCCAATGATACCAAACACGGTATGCATATCTTAATTTATTTGGTAATGTTTCCTTTTTTGAAATAATTTGTGACAAGTCACAACTAAATATTATATATTTGAAAGGTACTAGTAAACCCCTTTTCAATTATACCAAACACGGTATGCTTGTCTTTATTTTTTTTTTTTTCTTGGTTTTTTTGTCCGCCAGAGGGCGCCACATTGGATTTGGTGACACGTAATATAGCCTATAACCAGCGGACGATCAAGACGCTTCTAACGATACCTCATTTGTTCAGTTCTGATTAGTAGTTTAGGAGCTATGAGCGAACAGATGAACATCCATACATACATAGCCTGTCCAAAATCATAACCCTCCTTTGGCTTTGCCGTAGTCGGGTAAAAAATATATACGTGTCGAATTGAGAAGCTCCTTCTTTTTTTGAAGTCGGTTGAAAACCGAACACTGCTTTTGTGAAGTCTTTGTTTGATAATTTGTATTTAAAATACCTGCAGTGTGACTATAGGTACTATTTGCCAATAGTAGACGCTATACATTACTGACTGTGCCGAGTAGCAATTATTCCGAACTTTAGAAGGGAAGCCGGTAAGAATCGAGTGGAAGAGTGGAATAGAGTCCTCGTCACTGCTAATCATCATCTGCCTAGCCTTTTCCCAACTTTGTTGGGGTCGGCTTCCAGTCTAACCGGACGCAGCTGAATACCAGCGTTTTACATGGAGCGATTGCCTATCGGACCTCCACAACCCAGTTACTTGGGCAACTCGATACACCTTGGTAAGACTGGTTGTCAGACTATCTGGCTTCTGAGTACCCTTAATGACTGCCATATATCTGCAAATGACAGCAGGGACCAACGGCTTTACGGGCTTTCTGGGGCACGGAGGGAACTCAGTATACAATGGATGGTCACCCATCCACAGACCGACTGCGGCAAGCGTAGCTTAACCTTTGACCGATCGATCTGTACGGCTTTTACTTAGGCACGAGGTCCTCGTCACTGTACTATTATTTGGGCATATTGCTGGAAAACTAATTTGCATAACCACCTTGGAGATAGGTAACTGACCTTATCTTTTCTCGTTTTCAGGAAGGAGCCATGTCGCGAAGCTTGGCGTCGCAGCTGGGGCTCCGCAGCGAGCGGCGGCAGCGCTGTCGACGACCTGTGGCCTCTGCTGCAACACCACTACGACTATATCATGGATAACCAGATCATTGATAGTTGCAAGGTATGTAAAAGAAAGAAAGAAATAAGAGTATATTTACTTCTGGGCCTGGGTTCGATTGCCAGGTAGTGCAAAGTGTCTAGTTTCTCCGGATTGCCGTCCCATCGGACTATTAGAGTTAGAGCGAGGCCTGCGTCGTATCGGCGTCGCATCGTAAAAAATCTACGACGCCGCGCAACGCATCGTGGTAATTCGTAATATCCGATGCGCTGACGCAACGTACAAATCTGCAATGCGACGACGCGCTCATCATCATCGCCATGCTTGGTCGATGCATTTTGGCAGGTGGTGGGTAGGTGTTATAATACTCAGAAGGACGCTGCTGCCCATCCTCTGGTCAATATCCTTCTGCCGCCTTCTACGACAGTAGTTTTCTCATTTAGTGACCACATTGTACGAACTGACGGCTAGCGTCTTGTCGTACGATGTCGTATGTGATGAAATTTTTGCGTTGCGTCATCGCATTGTTTTGCGCTGTGCGACGTCGTTTTTGCGATACGACGCCGCAACGCTGTGTTGTGGTTTCGCCCTTACATTGAACGAACTGACCGTTAGCGTCTTGTCGTACGATGTCGTACCTATGCGATGAAATTGTTGCGTCAACGCATTGCTGTGCGACGTCGCTTTTCCTCTATTTAAGCACTAAATAAGTATCTCAAGCGCAATTAGCTAATCTTCATTGAGATTTTTCACCGGAACTGAAATTTGGTCGAGAGAAAATTACACAAATGATTAAAAAGGAATGCTAACCGAAAACCCCCTCTTCTTCATTTGTAGGAAGCGAACGGCGAGCTCCTTCTCCACAGTTCTTCACTCCAAAGCTGTCCTCGCCTGCTGAACCCGACCTCTAGCTTCAACCGCCAGTGGTCACTTAACCAGCTTATCGCAGAGTTCAATGAACTGTGCCGATGGCTCACACACGTCCAGGAGGAGATATATTCTAGTCCCGAGAACTTGTCCAGCAGAAAATTGAGGATGGTGAGTTACAACAATCGATTACTTTCAATGTTTTGTTGGAATGAGAGTAGAGAGGCCTTTAGCCTTGCATTAGGAAATCCAGGCTGAAAATAATAAATAAAAAAGTCAACCAAAAGTCTCCTTCCGCTGCAACCTCGAAAACCCCGTTAAGGTTTTCTCAACCACCAAATGCCAGTAAAATCCCTGTCCCAATGCTTGTGATATCTATTATGCCAAATTCTGGTTACTTTTGTTTTTTTTTGGTTTCTGATTTTCTTTTTGGTGTCTTTGCTATATACTTGCATGTTTAACGGTCATATCTAATTAAAGTTGACCTTAATATGATAATAATAATATTTTTATTGATATATAAAATACAGGTATGACAACTTATTTGAAGCCCTGGCTAGAAGTCCTGAGCTAGGTAGCAACCTGTGTTACAGGAGCCAGTGCCTTCGCCCAATTGTGGTACATTTAGCATTTATGCTGTGCAATCAAAACAGAGAAACAGTAAAATAAAAAGAAATGAAAAATGCACTCATGCAGGCAGAGCGTTAGGTAGAAATTTAATAGCGTATATGTTTTTTACAGAGTCGTATGTCCGAGCTGGTGTCAGTAGAACCGCGCCGCGCCAAGTTCATCGAGCAGGCCACCGCTATACTTGATCGTATACCTGAAGCCAGTGCTGAAGTAAGTAGTTAACATGCGCAATTCACTATTTCCTGGAGTTAAAGCCATACCACAGATACCTATAGTGCTATGTAATCAAATGTATGATGATATGCTAGCGTTTTTTAAAAGTTTTACGTAGGAAGCTAGGGTACTTGACACCACCAATCAATTGACATACTTTTTATAAGCTGTCAAATCGAGATTCCCCATAGATTTCGTATGACAATAGCGGCCTGTGACGACACTTATTTACCAACTCAATTGACTAACTATTAATTGATTTCAAAGCAACTTAAATCGAATTTTACAGTTAATTAAAAATTAATCGGGTTTTCGGGGCTAAAATAAAATGTATTTTCAGATAAGTTGTATTTTGGAATTATTGGTTAATGGTGTCAACAACCCAATGCTAGCGTTTTTTAAAAGTTTTACGTAGGAAGCCTAGTAACGCGGGCTCAATTCGGAATTCAAACCTGCCGGTATAATATTTTGCCGTAAGTTTAAATTACTTCTGTATTTATACTCGTTGGATAACGATTAGTGTACAACTTTCAACGTCATAATGTTACTAATAAACTTATTAATTTTGTTTTCTCAGGTGACGTGGCGAATAGAACATTTAAATGTCAAGTGGGAAGGTCTCCGGTTGCTACTTAGTCCTGAGCAGCAGCATCGCGAGGGAGACAGTTCTGACATTGTTGGTTAGTATCAAGTCAAATCACCAGAATGCAAACTTCTTCGAACAATGAATCGCAAGAAAATACTACTTTTTTTATTCAGTACAAATTGAATACACCTTTAAAATGTAATTAACCGGTTTTGGAAAATTGTTTGCTGCCCGGGTTCCTGGGTTCTTTGCTTGAACAGTTGAACTAGAGAATAGCGCCATCTATGAGCAAGACTTAATACTACAACCGATGTAACAGACTTGGTATTGCCGCTAGATGGCGTTGTTTCTGCGATAGTTTATTTTAGTCATGTAAGTGAAGTAGAGATGGCGTTTTATCATTTTGTAGAGGCGGAAAAAATTAACCACCTGTTGATAGATTTTCGACTCATTAACTAATTAATGACTAACGAAATCTACTTAGCACAAGAATTAAGTAATTTACTTTGGTTTTCCACTTACGAAAATGTACCCTCTATCCTTTCTCTGGTCTAGCTTTCCAGTCATGTAACATTGTTATCTTTGTCTATTAGACACCGCTCACGAGTTACGATGCCTCCGCCGCTGGTTGCACTGCATGGAGGGACGACTGCCACCACCATCGTTAGCCGCAGCCCGAGGAGCTCCCTACCACGAGCTGCTGAGGAAACTCAGTGAACATAAGGTAAGAAGCTTCCTTATTGGAAAATAGAAGCATACTAAAAGTTCCTTGATGATGCGATCGAAAAGAAAATAACAATAAATGTTTAGCCATAACATGAACTCATCATCATTTCAACCTTTAGACGCCACAGCTGGGCATAGGTCTCCCCACAAGGGGGGTTCAACTGTAATCGCCATGCTTGACCGATGCATGTGCCCGATCGCTGTAGGTGTTATGGTACTCAGAAGGACGCCGCTGCCCATCCTCTGGTAGTAGCAGTAGAAAAAGGGTGATGCTATTCGCGACCGGCACCACGCGGCATAACATTAACTACTCTCGTACAGTTCAAAGGTACATTTTGGTAAAAGTGTCGTGGCTGAGTGCCTAGGTATCAAGATGCGTTGCTTCTAAAAATTATGAGTCTGAACGATGACCTTTCTTATAGGTTTGGTTTGGACAGTTGATATTTATCCATCTTAGATATTCTAAAGATACCACTTATGGTAGGTACCTACCGTAAAGGTTGCATGCAAATGGTATGCTGGTCGAAACCATTTGACTAAATGTTTCGTCTAAACACTCTGGATTGCTTCTGGAAAACTTTTCGAATTTAGAAACGTTAGTCTTATTTTTATAACAAGGAACTGTTTAGCCTGGCGCCGTCAGCCGTCAGAGGCCGACGTGTTTTTTAAATAATTTAGTTATCATCTCACTTTGCCCTCGTCAATTTAAAAGTACCTTCGACCTCTAGTATCTACACTAAAATACACTACAACACGAGAATATATACTTTGATCCGGCACCGTAAGTGCTCAGCACAATCTGAACTTTTACAGTACCTAACTAAGAGGTAAAGAAGTATTTTTATGAATTTGACCGTTAATCTCGGATGTAACATGCTATTTTATTTAAAATCGTTTTGAACAGTTATATTTGCAAAACTGGCGTAACGTGACAAATATTACTGTTCACTTTGTCGGCGCCGAGCGGTGGCACGTATGGTTAGAGTAGTATCTACACTACCTACCTACCTCATGTCTAGAGGGTGTCTACTGGTTCTTACGAAAATATCCATCAACTCAGTTGATGCATATTTTCTTAATTATTTCAAAACAAAAAAAAAATATTTTTTAAGTTTAACTCCATGAATCGATAGTACAGTCAGCAAAAGTAGAAGATCAAAATCAGAAATTGAATACTAATTTACTAACACTAATTTATATAATTTATAACTAGTTTATTTATTAAAAGTATGTGATTGTCACACACATACTTTTGAATCACTTCGACGCCACACAGTTCAGCCGCGAACTCCGTTCATTAGTATTGAATTTCTGATTTTGATCATCTACTTTTGCTGTTGACTGTACTATTGAGGGTTAATCGTTCTACCGAGGGAAAACAACTATTTAAATTTCAGATTACCACTTTTCCCGCGTGATTTTGCTTACGGATTCCTACGAACCCAAACGACTCTCTTTCAATTTTTCTGTTCTTTTCACTTAAATAAGTAAGGTACCTTTAGACCTGATTCCTGAAAAAGGACCCAGCATTGAATGGGTCAGGTGACTCAAATATGTTTAGATGTGCTTAGAGTAGGTAACATGGCAAGTTTGTATTTGTAACTGTTTTTGTTTTTTGAGTTTGTCCGCGTGAATGTTTTTACGATTCCGAAATTTATTGATAATGAAATATAGCACGTAAGTACTTTACGTCGGAACAGCTGCTCTGCTTATACCAAGCACAAGTTCCATCGTGCCTCGAGTAGGTACTGTTCGCACCTTTGGGATGGATCAGCTAAATAACAACTAGAGGCGTTGGAAGTTATTGATAGACGTGCCAAGAGGCTCATTAACAACGACTCCCTGGTTAGGGCTAAGCTCCAGAGCCTTGAACATCGCCGCACCGTTGCTAGCCTATCGGTCTTTTATCGGGTACATTTCGGAGAGTGTGCTTTGGAATTGCACAATTTAATTCCCCCATCCCCATTCCATCATCGGACGAGCAGAGATACGGTGAAGCGTCACCGCTATATGGTTGATGTTCCACGGTCTCGAACCAAGCGCTTTGATTCCACATTTATTGTGCGAACTGCCAGAATGTGGAATTCACTGCCTGCTGAGATACCCAGATTATACTTATCAGGGAACAGCTATCTGTTACCCGATAAGTATAATCTGGGTATCTTCATGGCACGAGTGAACCGATTCATCCTAGGCAAGCGTGTTCCATCTTAGGCCGCATCATAACTTAAGATCAGGTGAATTGCGGTCAAACGCAAGCCTATTTGAATATAAAAAAGCCTATAGCACTCAGTGATAACGTAAATTGATTAGCGCGTTTAGCTTTATTATATTAGTATAGATTTACTGAATATTTTTCACAAATTGAGCTTACTTTTGCCAATTCCAAACCAAACCACTATCTCACAATGCCATGCCACACTACTATCCAGCAAGAACAGTTGAATGTACATCCAAAACTCATGTTTATAGATTAGATTTAAATTTAATTAGCGTTAAATATTCAAAATCATTATAATTACCAACTAGAAAACTGGGAGAAGTTTTGAGGTGGGTTGGTTTTTTTGCAGAACAAAAGCTAACTAAGTGCGAATATCAATACACAGACCTACAGAATATAGCGCTTATAATAAGCCTACATTTGGTCAACTATCTTTAAAATAACACACATTTTCTTCAACTTCACTAATACTACATAATTTAAATTAAAGTTAAGTTTGTGTTCGTTCGGGGCACAAAATATAAAGGGCACAGAAGGACCGCTCTCGCCATCTTTAAAATTAAATACCTAAACTCGCTAGGGCTGCTACTGTATTGAGTCTGTAGGTTTTATTTGTGACAAAATGAAATTTTATTGACACTGGTTGGAACCATGAAGATATAGGTATAAATGGAGCCAACACTTAGAACAAAAGCTTGAAACCAACTGTGGGCTGATGCTCTCTTTCTGAATGCATACATAAGAACGAGACAGTGATATGTGTTTTCTTTATCTTATGTATGCATTCAGAAAGAGAGCATCTGCCCACAGTTGGCTTCACTTAGGTATTTAGAGTGTTGCCTCCACTTTCATCTATAAGCTTCTTGGTTGGAACTCGTTGCAATTATTTTATAACAAAATTTTCCTGTTCGTCATGAAATGTCAATTACATTATTTATTAATTCTGACAACACATGACAGTTGAGACTAGGGTTGCCAACTATCCTGTTAAAAACAGTATTATACTGTTTTTCACTACATTTTTACTGTCGGACAAAAAAACAGTATACGACGAGACACACAGAACAGATAACGAGCTACATTACCCCTGAGTGCTATAGGCTATATTTTCATCATCATCATCATCATCATCAGCCGAAAGACGTCCATTGTTTGATTGTTGAACATAGGCTTCCATAGAACGCCACAACGAGCGGAAACCTGCCGCTTGCATCCACCGGTTACCCGCCCGCCACCTTAACGATGTCGTCGGTCCATCTGGTGGGTTCGTGATCGCCACTCGAGAACCTTCCTTCCCCATCGGTTAACTGTTCTTCGGGCGAGCGAAGGGCGAGCGAGGGACGAAGAGTGAAGAGGCTATATTTTACTATCAAAAAATTAGAGACCTGTCCAGACGAAGTCGCGGGCAGAAGCTTGTTATAAATGCAAACTTACCAAGTTACCTACTTTAAGCAGATCTCCCAGAGTTACCTGACCCATTCAATGCTAGATCCTTTTCAGGAATCGAGGTTTTAAAGGTCACTAAAGTTCAAATGTGAGTGCAATTTTTTATAAGTTTCAAGCTAGCAAGTACCTAGCTAGCATTCCTTCCTAACGACATATTCCTGTATCTATCTCCAAAACAGCCATGCTAAAATGACACAGGTATGAAGGCTCTTGGATCTTCGACCATACAACGAACAATTACATATCACTACATAATATTATAAAACAAAATACCCAGCCGCGTCTGTCTGTCTCTTCGCAATAAACTCAAAAACTACTGAACTCGTTTTCATGCGGTTGTAACCAATAGCACACCTACGTCACTCCATACAAACGAAACGATTTAAGTACCTACACCACAACCAAAATAACAGACTGTACAAATACGTGTGTCTGTGTGTGCGTGTCTACGCGCCGCGAGTCTCAGCCTTGAACTAGAAGCAGTTTCGAGAGCATGTTCGACTCGGGTAGAGGTGAGGAACAGTGTTTCGGAGAGAGGCGGGGCGTGTCGCTACTGTACCGTAGTACATATACTACACACACACGTACATATACGTAGTATTTATACTGTGCCAATAGACGGAGTGATTGATAACGAATGTTTAGGTAATTTGTTAAGGTTTTATGTAAATCGGTTGAAATATGACGTTAATACTCGTGCGGAGCCGGGGTGGGTTGCTAGTTGCATAATAAAACATATCAATACCGACACATCACTAGCGATATATTCTCCTTGTTGCGGATCCATTGCGCTGTACCGCGGCGTCTTCGTGACAACTCGAACACGCTCTAATGACGATAATAAATCAGCCAGCGATGGAGAGATGCCCTTAATTAGGTTCGACGGTTCGTGAGCGAGAAATCTTGAGTTCTTTGTGGTCGTGTGCTCTATGGATTTATGGTGTTTAAGGGTGATAGATAAGTTATGTCTGTTGTGTGTGTTCGTAGTTCTATTCCGAGGCCTTCGTTTCGATGGTGAACTGTTTCGGCCAAAGATATAGATAGACCCTAGATAACGCAAGTATCACGATCTGTATGAAAACCAAGCGTGCCATTTTTTGACTACCTATTATGACGTCACAATGTTTTGTTTTTTTTAAATTTGGTATTACCAGGTATTACTGAGGGTATTAGATTAAAAATAATTGTTTTTTAAATTAATTACGCATAATATTAATCACAAAATGACTTTCCGACAGAAGGAAACGTTTACTTTATTTTTTTACCTACGATTTTTGTACGTAAGCTAGGCACGAAACTAGGCACGCGAAGTAGTTGCTCTTGCGTTATCTAGGTCTATCTATATCTGTGGTTTCGGCATTAAGAAGAATAAACTATTATGTCATTCCCGCCTGTCATTTGTAGATCTTTGAATCTCTGTCTTTGACAGTCGTTATGGTTAGTCAGAAACCATAAAATCTGCCAACCAGTCTTTCCAAGGGGTATCGTGTTACCCAGTAGCTGGGTTGTGAAGATCAGAAAGGCAATCACTTTTTGTAAAACACTGGTATTCAATTGCAACCGATTAGACTGGAATCCTCAGAAAGTCACGCTGATCATCAAGCTTTTGTAGCATTTAGAAGAACACCAATTGGATACTTGACCCCATTAATAAATTGACATACTTTTTATGTTAAATAGCGATTCCCCCATAGATTTTGTAGGCTTATGTTTAACGAACCTCCAGATTTAGTAAATGATCACCAAAAATAGTAAATAAAATAAAACCAAAAATAGTAAATGATCACCAAAAATAGTAAATGATCACCAAAATTGTGTTTCCTAAAGTAATGTAGAAATAAAAGCGATTTGGTTCTGGCACTCGGCGGCCGGGTCAAAAAGATTTTGGTTATTTTGCAACTAAGATTTGGTGGTCATCCGTCATTTACTACATTTGATATTTAGTTTTGGTGGTCATCCGTCATTTACTACATTTGATATTTAGTTTTGGTGATCATTTACTACATTTGGTATTTAGTTTTGGTGATCATTTACTACATTTGGTATTTAGTTTTGGTGATCATTTACTACATTTGGTATTTAGTTTTGGTGATAATTTACTACATTTGGTATTTAGTACTTATTTTTTGGTGGTAATTATATTTATTCCCGATTTTGCATGGCAATAGTAAAATGTGACGTCACCTTTTTTGCCAACTTATTGGACTATTTGTTTTCAAAGCAAATAAAATCGAATTTTACAGTAAATTGGAAATAAATCGGGTATAAATTGCCTTTTTAAGAGAAGTTGTGCTAGCGAATAGCTATGTTATTGCATGACCCCGTAAAAGTTGGAATATAACCGTCATGGCAAAGGTCACCATGGTGCATAAATGATGAATGTTTAACCCCTGCCCTATAGAAACGGGCACCTTGAGCGATTGCTGTTTGAGAAGATAAATAGAAGATAAACCCTTCGAATATACCTTTATCTTGATAATGCTTAATGGCTTTTAATGATGGGAGGATTCAGATTTGTAGCCGTAACGACTATTGATAATAATCCATTTGTCATGTGTGGTAAGAATTACTATACTCCATTATTTAATACTGGGACCTATCCGATTTTTCAAACAGAGTAACAACCAGTATTAACGACGATTTAACCATACAAGTTTCAAGGTTTAAGTTTGTTGTAACTTTAATCCGAGTTTAGCAAAATTCGTTACAGAAACTGTAGGTAGGTAGGTAGGTACTGTAGTAAAATGTTGGTTTTTTTTTGTAAAGAAAGTGGTGTTGAGGTTAGAGGGATAAATTTATTAAGTGAATCATTGGTGCCCATTGCCTTGTTTACAAACTAAATTAAAATTAGAAGGACAGTGACAAATATAGGTAAACGAAGATGTGATGCGTTCGAGATGTCGCGATAGTATTGCCTTGAACTTCCACGTGTTTTATTCAATACCTTCTGACAAGTAGCCGCAGCAGCAGCTGTAAAAGTTTTAGATCGACTAAAAGTGACAGCTCTTGTTTAGATATTTCCGTCTCTTTCTCATTCTATTTAATAGTAAAAGATAGAAATAGCCTAAATTAAGTTTAGCTCGTGTACTATAGAATCGGCACCATTGTTAATTCTTTCTTCAGAATTTAAACAATGTGTTAGAGTCAAGATAACCAATTGACTGTCAGTCATATTATCATCAAAGACAGTTTAACACGACATCCACATCACGACTCCTTCACCCTTCGCAACCAACGATAGGAATTGACAAATTGTAAGATTGCTATGTGATAGGATGCGAGGTAACGTTTAATACTAAAGCGACGCAGGCGCAGGTCATCAGATCATCGCAGATCATGTATCTGCAGCTGTACAAATTACCTTTATCTGATTGTTTAAAAGATATGCTCACGATATAGGGATGAACCTGTTGTATTGTGATTTAAATGGGACTGGGACAATTTTTCTGAATTTTCTTGATGGATACCTATTGAACGCGTGTACGACGGAAGTAGAATCAAAAATAGGTGCCTCCAAATGGCAAGACGAGGCCGCCGTAGACCACGAAGGAGATGGTGGGACGACTTAAACGGCTTGACGATTAGCAAGACGTAGCGCAAATCCGAGACCGATAGAATGAAGGAGGAAGGCGGAGTATAGGCTAAATCCATACTTACGTACTTTAATATTATAAATGTGAAAGTAACTCTGTCTGTTACGCTTTCACGATGAAACCGCTGAACTGATTTAGATGAAATTTTGTATGAAGATAGCTTGAACCCTGGGGAAGGACCTATGTCCTTCCCCAGGCGGACTAAAAAGTCCTTTTTAGTCCGCGACTTAGAACCTCACTGCGATCCCCAAGACGCCTGCCTAGAGTGGGCATTATGGCAACGCCTCCCATTTATGGGGGAGGCCTTTGTTTAATAGTTGACATCTTCATGCTGATGATGATGAATCCGCGACTTTGCCTGCAACCGTGATAACCGACATTCATGCGGACGAAGTCGCGGGAAAAAGCTAGTGTAATAATAATTAATAAAAAAAATATCAAGTTGCATTCGTGAGTTAATTTATGCGAGAGAATGGCTTGGTCTTATTTGTGACTACAAGCCCTAAATAAAACCAGAATAAAAAAAAAACATGGGAGAGTGTGAATTCGATAATTCGATTACCTAGTATAGTTTCAGAGATGACTAACATCCATCAAACATTGCCTTCTTAGTTACTCGTATTCGCCTAGAATTCTAGATTTCCTACTATGAATGAAAAAAGAGAAGCCTTACTACTATTAAAACGCGGAAGTTTGTAATGATTGTTGGATGTTTCAAACATCCAAGCAGAGTAACAAACATTGTCAGTAACAAACAGTTGTCTAGCATCACGCAACAGCGAAACGGTATTAGTTAAAGTTGGATGCACACCGGATAATTCTTATCCGATATTAGGATAAATAATTTGTGACTTCATTAATGAAATCTACGCAGACAAAGTTGCGGATAGAAACTAGTCTTTATTTAAATAAAACAAAGAAAGCAAAACAATCCACCATCAATTCTCCTTTAAATCTTATCTACCCAGTAATTCGTAGTCAAGTGTCTAGAAAATTGATAAATCTCTGTAATGATAGTAAAATCACGCATTACGCTAAACGAGAGCGCCGTAAGCAGAGGTCATCGGATTATCAGCGATCATGTACAGTATCTATAGCAGTACAAATTGGCCTTATCTGATCAACGTAAAGGTGCGTTCATATTACTGAGGCTGTAGCAGAGTTTCTTATCTGCTACCTTGTTTGAATTTGCAAAATGTATTCTTATGTTAAAAGTTCTCTAGTCTCTACTACTCTCTAAGTTACTCTCAATCTAATTCTCTCTCTCTGTGTATTTAATCTGTATTGGATTTTCTAGCTGATAAATTTTGGTAGTTAGAGAGTAACTTTATCAGAAATTTATCCAATACAGAGTATTGGATTTTCTAGCTGATACATTTTAGTAGTTGTTAAGGCGCGTCCCTGTGCAAAACGCAGCGCTAGCCGTTTTTTGTTCAGTTTTTCGGACCTAAATACTCTTTAACCAAAAGAAATATCAACAAATAAAAAATAGATTAAATTTCTACATAATCTTGACTCCAAAATGGTAGATCTGATTTTTGTTTACGAAGTGTAGTATTTAACTTATCTCCTCACAAGGAAGCACACAGAAATGAGAAATAATGATTGAAAACATGCATCTCCTCGGCGAGTAATCATTAATTCGATTTTTTACTAACACTAATGGATAGGCAATTTATTAATGAACATTTTGGTAGAACTTTTTTTTTCAAAATCCCAACATGTGATTTTATAAAGATTTAATTCTAAAATCTGAGCGTATTTGCTACTGTATCTCTTGCGCGGCGAAGAGGGAACGAATGCTCAAGGTTGTTTGCTCAGGGTACCGCCTTAATGTTCCGTATGTTTGATGATCAATTAACTGCATCAATGTTTGCATGCCAAGATGGTAGAATGTACAAGGATTCCTTTAAGTATATTATTGTAAACACCTTATTTTAAATATCTACATTCTGAGCAAATAAATGAATATTCTATGTATTCTATTCTCCAGACCAACATCATTTTAGAATAGATAGAGGAGTATTATCATCATCACCCGAATTGCCATAATCCCCACGCTAGGCAGGCGTCTTGGGCACGGAAGAGATAAATAGGTTTATCTGTTCTGTGGTCTTGGGGATCGCAGTGAGGTTGTTAAGTACACGCAAGCCGGTGCTCCCGGACTTCCGGATTTTCCCTTAGTCGCCTTCTACAACACCATCGGGATAAAAAGGGTGTGTGCTATTCTGGCCCGAATACCCTACGGGTATAGAGGATTAGAGGAATATGTAAAATCTAATAATATAAGTCCGAATGCTGTTTCCTTTTTCAGGTATCTGACCCATAATTCATTATTAGCTTTTCTCATTCAGATTACTATTATACTAATGGTTCAGACCTGAATAGATATATCACTGATGAACTGCTGAACTTATGCTGAACTGGGCCTGTTTGGCGCAGCCGTGGGGTACACAATAATGTATTTTATTTATTTCTGTATTTTTACCTTTTTTTTTTAAATTGTTTTTGTGTGCACATGGTCTGTGTCAATAAACGTTTTTTCTTTCTTTCTTTCTTTCTTTCAATGATGTAGATATATCCTGAGTAAGTATTGAGCTTCTTGTCCATTCTTTTCCATACGAAACTACCTTTTGGAAAGGGGAAACTAGAATCTTAATATCTCATAGATTCAAATTGTCTTATATAGCGTTTAATAGTGCCTTAAAATGGTCTTAATTTAAATAAATGATTAAACTTTGACTTTGACAATATTTCGAGTTTAGTCATGGCGTTTTAGGTTTCAAGCGTCAAGAAGAACTAAAAGCTTCATGAATTATTGAAAAAGTTACCCCTAAGTTGCCCTATTTCAGTGATATAAATAATGTGTAGGTATTAAAAGAAGCAAATTGTATCCGTTACTACCTAACAACAAAGTCTTCCTCCATTATGGAAATTTGCTTCGTTATTGATAAATTTCCTTTCGTATTAACTTAATGGTTAGTAATATAGAAATCGGATTTAGAGCTTAACAATGGTAATTTAATGCAAGTATTTATTGGGCTATAGAAACAACGTTTCGGTTTAATTAAAACCACTGTTTACGATAATTACATTGTGAAACTATGTAACACTATTAACTATCCATTTTGTCTCATTAATAGTAGTTGCGAATAGCGCACTAATTATAATAAAGTAACAAAGGTTCTAAACCAGTATGAGCTATACGATAGCCAACGTTTATTGTTGATTAATTAAGCTTGAGCTACTCGATAGCCTCTAAACTGACTTTAATAAAACGTATGCCAACAGAAATTATGTTTTCTACGATTTTGTGGTACTATACTCCGTTCATAATAAGATTAGACATATACACAAAACTTTTTTACAGTCCGTTCAACCGATTTTGACTTATATTGCGTTGGTGGCATGACAAAGGGTAGCTGCAAAAAAACAGTTGTTATTGTAACCACTTTTTTGCCTCTAATGTCATCCTTAAGCCTACGGAATAGAAGTCAAAATCGGTTGAAGGGACTGTAAAAAAGGTTTGTGCAAATGTCTAATCTTATTGTGAATGGAGTATAAATACATAATGAATTTTTAACCGTCTTACAAACAAATAAAAGTGAGTGAATTTAGGTGAAGTGAACTTGAGGTGAGTTTTTATCCCATCCTCATTTCACTCCCGCTCCATCTAAAGTAACCGAGGTTGATTTTTACAGAATAGCACTGTAGTAGTGAAAACATAATGATGACACAAGATATACTTAGGTACCTATATGTATAAAAACTTGTTTAGAAGAAACATACAAAG
Source organism: Charanyca ferruginea (assembly GCA_947361185.1). Classification (NCBI taxonomy): domain Eukaryota; kingdom Metazoa; phylum Arthropoda; class Insecta; order Lepidoptera; family Noctuidae; genus Charanyca; species Charanyca ferruginea. The sequence continues at coordinate 7,943,678 of OX376077.1, read as the reverse complement.
TTTCACATTGTTTTTTTTTTTCTTAACTACGTATAGGTCTTTCAATGTTTAAATATTATTAAACATATATTATCATGACATTAAAACTGTACGTACTTATACGCCGTGTCTCTATTAAACAAAAAATATAAAGTTTAAAAACTAAAACCCGACCACAACAAAAAGTGATCTAAAAAGTACAAAACAAGAAAATATTTCACACAGAAATCAAGACATAGGTACAAAATGGTCAAGGTAAGCCGTGGTTGCATGCTTGTATCCCATATGAGTGCAATGAACATGAATGTAATGGCATGCAACCACGGCTTACCTTGACCATTTTGTACCTATGTCTTGATTTCTGTGTGAAATATTTTCTTGTTTTGTACTTTTTAGATCACTTTTTGTTGTGGTCGGGTTTTAGTTTTTAAACTTTATATTTTTATTTAAACCATTTTGGAGTCACAGCTAAGTATTATATATTTAATAGGTACTAGTGAACCCCTTTCCGATGATACTAAACACGGTATGCGTATCTTACTTTATTTGGTAATCTTTCCTTTTTTTACAATAATTTGTGACAAATTACCACTAAATATTATATAAATTTGAAATGTACTAGTGAACCCCTTTCCAATGATACCAAACACGGTATGCTTGTCTTCATTTTTTTTTAATATTGGTTTTTTTGTCCGCCAGAGGGCGCCACATTGGATTCGGTGATACGTCATATAGCCTATAACCAGCGGACGATCAAGACGCTTCTAACGATACCTCATTTGTTCAGTTCTGATAAATAGTTTAGGAGCTATGAGCGTACAGATGAACATACATACATACATACATACATACATAGCCTGTCAAACTCATAACCCTCCTTTGGCTTTGCCGTAGTCGGGTAAAAATCCTCAATAACTCAAAAGAACAGCATCGATTTCACATAATAAATTATGTAAAGTAACTTCATCAAACATTTATTATTCGTATAATATTCTTATAACAAAGCCCTTTACCCGTGCAATGGCGTACAAACCGTTTGTCTTGATTGACTAATGCGCAGTCAGTTTCGCACAACTTTCCACCAGAGGTCGCTGTCACAATTAACCCCTGCTAGTCAATTTGTGACATGATCATCTATTATTTGGAGCCATCGATCTGAGCTAATAGTTCGTTTGCCTGTTTATGAGCTATCGATTTCGTTAGGAAAGCAAGTTGAGAAATGTGGACAGGAGCACCTTTTCTGGAGATATATATGATTTGCTAATGTCATGTGAATGCATCGTTTTGTTATTGTTTGAAAAATGAAAAATCTACTTGATATTTTATTCTGACGTGCAAATAAATAATAAATCACAGAATTATGTATCTTCTTTCTTGTACCAGGGCGTTTCTACTCTTATGGAATCTTTCTACTTAGCCGCGTTCTTCATTACTGAAAGTCGTGTGTTCGCGTCCCTGAAAGTCCTCTTATGGAATAAATAGATAAAATAAAATCTTTTTATTTCAGACATAATTTCTGTCCATAATATTGTTAGTACAACAAGGCTTAATTAAAACGCTAAGTGCTAACGGTCTCATTTATTTCTTTTACTACATATTTAGCAACATCTTCTTCAGTGTATTTTACACTGAAAACACAAAATCCATCTAATATAATCAACATTTTTTGTCTTCAACCAATTTCTTGTGAACGAAATCTTCATCAAAGAAACAAAAATAAATCGTTCCAACGTTTAAGTTTGACGACTTCCTTATAAGAAGAATATTTGGGTAAAAGTTTATTTACATAGTTTTAACTGCTGCCATATTTGGTTAGTGATGAGTCTGTAATACATGGGTTTATTATGTTCGGAATAAAGACTCCACTCCACTGCTTGCTGAGTGACAGCTGGGAAAAAAAAATTAATGTACTAACCGCGCAGGGGCGGACCGATTGGCTGCTCCGCTTCGTGTCTCGGGTCCGATTCCCGCACGAACAAGTAGGTATTGCTATGGCATACAAGTAGTTGTTAGTTGTTGTTGTTTGTGTATGTGAGTTAATATATTTGTAAGCGCACCCACGATACAGGAGAAATTACTAGAGTGGGGCAACGTTTTTAATTATAAAAAAAAAACACATTATATATACTACTATATTTTATGCAAAATAAAGATATTTTATTCTTACACTGACGTTCGTAACCATCCCGGTAATAAAGTGAGCCGTGAGGGAGCGAGACAACACAAGATCCTGTAAGAGTTTTTAGTACTCCCGCACTATCATGCGTCCTATTCGCACGTTTTCATACCACAAGTCATGTTTGAAGATTATTTTGTAGAACCGATTAGGCGCGACATTATTGCATTGTTCTGTAACACGTGTAGTTTGTCCTTTTCGTCTTTTTGCGACATTGAAGACAATGACGCAATATCAGCCGATTCAATTATTATCTAGATCCAACAGATTTTACCTGTCATTTAGGTACTACTATTGCCACTTGTTCTCCGCCTTCTTTATTAACGGACTTCATAAAAAGAAGGATGTTTTCAATTCGACACGTATATTTTGTTTTATGGTTGATCACGCATAACTTTTAGTGTAGTCCGATTTCGATGTTTTTTTTTTAATTGCTAGTATAAATTGCTAGTATTCTTACTTATCTATTATGTGTATACTTTAAAGTTGATCCCATATAAATTTGATGACAATATTCCACCTCTAAGGGCAGAAAATTAAGCGATGAATGAAATTTTTTGGTGTCAACGTTTCGTGATTGATTTTCTATGCTAAGCGATTAATCTCGCTAAGGTTACAATGGAACACGAGCTTAAACAAACGGAGTTTTATAAACATCCGTTTTTGGTTGTATGGATGTATCAATTAAAAATATTGACTTAAAACATAATTTATTATACAGAGTCTTGACAAGTTCATTGAAGATCATTGCAGCTTACTGTTAAAATTTAATTGATGGTTCCAACGGATATTTTCAGTTTCGTTCGCCCTGCTTTCATCTTGGTGGTCTGAGCTAAAAAGTGAATGAACGAGTGAATGAAGATTGAACTAGATGATTGTAATGATTAAATTGGCTCGTGCTTTTTGATGATTCTCATCCGCAATTGACGAGCTTGCAAATCTAGACTAAATAACCATAATACGCAAAGGGCGAAACTAAGACTTATGTAATCTGTAGAGCTGTTCTAAATTATTATGTCGTGGACTGTTCTTATACTGCCTAGCTTGGCTAGCTTTATCCAAAACTAGCACTTTCCCCGCGACTTCGTTCGCGTGATTTTTCTTACAGATACTTTTTGTTTTGGATGATAAAATATAATAATAATAATTTAGATAATTTAGTGATAATATACCATCCAACTTTCAACAAGAAAATTCAGAATAGGATCAGAATTTCGAAGAGTAGCGCGTTCCAACACTTCCAACAAATAAACTCTTCAGCTTTATTATATTATATAGACTATCGATCCGGCCCGGCTTCGCATGGGCCTATAGCCTTCCTCGATAAATGGACCATCCAACACAAAAATATTTTTTCAATTTGAACCAGTAGGTAGATCCTGAGATTAGCGCGTTCAACCAAACAAGCAAACAAACTCTTTAGCTTTATAATATTAGTATAGAAGTATAGATATGTTGGGGTCGGCTTCTAATCTAAACGGATGTAGCTGAATACTAGTCTTTTACATGGAACGACTGCCTATTTGACCTCCACAATACAGTTATTGAGTAACGCCTCCCTTGGTAAGACTGGTTGTCAGTCTTTCGAGCTTCTGACTACACGTAACGACTGTCAAAGATCCGACGAATCGACACCCGGGACCAACAGTTTTACTTTCCCAGTCACGGGCGGGTCTCGGTATTAAATGGATGGTCACCCATCCACGAAACGACCGCGGCAATCGTAGCATTAGCATGATTGATCGATCTGTACGGTTTTTACTTAGCCATGAGCCCCTTCGTCGTAGATGTCGTGGATGTTATGGATTGTTCTGTGGGAAACTAATTTTAGCTAATTTGCGTCTACTTATAACAGTACGTAATGATTAGGGAGCAAGGTACAACTAAATGGCCAGTTCTACACGACGTTTAGTACAAATGACGAGTATTCAGAATGTCTGTACTATATTTAACTAAGAACTAAAACTTCGCAGATTACACTGCAGTGCAGAGGAAATTACGAACGGTAAAATGCGTGAATTATTTCCTTTTGTTAACAACACATGATGCCAACTTAAGTGTACAGTAGATTGTTTTTAACACGAGAAAAGTGTGTTTGGTTTACACAAAAGAATAGAAATGGCTTTGAGACGTGCCTTGTAGGCAAACGATTAATCATTAAATGGCCTAGTTTAAACAAAGGCTTAAAGGGAGAAGACGTTATGTGCCCTCCTTAACTTAACATTCTTAAGAAAGTGAGCAAAAATGTCTGCGAGAAAAACATTTGAAATCTGAAATTGATCTTAGTTCTATCATATACAGTATGTACGGTCACCAAAAGAGATAAGTATCCATGTCACCGGAAACTGTTGAAGTTTACTTAGAAACCGCGAGGTGTTTATAAATAAAATAAAATACAATTAATAGAGAATAAACAGTTCAATGATTTAATACAATTTCATTTGAAAGCCTCCATTGGTTTCTAAGTAATCTTCAACTATTCCCGACGACATGGATACTTATCTCTTTTGGTGACTGTACATTTACGTTCCGGTTATTTAGTGAATAATCTACTACGCTAGATGAAGTTGTACCGGTAATGTTTTATTTTATTATAAGCCATTTAATGTTATGCAGATGAAAAGGAAGTCAAAATAAATGATTGTCATTAAAATATTCTGACAAGAAACAGACGCCATTTGCAAAATTGCCGCCGATACAGCAAAACAGTTTTAGTTAACGAGCAGACCTTAAAGTATCATATCCTTAACTACTGTTCATATTATTGCATGTAAAATTAAGGAAAATGGCAATTTCTAGCGCCTTAGATAGTTAGGTAATAACAAAGCTTTGGTAAGAGGTAAGAATTCGTCTGTCGACTGTAAGGCGTTGTCCTGTCTTGATAGATCGCGACTGCGCGATCATCGCAAGTTTGTGCGAGTTTTAGTCGTACGAATCTGCGATCAAACATACTGGAATCGAACAGGTGTACTGGGGGTCTAAAAAGGCCACTTTGGGTGAAACATCTGTAATATGAATCATTTGACAGATCGTAGCAGGACTTATGCAGCTTCTGCTAAAAGTCGTAAAATGGTCGTTTTTTTAAATGTATACAGGGTGGGCACGACGATACGACAAAAAATTAAAATACTGGTAATACTAGCTCGAATATTAAAATGAAAAATTAAAAATGAAATAAAAAAAAAATATGATTATACTAAAGAGCATTTAAATGTAACCAAAATAAAACACCATAAATATTGGTTTTTTAACTTGTGAGAAGAACGGCAACTTGCGGCGACATATGCATATATATATAATGCTCAATAAAAACAATTACACCAAATTACCAAATCCTACCATGATGTTTTTTTGTGCTATTGCCATCCCGACCCTGTATATTTACATATTTGTAGAAAATTGTGTGAAAATTGTAGTGACGTACAGTAATGGCAGACTTGGGTTTGTACGAGATTTTTTTCAGGCACACTCATCTGGAGGAAGCTCTTTCTTACAGACAAATCACGGCTAGAGTGAGAAACATAGAATTATGCTTCGAAATGATGGATCGAGCACGGTAGTCCGTTGCACTCTATTAAAATTTATAAATTTTTATATTTGAACATTTTTGTGTATATTTGGTAGATCTGAGAATAGGTCGAAGGCTATTTCATTTTATTTATATAGTAAAACAAAGTTTACTGGGTCAGCTAGTATAACCTATATTGTTAGTTTGTTGACGTGTTTTTTTAGTACATTATGTTAGGAAAGCAATTCTGGTACAACTTTATGGTGTCTTCCCCTTCCAGATTTATTTAAGATCTGTGTGTTGTTGCTAGGTTACTGTTGTTTCTATACGGAATTTTCATATGTTCCCCAGATGATAATTATGAATAGCTCATGAATCATTTAAAAAACTACCATTTTACGACTTTTAGCAAAAGCTGCTTATGTTCTGCTACGATCTGTCAAATTATTCAAATTACAGATGTTTCACCCAAAGTGGCCTTTTTCGACCATATGTTAGCCCGCTAAAACCCTATGATGTACCGCCATCCACGCGATAACGCACACGTAGCCCGAATGTTCGTAACGATAGCCGATAATTTAAGGTCACATCTGCGTGTATCGTGTCATGGCGCGAAGATTCGTGAAAATGAAACATATATGAGTCATATAGTGTGGCCATTTTGTGTTTTTTGAAATGGAACATAATGATCACATTATGAAACATCTAATGTGGCCTTTTTAGACCCCTGATTGACATTCGCGAGATGCGGTCGCGTGACTAAAATGTTTCGTCTATTCGCGCTAACTAAGTTCGATACGAAAGTTGGCGCGATGTCGAATAGGTGTCCTAATTGAATTCGCACGATAATTGCGTCGCGTTGTCGGGGAGCGGGCGGAGGGAATGATCGGGTAGTCAACTATCAGGACACCAGTTTTTGTTATCGCGCAACAACGCGATTGTCGTTTCGCTACCTCGTGCGATGATCGCGTTGTCGCGTTCAATTAGGACAACGCCTAAGCTGATGTGGGTGGATCATAATTTACCCCGAAGATCACGTGGTAACGGTAATTTGTTGTCAGTGCGTCTTTGCAGCTGTATGTTCGATGATCGCTTCTATGTCCTGCCACACAACTTTCGGTAAAACCACAATAAAATATCCCTTTTAATGTTTAGAAGCCAAATATTGGGTGTTTGTCATTGTTTAACTATCGTGTCTCCTAATTAACGATTGAGGTCATAAAGGTATACAAAGCTTATAAACAATTTATAAAAAAACGGGCTGGAAGGCGGCTTATAGGGCATCAAAAACTCGTCAAGTCCTAAGGACAAGTCCACAAAAAACTGCATCACCGTTGTAGTGCGATGCTAATTCTTTAGGTCAGCCCTTTGGTCACGTGAAAAGTCGACCAGTCCATTATTTGGTTCATTTGTTTTCACTGATATCACGAATGTTTTATCAACCGGATAAATTCCAGATTTCTCAACTCACGATTACGACACAATTATAAAGATAAATAGTCTTAGTATGCAACCAAGACTTGAACTAATTTAGCATTATTAACAACGATATAGGAAAGCAATAACAGTTAATCTGGCAAGCGGTGTAAGTGTAGGAAAACGGTACCATTTTGTTTGGCCGCTAGTGTAAGTGATTAATGAATTTATCGCGGCGTAAGATCGGCCAACGTCGGGCGGCGTCGCACAGCATCGGTAGCGACTTTCGCTCCCGCGGGCGTATCGTACTCGCGGTTTGTTTAACATTACGATGTGCGTGCGCGCATATGATTAATGTGAGAGAGTTTTTGATTAAATTGGTGTATTTTTTTCCTATTGAAATTGTAATAATCTAACTTGTCCGGATATTAGTTGGATCTGGTTGTAAAAATTTAAAGTGGAATCATTAATCTCTGTACTTACTGATATAACATAGGTACGTAACATGTTAGATTTACGCGACGTGATGTGAGAATAAGAGAAATGTCTGTCCTACTCCTTCACATAGTATTAAACAAAGTCGTTTCCGCTATCTGAATGCTTAGATCTTTAAAACTACTCGACTGATTTTAATGCAGTTTTCATCAATAGATAGAGTGATGCAAGAGGAAGGTTTATACGTATAGTTTGATCTACTTTGCACCAGGGCGAAGCCGGGGCGGGTCGCTAGTACTATTTAAAGGCGAAAGTTTATGAGGATGGATGTTTGGATGGATGGATGTTTGGATGGATGGATGAATAGATAGATGTTACTATTTCAGGCTTAAATGGCGGAACGGAATTGGCTGAAATTTGGCACACATAGAATTTGATCTAAAGAAAGAAAATGAAAAAATATTTATTTGACACAGACCATGTGCACACAAAAATAATAATAAAAAGGTTTTTCAATATAAAAACAGAAATAAATAAAAAACATTATTTGTGTGCCCCACGGCTGCGCCAAACAGACCCAGCATAAATGCCAAACCACTTGTGCCTGATGCTGGTATTCAACTGTATCTAGCTTTTCCCCTTCCCCTTGGGGGAGCCCTTTGTCCAACAGTGGGCGTATTCCAGCTGATGATGATGATGATGAAGCTAGAACTTACACAAGAAACAGAGCAATGTAGTCTTTCATGAAGTTTATAAAAGAATTGCAAAAACCGAGCCTATAAGAATGCGTACAGATGCTATATTTCATTAAATCGAATACTACCTACCTATTTACACTTCACGAGATAATGTGTGAATCTCAGCTCGATTTAATTCTCCAATCACGCGTCGTATATCAATTTACAAATGAGTATTAATTGGTTCGTCACGCTACGTTCCATCTATTTTGAGATCTGTCGGCATGATGGTTTCATGTGACATCATGCGTAAGAGATCGTTATCTCATTTAGTTGTTTAGAGAAAGCAAGCCTTCTGAACTGGATGTTTTTATAAATATTATAATAAATCAATAATAGTAAACACCGGGAGCGAAGTCGCCCACAGCAGCTAGTACTCAATAAAATAAAAACACAAATTAATCTTAACATTTTCATCTAAATTGCGTTAGTTACACGTTTCGTTGCAGCATTTTACAACTGAAACAAAAAAAAAATAACAAAAATTAAAGCTATTTTTTCTCTCAGTTTGAACAAATCAATGTCATGGGAAGCTAAATTATTGTTTCTGAGTTTTGTTATGTCTACACACACGTAACAAAGGAATAATTTCACAACTTGTGACCTGCAACAAGGCACGTTCCAACAAGTCAGAGAATCTACTAAAACGATTACTCAAAAAAACCTAAAACATTCCTTTCCGAGCCATTGCTCATATTTTAAACCCAGCATTCAATAATACACTCTCAAATTAAGCAATGGATATCAAAACATGCTTTGGAGCTTTACGCCAATAGTACATAGTACGTAGGACCTCCAGATGCGAGCTTGCGCGGGCGCAATATTTCTCCCGCGGCGTCAACGCGATAGTATCGCGGCATCGCGCCCCGTGGTGGCCGGAGATACTACGTGCAAAGTAGCGTTCGGTAATAATGTCCGCGGATAAGATTTACTACAGTCTTAAACTTAAAGGACGAATAAAGTGGGACAGATCGGCGGCATTTGATTTAGTGGGAAGCACGAATTTGAACTGTTTGGTGAGAATATATTATGTTTTATAGAGATTAATTTGCTTTAAACATAAGATGGGAATATTTAGTCAGCCTTTAAGAATGGTTATAACATAGATAACATTTGCTTAAAGACAAACATCATCTGCCTAGCCATGTCTCAACTATGTTGGGGTCGGCTTACCAGATGCAGCTGAACACCAGTGTTTTACATGGAGCGACTGCCTATCTGACCTACACAATCCCAGTAATTGGGTAAGACGATACCCATTAATAAGACTGGTTGTCAGACTTTCGGGCTTCTGACTACCCCTAAAGACTGTCAACGGTTTACGAATGACAACCAAGACCTCCAACGGTATTGAGTGCTTTCCGAGGCACTGACAGACACTGACTGCAGACTGTTACATTACCATCTTCCTAACTCCGGGCAGTATCTGATTAAAGACTGCCCATAAAGGTAGTCACATTTAAAATATATGTCTTACAATATAAAATAGATCACAGATCACCTATGTGCATGAAGTTTAAAATAATAAGTAAAGGCAAACAGGGAAACAGAAGACCGTCAGGTCACAAACAATTTATTCATGCAATTTCAGCACAGCGTCTGACCAAATCACCTCTTATACAATGATGGACAGTTAGTTGTTGCCACATTGTCAGGGTAGCTTCTATTGCATTATCCTCGTCACCACAGTTGGAAATCAGTAAAGTATCCGTTCTATGACTTTATATCCTAATTGCCACACATTTGAGTTGTGTGCCATTAGTTTTATTACGTGCGTTTGTGTTCTCTACAAAATAAGTTTTCGACTCTTCATTATAATCTTTGATCATTTTAGTCACAAATCCATTGTTAATGGCTTACATTTGGAGGTTGCTTAGCCCAAAAGGACAAAGGTAATACAACAAGAATCGAGCAAAAAAGTGAAGAAACATTGCTATTCAAGTCTACTAAATATAAAACCTATGATGAAACAGACTTCAAACATTATCACTTATACAGGGGAAGTGTACATCCTAGATGATCATGCAACCTGAAATACATCAGAGATAATACCAACAATATGTTACATATTTCTCGCACGTTTTTGTCGATACTATCATAAGAACACAAGGGTAATAAAACTTCCGTGTCGACACCGGTAGTATTTTACTTGCGTGCTAATCTTCTCGGGGATTTAGAAAGCACTGCGAAAGTGGTTGTGGTACGCAGTACTGATAACATATTGTGGCAAAAATCCCCCACAATAACCCGCTTACAGCCCCCGGCTATAGCCTTAATATTGAGCAGAAATATGACGAAACATTAACTCGCTGTAATGAGGTTCAGTCGATCGGAACATGGAGTTTCAAACCATGATTATAGATTTGGAGCATGATACTGACTTATGGTTTACAAATAGTACCGTGCAAAACCTTTTGACTTTTCTTAAAGTAAAATTATTTCATGAAAATGCAGGTAATGCAATGTAGTTCGAGAGTGAATTAAATACTGACATGATTTTAGCCTGAATAGAAAATGTTCACGCAAAGCTAACTTAGACATCAATGAAATGCCAGCTGTTAAATATTTATACCTCTATAATACTCTTAAAGAGATGTTAGCTGGGTGTGGTGCTTCTTCATACATTGCATGTAAGGTTGAAGGGTCAGGCATTTCATATGAGGTACTCGCCACACGTTAAGACCGCTTGTACATTCTCTGCAAACACTAGAAAATTATCGCTTCCAATTTCTACTTTCACGGTAATTCAATGTTTTTGATGCATACACTTCATCTCACGTTGCAATTACTGTTAAGCCTTCAATATTTTCTAAAGGCTAGTCCTAAACACCATGCTCAAACTGAATTTCCGTTTAAAATCAAATATTTTATCGTTTGTGCTAACACATTTCTTGGTAAAATACGTCTAGTGCCTATTCAGCTGGGGCTAGACACTGCTATTCCTGGAAGCTATTGATTTCCTTGAAATATTTCTCCCTTTCATAACTTTATTATCTTGCTGTGACTAACCTTTAACAATAAATAACACTTGGGTCATAGGTGCTGTTTGTTTTACTTAGATTTATCGACTTTCCGGGAAATGGTGAACACGCTCATTAAGCTAACAAACCTCGTAAATATATTCATATGTTGATTAACTTTTAAATTCAGTGTTTTACTTTGTTCATCCGCCATGTTATTCAAACACAACTGTTAACTGAGATGTCGGTGCTTGTCATTTTGACTTTAACTGTGTCTTATCTCAAATCTGTGAAAGTTCCTACTTCTTGCCGCTACGTATTTTCTCAACATTAAAATCTTAGGCGTTGGTTAATTCCTCACCGTCCATTACAATTTTGCTTTTCGTACATCGTTTGGCACTTGGAAATTCAATCTTATTCCCTAATGGTATATTGAGTTCCTTTGTTGTAATCTCCTGCGTTACCAGCAAACGCAGTTTTGTAAATATACCGAGCAATTTCTATATTATGAACATGAACGTATTTTGTGTTATCTTTATAAACTGTCGGCAACTCGTTTTAAGGTTTAGTTTCATTAATTAATTAAACTTTCACGCCGTTTACGCCTTGCTCTATTACGTTTATAATAATTTATTGTGTTTGTTCTATTTGATTATGTTCGGTCCCTTCTCTTTCAACGCACTTGATGATTTCATTGGCTCGAAAGTTAAATACTAGCTGTACTATCGATGATATTATCTTTATTTTCTACGTTTCACTCGGTTTGTATATCAGAATGGCCTTTTTCCTCTGAATACATCTCGTATTTTACTGAAAGGGAAATCGATACACTTGGTATCGTATTGCATATCGATTATGGCGTGCCTTGAATTATTCAGCAGACTACGAAGCACATGTAGTATTGCATAGAATACCAGCAATTATTACATTTGCCAAAAATTGTGCCTAGTATTTCAATAGAGTGAGTGAGAAGGGTACATATTGTAATTTAATAAATTACTAAGACCTTCAACCTTATCTTGTATAACGCATATTAAATGGGTATTAGTGTACTTTGCGCTCGTAAATGGCTTTTAAAGCATATGCACTAAGTTCTCTAACGAGACTATAAATAAATTGTTTCTAGACGATGTCTCGATTAGATCTACCTGATTGCGTTAGTTTAGCGCGAATGTTTGTATGGATACTGTTGAATGTCATAACCAGAACCTATGAAATTGGTATTAAACTTAGCAAGTAACACAGTGATATAGCTATCTTGATGTTGTTATGTTTTATTTACAGTGATCCAACGATTATCCTGGAAAGTGAAACGAATCTAAATAGAAGGCGTTTTAGTAAAATATTTAAATTTAATTTACGTTTCAGTAAACGATAGCCAAGTCTCATTTTCTAGTAGACTAATCAAATCGTCGGTGCGAGTCGCCTGCCGGATAAATTATAACAAGTCTATTTCCTCTTGCGTCACTGCAAGCTTTCATACTAATTTTCAATTGAATGAAAGGACGGAACATTTAAATGAATTATCAGTTAACGTGTACTCTACATTGCCTTTCTTCAAAACGTTGTTTTCAATACAGATTCCTCCTTTCTCTGCATAATTTATATCAGTTGCCATTAATGTTTGTTCTGCCATATTATCACTTGGGGCTATAAATTTTCCTGCACTATTCAGCACTCCATGGTTTGCTTTCGAGTTATCTTGATCAGTATTAGTGACTCCATAATTCAAAGCTGTGTTGCACAACACGGCACGTGGACTAGGAAAGTTCTTGTAATAACTGGCTGAAGTTTAATTGATATATAATTGTGTTGTACACAGTTCAGGAAATTGTATGGGTCTTGCACTCCTTATTACAGTAGTTACATGAAGTAGTAATGTGATTTACGCGTTCCCTTGCTGGTCTTAGATCACGCCTCTTTCGTGCTATTTCGCTGATTTGAATAAATTTTAAATTAGTCTTTGATGCTTTAGTGAAGGAACGTTAGATAACGGATTTCCGTAAGTTTGCGTTTAAGCGTCTAGAAGTCATAAAATGATTAATTCCATATTACGGCGAAATTCGTTCAGTATCTGCAAGAAGCATATCCTGCAGCTTAGTTACATTCTTATGTTAAATCAAGACTGGTTTTTTGTAATGGATATTTCATAATTTGCACTACTCCTTAGAGATTCCTCCTCGGAACCACATTATTTGCCACTTTATAATCCCGGAGCGTAAACCGGCAATTACCTGGGCTTACAATTATTCGCTTTAGTTCCTTCCCGGTGGAGCCATAACATCTCCGTTTATTTTCATTTTCATACAGAATTATGGCCGTTTGTAGATTGCTATAATTTTGCGAGCTTTGCCTCCAAGACACGCAACTTTATGTGCTTTGTTATTATCCTCGTCGTTGATTAGCGAATGGGTTTTCGGTTGGTGAAATTGTTTATTTCTTTAAGTCTTTCCTTTTGAATGATTTTGAAAAATAATAAGCTCTATTAAGTGTTTTTTTTTTGTTTTCAATAGTGTTCGTAACTTACGAACACTATTAAAAACAAAAAAAAAGTCTTGCTAGTTCTTCTGCACAGAGACCTACCTTCCTTTTTGAACGAGCAAGTGGCTTCAAGTCAAAGTCAAAGTCAAAGTCAAATCATTTATTTCAATTAGACCATTAAAAAGGCACTTTTGAACGTCATAATAAAAAAATATAAAGTTGATTCTAGTTGCCCATTCCAAAAGGTAGCTTCGTATGGAGAAGAATGGGCAAGAAACTCCATACTCACTCTTTTAAAAAAAAATGTGTACAATATTTTGCATTTACAGTTTTCAGTTATATAACTATACGTGAATACGGTGGACCTTGCATAAAAACACTATATTGAAGTATGTACAAAGTATTACAAGATAAAGAATGACAGCTAAGTTGTATACATAGATACATAGTGTTCACATATTATTATTTACAATTATTGTAAAAGTAGACAACCACATTTCAACAAACTATGAACCAGTGTGTGACCCAAAGCAAGAATTAAATATAATTTATATACTAAGTATAAATTAAGTAGTTTTAATTAGCAATCCGTTTGATTTTGTCTAGACTGTAGATTGTCCTATGGAGCCCGGACCAGCATGTTTCCAAGCATTCTTATCATGGATATAATCCTCTAAACTGTAATATGCTTGTTTACAGAGTGTACTTTTAATATATGTTTTAAATTTTCTTTCATTTAGTTGCAATATATCACTAGGAATTTTGTTATAACACTTAACACAGAACCCCATAAAAGATTTATGAACTTTAGACAATCTAAAATATGGTTGAGCTATTTTGTCTTTGTTTCTAGTATTAATATTATGTCTATCACTAACCTTATTAAATAAATGTAGGTTTTTTCTTACGTACATAATATTTTCATAGATAAATTGGCAAGGCACTGTCATTATATTAATATTTTTAAATAGTTCCCTAAGAGAATCGCGGCGACGTAGATTATAAATGGCTCTAACAGCTCTTTTTTGTAAGATAAAAATGGATTCAATGTCGGCTTCATCTTTCAGACTAACTGACCGACTAATTAACAATAAAAATGCTTTCAATTAGTGTATGTTAATAGTTTAATTGAAATAAATGGTTTGAATTTGACTTTTGATTTGGTGAAAATTTTTATTAAAATTGAAAAAGCAGTAATTATTATACGACTATAGCTTTTGCCCGCGACTTCGTCCGCGTGAATGTCGGCTAATGTCGTTTACAGACGAAGTCGCGGGTTAAAAACTAGCCTATGCACTTCCCCAGGGTTTAAACTATCTTCATAACAAATTTGATCAAAATCGCTGAACCGAGTTTCATCGTGAAAGCGTAACTGACAGAGTTACTTTCACATTTATAATATTAAAATAATAAATAAATAAATAATATAAATAAATAAATAATATAAATAAATAAATAATAAATATAAAGTATGGATCAACAACAACCCAACATGCATCGGCCAAGCATGGCGATTATGGCTGAACCCCCGCCATGGAGGAGACCTATGCCCAGCCGTGGGCGTCTTAAGGTTGACATGATTATGATGATGAAAGTATGGATAATATTATTATCAATATTATTATCAATATTATTATCAATATTATTATCATCTACACTAATACATCTACAGTTCGTTGTTTCATATCGTTTCATTTTCCCACACGCCAATAAAAGAACAATGCCAACATTCAATGCAATTATAAATATTGTTTCGTTTGGTATTTATTGTTTGTTTGTTTTCAGCATAACGTCATCTACCGTTTCATATGTATCTACGATTGTAAACATACTGTCGTAATTGTACACATCATCAAATGTATCGTTCATCAAATTCTATCGATTGACCTTAGTTTTATCGATTGTTGTACAAGGTCGGGACCCTTTTCGAATAAATATCCGGTGCTACCAATTGTATGCGTTTCCTGTCGCGCCTGCATTTATTCTCGTTTACGACTTATCAGCCGTCAATGGTTGACAAGAGGTTCCGGTAAAATTAATAAAATTAAGTTGCGTGCCCCTCTACAATTTTTATAAAATTATGATTTGTGTTATTTCGTTTAGGTTGTCAATCGTGAAACTCTTCTGTCAATCATATTGATTGTCTATGTCATCGATTCTTAAGAAGTATTGTTACAGAGTACAATCGTACAATGCGCTAGGTTTGCATAAACACAACAATATTATTAATATTCACTTAAGGACAATGATTTGTATTTTCTGATTCAAGTTGTATCATTTGAATCTTATTCACATTAGGGATTTCCTACATTTATGATTTATCCTTTACGTGGTCTACATAACCAATGAGAACATTTCAAATGGAAGCACAATTAATAATATCGTAGTTTTGATCCTCTTTTCACTAACTGACATCAAAAACCACTCAAGTATGAATTTGGTGGAATTTCACTATTCATAGGACAAATTGCCGTTATTTAAAATAGGATAGCAATGCGCGCTCACGCTGGCGTATGTCACATGTCTATGGTTCGGTGCCGACCAATCGTATTCACCGTTATAATTGCATATGCAGAGATGTGACACAAAATTACTATGATTACAGTAGATTGGGGAATAACTACTTTGTAAATGACGGCCTTTGTGAATTTAACTTTTTGTTTTCAATCGATTTAATTGCAGTGCATTTTGAACGCATTCTTGTGGTTTTAGAAGTGTTTCGTCAAGCTCGTATTTCTTAATTGGTATAAATAATAATGTCTAGTATAAATTGTTCATCTTCCTACGCTGGTTGTGAAAGCATGAGGGAAATGGATTAATATCTGTCATTGCCCCATTGCAATCTTGATACAATTTTGACGTAGGTGGATTTAAACTGTGGAAATCTGAAAGGTTCGTGTTATTACTAACAAACCTTGTATATGTCATTAACAACCCACGATTGACGACATTTATTGATGGCAAAAACAATAACCGTTATTAAATATTTAGAAATATTTGTCCAACAATACAACGAAGGAGTCATTCGCAATTTCATGTATATTATCCATTGGTATTCAATTCAAAGATTAGTCGAAAGACTTTTGCTAGCTTCACTTTTACCGATAAACTTTAGATACGCGATACATGTATTATTTCAGCGCTTAAATGTCAATAGCGAGGAACAACAGTGTTTATATTTGCATGTCTCGCAATCTGATTGCCGAGTGCGATTTGTAAAGCTGTCGTCAGGTTTCCTTGTAATGGCCGTATTACTTTCTGTACATTACCCTGTGACCTCACCATCATTGCTTTCTCCCTTATCTGCTGCTATGTTATCTTGTTGATTATTGATCCAGTCATCATCGTAATTAATAGGGTTGACAATAGTACGACTTATTATATTAATTTCTTCATTTATTCAACGTAGTTAAAGTCAAATCATTTATTTCAATTAGACCATTAAAAGGCACATTTGAACGTCATAAAAAAAAATGTTAAGTTGATTCTAGTTGCCCATTCCAAAAGGTAGTTTCGTATGGAGAAGAATGGGCAAGAAACTCCATACTTACTCTTTTAGAATTAAATGTGTACATTATTTTGTATTTGCAGTTTACAGTTATATAACTATACGTGAATACGATGGACCTTGCATAAAAACACTATACCTATTGAAGTATATACAAAGTATTACAAGATAAAGAATGACAGCTAAGTTGTGTACATAGATACATAGTGTTCACATATTATTATTTACAATTATTGTAAAAGTAGACAACCACTCCATACATTTCAACAAACAATGAACTAGTGTGTGAACCAAAGCAAGAATTAAATATAATGTATATATATACTAAGTATAAATTAAGTATTATATATATTTTTAATTAGCAATCAGTTTGATTTTGTCTAGACTGTAGATTGTCCTATGGAGCCCGGACCAGCATGTTTCCAAGCATTCTAGTAGTTTTCGGTTTATGGTTAAATCCTCCTGATTTATTATTAATTATTCACTTTATATCTTCATTAAGTTGTTATGAAGGGAGATTTACTTGTCTTGGTTTCCATCTTATTATATCCATAGATGAATAAAATCTAATGTAATGTGCTGTTAACTTTCGCTTTTGTAGTACCTTATGGGTTTCCTGGAGCATAGTTGACGATCCTTGTGTTTACCCGGAATGTATCCGTAATATTTATGTAAATTTTACTGGGAAACCTCTAACCCGTCGTGACTTCAAAGATCGTTATTTTTAATTTACAAGTTCTTGCACTGTGCATTAGTCTTATCTTAATTGTACAAGAAAGACTGTTTTATAAGATGATAACAAAACAAGTCATGGCGGTGTTTGACTTCAAACTATTTTTGTATCTGTTTCGATTATGAAACTGGCTTGCATTTTATAACATTCAATGTGTTTATTATCTACATATAATTGAATTTCAAGATTCGTTTATGGCTAAGTAAGTAAAAGCCCTAATACGATATACCATATTCATGGTTAAGCTACGCTTGCCGCGGTCAGTCCGTGGATGGGTGACTATCCATTTTATACCGAGATTCCTCCATGCTCCGAATAGCACGTAAAGCCATTGGTCCCGGCTATCATTCGTAGATCTTTGATAGTCCTTATGGGTAGTCAGAAGCAAGAATGTCTGACAACCAGTCCTACCAAGGGGTATTGTGCTACTCAGCTGCAACGGTTAGACTGGAAGCTGACCATTAAATTGATAGTTCTGTAATCCGTTTATTTATTACTGATTTTTACTACTCTACAATGTTATAATTAATTTTTATTGCACTAAATATTATCGCAATAATGTCCTTGTCTGCTTTCTCGTGGTTTGTTTTTAAGAAATTAAACTGGCGGAAATAGTTCCGCTATTACTTGTTAATGATTGACTAACGATTTGTTAATTAAAATCGTTTTGCCAGTGTAATCGGATTTAAAATCATTATCTTCGTTATTTCAATTAACACTTTCAATCAGATTGTTATTTCAGTGATCTTAAATGTTTTCTATTGCAGTCGACGCGGGATTGATAAGTATGTGCCTTTTAAGAGGGTTAATGTTGGAGAATCTTTTAAGATTTGAAACCGCAATTCAGATTTTTATTGAAACCATTTTATTGACTATCATATTTTATGGAAGATCCTTTACGTTACACATTTCCATCAGTTTCCTAAGTCCAACCGCGTCATTTGGAGATCTTCTATCCTTATTTAGATAATAAGCTTATAGTCCAGGTACTACGTAAGTGTAGTTTCATGTGTTCGTGTAGGTCGTGACGGCATCCTTAGCGCAGGCTATCGGTGGCGCGATCGTCGCCGCCGCGCAACTTGCGACACTTACCACGGATTCTAGATCACCCACACTATTGTCGAAATTGTCTAGTTTTGATATTGCAATGTGTGTGGTAAATGGTAATGTCTCAGACAAAGCTTAGGTATTTAGAATGTGTGGATATTATTGTAAAATAGTTAGGTTGTTTATTAAGGAATTTGGTTCAACGGTATAATACTGAATTCTTATTAATGATAAGATTTCTCATTGATTTTATTAACTTCTGCATAAGTAGGAGTTAAATGTGGATTAAAAAATAAAGGTATGATTGACATTGAAAATATAAACGTGAAATTGAACTTAAATAATAATTATTTTATTGTGTATCAAGCAAACAAGGCATAGACACAATTCCTTTTCCTCATGCAAAATCTATAACCAAACAAATCAGTTTCGCAATCAACGCAATCTAATTGGCTTGAATATTCGAGAATAGTTAGTTACAGTAACAGTAGTTAGTGAAATGTTTTAATCCAAGCTTTCGTCGGCGATTTGTCCTAACGACTCGTTTATTCCTACAATGTGGTGGATTTTCTCCTCAACTCTTAAAACACGATATGCAAATGAAGTTAAAGTATTCGAAGTAGCTGTGGCTTCCTTGTCTTTGTAACTTTATTTACAAGTACCGTGACATCTTTATAGTCAATGATTATCGTCCTAATGTGGATTTTTGTTACGCTGTCTTCTTTCACTATATGTTTTATTTGTAACTTCTCTATGTTCTGGCGTTGTGGTTTTAAGTTTCTGTGGTAAAGTAACATGCTCTCAGCATTCCGTATTTGACTATTTATCGTCTATTGTCTGCAATAGCTACAGAAGCTTAAATAGGTTTAGTGAAGCGTTTTCCTTGCATTTAGCAATTCGATTATATTGCTCCTTCTAATTTTATGTTTATTCTCTGTAAAACTAAAAACTTATTTTTGCTTTTTTCCTTTTCTATACCAACTTACACAGTCGTCATTTTATACAACCATTATGGTTGTATAAAATGACGACTGTGTAAGTTTTATTGTACAAAATTTTCGTACTCTTTATCAGTTTTGATAACTTATCACGTAAAAATAAAATGTGCTAAAGCGTTATATTCCAAAATGTATCACCGGATAATCTTTTTGGGACACATAAAACCGTTATTTTGCTATAAAAACATTGTAAAACACGACATATCAAGTTAACTTCAAGATAATTACGTAATTGTTATTTGTTTCACGTTTCTTTATAATATAAACGTCTTGATAGCATCGCTCGTATATTTTGGAACTCCTTACTTTCTTAAAATTAAGAGACGATTACGTTATTATACGTGATATCTTTATTAACATCACATAATCCTGTTTCTTTTTTCTTCATTTGTGCAAGTAGTGACTGTCGCCTTTGGCGAAATTGTTCTGAGACAATATAAAGGTCACGGTGTTCGGAATTAAAAGGAAGAACTTACGTAATATTGATGGTAATTTAGTTCTCAAGAAAGATCTTATCGTTCTTGCATATTTAATTGTGGAGATTAATATGCCATATTAAGTTACTCCTTTCTTTTCCTATTGTCTCAGCTGTCATTAATAATAAAGTCAACTGCAGAAATTGCAAAGGTTAGATCCAAATTTACAGTTCTTATCGTTCATGTGCGATCTCTAAAAATATTACCATTCATCTTCGATTTCTGCGAATATATCTTGAGAGTTAATACAAGAGATGTTATCTTTCTTATGATTAGATGGTTCATACAGGGTATGTCTGCACGTATGTGTAGTGTATAGGTGTGTTTGTAACAATGCATGTTGGCGCGAAAGTGGCTGCCCTCCACCCCATCATTTACCTTCCACCTCGAGGTGTCGCTGATGGCAACTTTATGGTGTTTTATGCAGGGCTGTCTAAGATCATAGAGTAAAGATTGAATATTGTCAAAAGTAAACCTTGGAATCACAGGACTTTAAAAAAGCTTTGATTTTGTGCAAAAGTAAAAGTAAATTAAATAGCTAATGAAATCAAAGATTTGATTGGACAAGCCGCCTTTGTACATTGTTTTTTTACATTTTGTGCATAAAGTTTTAATAAATAAATAATATAAATTCAAATAGTGTAAATTATTATCATTTTTTATTATATTTTTGTGAGTTTCTTTAATTTATGCAAACATTGTACACATCCGTGCGTCATTCTTTGTTTATATTTTTTTTTCAAGAATATCTAACGTGCGGCACCCTATACCCTGTTCACAATAAGATTACACATAAACACAAACTTTTTTTACAGTCCCTTCAACCGATTTTGACTTCTATTCCGTAGGCTTAAGGATGACATTAGAGGCAAAAAAAGTGGTTACAATTCAACTGTTTACTGCGGTTGCCATTTGCGGACTGTAAAAAAGGTTTGAGTAAATGTCTAATCTTATTGTGAAGAGGGTATAGTTTCGTTGAATGTTACAACCCTGTCTTGAATTTCACTCCTGCGCCACAACTATGTTTGCGTACGATTTGTAATGTTGCAATATCTGCTGTGAAATCAAAACAATGGTCGATTGTAATATTTCGATATGCAGGAACCTCTGCTATGACAAATGGTTCATATTTCTATGAAGAGTTATGGTGTCCTTTTGAGAGTACCGATATATTTATTAATCTTTGTGAACTTTCGAATAGACAAGCTTTGTTAAAATGGAGATATGATGTCTTCCTAAGCGGCATGTTATCGGAGAGGATACATTGTATCTAAGCACCGTATTATGGTAGTATTGCCAGTATTGGCCAGGCAAATAAAATGACGTTGAATTTGGTCGTTCAAGTAATCACTGTCATGGACGTTTTGAGGTTGTCACACAAACATTTCTACGGGCTGATGTGCAGCGTCCTTTGCGTGACAAATTAATCATAGCATCCATCTGAAATTGAAAAAACAAACAAATTAATTTGTTTCTCTGCTATATTCCTGTCTTATTATACCGTATCTTCAATACACTACTTAACGCATTGGCGTTTCTGCTATCATTGCTTATGCATCCAGCCACATAACTGTTAAAACAACCATACCCTCAATCACGTATTGGCAAGAATGTTAGATCATCTTACACAACACTTATCACCTCAGTACTTATGTGATACACAAGATAATATTATCCAGAGATAGCACGATCACGGACTGTACTAAGAATTATAGTGTGACCTGAGACCTTTACGTGAGCTGCAAATTCTCGAGACATTGCATTGATTTGCGTGACGATTGATATAGCGCATGGAGATATGTGTATGAGCGTTATGTGTGAACCTAGTCAGGAAACTGTAAGTCCTAGTGCATATGTAGTGATGATGGGATGTTAGAAATAGCCTTGTAATTAAACTAGGAAGCTTTTCTAGGCTTATCCAAATTTGAGCTCCTCTGCTTCCTGCCCTTATCCCATGTTACTTGGTGTGGCGTAACATGTTTCTTCTTTCATTCCGTCCTATCGACCGTCATGCTTTCACTGACTCCCTTTTCATTCATATCATTCTTCACACAATCCATACGTCTTTTCTTTGGTCTTCCTCTCCCTCTCCATCCATCCACATTAATATTCATAACTCTGCCCCCCTCCCTTCAGACTTCTCCCTTCGCAATTGATGACATGAATTCTGATTTTTAGTTTATTTGACTGCTATTACTTTGCAAGAGAATATTTTCATTGCTGACAGAGAACTATGCTAGCTATGTGTCTTATAAGAGGTAAATACCGGTACCTAAGTCAAGGAATTACCACTTAACTGCAAATAAAAAGTTGTTTACAAAAAGAATAAGAAATATGTACTTTGTACATAGTGGTTACATATTACTATCAAATAGTCGAGACATCATTACTTTTTGTGCAAACAGTAGCCAATGGTCTGTTTGTTCGCGTGAATCTGCTAAATGTGTCACTTCTGTCAAATTTGCAAATACATTTGCTCTCTGCAGATTTCCATGACGCGACAAAATTATCAGTTGGTCGCCTTTCCTAGCAATATCAAATCTTTTGAACCAACGCATATTTTATTAAAATGGTGATGTTGAATTCGAAAAGTTGTCTATAATAAACGCCTACATGACTAGAAAAGTGCGACTCGCAGTTAATAACAGAACATTTTCTTTTAGGAAAGTTAATAAAAACATCATAAGAAGATAAAATATAGCCATAAGAGGTGACAATGGCCACCTTATACAAATTAATACACATATTCATGGTGTTGGACACCTGGTCGCACCCACGGGCGGGGCTATCCATCCGTTTGACAATATGACAAGAGAAACTGACACGGAATTGAACGTGGTACCGCGATAAATTAAGTGCAGTATCATAATTCATATTGACCGCGTGTAGGGTTTGCCTGTGTGGTCTTCTTGAATTATGTTTGGGTGTTGAAGGAAAGTTAAGAACAAAGGGGAAATGACATTTCTATTGCATGTTTAAGAAAACTACTGTTATTTTTACTACTACTGGATTTTTGTTCTAGCATCTTTCCCATTGCCGGGCAAAGGCCACTTTACATTTCACTTAAAAATAAATAAAATATTGTTTATT
The DNA here is from genome assembly GCA_947361185.1 of Charanyca ferruginea. Taxonomy (NCBI): domain Eukaryota; kingdom Metazoa; phylum Arthropoda; class Insecta; order Lepidoptera; family Noctuidae; genus Charanyca; species Charanyca ferruginea. Next base: position 7,920,134 of record OX376077.1, on the reverse strand, counting down.
TGCACCTTCAAGTTTACAACAAAAACTTACCTTGCTACTCCCTATCAACTTACCTAACTTACTTCTCTCTATCGAGGGCTATTTGGGGTTATAGCCCTTGATAGATATTTAGTCTTTGTCGAATGAGTCTATATCATCCCGCCATCTCCGCCTGGGCATGCTGCGATGTCGCTTACCATGTAAAAAACCCTTTTATTTCATACACATATTACAGTAACAACAAGTAACAGAAGATCCCCTTTTAAGCAAAGAGTTGCTTGTGTTACGAGACTTCGCTCTTCGATTTTTACATTCTCTGTATGTGAAAATACAGCTCAAGATAAAAACCCGTCTGTCCACGATATGCCACCAACAAATTCCTTCGTATTTTGGCCACATAATGCGAAGGGGTAATGAGAGCCTGGAAAAATTGATCGTAGTTGGGAACACAAATGGCAAGCGAGCCCGAGGCCGATCTCCTACCAGATGGACCGACCAAATAAAAGACTCCAGGTCCCCGAGGTTTAGCTCCGTCGTCAGGGCCGCGATGGACAGAAGCCGATGGAAACAAATAGTTCACTCCAAGTGTGGACCACTTATTGATAACCACGATCCTCAGTCATGAGGGAACGACTAGAGAGAGTATACGTGAAAAAATAAAAAAGATAAGAAATAAATAAAAATTAAATGTAAAGGGCGCAATGATCGTCTACTTGACTGTTCTTTTATTTATTTTCTTTGTAAAAACGTTGCCTACTAGAATTTTCTCTTGTATTGTGGTTGCGTTTACAAACACATAATATACCCCAGCCTTTAACTATCTTTCTGTTGTTATATCTTGCATACAAAACCAATTCTTGTACAGTTTGAACTATTCCTAATATGGTAACCATTGGTAACCCTAACAGGGCATCGGTGATGGATAGTGGTACACGCCTTGAGTTCGCGTTGGTTCTGTGTCGATTATATATCACTATCTTACTATCTTTTGTAGGAATTACGTAACTTGTTATGTTTCTATTGAAATTGTAATCATAGGTTAGAGAATTGAAGCGATTGTGTATCAATTATGGATTCAATGAGAGGCACAGCTGTTTGCGTTATCATAAACTAGCTTTTGCCCACAACTTTATCTAGCCCTGTCTCAATATCCATTCTATGCTGACGTCTCCTGTCTATAAACTACCTACCTACCTGCCAAATTTCAACTTCATAGGTCAAGTCGTTTTTGGGATTTCATGTGTAGTCCGTGAGATTAAACAAGATAAAGTAAAGGGTACAATACTGACTTGCTGAAGTCATTTTGACAGTTTGCTATGTGTTCTGACTGAGTTGAACCTTATTCATAATGTAAAAACAATGCAGTACATAAGCCTAACTGTGATTTAAATCGTTACAATTCATGCTGTGAATTATTAATCGCGTCTCAATTATTTCATCAAACACAATGTTATCATCGCGAACAACAAATATCTACAAATAATCTGTAACAAACATTATGTAAGCCATACACGCTATGGTCTACCGGAGAGATTACCTCTTGTCGACCGCATGTATGGAAACGGTCCGGTATACCGGCGCGGTCTTCAGTTCGTTTCACTATGGTATCAATCGAAGATCACAAGTCACTGTACGGTGTCACTCAAAAGAATTGAACTTCGATATTGCGCCGGTCTCGAATAATACTGATAGACCTATGCGGTGCACCATAGCGTGTATGACCGCCATTAGAATTCTCATGATAATCTTATTGAGATCGGTAAAGATTTTCCCATAATTAGAACTCGGGAATTTTGGTTACAATATACAGTTCAAGGGTTTTACAGCATTTCTTACTTAAACTTAAGTGCTTCTGTAGTCACACACATAAAATCGTTTCTATGTAAACGACCTATTGGAAACCGTTATTATTGCTACGTTAATTTCTTTAAATTCCCCGTACTTGGCATGAATTTCTTCTCCATAGAAAATTTCAAGACCACTTAAAGTGATTACACCTAAACTGTATTTTATATCTAATTGAATATTCATTATCAATGTCCATTGGTTTGTTCCTTTGTACGCCCACGTGTCTGCGCTTGCGCATGGACCCCGTAACTACGTGATGGTATCTCTACACCATACTATAATTACTTTTATTGTTTCAGGTAAGTTGAGCAACCAACCCATTCGTATCACGTTTAAGGGTAAGTAGTTCAAATTGTATGGTAAATGTTTGTTTGCAATGAGGTGTAATAATAATTTATTAGAAAAGCTTAAAAATAGTTTGACTAAAATACACGTATTCTAGGCGCGCAGGCGTAGAATTTTCGTAAAAAAAAGAAATAACTGACAAGGTACTCACGAGAATTGATGTGTAAACATGTGAGCACGTATCAGTACAGTACCAGTCTCACGCACATATGAACAACAAGTGACGTCATCTGACGCTCGAAGTCTCAGCTAGGAGTTTACCGAGCGAGTGCTAAGGTAGTTCCACGTCAAAAAATATCAGCTGTCCCATACAATAATGCCCCACAACCACGCGGTTTATGTATTTTTACTAGCCACCCGACCCGGCTTCGCATGGGCCTATAGCCTTCCTCGGTAAATGGACTATCCAACACAAAAATAATTTTTCAATTCGAACCAGTAGATCCTGAAATTAGCGCGTTAAACCAAACAAACAAACAAACTCTTCAGCTTTATAATATTAAGTATAGATTAACAACCGACAAAAAAAAATGTTATCAGTGAAGGGTCTAAAATTAAATAACTCTATGGTAAAAGTTTGCGTCACACACGATGTCCCTTCAACCGTGTGTATAAAGTTAAACATGGAAAGTGACATTTATGAAAAATAATTAAATTAAAATGAACAGTTTTGATTTTGAATTAGGAATTTCTACATCTATAGGTTCATCATCCTGTCCCAAGTATGTTGGGGTCGGCTTCTAGTCTTACCGAATGCAGCTGAATACCAGGGTTTTACATGGAGCGACTGCCTGTCTGACCTTCACAACTTAGCCACTGGGTACCGCGATACCTCTTGGTAAGACTGGTTGTCAGACTTTCTGGCCTCTGACTACCCATAACGACTGTCAAAGATCTACAAATGACAGCCGGGACCAACAGCTCTACGTGCTTTCTGATTCTACAGCTTTAGGTTCATCATCATCATTTCAGCCGAAAGACGTCCACTGCTGGACCTAGGCCTCCCCCAAAGGGGGAGTTTTGCTATAAACCCCCCTAGCTAGCTGTTAGCTTTAGGTTACTGGCTGAAAATATGGATTGTTCAATACACCTGACTATTTCCTTATTGCCTGATTTTTCTGTGTTTATATAAGATACTTTTTAGTGCACTACTGTATAGGTCATTTTAATACATGTATTTTATTGACCAATTACTTTCCAACGGATGTGCAGCTTGTTTAATAAACCTTTCTCTAATGAATGTCTGCGCCCGCGTCGTCTGCGTTAATCTGCATCCTCTCAGGACAACAGATCTGGTCCTAAGTTCCGGAGTTACAGTATTAGTTGTTACAGTCTCATGGCTATTGAAAAACTAGATCTATTAGTGATCAAATGATTGTAACTGGTATTAAACGTTGTAATTAAATTTAAATAAAAAAAAAGACGTAATTGAATTTGCGAATTTTTTGGTCTTGATGTTGCTGAGTATCTAATAGTCTGAGATACAATTCCTCTCTATTCTCATAATTTAAGCTAAAAGAATGTAGCTCTAGTTGGGATTTTGGTGCAAAATTGCCACTGACACTTCAGTTTTCCCGAACAAGCTAGAATGCAAGATAGCATCTTCCAAAATATTTTAACAAACTAGTCTATTGACCTCGACGTCTTCAAATAACTGCATCATTTTTAGAACATGATTAGCTTTTGCCCGCGACATCGTCTGCTAAGAAAGAGTCAAAGATTAAAGTTAAATTCGTTCTTAGCTGACGTATTCAATATCAGCTCCTCAGTGCCTGCGAAATTCAGCATAGATAAAATAGTTTTATTTATTTATACAAGGTGACTTCACATCTGACATGTAAGCGCCAATGATGAAGTAGATAAATAATTCTGAAAAATAAAAATTAGATTGGCAGAGAGTGACAAAGTACTTTATTGGGAAGTGTGGTGTGGGGGTGCGTGCGTGTAACTGTACAGAATAGAAATTTATAAATGTGTGTGTGTGTGTGTGTGTGTGTGTGTGTGTGTGTGTGCGTGTGGTGATGTGTGTTATATGTACGTGTGACTAAACTGGCACTACTGATCGCGCTGAATATCAGAGTTTTGACGGAGAAGTTGGAAGATTTCATGATTTTGTGTTTAATCAATGAGTAACTTTTTGCCATAATATGTATAAGTTGTATCAATTAACTTAAATTACATAGGAGCTTTAAAGTAAATTCGTAGCAAAGGTACCACTTACACTCAAGTGCAAACAGACCTCTATACCCAAATGACATAAAACTAATAATGAACAAAGGTTGACTGTTTCAAAGACAAAGCCACATTATTGTACAGTCAATGTTTATCGATGGTAACCACAGATACAGCACGATCGTAACACTAAGATAATACCCTCTCGTTTGTAGGGCGCATTATCTGCTCTGTATATGTTTTGTTTGATTAAAATCGAATTATAATTGTGTTATTAATTTGCGTGCAGGTTTAATGCTGTGATTGTGAAAATAAAAACTAGAAAATTGCTATTGATATAAGTCTATCATCTTGAAAGTCAATCTGCTGCGTCTATTTTTCGCCGCCAAGAAGGCTTCCTGTAGGAAAACTGCAGAAATTCTTCCTGCTAGGAAGAAAACCAAGATTACAAAACATATTAAGTTTGTCCACCGCCATCAGTAATATTAATTAAATGAAGACATTTAAGTAGTTTAAAAATGGTTTTGAAATCGAACTAGTAATGTTTGAGTTTATTCGTTACAACCATACAAATATTCCCTCTTTATAATATTATAGTGTAGATTGGTATTTCTTCTTATTTTCATTTTCGTTAGAAACTTTATTATACCTTTCAGAATGAAAAGCAACATGAAAACCTAAGACTTCAGGAACCGCAAACTTAAAGTTTATCATAATAAACAGTATCTTGACTACAACTTGAAGCAAACTATCAACCGAGCTTGCACGACCTGGGATCGAACTCGTGTTTATATTCAGTTTTATCGCCGGACGCAGCTCCCTAATATATGTAATTACGCGGTGTAAGTGATAAGAAAGCTGATAATTAACTGGTGTTTGCATAATTTAGATTTCATCGAGTTATTGGTATGTTTGAAGTGTAAGTGTTGGTTCTAACACGTCTAACATAATTTTACGTTATGTTTAAGAAATACTTTTATTTCTTAAACATAACATAAAATAATGTGGTAATTAAATAGCAAATCATTATTGTGCACAGAACATAATGATTTGCGGTAAATTAAATTAAAAAAATAGAATTATCTTTGGAAAATCTGGGGTAGGTTTTTACACTTACTAACCAACTTCAAATGTTAGGGCTATTATTGCGTGTTTTTTTTTGTTTGAAACTGCTTTATTCCTCAGAATACACCGATTTGCCAAACTATATAAAAAAAAATTACGTTTTTTTAAGGTATAATAATAGTATAGTTTAGACAAAAGGTTATTCCTATAGCACAGATTTACGAAAACCGGAGGCTTGTCTAGAAGTCAATTGATTCACCAAATTCTACCTTTAATTCCACCTTTTCATGCCATATCATTATCTACCCTTCAACCAATTCGCTAGCACGGACTATCCGTCACGAGTGATCGACGGTCATCCGTCCGTGACGCTCGTACCACTACGACTGGTATCGATTCTATGCCCAACTATAACCGGCTGCCTTGTTTCCCTAATTTTATGGAAACCCGTTAAATTGCCGGGTGCCCATACAAATCTGGCGGTGGGAGTCGTAATTGTGGGGATTGGAACGTATGTTATTGTTGCGTTGTGTGCGGCTGCATTTATATTAGGGATTTAAACTTAACGGCCATGGCGGAAAACATGGATGTGGATGACGAAAATGAAAATGTTGGCAATCTTTGACAGTCTTCTTAGGGCATTTGTCTGAAGAACTTGGGTTTTATAGGAGTATTACTCAGGTTAAAAAAACAAAAGGCAGATAGACCGCACGGAACACTGAAACTAAACAAGCAAATACGAATTAAAAAACGAATACCTACCATGATTGTATTCGCTTTTGAATTTGTATTCGTATTTTTTTTAACGATGCGGCGTTTGTGAATTTTATTTGCTTTTATGGCTTCACTCTCAGTGTTCCACGCGGTCAATCTGCCTTTTCTTTCATAATCTGAGGAGTATTATATGTAGGCATATGGTAGCTAGGAGTAGTGTAGGTAGGCATTTTTGTGGAACTGATTATATCTTAAAAGAATCGAGGGAGAAGCTAGAGACTAATTTGTCTATCCATCATCATAGGTCTATCCATCCAATGATCTATCTATCCAAATGATGAAAGACAAAGGGGTAATTTATCGTTCAAAGTACTGTACTGTGTGATTCCCAACATTAGGAAACATGTTAATCAACAAACAGACATAGCGATCACAGATTGGATTATCATGTTTAAAATTATTGTTAAGGTACTGAACAATGCACCAAAAGTTACTTAACCAGTATTGTGTATCAGTCCCTCAAACACTTTCTAAGCAAACTTCCGTGGCACAATAAAAATAACAAAGCTGACAGTTGAACCCAATTACCGTATCTTAATCCGTAATCACTAATCAGGTGTTGACCGTAACGGAGTATTGGGTAACAGAGTACCTGCAGATATTACGTTAACCTAGGAGGACCCATAGTACCCAATAAAGACAAAGAAACAGAAGACTCAGTACAAAATACAAATGGCTATTATAATCAGTACACATTCATTTAGTTATTTACGTTATCTCTATTTAATGCCATGACTGACAGGAAAAAGACAAACCATATAGGCTTTTCAGTACAACATCAAAATATTGGCAAATCGTGTACAACTGAACAATCTACAATAACTAACTTTGTAGTTCGTCGTCATTTTGATACAGCGCGTCCGCAGAAGTAAGCCTTCTTTCTATTCTCACCTGTGATACGCTTACGGTAAGCCACGGGTCACTTCACACGAAGCAAGGAATTACGCGACATTGCCCGCGGCAACAGCGCGATCGTGGTCCCTACTCTAATGTGAAACGTCTGCAGGCAACTTATTGTTAGCCAAGGAATTGTTATCTGTACAAATTGCCCACTTGAAATCTATTGGAAAATAGGAACCGCTAGCGGCTAAGATTTTCTCAGAATATTCGCGTTTAGATGAGAAATCGTTTGATTTGATGATTGGTATGTTTCCTGGTGTTGGGTAATATACTGTAAGTATAGATAATAGTAACGATACGGGTGATCATCTGTTTATAGGATATTGATGCAAGAAACATCCTGAAAAAACTTTGGTTTCACTAACCTTCAAAGCATTAGCTTTTATTTTTCAAAGACTTAACCACATGATACTTGAGCACTAATGTTTGCTAACCTTTCCAAACCACACTAAACAAATTACGTACAGTCTTAGTATTAATGTGCGACCTTTAAATCCGTACATCAGCATTACCAGCGTGTGGGCATGATGTGGGCGGAGCTTGCAACAGTATAGCAGATGTGCAGCGATTTCACGGAAACGATGCTCACTGAATTATGTGTAGTAGAGTAGAGCTTTGAATTTTAGCAAATATTGAAGATAGGACTAGAAACGGCTTACTAGAATAACATTAGAATACTCGGATGATTATCGAAGTAGACTTATATGAAATAGGGTTAGAAGAATCAGAAAAGGAGATAGAAGTAACACAGATTGAGAGATATATCTAGAAGCTGGACGAATACTAAAGACAGTTTTTATAGCAGTAGTGATTCTGGTGACGGCCGAAACACATAATTATAATTGATTCTGTTTTAAGGATAATATAATTTAAAACATCTAGATCTTAATTTCACGTTTTTGTAAATGTCGAAGTAGATTAAAATTAATAATAGGTTATAAAAAGTGACCAAAATAAATGTAGAGGAATTTGTCGGCCTTTTAACGATGACCAGTTTCCTTTACGTAACATTTTGTCATCATTCTGTGAATATTGGCGTTTGCCCAAAGGCAATGTGAATCGAGTAGGATTGACTTGAAACCATGAGAAATACGAATCCATTTTTCCGTTATTTGGCAAAGGTTTCCTAATCTCTTGAAGACTAATTGGAAGTACAATTTGAACCAAAACACTTACATCCACCGAGTATTTTGTCACTTTATACACAAGTTCAACTGTTTCTTGGATTACATCCGGATTGTTGTGTGAATCCAAACATAAATCGGCTTGCAATACTTTAGCTCCTTAAATCGTAGATATCACTTATTGGATGCAACCCAATGCAGCAACAATCATTGTTTCATAGGCATCCTTAACATTAAACCTCAGGTCATCTATTTACACTCAAAAATCCACAATTTGCATGCATAAAATTGCTTAGAAAGTTACCATTTCCATACATCAGCCGTACGTTCCTGTTGGCACATCCAATATTTATCTGGCAGAATACGGAAGCTCGCCACGCAACGCTCAAGACCGGGAAGCGAACACTAATAATTGTAACTCCATATAGATGAAGAGATAACGTCTATTACCACTGTTAACCACTGTTTAAGGAAGCGTAGTCAGTTTCCTTTGATATATTGCTCAAAATACACAGGTGTTTAATGTAAATGAGAAAGCTCTGTTAACTTCAAATGGGCTTCAAGTAGTAATAGGTGGCAAGACAAATTATGCTACTGTTAAATCATTCAATATAATTTTAAATAGATTAAAGATATTTTTCGCTAACATATTGAAGGCACATCAAAGATAGTAAGCAGTTTGTCGTCCTGCATGCGTGAGGCTAGGTATAGCCTAGTATCATTAAAATGAACTCTTATCTCACATCGAGAAGAAAGCTCTGAAGTTAAAATGATATTAAAACTTAATTATACATACATGTTTTATGACCACACCATTTCTTCACAGGCCCTTTATTATTCGTGATGCATCTTGCGTAAGCACAAGGGCTGGATCATTCCCATTAAAAATCAATTACATATCTCCTTTAGTCAGTGTCGCTTTTACAAAGACCACGCTTTTCAAATCTTGTCCATTGTTATATGTACTTCTTTTGTGAAGACAAACGTGACCACGTACTACGACAATATTGTTGATACGTAAGAGCAAATCTCACGCGACAAAATTAACACTTCCTCATTGAGAGATGCATTATTCGTGGCTTTATATTTCTTTGTAAGTTCAGCTTTATTTTCAGCAAACATGCCATTCAGGGTTCCCAACATTTTTTAGAAAGAATGATTAACATCGAAACAAATAGAAATGTCAGTGTTAGTAGTGACTTACGAATTTAAAATTTTCGTTTCCATATTTTTCCAAGTAAACAAGTACATAAATTATTTCGTCACTTTCAGAGTGATTTATGTTGAAATAACATTCCTTTTGGTTTATCGAACCGCACATCAGAGAATAATAGAATTATCTTGCATTACATAACTGACAGATTACGATGAGGTGTGTTGAACTGATCTTAAATTGTCGAGTTCCAAATTATATTAATTTTCTTCGTCTATCTTTCGAGTCAAGGAATGATCGATTGAAATTAAAGTGGGGTATTATATTTTGAAATATATCACTTTGTTCGTACGAAAACTGATGTATCTTTCACATCCAGGTTGAGATTTGAAAGGGCTTGGAGAAAGTTTGGTAGTTCTTTCCACAATCGGCCTCTCATTGTATTTCGATCCCGATTTGTGTTGAAGCATCAATCTTTTGCATTGAACAGTTTTGCTCTCATTGTTAGAAAGTACTATGTTAAATGTTTTTCTGTCAGTTTAAGATTTCTATTTCATTTACTTGACATTAATTTTATCTTTCTAAAGAGTGTTGTACTGAGGGCACAATTTGTTTATCTGATTCTGCCTATAGCTGCAGTGCCTTCAGTGTAATTTTAACTTTGTCCTTCCTTAATAATAATATTGTCCTGTCGTAATATTGCCCAATGCTTTTATTGTTCTTTTAAATTATTTATTGCTCTTTCAATGTTTTGGCCTCAAAGTCTAGATACAAAGTATTCATTAAAAACCCATAAACTTTCTGTTTCTTATGTCAATAAGCATGAATGACTGTTATATTTGGGCTCTTTTTATTATCCCTTCGTAACGAATAAATCTCTTTTGTATTGCGTACTAGAAGACCCTTCTTCTTGTCAATAGTTTTACGAAGAAAATGGTTACGTCAAGCATAGTGTATTTGTATTAGATTAACTTCATCCACTGAAGAATCAATTTTACCAAAATATTGTAACGGTTATAATGCAACGCTAGTAGGTAATCCTTCATGTTGCGATAGCACCTTTATTGCTTCCGTTAAACAGACAGAGGATCCAAATTATGGAACAGTGAAATGGATAAGATCTTCTCATGCATATTATCTCTCGAATTAGTTCTTATTCAAACGTTTATTGGCAACAATGGTAATAAATTGACAAAAGAGCTAATCAGAATCATCCAATTGGGTAAGTCATTATAAATCGTATTCAATATTTGGACTGTCATTGCCCCAAAGATGTTTCCGGCATCCTACACAATATGTAACGTATTGTGAGAGAAAGCCGTCCATCTGATTGCCAATTACGCTTTTCTCTTTCACACAATTCCACGCGACATTCCCGAGTACTTTTTATAATGATTGTTTACGAGATTTCCTTTCCGGATATGTCGGTAATGTCCATATTTGTCAGAATGGAAGCTGTTAGGTAAAAAATGCCTTTATGGATGACATAATAGAAATGCTTGTAAACCGTAGCAAAACCCTTGTGAATCATGAATTGCGGTCTGTGGGCAATTATACTATCCATTCTTATCTTAATGTTTCCAATATGCATTGCGATACTTAAAATCAAAATGAATGTATTTTTAACCAACCTCAGTTCATTGCTTTTAAATTAGTAGTGATGCAAATATATTAGTGTATTGCAATTAATTTGCCAAATACATTTAATTTATTGCATCCACTTCCTAGAAGTTTGTTTTGTTTTTGTTTGGACAATAAATGAAATGTAATTCTGCTGAAATAAGGTCATAAACGTTCTTATGTTTTCTAACGCTATGTAGGTGATGTTTGTCGTACGAAGCACCAACGAAACGAATGCTAGATAAATATTTATCGTTTCTGGTGTTGTGTAACTCAATTTACAAGACAATCGTTCCGATATAACACTTTTCTGTGCGTCGTTTTAATATATTTTTTTATTGTTATTACAAATGTTTCGTAAAGTTTTTTTCTGATTCATTTAGATTTACATTTTCCTCAAAAACGTATGTGTTATTTCCCTATTTTGTGTTGTTAGGGCCGCGATGAACATATTCTGCTGGGTAAGTACCTATTTTGTGAAGTGTTATTTGATCGATAACTATAGGAGATCTCTTCAGATAGCAGATGCGAATTGAGGTCAGACAGAGCTTAAACATGCGTTCATGCAACCACTTAAAGCAAAAATCGTGAGTTGTTGGTTTCGAGATTTTGCCAATATTGAATCATGTATCTGAATTTGTAGACGATATTTTGCATTTATGAAATATGTAAGTTTTAATTTCCAAATATGGCTTCTCTATGGCCTTGAACTGGACTGAACTGTTACTGCATCAATCAACGGGGGATATGTTAATTGTAAGTAGACTTCCGAGAATCCTTGGTCACTCATCGCCGTGCTTCCGTTCCTAACAAAGTCTGTCTCGTGCCTCTCGTTCCGCTCAAACGCGCTCCGATAACAAAAATAGAAGTTCAAACCGATCCAACATTCGACAAGAAAAAAAGTCCTGCCAAATACACAAAAAAGTAATCGCCCCATTCCTCTCTGGCTAATGCTCGGAAACTATTCACGTCGCTGTAAAGTTTATCCTGCGATAAGACTCGAACGACGTTTGACGGGTGGCCGTCTCGTTCTCGCTTGATAGATTCCTTGATAGTGAGGGAGACAGAGAGGTAGGGCGCACTCCGCGTGGCCGTTGATGTTTAGTTTGAAACGGAATGGAACAGTTTGCGAGTCGCCGGCTCTGTGCTCGGCCGACTGACGCAGGCAGTTCGTTGCGCTCAACTCGAGAATTTATTTTAACACACTTTTTGAACTGTTTTTATAACCTAACGTTTAGACAAGTGCCTTATTATTAATGGATGTGATAGTGAATGCATGTAATGAATTCGAACAACTAAAAGCAAATGAAAAGTAACACCGTGTGGATTTTATGAGACGTCTTGAGTTTTGTGTCCTTTTGGTATAAGAATTTTGCAGTAATTATGTTACAGATTTAAGTTTTATATTTCTTTGTTAACTGTATTGTGTTGGAGCACGTTTCTGCCCGTATATTGGCACGAGCCTTTAATAATAATAGTGCACCGAAACCAGTTTGCGAGTGCGGTTCGGCTGTGGTTATCCTGACTTATATGCGGGCGTCTTTCTCGTGAACGAATTTCGACGCATCTGTAGGTATTCTTTTGAAGGCTGCGACTTCAGTTAATTTTCTTACGTCATCATTATTTTTCCATTTGTTTTTTTGTGGTGTCAATAAATTGGGTGTTATCTGTAAAAAAATGTAATCAGTCGTGTTACTTTTGTTTATCATAATCTAGTTTGATATCACTAATGGTTTGCATCTTTGACTAATCTGTTCTGACTGATTCACCTTGACCGTTTATTACGATGGCGATGCATTCAGACTTTCTGTTTCGAGGTTACTGGAATCCTGAGCGCACCTTGTAAAGCTTTGCTCGTTGCGATAATTAACATATTTAGTCGGTCACTAACTGGCATTTGAGCGTAGACTGTTTGGTGACTAACCTGCTCAAGAGCTATTAATACTTGATTAATAACAACGAAGTTGTAAACAGGCTGTCAATATTACTCATCACTGGAGTGTCCACAAGATTCATCTTCCCCAACTATTCGCATGTTGAGATCCGTTACCTCACAAAGTAATTGTTTATCTTGCATAAACCGTCCCATCATGTCTAAACTCTAAAGTTAACAGTAAATTACAATCTCCATTTATACACACCAGTTAATCGTAGTTAACTGCACATAACTAATGTAAACATCTTGTCATGTGTGGGCAGTTCAACTGGCGCCGTTAATTTACAACGAAACCTATTTGCAACAAAGCACCAATATTATCTTTGTTTTAGCACTGTTGCCTGTAAATGTTAGTTTGATAACATTGACTGTATCAGTAGCGATTGCTTTGGATTTTGTTATTTTTCTGCCTGTCGCTCCACGCTTCGCTTCTCTTCTAGCCGTGCCTTCATTGGCTGTATTTTTTCATCTTGTCAGCATGAATTCTCTTATCTAACAGAAACTTGCAATCTTATTTCAAATTACCCAATTCACCTGTAACAATTCAGTGGTTTTTGTCTATTTTCGATTACAATTCCACCGGTTCTAATCTGACACTTCCTGTGACTCATGGAGTATGTATCGAGTATGCGAGTACCATCAGTTACGCAACCTGAAGGTGGCAAGTATCCAACTTGTCAAGCGAAAATGTATTACTTCCATGAAAGAAAGTGAAAATTGGGGATCAGTGAACTTCCTGCCAACCATACAACTCATTTGTTAAAATATTTGTTTATGTCTAAAACTGAAAGACTGCTACAATTATAATTGTGTCTGAACGCTTGATCGCTTGCTAACTATTAGTGAAATTGAATTATACGTCATTAAGCAGACAACTGGCGTTGATGACTCACCTCGAATTGAAATCCACAGTTCCATGTGTTTCATTTTCTGCTTTGTAAACTGATCGTTGACTTTCAACTGTTATGACACTGGCAAATTATTTCGCTTAGAAGCAGTATCGTGTAGTTTATTATTTTACCAACTTTTCTAGGCTTAATTGCCGTCTTTATGTCTTTAAGCTTTAAATTATGTGGGTCATCCAATAGACGTCAACTTTTTACGAGCTGTTTGCGGTGGTTTTAGTCTCGATTTTATTGCACTGCATTTCTTCTGCTTTTTTTTTATTCTAACGTTGCTTAATGATATAATTTCTCTTTTAGTTTATTAGTGAATATTTTGATCTTGTAGTAGTATAGCCATAGCATAGCGGCAAGCGGCAAGTTTATATTCTATTGTTAGTAAATTTACTTTCAAAAACATTGCTCATAAACTAACCGAGGTGACACCGCTTTGGGCTTGTTGTGTTAATTCTTTTATCTTTTATTAAGCTTTATGGCTGAGACAATAAGGTTCAATTTATAAAGGAATTTGTAATGGCGCCCGCATCTTTCCTTTTTTCTCCTTTTTTGGACCGTTAAGGATGATGTCTGTTAATGTAGTTTCGATAAAAATGTTTTACGGCACTGGAATGTTTCGTGTATCTATTGAATTTTTATCCAAACTAACTTTAATGGTTTCTCTGCATGGTAGAAACTAGTTGGCTTAACATTTTTTGTACCAAAGGGACACATAACTTTCCGCTTTTAGACGAACAATCGAATTAACAAAGTGACCTGCAAGAAGTGCTCTTATAATACGAAGTACAAACATACTTTTGAAGTATTTTATCAAATTGAAATAGTTACGTATGATTTTACATTGGATCTTTACCTTCACCATTGGAACCACGACACTGGATCAAGCATTTCGCGTGTAGTGAGATGATACAAACTATTAGGTAAGTTTCATAAAAATTGTACCTTAATCTTATCAAGATCAACTCATTGAAATGATGAACATGATATTTCTAAATGAGTAGCTCCAGACATTTATTGGTCTATTTAATTTTTAATTATTTATTTACTTTAGGCGACAAGGGCCCATAGAAACATGTATAAACTAACACAAAAGTAAAAATTAAATGAAAAATAAATATTACATATTATGATATTTTTTATAGAAAATTCTCTAATTACAAATCCCCCATTAGTGTTAAACGATACCTAATCAAAATTTAAGAAGCTGAAGCTTAACGACTAGACAAAATACTTCACTACTTCTAATAATATGTGGCTTTCATTTAATTGTATAATTAATTCCAATTTAAAATTACAGTGTCAATGCTAAAAACCTAACAGAAGCAGGGATGAACAATACCCGGGACGTTATTCGTTTCACTGTAATTCAACCAAATTTAAAATGTTACCTAATCTTTAAAATACTTTTATTCTGTTTAAATTATTATACGTCCATATTTAGTACTATCTTAGATCAATTTATCAAAATTATGATAAAATAAGTTTAATTAAAATTGTTTTAACTTATCTTTGAAATAAAATGTTTTGTATTCCTGCTTTTATGAGTCTTTTTTTTCTAATGCTATTGTAAATGGGGTATATATACCTATCTCAAATTCTCAATACACACGAAATTAGCCAACACCCATCAAATGTAATTTATTCTTCGTGTGCATGTGTGGCTCTTTTATGGTACTTTCTTTGACACGCCTTGTGAAATGATTGCCCTAAAACGGAGTGCCCATCTGTTAGCGATAGCCGATGAGCTGTGATTGACAGCTGACGTTTATCTTCTTCATAACTTTCCAATAAGATTTTACACAACTGTTTAAATATTTGTGAATTTATTCAAGGGGGAACCGTCAAGGTTATTGAAATATACGTTGAGTTGCACAAAAACAACATTAGTTTAATGGAGACTTTATATTAATGCCATCCCTTACATTTTGTATCAAAAAGAAAGTGACAACATCAATTTAAAGTCTCCATTAAACTAATGTTGGTTTTGTGCAACTTAAATTCAAATTCATTTATCAAATCTAAATACATAAAAGCGAAAGGTCACTCACTCACTCATCACGAAATATCGAAACTCGCTTGACGTATAAAGATATTTGGTTGGCAGGAAGGTAGTTTATAGGTCTGATAGGCTCTCATCGGGAACGAAGTCGCGGGCAGCAGCTAGTTACTGATATTTATCAAATTAGGAGCTATTGCCCGCGACTCGGATTAAAACTACGCTCTCGAAAAAAGCTTGAAAGAAGCATGCAGATGAAGCAATTTTTCGTCGGAATTTACGGCGAAATTACATCTGAAAAAAATTTTTTTTGTAATCTACATGATATGATACATAATTTGGTGTAGCCACAATTTTTCTATCGGTATCACATAATAAGAAAAAAAAAATGCCAAATCACCTCCAAATCATTGAGATGAAACCAATTTACTCCTTAATTTCTTATCAGAAATATAAAAAATATCGCCTGAATACCGCCTGTCGCCTCGCCTGTGCCTGTATCTGTTCTCGGGGAACCCCGAGAACTGATACAGGCATAGTCTGCACCAAATTTCGTCACAATCTGTCAACAAGCAGCCAAAACACACTTTCGCATTTAAAATATGTATTATAATATTAAATTATTGTCATTTAAAATATCAAAATTGCTCTCGAAATTATATTGACTGGCAGTCGTCACATTTTCGCGAAATAGCCCCATTTTCATCAAGAGCTACATTGTAATTTTATATGGTGATAATTAAATAAATATTTTATCATAATTGCTTCATGTAAAATTTTCTCAACACGCAACGTAAAACAGCACTGCAATTTGCATTAGATGTACGAAATTTTAAATATCGCGGGTTTTATTTAAATAATTACCTAAAACATAAATAATGAAGAAAGTAGTATGATAAAGATATACTTGAAGAAAATATTGATTAAATAAAATACGAGGTACATAACAATTTGATTGATAAATAAGATAATATGAAACTGATAGCACTGAGTGAAAAGTAAGAAGACTAAAGCAGATGATCAGATAATTGAACACGGAACGCATAATAGCCCAGTTTTCTGACTACCCAGTAATAAATCTAAAGCCAATTGTCCAACGAGCCTATAAAAATTTAAAGTATTTTGACGTTACTCAAAATAGTCATTAATAAGAGCTGTGTTACCATTAAGACGATTTTAAACGGAATACCGAGTAACTATCGCAATTACATAGTAAATTTTTACGATAATTTGAATCGCCCTTCTACATCGTTAATCGATAGTTTAGACACTAAATATAAACAACCATGTGAGTCTTACTGGTTTGCTATTCGATTCGTACTCGATTTAGACAGTTGACTTACTGACCTATTAGCCTTGCTTATTCTGATTTATGTTCGCTAATTGAACTATTGTGATTTATACCAACGAACAGATTGTTTAGAACACCTAAATCAAGATATACAACAGCTTGGAAATAGAACTTACACAAAATTATATTTCAATGCCTACGACTTGTATGTACGTACTCAAACGTAATAGTATTCTATTGAAATCAAAGTGATTTATATTTCTAAAGCTGTCTATTTTCGTTCTGTTTATTTAAATCTTTAAAGAAACCATTATTCAGATACCACAAACATAATTCACTTTAAACGTCAATATACAAAAAAAACTCATTTGACAACGATCGACGATGCTGTTGAAATCTTTTTGAGGATATCGCTATCTTTAAACCTATTTTATTTATAAGTCTAGTCTAGACGATTTAAATGAAATTCTAAGACAGCCATTTAGGAAATAATTGGAATACTTAATCTAGAATTTACCTATAAATGTCTCTTTTATTGTAATTATGTACCTAGCTTATCGCAGAATAGCCGTAGTAACTAATACTGTCATAATATCATTAGTGTAAGAAAATGTGATCCAGAATCACAGATATTGAGATTACTTTTTACTAAAGTCTGTGTTTTGTTGTAATTAACGTTCAGAGAGACACATTAATTAATGCAAATAAGACTGAACTTGGCCGCGTATCAAATCTCATTAATTTTATGCGATCGCACTCGAACTTGGCCTTCTTTACCAGAAAGTAGTTTAAATACCTGGTGTAGTTAGCATGCCAGTGTTTGTAGTTGACAACATCGAAAAGACATGTGTTCAATCATTGGTCAGTTTACCTTTATCGCTTCATTAATAACTCTGAACAGCTGCTGCTTTGCATACATACATAAATTTTTTATCTACTTATAAAAAATTAAATGTCCATTTGCATTATCAGCTCTTGTATAATAATTTTCTAGGTGTTTCTCAACTTCCAATTTACTGTATCTTCAACTGCGATGCTTCATTATGCACCTCGTCATCATTATTCAGACATTCTGCCTCAAAAGGCCCGTGTTCAGAGCCGATGTTTACATCCTGAAGTACGGTATGTGCTCGTGTACTGCCGCCAATTAGTATATTTTCCCACATATTATTACCAAGATATTGGTGAATATGTGCGTGCTTCGGTTCGGATCCGGCTGTTGCAACGTTCTCTTCACGCCCCAATTCTCTGCGAGTTTCGTTGCTATTTATTTTGCTTTATTATAAACGCTATTTTGTTCCTTTTTTACTTTTAATTCACCTCTTGTTGGTTCAATTGGGCTTTTAAAAGCTGAGTGATAGGTTATGAGTGTTATGTTTATTACAAGTAACTTTCAAATTAAACGTTTGAAATGAATGCGTGCGTTTGTGATATAACTGTTTTGGTAATATGTATGTGGGTCTTACGATATTTTCGTATCAGTGATTAAAATTGATGCATTGATTATAATGTTAACTGTTACAACATTGATATGAGTAACCTAATTTGATATTTTATCTTGATTAACTTTCAACTGATTCTTCAAAATGTTTGTCGTGCTTAACATTCAGTTATTAGATAAAGTGGCGGACCAGGAGGTGGCAGTTGAAAAAAACAACACAGTTAACAATGTAAACGCAACAGCAAATTCAAAATGACGGAAACATCTAAGTAGTTACAAACCAAGGCTTTTCTCAGCATCATTTCTGTTCACCGCACACAATTCATGGAAACGATTGAGTCACCCACACAGCGGTTACGATCTACCCGCGAACTAAAAAGCGTATAACAATGCGAGCCGAAAGCGGCATCACTCTAAATGTAATCTGAATGTACCGCTATGCTGTTGCAGTCAGTTGTTATCCAGACTAGGTCAGTTTTTGTCGAATGTGCCACTGATGGCTTTCAGCCCATTTTGATGGTCACACTTTTCGTCAGTGTTGAACTTGATCTGAAGCCTATTTACATTTTTTGTGATGTAGAAAGGTAGGATACATTGAAAGATATTTGCAACACATGAGTTTCATAAAGAGCTTATTGTTAGCAGGAATTCGACTAGATGCGATAAATACATCATCCGGTTCAGCCCGTATAAAATAAATTCTGATAACTCTAATAATGATTAGAAAATTCCCATGAAAACCAGCCGGCATGCTTTTCGTTTATACCTATTTGTCCAGCTGTTTGAATGAGCAACTTCCTATTTTTTAAAGCCCTTTTTCAGTACTGTACTGCTTAACTGTAGTTCCCATACAAAGTAGACCCCACTAGTAATTCACCACACTATGAATTTTCTCAATGCAACGTGATGCATCTGCAGCACGCTACATAGACGTAAAGTAAGCCAACGTTCTGACCTCTGTCAGTGTAGTAAACATTAACATTTTCTACATCATTTAAAATCCGCTACTTACAGATTGTTTTTATTTCCTTTCTCTCACTAGCAGAACATCACGCTTTATGTTTTACTCTGCAACACGTACTCAATCGCAACTTTGTCGAAGAAAAATATTAAAAATAAACCTGAAAATATCACTTTTAGGGTTCCGTACCTCAGAAGGAAAAAAACGGAACCCTTACAGGATCACTTTGTTGTCCGTCTGTCTGTCTGTCTGTCTGTCTGTCAAGACCCTTAATCTCGAGAACGCGTAGAAGTATCGAGTGAAATTAAAACCATATACTTAAGTCCACGGTCCCTTGAAGCTGTGAAAAAATCAAAACTTCTAAGTTAACGTGAATAAAAGATACGGCCGTTTATGTCGCAAAAAACGTACATTTCGACACTCTCAAGGGAATTAAAATTTATAGGTTACTTTCCGTTGACCTAGAACTATGACATTTAGCAAGTAATATCGTCGGATACTATAAATACAGGGAAAACTCTGAAAACTATACATTTATGTATAATTAATATCATAAAAAATATATTCCTTATTTATAACGAGCTTTTGCCCGCGACTTCGTCCGCGTGAATGCCGGTTATCGCAGGTGCGGATGAAGTAGCGGATAAAAAAGCAGCCAATGTCCTTCCCTGGGGTTCAAGCTATCTTCATACCAAATTTATCAAAATCGGTTCAGCCGTTTCATCGTGAAAGCGTAACAGACAGAGTTACTTTCGCATTTATAATATTAAAATAAGTATATAAGTATGGATATAGTTAGGATATTTACCTACAAATTTGTACGGAACCCTCGGTGAGCGAGTACAACTCGCACTTGCCCGGTTTTTTTTTTCACAGCAGCACTGACACACAAGCTTTTAAATATAGCACGACTTCTTAAAGTAGTGACCCAAGATCAAAACTAACTCGTTTCACTTCTGTACAAGTTTTTTCTTCCTTAAACGGTAGCACTTTCCTATTAGTTCTTGTCGATGTAGGCTTTCATCTTTTTTTTTTCTGCATTAAAATACACTGAAAATCTCGCTAGTTGTAAGACATTATTCCGTTACCGAAGTCAATTCTTAGGTTACTTGCCCTAGGATTGATAATTTCTCCTTGCCCTTTTGGCTTATCACGACAGTACAGCTCCTTGCACACAATATACATGATTACCGGCTGAAATCCCATGCATCAATGGCGAAGGTTCAAAGATTACAACAATATACGATTGCTTGTCGATCGATATCTATAAGCACTGTCGTAACCTATTTCCCTCATTCGACTAAGCACAGGTATTGTTAGTTCAAGTTGTAACTTAGACGTAGAATGACGCCTGGTTATCAAAGACCTAGTCTTTGATTTTCATACATCAATTTCATTGTTTGCGTGATTATGCTACGTTTCGTATATTTTGTTAATCAATGTTGATAATGGGATATTGTGTACTAAGAGGTCGCTGCCTCATTGCTTATCTACTAGTCTGATAATAACATTAGCAAACTTTTTTATTTTGCGTTGTCAATCTTTGGAAGCGACTTAACAAATTCGTACCTTTTCTACCAATAAATTCATTCAAAATCAAAACCACGTGTTACTTCAACTCTTGCATGAATTTAATCAATATTTACCTTCCTTGCCTACTGTACTAGTATCCCACTTTCTTTATTGACTCTGTCGATACTATTTTTTCACATGCCTCCTTCAATTTCGTCATGTAACGGTCAACTATTTTATTCCATATTTGTTGTGATAGTAATGAGCAAACAGAATGCTTGTTTGAGCAGTAGACCCGACTACACCGTCCTTATCATATCCAAACATTGACATCGCGGTCTAAATCGGACAGACAAGCGGAAGACGAAACATTTTTGTACTAATAATATTGGTTGCAGGTACTTATTTCTTAGCTTTGTTTGTTTATAAAGTCAATGTGCTTTTGTTTATAAATATGGGTAAAATAAACTGTGAATTTATTAAGATCGACACCAGTCTAAAATTATGATCTTTTGCAATAGCAGCTGCCGTAGAGGCAGCTTATTATTAATATCCAACATGATCTCACGCATCCTATCCGTTGCACTAATATTACGTATCGTCAACTATATCAGTGCATTGCCATCCGTCTATTTCTCACTGCTGGTGAATAACAACTGACTAACGTCTACGTGATTCAGACCAGAGATTTTCACAAATAACAGGGTTAAGTTCACACAGCCTTCTATTTTTACCTTGGATAGATTGCGTGACTTTAAAAGTCGGTTAACATTAATTAAGGCTTGCTTTGCTTGGTTTACAATAGTAATACAAAGTACAGGTAGATTAATGACTAAATATAAACTGGTGAATAGTTGTAGAGATCGTCAGTTTGAATTAGCGCAGATTGAGGAAGTGAACCAGAATTTGTTGAGTGTTTCAATATAGGTTATCTAGATTTAGAACTCGTGCGTGACTAGGTTAGAACCACACGTTCATGCGCCAATGAAATAGAATTCTTGGTAGGAAAGTATAAATATTTTTCGGTAGCGATTCAAATATAAAATAACAGTTGACCTGAAATAATCAAACTCAAAATTAGCATCAATAAAGAAAATCTCCATTTAGCTTATAATGCTTCGTCATTTCCATAGTAATGTTTTTGAATGTCACATGAATTTTCCGTTACAAATGCTTAAGCTCAACGTTAAAATTGTATAGTAAACATGCCTATTTAATGAGTAAACCTCACCAAAATCACGTAAAATTCTCATTACCAATGATGCTTGGAGCACGTAAAGGGCTTTCTAGCCCTGCTAACATTTTATTATCGTTTGCCTTTGTTCCAAATGCTTCAAACTTTATATTAATGTGGCAACGCTGCGTAGGAGTGCATTGTTTTGTATTACAAAGCTATCATTTATGAAGCAACGTCTGCCTTTCCCTTTGTTTCGGCCATCGCGCTTCGTGATGACCGATGATTTGGTTCATGATGATGAGCATTTTCGTTCTCATTTTGTTAATATTTTTCAGTAACCACTTTATATAGTTCTTCTTTATCTTTAAAATCATAAAAATACAGAACAAGATAGTTTAGAAACGTAAAAGTCTTCTACGAGATTCTGTATCTAATAAATTTTCCTGTATCTTTTTCATTTGCTAATAAGATTAGACTATCATCGTCAATTATCAGTCCACCCATTTATGTCTTTTAAAACCGTGGTCGTCCGATGGCCATCTATTTTCGTCGCGATGGGCTTACATAAATCTATCTATCGACATAGTAGCTAATAGTGCAGCAGCGACAACTTGATAGCTTCCTCTGCTATTAAACTGGCCTGTCCATGCTTCCTGCTAGGACATAGTAGCATTTTGTTGAGGTTTTCCTGTAAAATGTGGATATGATCATTGGAAGTCATTTCTTTACTTCTCTTGATATCATCTAAAATGCCTTAGGACTTGCTGATTTATTTCTAGTTTCTACAAGTTCCTTGTCCGTTTAACTTGTATACTAGGTACTCAATTTTGAACATAATGCACGGATCAGAGATCTTTTTCAATTGTATGGAATCCATTAAACATGCTATCTCACTGGGTGGTCAATTATACTCCAACGTAAAAATTAAGTGATCTATTCAATCTGACGTCCGTTGCACATTGCGGTCACATCACACTCACAATGCAACCTTTGTTACGAAACTTAACAAAAGTATCGACCAAGGTAATGGAAATCAAAGAACTGTCAGCATTGATGCAACAGCTAAAATACCCTCCGCATAAAACCAAAACATAGCCTAGTAGAATATATTTCACGGTCTAACTCAAGTTATCTTTGAACTATCAGGAGAAATTGCATGTTCCAATGTCAGGCGAATAGGCGAGACGATTTGTCTTACGAAGGCATAGAATGTGTCGAATCTCAGCCGATAAGGGCTACTATACACAGGGTTTTAATGTCTCTGATAAATTAATTGAACAACATTCTATGTACCTAGTACGGAAATTCTTCGCATAAATTCAACTTGAATGTCGTAACGAAAGAGAAAATGAAAATTTTATATTAAGGAGTAGTTTTCTCTTAGAGTTAAGGTGTCGTTCATCATTTATATTAATGCCACATGTATGTCTATTAAAGTGAGTGCTATTAAAAGTAAGTTTACAAAATACACTATGCTAAGATTGATATAATTGTATTTATAAGTAACAATACTTATATTGTATGATATTTTCCATTATTGGCAACCATCTTTTACATGCCTACTCACTTTGGTGTTTAATCATCACTTTGAAATATTGCACGCGGTATATCAGAAAATTAAATCAAAATTACTACCGGATTCTTGGAATCAAGTATGAAAATACAAGTTACTGCCCACAGAACATGTAAACGATGAAAATTGATAAGTACAGTAAATGCGTACGTAACTATCTATCCGACTGCTCATAAATCCACAACTGGTAATTTGATGTTTTCACTGAAATCGCTAACAAAATAATGACTGTGCAAACGTTTGCCCCTAACACTTTACCTAGCTCTCTCTAAGTCTGGATTTTATTAAATCTGGAGTTATAGTACCCTCTCGGCGACTTGAAATGATCTCAATCGATGGAGATAAGCAGATTGTAGGGACTCTGACAGGGAGTGATGAAGGACTTTCATTACTTTATGTAATTTACTGGGAAGCTGTTGGTTTAAGATAAACTGTAGGAAATGGCAGATTTGCAACAATTTGCCTGAGACTCGTATTTCATTATAAAAGTATGAACGTTTTTATAGGTTTTATACTTGCTGGATTAATTTTAACCAAACCTGCAAATCGATTACTCACGATTCCGAAGGTTGATATTTCAAAAGTCTTATTACCTTCCCATTGATGATCAACCAATATGATTTCTTAGATTTATAGTCTTTTATACCTAATACGGGTGTCGGTGGGTAGTGGCAAGCCTCAAAACTTCAATATTTTGAAAGTACAGTGTAGGATTAAAACGTTCCCTATATTTCAATGCAATTATGTATATTCTGCGCCAATGGAAGTATATTATTGAGCCATTGCAGACGTGCTATTGAAAAGGAAATGTCAATATTTGATTACGTTGAGTTAATTGCCGATAATTTAGGTTAATGCTTTTAAAACAGTGCATGTGGGATTGATTACATAAATAATGATGCCTTATCTGTCAGTGCGTTCGATTGTATTGACAGGAAATTTGTTTGTGGTGCTATATTGTGTTGCAAAAATAATCAATTTCGAATATAGAAAAATCCTTAATGTCCTTTTTTATTATTATATCGTTGTAAAAAGTTCTACCCTGACAGAGTTTATGGACTCACTGAACAAGAAGCTCAAATGACTAGCTTTTTAACCCGCGATCAAATTACATAAGCAAGAGAAACACCCTCTTCCTCAGCGGATATTGTTAATTTTAATTAATCTTTTGACAGCTAATTCTCATGCACGTCACGAGATTTCTACATCAGTCTAATTAAAGTGTTATCGGATAACGTTTGAATGGGATGTAGTCTCATACATGGCCATTCAGGTTGTATGTAATACCTAGTTAGAGGCTGGTTTCAATGGATCGTTATAATGGTCGTGTGGGACGTGTCTTTGTTTGATGCGCTTTGTGCTAATTTCAATGAGCTTTGATTTAGGACTTACGGTTTCTTTTAAAATGAAGACTGACTGATTGTAACATTTCTCTTTTCTAATGTGTCGATTTTAAAGTTATTGATCAATTTGTGAGTGTTAATCGAGGATTAATTTGCTTCCGAATTCGGTAGTTAATCACTTTATAATTGCATGTTGTGAATATTCAAATGTGAGAATCTCTCTTTAATATAGATCTTAATATATGCTCGTACTCACGTTTACCTTTACAGCATCGTTTAAATAATTTGGACACATCCTCCTTAACTTTTAACATCTTTTTATCGAAATTCTATCCAATCATGTGTTTAACCAATAGCGATACATATCTATTATTTAGATTATGTATCTCAGCGTTCAATTTAACTAAATCCATCCGATTATCTTCTAGTATTTTCTCAAGTAATTTTCTATCCTCAGTATAGGAAAACAAAAGTGTATCAGCAGGTTGACGTGCCGTCGTCGGTGGGAAGTGGGTTACTTAATGATAGTCGTGCTATTCGCTAACAAGTCGGTTCTATTACACTTTATAGCTAATACTTTACCGCTATACGAAATGTGTTGATTATGTGTTAGGAGAATATTGATCGTGTTTTGATTCTTCTTTGTATCTACCGCTCCGTATAATATACGTATCTGATGAGGACTCAACCAATTTCTTTGATATGACATCGATGGGGTTCCTTAAGCTTAATTTAAGCTGATAATACTAACCTTGCACTCCAACATGAAAATAGATTTGTAAACAATCAATAATTTTTCAGGCAAGGCTTCTTACTTACCGGTACAATACTTGACGATCAATGTTGAAGCATCTTTGTAAGAAGCACTCCTTAGTGTCCACTATCTTATAATTAGGCTGTCAGTAACATCTCCCTAAAACCTTTAATAATTAACTGAAATGAATTTAACATCTTTAAACTTAGGTTCACAAATTTCACTTGCAAGGCGTAAATTTCTCACATTTGTCTAGTAATCATGTGTACAAAGACTAACAGGCTAATTAATCGTTGAAGACGTTTGAAAGCGACTTCGTGTAACTTTCAAATGATGGCTTGCTGTGCATGCGATTAGATTTCCAATCGGACCGTTTGATGCCCTAACCTAGCCTTTAATGTGTGTATTTGTTATTTATTACTCACTTACTGAACTATCTTGTTTACTTATTTTAATTGTGGGAAGTTATCATCCGTTGGACACACACTTCTCGTATTAACATGGAGTTGTACTTGTTGTTCATCAATAACGGATTCTTCTTCTTCTTCTTAGTTGTACACTCCTGGCGGAGTGGTCTTGGTCATGGATCATCTGTTAGGTTCCTTGCAGCTATTGCGAGACTTCTCCATCTCTTTTTGTTCGCGACACTGTGTACACTGACTCAGGGAATCACCTACTACTTTTCCTTTATTGGACCTTAGAAAGGATTATTTTATTTGGGTTTTTTATTTAATTATTCATTCGTATCTGTACTTCTACTGTAACTTCTACAAAAAAGGCCCGATTAATTTAAGCCGCAGCATTCCTTTCGGCTTATCTTCAACATCCATTAACTTCTTTTCACTCTCAATATTGAATTCCGGATTACAGGAAATCTATAGGTACAAGTTATTTCAGGCCTTTACCGATAAATATAGCATTTTCTTTTGATGTTTGTAAATGGCTTCGCATCCGGTTTGGAAGCAAAGCGAATCGGTTCTAACAAAATAATACTTTAAATAAAACTGGCGACAAACAGACTATTGTTAACATGTCAACAAAAAAGTGTAAGTTTTTATCGGTACAGACACAGTGTAATACAATAATGCATATCCATTACAAGTTTGAAATGTAATAATAATATGTTCTCACACACAGAGATTCATAGCTAGGTACAGATCCGTAGTACAGTAACTTAAAAAAAAGTTTAAAAAAATAAAAAGCCGCCTTCAAAAACTAAAAAGTGATAAATAACTTTAGCACAGAACACACATTACTTTAGCTTCGGAAGTCTAGAAACTAAAGTAATGTGTGTTCTGTGCTAAATAACTTTAGCAGTTATTTATCACTCATTAGTTCTTGAAGGCGGTTTTCTTTTTTTTGAAAAATCTTTTTATTTTCCGCCTTTATATCCAAATCTATTAAGAAACGGCGATTCACTTAAAACAGAGATTGTAAGTCCTCTAAAGATTAAAGAAACCGAAACGTCATCTATGTATTTTTTATGGGATTTTGTTGATTTTCTCAGCAAGAGCTGAATCAATTTTGATAAAATTTATATGGGACCATTTCAGAACAAAACAAGAATTTTGCAAATCCGTTTAAATATGACAGAGTTATACCCGAATATGCATAACAAAATATATGTAGATAAACATCCAAATTGACTATCTACTCCTTTTTGAAGTCGGTAAAAAAATAAATGTTACAGCAGCCTAGATCAGTACGTAAGTAGCGGCTTCAATGGGCAATCCGTTTAGTAATTACAAGAGTTTTATATAACTAAATTCAATGACATGGATTGCAGTTGCAATTCCCAACATGCGATAGTTTTAGTCTATTCCATTGGTTTATTTTATAAATATTTTTCTAAGCCATAGGGAATTGACTTTAACTATCATAAAATAACAATCATTGACAGAAGCATATAATGAACTATGTATTCCACTGTTACTCTATATAATTCTGAGGGCTCTTAACGTCAGTCAGGTTAGATTTTAACAATGATTCTATTAACAATGGGGTAAAAGATATTGAATGGATTATTAATTTGCCTAGATCTAAAGTGTTGCCATCAAACAAAAATGAAATCATTTGGCAAACTTCTGATGTAACAGACTTGTGTTTATTTAACAATGGGTATTTTTAAATGTTGTTATCAGCAAGGGCTATTGTATACGTCAATAAGATTGCAGCAATTAAGTAAAAGTAATATAATAAATAGCAATACATGTTTACCAGTCAATGGTTTATCATTTCATAAGTTTTCATATAAAGCGTCTACTTTTCACTCAAAAAATTAAAATCTAATTAAAAAAAATGCTTTTGCTTTTTTTATCTGTTTATCTAAATTGTCTTGTGCGACCAAGAAGCTTTATCTTCATGTGTGCGACCCACATAATTTAGAAATAAAACTTTGTTCACGTTCCTATTTTTAAATATAGAATTTCAATAAGGACCCTCATTCTCATAACCTATATCGAATTTGTCAAGTGTGAATGTCGCAATAGATATTTTATTTTGGGTTATTGACTTGTTTGTCAACTGTGGTCCATCAGAGTTTTTAGGCTACGGTTAGACGACATTCGCTATGCATCACCGCGGACGAAACGTCAAGTGTCACTTTGTTAAGAGGTTGGTTTAAGTTATAGAACAAAGCGGGATGGTTTTATATCGTATGACTTTTTTATCCGTCTGAAAAAGAACAGGGTACAATTATAGGTGAACGGAGTAAAGCGTGCCGCAAAAAAAAAAAAATCTTTTTCAAAAATGTTGAATGAAATTCACGAATCAATAAATGTCAGCCGGTATGTGTTTAAAAGAAAGTGTAATTAGAAGAACGACCAAGCTTATAGCCAATTTAAAATGATGTTAGTTCTAATTATCTTATAAGATTAACATAATTTATTAGTTAGCTAATTCAATGAGCAGTACCTACATTAGGTCATTCTTACGAACGTGCAGCAGTACGGCGAAGTAAATTATCCCTACTGTTATTAATTCAATTTTCCTATTAAAGGATATTGATTGACGCAAATATGATGTTAACAGCTGGCATATTACGTCATTAATTTCATACCCGACCGAACTGTTTAGTAATTTATGAAAAGAAAACCTACACGTATTAGTTTAATGCTGAAATTAAACTAATCGTAATCCTACTGTAAACGTGGAGCTGCTACCGATTAGTCGATAGAATTCATTTGTGTCTGTGTACGGCCCTTCAGTAAGTAAGTAGTTACTGCTACTCAGTAAGTAAGTCAGTAAGTAAAATGTATCATATTTCTGTAAAGAAAGATACATTAGATAAGTTTTCAGCTCTTATTCAGTATTATGAAAATTTTAGGTAAAGACCTCCTTCCAAGCTCAAAGGCTTTCTTCTATCTGTCATGGTGTACCTACCGCTTTTTTCCGCCTTTACTTTTTTATCAATACAATTTGCATTTATAACAGAATTGGCGGCCAAGCTAAGGAGCTTATCGTGTTCTCTCACTCGCAAAGTATAGCAAGCGAGTGAGAAGACACGATTGTCATCGTCATTTCCCATAGGCAAAATAACGAAGGAATACTTTTTAGGGTTCCGTACCCAAATGGTAAAAACTGGACCCTATAACTAAGACTTCGCTGTCTGTCCTTCTGTCTGTCCGTCCGTCTGTCTGTCACCAAGCTGTATCTCAAGAACCGCGATAGCTAGGCGGTTGCAATTTTCACAAATTATGTATTTCTGTTGCCGCTATACAAATACTAAAAACAAAATAAAATAAATATTTAAGGGGGGCTCATGCGATTTCTTTTGCACTTTTTTTGCTCGTTGTCTAATGTTGTATAGATAATGGTACGGAACCCTTCGTGCGCGAATCCGACTCGCGCTTGGCTAGTTTTTTTGATAACGTTTGAGTACTATTTCAATTTCCCGCTTTTCGCCTATCACTTAACAATAATGTTAGAAAAAGAGCATTCTTTAATTAGACGTCAGTCAAAATGGTTCTTTTGTAATGCGACCTTAAAATGTTCAGTTAATCACTGGACCAAAGGTTACTGACTAATAACAATTTTGTTAACTTTTGCTATTATTGAAGCCGAGATAAAGTAAGTAAATGTCAGTCTTAATTCGTTGATTAATTCAGATGTTCTAAAGTGAAGGATGATACTTTCATTTGTTTGATAAGTTAATAAAGAGAATATGGTTCAGTTATTTTGCATTTCTTGTTTAACTGATCCGTCTCATTTGTTTTATAATGTGACTTATAAGACCTTTTGAAAATATTTATTTCAATGTCAATGAAGTATCAAAAGGCAATGGACTGTAATACTGGTAATTAATGCTATTTTATGTAAAAGACGTTTCTGAAAAATGAGGATTCGTTATTATTCAGACATTTATTTTTATGGCGTCTGATTAAATAGGCAATCTGACATTGTTAAATTGACCAGTTTTTATTTTATTTTGTTTGTTTGCCTTTTTTGCATAATGTGTGTTCAATGTATCCTATTTTTGTTTCAGGTAAGTGTCACGAGACATTCTAAAAGAATCGATCAATTTTTTTTGTGAGTATTGTTCATTTACATAACATGGAATAGTAAACATGTCTTCTTTTTTGTTACAAAGAATATAAATAAGCACAAATTATTTACATTAGAAATCATTTATGTTCCCATGTTACTATATCAACAACATCATTTTGTCATAAACAACGAATTTTACGGTCTATAAACTGCCTGCTAAAGCATGCATGCCGCGTCCACACGTTAGGGCTAATCGGTAACTGACATCGCCGCTCCCATTGTATGGAGGAAACATTATCGTATTCAAAAAACGCAAAATTGTGCATCGTTACGCAGTTCAATTTTAGACTAATTGACAGGTGTGAAGATTGACATAATGGAACCAAAATATAATAAGGTAAAAACAGGGTTTTCCAGATTTTCTGTTTAGCCCACATTTTTGATTGCACACCTCTACGGCACAAACAATGTAACTGATAATTAAGACTGTTCGAATTTTAAAAGTTGTATCTGAACTTTTTTAGTAATTGGCCAGTACTACTTTTTTAACTGAACAATTAGGTACCTATTTAAACAATTTTAATTGAAGATTCTATCGATCAGGCTAGTAAAAGGCCCCTATAAAATTAAAAGCATTTCTTTTTCTATTACTGAAACGTTTAATGGCTGTTAATAGCCCAACCTTGTACGGAACAGGAGTAAACACAAGATCCTGACATGTGTACTACTATCAATATTTGTAACAGTTGTGTGTGTAACTTATACAGGCTGATACCACAGAGTAAAAAGATGCAGTATGACTATTGCTTGCTTGACAGAAAGCTCACGCAAATGATTATTGCAGCTTTTATATCAAATGTTGTTGGATTTATTATTTAAATTACACTGTGCTCAATTTTCATTCTGTAAGGTTCTTTCAGGACAGATTCTAGACACATATAACTTACGAAATGGACTATTTATAGTACTGGAATTTATTAGTTATCATGGCTATCCGATGAAAACAAAACTTAAGTCGAAACCAGCGACTTTAGAAAATAGTCAGGTTAAGGTAACCCAAGATACTGGGCATCGAAACCGCTTTTAATTAATTTAAAAGTAACTATTTTTTCTTTCACATTCGATAGGGAGACTTCCCAAATGTGGGACAATACAGATTGAAATGAAAAACTTTTTTTTTATATCCAGTCCTTCTGCTTCTTCTTACTCTGTGTCATCCCTTCCCATCTCTCCCACGGGGGCGTGGGAACTCGAGATGCGAGAAACGAGATCTCTCGCTACGATTGTTTGTGTACGATATAACGCTCTGTCATGCGATTAAAAAGTCGTATCGGACACTTGACTTACAATTGTTTTGAAACTTGTTCCAGGAATGTGTGAATGGGTTGATGAAAATAAGTAGAGATGGGCCGAATGTGGTTTGAACCGAATCCGAACTTCGGCCGAACATTCGGTTAAAATGAAAAGTTCGGCCGAACTTCGGCCGAACTTCGGTTAAATTTTTACCGCTTTCTCGAGAGCGACACGTCGTGACTTGTTTACGCATTTACTTCAATATTATTGCTAGATGTACCCCACCCCCACACCGCGCTCCCACCGCGTGGCCCGAAGCCGGCCGATCATTAGCAAATACGTCATCGGCGTGTCGCGTGCGATTGTTTACATTGAACAAAAATAATTGTTATAAGTGGATTGACGAGGTTTTAGTGATAAGTTTTGTTACTGACTTATTGCAAAAATGAGTGCAAGGAAAAAATCAAGTGTTTGGACATTTTATACAGAAACTGACCAACTAAATAAAGTGAAATGTATCTTATGTGATTCGCTGATATCTCGTGGTGGTAGTGGACGTTCAGCGTCTACTTCTGCACTGAACAACCACCTTCGCGTGAAGCATAATCGAGAATATGCACAATTACAACATCCCGTTCATTCGCCAAATCCGATCCTACCTTCAATAAGAGCTTCAACGTCGAACACTACCGAGGAGATACCCGCAGTGGTGGAGTCATCATTACGTCAAGCGACCATTGAGGGCTCATTTGAAAGTAAGTGGAAAATAGATGACCTAAGGGCTAAACAAATTCACAGAGCCATAGCAGAAATGATCTGTGTGGATAATCAACCTACATCTGTTGTAGAAGATGCTGGATTTAATCGGTTGGTAGCCATATTAAAACCAAAATACCAGATGCCCAGCCGAAAATACATTACTGAAACGGTTATAGTTGAAATGTATGAACTATTAAAAAAGAAGATTTTCGACCAACTATCCGCAGCTAAATCGATTTCAGTTACAAGCGACATGTGGACGTGCATCAATAATATGCAGTGTTTTTTAAGTTTTACTGTTCACTGGCTTGACAACAATTTTGTACTGCAACATAGGGTACTGCAAATGAAATCGTTTTCAGAGCAGCATACAGCGCATAATATCCAGTGTGCCCTAGAAGAAATAGCCGAGTCATGGAACATCTCAAACAAAATAAATGTTATCGTCACAGATAACGGCCGTAATATTGTGAAAGCCGTAAATGACAGTCGTTTTGAAGGAAAAACGTGCTTCATCCATACTTTGCAACGAGCAATTCACGGTGCTTTGGAAGCGCAGGAAAGTGTTAATGAAGCAATAGCGGCAGGCCGTCGTATAGTGACTCATTTCAATCACTCCAAACCGGCTCAAGAAAAATTGCTGCTGATACAGACTGAGCTAAATGTACCCAAGCACAAACTTATTCAAGACGTCAGCACCCGCTGGAATAGCATTTTTTATATGGCTGAAAGGTTACTGGAGCAAAAGAGAGCGATTTCGTTATACATATCTGACAACAGTAACACAATAAATTTTCAAAATTTGACAGAGAGACAATGGGATCTTCTTAAAGAATGTCTTGCCTTACTTCAACCTTTTGAAGAAATCACAAAAAAGATGAGCTCTTCCTACTCCTGCATATCAGAAGTCATTCCCAACTTTACGATTCTTTCGAGGTATTTGACCAAAGAAGAAGTTCAAGTGGCTTGTTCTAATGTGAACACAATGCGTTTGTCACTAAAAGAAGGACTGGATAGACGTTTTCGGGGGATTGAAGATGACAAGTGCTATAGTCTAGCAACATTGATAGATCCGCGCTACAAAATGAATTTTTTTACACCAGGTAAGGTACTTATGATCAGACGAACTTTCATGGCAGAATTTGTAAGAAGGAGCGAGGATATTGGTTCAAGCAGTGATGAAGAAGTTGTTCAGGTAGCACAGAGATCCACATCATCATCCAATAACGAAAACATACACAGAACGTTCTGGAGCTGCTACGAGGAACTAGCAGCAGTAAAGTTACCACTAGATATAGAAGAAACCAAAAGTCCGATTGCGTCAGAGCTAGACAGATATCTCAATGAAGTTCTGCTTCCCAAAGACCTGTGTCCATATGGCTGGTGGGGTAAGAATAAAGACAAGTTCCCTAACATGAGTTACTTAGCTCGAATATATTTATCGTCTCCTGGAAGTTCTGTATATTCTGAGCGACTTTTTTCGGAGGCAGGAAATGTATACGAAAAAAAACGTAACAAACTTCTGCCAGATAAGGCCGAGTCTTTGGTGTTTTTGCACCATAACCTGCCTCTAGTAAATTTTAAATATGAGTGAGTCGATAGATGAGAAAAGTTTGTTTAAGGTCAATGCTCTAAGGTAGCCCGCGAAATTCAAATATTACAAATATTCTTACGTTGATAATATTCTTACCTTAATTTGATTGTTTAATTTGACCTATACTCTTTGTAATAAAAAAATATTTGATGTTAATGAATGTTTAGTTTGTGAACAAAAAACGTGATTTATTTTATTCAATTTACGAATTGTAATCCACATGTTTGTTAGAAGAATACTAAGTTTATTTCATTTTTGTAATAGTATGTCTAATTAATTAGGCAAACATTTTCAAAACGAATAAGAAAAACTGTAATTTAATTTAAGGTTTACATTTACAATCTTCATATCTAAAATAAATGACAATGACTGAGTAAAAGACATAATTTTATTTTACAGTAATGCTATTCTAATTCTATTGAATTTAAGTCAAAATAGTGCAAGTAGGTATTATTTTTCTTGTGCCGAATGTTCGGCATCTGAGCCGAATTTCGGCCGAATGCCGAAGTTCGGTTCAAGCTGCCGAATTTCGGTTGTACCGAATGTGAACCGAATTTCGGCACATCCCTAAAAATAAGTATGGGGAGATTATGGTCTACATCTATAAAAAAATACATTTGAACAGATAGTTTTATCGATAGATTTATTTAGTAATTTGGGATGTTTTGTGTCCGTTTTGTTTATTTGTCTTTCTTTTATAAATACTAGCATTTTCCCGCGACTTCGTCCGCGTGAATGTCGGTTATCGTGTATATAGACCAAGTTGCGAATTAAAAAGTAGCCTATGTCCTTTCCCAGGGTTCGAGCTATCTTCATGCCAAATTTCATGAAAATGGGTATAGCCGTTTCCTCGTGAAAGCGTAACAGACAGAGTTACTTTCGCATTTATAATATTAGTATGGATATTAGTATGAATAGTAGATATTATAGTATGTAGTATGGATAGTATGGATCTATTTAGGTACTTCTATACCTACACTAATATTACATATAAGAAAATTATTATTTTGTTTGTTTGTTTGTTTGTTAGAGGAAAATACTGACCGATTATAAAAAAATCGCAATGAAAACACACGCAAAAGTTTTTATTATGAAAGAAATAAACAATAGAAAGATTTGACGATATACTCAGTCTTAAAACCATCAACTTCTGAAATAAACCTCAAGGCAACGTTTTGTTCTAACTGCTTTACAACTTTATCCAATTTCAACAGTTACAACACCATTATCACATAACAACAACTTGTCTTAACCAACAGAAATAAATCACCCGTGTCCCGAACATGTTTCAACTCCAACATGTTCACATCAATGTGGACACGTTTCACATTTAGTTGGTTAATGAGGATTAGAAGGAAGCGGAGGCGTGGTCGGCATAGAACACGTGTCTCTACGTTTCCGTCCCTGTGTTTATAACTGAGGTAGTTTAGTTTGAGGGACGGTGAAGTTAGTAGTTGCTGAGTTCAGTTTGAAAAATGTTTGAAGTCATATTTATATGTTTTCTTATTTTTCAGCCGACTTCAAAAAGAAGGAGGTTCTCAATTCGTCTGTATGTTGTGTTTTTTTTATATGTATATTTGTTACGCGATTTCTCCGGCGAATGTAAAGCGATTTTGAAAATTCTTTTTTATGGATAGGGTATGCCTCAAGGGTGGTCCCATATAAATTTTATCGAAATTGATTCAGCCCTTTTTGAAAAAATCGATAGAAAACAAATAAATATACCTACCTACATGGATGATGTTGTAATGTTCTCCAACCTTGTACTTTCAATCTCTGTTTTGATTGATAAGGAAGTACTAAAAATCGAAAAATAAAAAGCTTTTTTTACAAAAAAGACAACCGCCTTCAAAATCTAAAAAGTGATAAATAACTTTGGCACATAACACACATGACTTTAGTTTCGGAAGTCGGTGGCAATACAAAACAACAAATAGAACAGCCAAGCCACCGACTTCCGAAACTAAAGTCATGGTGTTCTTTTTTAAAGTTATTTTTCACTTTTTGGTTTTTGAAGGCGGTTATCTTTTTTGTGAAAAAGCTTTTTTTATAAATCGTTACCTCGCACTAACTTCTTCTGTATCATGGATGCGTTTACAAATATATAAACTGATATGTACACAAAAAACCAAACCCAGTACAACTATTAATGTCATACAAATATTAGTTCCGTTCGGGAATCAAAACCGCGCCACGCGGTATGCAGAGAATCGCTCAGCCAGAGCGCAAACCATGCCGTCAAGTAAGTGCCGATTATTGAATAAAATTAATATTATTTCTTTTGGCTTGAATATTTTCTTATACCAATCTTGAAGTTATTCGTTCTGCATGCAACTTCAAACGTAAACTGCACGTTCACTGCGACTGGTCGTTTTTCTAATGACCAGTCGCAATGCTACAACTCTCTGAGGTTGATACTGCTTAATCGGACAGTCCTGTGTTGGCCAAAAATTACTTTAAGGGATGGCAATGCCAATGCGCGGTGGAAATCCTCATGGACCTCCTCCATCGTGGGCTTGGCGGCGGCGCATACCGGACTCTTACCGGCTAAAACCACCGTGGTGTTCCACCTCTGCCTATGGCCTGGGGTGCGGGTTTCGCATAAGCATTCACCGCTCCCCTGACAGGCCTTGACCCGCTGAACCTCAGCGGGTCCCACCTCCCAGTGTGGCCATTCCTATAACGACCGCACCCACTCTAGAGTGGCGCGCGTGGAACACTACGCCGCCAACTCGGGCCTATCTGGTCGGACGAAGGACGCCCTTAGTCCGCCACCCGCAGGCCACCTCGTATGGAGGTCGCAGATTCACGGGTACCCGGTGCGTCTCCTGCGGGAGGGGAGAGAGGATGCGGCTTCTCTCTCTCGCTCAGCTGCCTCCTTTGCAGACATGACATCCTCACAAAAGGAGGCAAACCGGTCCCTTGCGCTCCCGCTCTCGACCATCGATTGAATGACGGCCGGAAGCGAGAGATCGCTCCCGCCTACAGCCACAACGAGGTCTGGATCTTTGCAATGTTGTCCAAGTTCTGTTTTCCATCGATTGGTTAATTCCTGGTATTTGAAACTAAACCACTGGAGACAGCTTTCTAAATCTTCATTTAATTACCTATTATTAATATTACGTGCATCCGTACCAGAACCAAAGAAAGTAACCCCTTCTATTAAACTATCAGTCTACGAACCAATCATTTTTTAATAACTATTGATTAACTAATTGAGTCTAAAATAATATAGTTTCTAGCAAACATATGGTCTTTCTCCTAATTTAATATTAAATGCGGAAATGCCTAATGGCTGATTTCCTCTCGATGAACGAGTAAACACGCGTAATATCCCATTACTAATCATGTAACATAGACGTGTGACCTAGTTGTAGCTAATATTTATTAATAAGACGTTTTCTTGCACATTCCATATAGGTACTGGTGGATTGTCTATTTCATTAATTTATTATATCATATATTACAACCGAAGTACGTAAAGAGAGATCTATACCCTCCTACAGGCTACACTTATACTTTTAACTCTGCAGGCCAACTCCATTGCATTAGTTGTGATCCACTGTTGAATAAAGGCCTCCCCCATAAGGGTGAGGTGTTACCATAATACCCACGCTTGTCAGGCGTCTTGGGGATCGCACGGGGAGTACAAGGAGGCCGCTGCTGCCCGATTTCCAGACTTTCCCCTTAATCGCTTTCTACGACACCCTCGGGATAAAATGGGTGGGGGTTTCAAAAATTAGGGCACACGCTAGGAAATAATTTCAAAGGGTTACCGTCAGACAGGTAGTCGCGCCATGTAAAACACTGATATTCAGCTGCATCCGGTGAGACTGGAAGCCGACCCTAACATTGTTGAGAGAAGGCTAGGCAGACTGATGATGACAGCGTTTACTTAGTGATAATATAAAGATATAGTAAATTCTATATAATAAAATTGAATCGTTTTTCGTTAGTCTCGAAACTCGAGAACGGCTGGACCGATTTGGCTAATTTTGTTTGTAAAATATTTCTGGAAGTCTAGGGAAGGTATATACGGTGACAAAATTGAAAAATCGATTGACAGGACAACGTCTGTCGGGTCAGCTAGTCATCAATATAAGTACTTAGACGATTCGTTGATCGCATTTTGTCATAACTAACCAGACAGAAGCGCAGTTATATCCATTCTCTTCTTTTTAATAGCCTGTTCTGATCCACTCTTGGATAATAGCCTCCCTCCAGTTCCATTTCGCGAATCCGCGCATCCTCATTTTAGTTCTGAATTTATTCCATCCGAATCGCCTCGCCAGCTTTTTCGTTGCCTGACCCCTATTTTACAGGCTTCGAAAAACAGAAGCTTTGGCCTGAAAATAGCAATAAAATTGTGGTCGCGTTGTCATTTGAAAACACCAATAAACGATTTGTCATGTACGGTCACCAAAGGAGATAAGTATCCATGTCGCCGGAAACAGTTGAAGTTTACTTAGAAACCGATAGGTTTTTATGAATAAAATAAAATACAATTTATAGAGAATAAACAGTTCAATGATTTAATAAAATTTCACTTGAAAGCCCCCATTGGTTTTTAAGAAATCTTCAACTATTCCCGACGACATGGATACTTATCTCTTTTGCGTACTGTACACTGACTAATAGCTGCTGTAAACTTTTATCGCTCTCGTACTTATAGGGTTATTTTATAAACACGTAGGCCATAAATGTATAAATCCCATAGTGTAGTAGCAGAGTCTGGAAAATAATGTAGTTAATGGTAGTAGATTTGAAAGTGTCATTATTTTTTTACTTATTCTTTTCAGAAGTAACGTAAACAAAGTCTAAGCATGTATTACAATTAAACCATTTACAGGCAGTTTTGAATTACCAAGAAGTCTGCCAGTTAGTCAGAAAGTTGAAGCTAGTTGCTCGTTCCAAAACGTAGATAGGTCTCTATGGAGAAGAAGCAAGAAACTCCATGAATACTCTTTTAAATGAAGTTTTTTTACTAAATACTGGCTACATGATTCTTGTTGCTTCTATGTTAAAACTATAAAAGTAATTTAGCAATACAAAATATAAAAAAGAAGCAAGATAAAATCCATGGCAGTTAAGGGCTGACCTACTGCAAGCTGAAACTACTGCAGGACTACATAATTAGGCTGTTGTTAAAACTAGTATTGGTATTGTTATTTATGAGTTCAAAAGGGAAAACAAAAACAATTGAACGACAGTAATTCTGTAAAGTATATCAGGTGAATCTTAAGCTGTCAAGGTGGAATGACAGCTCATTTCATCTACCAAGGAAGATTTTTGTCGAAGAGAAAAAACTTACCGTTTTAACATTCAACAATTTTAAATGTATTCTTACCAGTGACTTTCTTCACTTACTTCATCAACACCTGAATTTTCTTTCTTTATCCCGTTGAAGATATTCACGTTTAGTATTTTTTGTTATCATCTGAAGTGAACCAGAAATGACAACTTTCCTCAGGCTTTTTAAATAAAGAGAAAGCTGATGTTTTTGTCATGAAATATTGTCAAAATCCACGAGTTAATTTGCGTGAGTAAGAGACATTTCTGGTACGTACCATGAATTGTTTATATTTGACCTATACTTCGATGCTGATGGAACGATTGTTGCCGTGGAAAAGTAAATAAAGAATGAGGTATTCCAATGTTTGGCGATCAATGTTTGTACTTCGTGTTGTTTAACGAAGCTACTAATCGTATCCGATGTTTTCGTGTGATAAACTTTTTAAGAATTTGAAATGAAAACAAAAAAAAGTTGTTTATGTGAGAAACACACGATGGAAACTATGGGAAACGGTTTGGTGGAACCTCGCAATATAAAAAACAAGTAGAAATGCCCACTCAGCTGTCCTGCATGTGTCACAATTATGCGGAAAATATTTAAAAATAATAACAACCTTTTTCAGTTGTAATAAGTCTATTTTTTTTTAACAACAAGTGAGCTTTTCGTCAAAGTTGGATTTATTGTTCATACAAAATTAACACTTATTAC
The DNA here is from genome assembly GCA_947361185.1 of Charanyca ferruginea. NCBI lineage: Eukaryota > Metazoa > Arthropoda > Insecta > Lepidoptera > Noctuidae > Charanyca > Charanyca ferruginea. The sequence continues at coordinate 7,880,139 of OX376077.1, read as the reverse complement.
ACAAAGAACGAAGGTTGTTATTATTTGATATATTCTTCCGCATAATTGTGACACGCTCGGTTTAGGTGCGTAGGCACTTCCTCTTGTTTTTTTCTAGTCCTTTGGTGGAACGGTGATCGTTGTATACTATAACTTGGGAGTTTAAAACAAAACTACAATTCCGTTTTCAGACATTTGATATTGAAATGTAGGAAAATAAACCAATAACGTATTGCGGCATAATTTTTCCTTGTAACAATTTCTAATTATAGTATTTCCCCGTTTGGGCGTTGGTGACTAGTGGAAGTAGTGACGGCGGTAATGAGTGTCACAAATTTAAAGCCATGGATTGGTCATAGCCCCATGCTTATCGAAGGTCACCATTCAATTTATCGTGCGGTGTCATTTTACGATACCATGAACGAATCGAACGATCTTGTTTAAGTTATCGACGCTAATTTGAATACAACATACGTGAGAATGGTTTATTTGGGTGTAGAAAGTAAATTGGATTTCGATAACTGCCATAGAAGCTGTTTAGATCTTCCGAGCCTATATTTTATTATGAGAAATTTGTATAAAGCACTCAGGGAAAAAGTTGCTTCGTATTGGTGAATGAATTTTTAAATAGGATAAGATGTTTCCGAGATTATCCTTTACATTTGTATGTAAAGGATAATCTCGGAAACATCTTAGAGAGATCTTTGATCTTTGATCTTTGTTTGTACAAACAAACACATTTTATCTCTTTACAATATTAGTATGGAAATGCATTTGCTATAAATTTTCTATAACTTAATTACCTATCTTAAATTGGCATGACCTTAAAAATAAAACTTTATTGCAATCATTTATTTGCTTCCATTCCTTTAGACAACTTCTAATAATAGAACTTTAGTAGTGAAATCATGATGAAGTAACAATCCCACTTTCTTTATGCATAAGAATTGCCAATAAAATTTTCCACCATTGCATTGAAACGACCTCAATAACCACATCGCTATTGGCCATAAATTCCATTTTCAAAAACCGCGATTTACAGTCAGCCATTTTGTATTCCGCGGTCATCGACCTCTGTTAATCATGATGGCGGGTGGTGAATAGTAAGATTTATATAGCAACTTCAATTCTTCGGCCTTGCGGTAGTACGGTGGTCTTATTACTGGCGACAAATTACTGCGATATCAAGTAGAGGGACCCTACTTATAAGTGTTAGGTGATAAGCAATCTTATTATTGAATACGTAAGGATGGAAATCGTGTTGTTTTATTGGTGTCGACTTCGTGTAATCTTCAGTGATGTTGCGACATTTTTGCTTGCTGCTGATTTTATTATTATTTAACATAGTAGATACCTAATGTATTTAGGTAGGCATTTTGTTGGTACTCTAATCTTAGTAATCTCATTCGTGCTAGTTCTCAAAGTTCATTCTACTATCAAAGTCTAAAATGAAATTTCAAAACAATTTGTAGGTATCTACTATCTTATCACTCAAATTAAATTAATTTGATATACAATGCAGATAAAATGCTTTAAAGGTGTGGTCACACTGCACATTTGGTTATTACACGACCGTATTCAAAAGTGCCTGTAAATGGTTTAATTGAAATAAATGCTTTGACTTTGTAAAATCTTGTGTGAATTCGGTGCATGGTTCACTTGAACTAATCAAATGCAAGTTTGCATGTAATAGTCAGTCAATATATTAACAACAATATTAAAATGCTTATAAACTGTAGCTTAATCAGAATTATGTAGGTATGTGGAAACCGTTTCATTTTGAATAATTACTTATCAAAAATTCGAATAACTTTCTTATCATTGATGGAAATCTTTAGAAGTCATCAATGACTTTTGATAAGGATTATTTTTATAACAACACCAGCCATATTCACGCTAGCGATTTTGCGATTTCAGACTTCTATAAGTATTGAAGACTGAACACTGCTAAATGAAAATAGAAACCATACATAAGTCAGCTTCTCAAGTCGTAATCCCTACCTATCCAGCAAAGGTTGTCTCATCGTTGCTCGACATCTTCATCTGAGCCAGTCTTGTGTCTCGAAGGTATACAAGAACTTCAGTTTTCCTTCACTGATGTCAATGTCCAAGATAACCTTAAAAAAGTATATGATTTGAAAAGGTCACATAGGTTTTGAAATAAAATTTAAAAAAATATATGTTAAGTAATAAATCTTCAGTGCCTGTGTGGCGTCTCCCCGCAGACCATGGTCCACCTTCTATCTTGCGCTGCATACCCTGTCACTTGCTCATGTGCGGACCTAGTGACTGCGTCAGCGGAGCGTTGCCGTGGCTGTATTCTGGGCCAAACAAGGAATCTGACACAGTCTGACGTGTCGTTTACACGCACACATACACACACATGATACACAACGTGTTTGCCATCGATACGCTAAGATTCTTCTTAATCTTCTTCTTCTGAAGAAGATTTGAAATCATACACAAAAGCCCACCACTGGGCCATCACGACCTTTCTCAATTTATTATTTAAACTAATATTATAAAGAGGAAAGATTGTTTGTTTGTTTGGTACGATTTAACTCAAAAACTAATAGTCCGGTTTCAAAAAAATATTTCATCAGTACATGCCCCCCTTTGGGGGAGGCCTCTGTCCAGCAGTGGACGTCTTTCGGCTGAAAAGAGAGAGAAGAAAAGAGAGAATGCTACATTATCACTGAGTAATATATATAGGCTATATCAATATTATCAATTCTTAAAATTGGGGATCTTTGAAACATTTTTGAATACTACTTTATAATTGGCCAGAGCTTATAAATTCACGTATAAAAGTAGTACTACAGGAAATGCTATTGTAAATGAAAACCCAGTAACCACAACATAATTTCTGCAAATAATTCACGACTACGCTTTCAGGCTAATCTGATTATCTAGAGTTCTAGACCGCTATTGCCTGCGGCGGCGGCTCCGATAATATATGTACCATTGATTCGGTTTTATGTCAATCTAATAGTATTAATGTCTCGGCAACCTGAGTAATGGTGACGACTCAAGTGTTACGAGCTACTGCGTGTCTTGTTGCTTTGGTAAAGGTAAGCTACGGTGTTTTACTTTTGAACAACAAAGATACCTATCTAATGTTTTGAGCTTTTCTAGCGCATGGAACTTTCAAAAGGTTTGAAAACTTCTGAAAAAAACTTTTAGTTTTACTTTATTTTTCGACATCATAATCATTGATCTGCATCAACAAATGCTGGATGGAGTCCCTGGCGCGGGCGCGGTGCATGCGCGAGTGAATCCCGTACCTCCGCCTATAGGTCAGTCGAGGAACATCCATACAACTTCCAACTCTATTTGTTATGTTTTTAAGTTAATTATCAATCAATGAATTATACCTACTCGAACATAATAATGTTGCTCTGTCTGCGACTGAACTGACCGTAATGCAATAAGGATGCTCTGTGGATGCAAATATATCTACAGAAACAATGAGTCAAAGGTAAAGGTACTTCGATACGTTTTATTCACCTCAGCAATAAAACTCGCGAAGTATTTACGACGGTAATGTCTGAAAATAGGTCATAATTAGAGGTTCCATTAGTCAACTGGGTTCAATGACTGCTGTGCCCTGTCCCACATAAGGGCCACCCCCTATTCCAAGGCGCGATAATTGTTCTTTAAATTGCTTTCGTATTTATTTTTATTGAAGAAAGAGGGAGCGAAACTGCTTTGGTTTTATTTGTTTTGGACACCCCTATAAATTATTCTTTGGTTGGAGCAATTCGTCTTTTAGTAGGCAGGTACAATAGAAAACAGATAACATGGATTACAGAAATTGAGAAAATGTGCGATGACACGGCAAAGTAAGTAGTATGATGAACTGTTTATTCTTAAAAAAAACATTATGCTCTTGTGTGGTAAAGTGCATACATTTAATTGCTTTAAGTAATTTAAATAGTAATAAAACTGTTGAAATGGTAGAAATAATCGTAAAAGTAGTTCTATACCCGGAAAAATAAACCATAAACGCGTGTATTTGAAAATGTTCAACATAGCGGTATTTTTGTATATTTTTATCAATGTTTAAAGTGTTTACATCGTGCGTCAAGTGTCTATCTCATACAAATTTTCAAGCCCAAAGTCTTGGAAATAAATCAACCTAAGTCCAAGAAGTCAGTTAAAATATAGAGCGATTTTAAGTTCTTATTTCGCTCTACATTCGCTAATATGTATCTTGCGTATACTTACGTATCAAGTTTAATTAAAATCAATTAAATGTCCAAGATTTTGGACTTGCAAGTTTGTATAGATACCGTGAGGCGAAGCGCTCTTAAAATCTCATGAATATCTTTTACTCCTTACCTCCTACTTAGCATAAGGTGTGAACATGTTCTGCGGGCGGATGCTTTTAGTATTCATAATGTCTCATGTGTAAATAATATACACGAAGGTGACAAAAGCAACATTTCCTGAGGAGTTTTACGCAAAAAAGACACTGGTGTCAGTGTGGTTTGGTACACGAGTTCCCGTGGGACAAAAAATATACACGCAATGGTTTGTTACCTATATATTACATACTTTATAAACCTATTCATAATCTGTACTACCTAATTTTACAAATGCCAAAGTAACTTGGTCTTGGTCACTTTTCTTGCCGTGAAACGGTAACGTACTGGTTACCGTTTGACGACTAGAAAAGTGAACCGATTCTGATGAAATTTGGTGCGGAACTGCGGAGTAAGCTTTTTAATCAATGATTTCTTCTGCATCCGCGATTGTTGAATTTAAGTACCTATAAGTACCTAATTTTAACATTTAGTTAATTATTAACTTTTGCCCGTAACTTCTTAGGCGTAAATGCCTGTTATTTAGCTACATATAGGTACTTAAATTCAACAATTGTTTTCACTCAGTAGGTTTCTATTTCGAAAACTTAACATAGGTAATTATATACTTCTACTTCACCTATTCTTTCAAACGTAATTATCTATGTTAATTAAGCTGTCTTCGACCTTCTTGTCCCTATTTTTATTAGTGAAAGCTTTTAATAATAATTGGCCTTAATCTTGTTACTCAAATAACGCGAATTAAAAAAATAAATAAAAAGAACTGCAATCTTTTAATCCACAAGAAAAGGGCGTGAACACAACAGCTTTATACACTCGCTTTTACTTTATCGATTCGCCATTTAAGAAGCCGGTAGGGACACACCTTAAAACCTACATGACTACTACAAGGCATCTTATTGGCTGTCTTCGATTCCACAGCGATATCAATACGAGTCACGCAAATCCCGTATTTCGAAAACTGTCGAGAGAAGGGTTTCTCCACTTGTCGATAAATATTGCAATTTAAAAAATAATCTGACAACGCGTCGTTGATAGTCTAATTCCGCGTAAGTAACATTGTAAATGTCGACCTTATGTAAAATCAGCGAAAGTGTACATTCGCGGTATTTAAAAATGCAAATTACGCGGAATTGAACTATCAGCGACGAAAGGACTGATGCACTCGTATATTATTTTGATGTGATATTAAAACATCTGATAAAACCTGATTACACAAATCCCCCCTGACTACGAAATAAACAATGTCATCGATATTTTGGAACACAAAGTTTAGTGTCTTTTGAGACACGCATGCATCGATGTCTGTTAGCCCTTTATTAAATAAGTATCATACACATAGATGCCTGTTTTCACTAAACAACGGCTACAGTACGTATTTAGACATTAGGGTACATTACCTGAATTAAAAAGTACAACTAAAAAAAAAAACAAGGAAAGGGGGGGAGGGGGGGTAAAAAAATCGCAATAGGCCAGCACTCGGGTCGCATTAAAAATCGACCAGCCGTTTGGCGATATCCCGAAAAACAAGATAGGCACTCGGATCCCATGGCCCCAGTGTTTCCGCCCCAAACGACTCAAATATATAGCTTCCAAGAAGCTTTGCGCCGTTTTCAAGAGAGGCCTTGCGCCGTTTTCAAGAGAGGCCTTGCGCCGTTTGAGGTTTAAAGAACAACAGAAAGATTAGGTGTCGCCTAGCGATAGTAAAAAACGGGCAATAATAGACCTTTACTTAGGTAATTCCTATTTTACAACTCTTGAATGGTTAGTTGCCTTAGTTCCAACCGTTACTAGTAGGTACTATTTATATATGTAGTACAATATTCATCATATGACCATTGCCGCCCGACAGGCGCGGTCCCCTTGCTATGATAGTCACGCGAGCTCACCTAACAGGTAGTTATGGCACAAGCCACAGACTCAGCGGATTTATGTGTAGTTTTTCTTTATGATAGACTATAGGTTCCGCTCGTGACTTCGTGTGTGAATTCAAGTATACCATGAAATATATCCTATGGGACTAATGTAGTAGTAGTGGGTAATAATGTAGCCTTCTATCAGAGAACGAATTATTGTAATTAGATCAAAACCTCCAGACAGGGCCGGATTATGCTTCAGGCAACTGCCTAGGGGCCCCTCATAGGCCAGGGGACCCGCACGCCGGCAAAAAAATATTGAGAATGTTAAAAACGAAAACGTAATGTAGTAACAAAATAGCGGACATAATTATTAATTTAATTAATTGTGGTACAAAATATGTATTTAACAAAGGTAGAAAAGGGTAAAGGGGCCCTGAGAATTGCATAGCCTATGGGCCCCGACATGCATAATATCGCCCCTGCCTCCAGAGATTACTTCTTACAAAAACAACAAACATAGATATGTTCTTGATCTCTATTTATTTTAAGAAACTCCAGTCGAATAATAAAATTGAATCCTTCTTCATACTGTTGTCATGTCAAACTGGCAGCATAATTATGACTTGATAAATTATGATAGGCAGAATGTATTGGCTAGACAGTAAACAGTTCACATCTTCGGCTTAAAGTTTTCAGGAATGTTCTAAAATATAGTTGACGTAATAATACCTATTTTTTTACAATTCCCGAAATTAACATTACTTATTACTCTAGGACAGTATCGGTTTCGTTATCTCTCTCGTAGTAGCTCAATAGGGTATTACACCCATTTTTGAAAAGTGTCTCAATGAAATTCTGTAGTGCTAATATGCCACCAAAAAAAACACAATTTTTTTATTCAATCGATAAGTGCCATAAAATTTTAAATTTTCAAATTTCGCGCGTTGTTTGACGAAAACGCCTCTTACTGTACGCCATATTGCTCAGCGTAAATGACGTCAGTTCATTTTATATCAAATGCGCTCCTATTATATATGATAATTGTATATAATTTAAAAATAATTAAAAACATATTTTGTAATAGGTGTAATAATGAAAAAAATACGTTAGTTACGAAAATAATAAAAGTACAAAGCCTATATTACGCCAATCGGTTGACTGACAGTTGAATATTTTTTGTTTACACAGCCGTACGGCGTAATAACATGGCCGCTACTATTTCATGGTGTTTTATAACAGATTAAAATTACTGAAAACTTTGAATTGAATTGAAAAATTGGTTTTGTTATTTTATGAACTAAAACTTACATTTTCCGACTGCTTTATACCTAAACTGTCTCAATAACATATTTATAGATTTTTTCTCGTATAGAGTAAAATACCCTATTGCATTTCTTTTATTATCAACTAACCTAAAAGATGGCTGACTTTTTTATTGATTTAAAAAAGGAACGTCGCATTAGGCCGTTAACCTGGTTTGATTTGTAACCTCATTACGTTTGATAAAATGTTTTTCATTGGTGCACGCAACAGCCATCACACCACGTAAAACGTGTTATGTGATATGAATTATCATAATCACTTAGATAAGTATTATATCAGTGTCTGTAAGATAATTGAAAATTGTATTTGTGACGTAAGTAAGTCGAATCAGAAAATTATTTTCGGTTCACGAAATTGTAGACGCTATGTAAGTTCCCCCGAAACACACTTTCTCATCATATTTTTTTTGTTAAATGCCACTATTTTTATTTACATTTAGGTACATTACTAGCAGAATATTATCTAATTTTAGGAAAAAATAACTTAAAAGATATAAAAATACATTTATTTTGATACTTGTACCAAAACGTTCAAGTCATAAACATCACCCTACTGCGTCAAAATTAACAAGGCTAGTATCAAAACCGTAATCCATAGATATTATCTCTTCACCAAATTAGCTCATCGTACAACGGAACTACACTTTGAACACGATAATGCACTAACGTTCTGTTTCTATTTAAGTACTCCACTTTTATAACGTAAGAAATATATTTTACATGTAGGTTCTTTTCAACGACTAAGGGATATGCACAAAATGTGTACAACATTAGCTGAAAACCCGCGAACACGCCATTTTTGATATGCCAAAAGTTGCATAGTGAATGCCAATTTGTATAAAAAACTAGCTTCTGCGTCAAGTCATTTATAAATAGCAAATAACAAAACAGGACCAAAGTGCAGCCCTAAGGGACTCCAGAGCTTACATGAAATTCGTAAGAAACATAGCTATTGATAAAAACGGATTGAGAGGTGTTTATTAGACACGATGTGAACAACCTTAACAGTAATTCGTGGACGCCCCTAAGCATAAGTTTTGCTACCACGAAAACATGGCTTACTTTGTCAAATGCCTTGCTCAAATTCGTATAAGAGGTGTTTGTTAGATACCTCTAACAAACAAAGAAATAGTTTTACCTCTTCATAATATTAGTATAACGTACAACTCGTGCAAGTACCGGATTTCATTAACATGTATTTTTCAATAACTTTGTAATGAGTTAATAACTAGGTATACGAAGAACAAAAAAAAAACATGCAATGCACCAACTTTAAACCTTATTAAGTGCACAAGCGCCTCCAATAATGATTGGCTAATAGTAATAATAACCGGCTTAAGTAATTAGTGCTAAGCGCGAGGATCTGAGCACTTAATTATTCAACTTAGTCTACTTGGCTTGTTTAAATCCACTCGCGTGTTTAAGTACGATAAATATAGAGAAAGCTTAAAAAAAAAAACTTCAGGTCATTCGCCCTGACCTTTTTAACCTTGCATCTTAAACTGTACCGAGAAACTTCTGTCGTTAAACGAGTTAATGATTTAATCGCTCCGGGCCAGTAGTAATTCCTAACCCTAGCTTGTAAGTTCTACTCGTAATGAAGTAACTGCTAACTTGTGTAATAGACATATTACACAAGTTAGCAGTTAGCAGTTACATTACGATGTTATAAATGTATGTTTTTGCAGTGCATCTGAGATTAAGTGCTTCTTATGTCTGTAATGGTCGGTATTTAACAATCAATACTGCAGTAGGGAAAATATTAACTAATACCTGCCTATTATTATGATTTCAAACTTACATTAATTACAGGTTCAGGTTTCCTTAGAATGTTTTCTTCCACCTATATCAGTGATGTCCACGTTATATTAAGAAAGTAAGATATAAATTAATAATAATTATTATTTTATTGAAATTGAAGAAATCACACTAGTACAACATAACCTTAAATAGTCAGAATAGTTAGAGAATTTAATAACCCCAAGTAAACTAGAACTGCAATAAGTGCTATTGTACAATTCTAACAAAACATTTTCTATCTATTAACCTCGTTAGTTATGGAATTGAGCACTATTCAATCTTTACGACCATTCCTTATAATACTGACATTATTGACAATGAATTTTAAAATTTATGTTCACTTGTAACGGCTGTATTTATGTTCCCCCTTTCGTATTGAACACAAACGGCGCCTGCGCAACGTGCTTCGAACACATGCACTATTTATCATAGCATTTGCCCTTTTGCGCAGTAATTCGTCAGCGGAACCCTTTATTATGTAGCCCATATTACTATCGTTATAGAGATTAGTTTTGAGTGTAGTACGACTGTTGAAATGAATTAAAAATCTCCATAAATCTAAATTAGTGGCTGTTCCAAGCAATTAGAAAGCTCTCGGGTTTCTTTGTTTTAATAGATACGTGGTCAGGTGACCGTTTGTCATGCTGTGATCATTATCTTTGACAAATTCATTTAGTTTCGTTTGTCAGGCTTAGATGTGACCTAGATTTATTATGCTTACTTTGAATGAGTATCTATTAGTCTATTTTTTGACAGTTTGAGGTAGTAATTAGTTGGGTAGGTGATGCTACTTTCTATTTGCAAATTATTTTATTGAAATCATTATAAATAATACGGCTATCCACTAGCTTCCCCATAAACTAGTACTTAATCAGTATCACCTCTAATGCCTTGAGTATGGATCTGCAGTGCTATATTCTGTAAATATTATACTCGGCGATCGATGAAACATCCCACGAAGCTAGAGAGTGACAGCTCACCTCAAGCTCAGTTCACCCATATTCGCCGAGGGATATTTATACAGAATTGTATCACTGATGGTGAAATACATCAATGTCACTCGACAGCAAAGAGCGGTCTCCTTATCGACTTTATACCTATATACCATCTTTTAAATTACTATTTTCATCAGTTGATGATTTGACATTGTTATCAGCGTCTCGCTCGCATACTGTTGGGTTTGTCCATATCAGTGTACGTCAAAACTGAAACTATCGAATACCAATAAGCTGTTGAACAAAAACCAAATATCGGCCCACGTGAGTTGCCGGACGTAGGCGCTGGCAATATAAATAGAAATGCTTGATAACAATACTACGATAAAACCCCCACCGTACGGCTATTTGATAAAATGTAGAGATTACAAAGCATTTCTTTGTATAAAGAAAACAAATGATGCTGTCACAAAAGTATTTGTAAGTGAAATATGGAAGAAAGTATGATTGAAATCTTAATTAGTGAGTAGGAATCGTAATTTATGCAATAAACGTGAATATAAAAACACTGGCATTTTGAATGCTGAAATAAATATATCTTTAAATCTATGCTCGTTGACGTAGAAATTGAATTTCTAATAACAACACAAATATTTTTAAATATTGTAGCTCTTCTTCTAATAGTGCCTCTCCAACTAGGGAAGGTTGGCAGTCAGCTCCGCATATTTGTCTTTGTCCCCAGCGAAAAAGTTCGGCTGCACTCGCGATCCTAGTCCACTTTTGCAGACCATAAAAAAGAAAAAATAAATGCATATTTAAGGCATGTGCTAAGACACAAAGAATATGAGCTGCTGCAACTCATAATGATGGGCATAGTCGCAGGAAAAAGAAAAGTAGGTCGGAGAAGGAAGTCTTGGTTCTGTAATATAAGGGAGTGGACTAGGATTGTAGCTACATTTATGATATATCTCGATGCCCAAGATAGAGAGAGGAGACAAACGCTGACAGCAACCACTTAGGCTACAAACAACACCACCTGTCAGAATTCTTTCCGCAGACCATGGCCCACCTTTCTTGCGCAACATGTCCTGTCACCTGCACACGTGAGGACCTAATAACTGCGTCAATAGATGACATTGAAGTGACTGAGTTCTTGGCCAGACAAATAATTTAGCTAAACAGATATATTTATATGTATGTATGTATTATATTTGGCATCGATACGCTTAAGAAGATTAGATTGCAGCCTACATGAAAATGATGATTCAAACCTTTAACTAAACTCATTCATCGGACAATCCATTCCATTCAGACTAAACATCCAAAGATCCCCTGAGTTTACATTATACTCTCGAAATACTTCGGTAGCACAGTAGTTCTCAGAAAGGAAACTGTCCTTCCATTAGTGTTTCCTTTTGGGAATAGTCAACACACATCACTCAAATTTCATTATGCGGAAATATAAATTTAGCCCACTCTAATGTGACGAAGAAACGTGGTTATTTGAAGTGGCTTTTATATTGATTATGAAGGAAAACTGTCTTAATTTCCTTAGAAATAATGAGGTGAGTGATTTGTTGAAATGCTATCAATTATTATGGTAGCTTATCCGTCTTTTTCAGATATATTCGTGGAAGGATGAGATACTTCGATGATATAAGAGTCGAATTCTTGAAACCAGTAGTAAAATCAATTTAAATCACAACAAACAACAAATACTAGAACAAGCTATTAAAACAAATTTAAAACGTAAAATAATGCTCTCAAGTTTAAGAGGTTATCGCACTTTTCTACTAAAGTCGAATTGCCCCACATGTTCCGCATACACTTCACGTATTCAGTACAATGTGCACCACATTGCGTGCATGTGTTATTGTTTGCTGACGGACTTTTAACTGTCATACTACAGAAGTACCACTAAGATATTCACGAGTTTCGATCAGATCGTCAGTTTGAATATATTTGATATAGGTAATTTAAAGCTATCATAGCTTTTATTTAGGCTATGAATGGCACAAACCACACACAACATCATACATATACGTACTCAACGTCTTTAGATGTTGAAATTGTCTAAAGCATTCGTCGTCAAAAAGCAAGATAGAAGTCCACATTTTTTCAAGACACATCTCTCGAAAATAACTTTTCGTTCTATATTATCCGTTGTATGAATCCGTTGGTGATATCGTCAATTTTCTTCTTTATGTCTACTGTAGTATCCATACTGTTCAAGTAGATCACACGTGGAGCTGTATTACTGCCCTACACCTGTCTCCTATAGTGCAACCGCAGCAAGTCTTAATTGTACGCGTTAATAATAACCTGACCCGCTTCCCGTTGCTGCGGGATGCGGCGCTCTGCAATGTCTATTTTAAGTATTTCTTACTCATTGTTTAGTATTTGCAGTTCAATATCTGTTGCATTGAGTTCGGGTTCTGTTTTAAATACCACCTTGGTTAATTTTACCTTTTTTATCACCTTTGTCACAATGGTTATTTTAACATGTGTATTTTATTGTAACATGTATTTTTAGGTTTCCGAACCAAAATGATCATGTTATTTCCATACTCGGAAATCACAAGATCATGCAAATGTTAAAATTATGTATATTATTTGTATGATATTTCCCACAATTGTTTGAATTTTTATGCTCATGAATGAAGAGGAAAATGTATTAGAAATACACGGTCAAGGAACTTGTTTATTCTTGGTTAAAGTTTCTGCAAGTCAAGCGTTTTGTCATCACTCATGTCTATGAAAGCTTCGTGATCCAAACTTCGTCATCATGTTTAACTTGACAACATAGCATTCATCATTGGTATCATTGCAATTCTGCACCCAAATTCATAATACTATCAGCTGTTTCGTTTAGACTCATAGTTTTAATAACCTAGACAAGCATTGTTTTATCTACTACTGGTTAGATTTGGTGATAGCGACTGATTTGCATAAATGTAATTGTGCGCCAAGTAAAGATGAAGGATTCTTGAAGTATAAAGATTGCACATCAATTATTGGAAAATATACTTACATTTTTGATTCAACCAGTAACAGACTAGTCAATAAGATAGAGGAGTTATTGGAATTTTATCATTATCAATTGAAAACTTGCCGTCTACAAGTTATATCTGATGATTACGTGACTCTGCTCAGGTGATACCTCAGTTGCGAAGTGATGACGTTAGCAAATCCAAACATTGTAGTGTTCCTTATATTTGTATTTGCTCTTTGTTGTTTTTTTTGCACTTGAGTTTTTTTGCTTGACGTTGCATGTTCCTTGAAGTTAAGTCAAGGTTCATCTGGTTGATTTTTTTATTCTTTGAAGGTGATGGAATAAATACTGTTTTGTATTAGTAATGATTTAACGTTTAACTGAATGATAAATGTCAGTGGTTTATTTATTTATTTTTTTCTTTATCGGTCTTTATTTTGTTTGTCAGAATGGATGAATTCTCATCACCATCATCATGATGATGATGGTGACATAATTGTCACCATTGGATGCCGACTGCTGGGCATAGGTCTCCTCCAAGGGGGGATTCAGCCAGCAGGATGAATTCTACAGCTCTGTTATTTTCTATCCAAATAAATAAATTATGTTCTCTCTTACTGCCATTCGCATGAATACTAGAAACAGATATTGAGATTTACGTGCAAAACTAGTATGCTCCAAAAAATGGAAAGGTCAATCCAATAAATCTCATCTCCTTATTACTGTATTTATTATATTCTGAAGTTTTCGGGTCAATGAATTGCTTTTGAAGCCTCGTTTCGTATGTTTTAATAACCCCGTTTTCTCCAATTGTTTAAGACCAACTTCCTGCTATTAATTAGCTTAGATCCGTCAGTTTTGACTAATAGTAAAATTCATCGCCTTTAGGCGAAATTAATTCTAGTTGCGAATTAATACTAGCTTAGACTTAAATGGTTAATTACAACGTCACATTTTAAAAGCGATTTATAAATTTACTTTAATTTGGCTTGCGGCTTCACTGGCGGGCACTTTCATACAGATTTAGAAATTATATAAAAGTAAATCTAATGTCAGGCTTAAAGCCTTTCAAATGCGTTAACATTATGTTGTTGAAGTTGTTTAAAGTTCATAACTAAATGTATTATTGACTTAGTATACATAGCATACTTCTTTTTTAATCATCAAAATACCGCAGATATTATCAATTGTATTCTGAACTTCTGTTTCATTTGATAATAACTAGTTGAACAGGGTGATTTGCTCCACTGATACTTTTTTATTACAATGTTATTTTTATCCAATATTGGTTTCATACTGATAATTTCTGTTATAATGTATATGGAGGGTTCATAATCTGCTATAGCCGTTATCACCTTTATCTCCCGTCATATCAGTGTGATAACAACACGTAAACACAATCGACCTGCTTTCTGCATAATTTCACCTAAAATAACATTATTTATTATGGCAACTTTCGATTCGAATCATTCGCCTGCCCGTTTTATTGATGCATAATATTTATTTCCATGTTAATAGTCAATCGCTTTATAGTCCAAATGCGACAGCTGAATAAACATTATAATCATTTGGAGAAGTTATATGGGCTTGGATATTATTGTGCATATTACTTTAGGAAGTATATATAGCGTTCAAATATCAATGGCTATAAAAACAATTAAGACCGTCATGTCAATGAAAGAGGTATTAAGTTACAAATAAAACCGTTATAGCTTACTTAAGCCATGCTTCAATTAAAAAAGCAATATTCAAAACAAAATGTAACAAAAAATACAATTAGGAACTGGGATACCCCAATTGAAAACGCCTGGACTAAAATAATTTTTAAAGTCTTTAAACATCTGCATATCAGTTAGCCTAAAGCCAGCCTTCATTCTACAGATGGACTAAACCAAGAAGTCGTGAACATCAAATCCCTTTCCGTTACTCATTTGAAATTAAATTCGTTACCAGTATCGAGCAATCTTGATGAGGTGGTAACACCGAACCGTGGGAGGGCCCACATCTGGCACACTTCGCTATTATTACTCTATGAACATGCGTAAGGACGTAACGGCACATTTGGAGCTAGGAACGGAATTCACTTTTGTCCTAGGGAGGAGTTAAATTATTATGTGTAGGTAATCTTGCCATATATGACCGATAGAACAGAAGAATATGCTCAAATACTGTCCATAGAAAAAAAGGCATGATGAAAGGATACCATCAGTTTCTCTCAGCTGTACTGGACATACTAAGTCTCCCTGCCTAGCCAAGACTCGCTAAAAAGGAAATTACCGTATAACCACGATATGGCACTCAAGTCTCTGATTGTGGTTACCGGACACTATGTAATCATTCTTTGTAATTTGTTGTTTTGGTCATCACTCGCATTGATGATCTTATCTTAACAGAACTTGGTGCTTATTATATTGATCTGAAGGGCACTGTTCTCATTGCTCAAGTTGTATTTAATCTATATGTGGAAGCTTGTAATTAGCAACCATCAATTGTTATTTTTTGTTACCATTTACGTGTGTCTCATTATCGTGTTATTCAATACATAATTTTAATACATTATGTGCAGTGTAACCTGCTGCAACTACCGTCTTTTATTTTATTTTTACTATACCATACTCTTATTTTATCCCTCATATGTTCAGTCGCCCATCTGCATACAAGACCCTAAGCAACCCTATTTCCTATAGGGTAGGGTAAGAGGTCTTGTATACAGGACTGCGGCACAGTACATAATTGTGATCTATTTTCATGGTAAGCTCAATTCTTTTGTCATTTACTAACGTAAGAGTCTTTCTTTTGTTTCAGGTAAGACTTCTTTTATTTCTACCTCTCTGACGAGAACTGGTTCATCGGATAAATGTTTTCCAACAAGGTTTGTTTCTAAACAAATTATCCATAGCTTAATATAGAGACGAGATGAGAAATGAGTAAAATCAACGAATTAGTCTCAATATCTTTAAAAAATATATTTCTTGCTAGTGACAGATTGATAAGAATTATTTTCACCATCTGACTCTGCCTTTCTAAAATGCACTTTATGTAGAGGTTTTTTGGTTAACGTTTGATTGGATCTAGTTCTGACTGAGATACTAACCAGAGGCAAGCTATTTATCCTAGTGTCTCGTGTCCAATTACAATAATAATGAATCGTTCGCTGACTGGTAGTCACCAGTGTTGAAACGGAGGCGTGTGTCACACCGAACTGTAATTTAATTATTTGTAACATGATTGTGTAATACGACTATCGTGTTTGTCGGCGAAATGTTGTTTTGATTATGTTTGTAATGCAGAATTATCTCGTGTATCATGAAATTAAAGTAAGGTACCTACGTTTAAAGAAAACATGTAAACGAGTTTGTTCCAAATTTAAAACTAAGTTACATGGACTTGGAAAATGGAATTTCTGAATCCATAATTTACAAACATAAATATGTACCCACAGTAGGATTAAACAAAAAAAAGAAACAGGCAGCATACAGCGTGTTACCGAAAGGGTATATATATACAAAAGGGGTGAACAATGTATCCAGTTTAGAATCTCTGTACAAAATTTCAACTCAAAAGCAATAACTGTTAAAATGCATAATATTTTTTTTTGGTACAACAGTTTATTAAATGTGAATTATAGCAAACATGTCACCGCACTACGAGGGTCATTATACATTCCGTAACAGGCTGTATAATGTAGAATATTATGTAAAAGTTTGTTCAGTATAAATCAGTGACGTATAATGAGAAACATTAACCGATTTATACTTTCATAACTAAGCATTACACCAATACACCACAGCCATTTCTCACACTGACACTAGATCTTATCGCTAATCGTTTGAATTAAATCTAATCTATTCCTCCTCAGTCAATTAAGTCGTAGTAAATAAATCTTAGCGAGGGCGTTACTGTTCGGTGTGACACCCACTCTTGAAATAAATCGTCTTCTCTAACGCCGGCCGACAGGTATGTTTTATTCCTAGGCTTATCGCGATCTGCCTTGGGCGATGCTCTCCTGGTACTTATCATTCACAATTAGTTTGTCTGTATGTGTTACAGTTAGATTAAATGGCTTGAACGGATGTGGTTGACATTTTTAAATTGTGTATGACATTTATTATTGACTAGCTTCTGCCCGCGGCTTCGCCCGCGTAAAACGTAACGATTATCTCTAGGGAACACATTACCGGGATAAAAAGTATACTATGTGTTAATCCAGGAAATGGTCTACCTTTGTGCCAATTTTCATGCAAATCTGTTCAACGGTTTACGCGTGATTGAGTAACAAACATCCAAACATCTTCACAAACTTTCACATTTATAATATTATATAGTAGGAAGTAGGATGAACCGTTTCTTGTAACTGGACAGTTAATTTTTAATGGTTGTTTTGCTAATTGTCAAGGAAATATAATATATTGTCAGGTAAACCAGTGAATATTAGTAAAAAAAAAGATCTTCCAGTATGTCTATTCTGTTACAATCTCTCTCGGTGAACACCAAGGTGAAGTGAGCTGTCATCCGTCCGTCTGCTTTGTCAATCCCTAGCTTCGGGACGGATGACATCACCGAGGGAGATTGTAACAGAATAGCACTGCAGCACAGCTAATTAAATCAAAGTAAATACGCAAGGTGAAGTGAAGTAATCTTGAGATGACTTGAAAACTGATCTTATGAAATCATCTAAAAAAAACATGAGTGTTTTTGATCGAGTATGTATCATCACTGCATATTGTAAATGAAAATTGAGTGTGTTCGTTCAGGGAAACTCCGTAACTACTAGTTCGATTCTGTAAATTATAACATCATCATCATCATTTCAGCCGAAAGACGTCCACTGCTGGACAAAGGCGTGGACAAAGGCAAATTGGGGGTTTTGCCATAATCGCCACGCTTGGCTGGCGGTTTGGCGATCGCAGTATGGTTGTTACAAAGGCACAGAGAACGCTGCTGCCCATTCTACATTCATTCTTTCATTCTTAGTCGCCTCTTACGACACCCACGGGAAGATATGGGATGGTGCTACTCTTTACGTCCGACACCATACGGACCAACCAACCAACGGTAAATTATAACGCAAATAGGAAACTATTATTATCTCTGAGTGCCACAGGCTATATTTAATCATCAAAAATATCAAAAAAATATGCCAAAAAAATCCCGCAGACAAAGTCGCGGGCAAAAGCCAGTAAGTGATATAGTACTCAATTTAAATACTTATTTCCTAGTAAGCAAGTCTATTAAGTCTACTAAATTAAAACGAACTCTAATTTATGACCAACATATAAATATGTCTTCTATCAATCCCTCATAGTAAAAGTCATCGCTTCTAATTCCGTTGTCGTATCATAATTAACATACATTGCTCTTGTTCAAACGATTTACGATTATGTTATTAAAGTAATTGCCGTAATTGAAAAATATCAGAGTGAAAGTACCGCTGATTGTAAAGGTGATTTGTGACAAGCCGTTGGACCGGTCCAGAGTAATTACGAATTTGTTTAGGGCATCGTATTAAACGGCCGAGTTATGGGATATAGCATTATAATATTAGACGAGCATGCGTGATACATTTCTGACAAGACACGCGATAGAGGAGGTATTTTCAATTGTAGCAATAGATCAAATATGACGACACGGTTGGGGCAGAGCGATTGGTTGCTGCGGTGGGTTACTGGATCAAATATTTGTATAGTCTACAGGTAGTTGTTTTTGTATGCGAGTTTATAGGTTTGTAAATGGAGGAGAAATTACTTCCGAAGTAAATAAAACAAATATCGAAATACAGGAATTACGTTTGTACATTGTACTTAGTACCCAATCTATTTAATGTACACCTATAGGTTTAGCCAAATTGACAATCTACAATCGATAACGCTAATAGAAAACTAATCAAATGTATGGGGATGACGTCATCTCAACGATAAGTTTTACGTGATCGAAAATCAAAAATGGATTACGAGGAGGCTTTAATTATTGTAGAAAGAGATACGATACGAAACGTTTGTAACTTGGCTAGGCCCACAGACTTGGTAACTACTAATCTGTCATCAGCTACTTTACAAAATTACCATGTCCAACAAATGGATAAATATACATTTCAATTTCATCTACATTTTCCCATTTTACTCATATAATCACTCACTTTTCCACCTGCAATTTTAAAATGACAGTTCTATCCTGTGATGTATCTCACGACAGATTAAATGCTACATTATATGCCATAATTAAATCATAATTAGCAACAGTATTAATTACAAAATAATTAAGCCTTAAGTAGTTCCGTTCTATTATTCATTGTATTATGATTTGTAAAAGTTAGATTGCAGCTCACAGCCTATAATTTCTGTCGACAAATGGGAGCGGAAGAAATCGTCTTATCTGTAGGGTCATCTGACACTCACTAGGTTACGCGAACATATATCCATTGTCTTCAAAATGGTTTTATTGATCAAGATTGGAGGAAGACGGATGTTTAAGTGCTTTTTAGACATCCATTACGCTTCTTATATACAAAGGGTTTGGCAGAGGTGAACTTTCATGTTAGTATTTAGCCTAGTAATCGAAGAGGAGTTGTTTATTGGTAACAGTTCTAAGCCTGTTGCTTTAGAAAACACAAATTTCATAAACGTACTTAGGTTCAGTTCAGCTAAACTGAATCGACCTACCCAATGATTTTAGATATTTAACGTTGATTAATGTACAAATCTATTCTGAGCCACAAAATTTAGATGTACTCATTGACCTATTTTTGCTGGATAGTAATGTGTAATTAATTGAATTATTGTGGGTTGGTAGAACTAAACTTAATTAAGTAAGAAATAAATACCTTTGAGACCGCGAATCGGTAGGCGGAGCGTGGGACGCCCTCCAGCCCGATAGACCGATGACCTGAAGAAGGTAGCCGGTGGTGGCTGGATACGGAAGGCAGAGGATTGAGAACAATGGCGCGCATGGCGGAGGCACAGTAGAAATATTAGTACTACCGTATAGTAGCGATACTCCCGGCCTCCCTCCGAAACACTATTCCTCACCTCTTCCCGCGTCGAACGTGCTCTCGAAACTGCTTTTAGTTCAAGCGGCGCGTAGACACGCACACACACGCACGATTATGTACAGTCTGTTATTTTGGTAGTAGTAGTGTAGGTTATTAAATTGATTCGATTGTGTGGAGTGACGCAGGTGTGGCGGAGGCTTGTTTTACAGTAGACCGCTAGTAAGCTGAAGTGATGATGATGATGATGCACCGATGTTCTTTTAGGTGACGATGAAATGACGATATTATTAGATCGAGTATTTCACACTATGCGATTAAGTCACCAAGTCTATACCCTGTTCACAATAAGATTAGACATTTACAAAAACCTTTTTTACAGTCCGTTCAACCTATTTTGACTCATATTGCGTTGGTAGCATGACAAATGGCAACTGCAGTAAACAGTTGTTATTGTAACCACTTTTTTGCCTCTAATGTCATCCTTAAGCCTACGGAATAGAGGTCAAATCGGTTGAAGGGACTTTTAAACACGTTTGTGTTTATGTCTAATCTTATTGTGAACAGGGTATAGTTATAACTACATTACTGTCTCACAATCCCGCGACATACTTGTCTAGACAAGTAGTAAGCATATTTTGACCAGCGAATGGCATAAAAGATGACGTCATGCACACACTAGCATAGACCAATGAAATCCTTTTAAGATGAATGTTGATATCGATACCCTAAGATAATAGCGCCGCATTATCATTTTCTATTAAAGCATAATACATAACTGAAATGATACAATGCAGATGTTAATCGCCTTGATTGACTTGCAATCAGTGCGTAATCGGAGCATGTTACGTTTGTTGTAAAGTTCATGGGTATATGCAATCATTTCTTTGAATGAGGCTTTCGATTTTACCAAATGTACTATGTACAGAATTTTCAGCTGAATCGCCGTTTAGGGGAATTTGATGAATATGGAATTTGGACGGCTCAGTTTGGTTTGCTAATTTTGTTCAATTACTACTTAAGGTGTCATTTTTCTTTTCCTTTAATCAAGGGGGTAATTGTATCACCTTTTGGGAAAGTTCGTATTCTAATGCCTTGTTTTACCAAAATTTTTAATAAAATTTTGACATTGATGTGATTGCCACTAGATTTTGAAAATATCCTAAATTCACACGAGATTTAAATGATGACAGTGTGGTGTTTCATCGGAATATCTCATTAATCACTTAGCTTTTGAAGTATTGCGAAAACCATCTTGCTAGTTTGCCGCACACAATACATTGTAAATCATACCAAATTCTTCCCCGACCATCATTTTGTCGGTTTCACAGTCTTTGTTGTGAGTTTGACGATCGCTTACAAAATTAGCCGTACTTGATCCACTTTAGGGCTTTGGCCTACACAATAGCTGTCTGTTAAAGACGCGTTGCTATTGCGCATGGACCGCTGTCTTATTGATGGCGAGGAGCGATGGGATTATAAGTATTAGTCGCAGTTTATGAATCTTTCGTCATCCTCTTTCATATTTTTTTGACGTTGAACTATATATTTCCGTGGCTACTTCTACATCATGGGCATGAAAAATGTCGCTGTGCTTCATAGGTTGCTACATCCACTCCTGCCTTTATCGTATTTTTATTTTCTGGTGGTTTTAAGTGCTATTTGTTTACTTGATCTGTTGTCTTGTGATGTGATTTCGATTGTGTAACTGCCGACTCTTAAAGGAATATCCAACTTATAAACAAATGAAGCGAAACGTCAGGCGTCCCTGTTAAATCAATTATTATTGTTATCCGAGTTTTTGTAGGGTCTGTATTCTAAATCTTAATACAATGCCCTCCAAGCAAAGGTACACAATTACACGAAATATTTAAGTATTCAGAATGATCAGGGTCATTTGCTGGTTGTTAACAATATTGAGTTATAAATAGTTAAATATCTTTCAGAATAAATAGGCCAGTCTAAATAGCTAGTCTTTTGTTTGTATCTGAAGTAAAATTACAAAGGTTCTCAGTAAGAAATTTTAATTATTTTAGAATTTTACGCGTCTAGAACGTTGAACGAATAATATATCAAAGCACAGGTAGATTTTTACCGATCGCTAAAGTAAAATGACCTTGCTCTATAGTTGCCTTTATTCAAAAATCAAACGACTTCTCGCTACCAATAGAACATAGGCTCTACGAGTGGGTTGCAACAGTGATGAATAGCGTTATCCACTTCTATCAATCTCATTGAGGCAGTGATTGAGGCGCGGCGCCTGCGCCGGTGGGAACTCTTCTGATTGGAGTGATTAATTGTGGACTTGTACTGTTACTACGTAATCCAGGTGGCCGATATGTGGGTGGGAAGTTTTGGGGTTTCTAAATGGTTGTTTTTATTTTTGATTTAGAATCGTTAGAGAAACTAGTTAGGCTTCTGTTATTTTCTAGTTGGAAAATTTGCTGAATAAGAAGAATTTCCGACCAAATACTTAAATGCTTCGTCGTATGGTACACAGTTAAAGTACTGGAATTCATCTATTCATCCTATAGGGTCATGGATTCCTACATCTGCATATCCAGGCGCACTTAATGCAGCTATTTCTTATTTCATGTCACCGCATAATGCCTGCAAGCCACAATACACGATCCACGTTCTCACCAGTCGACATTATCACTAAGCCATTTTCAATCAATATCAGAACTGATAATAAGCTATCCGATCATTACTTTCTCAATGACTTCCTGAATAGAATATTAATATTTTAATAGCTAATAATTATGGTGCTTTATCTTAGTTTCCCTCGTTAACTGTTAACAAGCTCACACTATAACAGCTTCCAGTTTCCTTTGGGTAAGATAGAGCCAATCATTGTTTGATAGGCAATTGGGCGTAAATCGAAATTAGTGGACGTTTTAATTAGAAATTGTAAATTGTCGACTTTCTTAGATTGAGATTCTACGGTACCGTTGGCTACTGTTGCTACTATAATAAAATTGTTTATGTGGAACAGTAGTACAGTAACGACATTAATTGTTGTTTCTTATTGATAAATTGTTAATTGTCTTGCCTTGATTGGTCTCTTGGTTTCTGTTTTAACATGATAATTATTGTTTGAAAAGTGAGGTGATTCATTTTTGCAATGTTTAACCTAGATGCTGTAAATTAGATTACCTACTTCTACACTTCTTCTATACTAATATTATTAAAAGGTTTTGTTACGTTATAATTTCTTTCGCTAAAAGAAAGCTACACTGTTGTGTCAAGTGTCATGTACTCTGTTTTATGATATATTTGACTTCAACGCGGACGAAGTCATGGATAAAAGCTAGTTATTAATAATTTTATATTTGAAACTTCTTCTTCTTCTTTTCGAATCGATGGTTTTTCTTTATGCTAGACTACTTGGGCCCAGTAGGTGGCCACATTTATCGCAGCATCAGTGGCGTTTTTAATGTCCTCTAATTTGAAACTGATAACATCTTACTCAATCATGCTCTTTCTGTCATTTGTACATAGGCCATAATATCTTGGAACTTTATTGTCAAGCCAAGTATTGGAAAATGAGACAGTTAAGGTCCAAAAATTTAGAGATATGACGTCGTAAAATAGTTAGGTCTCGACAGTTAACCGTCAAATTAAGTTACTTAATAAGAAAGTTTTACTACTTTAAAAGCTGTTAAGATTTAACTGCTAGTACAAAGATCACCGCGAGAGTATAACTGACACGTGACATGATCTTAGATTTCTTTTTCAGTATACATAGTACACCAGTCAAGACAAAATATATTCTTCCTTATATTTCAAAGTAATAACAAAGACAATAATATTAGTTGTCAATCATCTTAACAGATTGACTTTTGAGTACTTTATAATAGATCAAGTCCTAACTCTTGCTTATACGGATATTATGCCTACCATTAATTTTGATTGCGTAAGCCATAAACTTCCTTAATGTTGATAGAAAGCAATTAACGATTTTAGTCTTAACCTATTGTTATATCTCATTTACATCATCAGTATCTATTATTTTCTATTTAGCTTATTTATTGGATCACTTTCTCAGCTTGCTTTCCTTCTAAATCACCAGTTAGTCTCACATCGATGATCTGTTCGTTGGCTCCGTTGGTTCTTATATCTCTGCTCGCCAACTTAAAAGCTAAGATTTTTTCTTTGCTCTCACAGAAGTCATGATAGTAATCAACATTCTTCTTGCGCATGATCAACTTCTATTAATAATATTTTATTACGATATATCAGTAGCTTGGGTGGTCTAATATATTTTTAAACATCAATGTTTGTTTGATATGACTAATTTGCTCTCACACGATCAGTTAGTCGACCTAGTTCGCAATTTTTGAACATCTGTTTTTATTATCATTATTAAAAACTTGTATATTATTATGTTTGATCTAATTGATTTTATTTATTATAGCATGTTCAGTTTACTGTTAATTTATACCGATTATTTTATGTTTGCGCTTTCCAAATGGGTGGTGTTCGATTACTTTATTATAACGCTGATTGGAATTTGTTTGCCTGGGGTATAATTCTTGTACTAGATATCTCTAATTATATGCCCCCAATATTATGCAATTATGACCGACGTTGTCCAACTGCTGGTAAATCTCCTCTTTCTAGTCTTCACACATTAATATTACCATTTTTTTGTGCTACTTTCATTTGAAACTCCAAATGTAGGTAATGAAAGATACAACAGTAGCAAAGCACTAATTGGGATCGTAATTACATTGCTGGTGGTTTGTAGATTTTTTCTTAATCTATTTCACATTCGTTATGAGAGTTAACAACGACTAAAGCATGGCGCCAGACCTGAATACATGAATCATGGTCTAAATAGGTCAATGCTGAATAATTAATAGACACAACAAGGCGTTAAATACACATTCAGAACTCTCGCTGAAATATTACATCAACGTATTTCTTTACGAACAAAATTTTACCTTTTAATGTTCTTTTTTGTATTAAAATGCTTTGGTATTACGACGACAAAGACGTAATGGAAAAACCATTACTTCCTTAAAGTAATAAAATTTGACTGCACATTTATATCTTACGAAACCCATGTACAAAATGACTCTATATGACGTCATAATAAATCAATAGTACAGATTGCAAACCACCAACTATCCTATTCAGACAATCGGCAATTTTCGACGAGAAAAGTAGGACATTCTATAAATTAAAGCTGCGCGTGAGTCGACCATTCTTAAGGGGCCCAAGGTCGCTGGAAATGTTCCAGATTCTTTTTTTATTTTTTAAGATGATGTTGGTACTGTGGTTGAAGGGCTTAATTTATTTATGATCGTTCTTGGCTAGTGTATAAAGTGGAATGGACTACATTCGTATAATGTAGTTAGTAAGAACGAAATGGTATCGAGTAATTTTCTTGGGCTCATTTTGTTTTCGTCCGATTTCTTTTTTCTAAGAATGTATCTTTAATGATATCTTCTATATTTGTAATTGTAAGGGTTAATTCTGCTTACTCTACAAGATTTAAAACGATGACTTCTTCGGTGATGAGATTTAAATTGTTACCTTTTTTTTGTTATCCACCTTACAACTAAGTCCTGCCTACTTTACTCTCAGCGATTTAAAGTTACCAATTCTCACTATTTCCCTACACAGCCTGAAGAGCTATTGTAGCGATTTACTCTGTAAAACATCCTTTAGTCCGTCAGTTTGGAAAGCACCTACTAGGTATTTCCGCCAGTGCGTAGGAGAAAGTACCGGCAAATTGCCCCCGGTGCATTACCAAGAGGTGCGTACGATGTTATTCGAATTTGATAGCCCCTATTATACGCAAGATTTTGGTATTCATGTTTTAGAACGCTGTTTTAGTGAAGCTGTTCCGTATCGTTGTGAATTTCACGATATAGTTATCATGTATCAAAAATAAAATCATGAGATTTGTCGGGCTGTAGAATCCCTATAAGCAAATAAATGAAAAGGGTGATAGGGTTTTGTCCCAACACCCAACAGGTCAGGGAAAAAGGTAGTGTAGAATCATGATTTTGAAAACAACTTGATACTTAACTATAAATTCACATTGAGTCAGCAAGTGAACTTACTTAGCCAAATCCATTACCGAACGAATTGCTATGGACAGAACATATAACCGATTTAAATATTCCATGTAACCCTTTAGTTAATAATTTCTCCACTATGACACGAGCTGACCCTAGCATTCGGAAACAGTGTTTAGTGATGATTGATTAGCATGCAATAGTGTTATCTAACTTATGCAATGACAGTTCGACAACTACATGACATGACGAAGGAAGTTGTATACATGATCGATCATAGTCGGAAAGTTGTGACGTATGATGTAAAAATGGGAAATATTGCGCGTGAATAATTTCAGATAATAATTTATCTTATCCGTATAATTCCAATCGTAGAGAGGGTTGAGATAATAATGTTTAGCTGTTTAGATATTGTCTAGTGCCTCAGATACAGAGAGCTATTACTTAATAAAAAAACTGTTTCTATACAAGGTGTAACGTCAAATACGCAAAACCTGAAAATAGTTTGATTAGAATAACGAGCAGAATCAATTAAACCACTTAAAAAGTGGTTTAATATCAATAAATATAGGTCACATTTTTCAAAAAATCTTCATTATACATGTTGCCCTGTCTATTCTATTTATTAATAAGTCAAGCCTTCACGTGCGCAAACCTGCCAAAATAGGTAAACAAACACAAATGGTTGTCGTCCAATTTAAATTTTCTCATACGCGTGTAAATAATAGTTATACTATAATATAATAATAATAGTAATAGTTATAGTATTTCAATGCAAATACGAGTCTTGGTAAAACTAAAACAGCACACAAAACCTTTAAAGTTTTTTAATGTTTTTTTTTTTCTTCCAGAATTAGGTTAATTGAATTAAAAATCATTTGGGGTGTCTGAGGTTTTGCGTGTTTATCGTTACACCTTGTATATTACCAAAAGAAACTACAACGCTAGCCTTTGTGAAGCAACAAGTATGCAAATCTTTAAAACATCAATCAGATCTGTTATATCAGCTATCAGATTAGCAACGACTCTTACACAACCCCATGACCCTTGAACTTCAAAGGCCAATCCATCATTAGAATCAATTTTATACAATTTGTTCTATACATTTCTCGTTTCAATTCTAACAGGCGTATTAAAATATCGTAATACCTCCTCATTAGCGTCTAAAGAGAGGGTTCTGACGTTTTTGACATCATATTAATCTCTGTTTGAACGATCGTTCACTTTCTCTGGAAATTCACTCAGTACACCACTATTTGTTAAAACACGTCATTGATTGATTGCTAATCTTAGATTGATTATCTCGTGTCACTGTTTAAAATAACTCGTATACTTTTCTCTCATATCAGCTTTGGTAATTCTGTTTTCAATTAATTTCTCGTCGTGAACGCTATTCATTTCGGAATTAGAGAAAAGCTACTGTGTCTTCTATTGTTGGTCAGAGTCCTGTAGTTGACATATAGATTAATGCTTTCTGTAAGTTAATTATATGATTAGTTGAAAGTTTCTTAGCACAATCACTAACTTCAGATTTCTCCAAAACATCAGAAGTCAATCAAAATAATTCTGGTATAATTAATTATACGAGAATTAATTATTTTTAATTATATTACTGTTAAAAATACACTCCAATGACCTGATAATATCGTACTTTTTTCTAGACATCATTAGCAATGTGTAACTTATTAACTTTTATAACTTTCCATGATTCCCCGCCATGTTTTTATAAAACGTATGTGCTCTCACTATGAAGCAAAAAACACACGTTATCATGTTTATTAACTTTCTTCTGCTTTGTTCGTAACTAGTAATTGTATCTCTAGTGTAAAGGTAAACAATAAATGCTTTACTTAATTACTGTACATACGAGTATGCTATTAGAGTACATATTTAGGTTACATTTCAATAGCAATATTTTTATTGGGCTTATTGGGTTTCACATGTATCATTTCATTGTGCATTGTTAAGAAAACTCTAAGCTTATAAGACGATACTTAATATGATAATATGTAGTAATAATTTAAGCCTTTACTTTCCTTCCTCTAACGATTGCCTTTTCTGCGATGCCTATTTCAAGAACACCTTAAACCTTATTGTTTTGTGGTTTACAAATCTTTCCGTTAATTTCATTTGTAGCTGAACCACATAAGATAACTGCTCATTACTTCGCTAGTCGCTTTTCATTAGGACTTCATCCGTGTCCATAAAATGTGAAGATTTCAAAACAATTTTAGTGCTAATAAATCTCGTCTGCCTGCCTACTGATTACTAGGTCGTTTTCCAAGGTTTCCTCTGTAAACCTAAGCTAACTGGGCACTTATGTTTTATGTTGATGTAATGGTCGATCTCGATGGTTGTAATTAAATCTATGTTTAGTTTTATTTGTAAATAATATGTAACTATATTTTCGTCAATTATTGCATTACTATCATACGATGCTAACTAGGCTATTGAGGTATACTGAAAAATGTGGTTCTGTTGCTGTAACTCAAATAACAGATTTGACGTATGTAGCGGTTGTAGCTGGTCATTTTATTAAAGATTATATATTAATTACGTACAGTACCTATTGTCTCTCTTCACATTGAAAGACCACTCAAGTCCAAATCAATATTTTATCTTCAAACCGGAGAACGCCTCTTCAAGTCCAAATTTTGTTCCAAAATCAAAATAAATATTATGTAACATCCGCAATAAAATGTAGGTATCGGTACATTCTTAATTAATTGTATCCTTATTGCTTGAAGCAATTTCTCCTCAAGTTTGGAATTCCAAGACCCATTACATTATTTACAAGTATCGATTTTATATCGAAAGTTTAAACTCGGTGTGTGTGGTCATAATTATTTGTAATAAAATTATAATTATTAGTAATCAATTTGCCCGCAGTCTTAATAATTACATAATTAATAATGTAAACATGTGTTATTATCATTACATATTATCTCTGCAGGAGTCTTAATTTATTACTATTGATTGACTTGTTTGAAATTATGTAAATTAATTATGCTATTAATACTATAATCATGGCTTTCCATTAATTAAAGAAAAATGTTACATGATAATTAGTTACTTAGCATACTAAACTAAAGCTAAACAAAATACGATCATGATTGACAACAACAATCAAATGATTAACAAGATTTGAGTGCGAAATATCAACCAACCTCAGGCTAATAAACAAAAATGTAACATTTATAAAAAAAGAATATCTGATCATTAAAAAAAAATCAAGGTCATTTTTTGAGAGCGCCTACCGGACAAAGATCTCTTGAATGCGCAAGCGCGCGTTGTAATCAAGCCTAGTTCTGCATGGAGGTTTTTATACGCAGATCTAAAGATATAAATGTATTTACGGATGTTTAATATCGTTTCACTTACAGTCACTTTGTATACCTACATAAGTCGCAATTAGATTTTTTCTAAGACGAAAAAAAATGAAGTGATCTATTGTATTTTTTATACACTTTGTAACTTAAAAAGTAAAGGGCTCAAACATGGAGGCTCATTGTTAAATAGATCTAATGATTTCGTAATTATTTGCGAGTGAAAACAAAAATCGTTATTTTTTTGTTTAATATTTAATAGAGCCTGTCCGTTCTGAAAGGTCAGCTTCAGAAAATTATGACCATATTGTTGCTTAAAGACTAATCGATTTCAAGAATTACATTTTAAAAATAGTATTGTGTGGAGATTCTAGAAAACCTTGACGGATTTCAATACTTGCGGCGGAGGTACCAATTTATGTAAGCGCAGAAATAAATTGAAATAGGTATGTAAGTTCATAAGAAGAACTGTACAAATCCATAGTTATGTAAGTAAAGCATAATAAAATGAACCTTCACCATAATGAACTAAACCCACAAATAACACTTTCTAACAAAAATATAATATTTCATAACGTAAACAAAAGATTAGAAAGTGACAAAAGTGACACTATGGCAGATAAAAGTTTAAAATCTTTAGAACAATAAGATAATCAAGATGCATTTTGCGACTTTCTCAGAACAAAATTGTCACCAGCCTTGATTTAATGTCCAAGCTCGAGATCTTTTCACACGGACGATTTGAAGCGCAGTGATTGTTTAGAAAACCTCATTGAAGCACAAGAAAAAATAGAAATTAAAACCATTAGAAAAGACGAGACGAGACATGACTTTCAAGAGTTTGAATTTCAAGTGGACATAAATGAAATTTCGCAAACCAAAACTAGTTCAGTAAGTTTTACCTCATTCTAAAATAAAGAAGTAAATAATGAAATTGCAATGGTTTTTATTTCTTTTGTCTTAATTTCATATTCTCTTGTAGTTTAAATTAATTAACGATATTTGTTGAAGTTTTTAACTTTCATTGACTCTTCCATGAATGGATTTAAAACCGACACTCTTCAAGTCCCACGCAGTCATCGCTTGCAGTCATAAATATGATTTTTATGAGCAACATGTGAAAATCATATTTGCATAAGTTTTATGAATGCTTTTTTGAAATAATATGTGATTGTGAATTTTGTATGAGGTGAAAACTGTGCATCAAAAGTTTTTGACTCATTCCAATTGATGTTTTTTTGACATTTCCTTCTTATGTTACATTCTTTAGGCACAGAATATATCTCAATTTTTGTACCATTATCTTCAGCTTTAATTTTATCGTTATCAACTGCCACTGTTTCGTTTATATTATTACCTTCTCTGTTATTTTTTATTTCTTGACTTTAGCATGCTGCAAAGCTTACACTAGAACTAAAACGGAATTAATGTTTACCTACCTTGTATATCTCGCGGCTGATTTAACACTGTTTTGTGTACAAATAAGCTACAAGTGTTACAATCGTGTTGCTATTCGCACTTCTGACGTCATCTACTAGTGCTTTAATTGCAATTAGCTTTACTATTCGTTCATTATCGAGATTTATTATTTCCATGTTTCTAATTAAAGTTGATTACGCAGCATTTGCTAGTAGTACCTCATTGAACTTCGGAAGCGGATTCACGCTACTCATATTCTTCGAACGTGGAATGCGTTTTTTGAGCGAAATCCTTTTAAATCTTTGTACAAAAGTAACATCTGTCGAATGACCGCTTTTTTATTCGTTTCTTCCCGACTCAGGCGCAAGGTGTGATGGCACCTGCGCAAGCGGATGCACTAGTCCTGTTACAAACTTGCGATAACTGCCATAACCAACCTTATGACATTAAAACAAGGTACACTGTTGATTAAAAATCAGCCAATCACAACCAGTAAGTTCTGCAATTTCGTCTTTAAGAGCGACATATTCTCAATAAGCATTTCCCTGAAGTTTTTATTCATTCCATTCACGTCTTGAGGGGTGAATAATGATATAATCGTGACTTTTAGATGAATAATACAGGTGTGTTGAATTTCAAATGATGTCCAGTCCTGTGGCGAGTATTGGCCAACAATTAATGTGTCTATGGTCGTGACAGATTGTCATGTTCAAATAAATTACTTTTACGATGTAGTAAAGTATTTACCTGAATTAGATAACGATGGTAAAACAACATTGGTCCATTGGCACAGAAACACTGTTATGTTCACAATAATCTTTAAAACGAATGTTATAAAATTACGATTTATTGTGTACGACTCTAAAAATGCACGATGATTGGTTACATGATGTTTTTATTGTATTGTCTGTATTATTAGATTAACTCTCGAACTTTCAGTAATTCATAGTTAACGTTCGTATAGTAAATATTTTGGAATTAAAAATGATCTTAGAACATGCCTTCCTCTTTCATTGGTGAATCACTATTGTAACTTTTTACGGTAGTCGTTTGTTTTCTAACTACAACCACCTCTTTTTTTCCTGTTATTATCTAGTCTATTCAGTCCCACTGAAACCCTCCCAAGTCCTTCCAGGAACATTATTCTTCGCCATATTATTTCTGGGCCGGCCTCGGCGACGCCGCCATCTTCAGGTACCTACCCATTGCGTGTAGACTCCTTGAACAGCGGTCAATATGCATGCTGCTGACGTGATTCGCCCAATCCCATTTCAGGGTTGCAGCCTTTTTGCTTACGTACATCTGTTAGTTTTGGTACGCTATAACCGACCAAAACACGAAAATATTAAACAAAACACGCACGCAACAACACATTCGATTGTTTCTCTAGCCACAATCAATCAACATCATGCACATGAACCATTTGATCAGCTACAGTTGCACAATGCGAGTCAATTTGTACATAAATTATATGTTCCACACATGAAATTGCTATACTTAGCATAATGTACTTAGTAGATACCGCTTCGGGCGAAGTAAGGCTAATTTGAGTAGAAAGTGAACGATTTGGAGAGAGTAATTATCGATAAACATACGTGTCATGCTAGTTATGTGAGCTGTGAGCAATTGAGCATGTGTTGGAAAAGAGAAGCCTTTTTGTCTTATTAAAGTAATTTAATAAGGCTGACATTAGTTTTAGACGCTTTGACTCGTCGCAGCTTGAGCTAACAAGAGCGTAATAAGTATTGAAGTGAGTCGAGACCACGGAACAGACATTTATCTGTTTCGTGGTCGAGACAGTGTCTTGGGTTTCCATCTAGAGAAAGACGAGATCTAGCTTAACAGTCAGCTAGATCTTGTCTTTCCCTAGATGGAAACCGCAATAAGCTAATATAGTGGTTCAATATGATGTGTTATGGTCAGGTAAGATCTTGCGCCATTGACAATGACCGGGCAAGATAGAGTATAGTTTGTTTGTTTTGTTTTTATGTAAGAGATAATCTTTGAAATTCATGGCCACTTTTCAAAAAACTTTTAACTGATAGTAAACTACGCTATAATGTGTGGATATGTTTTATGGTAAAATTGACTTTAGAAGCTAGTTCTATCGAAACACAATACCACACCATCCACAAGAGCCTAAACTTATGTAGTGGGGTTTAAAACGATACTTTTTCCTATTAAAATATCACCTTCTTTGAGCTTCCAAAGGGCAATTTTAATAAGGAACTAGCAGAGGTATTGACCTTAGAAGCTTATACCTTAGGAACGAATAACTTATAACATCCTGTAGCAATTACCAAACTGCTACCAAGCGTGGCAATATCCTCCATGTTAGACTTTTTATTCAAGTGTTAGAAGGGCCATATTCAGCCATACTTTCTCGCTCATATGGCTAACGTATCCTATTTTAAATCATAATGAATATTAATATTGTTGACTGTCCAAGTTTAGAATTAATTTGACGTAAAATTTCTAAAGCCTATAAAGCAATGGGCGAGTTTAACTTTTTCTTGATATATTATGCAGTATTAAAACTGAATAGTATTGATAAGTACTTCAGTCATTTATAAATAGTGATGACTCCTTTGTTCGATATCAATACATCATCGCTGAAGGCTAGTCTAAATGCTACGCGTGCACATACAAAAAATAAGGTCGTTTTTGTTTCGCTCTGCGCTTCCTATTGCTCCGAAATGAATCGATTCGTTCTTTATGTGACTTCAGCGGCTTTATTGAATATTTTCCTAAAGTTCTTTGTCTAATTAGAGGTTTTGTTTGATGCAAATTGATCGAAATGCTCTCAGATGCTCTAATAGTGACTCTATGCCTAAATTTACATAGGTCACTTGGACCTACTAACATTGGTCTTGCGCCTTCTATTTTTTTAAATGCTGCCTTAACATACTAAGAAGCTGCCATAAAGATGTTTAAGCAATTATACTCTTCTCATTAGTCTCATTCATGACACTCAAAGCGAGAAAACAATTATTAGTACATGACCTCTTTAACTCATTCAATGTAGTAATTCTATTTTTAATAATAACTGAATGTAATAATGTACTCAATTGTAAAAATATTTGTGAGAATATGTTGCCCTATCAGGGTTCATGTTTTACTTATGTAACATCTTTTAAGAACATGAATGTAATAAATAAATAAAAAAATGTGCCTAAAACTCTATTTTGATTTTAATTTAGGTATATTGTATTCTGATTCTTATTTTAATTTCGAATTTGATTTAATGCGATTTTAATTCTGGCTTGATTTCGATTTCAATCTAGAATTTGATCTAAAATATGCCTATGTTCGGTGAGTATAAGAACTTGTCTAATTTTAAGAAGATAAGTAATGCGTGATGTGCTTACTTGTAAGAAATTGGTACACTAGTCTATAGGCATATTGGATGTATCTCATATCTATGTATCAGTGTATTCAATTGTTGGTGTGCCAAATAAATAAATAAACAAAATAAACTCCATCTAAAACTGAGACTAATTTTCTTTACTAGTCTCAATAACCCATCTATCAGAATAACCTAATCTATGAGCACAAATTTTAAAATACGCAAGAACGAGTAGCAGTGGCTTCAGTGTGAAACTGACAAGCCTCTGCTCTTTCCGCTTCGGCGATCATCGGCAGAGATCGTAACGCGACCCGACGTGCTACAGTAGGTAAAGTGTGAAAATGAACTTCTACTGGTTTGTCTGACCACTCATTTGTCTTAAGTAATTAGTGTTTGTGGAGGTGTTTAATTGAAAGTTGTAGACTGTTGGGTAATTCGTCAAGTTTTAATGAGACTGCGCGATTTATTATGTCTCTTTCTTTGCTGAGATATACATACTTAACTTTTTCGTTAATAGCCCGTTGCATCTCATCTAGACAATCTAATTTGTGAGCTGACATTCTAAGGATGGATTATCAGCCTATTGGTAAATAAAATATGCATTCTGCTATCTTATTTCCATTAGGAACAATGTACTTCATTTGATGTAAAGCTAAGACACAGTATTTAAGTAAGGCTTGCCCTAAGTTTCTCAAGTCGTTTTAATGGTCAAAAATATTCCAAGATGTCTTATCAAGGTAAGGCTTAAAGTTGAAACTAACGAGCCAGTAAGAACTATATCTTATGTTGGCAATGCCCTTAATAATTATTAAACTTTTGTCATCAACAACACAAACTAATTTTTTTCCACATTCTTTTGACATTTCCACATTTTTCTGTTAAAAGGTATTGAACAATTAGCTTCACAATCACGTATTACGTAAAGCTTTTCTTCGGCAGTTTGTCGTTACCTTTTATATGTTACACAATATATAATTTGCGGCGATCGTACGATACTTATGACGCCTGCCTGTCTAATTGTAAAAATAGAAATGAAACTCTTCGAATGCTATGTTTGGTTCCGTACCGCCGGTTGATTCTTTAAAAATCTCCGTCAGAGAATTATGGTGAAGTTAGCTCGAGGTACCGATGCTTCCCTCTACTTCATGATAGTCCGCTGTGACACCAATCTAACACGATTGGGAAGAGATTAGGCGCAGGACCAACGGCTTTACCTGCTTTCCGAAGCATGGGGGGAAAACTCCGGGCTTGATAACAAGAAGTTGGTACAACATTAGTGTAAATATTCAGGGTAACAGGGATTGCCACTTAGCGGTCGTAGTCGATTTCAACTTCAAATAGGAGAAACTATTGTGATCGCTTTTTAATGGTTATCAAATTTAGAGAAAAATAAAAAAAGAATCTCACGCGTTTTTTCCAAGAACATACAAAAGTTATTTGACCAACTTCAGCTAATTGAAAACCAAATATTTTACTATTACTGTGCGTACTCTCACCATTTTTATTTCAAGGAAATAATTTCTGTTTCACATTAAAATCATAAACACACACTCATATTCAGCAAACTGACACTTATCTAGAGTGCATAAAAGATAAAATCGATAATCAATATCGATTCTTGATACCTGCCCAATCGATTGGAAATGCGTTTGCGGAGAAAGTTATCGAATACGCTCGGGGAAGGTGTTTCCTTTAAAATGCGAACTGGATGTGTTGCCAGTTTTTATAACGAATTCTCTGTATGCACTCCATGAGTTATTGTTTATGTTTTATAGGAATTTAATTAAAACTGTGCTAAACTAAGATAATTGGTGCGTTTATGGCATTAAATTAGTGCAGCGTTTCTAGAAACAATTGCTTAGAACACTCTTTCGTGTCTTAAAGAATAAAGTAATTAAGGTTTGTGTTATTCAAAGTAATATTTGTTACGGCTTTTACCCATAATCATAAACAAGTCACTGGCAATTATAAAAAAAAAACTACACCCGACTAAATTCCATAACGGTAAATTGCCAAGTAAAAACCGTGTAACGAGTCCTAATTTTTTAACGAGTAAATATCGATATTCACAATAATCGAGAAAGTTAACGTAGGTACAGTTCGAACGGGTTTCTTTATTGCAAAAAATCGACATGTTTTTTGTTCACAAGAAATTTAATATCGACTACCGAAGTTTAAGTTTACTTGCCGTGGGCATGTAATAAAATATGACACGATTTTTCAAGCATTACTCATTTTGTGGGTATCTAGGTACTGACTATGAGATTTCAATACGTTCGTTTTTTTGCGAAACCTTGGAGTTCTTTTGCTAGTTTCTTTGCTGTATTTGTTTGGCTATTACTTTTTATATACATTAAAAAAATCTGTGCTTACTCAAGATTATTCAAATGTACCTAGGTATGTAACTTTTGAGATGATTGTGTTCACATGTTTTAAAAGCATCTTAAACTAAAGTGTACAAAACAATAATGTGAACTATCAAGTTGTGAGCATAGACACGGTCTCGCAGCCCAAAAGCCATCATAAAAACTTTGCTACACTATAGTGGCCCAAACGCGCTGACGTAATCGATTTATCGTGTCCACTTAATTTTTTCTCTTGCAACACTGGCCAAGGCCACGTCAATGACCGCAAGTGTTGCCATCCAAAAAAACAGACCATTTTGTAAATATGTAACAATATACTGACAGAGCACAGGTGTGCTTGGTTTTTTCCCTTCATCTAGAATCTTAGGTACTTATGTCAGTAATCAATCTACGAATCACAAATAGATTTTTCTCTTGAATTTATTATCGTAATTAATTTTGACCATTTGAGTTGGCGGGACCTTGGCGCGTGATACATATTTACCTATATTATCACTAAGGCTATAGGTATAATTACAAGAACTAATTTAGTCTAGTTAGCTAGCTAGTTTACCCGACTGTAAACCAGCTAGCTAACTAAAAAGACTGTTCCTGAAGTTGGGTAGATTTTTTATTGAAACAAGCTGAAGACAGCACAAATTAATTAAGGAAATATTAATAAAACAAATTGCTAAGTGGACATTACTTTTATGCTAAGGCTTTCTTTTTAAACATGGTTCCCATCGCTAAACACCTGGCGATCTAGCCCGATCGCGTCATAAATATAATTATATTAAACGTTTTTGCTGCAATATTTAATCATAATTATTAATAACATGATCTATATCTTATACAGTATCAATTAGGAAAAGTAGCCATCCGGATCAAAACTTTTTTGGCTACGGTGTTGCCACTTGAATTTTTTGTTATGCGGTTTCTTAGAACAATGATGAATACAAGCAATCTGTAACTAGCTTTGAACTATTCGCAAGTTAGAATGCGAGTCCATGATTAAATCGTTTTTATGGGACTTAGTTCTACATCGAGCTTCTATTGATAATTATCTCTATCGGATATAGTACCTTGTGTGGTAGAACTTAAAGATTCATCTTCGTTGGATTGAGGCGTGAATTTAAAAGCTGCTGGAGCGAAATCCGAATTCCTTCATGTAAACAATGTATTGTTATCTTCAATTCATCATCAGAAACATTGTTTTATTTGAATTGTGACTCTCTGTGACCCATCTTACCAAGAACCGCTATTGATAGCCATTATGTTTTCATGCTACTATTTTTGCTATTTGTATCTACTGTAACGTTACTCATTATATATTCTTTATTTGTTACAGGTAAATCATCAATTATTGGAAATGACGTCACGGCGTAATACAAGGTAACATTTTGGAGACATGAAAGATACAACTAGTTAACACTAGAAACTTCATCCGTTTCTAAATTCCTGATCCAGTACCAACTAGTCTTATTCCTCTCGCATTTACGAATTCCCACCTTTGAAATACAGCACACAATAAACCGAT
Organism: Charanyca ferruginea; assembly: GCA_947361185.1. NCBI lineage: Eukaryota > Metazoa > Arthropoda > Insecta > Lepidoptera > Noctuidae > Charanyca > Charanyca ferruginea. Next base: position 7,841,940 of record OX376077.1, on the reverse strand, counting down.
CCATTTTAATAAAACATTCCTTATCGAACGTAGCTAAAACCAGCTCATTTATAGGCACGTGTTATCGATACAAATTATCCATAGCACCATAGATCAACGACCCCATATTTGGCAAACTAATATCGATTATTGCTGTTGCTACAATATTCGATATTACTATACCAGTTATTACAGTAACGGCGAAAAATATTGAATAGTATCATGTATGGGTTGCGTTTGCGAATCATTAGTAACGACGTTATTATATGAGTCGGGGATGCAATGATTAATTACTTTTACAGATCTCCCCTGTATTTTAAAATGTTGATTGCTAAAGCTTTATTAATTGTTGGGTTGTGACTGGTAGTTTCTTATAAAAAATTTGTTTTAGACATTCAACAAATAAAGTAGGGGTTATAATGAATAATTCAGAATGTAGTTAAGATTTAATTGAACTGGGAAATGCATTTATCATGTTATATAAAATGAAGAAGTGGTCATTACGACGGATGAAGAATTTGGATACTTAAAGAATGCTGAGGAAAATCGAAAACATGAATTAATTTTCCTTGACATGATGATAAAAACAAATTCTTCCAGCATAAAGAAAGTGTAAGATCTTACTACACATCTAAAACTATGTGCTAACAACAAAACTAGCACACAAAGGGATAACGATCACGTTCACAACGTAATGTAGGATTACCCTTATTCCCCGGCCGCCTCCTCTTCAATAACGGATTACCCTATATTACAATAAGGATGATAGAGTAATTTACTGTAATCCTTACTGACAAAAGATAGTGTTACAACTTAAGCGTTACTGTCTTCATCTTGTTTGTAGCAAGATGAAGTACCTTTGTGCTTTAATCATGTGTTTAAGAGGGGCGTACTTAGTTAATAACGAATACATTTTGTAGTTATTGAAATTGCAGGGGACACGCGATTTAACGACTACTGTTCTTTAGTGGTTTCGGTAAAAAATATCTGACTACAATTGTTACAATAACATTGCTCTGCCAATATTTCACTGAGCACCTTGGAATACCTACTATTACCAAATATTTACGACAGCCTCGATAATCGGTTGCCGTAACAAAGTTAGCAGCTTGAATTTATAACCGCCTGACGTCCATAAACTGCGCTTGCGCCTAAAGGACAACATAAATAAAACGATTTTAGAAACTGATACCGAATGAATTGTTTACTCGTTCACAGGGGCTCTGTCACGAACTGTCCAGCCTTGGCGCGCATTTGTTCAGCTGCGCGCGCGCAACTAATGCACAACTCGACACTAAATGTATTGTTTAGCATACCAACGTTAGTTGAAATTAATACTTTGAAAGTCTCACAGTACTATAACAGGTAAATGGATTTCGTTCCAAATGCACAATTAGAATTTGGTTTAGATCACGCTCTAACGGTTTAGTTAATTAACGCAACGGAAGCGAAAATCATGGCGGAAAAAATAAAAATGAGATAAGTTTAGATAGATACATAAAAAGTGATTAATCATCATTAGTCAATTATACAGTAGATAAACAACAGTGCAGTTTTAAAACAGTGAGAGAAAGAGCCACTAATGTAGTAGATCACTTAAACATATGAAAGAATTACCATGTAGTTCCATTGCCAACAGAAAAGCGAACTTTATCTCAAAATTTATACACTAGGCGTCACAAAAATCGCACCTTTTCGAAAATAAGTTTAAAACATGTCCCGCCAGTAACGAATACATTAAACCCAATTAATATTGGTATCAATTAAAAGTATGTTTAACGACCTTTAAATTAACAACAGTTAGAATTCCTAAACACAACAGATCTCATTAGCACGTAACGTTAAAAAAAATGTTGTCAAAATACGCATTACAACGGCCACTAATTGCACCTCCCTACAAGGGTATAAAACGGGCGACCCGGGTTAAATGTGGGTCATTCGCTATTCAACCTTTGAAGTGAACACACGTGAACAGCTACAGCAAGAAAAATACCCCAGAAGATGGATACCACTGCAGATGAAGCCGCTCAAGTCATTGCACTACTGCAATCAGGGATGCGGCAATGTGATGTTGCTCGGCAACTGAACTTGAGTCGTTTTGCCGTTCGACGAGTGTTCCAACGTTTCCAAGAGACTGGTGGCTATATCCGAAGACGTGGATCTGGAAGACAACGGTGCACATCCGAAAGAGACGATCGCTTCATTGTTTCGACGTCTTTACGTAATCGGTTCTCCAATGCTGTTGAGCTGCAACAACAACTGCGATCAGCTCGCAGAACTTCTGTAAGCGTCTCCACGATTAGAAGAAGAATGCGGGAGAAGAAAATTGCAGCTCATAGGGCTGCTACAGCGCCCAAATTGACTGCACAGCATAGGAGAGACCGGTTGCAATTTGCCCGTGACCATGTGGATTGGACAATAGACCAATGGAGGGCTGTGCTCTTCTCGGATGAGACGAGGGTGTGTCTTTTCTGCAACGACAGGCGTCGAAGAGTGTATAGGAGGCAAGGGGAACGATTCGCACAAGCCTGTATTCAAGAGACAGTGGAATACGGGGGTGGCTCGTGCATGTTCTGGGGCGGCATGTCAATCGACGGTAAAACGAACCTTGTGTGTGTTTCTCGGACTGGAAGTGCTCGCGGGCAAGGGTCGCTGACTGCTGCTCGGTACATAACAGAGATCTTAGAGGAGCAGGTTGTCCCTTATGCGGGTTTTGTTGGCAGTGGGTTCACGTTAATGCACGATAACGCCCGTTGTCACACCGCTTTAATTGTAAGAGACTACCTGCAAGAAGTTGGCATCCCTGTTATGCGCTGGCCGGCGCGAAGTCCAGACCTGAACCCTATTGAGCACCTTTGGGATGAACTGAAACGGCGAGTACGGGCACGAAATCCTGCCCCTACCACTCTCCAAGACCTTCAAGATGCCGTCGTTGCAGAATGGGACAACATTCCACAAGAGACTGTTGTCACATTAATAAGGTCCATGAGAGAACGCATGGAAGCAGTCATCAGGGCTAGGGGGGGTAACACTAGGTTTTAAGTTAGTTTTAAGGACTTTGTTGTAATTTTTGCTGATAAAATAAAATTTAACTTTTTAATCATTTGCATTAGCTTGCTTTTTTTTATTCCCTGGTAAACAAAAAACCAAATCCATTGATTTATTCTGAAATTTAAATAAATTGCCTTTCCAATTATACCTTATAGTCATATGTATACCATTGATTAATAGGGTTAAAATGACTTTGAAGGGAATTCTTAAAGAGGTGCGATTTTTGTGACGCCGAGTGTAGTATAACTTTATAATCACCGTATCTTATAGACAATTGTCTGCCTAGGTTGTACAGATGCTCTAAATTTCGCAAGTACGTTCGAGGTCATATCACGCTCCGATTGCTCGACCTAAGTCTTGGCCTAGTATCAGATTATTCCTTTATCGATTAACTTTTACTACTAATTGTGAATCGATTTCCAGTTCCGCTTTCGCTATCGCCTTATTGTTGTTTAAGGAATTGCGTGTCGCTTGATTTTCTGCTTTAACCTTAATATTGTCGCGTATTGTTTCCTTTTTTGTATATTTGCCATACTTTTTAGTATTGGCTACAAATTCAATAATACCGGCTTTTCCTGTATCGTCCATAAAGATTGTAAACACATTTGTAAACGTTTCGTCGCTCATTGTTAATTTTAGAGTAAAGTTCACAAATAAAATTAAGAAAAGTATCAATTAACACATTAGTCACCCCCCCCCCCCCATTGTTTCTTTACTCTAAAACAGAAACAAAGCTTCCTAGAATTCGTATGGTTTGGTTCAACGATGGGGGAGCAAAGACAGACATGTATATTCGTCTTGAAAGCGGACTCAATTATTTCACTAACACATAATTTATGACGTAATTTTTAGCCTTTATCAACGTTCTACAACCGTTAACTACTAGTTACACCAATCAATAAAACCCATTCATTATTTTAATTTTGAAGTTTAAAGTGCTTCCGTTCGTTTTATTACGGGTCATTTTGTTCTCCCTCATCGAGTTCAATATTGTTCGTGCATCTGTTCCCTGCCTTATCAGCGTCACTTGACAGATGTCCATTCAATACCAATGGTAGTTTAATATGTAATTCAACCTTTAAATTGAAGGTTTTGTTTGTCATTTGATACTCTTGAAAGTAATATATGTATAAGTAATGTTGGAGATTTTGGTGACAATTTTAACGCTATGCTAACTTTGTCCTTGTGTCCTAGATATTTTACACAGGCAATAACCCTTGACCTCGATTATTTTTCATGTCGGTCTATTGTTCTATGGAAACCATTTTCCATTAACCTGTCATTGCCTATTGTCTCTTTTGTTGTCAAACTATTTAAACCTGCTACAGTTTCAAACGTCGTTTTAAAAAGGGTTAAACATTTGTTAGTTAACGATATGTCACCGAATATTCTTCTATTGACTAAAACCGCATCCGGTGAAGTTTCACTTTGACGAGACATGTCTGGGACATCTATCATCTTGTCACACGTTATCTTATCTTAGATGTGTTCCAGTTTTGTCAGCGATTGATATTATAATCTATTTTTTTTGTGACACCGTCTCGTCAGTTTCACTTAGGTAGAATTGTACAGCTTAATTGAACTTATCTCTCAAGAAACTTAACAAAACGTTTTTTGCTGATAAGTGATAACGCAAAAAAATATTCTAATATTATAATATAAATATTCTACCTTATTTTGAATTCGAATTTTAAAAGATTACTTGTTCAATATTTATGTTTTCTAATTACTCAATATCAGTTGGTTGATTTCTTAAACACGTTATGTCATTCAAATCGTCAGCATCCGGTAATGTTACATTATTTATATTATCGCCTATTAGGTAATAATGATCCTTTTAAGATACAGCGTCACTTTTACTGATTCACAATAAGATTGTAGAAAATAATTATGTGCTTTATTCATTTATATGGTTGATATTGATCACTTGGATTAAGTAGTTGGCCTATAGTATGGTTAATGCATATTATGTAACTTTTCAGCCAATATTGTTCTGTTCATCTGAGGTTCGAGGAGACGGAGATTTGTCAAGTTGCCAACTTTTTGCGTCTCGTACACCTTCATTCACTATTTCGTCATGTTTATTCATAAATTCGCTGTACACAGTTTTTCTAACTAAACTTTCCACGATTACAATTTATATTTTGGCTCAATGACCTGGCATGACAACTACTCCGAAATATTTATTATTTTCTAAGCATTCATACACTTCTATCTTCTCTGAAAACTTGTGTTAGATAAACAATTGATTCTATTCCATCTACTTAATATAAAATGCGGTTACTTTTCCTAATGAATAAAAAGCGTGTTGTAATAATGTGGGTAAAGAACCATAAGGCCTTGCACTCATCACTCGGATGTTGATTAGACATGGGGTCGGGTCGGATGAGTCTACGCCTTATTATCTGTCGGTGATTGAATTTAGATAGAGTAGTTACAAGTTTAGAGACTGCAATTAAAAAAGTGAAAACTGTTTAGTGCGATATTTGACTGATGACCGTTTTTATAAGTTTCTTATTAATATTTAAAATCAAATAGGTAATGTTATACAAACATTCCTAATATTAATTATTATGTAATAGGTACCTATGTGGTGTGTTAAGAAATTAATGCATTTAAATATCAGCTAATCTCTGAATCTCTGATCATTGATAAGATTCATTGATCAGAACCAAAATTTTAATAAATTAATTATGATGTAATAAGTTTATCCAATCATCTTCACCTAGATTTAAAATGAATCTACAATATTTAAAAAAAAAACTACTTTTATGTTTTTTGTAATTAAATTTTGAGGTACCCAGCTTTCACATTTCAAATCAAGGGCCTACTAGAGTAGTGTCTAGTAGGCTTGCTCTAAAATGGGAAAAGCAGTTTAGACCATATTTTAAAGTCAATTACTTTAATTTAATATGACACTAATTTAAAGACGAATCTATAATTCTCTAATCCACACATTACTCTGTGCAGTGTATCATAAATATCGTGTTTCCGTCGCATCCCATGCGGGGTGGCATGTTGTGTAAACAATTATTTTGAGAGGGTGGATGGTCCTGCCACCCGCCGCTTAGAGCAGGGTTACTTTCATTTTGTATATTTTTATTTTATACCCTTAGATTTGTCGATGTCATGATTTATATCGAAGACCTATGTTTTTAATAATCATTCATTTTGTTTACATAGGTTCAATTATTAGTAAAATATAAAAAACAATATCAGGTAACCCTGGAACCGTACAAAGGACAACATTATGAACGACAAGGTTTCCGTTGTCACACGAATACATTTACAAAATCCTCAGCATTCAGCTATTTCACTTAGAGCTTTCAGAATCGGTAAATACTTATGCGAATCCCGCACCACCCGGTCATAGGCAGAGGTGGGACACCACGGTGGTTTTAGCCGGTAAAAGTCAGGCATGCCCCTCCGTCATCCCCACGATGGAGGAAGTCCATGAGGATTTCCACCGCACACCAAAAAAAAACGAGAACAGAATGCTATTAGAACTGTCACTCACTCTTGTAAATATAGAAGCGGTAATAGAACTGCTGGATGTTGGAACAAACCATATTTTTTCTCCAAATAGCGGTATTCGGTTCATGTTATTTTTTATTATTAAAAATAGAAAAACTTCAGTGAAAATAGTCTTTTTGAAAATCACATCATATGGATATCATATGTGGTTGGTTTAAGTGTGGTTGTGGTGGTGGTGGTGGTGTGGTTCCATATAGATTTTAAAGCATCCAGTTCAGGTTCCAGTTAAATCATCTTCAAAAAGGCAAATGCCCAAATCGCTCCGTGAAAGGGTAACGAAATGTTCTCATAATGTAGATTCAAAATAGACAACAATGCCTTGTTAGTGACTTGGAAATATATTTAAACCTCCACATTCAAACCATATCATACATTTCTGCTAACGGTACTAATAGTTAAGATATCCTTACGGCGAAGTAGTAGTTCTAACTGCCCCTTGTTACAACTAGGTCAGTTTGAACTCCTTGGAAAAAAAAAAAATAGCTATTTAACTTCACCATTAGGTTTAATAGTTAATAGAACTGGGAAAAGTAGACATAAGATATGGTTGGCTTTAATCTTTTAATTTAGTGTCGCTACGGATGTTTTACTGAATATTTTCTGTTGCTTATCTTAGCAGCCCCTACTTATGCTACTTCTGCTAAAGCAGAACGTCAAAAGAAAAAAATAATAATGTAGGTAGTTGCCTCTTTTAAATGTTAGATTCGTATGGAGAAGAATCCAGTTTCACAAATACCAGAAGGTTAAAAAAATATTCCCTATTCTCTTTTATTAACTGTTCTTATTATTTGGTAGAGTTACATATGTTGCAAAGGTCAAATGTAATAATTTAAGTAACAATTTTTTTTAAAAAAGCACACAAGATTAACACACCGAAAATATGAAGAATTTCAATTTCGATTACAACTATGAGTATAAACATGATTGTGGTATCTATCATAGGCTTTATGGCAACTAAATGACCCAAAGCTAATCATACTCCGCCAATAGGCTTTTTAGGATTAGATACACATTCCAAAACCAATTCAAACACCGGAATAGTTATGCGGCCAAAAAAGGCAACTCAATACAATCGGCTTGGCAATTCAGCATTACTAATAGAATTTACATTAATTTACAGTATTCTGTTCGAATCTCATACCAGTCGGTCTATTGACCGACTGGTATGAGATTCAAACAGAATACTGTTCAAATCTCTCTCAGTGAAATTAGGTGAAGTGAGCTGTCATACCACCTGCAGTACTATTCTGTATGTCTATTATGTTACAATCTCCCTCGGTGAAGGTGAAGTGAGCAGTCATCTGCCCGTCTGCTTTGTCAATCCCTAGCATCGGGACGAATGACAGCTCACTTCACCTAGGCGTTGACCGAGGGAGATTGTAACAGAATAGCTCTACTGAAGCTAAGAATTGACAACTCACCTAAAACTCACTGCATCGATGTCGCTGAGGGAGAATTTTACAGAATAACACTGCATTGTACTAATTTAAATTAAAGGAGAATGAACACATTCTTTTCACCAAAAGTTCAGTTGATATGTTTATTGGCGTTATGAAACATGTAGTGATCTCAGTTAAGAATCTACAGTAAAGTTTTGACCTTATTTATTTTGTTTCCTAGTTCCTCTCGGTGCCTTGGAAACCACGTAAAACCGTTGGTCCCGGCTGCCATTCGTAGATCTTTGGCAGGGTAGTCATCAGAAACTAGAAAGTCTGACAACAACTTTAAATAAAATAAAACTAATCTTTCCAAGGAGTATCGTGTTACCCAGTAAATGGGTTGTGGAGGTCAGATAGGCAGTCGCTCCATGTAAAACACTGACATTTAGCTGCATCCGGTTAGACTGGTGATGATTTATTTGGATTCCCCAATCCCTAGAAGACCTTGAAAAATGACCAGAAATATTGTTTATGATTAGGTAGAAAAGATAACAACGAGACTAGGAAAACTATGAAGGTGGCAAGTAAAATTATCGGAACCTTTTTTATTCATATTCATTCATTTGGATATACTTTTATTTATTCTTAACAGCCTACTATGGTGTGCATTCTAGGTTTATTGATGCCAAACAAACCAATCCACATTAAGATTTATCTCCGTTTTCGAAGTAACGACTACTTTACGTTAGTAGTACCTAAGGACTACTACTTTTTAATCCATGACTTCGTTTGCATCCACGATATCAAAATTAGACCTGATAAACTGAATTCTTAAGAGATTCTGGGTTAGCTCGTTTTAACAGATCCATGCTCAATTCTTCATTAGGATTTATTTCATTTCGATTGACAAACATAAACACGACTAAACAGCTAATGAAATCATTAATAAAAACTATGTTAATCATTCGCATTTACATACCGACGATGTGAAGTGTCTATCCGTTCTTGTTAGTTATTTAATTAACTCCTTAAAAGACTAGTCAAGGTTTTATTTATGTGTTAAATGCAATATGTGTGTACATACTTGAATATGATTATTGAAGACCTTTTTAGGATATTTTTGTGTTGAATACTGGGTAGGGTTATTTATTTATAGGTGGTTGACAATATGGCATCTGTTTTGGGTAAATAAAAGCTGACTAATTAGAAATAACACGTAATAATAAACATTATTTGCGTGTGATGTAGATCATACTAACTTTTGAATATCAATTATTGTACAAACAAAGCCGAGGATTTAAAAATTGGCCTGTATCCTTTATCCGGATTCCAAGCTATCTTTGTCCATTAAATCGGTATAGTGATTTTACCTTAACGATAACAAACAGACACGAGTTGCTTTCGCATTTATAATGTTAGTATGGATTTAGATTTGGGAACAAGGCAATATACTTTCATGGGAATTCATTTCATACAAATGGTGGAAGACTTACCAGTCGGGAACGAGGTCTACAGGGTCGTGTGACGGAGGGGCACGGTCCCTTCCACTTCAGGGTAGCCGACAGAAACACTAATATTAACATTTAGGAAAACGAAAATTTTATTAGCCTTACGTATTTTAGGAACAGTCACATATATTCTATGCCAATATGCTATATTACCTATAACCCTAATAACAGCATATGGAACTGAGCTTGGATCCTGCCTCTCAGTCTCAACTTAAAAGATGACGAGACGAATTATATATTTATATAAGTCGTTGGAATCCAAGAAAAAAAAACCTTAATAAATAAAAATAGTAGCCAATAAAAATGCTGTTCTCAATTACGTTAATTAATGATGTCAATGTTTGCATAAATAACAATAATTCGCGTTGGTTATATAAAAATCAACACTATCTGATTAGATAAATCAAATTAAATACGGTATTAATTTGTGGAGACTAATCCTCTAATCAAAAATAATATACAAATTATACATAGGTATCTTGATTTTTACGAGCAATCTCTTCGAAACCGTTCCAGCAATTTCTTTGAGGTATTTTTATAAACTCGGAAAATGGCGTAATCGGACAAACAAAATGTTCTCCGTGCTTAATTGTGTTAAACAAAAGATATTTTTATAACTTGTGTTATTCTGATTGTGAAACAAAGGTAGTTTTTGTGAACCCTAGCATATGTTCCCACGCTTTAAATATCACTGTGTGTGTGTATTATAATATGAAACCTTGTAAGCATAAACAATGTTAAAAAGATCATTTGTCTAGCGCATACGCATTTCATTTGTCAACAAATTAGCATGTTGCAGCATAGTGGTTTGATTACTTATAGATTTACCTACTTTTTATTGTTATTATAACATAATATATTGTATGTCATAAGTATCAAATTAAAACTTCACGCCTACAAAACCTTTAGAAAAAAATAGAATGGATTTAATCATTTTTTTTTTTTTAATTCTTTATTAATAAGGGGTTTTTATCCACACGGATACGTCAACCCCATGGATTTAATCATACATTTCTTTATTCAGCACTCAGAGTATGTGTCATTACATCAGACCCATGTATTGCCTATACACAGTAATACACGTTTATTTATTACACTATTTGAGGTAACACTCAAGGTTTTGCAAGTTTCCGCTTCCTTCAGACAATGGCCTAACGAACTTCGTGACCGCCGAGACAGCCCGACGCCCGCCGATGATTGCCGAGTGAGGCTGCGCACGCGCTGAACGCGTTCACTGTAAATCATTGCAACGAGGACTTGCGCACGAAGCACTAGTTTGTTTTGAAGGATTTGTATTGAGTTCGTGGATTTAGTGTAATGATGGTTAGCTAAAACTTATGGGGTATCGTTTTCAGTTTTTTATGATGTTTCTGTTTCGTTAAGATGTTTGCGTACAACTTTTAAACCAACCCACAATTTACAGTTAACAGACCTAGGATCATTCGTGACATTCCCGTTCTAAAGATCATTTTATCACTACATAAACCCGTTTAATTATCGTGAGAATGTAAAAGATAAGCTCAGAAGAAAATTCAAATGAAAGCATATCTGCTTAATTGTCGGCGAACACAGACAAAAATTCGCACATTACCGTTTATCAAGCGATAGTGTCACAAATCGTAAATCTATTCTTCCACACTTTTATCTAAATGAGTGAGACAGTTTTATTTATGTGAATGTCGACTTGATGTCACTGGATCCCGTCAAACCGGCCGCGAACGAAGTTAATCTCAATTTAGAAACTTTATCAGACGTCTTTCAGAGTATCGTTCTTGTTAAATAACGGTTTAATTAGAAGTTGGAAGAAAGCGTTGCGTAAGTTTCAGATAACGTTAAATCTTTAAAAGAAATCTGTGGTTTTCATCAATTTGGGGTCGGCAAAGGTTAATTGCAACGGTCAGTAGCTGGTAGAATTATTACTTGTAAGTTACATCCCAAGATTCATAACAGTTCAAAGACATTCACTGAACAAGTCTTCTATAAAGCCGGTGAAAATTATGGTAGAGGAAACTGGCATTACTACGAAGCTTGGTAGGTGTATTTGTTGATTTTATCAAGATACTATTGGATTCTGATAGAAACTATTTAATCAACCAACACCCACTAGACAACCTAGCTTTCGTCTGAGAAAACAATACAATGTTTTGCAGTTAAAGCGAAAGTAATGTCACTGCAATATTTTACTTCTACAATGAAAATAATGTCAACATCTTCGAAATTCAACGTAAGTCATTAGTGATACAAGGTTATGAATATAAAGACCGTTACAATGAGGATTGCAGTAGATTTTATGGAGTACTTTAATAATGTTTATTGTGACCGCAATGGCGATATGGCCACGTTAACCACAGTGAGGATAACGGAACGTAAGTGTGGAAGTAATGTTAGCATTGTGAACTGGTGAACCATGTAAATACGCCTTTTTGTCTCCTTAGCCTTTAAATTTCAGTACTGTTATGAAAATCTGGAAACAACTTTTTTAACAAGTTGTTTTCTTTTTTTTAACAACGTTTTTTACAAAAGTTGTATAGATTTATCGTCATCTATATTTTAGCAATCATCATGGTCTATGTTATCTTTTTCTAGCAGCCTTGAGTTAAGAATAGTTTTATTAACATATTCAATGGTAGCGGTCCTCACACCGAATTAAAACATGATGTGGATTAAAGAAGAAGAAATACTACAAGTAATGTCACTATTTAGAAGGAAAAACACTTGTTTATAATAGAAAAATAGGAAACCTATCTAGGAGAAAAATGCAAGCATAAATAAATAAAGCTTCTTATATATTATATTAGTAGGAATTTCATTCATACCTACGATAAAATTCGTTGTAGTAGCTATAAAACCAGTAGTTACAACAGTTCTGAGAAATGTCTGAACGTAGCAATTTGTATCTATATAGACAGATACTAATTATGCAAAGTTACCTTCAGCCAAGAAAACCAGTGATTATCCGCTCATAAAACTGTATAAAGCTTCCATTGTGAAGCTACAAAGTTAACGATGTCTTCTCTCATCATGAAGTGTCGTAAATTACGGAACGTTCACGGTGTTTACCAGGAAGGGTATCGTAAATCACGCGTGTCATTTGTCGACTCGATTCCGACTGGTGTTTGTCTTTCTTTAGATAAGACGGACTCTTTTTTAGTAGCTTCTTCTATTTGAGTTTGTTAGTCGTAGTGTTGACAAATGTGATTAATAATGCTAGTTGAAAGAGAGATGTGAGAATCATTGGTACTCCGTGCTGCGAAATTTGTAATTCCATGAATTTCAATGGTATTATTTATATGGTAAGAAAATTCTTCAGTAGCAGCTATTGCTTTAAATTCATTCATGTAAATCTGATCACTTATAATTTACATGGGTAGGCCTATGTCCAGCAATGGAGTTAATATGTGATGATGATAATGATATTAATGATAATTTACATGGCTCCATTGAAATTGTGCCATTTCCCTAACGACTAAAAATTACCAATTTCCTCAGCCATGTATCAGTAATTACTTTCAAAATTACCCATTACCTTGGCTGATAGACAAGGCTGCATAATTAAGCTCACCCTATGTTTAACATGTTGACCTCGTCAATGATGCATTTAGCATAATTACATCGAAATCAATTTCCGTCGAATGTCTTCCTACCCTTGACGGAAGGAAAGTAAATGATGGCGACATTAGACAGACAAACGTACTCTTTGCCAATTCTCATGAGCATGACAATTTCACCGTCGCTGTCGCAGCGACGAGCTCAGGTCCTGCAATAATTGTTTCCGTACAACGTGATGCATAAATCGATGATCGCGATTCGACTCTTAATTCTAATAACTCGAATGGATTTATCGATGCTGTAACAATAAAATCGATTTTACATTGTCCTTTGGAGCGATAAATCATGTAACAATGTTGCATTAAATAATGTGAGCTTGGGTCTAGTGTTATATCTGTCGGCTTTTGTTTGTTGTCGAGCAAGTGTTACAAATGACGCTTTGTTTAGATTATTTTGTACATTGTCGTATTTTGATACTTTGTCAAGAATCGTACCTACGTGTGTCGTAGTACTATGTCAAACTGATTTCAAGTACCTACAATTCTTTCGTTAATCGATTTTCAAATTACTTCGAACAACTAGCTTTTTTAACCATCATTGTTAATATATTTTATATTGTCAGCTTTGCTATTGGTACTTAATTAAATGATCTATTTCCATCATTTCAATAGGAAATATTTTTCAATTACCTACCAAGAGACGTTACAGTAAAATTTTGCACTTCTCTCGTAAATCTGTACTTTCTCTACAAACTCGTACATGGGTAGGCCGTTAAAGTAATTGATACTTGGAGGTGTACTGTCATTCAAGTAAATGTTTAGCATTACCTAGAATTTGTCTTTACTTTATACTACTCCGATACAAACGCAATTAAAACACTGTACGCGGGTCAACCCTATCGCACGTTAAGGTACTGCGCGCATGTAGGTAATTATTTCAAGGACAGGGCCGAGTCACAATACTGTTAGATATCTTTACTGTGTCCAGGTGTAGTGATGTTTCCCTTCACCGATGTCAGTGATGTCCAAGATAAACTTAAAAATACATTTATGAATTGAAATGGCACAATCATAAAACATGTCTTTAAAGTTCAACACAGGATATTATGAGGATATGCAAATATTTACCTTTTTCATTCTTATTGCAATTTTTTCATAAAAGATAAAATATATTTTACTTGTAAATCATAAACATACACAAGTGTTACCTTACACTTATACATACACTTGTGTATACTCATGTTTTACAAAATAAATATCTTTATTAGATTTAATAATTTATGAAATTCGATAAACAATTATCTCTACCCGTGAAATATAATATTCTCGTGCGCAATAAAAATGTTATTGCAGTATTTATTGACTTGCTATGTCCTTACGAGGAAACATGAAGAAATTCCAAAGAAGTTTCTTCATCAACGTTTTTGATGTTGTCGTTTCTTTGAACCAGCCTAAGTTTTATCTAACCTCTGGTTGTTTACTTTAATCGTTACCAAACCATTCCAAATCTTCAAGTGTTCACTTTCTTTTGTACACTCCTCAATTATTTTTTCATTATTAAGTAAGATATTGCATAACTATTTACGAATCAAAGTCTTATATAGCTTTTGGATGACACTTTCTCCTTCCATTTAAACCACTTCATTTCATTACTGACATTTAATTATACATATTTTAAAATATGTATACACGGGCCCTTACATGACCATAAATTTCTTTGACCCTGTCATATTACTTTTCCTCAGCAATTATAATAGTATCTAATTTATTTATTTCGTTTTCGTTTAGTTTCATATCTTTAAGGAATCTTATTTCTATTTCATGCATTTAAATTTTTTTGCATTTCTATTTCTTATTACTAATCGCTTTAAGATTTCCTTAGTTGTTTGCACATTATCATCGTCGTAAACCGTGATTACTCGTTCATTGTCTAGAATCATTATATGTACTATTCCATTTCAAGCAACAGCTGTTTCGGTGTCATTTTCTCTTATATTATGTTTAGGAAATCTATCTTCATCATGTCCAACCGGCAGCACATTTCAATCGGTAGACTATTTACCAGTAGCTCTGGAATTATCGTCAACAGCTGAGATTTATCACAAATCTAATATGCTAATATTTAGATGTCAAATCAATAGCTTTATTCTAACACTGAGCAGTGACTAATGGTTTAAGTCTTAAGTACAAAGGTTAACACACAAATTAATATATTTTCCTTGGGAAAGTAGAGTGATCAATTTTCTTTTGTATTTTCTTGACCATTTATTTTTTGCAAATTACTTGTTTCTGACAAACATTCTCAGTTATAACAACTTATAACATGAGACTTGTGATTGCGTTGTTGTTCAAAACAAGTAAGGATACACGAGATTTACACTTTTTTATTATCAATTAACAATCTTATACATGTAAGACAAGTTACTGATGTAGCAACCCTGTAAGTAGTAATAGAGGTGTTGCAAGTTCTTGATGTAGTGTAGAAACTGAACAATGATAGACAACGTGAAAGTGTTAATGCTAATGCAGCGTCTAGGGCCGTAATGCAGCCGGAATGACGTATGCCATTAACGGATTTACAACGTTAAGTAGAAGCCTTTGTATGAGGAATCGATTTAGATTTAATCGATTCAGATATCGATGATGGTGCAATCGGTGGAATCGATTCTGAAGAAGCCTGTGTCATGGTGTCGGCAACTCTTGCTTTCTGGTCATGATGAAGTTTATAAATGATTAGTAAATAATGTACCACCTTGTTAAATAAAACTCCAATATTTTTTTATACATGATATCTGAACAATACACACAAACACACACTTTTTTAATAACAATTATCTAGGAAAGCCGATAGTGTTCTGTGTGCATGAATGACTATAAACTACTCATAATCATGCCATAAATAAGTACTGACGTCATACTTTCAACTGTCAACAATGATTCAAATGAAAAACTTGCAACGTGATTCGATATGATACCTATCTAGCACTAGCAATGCATTGCTCGATTAACGTTACATACTGCATGTTAGTGTCATATAAATATCATATCTTGTTAAAGGATTTGTATTATCAGATTGGCCATATACGCTAAAAGATTGATATACAGGAATGATCATAGTGTGTAATTTTCATCATAAGATTTCATCACTTTCACATGGAGTTGCAAACGACCAAAACCAAAGGCAATGTTTCAGATGAAGTTAGCACTAAAGAATTGTGTTAGAAATCATTTGATACTGTTGACAGTAATATTGATTGAATTTATGCATAAGAACAACAAGATACATGTTTACAACTACTACACGTTTAACATTTCCAATTAACCTTTTACCACTCGTTTGAGCACGATATTCTGCTTTACTTCCTTTATGCACCAAAACAATGACTACTAACGAATGTACAACATACGTAAAAAGCTTACAAGAAGACTTTATCATTCTCTTTAAAAAAGAAATAAAAGCGACTGGCATAAACAAATATACAAAATCGCTCCGCTGAACTGGTTTTATTCCATTGCACTTCGCCATTCTTGGCCTTAATACGCCACGTTCCAGATATATCGAACACCATGGTAGGTCGCACTTCATAACGAAGCTTTATTGAATCGCCGATCAATATTTTATCTCTCAGTAACAGCTCACCATTATCAAGCCTTATCGTCGGCTTTCAGAAAGGATAATCGAGTACACTATTGAATCCTTCGTTGTGTTCAGGCTTTGAATCTACCTACTGTGTTAGTGGTATCACTTTCTCTTGTTTCTTTGTTGTTTCATTGATTAATGAGTTTTGATCTAAGATTCTTATTTAGTCGCTCTCTCGTATATTTACTTTTTTTTGTCAATAACAATATTAGCATTAAAGATCCGGTCTCTGCTTTAAGCAACAAGTAGTTTTGCAATGCGAAAATCATAAACTGTGCTTACCATGATAGTTGTCTGCATCACTTCAAAACAGAATTTGATGGAGCAGTTTGAGCATTACATACCAATAGCCTGATTACTCACACCAGTAAATACTGTCGTAACCTAAAAATCGCCATACGGTCTAGGTATATTCATTAAGAATAACTAATACAAGTAATTTAATATCAACGTGTTCTTACGTGAAATCATATACAAAACAATTGTTTTTGATTAATAAAACAATGTGACCTACACTAAGATTAGTCACAGTTTCATTGTATGAGGCGTCGCAAATTGGGAGTTATCAAAACACTAACAAATGACAACGTGAATTAGCTTACAATGCTGTTACAACAGTCTGAATAAATTCTTGTAGTTTGCCGTTACATCATCTTCATTATCATCTAATGCTTTCTTATTTAAGTCTAAAGCATATCTGTGATCAGTATTTGATCATTAATCACTGTAATCAGCTTCTGAATTAAGTGGCTTAGTAGGAAAGCTAATTAAAGCTGGCAGAACAGGTTGGCGAACAATAATGTTTGCGGATGCAATGTTCGATGTATCGGGAGCACGTGTTCATCCCGTTATGTTTGTCGGATCGTCTACTTCTGCCATCATCAGAAGCGTCAACCTAAACCACGCGAGATGTGGGTTAATTTGTCTGTACGTACTGTGATTTGCTCCCAATTACTACATCGCTGTAGTGCTTTTGAAATTATTCGTGTTGTACTCGATAAATTTACAGCTAAATAGATTGAGTTATGTTTATTGATAAAACTCAGCACGATTTGTTTAACTTCCGTGGTTAGATAATTTATTTTCTGGATCTAAATTTCCTTTCTCCAAGTAGAACTATTTTAATTATGTCCGAATATAGGTTCTAACTTGCAACTTTTATGTTGTTTTACATTTGGATTTGTCCAGACTTGTACACATTCAAGAAACTTCATGAACAAGATGATTTAAAGTTTAATTGGTATTTCTAAATATATTTAATTTGCTGCCAACTCGGCAAAAGGTTTCACGGCAAAACATATGACAGGTACAATATCTTACAAATTAATTCATAGACAAAGGGTAGCAAAAAGACCTCTAAATAGGTCAATGCCTCAACAACCCGAAACAAGTTATGTTAGTAGTAAATTAATAGATTAAATGACTCACACATGCCGGTGATCTCATTCTTAGTACTCTATTGTTAACTAGCAATAAAAACACTTCCTTATAATACTATCTAGTACAAGAATATCATGTTGTTAACACCATTTTGTGATTATTGCGGGGATCTTCATCATGGTGGCAGTCGCTCTCATCCGTATCTTCTTAAACGGCTTCCCAAAATTGTTTTTTTGTGAAATTAAAAAGGTCCTTTTGAATAATATTTCAATTATACAGCATATTTCCACTGTTCTCTTTAATTTTAGTGTCGGATCTAATTATGAGGTTTTATTTTCCGTACTTACTTTTAGTCGCTATAAATCGGTGGTAGCATTTTTTTGCTGCATAATAATGCAGCAACCGTTACCGTACAAAATATGAACGTTTGCAAACCTAATAATTTACTTAGCCGTTTTATTGATGATCTCACACGACTTGAACAAGGTCATTGTTTTTATCTTCCTGCATGATTCAAATTACCTTTTTACACGCCAATACTTTATGCTCTTCCGAATCTCTGACATCATGTTATGAATTTTTTAGTTCACTTAAATGCTCTTGAAGTGCATTTTCATTGAAAATATTTATATTATATACAATCGTCATGTTTATCACATCAACGTCTGCTCTCAAAATCAATCGAGTAGAAATCACAAGTTAAAGTGGCTGTTCGGTTGTTCAGACTTCCGTAACTCAACACCAGAACATAAGTATCTCTTTTACATTCTAACTCGAGTCGTTGAACAAACATCTTGCGGCTCTAGCGGTAATAGATAATGCTATCATAACTTTTTGCCGTTTTCCTTGCGCCATCTTCGTCAATCGACGATGCCCTATGAGCAGTGGCGTAACCAATTTAACATAACCTGTATCTTCTAAGAAACTGATCGTTATTGAAGCAAATTTTGCAGCATCGTGTCCGGTTAAGGTTCATGATAATGTGGTCGCTGATATAGATGTTGAAACAGACAAAATGACTCAATTTGTCTTCCACGTTGTAAGTGGTTTCATGATTTAGAATCTGGGCTCCGCCTACTCGCGTTACGTTAGGGAACTTGTAAATCTCTGGAATTGCTACAGGAGATCATGAGAATGAACGTCTGTGAGTAACCTAATAACTGAGTTGTATATTTCCGCACGAACTGGAACTGCTTGGAAAATTATAACCTACTTAGGGGATTACGATATGCCTACCATAACCTACACATGTAACGAGATTTGTATGTACTTTATTGTTTTCATCTTGCTTACTATCTACCCATATCTGTTGCTGTGGAAAATTCATCAATAGCTTATCATCTTGTGTTGATACAACCAATTGATACTAAATTCCAACTGCTACGTGCTTGACATTATTTGACTCAATATACCTTCAACATACCTCATAGATTGTTTAGTTAATTCCATCTGAAGTTTAAAATATCTCAACAATATGCATACCTTTGGCTATCACATTTAAAGTTGTTGTTTTCTTTAAGGCCGCAATGGTACTTATAGGCAACTTTGCTATAGCTCGCTTCATAAACACGTCGAATTTGTTATCTCACTCAGTTTTCAACCGTTAGATTGTTTGCTACGGTTGGCCTCACAGAATCTTAGCGCATTGTTTGCCTAAAGCGCTACAATGTTTTCTTCGTTAACTTTGTCTAAATTTAGATATTTCTAATACATTATTAATTTAATTTAATTTAATTGCAATGTATTAGATATTTCTAATACATTGCAATTAGTATGCCGAACTCGGTTGCAAAATTTTAAGGCAGCAAATCATTCAACTGTTTGTCTAGATCTTGGATTTATAAACATCATTATTACGTCAGTGAATCAAATATAGATTTTAGAATTGAAAGTCATTACATATGGTGCATTTTGTTAGATAAATAAATTAAAAGCTTTAGACACTGTCATCCGGTCACTGAATTTTGTTCAAGAATCAAATCAATCATTCTGCGATAATTCAATCGGTCTGGTGGCTATTGATGTCAAAGAGTAAACTATTGCTTAAGTATTTCTCCTTGCAAAACTTAATTCAAAGTACCGAATATAGATTCTTAATATTTTATTTTTTGAACTTTAGAATCGACCTCTTATGCAGATCGATTCTGAATTTATTGCTACATTAAGCCATGCATTATTGCCTACTTTACCTGACCTGTTAGGTATACTTATAGTATAAGCTTCTTTAATCCAGATCTCCCCCACAGGTTTAACCGTGTTAACTGTTCCCCACTTTAACCACGAGCAAGTAAAGATTATCTCCCCGATTTTCTCAGAACTTTTCCATTAATTTCCTGCTCATAGTTCTTTTTATATTCTCTTTTTGCAATCTAGCATATTAATACCAGGAACTAGTGAACAATAGGTTACTATCTCAGCCTGACCTCATCAGGTATCGCCTGAAGCTTCGTATTCAAGCCGAGTAGCTCTGTTCGCCACTCACCATGTTTTACTGTTAATAACGGATCTTAATTTGCGAAACTGTCTACAACGTTTGCTACTAAATTATGTGTAAAGTCATTAGAACTTAATTAAGAAAGCTTCTAGTATTGTGTGGATACTTGTGCAGTGTATCAACTTCAAAACTACGCTCTTTTTGGTCGGCTACTGTTTCCTTTTTACTTATTTCTAAACCCACTAATCTATCTATCTCTGATATCATATTACAACATACCTAATCTTTTGTCAATTTTACAAATGAATGCAAACACGCGCACTTTCTATTCTTTGTAAAACCATAATAATATGTAACTACTTCTAACAAGTCTTGTCACTACACTTGTCACACACAAATTGTAGTAGTAGAAGAAACTAGATTCATTTCGTTCGAATGACTTCCTTTACAAATGTCATACATATATTAATTTTGAGACAAAGTGTTACATTTAAAATGAGCAGAACCAGTTTCCACGCTAGTTTAAGAGTTTAATGTGACGTGACAAGTTCTCACTTTCGTTATTAAGCTTATTTCTGTCACACAAACCTGTCACACGTAATATCCTTTGTGCATATTAATTACTGTATCAATTGAGTAACTAACACTAATCAATAAGGAAGTAAACTTGATGCACTTAAGTGTCAGCTTGCGATAATCGTTAAAACTAGACTCGTCATGAATATATGACTCTAGTTCTTCAGCATATATTTAAAAAAGCTATTAATTAACATTACTAATCCATTAAATATATTTCCTTCATTAAGTAATCGAAACAAACATCGATCATCGTGAATCATTTCATTGAAATGCAATTGTATTTTAATAAAGCCTGCTACCGGTGACCTACATCAAAAATAATGAGTATGCCATATCCATATATATCTATAATCCTTGTTGATTACCATAAAGAGTGAATACTCGAAATGGCACGTGGGACGCACTACACTCAGATCGTAAACGAATTAGTAATAAGATGTGGGCAGATGATGATAGATCGTAACTTTATTTTCAAACGGGTTGAACAACCTGTGTCTCCTGTCTAGGTGTGCGTCTCATCATTTTTGGCTCCAATTGGTGTCATATTTATAAGGCGTTACTATGCTCCGTTTTTGGCACCACTATGGAATGTTTGTGGGCGATACTATGATAACGCTATTGTAGTAGAATACATTATGTTATGCTTTGGATAGTATCTTGTTTTCATTGCTATTGAATAAGTCCGCTTCCTAACTATATTTTCTACAGATACTCAGATTATTTACATTCCAAAGTCATTTATTTATTCTATTTATTGCATTAATTAACTAGAATTGTTCCAATACTGGCATTAATTCACTATGTCTCGTTTTTATATTATTACAATTTAATTATCTAGTAAGTTCTAGTCCATCATTAATGTCTATTTTGATAGATCTTGTAACGGTGTTACTCTCTTGCTTATTATCTTATAAGCTCACGTTCGCTACTGCAATATCGTACAGTACTTCAATGTAAAATATTACGATATCTGTAATTACATTATCTGTTGTGCAACTGCACGGTATTATACAAAATTTAACAATGTAAAGCACAACTCCTTTGTTCTTGGGTAACCTTCAAGGTCTAAGCTACAAATGTTCAATTACGTTATAACTATCTGGTTCATACTGGTCTTACGTATAACCAATTACAAGTGCTTTGTCTGTCTGTCAGTCAAACATGCGCAAATAAGCGTTTCCTCTCTTTTATAGGCGTCTGAAGGTTCTTCATTATTTTATGTAATGCATCTTTAAGTTTTAAACTGTAACTTCCTGAATACCTTGCATGACGAACTACTTTGGGGCTTCTAATTTTGATTGCCTTGTTATTTCATCTTCACTTTTTTGTTATTATTCTGGTCTTGTTAATATTTTGCTATTGTTATTTTAGATTGATGATTTTTTTTTCATTCTACCCACCCGCTTATTATTATAGGTTCTGCCCGCGACTTAGACTGCGTGGAAGTCAATTATACCACAAAGCAAAGCCCATATAATTTGATGATAATGTTGCTTTTTATTAGTGTAGGAATTTTTAAAATCGATTATTTTTAGAGTTTGTCCATTACAAACAAATTGATAATAAACCAATCAAGTTTACACGACCTTACTCACTACATTTACTGCCATACAACTTTTTTCCCCATCAATCTCGCAATTTACCGATGTTGCCAACCGCAACGCATAATCGTTAGTTGTATAACTTAGCTGTTAGATCACTATGCTTTACATTTCAGCACTAAACTTGATTATCATTGGTGGTGTGATGACGGACGGGACTTTCATTTAAATCATCAAATTAATCATATACGTGATAATTTATTTGACAGTTGATCGATTGTACCGCGTTACGTGTCGATATCATGAATGTAAATAGCAATTTAAGTGTATGCGGAAAAGATGGTTCCTGTAATTTGAAGTAATTTTGAGCTACTGACTGCGATCCACTTAAATAATTTGTTGAAAGCAAGGACATTACGATACTCTTTGTACCTTGAAATATATTATTAAGTGTAAACAGATTAACTATGATATTCGAGAGTTAATTCTCATGACCATATAAATCATTATTAAATGTCGATTGTTTAATACATCAAATTAAAAAACGTTCAACATTATAATATGCACCGTAATATACACATACTTAGATAATTTTTATCGTGATATTAAAAACAATAGTAAATAAAACGAGAAGTGTAGTTGACTGTTTTGAAAATACTTGAACAAATAAAAATCTCGCAAGTGTTTATGAATGTTTACTTATAAATCAAAACTACAGTAACAACACAATCCAGCACAACAGTGCCATTGAAACGTTCGTATACACCATATTGTTTAAACGAAAAATTCCAAGCCACTGGACGTTATTATGCAATATTTTACCGTCCCCAACACAGAGTTCCCTATACATTACTGTTTTATTTCGAAAAGGAGTTGTTAATGTCAGAGTCAAACAGTACAACCGCGGCTTTGGTTGTAATTCAATTACAAATGTACTTGAACTGTTATTGAAGTGTCTGTGGGTTCTTGAACTCGGCTCGAGGGGTCAAAATGTACTTCAGATTTGTATTGAAATGCTAATGTTTCCTGCTCTTTTGTTACAGGTAAATATTATTGGGAGCTGCCGTTATATAAGCAGTGAGGTTTGACAACTTTTGTTGATTTTACATCGCTGATGGTTTTGCAAATATTAAAGTTTAATTACGTAAGACATT
The DNA here is from genome assembly GCA_947361185.1 of Charanyca ferruginea. NCBI lineage: Eukaryota > Metazoa > Arthropoda > Insecta > Lepidoptera > Noctuidae > Charanyca > Charanyca ferruginea. The sequence goes on along the minus strand of OX376077.1, from coordinate 7,818,213 downwards.
AAAAAGACTGAATAGGCGTATTGATTTTTGAATCTGTACGAGTACGTTACGTGTATTAACTTCAACATTAGCAACAGAGATTTCATCAACTCTGATATAAACTTTTCTCTACTACTCCTTCTAAATATTTTTTTACATAATCTGAAATGCTGTAAATATCGTATTGGGTTGCCTTGCGTCGATGACAAACACCTTTCAAGAGTACTTTGATTTCCGTCCCCAGAATTTCAAAAGCATTATGCATCAATGCACTTCCATTGTAATGGCAAAAGTGCAGCGACAATAATAGCAAAACCTGACTTAGCAAATTTTTCAATTCAAAAAGTTGTTTGAACTTTAATACAAAGATCGGCAATTTTATAGGTAAAAATGTAATACCTAAAGACAGATACTATAGTAAACGATAGACACATAAAATAACTAACAAGTAGCACGCCTACTTTGCAAAGATAGTGCTCGTCGATAAACTGAGTACAAAGACGATGGCTTATAAAAGTGTCCATGGGTAATTTATGATGTCTGAAGCCAGTGAAGTTATAAAGCAAAACGTTATCAGATTATCTTCGTCCGTTGCACCTGGTGCGTAATTCATGTTTCACTGCAGTAGCGGTATTGTCCCATTTCATATAATTTCTTAATTAGCTTTGTACGTTATCGTTCTGCGAATATTGAGGCAGTGTTTTCTAGGGCAATGTTTGCAACTACTTCATTATGTTCACAATCAATGAAATTCTGATGCAGATCTGGATTAATATGAATGTATGTAGGTTATAAACAACTGTTTAATGCCATGTAGGTGTGAACCAAATTATTATTGCCAATTTACCTTTTACATCACCAACATTCATCAGTGAGTAACGAAAAAGTTAATTTAAAAGTAGGCTTGTTTGCATTGCTTGAATAAATCATAACCAACTTTTCCCAGCTGACGTACAAACAACAAAACCAACAACAATAGTTGACACAACCGTATTTCAAATCAAGAGATTTCATCAAGAAAGTGATATCAGAATGAGACAAACATAATATTGCCGATGACAAAATTCCCCAGCCTTTCTCTCCAGACTAAAAAGTATTAGAGAGTGTATAGTATAAAGGAATGTGAAATGAAACTGTAAGTTTGTAAAGTCAGCAATCAGACCACAATGACCACGGCGCAATGCCGCAAATCATAGTAATGATCGACCACTCGCATATGCGCGATGCAATTCTGTAATGGACCATACCGTGGTGCTATGCACAGCACAAGTTTCAAATAGTTTTATAGCGGTCATTATAGTTTCTCAATTGTCGTTGTGTATGTAGTTTAATCTATGTTGGTGAAATATTCAGTGTACGTAACCTTTGGAAGTTAGAATGTCAGATTTGATACATTTTCTATTACACCAGCTGTCTTTATTGACTCTGAATTGTTATCTTTGCTCTTATTTATAGCTCCCACCTTAGTTTAGTGATCGTTATGTCCCTAAAATTTGATGATTTTATTGAATTTTTTTGAAGTTTATCGTGTGCTTTACTTATTCCTGTTCGTTTCGCCTCCATGCTATTTGCTGCCTCAAATTGCATTTATAATTGTATTCATACGAAAATAAACACTCATAGAATCGAACTCGTAAACCTATAAACATTAAACACTTAATTATTTACATAGATCGAAAATATTATGTTTATCCGTTACCGAATTTGTTTATATCCTTACTTACAGCCATAACATGTAAACAAAGTGGTATTGGGCTTATTCCAAAGGCGTATTGTGAAATGTGCGCGTACGATGTATGGGGGTAGAAGCGGCGCGCGCGCAGCTGTGCGTTGGGTAATGAACAGCCACAAAAGTGATAAAGCAATGTTAAATACAGCTGGAGCTTTATCGTAATTAATTTATTGACATGTATCAATAAGGCTCAATATAGAAGGATTACAAAAGCATTATTATAAGGTTATGTTACTTATTATCAATTTTTAAAAATTCACTGCTATAATACCAAAACTAATTACTCATTTCAAAAAATAAATAATGTGTAACGAAACGACCCTCACACTGGCAGGACTAGGCCTAGCATTAGAAACTATACTGTGATAGGCTTAGGTTAGGTTAACCCATACAATTACTAGATACCGACACACATAAAACGTGTGCGGTAGTTCCACACAAACAAACTCAAACTGTTTTCTACTACTACTACTAGTACAAGACAATTTGAATGAAGATTCAGCAGGGATATGCTTAAATGTAGGTGGACTTATACTTTACTAAAACATAAACCATGCCTTCAACTTAAGTTCTATAATAGCACGAATGATTTCCGGCTCCAAAACCGGATGAACTACGTAAACAAAGCAAAGATGAGATGCACAATCAAAGAAACCTTTTACAATGTTTACCGAAGCTGCACAATCCACAAAAGGATTTGCAAAATGTCTTCATTCATCCAAGAATGACTCACGGCTAATTTGAATATGTAAATTGTCATATTAGCAGTCTCGTAAGGCAATGTTGTGTAATATGATAATCATTGTTTATAATGAATAGAGATTAACAAGTTAACACTCTATGGAGGTGTCGATCGGGTCAACGATTTGTGTTGTTTGTTTATGGAATTGATGGAAAAATTTGACAAATCAGCCGATTTATGGATGTTCTAGTTCCTACTGTTACGTTCATTGACACTGGCTTCTTGTCTGTGTTTTAGAATTTCGTGATTTTCAACATTGATCTAAAGATATTGAGAATAACTAAACTGGTGCTTTTAGGAAATGTAGAAACTCTAACAACTTTTGAGATGAAGCAACAGTAGCCAGACTAGTGCATGCTTTAAATAGATCAAGTAACTACAGTTTACGATAATAATTTAGCGTTAAACTGCAATTTCTTAATGTTTCTTATTACGTACTTTTATTGCTTGAATTTGCTTTATTTCGTGATGGCTCAGTGCTTAAGACGCCTTTTATGCACGAGTTTGGAAGTTTGCAACTGGGAATGGCCAATTGTGACTTTTTTTGGACATCACTGTCATCGGTGAAGGAAAACACTGTGAGGAAACTTGGACTTATTAAGAATATAAGTTTGAAATCGCCAAAGCTAATGCTTAGTCTATAGGACAAGCCTTTGCTCTGTCGTGGGTCAATAACAGGGAGTTTTTATAATTTGTTTTGTTTATTTCTTTACTTCCAATTCTTAGCTTAATGTTTCTTTACCTTTTCTTCATAATTCTCGAGGGCATCACAGTTTCGCAACTACATTATTTTGATGAGTCATTATATTTCGTAAACCACCATCAGTCTGAGGTTAGTTTGTAATTTCGACAACCGATGTGTCTTACTGTGCAGTTTGTACAGAAATATTTCTCGTAATAGAAACATTTGTAATTTTCATGTTAAATGCTGTTGTTATGTGAGCAATATTATGTCTTGTAACTATATTACCAGATTGTAATTTATTTTGTGTATTTGTGTCTTCATTTCCATTCTTTTGTAATTTACACTCACGTGTATGCAAGAGTTCAAATATTGTATGAATCACATTAATATCTAATCACGGTGTAATTTTTCTCGGAGCTATGATAAGGCTCATCATTTCATCATTCATACCTTTTACGTTGCTTTTCTTTTCACAAGCGTTCAGATTAATCAACTATCCTTTCTTATATTCGCAACTCCGCAGTAAGGTGCAATAAATTGCAACATAATCCCGATAAAGCAACAATACCCTTATTACTAGACCATCGACACAGAAAGATTGTTATTTCTGCCTATCACACCGTTCGCGTCCCCATTACATCAATCTGAGATAGCTAATTTCACGGCGTCATTCGTTCACGGCTCATTTGATTTACCTAATGCAGCACTTGTTATCGATACTCGATAGCATTACACTATTACGTCAAAGTGACCTCTTAATGGTAGGTCCATTTTAATTCGTTCTGCTGCTCCTACGAAACGACTGTTTTGCAATTCGCAACGGCTGTCTATCTCACTGTGCGTATGATTCTAACTTTCTTTCTCACTTTTTTTACGTAATAAGTGCGATGGTGTTTCATAATAAGTACATATAATATTTTTGTGTCTATTTTTTCTATCACTTGTAACGAATTTTATTTGGATTCGATGTTTATATTGTTTATCTAAATTTAGGTACAACATTTTGGTTTTATCGTCATCTGAAAGCTAAATACTAATCAAAAATGTTCAAAATCCAGACGCAATGTCTTCTCAGCAAACGCCAACACCCAAACACCAACTTACCTACATTTTGGCAAGATTTTGACACGAGGACTACTGTCAGTCTTGTCAAAAAATGTAGGTAAATTGAGGCGTTATTGGCAGATTAATGGCCAAGTATTGAGTACTTGAGTAATTGAGTACGACTCAATTTTACGATGCCGTTAAGTCTCATGAATCATGATGCCTCTATCACTTTATGTCAAAACTACTGTAACAGTACGAAACTTCTTAAAATTGAGTAGAGTTTGAATATTTAGCCATAAGACTGAGATTTAAATGCGAATATTCCTAAAAGTGAGTAGAACTGCCTCGCTGATGTGAATGAAAAAATGAAAACTTGGAAAAATATTTGAATATCCAACATATTTGTATAAAATCTTAACATAATTACTCATCATTATACAAAAATACAAATGAAATAATAGTTTACATTCAATTTGTATCTTAATTTGTAGTTTCTTTTAATTACTCGATTGTTACATCACGATTTTTGTAAGCACTTGAGTTTTAATTTCTACTTCCATTGTCAAAACTTTCCCATCGTTATAGTTTTGTTTTTCTCTCTGTTTCTACGACATCGCTCTTGCATGAAATTGTCCCCAATTTGTTAGAAGCTTGTTAACTACTCTGTTCTTCCATGTAATTAAAAATATTTGCAGGTTAATTAACTACAGATAAGTTTTCATTACTTTTTATCTTGCTTTCGTTTCGAAGTAGCTGAATTTTCCTTAATTTCAAAAGTTAACAGATTGATCAGCTATTCTAATGTAATAAATACATTTTTCAATATCGAATAGGTTTATTACAATTCTTAATACGCCGTTTACCTATAAGCGGATATACAAGCAGCCGTGGTAGCGACAAAAACTTACCCCTCGCTCGATAGATGGCGTTGGGATCGAGTTAGATCGCGCTATGGTTTCGTTACCGCCTTGTGGTTAGGTTGGGGCCGAAACTTTTCTGAGTTAACTTTGCGCAGAGGCAATATCGTAACCAATGAGGTTAATCCGAGGTGCGATTATTGCTAGTTGAAAACTTTACCAATACCCCGCCGTGTGGACGTGAAATACCGTCCGCGTTGGCAATTTTTGAACGGCCGTAATTGGCCTTATAATACCTTATTTCATGAATGTTGCATAGACAGTATAGCGACATCCGTGTCAATATGATTTGTTGTTTTCTATGATGTCTCGTCCTGTTTTAGGTTTGATAATTCTAGGTTACTAATTATATTAAAATATGTTTGGTAACATAACGCTACTACAGCAGTTATCTTGTTACAGTTTCTTTTCTTGTTCATTTCATACATTTGCATCTTTTTAAGACGCGGTTTTTATTATTCAATATATTTTTTTCTCATTTATACACCCGTTTATTTCACGTAGAAGTCGAAATATAGTGACCACTAAATCATGTGTCTGGAGCATAATAAACTCTACTGATTACTTTTCGTTTTAGTTAAATTAATGTTTCTTGTTATTGATTCAATCAGTCCTATCCTGCGTAATTACTTCCTTGGACTGACAGTCTGTCATTGCTTTGTAATTATAGTTACATCTTCCCATTCTGTGGAGCACACAAGTAATGTTTTATGTGCACCTTTACGAAGAACGTTTATTTAATTACACTGGCAACATTCTGCCAGTAATGGCGGCATTATGTGAATCTGAGCTAATTCGCGCCAATTACACGGGTAAGTATGGGCTGTGGGAAAATGGCGGCTATTTGACAATCTGTGTTTGCGGGTAAATTCAAATGTTAGACGGTTACTGTTAACTTCGTACAATGAGTAACGGAACTTCTCTATGTAGCATCATCAATGTGTTTCATTTATGTCGACCTTGAATACGACTTTGTTCATTTATGACTAGCAATTAAAGTCTTGTTTTTTGTTTCGCCAATTAAGAACGATTTAGAATTTTTCTGGTAATTTTGTAAGCTAAACATTCTTGTTTGTTTGCTCTGAGACATTGCTTTTTTCGGTTTGCACATAATTATCAAAATGATGAAGTATCCACCAATTTGTGGTCTCTTCTTAATAGAATAATGTGAAAGTGACAGGTATTATCTCACAGTTCTTTAGCGAATAAAAATAATATGAAACACTAAGAAAAATCATAATAGAGTACAATAGGTGCAAAAAGATTCTTATTGTGTAATCTTTTATATCGTATTGTTCTTTTGGTTACACCAACATAATGACTTTGTCCTCAAAACAGACAAAGTGTTGACTGGGCCTCGTTCTTGTATGTATCTTCATTTTGGTGTAACTCTTATTGCGAATATAATAAAACTGTTAGAATGTGCGACAATGTCTGGAATATCCTGAATTATTTTCAGGAATTTAGTCATAGTATTTTACAATATTAACCAGCTTAATGTTTGGCGGTGAGGTTAATATTTGTGAATATAAAACCAATACTTGGTATTTTTTTGCTATATTTGGAATTTCATAAATTGGAAAACAATGAGATTCCTATAGAAGAAGAATATACTCTGCTTACAGATTTCGTAGTCGGCTAAATTATACATTACTTAGCACGATATATTAATCGAATCTAGGGCGGGGCTCGTGGCTTAGTAAAAACCGTACGTATCAATTGGATGACCAATTCCATATACATGTTTGAATAGCTTAACCTCGCGGTTAAGCTATGCTAGGCGCAATTGGTAGCTGCGGTCGGTTCTTGGATGGATGACCATCCATTTCACACCGCGTCCCTTCCGTGCCCCGGAAAGCACGTAAAGCCGTTGATCCCGTCTGTCATTCGAAAATCTTTGACAGTCGTTATGAGTAGCCAGAAGCCAGAAAGTCTGACAACCAGACTTACCAAGGTGTTTCGTGTTACTCAGTAATTGGATTGTGGAAGTCAGATAGGCAGTCGGTCCATGTAAAACACAGGTATTCAGCAGCATCCGGTTAGACTGAAAGCATACCCCAACATAGTTAGGAAAAGGCTAGGCAGATAATATTCTTAGAATCTAGAGAAAATCCGTGTCCCCATCCGAGAACATACATAACCTAACAAGTAAAAACTCCTTACAATTCGGTCGTCCGTCTTCATTGCTTGTCAGAATATAATTTGTTGCTTATCAATGACTGCTACTGCATATTCTACAAAGGATTAGTGTAACATATCTGTCTGTTCGATCTAAATGTCCATGTCTTTGCGGATTTAAATCTGGGTTGGCAGGACTGGTTTTTAACCCTAACTGTCTAAGAACATCTAATCAGGAACATTGGACTCTGTTGCAGTAAGCAAGTAATGAGTTAAAGCCCCGCTTGTAAACAACAAGCATTATATACCACTTTTGCCAACGGGGTCCTGCTTTCTAAAATAACTGTACCAACATTGGGCAAAGGACTTAAGACAGAGATTTTTGAAGGCCTGTCAAAAGTATTGTTCCTATTTTTACAGACTTTTTCTCATATAGAGAATCCAAACCCGAAAGCTGTCAAAAGTATTCAGGCATCTATGTTGTTCTATACATTTGTCAAAATGTCCAGACACTTTTCAAATTAAGCCACTTCCCAAAATTTTCTAGATGCGACATTCTGATCGCGATTTTTTATAAAAATAAATTGTAGCATTTCCGCATCACTGACTATGCCCTTTTTTACCTGCCTACCAACCCTGATTAACAGTAAATTGAGAATATCCTAGGCGTATGTAGTGGGAAAATTGCGTACCTCAATCCGGTCCAACGTCCGTCCGTCCCTTTTGCGTTGACATAACCCATATTATAACGGCACCTTCTAGATTGATTTCTCTGCCAATGATTTACACAGCGGCACCTCAAAGTGGCCACTTGGATAAATAGCGACAACATAATTGCGGCTGATTGGTCTCGGATATCGCACGAGTCGGTTCAAGGTTTTCTGCTGGGGTGAGAAGTGGTTAAAATTTAGATTGAGGCTAGACTTGCCAAAATTAGTCAATTTTGGCAATCAATCTAAATTAAATATATTTTAGATAGGTAGGTATTCGACTAGAATACCTACCTATCAAAATCAAATCAAAATTGTGCTCAATCAAAATTAAAATTCAAAATTGTGCTTAGTCTACACCACCGACAGCTTTAATACCAGTCTCTATACTTACGCGTCTAGAGGCTGGAAGCTCCTAATTGACAATATCCACATTGCTTATTATTGCACTGCATAATACTATTATCAGTTAACACGTCTGTGTTAGTGTATTATAGAATTTCTAGCTTTTGCCCGCGACTTCGTCCGCGTGAATGTCTGTTATCACGGATGCAGACCAATTCGCGGAATATAAAATGTCCTTTCTAGTGGTTCATGCTTAGTCGGTACCAAATTTCATTAAAATCAGATCAATAGTTAGAAACAGTTTAACAAACACATTCTCGCATTTTGATTATAACCATTCTAAGGCTATGGATAATATTAGTATTCAAATTAGTTTTAGTATTCAAATTGAAAGGGACATCTCTCGATTGTGTACACAACCGAGTAAATCAGACCTTTTCAATGTTGTAAATCCTTTCACTTTGAAGCTTGACTAATTACCAAATGCCATATCATTAAATGTGCATGTTCGTACGACGAAATAACACTAAATCCTAAAAACAATTGGCAAGGTTTATGAACAATCCTAACTCAGTCGTGAATGGAGATATAGCTAAAAGACAATTAGCTAGGAATGCAAAAGGCCTTGATGGTAAAACCGCCATGACAGTGCGTTAATTGTCCTATCACTAACTTTAAAGTGCACGTGTTAGAAACGAACAATGGCAATATCGATGATATTAGTAAATAAGTCAAGGCTGGCTCTATTGGTACTCAAGAAAGTCCATGGTCACATATTAGGAAAGACTTTTTTAAAAAGGCTGATACTAAAATCATCTTCATCGAGGTTTGATTAGGAGTCGACATAATGACGTAATTTGTTGCGATCCTTATCATCATTCTTGATCAAGTACCTGCCTACATTGCTTCTAAGTGCCAAAATGAGTATTTTGGGAATACCAGATAACTTAATGCACTTATAATCAGATATATGAGCTTTGGACTTTTAGACAGGATCAAGTAAAATTGGATGGAGAAACATCATAGGTGTGTTTATGTATAGTAGAGAGGGAGCAACAAATCAAATGAAGTCAAAGTCAAAGTCAAAGATTTATTTGCAGAAAAATATGGTTATAAAAGTTCTTATAGATACAATAGTAGCTTAACATATTTTATCATAACATAATGACATGCAAATTTCGGAAAATGAACAATCCTTATTTTTAATCGACCAGTTCCATGACAAAATGAGACTTTTTTAGCACGAGTGATCAACTGTTTTATAGGCATCGTGCTTTTAGGATACAAGCGACACAGTGAGGCTAACAACTTTTATAGCTGCGTCTTTATGGTCAAACGTGATAGGTCATGAGGTCTTTACTATTGTTTCGGCGCTTGCAAATGTCACATGTGCGTCTTTCAACGATGCTTCTCGCACTTCATTATGTGAGCAAATGTACGTGCATGTCCCCTGTCATTATTCTGAGAAAACTCTGCACTATGATATGCATTGAAAAAGTAATGTGGCAAAATTGTGTGCCATATAAATTCGAGTGTTCGAGTGTTCTTTAAGTTTGTATTTCCCTTGTGTAGAGTTTTTCAAGGCGTCAAAACATCCTGCCATTGAAGTAAAGTGGAATTTAAACGCAATAAAATCTAAATGCATTACATATGTTCTAATAACCGTACAAGTTTAAAAAGATTGCTGATAAACACAGGTGCAGTCCGCCATTGACCGCGCGTGCGCACCCCGTCTCACCTTTAAACATTTGCAGAAACGCGGACAAGCGCATATTTCTTCACATTCGGCTATTTCCGTCTACCGTTCGGCTAAATCCGTCGGCAGCGGACGATGACTCCGCCGGCATGCGCTGTTTAGACCTTGACGTAAACTCTTGACGTGCAGTAAGAACAATCAATTTGCAATTTTATCACCTTTACATAAAGAACAATGGGATGGCAAATTAAGTTGGTATAATTTCCGCATGGGATATACGGATAGGAAAAAATTTACACCTGTAATGAAATGATTTGATGATAGCATCAAATCATGGAATTTTTTAGATTTTCAATGGCAGCGTGCAGCGTCTATTATTTTCTAAGATAAGATAAAAACAGTACATTCTATTCTCAGTCTGTGAGATGTCCTTAGGCCATTGCAAATCGTACAGTATGTTTCGAAAAAACAAATTAAAAATCCATTAAAACGAACTGCATAGTAATGCTAAACTTGGGTCAAATAAATTCAAATAATTTATTACCACTTTTGTTTATTACAAAAGGTGAATATGAAATGCTTAGTTGTTAAGGTTACGACTTACGGCTGAGTTAGTTTCCTTTATGACCAAGCCACTAACATTCATTAGAGAGAATGTAATAAACAAAGAGTATTAGGTACTAAGTGAAAATAGCAATGACGATACTCCAAAGAAACTGGAAATTCTTTGGGCTATAGTATAGAACTTGCTAACAAAGTCGACCCGATATATGGAGAAAATGAATATTATGAAGAATTGCTTCTAAACAAAGTTGAAAAGAATTCATATAACATTGATAGTAAAGAGATGCCTGTTCATGTCTTAGAAACATTATCATAATCCACAGCCAGACCCACCCACTGCTGGGTATAACCATAGGCCTCTCTTTGTTTGTTTCAATCTCCACGCTCCTGTGCCAGCCTCATTAAGTTCTTCCCGAGATGATAATGTTGTCCGCGACGTCCGCCCATTTCGCTGCCAGACAGCCAACGCTTTTCTTTCTTGGACGCCAATCCATCACAGCCTTAATTAAACAATACAAATACTATGAAAAGCTGTCCAATAGTTGAGGATTCAAATCAATCTGATTTATGCTACTAATACATCAAACTAAACAACTTTCTTCACAGCTTCACAAACAAGCTTCCACGTTTAATGATATGTTAGTATCACAATTACTCATTGCTATTTATTCAAAGAAGATGAGATCACATTCCATATTACGAATAGGCTCAGCAATAGCCTCAAGATATTTTTACATCCGTCTTTGAATAACTTCTATATTCGGCCTTGTTAATACTTTAATGTAATTACCACCATTATGCCTTGACGAAAGCCTATAATTATCTTGTCTCTCTAAAATTATCTTTAACACGTGTTCCACTGTAACCAATAATTACTAATTATAATTTGTGTCCAAAAAAATGTACGCAATTTTTTTCTGCTTTGTATCGCTTACGATCTCTTTAGAAAAAGAAATTAACTAGTGCATACTCATAAGATAACAAGGAACTACTCAAATCCATTGTAAATTTAAGTTGTAAAATGTTTATTGATTTAACAGTAATAAGAAGTTGGTTAAGTCAGCATAATATTAGCTCATTGATAACTTTAACTAGCATACAGTAGCAGTAGCAGATGATGAAGTTAAGAATTATTGTTTGAAGTTAAATCATGTTTCTGACCTGATTTTACACATAGTAGAACTAAATATGTATGCTTAAGAGCCAGGGACTGTCCAGTCAAGGTCTATGAATCTTGGACTACTCCAAATTTGCTCAAAGTGGTGAAACCTTAAATAATTGTTTCACTATCATTTAGCAAAACAACTAAATGAAAAGGTCTCCAATCATGTACAACTGTCATAACACTTCAAAAAACAAAACAAAGAAGCATTATCTAGCATCTGTCAATTAAGATGATAAAACACGTCAGATTTTGGGTCAAACATCTGAATAGTTATTGCAACATGATAGTCGAGCCATTGTACGTGACGTTTGTGCCACAACCGGTAATAATGACACAGAAGACAATTATTATTGTCAGCACAATGCATAGGAAACGGATTTGGCTATTGTCGTAATATCGAAAGTAAATACGAAGAGATGTCATAATTATGAGGTAATAGTGGAACGTCTATTGACGTATACGTAAAAGCCGAATTATGATGTTACAATCCAACGGAATGGTATATTTTGCATCTATGGCTTTATTAGCATTAATAAGAGTACATGCTGTATAAGGTCTGTTCTAAGTTACACAGATATCCTATTCTAATGGCTTTGCATCCAGTTTCTGAATATTATCTTCATTAGAAATCTTTTCGGCATCTTCAACCACATCGTCTTCTAGCTTCACTAATTCACAAATTTTCTTCGTTGCATTATTAAGAAAATGGTTGAAAACTATATTTTAACTACTACTTTTCAAATTTACTTTTTTCCGAGACATAACTTGGCGGCTGTTGCAACTTCGAAATCCAATAAAAAACAAAATCGTGGCTCGACTAAACACAACGGTAAGCTTAGGCTACCAACTTGCGTAATCCTATTGAACAGTTTTATCGCCATGGTGAACTGATTTACCATGGCTTCATCAAGCCAATGGTCACTTAACGTCAATTGATATTGGAAACCGTTTACTGTGGGCAAAATATTGCTTTAAACTTTAATATTTTGATAGAGTTTGAGAATTTTGATGTTTGGTTTAAATGGTGTTTCAAATTCGAATTTTGCACAAAAGGGAGGATTTTCAGTTCTGGGTAAAAAAATTGCTATTAAGAATCAAGAGGCAAGATAAGTTAAGCTTTTAGATATACTTAATAAGGTGATTTATTTTGATTTTTATTTATTAAGCTTAGCTTCAGTTCTTTCTTTACATTTTCCTTTTTCACATAACTAAAAATAACTCTAGATTACTTGCCTTGTTTATGCAAGAAAGAACTTTGAGCGTATCTTTATGGTCTCAGAGATATGTATGTTACAACTAGTTACCGTTCTGTGATTTCTAGATTACTTACAAGTTATGTTCTAGAAATTGTTGACCTTTTCTATGAATGTTTTTTCCTTAGTAACTTGCTCGTTTCTAATATTTATTACGATCATTAGCGAAAGATGCTTTATAGCGGCTTAAAGATTTTAATAGTGCAGGTACTAAAAGTTTATTACTAAACTGATGAACAACACGCCTTTCCCTTAGTAAATCGTCATATTATTATAGAATTTGCATAATTACTTTGCCTATAAAACAAATTTCACTTATGGCAACTGCTAAACCATAATGAAAATTTGAAGAGGCTGTTTTATTAACAAAGTATTTATTTTAATTACACCATTCACAGGCACTTTTCAAATCATCAAGGAATCAGTCAATCTGAGAGTTCTAACTAGTTGCCCGTTCCAAAACGTACAAGTAGAAGAACTATGGAGAAGTTTTACAAAATCCTCTAACTGAAATATTAATAAATCCTTGTATTGATAAAATCTGTCCCAACCGCCGTATACTAGCAAACAAAATCGTAGTAATTGTGCCGTAATCAATCATATTTACGTCCATATCTTTGTTGTCTTCACCTAAAAAGCCATTTAGCCTAGTCACTAGCTGCACCCAACCAAAAATTTTACCATCATCAATATGCATTCAACCATAGATATCTGTGCATTCAACACAACACCTACTAATCATTATGACGTTTCAATAGATCTAAGCGCCTGTTCTCAACATCTCGAGATATAACGAATAGAATCGCAAAGAAAATGCCAAATGAAATCGTTCGCCTTGACACTTACGACCTCATGGTATTAAACTTCGTCTAAGGTGATAATTATATTGAATTTATAGTCATTTGTAATTGTCGAGGTAATGAGAAGATGGTAATTAGGATTTGTAATTGCGATAGCAGTCTAATGTTTATAGTTTGTCCTTTTAGAATGGAGTTGCTAAATGATATTTAAATGTGCAGTGTTAATCTATACTAATAATATAAAGACGTAAGTTTGTTAGTTTGTATGTTTGTAGGTTTGTATATAGGAGGTAATCTCCGAAATTACTCAACCAACTTCAAAAATTCTTTCATCAATAGAAACGTTATCCTATTATTATCAAAAAATTAGCGATCTTTGAGAAAATTCACTCGGATGCCGTCGCGGGGAAAGTGCTAGTATGGATATAACTTGATCATTATACACCTCCTCGGAAAGATGCGATCTTTGGCGGAGAGAGCCATCGGAGACTTCCATCTGGTCATGAGTTGCCGAGGTCAACCTAGAAACCTTTAAACCGACTCTGCATCCAGGTCGACCGCAGTAAAGAGAATCTTCACAGGTTCCCAGATGATGCTAATCTTCAGCACCTATGCATCTTCTCTACGCAGTCCGTGGTCCACCATGTAAGGTCCACATATGTAAGGACCTAGTAACTGCGTTAGCGGATGGAATTGCCATGGCAGAATACTGGGCCAAACAATAATGATCCAAATAAGGAATTCAGTTATTTTTACATGTACATAATATGTGTTTGCCATCGACCCACTAAGAAGAAGTTTGCTCAGTATTTCAAGATATCATTTTAATTTTACAGACATTTCCGTAAAAAATTCCAAAGGTGCTTATGTTGAATGAATTAAAAATTCTCACTGCATATAATTTGGAAACCAGAATTTATCATTTTCATCTATGGTCGCACTTACACATCCCATTAAAAATGCAATCAAAATAACATCAAAGTTTTCGTTGCATCAATGAAATTCATTTACGAAACTTGTTATCTTATAATAAGTGAGAAAAATCTGAGCCTCTCACTGTTTTATTACATATTAGGTTCAAATTGTGTGTGAAAACAAATATTATTTTGTCATCAATGGGTAATGAACCAACACCAAAACATCTCTTTTAACGTGGGCGATAATATAAAATACGAATGAATACCTATTGGAGCTATAAAAACATAATAAAATTTATAAAATGATATAAAGTTTCATATAAATGATATAGCTATAAAATTTACTCACACTTACATTATGTCTACTTAGTGTCCGTGTACATACAATAATGTTTATTAAAGACTGGGTTCATGTCAAATGATGTAACAGCTGTACTATAAATTTATATATTTAATGTATAATTTACGGTGAAAATCATTTCAAAGCTCAAAAACATGAACAGACCTTCTTAGGGTTTTTTTATTGACTCCTTTAACTATAGAACTCCTTAAATATAGAAAATCAGGATATTATGTATAGAAAATCAGGACGTTATAGAAAATCAGAACATGATGTATAGAAAATACATATATAGACACAATGTAAATGAAATCAGATTAGCCCTGAGACTTAACTTATAGACTAGTGCTTAGTCTAAATAAATCAGTAAACTCTCAAGCTATCAAGGAAGCAACATCTTCAACAAATTATGTCTGATTTGAATTAAGCAACTGTCCGGGTCCGTTCTAATAGTTAACTTTCTCATTCCTATTCCGTATCGTTTTCCCAAGCAATCGGAATCGAAACGACGTCCAACGATCTCGATAAATTTGTAATTTGGTATGTAATCGCTGCATCCATCTAGTTGTAATTTATATGGATGCAACGCTAGAGCGGCCACAGCGCTCTGGTAAACCTGGATTGGAATTAGAATTATTTTAATAATAAATCAGACATAATTCGTAAATGTATAAAGAATGAAGCCAACATATCTTACTAACCTTTGCCTGCGATTTTTTTATAATTAAACGTAGCCAACACTTAGATAGGGATAAACGTAACTTTCTTCCTAGCGCGTTCAACTAACGAACAAACAAACTCTTCAGCTTTATACTATTAATATAGATAATAACTATTTGGTAGTTAAATGTTTTGGAAAATAAGTATGTTTAAAAAAAACCGTTCAAGTTAGTCTTCAAGAGTTTCGACACTTGAAGACCGACTTGAAACTTCCACAGAAGCTATTCTATATTCTTAACGCGCTCTGCAGACGAAAGCAACGTTAATCTTTAACCTAGCTATTATTATTAGTATTATGATTATTTTCTAATTTTAAGAACCTGCTCAGACTAAGTAATTTCTACAACTGGCAACCGTTAACGAAAACTCTTTAAAAGTTTTCTGTTAAAAGTTGTGTCAACTAAAAGTTGACCGTAACGTCAACCAAAAGATGACGGTTACATCAATTAAAGTTGCTCCGCCTGTTGAGAGTTTAACGATCCGAATAAATCATTACACCATTAAAATCACGAAACAAACCTAAACAGAGTTCGCAGAATCAAATCACTAATCACATCAGACACTAAATATTTCCTACACCTCTTAAACCGTTCTTGTCTCAAGATAAAGCCAAACATGGTATCCCTTCGCAAGTTTGTTACTGAACTGATCCGATCTTAAGTCGTTCATCTCACTAAGAAACTGTTACTAGCCGTCGACATGTCTATAGATGTCATCTTTTACTTCTAGATAGTTTCCAAGATTCTAGAGTGTCTTAGTGTCTAGATATAAAGCATGGCTGTTTTGAGAATAGATAGAGAAAAATGTAGTTAAGATATGAGCACTTGTTAATTTCATCGCTAGGTCATTTTTCAGGTATCAGGTATATAAAGCAAATGTTTTATAGGATTTTGTTCATAATTCGACCCAGCCTGACCCTAGCTGTCCCCTTAATGACGCACTAAGCCTAGGCCCGAACCCCACAGGGGGTGCCCTTAGTGTCTGTTCATTTAATGTGTATCCTTAGTTTAAAAGCCCTGGCTGGGGGCCTTATAGTGATTTTCGGCCAACACAGGATTGGCCAGTTAAACAGCATCAACCTCAGAGAGTTGTTGCGCTGCTATGGTCATTTAAAAAAAAAAGGTTTTTTTAAAAACCAAACACGGATGGGCCTCGGTATAGAAATGGATGGTCACACACCATTCATTTTCATACCGAGGTCACCCCGTGTCTCGAAAAGCACTTAAAGCTGTTAGTCCCGGCTGTCATTCATAGATCTTTGACAGTCGTTATGGGAAGTCAAAAGCCAGAAAGTCTGACAACCAGCAACCAGTCTTAAGTGGTTGTCAAGTCAAGTTTGGTGATGGTATGCCAAGGGGTATCGTGTTACCGAGTTTCTGGGTTGTGGAGGTCAGACAGGCAATCGCTTTTTGTAAATCACTGGTATTCAGCTGTTTTCGATTAGACTGGAAACTGATCCACAACTTAGTTGGAAAAAGCCACAGATATCCGTGGAAAAAGCCTTTTTCAAAATTTCAGCTATACTAAAATGACGTTGCCCAAACGATTCTGGGATCTCTGTCGATAGGCCAACGTAGTCGAGTTTTAAGTTATCGGAAAGATAAAGTATTCATAGATCATGTTGGATAGTCGGAATAGTCAGTTAAAGTGATGAAACTCGACTCGAGTTATTTTTCCTCTCGTTGTTTTTTTAGGTCTTTATTAATGCTGTATAATGCTGACACTAGATTTCCTATTAATTGACACTGAATATAAGTTAGTAAAATGCGAATAGGACGTGACAGGCATACTATTTGATTTCACGCTTTTTAAGTTCTACCTAGAATTTCTTTATCACTTGTCATTTTAAAATTACCGTTTAGAAACAGTACCTACTTATCCGAACAGGAAAATTTTACCACTTAAAAACTGAATTCCATCATTTTCATCATTGTTCAATAAATACCGTGTCCGTAATATCAACTGTCATAGTCAGATGCGCGTGCGCTACTACCGGAGCACGTTCCGCCCTTTGTTCGATTTTCAATTTTATTTTTTTTCCGACTAAATGGCTCTGACTTATTGTGTCAACGGCTATTGTTAAATTTGATTGGTCGGTCTTCGACGGTACCGCCATCTTTTATTGTGTAAACTTGGAGTTTTTTTTTTTCTTTTTTGTTGTAAAGGCTAGGGCCGGTATTCTTTATAGTATCGGTTCTGTGTTACACAACTTATATTTCGTATCGGAAACTATGATCTTATTTGTTGAGATCCGCATTCTTGTTTTGATGAGTATCGATTGGACTCGCATTGTGTTTGTTAAAAGGTTTTAATGTTTTGCCATTTTGATTACCTAACCATGCGTCTATCTGAATAGTCTATCTCAAAATTAAGGATAATGGAGATGAAGCCCCAAATTTTGATACTGTAAACCCATCAACCATGTTACTGTTATACTGACTATAAGTCTAACTTCAAAGCGTTTTTCTGGCTCTTCTTAAATTATAGCAGTCCCATGTTTCTTTCGTCCATTTCATTTAGAGTCACCTCTCTTCATCAGTCTTCACCCGACGTGTCTGTTCTGGATCGCCCAGCTATGTACAGAGACCAGCACATCAAGCTACAATAATCTGTCAAATTTCTTTGATAGATTTTCAAGTTTATTTCAAAAGAATAAGATTCATATTCAACTGGAAAATTTAACAGTTTGGTATGGCTTCATGTACTGGCACAGTATAAATATTAGTACTACCGTATATTAGCGACACGCCGCGCCTCCCTCCGAAACACTGTTCCTCACCTCTTCCCGCGTCGAACGTGCTCTCGAAACTGCTTTCAGGATCTCGCGGCGCGGGCGCGTAGACACGCACACAGACGCACGTATTTGTACAGTCTCTTATTTTGGTTGTAGTGTACTTTAACAGATTTTAAACTGACCATCACGTCAAAATGAGTAGTGGAAATGATAAAAAAAAAAAATGTTAAACTAGAACATTTAGTATGTTTCTTTTTGATTAAGTTCATATTAAATAGTTTAATTAACTCGTGAATTTGTGTCGCGGACAAAACATTGATAATAATCAATAATAATTGATAATAATAATAATAAATAATTGATAATAATCACACAAAATCTACCAGGTATATTGTAACGAAACTTTCACTATCTTACAGACAATTTTATTATCTATATTTTAGATTAGGTACGCCTTTTTCAAAAAAAAGTTAAAGAATACTATATTTTTTAAACTTTTTTGATTAAACTTTGAGAGTTTTGCACGCAGCGGATACGATTCTCTGGTCGCACAAGGTCGCCGGCGTATATCGTCGCCATACATCGTTTCATTTGTATCGAGTGTCGTAGGTGGTACTGGCGTCTATACTTGCGCTTTCTTCAGGTTAGACTCTATGGAGGAGGAGTATGTCTATGATTCTAGTTGAAATGTATTCATAACAGCACCATTCTCTTCTTCCCCAGGTATTGCAACGCGACGTGGAATGCCACGGTCGGATCGTGAGCTCGGTGGTGCGGCTGTGCGGCGGCGGTGACGCTGCGCGTGCGCTTGAACGACGCTGGCATCTACTGTACCTGCGGGCGATTGAGTGGCAGTGCCATCTGGAAGCGTGTCTTGCTAGGATTGATAATCAGGTACAGTGGTGAAACTTTTTGTGTTATTTTAAGAATACTGTCCTTTGAAATAAGACGTTTAGACACCCTTTCAAATCACGGTAAGATCCAATACGGTCCCACTTCTTTTATTAAGCGTTTGGTTATCTTTAATGTTGTACCATTCCATGAACATATCTATTATGTATCTATTTAATCCGTGTAAAAAGGGCCGTGTGCTGTCGGTCGCGAATAGTACCACCCTATTTCGAACCGTGGGTGTCGTAGAAGGCAACAGAGGGATATTGATCAGAGCATGGGCAGCAGCGTCCTTTTGAGTTCCGTAACACTTACTGCGATCGCCACCATGCATCAGCCAAGCATGGTAGAGGGCGTCTAAATGTTGACATGATGATCTATTTCATCATCATCATCATTTCAGCCTAAAGACGTCCACTGCTGGACATAGGCCTCCCCAAGGGGGGGTTTTGCCATAATCGCCACGCTTGGCAGGCGGGTTGGCGATCGCAGTATGGTTGTTACAAAGCCACAGAGAACGCTGCTGCCCATTCTCTGGTGAGTCCCTTAGTCGCCTCTTACGACACTCACGGGAAGATATGGGATGGTGCTATTCTTTACGTCCGACACCACATGGACACACGGACGGATGATCTATTTAATCCCAATTAAGTAAATAATTTCAGATCATTGTTAAATTAAAATCGTGCCTTTTCCTATTTAAATTTCCACATCGCCAAATTCTTAAATAGTGATTGTATTCCACGTTTTAATGTCACTAACATTTTACCTAAAGCCACACATAAGGCATGCATGATCACAGCCCCATACAAACGTTTTCCCCTTTCTCCTAAAAAGAGCATGCAACTTTATACGGTTCGCACAATTTCTCAACGACACAATAGACTAATCAACCACCCGGCGTTGTTTGCAAACACGACTTTCGACCCCAAGCAGCGTAGAGAATTAAATCATCCCTTTCTATTGAAGGTAATTGAGTGAAATGGTTATAGGGTGACGATTTCAATGACTTTCATTTGTTTTTTGGTCTTAAAAGATAACTTGGTCCTTGTAAAATGTTTTATTCGCAAGGGATGAATGTTGATACTCGGTTTGGAATTTTGTTTTTAATATTATAATTGGTCACCATTTTGAAGATATTTTTTAATGAGTTGGTAATTCTGTAGATTTAGTCTGATCTAATCTGATTGATTACTGTCTATAAATTTATTAATAAAATTTATTCATAAATACTATAGATGGCTGTTCTTAATAATATAAAACAACATTTAGCTACTTGATCAAAGATAATAAAAATCAATATTCACACACATTTTTACCGCCCAAGGTCGAAAATGCCATTAGAAACACAAAAACCTATTTTTACATTAAATACCACACAAGCATCGAAAGGGTTGGTCACGTGACTTATCTCATTCAAATACATAATTTATTTCCAACGCTGTTTTGCTTCGCGGTCGCTAGGATACGGTTGACCCATTTAATAGTTCGCATAGGGATAGTTCAAACCATTACGGCTCATTTGAGGGTTAACATAAACAATTATGTGGTTCCCTATATCTGCGGGATCTTAAAATGACTTTTATTGGTCATAAATTAATTTTTAAATGCATTTGGTTGAATATCCAATGAATGAAAGTAGTAAACTTCGGTGGATTTTATAGCTTATTGACTATGTTTGGATTTGAGCGTGTGAGCGTGTGAGCGTGTGAGTGGAATATGAATCGTAGCTTCTAGGAATAAGTGGTTACTTTGTCAGACTATAAACTGAAGTATGTAGTAGTAATTGGTTGACCTCATTAAACGACTGCATGTACTTTGTATTTTAAACTAGTAAGTACGGTAATGCAATGAAAATATAATGATAATGACAAAAATTATAAATGTACATGTACAACCTGCTGCCCGCGACTTCGTTCCCGGTTTTATTATCTTCCCGGCTTACGCAAGACAACCCCGCTAATGCCAGCTACACACGTAACGATCGATAAAACTGCGCAAATCGGTTTGCACAGTTTAATCGGTGCGATATATCGTTACCTACGTGTGTAACTGGCATAAGTTACACTAAAGTTAAGCGCCTAGGAAAGCATAGAGGACAAACATTCAAACATTATTTTTATTTATATGACTTTGCGCTTCTTCCAGAATGTTTTTCTCTTCCATAAGAAAAGCCCAAAAAACGTAATTCATCATATGCCTAGCCTTTCCCAACTATTTTGTGGTCGGCTTCCAGTCTAACCGGATCCAGCTATAAACCAGTGTTTTACATGGAGCGACTGCCTATCGGACCTCCAAAACCCAGTTACTGGGTAACACGATACCCCTTAGCAAGACTGGTTGTCACACTTTCTGGCTTCTAACTACCCATAACGACTGCCAAAGTTCTACAAATGACTGCCGGTATGAAATGAATGGACACCCATCCACAGACCGACCGCGGCAAGCGTAGCTTAACCTTTGACCGATCGATCTGTCCGGCTTTTACTTAGCCACGAGCTCGTCTCCAAAAAACGTAACTAATTTCTCAATATTCCTCATTCCAGGTCTGTCTCTCAGCAGAGGCTGCAAGCGACAGTGACGACGAACCAGCTCTGAAGCAACCACGACTCAGCAGAGGGTCTCCGCGCAGACAACGTACTCCGGTCAATGCGCGTCGTAGAGACAGCTCGCTTGATAGCAGGCAGTCTGCGTCTGAGGTGAGATTTATAGACCTTTGTTTAGGGTTCCGTACCTCAAAAGGAAAAAACGGAACCCTTGTCCCCGTCAGTCAAGACCCTTTTTCTCAAAAACGCGGAGGTATTTAATTGAAAGTAATATCAAAGGCTGAGGTCTGCAGTTCCTTGGAGCAGGAAAAAAAAAAACTTCTAAGTCAACGCAATCTGATACGGCCGTTTTTGCTCCATTTATATATTTTGATACTCGCAAGGGAATCAAAACCTATAGGCTACTTTACGTTGACCTAATCATTAAATTTGGCAAGAAGCAATGACATAGCTTAACTAACCCATCACTAGATAGGGATAAGTCACGGATATCGAGGGATATGGCATGATATCGAGGGATATGGCATAGGGGCGTGGCACATGTCGCCTGCATTTGCTTTAACTGACTATATGTAGGTATGCGCGACGTCAGTCAGCACTGTTTAGTCGTTTGTTTACATCGTAACGTGTAATGTCACTATGGTATAAGTAGACTTCCCTATTTCATTGAGCGCCAACTGTCAGGATCTTCAAAACGTTTACAAGAGTTTATTACCGATTTCTGATTACCGACTGAAACGAATAACATATATATTAGCTAAACTGAAGCATTTCGTCAACTATTCTAGGTAGCGAAAAACGTCACTTATTTACAAAAACTAACAGATTAAAAATCTTACAGGAGGAACAAGAATATGTGCTAACGTACACGTGGCGCGGCTTCGGATCAGACTGCGAGTCAGAACTGGAGCGAGCGCGCTACACCAACATGGCGGACGAGAGGCTTGGGGCGGGTGACGTCACCGCGTGTGCCATGGACCAAACTGTGCCCGCTATTGACCATGTAGATGGTAAGACATGACTGTGACTTAGGTACCATCAATCAGGCTATCAGGTTTAGACAGCAGAATATAAATAACACATTTTATTATCAGTTCTATGAAGTGCAAAGTTGTCAAAACTTCACGTTGAGCAGTGAACATGAAGACTTATTGGCTCTATGTATGAGTAAAAAAATAAGTGCCATGGTTCGCCATCTCACCGCTTACCTCTTCCATAAATAAGTAATGCTTGTTCTCAGCACTTGGGTTGCAATCCAATAGATAAATACTTTCGTCATCAACAGCGTCGTTTATAATCGAATGAATATAGTTTTACAATAGGTGAAACATAAGCCTTCTTTAAACACCTATTTATAAACACATACCATGACGTATGCAATATTACATGAATAGTCATAAACCATCAATGAACAGCGGTGCTTTCCATTTTCTCATAAACAATCTCCACGTTTGATTGATATAATTAAAAAAAAAAACAGTAGTACTGTGCCTATTGTCTTAAAAATTCACTGTTTTACAAATAAATAACGACGTGACGCTATTTCCATTCAATCCTACAGTGATAGTATCTTTCACAGGTTTGGAAACACACAACGTGGTTATAGAAGAAAAACTCAAAACCCCACCAACTGTAATTAAAAGAAAAAAACCGGTAGACACATCAAAATTCAATCAAACAGATCGGAAATCGAAACATCTAGCAACATTCTACTTTAGGCACCACGATACTGACTCAGATAGACAAATGATAGAAACAGAAAAGTCACAAGAAGAGTCTTCAGAGGAAGAGTGGACGTACGTTGGTGGTGCTAAAATTGGCAATGAAGACTCCACAGATATAATGACGTCATCAGTTGAAATCCAGTGCGAATTACCTGTAGATGAAAAGAAAGAAAAACCACCGTCTCCGAAACCGAAACTAGAGTCAGCAACCCCTGATTTACTGAGAGTAGAAAGATGTAAAGATATTGAGAGACTGGTGAATCAAGCTGAGGAGTTGGTGCAGAAACAGGCGTTGTCAAAGAAGAAGGGCCCGAGGAGTTTTAAGCCGCTGTCGTTTGAGGAAGAAGGGAAGAATGTCAGTAGGAATAAGATGTCTAGGATTAAGGAGTGGTTGAATCAGAGTTCGGAAGGCAAAGACGATAATAATCAGGTTAGTTTATTTGATTCTTTTGAAATAAAAGAGACTGCTTAATGGAATTTAGGACTCAAACGTCTCATTCAGTTATGAGTGGTAATTGAAACCAATTTGCAACTGTTAGTTTACAAATAGATTTATTACCTAGCCTAGCCGTCCTACTTAGTATTATTGCAAGAAGCTTTGTATAGGATATTTATTTCATGAATATCTTTATTTAAGCTAAAATCTCTTCTCATACTTTGATTTCCATTATCTTGAACATTTTATACTTTTCTTTAACTATACATTTTTAATGTTTTTTTAATTATATGTTTCTTCTTCTAGGGCACGGAGAGCTATGATGCGTCAGGAGAATACACAACAGAAAGTGAAGTAGATACATCACTAACATCCGAAGAACGAAACATACATTCATCAATGGATATGAGCACTTCTACTTGCACTGTAACTCCCACGCACCATGCCAAGGTAAAATAGATTTTATAAACATGAAATAAAAACTAATATCGTGTTCGCTCTGTCTCTACTTGTTACTAATAGATTTCACTTTATGTTACATCAGTTTTAATATTTCTGTTCATATTTATAATTACTTGAATCATAATTTGTATCTTCAGAACTCTGTATAAATTTAACTCCAGGGCTTCACTTAATTATTTACTAAAATATAATATTCAAATTTATATTAGAGCTTACTCTTCAGTTATAACGTTTAAATCACATTGTCTCACTGATATTGACTAACTTCAACGCACATTGTACATAACAAACGGTTGAGGCATACTCTCGCTTTAGGTGACACTGCGCAAGAAGCGAGCTGGCACCAGCGCACGACCATGGTCCGTCTCCTGCCTCTCACAGCTGAGTGGCGCGGGCGCATCTCTGGTGGCCACGCCCACCGCAGGCGACGTTGCCGCTATGTCGCACAACATGTCGATCTCTGAATCTGCTTTGAACACCCTCTCATCTCCTCAAAGGGTGACTCCATCAAATTCGAACTCAAAACTTCGGGGAAGTTCAACTACTGTACAGGTATTAAGTCTTCCGCAGTCGCCAGCAGCTATATAATCGAACAGTTCTCGGAAATTAATTGAAAACGGACTATAATACAATAGGACTAGAGTTCAAAATTACGTAATTGCGTACATAAAATAAAAACCTACGAAGAATTATAATCTTAGACGTGGAGTTGCGGACACCAGCCCGTCATATTACTACTATTATAATCTTGCACGTTATTTTCAACCCTATTTCCCTATCAATTAATCAATGAAAAGTGTTCGAACATATTGCTGTATTGTTTGCACAGAGCCTTATATTTACGAAAATTTTGCTAAAAATACACTGAAGTAATATTACTGTAATATCACTTCTATGGGAATGTCTATTAGCTTAAGCTTTTCAAATCTCATTTGTGATTAATACAACTATATACATGCGCTTTGAGTGTTTTAGACAAACAATATGATGTTTTGTGTGCACTACTTGTCTTAAGCATCAAGGACTGTGGCAGCGTTTCATATACACAAACTATAACAACATTTTTTGCAACAGCCACTAGCAGTCTCTAAGTACATAGGTTTTTCCTTTAAGTATCTACGAAACGTCCATCAAAAAGCATTTTTTTAATGATTAACAGTTAAAAATTTTTACCTAATAATTCCTACTGTTTGGTATGATTAAAAATAATTCGTAAAATAAACTAATATATATAATTTTATTGTTTTACAATTCTGACATCTATGTTGTATTTAATATCCATTTTATAAAGTTAAAACGATATTAAAAACGTATTTAATCATTTTATATAGAATGGCTTTTTTTATTAGCCTATATTTTTACCCACTGCTGGGCAAAAGCCTCCCCTTTCTTTTTCTAAACTTCCCGATCTTGTGCGATCTCTGCCCACGTATGTCCCGCAAACATGATCAAATCTTCACACACCTATCATTAGACACCTACTTTCAAATCTTGAACTACAACGCACACTTACGCCACTTTCTTGAACAGGGCCACGTATCGAGCACCAACACAATGACAGAAGCCTGCACATCTTGCGTGGAAGCAGGTGACAAACATGGCTGGTTGCGACGCAAGAGACTGAAGTTACGCCGCAATAATACGGCCATGCGAAGAGGAGAGAGACTGGTTAAGTCTCTCTCTTTCTGTGGGAGATTGAGTCCTGAAATCGAAGATAAGCATGAGAGAAGTGCAGCCAGTGATCCGGCTACAAGTAGAAAGAGCAGGTTTGTTAAAAACTGAAAATATATATAAACTTGCTTTAGATTGCGATTGCGTCTGGAATGTCGGTTAATGCAGTAGTGGACGCAGCCAAAAATAGTTTATTTCATATTATATTTGGCTTACATTTCATGTCGAGGAGACTCCATTTAGGCATAGAAAAATGCCGCTCATCCGTACTTAGAAATTAGAAAAAAATAAATGAATATAAAATACCTTTTGTCTTTATCAAGATACCAAGAGACCTCTTAGTTAATTTTTATCACGATCGATGCAATACTTTTGCAGTGATAAGGTAACAAACACACACAGACAATCAGATATATGGAAAATAGGTTCAAGCCCTAATATACAATTTTTCTGTACGCAAATATAACCAGCTGTCTTGTCGAATACATACTTAGCTGAGAAAATACCAAGATGAAGATGGCCTTGACCTATTTTTTTGACCTTGAAGTCACAATATAAAATACAATTTGTCATGCTAAAATATTTTGTAGTTAGATAGGTACCGTATTATTTTTGTTTTCATCAACTCTAAGGTTTAAGTTTGTCAATTTAAACGTCAAATCTCATTTAGGCTTCCTTGTGTCAATTGATTAACTTAAAGTTAGTTGCTAACACGAAATAAAATTTCAAAATACCCCACGTGAAAAGGCCGTGCTAGCAACTTACTTGTAGACGGGCTTCAGATAAACGAAATTTTACTGAATAACCTTCGCCTATTATGTTTGCCAACATTTTGTACAACGTAGGTACAATATTTGCCCTAAACAATACATATACAAGGTGTAACGTCAAATACGCAAAACCTGAAAATAGTTTGATTAGAATAACGGGCAGAATCAATTGAACCACTTTTTAATATAGGTCACATTTTTAAAAAAATCTTCATTAAACATGTTGCCCTGTCTATTTATTTATAAGTCAAGCCATCACGTGCGCAAATCTGCCAAAATAGGTAAACAAACACAAATGGTTGTCGTCCAATTTAAATTTTCTCATAGGCGTGATAATAATAGTTCTTATTTTAATGCATATACGAGTCTTGGTAAAAGTAAAACAGCACATAAAACCTTAAAATTTTTTGTTACGATTTTTTTTCTCACAGAATTAGGTTAATTGAATTAAAAATCATTTGGGGTGTGTGAGGTTTTGCATGTTTAACGTTACACCTTGTATATGCCGCTATTGGCTAGGACCTTAATGGTCCTAGCTCATATAATAGTAACTTAAATGTTTAATCAAATCATCATCACTTTATCTTTTCCCACAGGTTCGACACAACATCAACATCAGGCAACGACAGCGACGAAGAACTAATAAAACAACAGCTAGCGACCATCGCCCACTTGCGCAAGAGCATCGAAAAGACCCACATATCGACCCGGGAACCCGACAGTGCCATTCCAGAACAAAATGAGGCCGAACATGTGGCCCCGAGCTTTAAACTAGGGCCAGCTGGTGGACCCGTAAGGCCAAGACTAGCCAGAAGCCTAGAGAGAGAGAGGAACTTTATAGCTCTTAGTTTAGGGGACCCTAGTCGGTTGTGGGACTTATCTATAGACAAGGATTCGGATATTGATAAGAGTGTCACTGCTGGAACCGAAGAACATAGCTCGTTTTCGGAACAGGCGTGGGATTTCTATCAGGTGGGTTTTATGATTACTTTAGTTTTCTTCTGTTATGATTTTTAAATAAAGGCAAGACATCATTTTTGAGGGAAAAAAATATCGTAAAAATGCTAACGCTTTCTGTAAACACAGATTCTTTTTTACAAATTTTTTTTTTTCTACAGGAAAAGTACAACTCGGAACCGTATTCGGAAGCTCCAGATTCGGACGCGGCGCGTCGTCTGCTAGAGTTCGGCGACGACTACCGAGCGTTCCTCGACTCGCAGTCGGACTGCTGCTCCAGCCTGTCGGCGCAGCCCGAGCATGACATCAGCCCCAGCGGCACCCGCCGCCGCCGCCCACCCTCCGACGTATCGCGGGAACGAAGCCTCCCGCGATACAAACGACCCACCAGAAACTCACCCATAGAAACGCCCTCCAGAAAACCCAAAAAGTCCATGTCCAGCGCTGAACGCAAAAAGTCGCTCCTAGACAGTCTAGAACGATCTAGAAACAACACTAGCATCGAAAGCAGCGAAGGCGTACGACGCCGCAAACCCTCGGAGAGCGAACGCAAAAACAGCAAGCGATCGCCCGAGTTCGACCTCCTCAACGTGCAGGCTCTGAGCCGCAGACGACACAGCTCGAACCTCACCAGCGACGAGGTCAACAGCTCGCTAGAGTACACCGAGGTCAACAACCGGCCAGACATACTAGACTCGCTGAGCAGACGGAGGAGGACAGACAAGGACGGTGAATCAGAGTTGCAGAAGATAGTGCTATCGGAACTGCGACGCAGGTCGACGGAGAGCGCGGATTCTGAAGGCGAGTCTTCGAGTCCGAAGAAGCACAGCCGCCGCAACTGGGACGGTGACTCGGATTCGGAGGCGGAGGAGGTGCGGGCGCTGCTGCGGCGCTCTAGCGGCGCTCTAGACGCGGCGCAGGCGCAGCTGGCGCGCCACGACGCCTCGCCCGACCTGCTGCGCGCGTTCGACTACGTAAGGACACAATTCGATACAGATTTCAGTAGTAGCTACTCTGACAGCGACGACAATATGTCGTGCGTGACCATACGGCGGCCCGCATGCTTGCGCGCGCGACTCTGCCTGGCAGTCGCCGCATTTTCCGTCCTAGTTATAGTTTACATACATCTCCAATGACATATGGCTTGGGCTTGTGTGATATTTATTCTTATTTATGTAAGTATACGCATTAGGTTCGCTGCGATCGTCAGACGCGTCAAAAACGTATGAGTGCCTATATACAGGGTAATTGAAAAAATACCCAAAACCACTTAATCCTCGCTTCGTATCATCACCCTGAACAACATTTGTTCTACGACTTTTCAAAATTCGAAACATTTTTTTCCATCCAAAAAATGTAAACACACTTTAAATTTTGTATAATATTTTTTTCTGACACGGTCGACGAAAGGCCTGCAATCAGCTGTGCCTGTACATTAGCCTACCTACTATCTACATCATATTCGCTATCATATGGGTGCGCGCGCGTAGTATACGTACATTTCACAGACTTCAAATAAATTGTTTTTGGCTACGTTATTTAGTTGAGGTCAAAGTCATAGAACAAATGTTATTCAAGGTGATGATACGAAGTCCAGATTAAGAGGTTTTGGGTATTTTTAAATTTCCCTGTGTACGTATTGACGACGAACTCATTTTTTATAGTTGATTATAGGAAATGTTACGTTTGTTCTGATAGTCAATTGTCAGCTTGTTTTTGCTGCATTTTACAAATGCGTGTAAAAATGTTAGCAAATATGCATAGGTGGCAGAAGTAAGTACGATCTCTAATAGACATTCCAATATATGACATGAGTACTTATAGTGTGAATAGTTGTAATTAAAAGTTAATACTTGTTTATGTACAAACTGCAAGCATTTATAGTTTATAATCTATAAATGCTAGTGAATACGTAAGTCTGACTATCGCAGTATACATTATGGATAAATTACTAACTTATTAATTTATTTCATTGAAATTGTGACAGTTTCACAGAACTTAATTGTTTTCTTGTTTTCTGGTCAGATGATTATTATATTAGAATACAATCAGTATTTTTGGCTGTAGTACACGAGTGAAACTATCATAATTCGAATCACAACTAAATAATTCCATTTTCTATTTCATTTTTAAATGTTTGATTTTTTTTTCTTGCTACTAACATTGATCGTTTGTTGTGTGATCGTTATTTGTGTAGTTTTTTTTTACTAACTGCCTGATTTTTTTTCTTTATTTAATCATTCTCATCTTTTTTTGGTGGTGATAACATGGTGCTAGGTCCAGTCAAAATTTTAGGAAAAGCGTTACATGTTTTTAATTATTATTTAGTCTTAAGTTAGGTGCTGAAATACTGAACGCTTCTTGGATTTAAAATCGTTCGCAGTAATCTTCATTTTAACGACTGAAAACTTAAAATGTCAAATTGACAGCTGTCACATTTGATGTTTACGAGTCAGTTCGGAAACGGGGTATAATCATTCTTCAACGCTCAAAATATTTATTTCTATTTATTTTACTAGATTTGGTACATCGTTATTGAATAACGTGATCTTGTCATTGAGTGATATAATTTTACGTACTTAACATTAGTATTACTTTGTCTATAGTCTGCTTAATCTTTGGTTGTAATTTTTTGTATCATTGTAACGTAGAACTTCGCATAATATTAATTACTTTTTCTTGTAATATGTGATTTGACTGAACTCCTGCATCTCACAGCATAGTTGTACATGTATTAATATTATGTTGAATAGGGATAGGTTGTTAATTGATCTTATTTTTTTTTACAAAATGTTAAAGGACCAAGTGATCTTTGTGTAAATGGTTGAAAAATAAATGCAAAATTTTAAAATTAAATATGGAGTTTCAGTCAATTAACACCCTACTCTAAATACAACACAAAAGTACATTTCAAATTAGAACACAGATTTCGAATTTCAAAATACTCTTTCCCTACCGTCGCAGTGGGCCTTTTTCTGCTTTTCTAATATTATGTTTTACGTTTAGATCTTGATAGCTTGGGCATTATGTTTGCATACACATTGAAAGTTAAACCTACTGGATAAATACAGAGGAATGCTGCATGTTTGTTTTCATACACTGTAAAAAAGAATTAATTGAATGGTGTTGTCAAAGACGAAGATGTGATGGATTATAAAGTGAGTTAGCCGTAATTATTTATAAGTCAATGTAAATTATTTTAACAGTTAAATATATTACTTAAATGTAAATTTTTTAGTTATTTTTCTTTTTTGCAAACGTTATTTTTTCGTTGCACAGACGGAGATCGTCACTCGATGCCGGGAAAATATCAACCTATTAGATGCGGCCTTGGCAAGCGGGTCGCTTTCTACCACTTTGCAACGAGACGTTAGAGGTTAGTACCTATACTTCATAAATAACTGGACACTGAACCTGTTAAAAACATACAGGTAACGGAAATACTTCACAACGAAATATAGATAATACCGTAATACTGGTAGCAACAAACTAAATTAAGGGGAGCCCTGATAGGTAGGTAGGCACTACTGGTTGAGCTTAAAAAAAATACCACAGAATACATAATAACAATTATTGTGCCAATTATGTCAAACGATAACCACAAAAGTCACTCACGTCAATCTAAAAATGACAGCTTAGCTACCAACCACAAATAAAAAAAATGGGTGCGTGTACTTATGTACGAGCGTGAGAAGTTATACTTCTTTGGCATTATTAAAAAAGTATATAAGCACAATTTGAATTGTAAACAACGCCATCTCTGACGTACATGCTGAACTACTTACTGCCGTGAGAATTTTGTGTGACGCTGTGCGCGCGCATGCGCGAATCGTAAAATTTCACTCTCATCATTTTTTCATAACGCGCCTAAAGAAGTATAACTTCAAAAATCTCATTTCATAAAAAGAACATGACAAGACAATGCAATTGCATTATGTACGCAACTGTGAGCACGAATATCTTGTTTCATGCAAAACTTCGGACGGTTGGTGGTCGTGAACTGCGGTTACTCATGTTACGACCGGTTTCCGAACGAAACTCGCGATTATTGTCCAATCTCGGTCGCGATCAAGGCTGACGGCCTTATTTGGACTTTCAGACGTCGCCTTTGCTCTTTTTAATTTATTTTTTATTCGCATATAAGTGGACGGACGTTAAATTATACCAAAAGCTGGTTTTCTTGTTTGCAAATTACATGTCGTACAAAAGACTGTTTGGTAAGGGAATCAATGTTATGTAAAAGTAATCAAGTTTTTATAGGATATAATGTACCTACTTTCATGTTATGTCATATGTTTTATATCATCGTTATGTCGATGTAGCCGGAAACTAATATGTTGAAGATTTCCTAATCTACATACCTTCATGCTTTGCAATATATAGAAATCGTCATCTGCCCTGAATACCAACAGTTCTACATCTTGAAGATACATTACATTTGGAAGTTAGATGTTATCCATTTTATAGGAGACTCGCAGAATTATTAATGAGAAAGATGTTGGCAATTGGTTTGTACAGGGACTTTCTCTTTAAAGGGATCCGTAAGGAAACTATGTATATATGGAATTAATTACGTTTTTTGCAAATTGCAGAGCTGTTTTATGCTCTATCTTGATCAAAATTCATATGGAAATTATGATGCTACAATATTAAGCTCTCGAAATGAAATAGGGAGGAAACGCAAAACGCATGTGACCAAAAGAGTTATGAATATTCTGTAGTTGGAGAGGTAGAGGAAGACCAAAGAAAAGATGGATGGGTTGTGTGAAGAATGATATGAATGAAAAGGGAGTCAGTGAAAGCATGACGTTGAACAGGACGGAATGGAAAAAGAAATCATGTTGCAGCGACCCCAAGTAACATGGGACAAGGACAGATGATGATGATATAGCTCTCGAAATTATATTTGATGGAAATAGGATAATTTCGCGAAAATATGACGACATCCATCAAAATGTCCGTGTGGTGTCGGACGTAAAGAATAGCACTATCCCAAATCTTCCCGTGGGTGGCGTAGGAGGCGACTCAGGGACTTACAAGAGAATGGGCAGCAGCGTTCTCTGTGCCTTTGTAACAACCATACTGCGATCGCCAACCCGCCTGCCAAGCGTGGCGATTATGGCAAAACCCCCTTGGGGAGGCCTATGTGCAGCAGTGGACGTCTTTCGGCTGAAATGATGATGATGATGATGATCCAGCAAAAACAATTTCGAGAACTATCATCAGCATCATCAGCCTGAAGACGTCCACTGTTGAACAAAGACTTCGCCCATAGAATGCCACAAGGAGCGGAAACCTGCCGCTTCCATCCACATCCATATGTTGCCAGTGTTGACTTATGGCATAGAAACGTGGTTTTTAACTGCTGGCCTTCTTCAGAAGCTCAAAGTTGAGAACTATGTTGATCATTAATTAATAGTATCAACCACACATTATCAAACAAAAGGCAGATAGATCGTGCGGAACACTGAGAGTGAACCCACAAAAGCAAATACAAATTCAATAACGAACCCCTACAATCTCGTGATTGTATTCGCTTTTGAATTTTTATTTGTATTAGTATTTGTTTTTTTTTAACAATGCTTCGCTTCGTGCTGTACTGACTCGTGTTAGTACAGCGCGAAGCGAATTATAGGTATTCGTTTTTTAATTTGTATTTGCTTTTGTGGCTTCACTCGCAGTGTTCCGCACGGTCTATCTGCCTTTTGTTTGATAATCTGAGGTATCAACATACAATGTAAAACAGCAATTTGCAAAACCCGTAAGACATTTTGAATGTACAGACGCCAGCACATCAAGCTACTACAATCTGTCACATTTCTTTAATCGATTTTCAACTTTATGGTTAAAAAATAAGGTTCAAGATTGATTGGGAAAATGTGACAGTTTCGGGTAGGTTGACCTGCTGGCGTCTGTACATCGAAAGAATCACCTTAAAGTCTCATAAAAAGATGGTGTTTTCTAGAGTCAAGTTTAAATTTAACAAAATAAAGTACCTATTACATATGAACCGTTCTTTTGAATTTCAGCACAAGCCATTATCTCCTTCGGCAATTAATTAAAGTAAAAACGAAACTGTGTACCTTGATATCGTCCCGTGTTAATCGGGATTTCGGTTTAAGAGCTTATCTTTTGATGTCATTTTATTTCGGTAGTTCACGGCTTGTTCGAGTTCGCGAACCGTTAGCATCCTCGCACGATGAATTTAGGGTTGCCAGTTTTATACTAAGTAACTAACAATATTTTTTCTTTTGGTATTGGTCCCACTTAATGCTAAATTATAGACTGAGGGATAGAGTAGTGATGTGCCGAGTCGGCTATTTTTGGTATTCGAGTATTTTGGTACTCGTTGAAAAAGGAATCGAATCAGGATTCGAGTCACGGAACTCGGATAGGTACTCGAGTACCAGCATGAGTATTCGAGTACTTTGGTAGACTCGAGTACTTTTTTATTTGTTCTCGAAAGCTTGCTTTCGGTTCATAAGTATTATATGACGATAGGACAGCATTCATTTTCATTTTGCTTACCGGTTTTTTCTATGGACACTGTATATATCAATGGATGTATCTTTTTCAAATGTTTCAATAAATTTGTAGTGTTCCCAAAGTCCACAAACGTTTTTTTGCATTCTTTACACTCCACTTTTTTATCTTCTAGAATAGTGAAAAAGTTCCACACTTCCGATTTCTTTTTCGGTGCCATCTTACACACAATTATTCACAAGTCCCGGAAGGAAAACGATGCAGCACAATTCAATAACAAATCAATAACTAATAAACTAAGTAGAAATATGAAAACAATCTAATAACTTTTTGGGGGGTACCGAGCAAAATCATTCAAAACAATCGTCACTGTTAAAGTGATATAATCAATACTTTTACCATAATTGCCATAAAAAATATGTAATGAATACCACAGTGAATGTGTTAACCGATTATCGTTGGCAAAAAATAAGAATACTGTTTAATTTAATAAACAAAAATACGTAAAGTTGTACAAAAATCTTTAAAAAAATCTCGTATTTAGTTGAGTTTTGTTAGTAAACTGTATTTTTTTTTCACTAACTTGAATTCATATTAATCTTTAACATTCATACTACAATTTGTAGTTTTTACATTTTCGAAGTGTCGCTTAGTTATTTTATTATTAATTTTTGTTTTAATTGACGCGCTGTTTTGAATCATACATACATACGTTGCGTATGTTTCAAAACAGCGCGAAAAATTAATAATAAAATAACTAAGCGACATTTCGAAAATGTAAAAACTACAAATTGTAGTATGAATGTTAAAGATTAATATGAATTCAAGTTTGTGAAAAAAAAATACAGTTTACTAACAAAACTTAACTAAATACGAGATTTTTTTAAAGATTTTTGTACAACTTTACGTATTTTTGTTTATTAAATTAAACAGTATTCTTATTTTTTGCCAACGATAATCGGTTAACACATTCACTGTGGTATTCATTACATATTTTTTATGGCAATTATGGTAAAAGTATTGATTATATCACTTTAACAGTGACGACTGTTTTGAATGATTTTGCTCGGTACCCCCTTAAGAAACGTAAACATTAAACAGGTTCATACTTGATTGCTGTGAACGTCGAGTCACGCGCGACACTCGTGACTAGCTTCACTCAGTAAGCTACGCGAATCGTAAGCATGCAAAGTTCGACTTTATGCGTGGAGGTACAAGATTGCGATTAAAATACGCGACTTGGTATTCGAATACTCGAAAAAGTACTCGAGTCCTGTATCCGAGTACTGTGGATTTGAATCCTATATTTTGAGTACTCGAGTATGTGAGTACTTACTAGGTACTCGAGTCAGTATTCGAGTCAGCCTGACTCGGCACATCTCTAGGATAGAGTGATAAACTTGACTTTTAAGTACTAAAAGGATGTTCAGCAAATAAAGGAGAAGTACTTACTATGGCGTATGGCGCATGTACGTACTACTTATGGCGACACGGTTGGCGCAGTGGCTGAGCGATCGACTGCTGCGCAGCGTGTTGCGGGTTCGATTCCCGCCCAGGGTAAATATTTGTGTGATAAGCACTTGTGTTTGCCTTGTGTCTGGGTGTTGTTTATCTATATACGTATGTATTTAAAAATGTATTTGTGTATGTATATCAGCTGTCTGACACCCATAGTACAGGGTTTCCCTAGTTTGGAGTCAGATGGCCGTGTGTGCAATGTCCCCACATATTTTTATTACTTATGAAAAAATCTAGTTGAAATAGCAAGCTATAAATATTGTAGTATGGCTAGGTGACCAAAAGTAACTGTGGTAGTATGGTTCTGAAGTAGATCATAGTATCGATTATCCACCTTTCTGCTAAAATATTCATAAGTTATCGATTAGACCACCATAATTAATTACAGCCATATCAGTATAAATGTGCCCATAGACAACAGAGTGTGGGTAATTACCATAACTTCAAAAAGCGTAATAATCCACACTACTGCAAACTCCTTTCACATTTTATGACTACAATTTACTTAACCCTTAACTGCTTCGTCCTTTGGAGTGCAAGATTTTACACAAATAGATACAAATGTGATATGCAAAAAGTGTATGTGGCAGCATCTGAGTACCTACTAACTCTGTTGACACCATCTTCCTACTCTAAACTCAACCATAGACACGTTGGTTACCGGTTCAAAGTACTAAGACTGGCTAAAAATAAGGCCATTTGTAACCCTGGTAACTAAAGTGTCTACGACTGCAGAAAACAAGCGCGCGGGAAACTATAGCGTAGGTACTCTTTATAACACGTAAGATGTTTTATAAGGAAGAAGATTCGTAAGCAGATGATTTTGAATTCACTGATAATATTTCAGGAGAATAGAGCCATGAGCTCTTTGATCTCCTGAAAAATTACCATAAAATTCTAAGTCGGTATTGTTGTGACTATATTGTTATGACAACTTCTAAATTGGTTATTTATCTATGGTGAGAGACAACCCTGAACCCCGGAAACGGCGACACGCCGGGCGATCACACGCCCATTCGTTCGTCTCCATCTATTTCTGCCTACGAAAGCGGAACCGTCTCGCTAACTACGAAAGTGTGGACACTATTGGGTTTTTTTTGCGAAATTCATATGTCTGTTAGTGTAAGGTGTTAGGCTAATTTTAGTATGTAAGGTTGGACCACGTGGAACTAAATAAAACGGAAATAAGTATTGAATACTATGTCATCAGGTTATCACATATCTCCAAGTAAACTTAGTTGGTCTAAGAAAGTAATTTTGTAGTAAACTGTGGAAGACAACAGCCTAGATATACTCATCGCCCATAGCAAACAGTGTGATTATGTATAGCCTATTGTCTGACAAGGGCAGTAGGGAATATTTATGCAAAATTTGAACAGAATCTGTCTGTAGGTGTAGTATTTGCGTGATACTTCAACACATTATATTACCTTGTTACCATTTTGTTAATATACTTAACTATATTAAGTTAGTAAACGAAAGCGTTCCCTTAAATATAAGGTCATTTAAATTTAATATAAGGCAATTTAGAAAAAAAATATATCAGCACAAAAAAATAAGTATAAAAAAAAAATGTATAGAGTGCTTTTTTTACGTATGACATTTAAAATTAATCTTAATCTGTATGACATTTAAAAAATAAAAACTTTTTTTATGTTTTCGGGAATCTTTTTTTTTTGTATCTATGGACGATGTTGTAAATAGAATAGATAAAGATAATGGTGATTGGTTAGTGTCGTGTCTATCTACAACTTCTTGATCGATTTAGTTTTTGAAGTGCTTCTTTGACGATAAATTGGAAATGGAATATTAATTATTAACTATGAATTATACTGAGTATTGAATACCTTATTTATAATGCCATCAAATGATGTTTGTGTTAATACGAAAATCAATTAGAAAAATAATAAATGATCATAGATTAATAGAATATTACTTAGTGTATTGCCTTTGCTTTGTACCACTTACCACTATTACAATTGCAGGATAATTAAGCCAGAATTATTCTCCTGAACAAAACATGAGATATCTTAAGTGCCTTTAAACTTCCAACAAAGACCCTTTGAAAGAGAGAGAATCTCTTATTGAACTTGAACAACAAAGGCTGTTCAAGTAGGTACCTATTTAAACATATCTTCAAAGGAATGCATTATAAATTAAGTACACAATAGTTTACTGTAGGTAGTAGGTATCCATACTATAATTGTTTGTTTGTGAGAAGCAATGTCTGGAATTACTGGTTCAATTACGAAAATTCATTTACTGATAAATAACCACACTGTTACTGACTTATAATATTATGTAAATGTATGGCTGCGTATTTATCATAATATATATATTAGGTAAGGTAGTGTAGGGTAGGTGTAGGGTAGGTGTAGGGTAGGTGTAGAGTAGGTGTAGGGTAGGTGTAGGGTAGGTGTAGGGTAGGTGTAGGGCAGGTGTAGGGTAGGTGTAGGGTAGGTGTAGGGTAGGTGTAGGGTAGGTGTAGGGTAGGTGTAGGGTAGGTAGGTAGTTTGATAGAGTAGATATTAGGGACAGGACAACGTCTATCGGGTCAGCTAGTAACTTATAAAACAAAGCCAGGATAAGTATTTAGAATTCCTAATATTCTAAAACTTGCACGACGCATCAAGGATCCTCGAATTATAAATATTGATATTACCTAGAAACCAAAATGGTCTACCGAAGGGTGTCTAAAAATAACTCTCTTAAAAAAGAATAAAACCTCAATGAGTTCCAAGCACTTAGGTTAAATTAAACGGCCATTTAAAATATTCTATTTGTAGATAAAATCTTAAGTAAACACCTTGATAAGTGCTTACAATATTATCTAAAAATATAACAAGAACGAGTTACCCCTGCATTAACTTTTTTGTTTTAACAAAATGTATGTCCCAAAATAAATATTATTTTAGTCTACTACGTAGAACTGGCAAAGGAATAAAGACCTTATGTCTTTGACATGTTAATTAAAACGGCAAAAACGGTTTGTATTATGTGTAACCCCAAAATCTACATTGCGGTACACTTATGCAAACTGACTGCAAAGTCTGCAGACTATAATGTATGTATACTAGATAATGCAGCATTAGCAGAAATGCTGTTTACGTAAGGTAGCAAACAAAATAATGTGGCAACTTGTATCTACTTATTCACTAGAAGAAACTTTTAACAGAGAAGGTAAAACAAATTAAATCACTTTAATTAAACCATGACATCACTCTCCAAGATATCTACAGCCAGATCAGATAAAAAAGAATAGTCTTTTAAAAATAGAACGAGATCGTTCATCTTTGTTTTTTTATAATTTATAGACAATGTCTTTTTTTCAAACCATCTATGATGTCAAATTACCAAATACATTACAAAGTAGGTGTCAAAACAGAGAATTTAATATAAAATATCAACATAGATTTTTTTCCTGGCTATGTAAACATAACATCACGATTCATGACATCATTGACATGTCAATAGAAGGATAAATAACCATTCTGATGCTGAACCTAGAATGCTAAGTTTGTCAGTATCAATTTGTTTTTTATGTGACCAACTTGTTCAGTGAAAAATAAAAATGGTTGTTTGTACCAAAGTATTTGTAATCGTTCAGGAGCTAAAGAAACATACGCCTCGGAAAAGTGAGTTTTCTTCTTTTGAGGTTTTTTTTTAAAGAATAGTAATATACTACTTTTTTTTGTTTGCGGACTTATTTTGATTGCAGGATTAAATAGTTTTTTTTTATCTCGTCTTATATTATTTCTTAAGCTAGCTCTTTCAAAAGAGACTAGTCCTAAATAGAGAGAAGTGGAGAGAGAGAGAGTAGCCTTTGGCCAGCAGTAGAAAAACTCAGGCTAAAAATAATTTTGTTACAAAATGACTAAATATATCTACGACAATGTCTTTATGTGATTCGGATCAATGGTTCATTAAATCGTCCGTCATGCCCTATGTTCCATTGGCTCAGATCTTCAACCTTACAGAGCGTGACGAAAGCATTTAACACTTTGATGTTATGACAACTGCACGCATGTGGAAATGTAACGACGTTATTACTTAATAGGATAATGAACCTAAATATAATATATACCTACGAAACATGGTTGCAAGCTTGTGACTTCCACATTTAAACATGTCTAGGTAGAGTTCAAAGAATAATGTTTGAATGATAATAATGATGTCATCCACTTAGACAAAAAACTGATAAAAGGCTCGTTTGTATCTACATATATCACTAAATCGAAGCCACAAAATTAATCAAGACAAGATTCTTTTTATGATTAAAAATAAGTGCATACAATTTTAGTGTACAATTTTCTTTCAATTCGAACCCCAACGCAAAGTCAGTGTTAACTCCAACATAATTAAATCGACGTCACAAGGTTAACTCGTTAAACATGTGTGTGACGTCATACAAAATGGCCGGTAATGCATACTTTGGCAATGAAGCCAACTATTGTCAGTCTAGTTAATAGATAGGTACAGATGATATTTGCACTGAAAATGTCAATCTCGCCAAGGCTAAAGAATCGTAGGTGGACGTTACGTATTTCAAGAAATAACATTGCTATCTAAAAGCAATATAGATAGCAGGTA
Source organism: Charanyca ferruginea (assembly GCA_947361185.1). Classification (NCBI taxonomy): domain Eukaryota; kingdom Metazoa; phylum Arthropoda; class Insecta; order Lepidoptera; family Noctuidae; genus Charanyca; species Charanyca ferruginea. The sequence goes on along the minus strand of OX376077.1, from coordinate 7,777,701 downwards.
GCTAATTGGTTATGCCTTTCTTTATCGTTTAGAAATATTTACCTACTTAATGAATTAGAAGTGTGCTCTAAGACTGATAAGTTATCTACGAGAATTTGTGTTTAAATGCATAATGTTTAAACTAAGTCCAGTAAAGAAGTTTACGTGTTTTTTCCTTCTTGCTAAAATTCTTATACGTCCCTGAATAGCGACCTCATTAGTGACCCTATCGACCAATTCCTTTAATAAAACGACTTTTGGGCTATATGAGGAACCTCTTGGCCTATATCTTTGACAAACCACTAAATAGCAAGAACAAATGAATGAGCAGATTCAAACTGATGCTCATGATGCTCACAATAAAGCAGCCTTTTTTGCCAGAAATCCCAAGTATCTGTCCGAAACGACAGCCTCCAATGAACATAACCTTTTTCTTCCTTACAAACACAATTCCATTTACCAAGTTTGGTTTCCTACTCCCTACATCTCAATCCTTTCCAAGAAGAACATAGGCCCGGATACTCTCGAAATCAACAAAAAGGCTGACAATCTAATTACTTAAGTACTTACTAATTGCCAGGAGACAGGCCGTAATGCCTTACTAAATAAGGGATAATCATCAGGAATGCAGTTACGATAGCCGTAGACCGACAGAAAAGGCAATGTAATTGCTATGATGGACACGTTGTTCTACCGATGGACCGTAAGGCGATCCATACAAATTGTTCGATTAGGAGTATTAGGACCCCGTAGGTGCATTTCTTTCCTTTCTGTTTTTGTTGTGGCGATAGCGTGCTATTTTGTTGTTAATTTCAATGTAGGTGTACTTGTTGGAAGTTTGATTATACTTATTGCTTTTTGACACGATAAATATACGTAACACGCACATCAAACAGTATCTTTACTGTGGTATATGAGTATCAAGTTTATGATGGAAATCATTCTGTACTGCCCTGCAGTGAGCAAATGATTCTACGTTTGTCAACGTGCGGTGATCATTTAGGTACTTTCCATTGTTTCATATTAATCCAACATGTGTGCACAGAAAGTAATAATTCTGTTTCGCAAAACTGTGGGACAAATGCTGCCGTTGTCTTCATTTTGCGTTCCCAAGTTTTGTTGATTATTTTATCATTTTCTCTGTGTTTCTCATGTAATTCTGCGCCTTCTTTTTAATTAGCAAAGGAGTTACGGATTTGTACGTAAATTCTCATTATACGAAGTAGGTTGATCATTGTCTCTCTCAAAGCCGGATCTAAAAATGACCTCAACCTTTGTTTTGTCACAAAACAATGGATTAACTGATCTTTATAACTCCATCAATTTTGTATACGATACTTTTATGTGTAGAACCAAGGTGATATCATTCGATAAATAGAGCTCGATAATGCAGCGCTGCAAGCGGCTTATGATTAATGTTGTATTAATAGATGGAGTTGGTAATCGGTCGCTTGAAGCGGTTGGAAGGTATTTTCGTGTTCAAAGGTACAGAGCAGTGTATCAGCTGGTCGTGGAAGCGACGCACGTCGGTCGTCGCTTTAGTCCGCGAGTTGCTGTGTTTACATTTCCGATTCGCGTCCGTAAACCAAGTTTCAAAACAGTGCCAATTTCCCTGTAAACATGAAATTTGATTGGATTTTTATATAACCGTTTACATTGTAATTAATTTGTCATTTTTTTATTGCGTTTGCATTTCGTCTCGTTTTGTGAAACTGGATGCGCATGAGTGGTTATCTGACTTTCGCTTCTGGCAGTATGTTATGGTTGCAACGGTGTCCTAATTAAGCATAAATTGCATTTATATTTGAAATAATAGACATTGTTTTACTAGAAACATTTATTTTCTGCGTTCTTAAATCGACCTTGGCTTAATATCTGTAATGTTTATAAATTGCCAGCTGTGAACACAATTCTGATTGTATCCCAGTTATTTTATTCTTAGTTTGATCGAATAATGTTCATACTTCATGGTGTAGGCGAACTATTTGATTATGCATTCGGCATTCAAGAGTGGTGCAATGCATGCAATAAATCCATTACGCAATCGTATTCGATTATTTGTTTTAACTACTTCACTGTTTGAATAATCCTTTTATTTATCTTTACTGTTATATCATCTTTAAGAAATCCAAATGCCTTTAGAACTATAAATATTACATCAATTCCTTGTGTCAATGTCTTCGCTTTTAACGTCATTTAAGGTCATGGGTTCAAGAGTACTTTTTATAATGATTCTTAGTCCGCAAGACGCCATTCATACCTCTATTATATTCAAATCGAGATTTGCAACGAATAAACGTTTTTGCTTATTCATGTTGCTTTTCAAACTACTACGTACATACATCCTTTTCAAGTCTAATTAAATTCTATTCAGTCTTCTTTCAATAATCTGAAACCAGTCAAGTTTTATTAGTATAAAGAAAAGTTATCTAAAGTATTTTCTACTGAAATGTTTACATTGGTAATCCCTTTATACCTTTGGAATTAGATAATCACTTTCACTGTTTTTTTACTTAATGTTGACACAAAACTTGTTTTTCAACCACATTACGAACTTGCTTTACGTCTTTGAATCGAGGACAAACTTTTCATTTATTGTAGATTGGTACTTCTCTGGTATCGAATTTATTGACTCTTACGTTTTTATTAGCACCATTTCATAGATGGAAACAATTTCTAATTATGGTTTTATTGTAATTGAATAAGAGGGAAAATTTATAACAACCGTAGAAAGTTTTATTGATAGAATTGTTTATGTTATGGGAATATCTAAACATCGAGACAAATGGTTATGCTTTTAAAGGTAATCTGATTCTAGTAAACCAGTTTTTACCAGTATATTTAATAACTTTAGAACTTAAGACTTGTCTGCCAACGCATTAATCAACTTGTCTAGGCTAAGCAGATTAATTAAAAAACGCAACAGTTCAAACTGTGCAACACGATTTTGCATAAAACTTAAAAATGTTTGCAGAGCAAGCAAGAGACTGTTCAGTATTCTGTAGTTTCATCTTTTTTTGTTCTAATGTGTGTCAGTGCAAACACATCATAATTCAATTTAAAGTGCCTAAATTACATTTAAAGACGTCATTTAACAAAATTACATCAATAACAGCTCTATCAGCCCGACCCATAATTGTGACTAATTTTTCTAACGCTATTGTGTAATGGGCGAAGATTGTGTAAGCAGTTTCTCTTTGTAAAATAATCTTATATCTATGCCACTGTAAGTGCATTTGTAGACAAGATATTGTCTCTGTTCCGAGTTTGTTAAATCATTTTGCAAGCTCAGATTGTTCGTAATGGCCCAGAATTGATAACATTGTTTAAGGTCGAAGTATCTATGGGAAATTTTCTACTATGAAATCAGTTTTAAGATAGATCCTGACATTTAAGAGTTTATCTCGTACTTATTTACGGACACAGAATAACTGTGCAGTTGATTTGAAAAATAACATCTGCTAAATCCATTGCAGTTGCGCATACAATTCGATCTTCAAAACATTTGTTATTTCCAGCCAGTGGAGGCGTAATTAAAACAAAAATTATTGTAAGACTCTTCGCATTGGCCGCGTCTCATTTTGGTACTTACCTGACATTTGCATAAGTAAGCAAAAAATACAGCTCACGTCGGATGCAAACATTTTACACAAAGAGTTATGTACAAAAAGGTCGAGTGTCGCAAATAATATGTATATTTTGACAAATGTTTTGCATAAGTTACATGATTATTTCAAACGGCCGAGATTTCTCTGTACATCGTAAAAGTTATTTTTATATTTTTCTTTATGTTCTTGCGGTCGGACACTTTTTCGTTTTTCAGTGTAATTTATGCAGCTGCGTAGTTTAAGTAAAATATTCCAGAAAACCAGTAAAAGCGCAAAAGGAAAGATTGTGAAGCACTTAATTATAGCTTTATGATCTGGTTTTATGTCTTGAGAGGCTAACTTTATTTATTTTTGAGTGGAGTTTCCGCAAAAAGTTTTTTCTTTAGAAATCAGTTCTTGTGATTTCTTTTTTTCGTAAAGTAAGTACCTAGTTGAAGTTTTTAATGGTCATAATCACAAGGTTCATTCTCAATATTTTTTAAATCATTATAATGGTGGTACACACATAGGTACTTAATATTCGAACCATGTTATCCTTGAACGGACTGGCTTTTCAAAAGAATCGAAGGTCAATACTCCTGCGTTAGACATCACTCATCTCATGAGTGAGATCAGAGCCACTCCTTAAAAGTCAAGCTACCTTTTATGGTGACCCTACTAAGTATTCATTTACAAGCGACATTGATCTGATTCCTTTAGGTCACTATTGATTACCTTGTGACAATTGACAGCAATTATATTCTAATCAATACTTATTAGACATGATAAATCGATACTTTTTGCGGTACCTATGTATTTTATTTATTATGAAGTTGTAACTGACCACTTAAAAACCGAGTCGAATAATAAATTTAAATCGAGGACATTTAAATTATAGATCCAACACCTAGTTATTATTCATGTTTTTCTGCTGTTATTACTGTAGTTGTTACCGATTAAAATAATTTTAAGCTGAAGATTGCACATTCACAAAGTTCAATGTCCCGCTTAATTGAGTTCTAGGTATTATCAACGAAATATAATTTTATGTTGACTGTGATTTTATGCACTTATTTTTAACCGACTTCAAAAAGGAGGAGGTTAAAAATTCGAATGTTTATATATTATTTTTTTTTTGTTTTTTATTTATTTATTATAAGTTCATAGATACATAGGTTCATGGTATATATATATATATATTTTTTCTTATTTATGTTCGGGCATAACTATGTCATATATAGACGGATTTGCAAAATTCTTTTTTGTTCGAAAGGGGTTTATTCCGAAATGGTCCCATATAAATTTTATCAAAATCGATAGGTACAGCCCTTTTTGAGAAAATCAACAAATTCCCAAATAAATTACTTAGACGACGTTTTAGTTTCTTCAATCTTTGGAGGACTTACAATCTTTTTTAAATGTGTCGCCGTTTCTTAATGAATTTGGATGTTAGGGCAACACTAAAAAGCGAAAATAAAAAGTTTTTTCAGAAAAAAGAAAACCGCCTTCAAATACTAAAAAGTGATAAATAACTTTAGCACAGAACACACATTACTTTACTTTCGGAAGTCGGTGGCAATACAAAACAACAAACACAAAGCCACCGCCACCGACTTCCGATAGTAGGTAAAGTAATGTGTGTTCTGTGCTAAAGTTATTTTTCACTTTTTAGTTTTTGAAGGCGCTTTTCTTTTTTTTGAAAAAACTTTGTATTACACGCGTCGCTCATTCCAAAATAAAAATTTGCGTTCGAATCCGTTATTTTTATGGCCACCTCCTCATTTATTTATGGTCGTATCCTACTTTTTTTCTATGTCATCCAATTTAGTCTATGATTTCATTATTTTTATCTGCGCATCTTAAGTTATTTATTGACTTTAATTTATTTAAAAACCTGTACAGTCAGAAATTCTAAATTTAATCTCTATGTTTTGTTGTTGGTTTATTGATCACAGGAATCTATGTGTCGTGTTAAGGAAAGTGGCTCGACTGAGACTCGTTCTATCATACATGTCGGTAACATACCTACGACAGTTTCACTTCCACACACTGGTAGACTCAAGACTGCTAATCATCGTGACTTACCAGTTGTACTTTGATGGGCTTGAATTATGTTCCAGTCTATATTTTTGTAATTAGTGTTGGTACCATTGAGATGCAACTACAATAAAATTGGTGGCCTATCATTTTCTTCTGAAAAGTTTTCATATTTCCTTTTTGTAAATTAATTAGTCTTTCTTTTTCTCTTTGCCACGATTCATATTGAAACATAATTATGTGATCAGATGCATATTATAATTCCAGTATGTTTTCATTTACACGTACCTAATCCTAAAATAACGATCATAAAAATTGAGGCAGTAATTTCTTTTTTGAACACAATTTTTCGCTGCAACATAAACATCGAACTTTTAATTATTGACAAATATAAAGCTGGTTTTAATTACAAAAGAACATTAACCGACATTCTATTGTTGCTAAAGATTATCCGTTAATTGCATTTGTCAGGCTAACGGTACGGGACGGACATTTCAGTTCGTCTCGCAGTACCGCTAGCATTGAATTCTCTGATGTATTACCGGCGTGCTGTTACAATTGTTCGAGGTGATTGATTCGCTTGTACTTTGACGTTTGAACATGTTCTATTTATAATATTTGTTGTTTTGTTTTCGATGTAAACAAGAATAAAATGCTATTCTACCACTTTGGACGACATCTTTGTGCTAGACAGCGCATAGATTTTGAATGACGAACGTTTGGTGCTAGTAAGAATAAACAATTGAACGTAGGTTAGTTACTAAACAGTTTTAAATTATAATAATTATGTTTTATTTTACGTTCTTAATTTCAAATTAAAAATGGAAACAATTTAAAAATTGTTTCCGTTTAGGTTTCATTTGAACTGTGACCTCTTTTTTATTGCAACACCAAAAACAAAGAAACCACTCCATTATTATTAAGTTTGAAGCGAAAGTAGCTACTTTTAATGATGTAACCGTAACTCAAAACTGAAACTCATGCGCATTCACTAAATCTGATTCAGTTGTTAAATAACTATCATTATTTCAATTAAGGCCTCCTCGAATTGATAATCATCAAAGTAAGTCGTGACGTTGCATCATTGTTTTAAAACTATATCTGATGAAGCTCTATGCTTTTTGTATTAGGGTGAAAGAACTAGTTGTTGGCACGTGTTTATATTTTGTTCAACAATAAGCCTAGCCAAATTCTAACAAACAATCATCAAATTTTAGAATTAATTATATCTACGTTTTAATTCTTCTAAAATCAATGGTGTTTTACTTTTTAAGTGTGCCACAAAAAAGTAATTATATGTGTTTACCTGTGCCGTTAAAATACGTATTATTTAACAAACGTTTCAAACGAAGATCATCTGTGCAACGTTTACAATAGATCTGTGAACAGAATCTTAGAGTCTTCCGAATCTTGTATCCTTGCAATTCGTTGCAGCAAACATTCAGAAGTCTAAAAATATTCTGAATCAAACACTCACACAAATATTAACGCAGCCCGCCAGTGCCGATAACTTGTACACTAACCCTAATACAGTGTTGCCAGTGTTCAAATAAGTGACTTAACATTTTTATCTAACAGTTTCTCATTACGTACGGTGTGAAAGTGATGTATTGACGGGACAGTGTTTATTATATCAGAGTTATATTATTGCCAAAATGAATATATCAGCTACATCTACAGCTACCGCAAACAATGAGGAAGTCGGTAAGTTATTGCCAAATAAAAGCCGTAATATTTTTTTTATTTTAGTACCTAGCGTAGTGAACGGTGGGCTTTATTTTTTATTGTCAATTAAATTCGGATAGCTTTCCCTTCGATTTTGATGGAATTGGAAACGATTCGATTTTATGGTAATAAAATTGTAAGTTAGGAAGGGGTTTCTTATTTGGGGTGGGATGAAATGTTTCAATTTAGTTTTAAATAAAATTGTTAAAATTACGACGGTTTGTTGTCGTAATAGGACGTAAAATTTTACATAAAGTTAAGAAACTGCCATCAAACGGCAAAAAAAACTAGTTAAAATGTAAATAGGAAATGTGTTTTGTTTAAATAAGTATAGTTTTTTATATTTCGCGTGTCACCGAATTTTTACACACAAAAATATTTTAACATGGTAAAATATAATTAGTACACCTGTGTATTGCATGTTTGATAGTACCGTACGGACACTTCAATTTGGCATACACTTCAACACATCTGCTAAATAAAATCATTGCGCTGCACGCGATATTATGTCAAAAATCATAAAAATATATTTTATAAGCTATCCATGGTCAATTTAGAGCCAACTTGTTTGGTTATACTGACTTTTCAACGCAAAACAAAGGAATAATTAATATTTAAATTCCTTTCATGCCTACCTACTTACTTAATAAATACCTTTATGTAACTAATACAGAGTCTAGTGTTCTTGACCCTATAGGACTTGCTCGCCTACACTCTACTACCTACGCTTGTCAACAACTCCACTCTTCGCGGCTCGCCATTTTCTCTCTAATACCACAGAGTAGATATCCTACAGAAACCAAACACGACGACATGACGTAGGTAAATACTAAAATCATTAAGCACTTAGATTCCCTACAAAAAGAGACACTGACCAAGATGCCAATTACCACCCCCATTAACACCCCCATTAGGCCTTTAGGACTAACAAGATACCATCAGGGTCCAATAGTCTGTAAATAATGTTTTTGCGATACTCAGTATGACCAATAATAAAAATCACAACCAATTGCATTTTGTTAAATTAGTGCCCAAAAGTATCATCGGGTAGTCGAAAAAGCTCAAATCAAAAGGAATTCAAACCTTTTTTTATTATCTCTATAAGAAAATCATAATCAACTCAAACTCACATAGTGTAGAGTTTGCTCTCTGGTTACCATCTTATCCTGTCCAAATTCTCGGCATCTTCCGTAATATAACCTTTGTGGTCTTACGCCTACTCAGAAGGATAATTTGCGGTATCGTAGTTCGCTATAGGAATATGAAAGTTGGCTAAATTATGTAGCAGAAGCGTAGGTGGTGCCTAACAAAGGGTTCATTAGCAGATGTTTAGGAAAATCATGTCATATTAAAATTGATTATTGTATTGAACGGTGGATGACTGTCGAAATTATTAAAGTCATTTGTTTTTTAATGTAGCAATGTCAGCCATTGCGCTACGTCTCACCGCACCAGATAAATTATTTCGCTTGAGAAACTACCAAGACTTACTAGACGGTAAACTAAATTAAGAAACACCAAAATAGGTTTCTTAGATTAGTTCTCAAAACGGGTTGCAAGAATAACGACTGTATCATCTTTCAAACTTTCATTTAGTAACTATAAACAAAAGAGGATTAGGTTTAAAATTAGTACCAATTCGTCATTCCTACGCTGACGGTTACATTTTTAACGTCCATTTTATCCACTCCGTTTTCACATGTTGCAACTGCATCCATTGCGCAACTTCTGGCAAAAACACGGCGCTTGTTATGCCAATATAACTGGCAAGGACAACGTACGAGTATATTGGCAGCGAGAGCACGGCACAATTGACGTCCAATTTTAATGTGAACATAATGCAAACGGCATTGGCAAAATATCATTGAGGAAATCAGCCACATTTGAAATTAATAATAGAAGCAGCAATAAAAGTATCAATTTCACTTTTTTATTGGCCTACTCTGAGGCCATCAAACAATATACTTATATTAATTAATTCTTATATAACGAAATAACAACACAGTGCAATACCAATAACATTTTCCATTTTATCCATTCTTCTATCGTGACTCAGTATTATTATACAATTATTAATGATTTGATTCACGCAATAAGTTCCGGCTTTATTTTAGGTTACGATGGTTTTAATATGCTACCAACATCCACAAATTAGTATGTAAAAGCGTTGCGTGATTGAATGATGCCAAACATATGGAGTGAGATGGTTTAATTAGCTATTTTCTACTTTAGGAAATATAATGCGTAAATCATGAGAGATTTTACCGCATTTTTCTTTCAAAATAACGGCTAGTAATTTACTTTCTTTGAAGTGCATTAGCTATTATTAGAGCATCATAATATTGTTCTTATTATCTCTAGATTAGATACCTACTTGCGGTTTGTTTTCGGCTTAAGATGGAGATAAGACATTCCGATCCGGAATAGAGCTGTTTCTATTTTTAAAGTCAGGCATCTATAAATGTTGTATCTTGTGGTTTGTGGGCATTTTCTCATATCCTTGATTTCTGATAACGTCTACATCTACAATCCACTTGTCAAGCATAGTGATTATAACATAATCGTCTAATATTATTTAATATCCGGAAAGTTTCAACAGCCTATCGATATGTACAGATAGCCTGTTTTGGTCATAAATCTTTTTCCAGTTATACGCTGGCACTTTTTAATTGACTTAACCGTCCCGTAACGAATAAGGAAATTAGTCTGCAGTACATGATTCTAGATTTTATCATTTAAATTTTAGTAATGGAAACCATTTTGCCAGCATCTGTAGTTGATTATTCATTATGTATATCAATGATAGCTTAAGTAAAATTCGAGGTCACCGTTTTTTTATTTGTAATACTTTTCCGTTGTTCCATTATCTTGTCTTGTTTATTTTCTTATCGTATACAACAAGGCCGTATCGTTTTAGCTTCTGAGTTTCTGTTATGACTTCATTAGTTTCATTGCGGTCAAGACCTCGACTCCTCGTCTTGATAACCTATGATATCAAATTCACTACGCTTCTTAATACTGTTGTTTCGCTTAGTTACTTAAGGCAGTTATATGTGTGATGTCTCCATGTACGATTTCTGGTGCCAAATCATATTGCAATTTTATATAAAGTGTGAATTCAGTTTGACTATAAATAAAAAATGTTTCAAATAAGTGTTCGTTGGTGTTTGTAGCTTTGCATTTATTGTCTAGTATTTAATATTTTCTTGGTTTACCAACTTACCTTCAATTAGTACGAAACTACTATAAATTAAATCAGTTAAACACTGCGGATGAAAACCATAAAGTTTTCCCAAGAGTTCACTGTGCAGCAACTTTGAGTATCTGTAAACATAGTTTCTATTTATATTGAATACAGTATCTCTAGGATCTATGAAGCAACTCAATATCTCCGCCGGGGTCACCTTGCATTCGTTACGCTGTACTTACATTGTGCAATGTTATTTCTGCAGTTGAACAAATATGAATACGAGTATCTTAGTCTCAAAGCACTTTTTCCTGTGACCCATTTGCTATAACTTTGGTTTCGTCTACCGTTAGTTTTCCGTCAATCACACCTTATTTGCAAGTGTGTAACGTTTGGACATTGCAACCGACACCTTATTGTGTTCTTCAATAGGTGCATTTTCAATCAGTATTCATATGCTTATGACAAAAAGACAAAGTTGGATTTGCATTTGGCAAAATAGTTCATTGTTCGTGCTTACAAGTTAGTCATCGTTAGTGCCTCGCAATAGAGACGTGGCGAAGTTTTTGCCAGGCAGTTCTCAATGTTTGCCTGAGCGTCGCGGTGCACAGTCGTGCAACTTCGACCTTGCCGTCGAATCCTGCGCATGATCAAGTTGACAGCCTCTTAATGGATTGCTACGTACAGTACCCAGGTATTGTGTGGTATCTTAAAATACTCTCATCTTTTTTGTTTAATTTTGGACATGATCGTTGCCAGTGAGTGTAAATTTCAGTGTCCTTTTCAGTTTAATTGGTTGTTTAGATTTCTGCCGATTTGTGATGGAACAGCTATCAGCATTTGTTAATATGATAACATTAATCTGTAAGATAGCCATGCTTGCGTAATTTATGTTGATTTCCTGGATTAATGTTTGCTTGATTGTATAATTTTTCACGTCCGAGTGTAAATGGTGTCTTTAGCACATATTGATGACCGATTACGAATTCCGTCCGCATCAGGTTTATGAGGCGCGCGGGCGCATGGTAATCGCTTACTTTACAATTTGTTTGCTTTCACCGAGTGAGGATGTGAGATTGTCATGTTGCAACCAGTAATACCACATACGGCTTTAAAGTATTCATTTTCGTAAGAAATGCTGAGAATGTCTTGTAATCCGGATGGAGAACTGTTGTAAAAAAAAATGACGATCTATATGTTCCACTTCGTATTTATTTAAGTGTTTAACATAAAGCGAATACGAAACATGTTTTCAAACTTTATTTCTTGCTCAAATATGTTTCCCTTTTAGTGTAAACGTGTTAAAATAATCAGCAAACTGCTATATCTTATGTATTTTATGAAATATACTGTAAAGAAAGGAGGTACTTCTACCGAATCAATACGGTTTAACCTTGATTTTATAACGGGTGACGGCAAAAACAGTTTTTGCTTGTTTCGACAGAGCGCACGAGCACAGATTTGCAGTTCACAAAATTGTTCACCATGTGAAGTTAGGTATTTAACAGAATAGATTTCCGTAGACAAAACGACAGACAAACTAAAATAGAATAGTAACTATAAACATTAACTGTCAGTAACAAGTTTACGGCAAGAGATTTGCCGCCATGTTGGACAAGAATTCAAAACTAACGACCAAAATTTGAAAATAGAATGCAAATATTACTCGTGTAACGTTCTGTTTGTTCTCAAGCGGCCCGCACTCCATAGGAAGCGGTAATAGCTCGTTGAATTTGACTGACTGATGACCGACTCACTTCCAATAGTGATCCGAAAAAGTATCGATATTATTTTGCACTCGAGACTATCGACTTTTTAAGTGAAGCTCTACGCTTATAATGGTCTGTCAATTCTTCAACTGGAGTAGAATATATGTTATTATCAACTGAGAAAGTTTTTTCTTTTATTTTCTATACTATATCTATACTAATATTATAAAACTGAAGAGTTTGTTTGTTTGTTTGGTTGAACGCGCTAATCTCTGGATCTACTGGTTCGAAATTAAAAATTATTTTTGTATTGGATAGACCATTTATCGAGGAAGGCTATAGGCACATGCAAGCCGGGCCGGGTCGCTAGTACTTAATATTACAAAGAGGTAAAAATTTAAGTTTCGATGTAGTAGGTAATCTCCGAGGCTACTCATCCGAGATTTCAAAATGCCTTTCATCAGTATGACGCTACGGTATCCCTAAATATAATTAAGGATGTATAAAATTATCAAAAACTGGCATAATATATATAAGAAAATTCACGCGAACGAAGTCGCGGATAAAAGCTAGTATTCAATAAACCGGACAGTTACAATCGATCCTCTTTCTCAATTCAATTCCTAGTGATAAATACTTTTCCTAATATTATGCTGGACCATGTGATCGATACTTTATCACGTCCCTCCCTACTCACAAATTGCCTTCCGTTCTTCGCGGGACGCAAAACTGTTTGCTCCATATTTGAATTGAATCGGCTGTGATTTCGTCACATCCCTTCTTTACGGCGGGCGCCGTTACTCGATTGCCGTAACCAATAATCGAATGTTCAAATTGATTAATCGGTTACAAATCTGCTCCCATTGTATGAAAATTCACAATGTTCTTGCGAATGCTGTATTGTAGTGATTTTGAATGCGATTGCAACATAGGTAAAATTCTATTTGATTATGTATGGAAGGGAATAAAATACCTACAAAGAGCTCTTTACATTTTCAAACGCATGGTTTATTTTTGAATAGACCAAGTAGGTACATAGTTATCTACTATCGATTTATTTATTTCGTTTAAGAACCTTTCATCAAAAAATATAAGAAGAGCACGTATTGATTACCATATTCTCATGCTAAATGCTTTAATTCTTGCAAACATGGAGTATGCAAGAAACGTCACCCAAAATACGCGCTGTGACGTGGAGTTGCGGACACCAGCCCGTTATATCATACTATCCCGACGTCACTTAACATTCATCTGAAGAATAAATATGACAGTTGGACATAATCTTCTTAAAATAGTTGCTAAACCGCAATATTTACCCCTCAGACAAAAGTAACATGGCTATAGAAAAATCAGCCCTAAGACTAATTGAAAATTATATCTTCACTACATACCAATTTGTCACAAACTTTATCTAATTTTTTCCATACTTCCTAACCTGATACAGATAGATATATTTGAAAGCAAATGAAGCAAAAACAGATGTCTAGACATCAGCAAAATGTCTCAAGTTCGTTGACACTAAATTAGCGAAGATTATGTGCAAGACGCAAGTTCAGGGACCCAGTGACATTTAGGGTGCTATTTTGGCTACACGCTGCCGCACTATACATACGCTGCCGGCTGGGCTTTGTCGGATCTATCCTAATTTATGGACGGTTTACGACGAATGCAGTATTAAAACATGCCCTTTGCGTTTTACTCCTTCCTTGACAAGAATACGACGTTAAAAAGATTGCGGACTGCTGTAAAGACAAATAATGTCCTTCTGTAAATAACTGCTAGAATTCTGTAGTTAGACTTGACGATTTTCAGAACTCTTGGTTTATTCTTCAATGTAATCTTCGCCAACAGATTTCGTTGTTTTATTTCTCCCTCTTTTCTTATTTATTTATTTAATTAAGGTTGGTCTTCAATTGTTTACGTAATATATCTACAGCAGTTTTGTCTTTGTACCTTCCCTTCTCTTGTCTAGGTCCACTCGACAAACATAATTTTATCGTCGACTTACCTTGCCATCAGTACCCTGTTGCCAGTGTTGCCCTATACTCCTTGAGCACACTTATATTATTTGGTATTATATCATAATTAATTTGTTGCCAACATCAATCATATTTCCCACACTTGAAAATTTAAATTCTATTTCTATTAGACAGAAACCGATCTACCTCGTTAGTGCTCATTATATTATTGGAAATTACAGATTAAATTGCCATGCTGATTAGATACAGACGGTAATTTAAACCGGTAAATTACCTACAATATCCAACCATTAGTTTTATCTTTCTATTCATAATTCGCCTACATTAAATCCGCAATTATGTTCAACTAGTCCTGTTTCAAGTATGGCCGGTTTTGCAGTTATATCTTTAAATAGGTCTAAGACATCGCCAATTTCCGTTGCAAGATAGCTATCAGCTCTTATGAATGTATTTCCCTTCCTCTAATACTGGACTTCTTTGATGATAGTTGTGTAATATTGTAATTTATATTTCCTTGAGTATAAAGTAATAGTTTTGTGTTTTGCAATAATCATTATTTATGTTTTCTTTTATTTCTGTAACGTAGTTTTTTATAATTAGATCTGCTATCTTTATTAATGCGAAACTAAATTGATTTTTAGTTTCACATTACGCATTTTAATTTTAAAGTGGTGAATTCTTTTGAAGTCATTAATAATTACATAATGCGACTCTAAATGCTCACAAATACTTTTAGCATCGTCAATAATAGTTATTATTAAATCTCCTCCTCAGTTGTGCAATTTCCTAATAATACCGATTAAAGTTTTGCCTTTACCGAGATAATTACAGTCGGTCTCATACGTGCATAATTTACTATAATTATGTTAAATTGCATCGCAATTTGCACACGCGTTCCTGTAGAGAAAGGAATGGTTCTATTGGTTTCCTCTCGCAAGTATTAGTTCCTATTTTTTTATTGTTTATATTTTCAAGTAAACAGATTTTTAATTTGTTTGCTGTTTTAACTTTTATTAGAATGAACTACATTTTTTTACGCTTAATTCAATCAATCGAACACAAAGCAAGTTGTGTTAGATTGTCTTGCTCTATTTAACATAGGTTCCTTATCAATGACTCTTTCATATTTACGTCTTCAATTTCTTCAAGATTATCTCTTTTACCATTGATCTTCTAAATGTAGAATTAAGATTTGTTCTTGTTGTGCTCTTCTGTTTTAAAACTTACAACTTTGCCTTCCGATGTCACAAAGTTCCATTTCAATCTACGCTACTCCTGTATATTTTTAACCTGTTCAATATTTTCGTTTGCCCCAAATAGATTACACTCATTTCGTTATGTCCAAGTTTACACAATGAATGACTTGGGTATAAACTTGTTTACCTAATTCTTTTAGTGTTTCCATTTGGTTAAAGATAGTGAGTGTTTTTGTAACTTTATTTTTGGGTTAAATTTTGTAACGTAAACAAGCAATGGTAACGGAAGGACGTCCATCAAGTTTTATTTATTTGTAATGACAACACTTGTATTTCTGACAGCTAGCAATATTTATGATTGTCTTTTAAGCTTCTTGAGTATTCTCTTTGTCCACAGGGCCTAGTGTGCGTTTTATTCGAACACGATCGCGTTAACGTAACGATAGCTTCTTTGTATGGAATAATTGAGTTTCCTATTGTAGCCACTAGACTGCACTGTTCCAGTTTCAATACAATTTGGAGTTTACGTTAACGCGATCGATTTCGAATAAAACTCACACTAGACCCTCAGACTAATTTGAAACTAAAGCAGATTCTAGCAACGACGAAAGTTCTGTAAAAAAACCTATCTATCATTTCTTTGTATTCTGTTACAATCTCCCTCGATGAACACCTAGGTGAAGTGAGCTATCGTCCGAATGTAGTGCTTTGTAAATCCTAGCATCGGGTCAGATGACAGTTCACTTCATCTAGGTTTTCACCGAGGGAGATTATAACAGAATAGACATACAGAATTCACTAATCAAAGTATCAAACAATGAATGAATGGCGAACAGGCGCCAACTCGTCTAGCCACTTCAAAATTCTCCAGTACTAGTACAAAATGTAATAAAAGCTATAAAGCACACAAAAGCACATCACCTGGCATTCAACCAGTACTATTGCGGTGCGCATTAACCCACTAACTGATATACTAACGCGGACGCGCTGCCCGACCCACTTGCGCGCGCGCATCCTATGGCCTATGCAAGTAAACAACGAGTATTTTTAACGGTATCGCAAACAGAGATGTTGATTATTGTTATTACAAAATTAGAGTAAAATATACTACTGGCTACCTGTATACTTTTATCTGCTGAAAAAGTAAAGTGAAAGATGTTCTAAATTAATTTTTATTTGTCGAATCATTTTTTTATAAGCACTTGATGTGCGTTTTACAAGAGAGACTTTCGTTTGATCTTCCATTTTTATCGTTGTTATCATCAAGGGTCTTTATTCGTGCTCCAGGCCTGTGTGTTGATTGACCGATTGGCCCAGATTTTCTTCTTTGCACTTTGAATGAGCCATTGCCCGTCTTTAATCTTCTGAAGAAACATCTTGATTATATCGATGTTTTCATGATTATTAACAAACATTATACTTTTTTTGTTCTCGAAAAGTGTTTAAAATGTGGTTGAGTTCGGCTTCCAGTCTAACTGGAGGCAGCTGAATACTAGTGCTTTACATGGAGCGACTGCCTATCGGACCTCCACAACCCAGTCACTGGGTAACACGATGCCTCTTGGTAAGACTGGTTGTCAGACTTTCTGGCTTTTACCCATAACGACTGCCAAAGATCTATAAATGACTGCCGGGACCAACCGCTTTACGGTATAAAATGGATGGTCGCTCATCCACAGACCGACCGCTGCAAGCGTAGCTTAACGTTTTACTCAGCTACGAGCTCTTTCATTTTACTTCGTTCCTCTCCTTCGTTTGAAATGATTGAAAGAAACATAAAAAATGATGGCTGGGAAATAACAGCTGTATTTTCATCAACTACCAACTCTTTACAATGTTTTTTTTTTTAATTTGTATACCATAATTAACCTTACGTTTCTTTCACAGCTGTATCAGCAAGATGGTCAGCTCTTCGTGCGGCGGCGACCAGACGTGGTGGTGCGCGGCGGCTGCGCAGGGAAATGGCAGCGCTTCGGGAGACACTCGACGATATATGCGAGCCTGGTGATTGCGCCCCGCAGCCACATACTAGGGCTCAGCTGCACAGAAGGATCGAGGAATTGAAGGTAGGTCATTGGGCCTTTGAATTAAACATATCAGAAATGTGAAGAGTGCAGTCTTGTAGTAGCTGTACTGCTTTAAATTCTCATAGCTCTTTGAGATATTTATTTTTAAACGGTGCTGTGACACTGCAGGGTCCTTTCTCCTTTCCAAACCTCCATCTTAAGCCAGTGTTGACAAATCCTTCCTGTAAATGTCAAGCTCGTCCCGCCATTTCACCTGGATCACGATGTATCTGGACGATTTTCTGGATCCATATTGTTCTAGATTTAGCCCTTGATCCGTTTGAGTTGCTGTTTCAAAATTGAAATCGTCGTTTCTTCTTATGTCTAGCCTTTTATGTGTCTAATTTGATCATAGGGCTGTAAAACCCCAATCAAATTAGATTCCTATTTTTCTGTAGCATGCGGCTAGTAATTGGATTACATAGGTACTAACATTTCGCCCAGCGATTATGGTTTTACGTCAAACCATTAATGTGGAAACCTTAATCATACGCCTACTAATCTATGAGTACTTAGTTACTGGTTTCTTGTACACACCTCATTGCTTAGTCACGAGTTGAACACATTAATGTAATCTATTCCGGTTAGTTTAATAACTTACGTACATTTGGGAACTCAAGACGACATTCTATAAATAGCAAAATAGATTATATATGCCATTTACAAACTCAGGTACGTCAGTAACCATTATGGCATTTTTTAATTTTAAAAGGTTTATTCTTATGTAAAACTCTTTTGTTCCAAAATTATAATATAGCTATGATAAAAAACGGCTGGGTCTGATGATGTGGCTGAACCTTAAAAAAGGCAACTGGGACCGATTAGAACTGGCGTGTAGTATCGCAATTTGGGAGAAGCAAATGACCAGCAGTAGACTAACTTGATTACAAACCTCCCTATTAATAAACACGGAGTAAAGTGACAATCAGTATAAACTTTACATTACTGATCAAGTGTTTTCATTTGATATTCAACTAAAAAACATCACAAATAAAGTTTAAAATTGTGTGCTAGAGATATATCGCGCGGTTTTCGGTAGCTTTGAGCGGGCGGTGGTCTTGCACGCAGAGTTTTTAACTCTATTTCTGTTGTATGTTAGCTTATTATCATTTCATAAATGAAAGCATAATATTGCTGACCTTACCATACATTTTTTTGACATAATACTACTAGTGAAAGAATACTTCCGAAAATAGCACGTTCATTTGTTTTCTAAATTCAAACTTCAAATCCTTGTTTTTAGGAGCGTTTATCCCGTCTGCTAGAATGCAAGGTGTCGATGTTAAAATTGACGGTGTCAGTTCGTCGCGCGCTCGGTGACATGGAGAACGACGACGGTGGCCTAGCTGCTGATCTGGCAACACTGCTTACTGCTTGGGACGAAGCTCATCAGCGGTAAGTATTAATAATTTTATGAAGTGTAACAATACACATATTCGACATAGCCATTAACTACGCATCATCGGCATCATGTCAACCTTTAGACGCCCTCTGCTAGGCCGTAATCGCCATGGTTAGCCGATGTTTGTTGACGATCGCAGTAGGTGTTATGGTACTCAGAAGGACGCTGCTGCCCATTCTCTCGTCAATATCCCTCTGTCGCCTTCTACGACACCCACGAGTAGAAATGGGGTGGTGCTATTCACGGCCAAAAATTATTGTTGGAAAACGACTTCCATTTTTGGTGTGAATAATCACTGTTAAGGGTACGGGCGCAAGTACAAGGGTCATGAAGGTATTAAAAATTTTACCATAAAACATATTTTCGTAACAATGTTGAAAGATTGACCTTTAAAATTACCTACTGTACAAGAAAGAAGCAACAAGAAGCTTCCCCAAGTAAGGAACAAAACAAAAAAAAATCGCATAAATAAGAAAATTAAACGTGTTCGACTGCGTTAAATATCTTGTCACGTTAAATGTCTATGGGCGGCGTTAAACACATAAGTAATATCGTATCAGCCATCGGCTTGTATTCCAAACAATGACACAAAAATAAAACATTCCCATGCTCAAAAATAATCCACCCATTTAAAGCATCTTAGAGTTACAAAACTGTATAGACAGGGCTATTTATTACTTTACCAATTTTAATGGTTTGTTTTTATTTATTTTTTCAAAAGGGCAGTACCTAATTACTCTTGTTAAGGTCGTAAGTACTGACTTGAGAGCTTATTTCATTGTACGTCCATCATCAAAATACTACCGTATACCCGACTCAGTGGCGGCGCTAGATGAAAAGTAAACGTCGCGCGTCGGCGAAAAATTATTTGCGAGGCCTTAATAGAAAGAAACTCTTTCTATTATAGTTCATTCAAATGAATGATTCGGGGATTCCCCGAACATCGCGCGCGGAAATATTTTACTTTCATAATAATGCCAGACAACGGTAGAAAAATAATACTTCAGGGGTAACCGGTGGATGCAAGCGGCAGGTTTCCACTCGTTGTGGCGTTCTATGGGGGAGGCCTTTGTTCAACAGTGGACGTCTTCCAACTGACGATAATGATGATGATGAAAAACTTTTTTGCAAGGCCCCCATATTCGCGAGGCCGTCGGCGGTCGCCGACATGGCCGACGCCTAACGCCGCCACTGACCCGACTTTACCTTCCTAAGATAGACAGTATAGCACATACCTATACAATTAGCGATTCATTTCAATACAAACCAAATAAATAAAATAGATACAAGTCGCGAAGTGACGAACAACTAAATCTAGCAACTTCTGAAGAGTTAAACTGAAACCTAAGTATCGAATGAATCATTGTTCGTTGTATTGTTAGTCATTTAGTACAATGGCACTGGTGGTAGACAATTCTTGTATTTTTTTGCTATTGATAATTTGACCTGAACTACACTGCTGTTTAAATATTTGCCATGTTGTCTGTAGTGTCTGCTACAACGAATTGTCTTTCGTTCGTATTCGTTAAGTTTTCAGGCTAAAGTAAGACCGTATTACACAAAATGTTTAGTCAAAAAGTACACACACCAAAACAGTCTAATATGCAGACTAGCAAAGATTTCGTAAATCATCGATGCATTTTAGGAAAATGTGTGCTTAGTCAATTCTAACATTGCAAATCATTGGTTCTTGCTTCTAAATAAAAAATCACAGTCGTTCCAACCTGAAACTACATAACGTACTTAACGGGATTTGATCAATATCGAACCTTCTTTATTTCCTACGTAATTACGTTCCAATTAAGTCAATTATTTGTTTTTTTTTTCAACTACACTTTTTCTTTTCAGGACTTCAAACGAGCTCTTATCTTTGGAGAAAGCGGTCTGTGCTTGGGCAGAATGGGAGAGTGCTCTTCGAGAGCTCCAGGGCGCTTTGAGAGGTGACCTGTTAACTTTAGAAGCCCTAAGAGACCGTGGTACAGTGACCGGGGACCAGACCGAAGTCGCCAATCAGATCAAACAATTAGCTGCGTCGCTTGTGGATAAAAAGAAGGTATGGATCAGAGATTACCTAGAAACGTTCAGCTTTGTTGAGGTTTACAATTTCACTATGAGGCTCGATCATACTCCATAGAAAGAATCTGTCGAATTTATTTATTTATTTATTTATTTTTTTTATATTCTGTATTTCTATATTACCTTCATTGTTTTCACATATAGAAGCAACAAGAATAATGTAAGCAGTATTTTGTAAAAACCTGAGTTTAAAATAGTGTCCGTGGAGTTTCTTGCTCGTTCTTCTCCATAGAGACCTACCTACGTTTTGGAACGAGCAACTAGCTTCAACTTTCTGTCTAACTGACCGACTCCTTGACAATTCAAAAGTGCCTGTAAATGGTTTAATTGAAATAAATGCTTTGACTTTGACTTTGACTTTATTTGATCAAATATCTGTCAAGTTTATAACAAAAGTATAAGGTTCATATTCAATTGGGAAAATTTTACAGTTTGGTATGGCTTGATGTGCTGACGTCTGTACATTTATTTAGGTATAGAAAAACTAATAGGTTTTATCAAGGGCAATTGATTATTTCATACCGATAATATAATTTCCATAAAGAAATCTGGAAGCTGATTGCAATTTTCTTTTATGAATCATTCTTAAATAACATAATAACATTAAAGAAAAATATAATTCTATTTTAACATCTTTGTATGTTTTTATTTTGACGTTTTCAAACAGTGTGGTCAACGGAAATATAAAAACACTACTTTCATAGACCTAGTTCTCGTCATCAACCCTTTCTCTGTCCAATGACCTACCTGCGATTATTTTATTGTATCTGCTTGGTGGACGCTTAACGTGTTAACATCATGTCTACTTCCAGGGTGGTTCAACATGCGACTCGCTGTCGGACTCCGGAATATCGGACGGCGACAGCGAAGGCGCTGGACGACGTGCGAAACGGCTGAGTGCCTTGCGGGAACTGGCCAGACGTCTGCAAGCTGCCTTAGCTCCTAACTCACCTGCGCAGAGGGCGATTGCAAAGGTAACAGAAAATGAATTATACGGTCGAAAAAAGGAGACACATTAGCTTCTTCTTCTTATGGTTTTTCTTTTTGTTATACTACTTGGGCCCAGCAGGTAGCTACATTTATCGCATCATTGGTGGCGTTTTGAATATCCTCTAAGATGCAGGTGTAGGGGCACTTTGGGCACTGTATTAAGTGGGCCATTTTCTGGTCAGCAATAGCAGAAAATGGCCCACTTAATACAGTGCCCAAAGTTGTAAACCTGCTGGACCCAAGTAGTATAACAAAAAATTAAATTAAAAATTTAAAAAACCCCCAACGCAAAACATAAAAGCAATTATTTAAAAAGTAAAAAATAATATCTTTTGTTGAGCCATCAAATGTCTGTTCGTTGAAATGGCGCTATAATGTCGCGGCGGGATACCGCGTAAGTCAAATCTCATTGCAAATCCATGAGTTCGCTATTTTGCCTATTTAGCTATTGCTGACTTAGCGGTACCCCGCCGCGACATTATAGCGCCATTTCAACGAACAGACATTTGATGGCTCAACAAAAGATATTATTTTTTACTTTTTAAATAATTGCTTTTATGTTTTGCGTTGGGGGTTTTTTAAATTTTTAATTTAATTTTTATTTGAAAGTTTTTAAATGTAATTTAGTCTGGTTTTGAGAAGTTGTAGATACGTCTAAAGTTGTATTTCGTCACATGGATCTTTTTTGATATTAAAGATATTACCCTGAGAATGCGTTTGGTATATATAATTCGCCATTTTGTGGTGCCGGTCATCTTGGCTTTAAAATTTATCATAGTGTAAAGTATTCTACTAGTGAAGCCCTTTCATTTGATACCCATATTGATGGAGTTGTGAAAAAATATGTGATTAGCTATTTTGTAGCGGCGGCCATCTTGAACCGATTTTCATCAAACATAGCTAAGAACACTCCCGACTAATTCACCTTTCAAATAAAACAAACAAAAACAAAATCGGTTCATCCGTTCGGGAGCTACGATGCCACAGACAGACACACACACACACACACACACAGACACGTCAAACTTATAACACCCCGTCGTTTTTACGTCGGGGGTTAAAAAGGGAAACCATAAGAAGAAGAAGCTATTGTGTCTCCTTTTTTGGACCGTATTTCACATTTTCTGTTCCTTCACATCTAATAAAGCAATAAACATATTCAGGAGTCTTAGTACAAAACTGATTATTATTATCTTAGTTATAAAGGTTACATTGACTTTATATATTATTTGTTTCAGCGTATGGAACAAACTGAGAACGAAGTGCGTACGTTACAAGAGTCGTGTCGCGCTTTGGTGGAACTGAGCATACCGGATCTGAAGATTGAGGAGGAGACGTAAGTTCATTCTTCAAAAATGCTATTAATTTCGTTGTTAAAACGGTTGCAAAATGAGGATGCAACAAACTCGACGTGTAATAAGTATGAGTGCATTGTTTTTTTGCAGAGTCTTAGTAAACAATGTATGTACAGTCAACAGCAAAAGTAGATGATCAAAATCAGAAATTCAATACTAATGAACGGAGTTCGCGTCAGAACTGTGTGGCGTCGAAGTGATTCAAAAGGATGTGATGTGAAGTATGTGATACTTTTGAATCACTTCGACGCCACACAGTTCTGACGCGAACTCTGTTCATTAGTATTGAATTTCTGATTTTGATCATCTACTTTTGCTGTTGACTGTACACGCGACAAAAGACTAAGGTATGCAGGCAAATATAAATGAATTTTCGTATCGCGGAGGCTGTCAAAACTTACGGATTAACAATAAGAAAATAGTTCCTTTTGCCTACCACGAATAATATCAATATTTAACGGATCTTGCTTTCATTAGTTTCCAATGTCATTGTGCTGTACAGTACGGCCGACGTATCTTGGCGGTCCTGAAGTTAGCCGATTAGCTGCGCAATGGATCTTTTAGGAACGAAATTGTCTACTGCGCAGCTAATTGCTAACTTCAGGATCGCCAAGATACGTAGGCCGTACTGTACTGTAAATTTCATTTTTTTTTTTTTTAGCAGAGACAATAGCATCGCCTCCGTTGCTGGCAGCAAGACAGGCTCAGGAGACCCAGACTACAGTCCCCGCGGGGGCTGGGTATGGCGAGTCCTGCGCTCCTCGCTGCCCATACAACTATGCCTCGTCGCCCTCCTCTTAGCCGCTTGGCTGGTGGAACGTCCACGATGCTGCGATGCCCTGAACTCGCTCGCTCAGACCCTCACTCCTCAACTACGCTACGTCCGAGGACCACCACCAGTCTGAACACTCACAAAACGTGTTCAAATACACACGAGATGATTACTAGCTAGTATTAGCTAAAACCCTCAGGTTTCAGTATTCAGCACTCTATTGTGCTACCTTTTGCCAATTGAAGTATTCAAACGGCACGGAACTACGACGTTTATTGTCGGTAGTTAAGTTACGGATTATCGGACGGTAGAGCAAGGATTGCATGAAGCAATATTTTTTTATTAATTTACTAACATTTTGATGACTAGACAAGATGATTAGGAACGAGTACAGGAGGTTTTTATTGACGTTGTTACTAACATAGAAACGTACGTACCAACGGAGAAAATTCCTAAAAGGCGACGTACTGATGTAGGAGTAACCAATTTATGATTACGTTAATAACAAAAAGATTTTATAGGAAAACTACTTAGGTGTGACCAAGCTATTGGAATGACTAACCTTTATAATACAGGATGAAGTTAATAGAGATCCTTTTGCATTATTAAACATCTTTAATTGCTTACAGCAAAAAAAAAGTTCAAATAGAAAAAAAAGTATTCCAAAAAAATATCATCTGTATCAGATGAAGTTCAAAATAGTTAGTCTATATTTTAATATTAATGTACTAACATTGACAAACGTTTCTTAAGTTTTTACGTAGAATAGAAGCATGCCTATTTTAGTACAATTATTTGATAGGTTACTTAAAATAGGCGGGAATGCGCTGTGTGACAGATATTCTACAGTATACCTTATGTTATAGAAAAAAATACATTTCCCTTGCCTCTTTTATGATGACAGTTGACGAAACCGTAGCCATGAATTTTGGTGCGTTATTCTGGTTTATACCTGAGTGATATTATGATATACCTTGTGTATATTTATATAATATCTTATAATCAAAGCATATTATGACATATAGTATTGCTACAGAGCAACTGCACTAAAATCTGTAATGACTACTACAATTTAAAAGAATACGTCAGTCTGGTACATGGAAAAAATCGCGGAATATGTATATTACACAACGATGTATTTCTTCTTCCTTGGCGTAGAACTATCAATTATTATTTTATGAGTTACAGTTGTGGCCAAACCTGAAAGAATATTCTTAAGACTGATAAACTAGTTCTTCAATTTAATAACAATTTCATTGAATACATATCCATAATTCTTAGTAATTTTCTTGTGTCATTTGTTAAAATAATCAAATAAGCTAAAAATATATTTACTGTACACGCAGCCTATATAATTATAAAAAAGTTAGTTGCCCCTAACAAAAATATTTATGAACTGTCATCTTAATAAACATTTTCAAACAGATGTCGCTAGTTGTGCCCGATCACTTAATTCATTTGCCCTCAGTACACACGACACGACTTTTAAATGCTCATTTTTTGTATTCAAAAAAATCTAATATAACGGTGTATAACGGCGCGGTATGGTAAAAATGTATACAACTTTTTTGATAGCCATGATAATAATATTTTTTTAATGTTATTATAAAAATAAAATAAATGCAATCATTGCATTAATAAATTTCATTCTCAAAAAATATATTTCGTCATTGTCTTTTTTTCCTTTTTGTTATACGTCCAATTATTAATAATTGAATACCATTGAATAAAATATGATGTGCCTGATTAAATAAAAAGATATAATTATTCATTGTTATTGATTTTCTTTTTATTAATATTTAGTTTTAAATATGTGTAACTATTTATTGTATTGTCAATTATTTGTTGAATTATTTTTAATGAAGTATGTAATATCAATTATAACTAAATATGTTTCCTCATTTAGCCATGAATTTTTCTAGGACATTTTAATACTTACCTATAAGAATAAAATGTTTAATGTACTTTTATATTTATGTATGTACGTATACATATCTACTTTTTAATGTAACTGTTTGCTATAGGTACCTAGTGTACGTACTTCAAATGTTACATTTCTTTCGGAATCTAGGAAGATTGTCATCAGTCAAAATCGATCTTCAAAAAAAAACAAAATTTTTAATATTTTATAACGAACCTAAGTGGCTTTGCGGGTATAACAATCAAATGAAGTACCTAACTTAATGCAACAAGTCAATGGGTTTATTGTTGCTACTGGTTGCTCTAGATTGCTCGTTTCGTTGCTCCACTGATATCAATACGTTATTATATTTTTCCCATTATTAATGTACCTACATGCTATAAAGAGTTGTATAGCATATATTACAACTGTCTCTCTAATAGGTGGACGTTAGATTCAATAACTTTGCTCAAAATGTACCTTCTGAAAAAAATTAAAAACTTATGCCTGTTTTTTTCACTATTGATCACTACGACAACTTGATGTAATGGTAAAATATTGCGCTGTTGTATTTTCAAGTTTCGACGCTGAGCCGATCGTTGAAAATAGAACAATACCTACGCATTTATTTTGGCATTATATTTAGGTGTCGTTAAGTTTTAGTGAATACGGACAAAATAGTTTATTGAATATAAATATTTGCCTTCGATGTGTGAGCAAAGTCTCTAAAAGTAAGACGAATATAAAATTGTAATGCCTTGTATGACTGTCTTGTGTGGCGCATTCTTATAACGAATGTATAATAATTAGTAGATTTGTAATTAAGTACACTATCCCTGTGGTTTGCTTTTAAAAGATTTTTTGTGTTTTATTTTATCCTACCGACGTTGTAAGGTTTCGAAATTTAATTATAATATTGAAAAAAAAACCACAGCGAAAGTACTTCCAACATTCTATTCTTTTCCTAATAAGGCAGTCAATGCCCCTAGTAGTGTGTCATATTTCTTTTAATTTTTATATTTTAGTGTTTAACTAGATAATTGGAAGAAAATAGACATGCTATGGAAATGCATTTAATTTTTTCTTTCTTCGAAAGCACACGAGAGCATAGAATTAATCGGTTGCATTATGGTATGTTGGCTTTTGGAATGGAAATAAAAACTTTGAATTTTAATCCTTGTTTTCTTTCTTTCCTCCTAATTGTTACACTACCAAGACATGAAAAAAAGCAAAGTGATTGCAATTGTAAAAATGTCTATTTATGTCCTCAAGTTAATGGGAACATAACAAGGTCCCATAATCCTGACATTAGAGACCTTAGCCTAGACCTAGTCTTCAACCTTGTTGATGTCAAGGGCCAAAAATATTTTCTTATGGGTTCCGTCATTCCGTGGAATGACGTGGAACAATTACAAAACAAAAGGGAATTTATGCAATTTTTTTTCGTAATACAACAAAACGTGAATCGATCTGTGTTGTAAGATTATATAGCGCAGAAATATATTTAACCATGTTCGTTAATTTTCAGGCGATAAATGAGGTAAACGCGTGGTAACGTTGTTTTTGAAATGGTCGATCCATAGGTCCAGCTTTACATGAAATGCGCTAAGCGCTCCCGATACACGATCAATTGAACACGTACTAACGCGCCCGTTACTGTGTGTGCTTGATCCCGGTTATTTTCTTTATTATTTACGAACATAAAATAATGATTAATTGTTATTTATTACATACTGGTCATATAATGTGCTATAATAATATTCTGGATAAATAAATAAAAATTGGCGAATAAGGCGGGTAGGGTCGTAGGTAGACCTTTGGCCTAGACCATCCGTGACTAAAAATAGGTATTGATAATAATAAATCATAGTTTAGACTCTAATGAATCAACGCGTAGGTCCTATAATAATACACTTTAGGTTGCGTTGGTTATGTAGTCTAATTTCACCTGTAATGACTCTTAAATGCCGTAACTGACTCGCAGTAACAATCGCTTTCATTAAAATATAAATCAAAATCTACTGGTTCCTTTGTTTGGAAAACTAATAAGGCAGATCAGTTGGGCCATGGTTGGATCGTACTGTGCGAAGAGAGCACGACGCGGACGGAACACCAGTAACTACAGTGATTGCACTGTTACTTTAATACAAGTATTTCTTATACTATAGGTTTATATTCTATGTTTCCAATACAACGCTTGATTTTTTTTAGTGAACTACCTATTTGTATTTCCCATTGAACATACCTAATGTAGTTAATTCATGTTATGGACAAGAACGCGATGCATATTTTCAAACACATAGTAAAGCCTCCTCTACACGTCGACAGACGCGTCCACGGTGGTTGACAGATGCATCAGATTCAGCAATTGTATCACCGCCAGCCGACCACACGTCTGTAGGTCGTTCAGTCTGTGTTAATGTTAATTCTTAACAGACGCAACTCGCACTACTTGAGTGTGCATCGCAGTAAACTAATTAACTAGAAATGGAAATGAAGAAGGTAGTGGAAAGTACATAGAAACAGAAGAAAAAAGCACACGAGCAGTCGAGCACTTTCATTCGCAACTCCGCTAATACTGATGCGTCGTAGCGTCTGCGCGCTCACGCTGATGCTGGCTTTTCACGCTATGTTAAATGTCAGCATCAGCGCATTGCATTAATTCACGCAGGCGAATATTTACACAGATACGCCATGTGAAGTGCCAGCATGAAACCCTCTGTTGCATGCCACAAAAATCGACAACAAACGGATTGGTGGCAGATGCATCTAGTGCCCACGTTAAATACCTACCAGCACAGACGAGCAAACCCCGTATACGCGTCGGGGGACGCGACGCATTTGCAGGTGACATCTGCTGATGAATCTGTCGGCGTGTAGAGGAGGCTTAAGAAATCGACTTTTCACATTTTGTGGCAATCGATTTAACATTATTTTATCTGGCAACACAGCCATATCCGCATAGTGAAGCTAGATGGCATTCGATATAAATACTCGAAAATAAAATTGGTTATGATTTTTAAAAAATGTAAATCGATTAGATTAATATTGTTGGCTTAATTATATTGTTTTTTTTTATATAATTAAAAGAAACTTTTGTAACGTTGATATTTCTTATTATTATTTTTTAATGAATTTGCAAATTATTTGCATACATAAAAAATTGTTAAACATATAACAAAAATAATAATAATATACAAATTCAAGATATTGATTGCACAGAAAATGATTTACACATCGATAAATTCTGACATTGGTTTGGTTTGGATCAATTCAATCTATCGAATACGCGTGAGTGATACAACAGACGTCCCTACCTCCTCATTCCATCACTAATAGTTTCATTTCCGGCTTCAATTCAACAAAACTCAGGGTCTCCAGATTGGGGGTTTTTTTCCCCATTTTGGGGAAAAATAAAAATTTTGGGGAACGTTTGGGGAAATGAAAACTGTGGGGAAAATTCTGGGGAACAAATTATTTCTTGGCGTAAGTTTGGGGAAAAGCTGAAACAAACTTTTAATTCAGACGTTCCATAGATTAATGATATAATATACCTAAATATAAGTTCGTAACCAACATTTTGTGGTTACCGTTTTCTAATGCGAGTGTTGAGAGAGCTTTCTCACTTTCTCAGTAATGAATTTAGTTAAAAATAAACTCCGAAATAAAATGTTAACTACAACAGCTGATCATTTTATTTTCAATTTTCAAAATGGTGGATGCATTAAATTTATGCCTACAAAAAAAACGCAAAAAATAAAAAAAAAATCAGAAGAAGTAGCTGCTCTATATTATTATACAAGATCACGAAATGTGGACAGCGATGAAGTACGAATTATGGGATGTAATGAATGGTAGATGACTGTATGAAAATGGCAAAGATAAAAATGAAATAAGTTTATTTTATTTAGCTTGCCAAATTAATAATTATGATAACATGAATAATTGTCCTTATACTCAGGACAATTATTCATGTTATCATAATTTTGTTTCTAGGTGCAAAATTAATTTGGGGGAAAATTGTACCAAATAGTATCTTTTTGGGGAAAAATAAAATCAGTTCTGGGGAAATTTCACATTCATGACCTGGAGACCCTGACAAAACTAAACTTTGGTGCACGTGTCTGAAGTGTAGCGCTGTTGCTGTGAATAAAAATCTTATCTAAATAGAAACATTGATGGAGTAAATATAGTAAAATTAAAAATAGAATTCTGCAAGTTAATGTGTATTGTAAACCATAATAATTAAATAAGGTAAATAATTCATTATAACCGCTTATCTCCATTGCCCGGGTCACCACGATATCATCAAAGCCGCCATATTGTTTCGCCTCAAGACGCGGGCGAAGCCCGACTCGTGGTTATTTTCTAAAAATAAGAATATTCGATAATTTTGCAGATATTAACTAGAACAACAGAAGTTGCGGCACGTTAGTTAAATTTCTATTATGTATTGTATAATTATTAAACTATCGATGTTTTGAAAACGCGTCGATTGTGTGCTTGTTTGATTGTACACGTATAATCGATAAAATTTACTACAGACCGGTTGAAATTCAATGCGTAGCGTTACTTTATGTGTCAGTTATTAAATTAAAAACAATCTGGCCGATTTTGAATTGTGAATTTACCAATCCAATCGACAGAGTCCACGCGGGGGCGAAGAAAATGCGCCGCCACGCATCGTCGCATTTGCCAAATTTTCGCGTTCTAGATTTAGTTTTAGCCTCTCAGTTGCTTACGAAGGGTAATTCTGCATTGTACTAATTGAAATTTATTGGTAAAGTGGTTTATTTACTGTAATAACAGAGAACATGGTGGGCTCACGTGTTTACGTTGGCGGGCTGCCTTTCGGCGTCAGGGATAGGGACCTGGAGAAGTTCTTCAAAGGCTTCGGTAGAATCAGAGACATCCTCATCAAAAATGGCTACGGATTTGTGGTAAGTTTGGATAAAAGTTTTTGGGTTTCCTGCAAAATATAAACCCCTACTGTTAGTTTATTTCTAGAATAATCTGTGAGAAGTTAATTAAAATAATTCAACTATTTGTAGTACCTATTGTACCTATGTATCATACTGATAATGATAATGAAATATGCAAATATTGTGATTCGTAAATGTTTCTAATGTTAGTAAACATTTTTATAGTCAGTAGATTTCATAACTTTAACACTGCATGATCATATCCATTGCTAAAAACCTAAGACGACCCACTGACCAAAAATCCTTATCTTTTATGTACAGGAATTTGAAGATTACCGAGATGCAGATGATGCGGTATATGAATTAAATGGGAAAGAACTACTTGGGGAGAGGTAAGACCGTTCTTATAGCTTGGGCTTGCTATCAAAGTTGTATTATTTTACTATTTTTATATTACTGTACCAAAAGTATGCATATTGACTACAATTATTATTTTATCTTACTGCCATATCCCCTAATGTATACTGTAGTAAGTTTAAACTTTGAAAGTTAATCAATTTTGAGTAGAACATTATCACCATTTTCTTTTTATATTCAATTAAAATAAAGACCAATTTTCTTTATCAGCCGGCTCCACATATCACTGAATGCATGGAGAACTGATATCTTTGAACTTGATTGTATATATGAGATCTGTATGAAAGTGAATGCATTCATATCACATTTTTTTATTGCAACTGACGTTGAAACCACTTTGTTATTTAAATAATTAATTAACATTGGTAATGAGTTGAATAATGAATGTTGACATACTCGATGAACTACATTCTTACTTATTCCATTATAATGTCTACTTAGCAATTTGGAATGTGAGGCATATTGAACGAAAATTTAAACCTTAGTCTAATTACACATACACAGTTGACTATACCCTGTTCACAATAAGATTAGACATAAACGCAAACCTTTTTTACAGTCCCTTCAACCGATTTTGACTTCTATTCCGTAGGCTTAAGGATGACATTAGAGGCAAAAAAGTGGTTACAATAACAACTGTATACTGCAGTTGCCATTTGTCATGCTACCAATGCAATAGAAGTCAAAATCGGTTGAACGGAATGTAAAAAAGGTTTGAGTAAATGTCTAATCTTATTGTGAACAGGGTATAGTTGACACTGGGAATGTTGCCAAACAAATTTAGACATTAAATTAGTTAATTTCTATGTTGTCAGGCCATCTGTTACTGATTTATTCTAAATTTTACTAAATTGTTTTTCTTGTTATGTATTTTGATATTGCAAAACTTCGTGACTGTCATTTGATTGAACTTGGGTTCAAGCCCCCTATAAGTTTTCTTGTGTGCATTGGCTACCAATTGGTGAGCTGGAAAGTGGGAGATGGAGTGCACGGTACGAGTGCGAGGATGGGGGTGGGCAGTGCTAACAGTAGACTGTGGGTGTGCCGCAGGGTGGTGGTGGAGCCGGCCAGGGGCATCGACCGCAGCGCCGACCGTCACCGCCGCGACCGCCACTACGAGCGTGACCGCGGCCGGTCGCGATACGAGTGAGTGTCGCTATGTTGTAGGGTATCGGTGGAGAGGGCTCGCGGCATGCCGCGGGGCACGGACCGCTGGCGCTGCCGAGATCCTCCGCCGCCGACGCCGCGACGCCCGCCGCCGAGACGTGAACCGTCTGTATTGCGAACACGGGCATGATATGCAACAACACACATGGGCGTAGCCAGGCTTCCCTTGACCAAAAACACACCTCCGTACCACCTATCGCTCCAATATTGGACATAGGACCGAAAAAGGTAATGCCCGTTATCGTCTCGCCGGGAAAGCGGGTTGATGGCTGAAGAACATTGGAACCTACTCAAATTAAATCCTAGCTGCGCCCATGAAACATTTCCCCTCACATACTTTCGTCCCTTTGTGGACTTCATTCGAATATAACAAGGGATTGTTTTGTGCTTGCGCAGGTATTTAAACTTACGATCCCAACTTTGCTCTTATCTCAACCAGTTATGAACGCAGTTTCTGGAAAACTCAATTTCTGAAATTTTGTTGCTAACATTTCTGCATGCTTTCGGTTAGATTTATTCCGCCCTCTTATCCTGTTTTTGCTTGACAGCCCAATCATTCCCATGTCACATTTTATTAAGAATTTCTTCATCTTTCTATTACTACATTTTGTAGTGTGAGTTTTCTTAAATTATATATTTATTTCCTTGTTTCGTTTTTGCATAACAGCCCAGTGTTATTTATAATTTTGTAACTAGTTTTGTTGTGGACGTGTTTTGGCTATGCTTTTTATTCCAATTCATTAATTAGGCACATTACACTTGTCAGTTCAAACACAACAGTAGCTCTTCCACTGAATAATCGTAATTAAGAAGTAGATGCTGTAGAATTACCCTGTAAGTAGATGAAGAAGATAATAGGATTAAATATTTTTAAGCCCCTTATAAATTGGGCTATCAGTCCAAATGTTTTATCTGCCTTTCCCTGATAATATTATTTCGAAAGACCTTCATTTGGTTTCATAATTCCTCAGAAACATCTTTTAACATTTAAAATAACATTATGTTAGTCATTGTTTCAAGGGAAAGTAGTTATGGTACGTAGATACAGTGGTCTCGATTCTAGGTTCTTTTTTCACACCATTTATAAGCCACAATTACTTTTTACGACTTATTATATTTTAATTTTATATTATTTTTATCATTTGCAGCAGCCATTTGTAAGTACTACATAGATATAGCTAGAATATCAATCGCTTTATTCAAGTAATTTGAGGTAGTTGTTAGATAAGAAAATATATTATCTTTTTAATACATAATTTGCGTTAAATTACTGTATTTATACAACTACTTATCTTCACATGAAATCGTAATTTCGCAAGATGTAGTTATCTACATTATTAAAGAACCACACAATTTAAGTACATAACTTCGTTAATTAATATTTTGCCCTTGTAAAAATCACGATTTTCCATATCTTTGACGCCATATGTATAATAGCAAACATAGATAGATTTAATCTATCTATGTTTGCTATTTTCTCAAATTGACATTTTACCACAAATCTGCTTAAGCATAAAATTTATATTTTTGTTTCTTTTTTCAGTAGTGACTACAGTTATAGATACGGACCGCCGACGCGCACCGAGTATCGACTTGTCGTCGAAAATCTGTCTAGCCGCATTAGCTGGCAGGTAAGAAATCGAGCCGGGACGCCATTGGGCCCATCATCATTCCATCACCTATCACCCAGGGTCCTGGACATCTCCACTCTTACTTGAGGGCTGGGCGGCCTACATCACCTGGACGGTACCCATAGTCGCAAGCGTGAGGATGATGAACCATCACAGACTACCAAACACTGGACGGAACGGACAATCGGACGGTGGCGCTTATTGAACACACAGGACAGTGATGACGCAAACTGGAGATCATAGAAGCTTTGAGATGACACTTTAACGAGACAAGTAAAGATTACACTCGTATACAATACTGCCGGAACTGATGTCGCGATGAATGAAACCAAACAGCGGTCGAGGAAA
This sequence comes from Charanyca ferruginea, assembly GCA_947361185.1. Lineage (NCBI taxonomy): Eukaryota > Metazoa > Arthropoda > Insecta > Lepidoptera > Noctuidae > Charanyca > Charanyca ferruginea. The sequence goes on along the minus strand of OX376077.1, from coordinate 7,743,256 downwards.
CGGACCACATGCAGACTTATCGTCGGACCACCTTCAAGGCCTCGAGAGGTCTACACCACCCTATTTGCTTTACTAATAAAAACATGAACAATACAAAATTATTTGTCGAATAGTAACCATCATAACTTAGCTTAACACTACATACTTAAACTGTCAGACTTAGCACTGTGCATACCATTCATTATCTTAAAAACAGTATTTTTTTTTTATACAAGTGTTGTACCAAACTTACTTACGAGCTTTATAGATAATTTTTAAAAACAACAGAAGGTGGCGTATCGTGGCCAGAGTCCTCGATGTAGCGCTGTGTGCGATGTGGTCTGAGGCGATGTTAGGATCGGTCTCGGCGCGGCCGTGATGTGATGACGCCTTCCCCGCCCGCCCCTCCAGCCGGACGCCCCGGTGGCCCCCGACAAGGTAAAGTCGATAGGGGGGCACAGACAACAGGAGCCGTTTCTCGTTATGTGCAATCTCCCATTTTAAATTCATTACTTCATTGTTAACTTTAAGTTTTAACATCCTCTGTTCGCCATAGTGAAGTAGATACTCTTACATTATCACCTCACTATCGTGAACTTGCATTCGAATCATTCGTTTGTACGTCAAGTTTATTTTCAATTATAGCTTTATCAGCTTTTCGTATACGACAATTCGCATGGTATCATTGTTTACGTGGAAGATACAAACTGGTGGTGGGAATCGTAGACGGCTTTAAACAAACCAATAGCAATTTGCTGCAACGATGGAGTGCCTGATGACTAAGAGTTGGTAAAAATCTATATGGATCCTTGACGAAGTTGGAACAAGACCAGGTGACGAAAATCCTGATGACCAGTGGCAGATTCGTAGATGAATTTTTTGACTATCAAACAGATGAACCTAGCCGGATGCTGAGAGCTGAAATCAACGCACCTCAATGATGGCTGAAATCACAATTTTGCAAGGGGCAGGTCCAGGTCCAGACTATTGCACAATCTGAAGGATGGACGTCTATACAATATAAACAAAGTGTCAAAAAGAGAGGAAAGCGATGTTATGTACAAAGAAGCCAGATTGTCAGAGCCAAATTTTGGCTGAGAGATCGAAGAGATTGGATGAACAACCAGCAGAGTCGAAGCAGTCGCAGCATCAGAAGAAACTGATGGAGATAACCTTAAACTGCATATCACGTATCGTAAACAATGGTAACCGATGTTAAAACGTATACGAAAACGCTGTGATAAGCATATTTTATCGTTTCATCTTTTTATTTCGTTAGGATATACCTATCTGTCCCAAGGATGTCAATATCGTTTACGATAAGAATAGGTTCTAATCATAAACTTTTGCAATTGTCATGATGATATCGTATTTTACCATCTTTCGGGGCTGAAAACCTTGATGCTAAGACATTATTCTGATGATGACTCTTGCAAACGTTGTTCGAACTTAAATTGGGTGCAGTATTAACATGATGTATTGGTTTACAGGACCTGAAAGATTACATGCGTCAAGCTGGTGAAGTTACCTACGCTGACGCACATAAACAGCATAGAAATGAAGGGTAAGTTTATTTATTTACTAATTGTAAAACCAATGGCATTACGTATAGGGAATACACCCACAAACCCATATGTACCCATGTTTGCAAAGAAATAAATGATTATTTGAATAAATAATATTATGCCAATTACAGGTTTTTGGTTGCTATAAATATAATATTTTATAGAAATCTTATGGATCACTAGCAGAAAGCACGAAAATTAGAACAAAATAAACCAACTGTAACACATACAAGGTTTATAGAGTTTAGATTTTAGAGTAATAAGATCATATAGTAGTAACAATTGGTAAGAAATTTTCTTTTTAAAGGATCTATAGTGCATTGCACGTACGAACTTGCGTTGGACCAATTCAATAATGTCAATATACGTTTTATAGTAAGGGTTCCAAATAGGTACAGCGTATTCCAATTGCGGTCGTATTATTGACTTGTATAGGTATAAGTAGGTAGAGAGACTGTGAAATTCTCTTGATGCTCTCATTACAAAACCGAACATTTTAAATGCCTTAGTGACTATATTGTCTATATGAGCATCAAGGTGAAGCTTCGAGTCACTGTACACCTAGATCACGCAGAGAATTAGATCACGAAGAGAATTAACTTTGTTTAGTGGAGTGTTCCTGAAAGAATAATTGAAATTCGTCACATTTTTCTTCTTTGTAAACGTAATGCTATGGCATTTAGATATACTTAGGTATAGTTTATTAACAGAACAGCAGTCCAGAAAACGGTCAAGGTTATCCTGAAATTCTAAACAGATGACTGATATTTTTTAAAAATTTCAAATTGTCTGCATACAGGAGAAATTTAGGATTTTTAAAACAGTCTTTAACGTCGTTAATAAATAAAATGAACAAGAGGGGGCCTAAAATCGAGCCTTACTGATATTTTTATATATCTTCAAATCGTCTGCATACAGGAGAAATTTAGAATTTTTAAAACAGTCTTTAACGTCGTTAATAAATAAAATGAACAAGAGGGGGCCTAAAATCGAGCCTTGAGGGACTCCGGAAATGACTTTTACCACGTGAGACTCATAACCATGAATGACAACTTTCTGGGTCCTATTGGTGACATATGAAACAAACCATCACAATAAATTCCCTCGAATACCATTAAATGCAATTTTGTCAAGTAGGTAGTCTGTGATCGACTTTATCGAAGGCCTTTTGGAAGTCAGTATAGACCACATCAATTTGCTGTCTACTGTCAATGCCTCCAAACAGATGTTTAGTTAAAACAAGGAGCTTACTGACCTACCTTTAACGAACCCGTGTCGCTCTTTTATTAAGATACTATGAAGAATAGGGTAGATCTCATCACTCATGCACCAGTCTTTCAAAAAGTTTAGATAGCCCTGAGAACAAGGAGATTGGACGATATATGGATACGTCGCTCTTAGAGCCACTTTTATGTACTGGAACGATGTTCGCTTGTTTCCATACGTCAGGGAAAACCCCATAAAGACATTTATTGAATAGTATGAAGAGAGGGAAGCTCAGTGTATCACTGGTGTTTTTTAAAAAGATAACATTTTTGACTACACTGTCCTCTACGGGAACCGATCACTTTTCCGAATTATTTTTGTCCGAATTTCACTTTACCGAAAACTATTGACCTACGTCTTTTTTGCTATATGCTTTATTTGTCATATTTTTAGATCATCGAAGTATCGTGTGTCATAGGTATTATTTTACCGAACTATGTTTCTCCGATTTACAAAATAACTTTTACCTATTGGCCGAAGCCTCTTTTGAACTGTTTTCATTTGCCAAATGATTTATTTGCCATATTTTCACCCCGTCAAAACAACATTTTACGGAATATTATTTAATCACAAATATATAGCCGGTTACTTGGTAGTATTTTCAATATTAAATTAAAATAGTGTCATAAAAAGTCAATATGTTTCAAAATTTAGTGACAGAAACGAATCGCTGCAAAACCGACTTCACGCAGTCTTGTCTGCCCTACCCCTAGAGTGTAATTTAAAAACGCGGAGGGGTGGGGCGGTCCGCGAGCTGAGAGGAGCAGGCGTTAAAACCATATAAAACCAGCGTTAAAACCATCTGCGACGATGAGCTCGCGTGGGGCCGCCCAGACCCCGTAGCGCCGGAGCCGTGACAGAAACAATGCTTGCTGCATGTTGCATGCCTGCTTGCATGTTTCATGCTTGTTTGCACGCTGCATGCTTGCTTGCATGTTTCATGCTTGTTTGCACGCTGCATGCTTGCTTGCATGCTGCATGCCTGCTTGCATGCTGCATGGCCTGCTTGCATGCTTGAAGCAAAGAATCTTTGTTTGCAAGCTTCTTACTGGGACCAGCTGTTTTATTAAGTGCCATTACATTTAAATAATTAATGAAACAAAATAGTAGGAAACTAATCTGAAATTTGCTCTTTATAACACCAGTGTAATAAATACATTAGTTTTGAAAGTTCTTTCAAATATTTAATTTGACTCAAATTGTCTTTAATTTTCATGACTTTTCGTTTCTGTAACGACGTATTTTTTTTTTCTTGTGGAGTACCGGTTAGACCGAAAACTATTGACCCAAAATAGATTGACTCAATATCAGACATAGTTACTTCTAGGCGTTTGGTGAAAATTGGTAATTAAAACAGTGGTATAACGAATGTTCTAACAAATGTTATTTCGGCTAAGTGTAACTTCGGTAAAAAGGTTTTCGACCAAATGAAACGTCGGAGCAACGAAAAAAATCGAATTGATAATAGGTCAACTGATACAGTGGCAGACGTGACTTCGATGAAGTAAAAAAATACGAAACGAGCAAAGTTGATAAGTTTTAGGTGAAATGAAATTCGGTCAAATATTTTTCGACCTTGTGATAGGTAACCGTCCTCTACACCATACATATATTTTTTTAAACATTCATCTGCCTCCTTTTTGAATTTTGTTCTATAAATAGAAAATAGTTATATAAATATTAGAATATAGTATACTTGAAAGATGAATACAATTTGCAACACTATTAATGTTTGATCAGTTGAAAATATTATGCGGATTATTGGCACAATATGGTCCAACAAAAGTAAAATGACAATTTAACTGTTAATTACTTGGTTAGCATTGAAAATATGATATGATATTTACAAATTATGAAAGTAGGTCTGTTGTGTTTATAAAAAAAGAGCTCTGTACGCAAAGTGTGCCAACGGGACCCTATTTCTAAGACTCCGCTTTTTGTCGCTTTTGAACCGTAATAGGTATAGACTAGAATTTTTTACAGAGCATGTATACAAGAAACATGTTTTTGACCATGTAATGATAAATATTGTACCAGCATACAATATTTATCATTACATGGTCCCTTCGTGAGCGAGCACTTGACCGGTTTTTATGATGATACTATACTATTTACCATCTTTCGGGGCTGACAGCTCTTGATGACAAGAATCTAACTGAGGATCTCCTATACTCTTCTATCACAAATCAACAATGCTAGACTCGGTTTTAACACCGTTATTCACAACAGTGTTGTGGAGTTCGCTACGCACTCAGACATGCGCGCTGCCATCGAAAAGCTTGATGGAACTGAGTTGAATGGTCGCCGCATCCGTCTGGTTGAGGCTAGACGCGGCTCTCGTCGCCGATCCCGCTCCTCATCCAGCCGCAGCCGATCTCGCTCCAGGGACCGTAGCCGTCGCCGATCCAGGTATGTACTGAGACAACATTTTTCATCACATAATGTAGGTAGGTATTTGATCTTTGAGTTCACCGAAACAAGCCAACCTACAATCCCTCAACAATTTAATTAATTACGTCAATCTAATTAAATATGCCTAATAACTATTCAGCAATAGGTAACAGTTAATGTACAACCAAGACAAGTGCTTAGAATAGATTATAAAACAATCAACATTAAATATCCAACATCATTACAATTATTTCGAAAAAATGTAAAGTAAATACAATTTTCTCAATAGAACGTGCTGCAAGGTAGTAATCCAACAGGGACCATTAATACTTATATGATGATACTATATTATTTACCATCTTTCGGGGCAGAAAGCTCTTGTTGATAATATTCTACCTGAGGAATCGTTAAACACATAACCACCTTTTTTTTTCTCCAATGAATATCGATAATATTTTATGAACTTGTTCTTCAGGTCTCGCTCGCGTCGTTCCTCTCGCAGCCGCTCCAAATCTCGCTCCAAGTCTAGGCCAAAGAGCAAGAGCCCAGTGGCTAACAAGTCGCACTCAAGATCGCGATCCAAGTAAGTATTTAACACAATTCCACACTTGTGACGCTGCTATGTAAATAATTTGAAGCTTTAAGTTCATCTTTAGCTTAGCAAATAGCTATATAGTATTACAAATACCCATTTTTATGTTTGGAAGTTTAGCTTTTAGTTTGATGTAGCTGTAAATATTACTATTTATATTTAGAGGCATCATTGTACAAAAACATGTTTTATTAAAATTCTATAGTTGAATATGAATACATTACTGATCTTCAAATATTTTACATAGCAGGATTCCCGAAAAAAATATCATAATGTATAGAAAATCTGATGGCCATAAGCCCGTAATAGAGGATTAGTCTCAATTGAGTGATTTTAATAGCTCATTCCGATAGTCCTATCGTAATAGAAGCAGACTATTTAGCTTTGAACTAGCTACACTATTTAGAAAACTAAAATGGAGTGAGTTGTATTTAACATGGGATAAAAATGTTCACTAATATTCTGAACTCCAAAGTAGTCTGCTAATTTTCAAAACTGACATTCACTTTTAGGTCGAAATCACACTTACACGCACAGATCAGCATTTTTTCTATATCTATATCTCTTTCAATCATTTAATGACGTCATTCTGTAGAGCTGATAAGTCCGCTTACTAGCATCCGCATGACGCAATGATAAATGAAAGAAAAGGCTATCAATACAGAAAATATTTGATTGCGTGTGCAAGTGTAATTTCACCCTAAGGCTGCGATTCTACCAAAGACGTGCTTAGTACAAGTTATGACAATGAAACGGTATCATTGAGCAATAACACACACATCTCTCGCTACGCTACGCATCTCTGGTGAAAACGCAGTCTAAATATCATAAATCTAGCTTGCTTACCTTTTCTTTCTCAAATGCAAATAGAGACTCCCATAATAAATGCCAACAATAATCGAAAAAAAATATGATGCTGCATGAATATGTAATAAGTACCCGAGAATAATGCACATCGGGTTTTAGAAAAGGTATAGGCGTCTCGGTGACTCCTACCTATGTGTCAGTGACTTTCCAAGGCTCGATGTGTATGATTAACGACCTCGGGTCCTGTAAACAAATTAATCTAGTTATTCATTTGGCTAGGTGCGTAATTACTTGCGCTGAGCAAAATTTACAACTGTAAGTACTTAGCCTTAGTTCTACTTATTGTAGACTGTTAGTTGTACTCTTTAATTATTATAATAAAAGTGACGCAACTTACTTCTGTACTTGCCTCACGTTCAATTGTGTACAATCGGTTTTAAAGAATGGTCTGCCAAAACGAATCGCAACACAAAGAAAAATAAATTGTTATTTTAACTAGTCTTGCCATAAATATTGTAACGTTGAAAAAAAAATGTTTTTTTATTGTACATTATATTTATTACTTTTACAGTTAGTTTAATAGGTACATAAATATAAAACAATTTAAAATATGAAAAGCTTATTCGAAGTGGTCTCCATTGGCTGCAATACAGTCCTTTAAACGTTGAGGCCAGTTATTAATAGAAGCACGCACTCTTTCCATGGGAAAATTCTTCACTGCCAATCATATGGATTGTTTTAGGGACTCCAAATTATCATGACGTTTAGAGCAAGCCTCTCTAAAACTGACCATAAATCATAATCCAGCGGATTAAGATCGGGACTAGACGACGGCCAGTCTTCAGCTCTGATGAAGTCCGAAACATTCACTTCCAACCAAGACTGCGTGGAACGAGCTTTATGACCCGGCGCCGTCTTGTTGGAAGGACCACACTTGGTTATTGAACATGGTGTTGTTAAGGGGCTTAATTACCTTCTCAAGAATGGTATCTTGATACACTTGTGCCGATGTTTTGATACCTTTTTCACAAAAATATGGCTCAGTCAGTCCTTCATAGCTAACACCCCACCAAACCATCACTAAAGTCGAATAATGCCCACGTTGCACTCTGTCGACTAATTGGGAAGCTTCCTTAGAGCTTTGAGCATAAATACGGTCATTTGGTTTGTTAAAATATTGCTCAATTGTAAAGATTTTCTCATCCGTTAACAAAATTTTTCTGTGACCGACCTCCCTTTGCGTACCGCTTCAGTAATTGTTTCGATTTTACCACCCTATTCTTTTTTAAATTATCAGTTAAAAAATGACCAGTGCGTCTCTTATAGGCTGCAAGTCCTAAGTCATGTTTTAAAATACGCGACATGGTTCTGGGTGCTATCTTCATCTCCCGAGATAAAATCTTGTGCTTTCGGACAGGATTTCTTCGAATTCGTTCCCTTACTGCTTTGACCACCTTTTTCGTACGAACACTACGTGGACGGCCAGATCTTTTTCTGTCACAAACAGAGGAGGTCTCATTGTACTTATTAATAGCCCGGTACACAAACATTTGACTAATACCAAGCATAGGGAGTGTTTTAAAAATTGCATTTGGCTCCATACCAACTGTAATGCAATCACAGCGATTTCTCACTCTTCTCAACCCCACTCCATTTTAATATCGCAAAATATTGTACAATGTATTGACGCCAAAATTAGAAAATTCAATGAACAATCGTATAAAAATGACAGATTCCAAATTCAAATGTAATACCTTTCTTATTTTTAATTGTAACAATATTTATGGCCAGACTAAGTATTTAATTGCTACCAACTATTTCAATCCAGAAAATCATATCGTCTCGTGGCAACGTAAAAAGAAAAGGACGTACCAATACTCTCATTTATAATAGAATCTTCGCTTGTGAGTAGCGTTTTGGCAGATACAGTATTCTGAAACCGATCATTAAGAAGTGGACGTAAACTAAACTCGTTATTACTACCATTTCTGGCGTTCGAAATCGGCGTCAATTAGGGATCGCAGTCGTTCGAAGTCGCGCTCTCGATCTGCGTCTGCGACTCGTAGACCCGACCGTCGCTCAGCGCCGCGTAGGTCCGAGCGCCGCTCGGGTTCGCCCCGCAAGTCTGCTGAGAGGAACGGCGAAAAGTCTGCCTCCAGATCTAAGTCCCGTTCGCCGAAAGCCGTCTCCAAGTAAGTTCACTAGTGTGCTCTCAATCGTTTTAGTCTGACGGTTGTGCGAATTCTGTGAGGTTATTTTTCTTTGTCGATCTGTTCTATGTAAATCACGCGAGTTGTTGCAGTTTTGTCATAACATACAATATACAGTGGGCGTTATTCACACAGAGCATGTTGATATGATGAGCTGGTTTTGTAGATCATTTTACCTTTTACAATTTTAACAACTATTTTCCCTCCGAAATATAATCTCACACATACACAATAGCATTATTGTCAGATTCAGTCCACAAATTAAACCACATTGGCATCACATATTAACAAAATTCATCCAGTGTTAGTAAAATTGATTGCACATTACAAATTCATTATTAACTCGATCCATGTTTTCCCGCATCACGAAGAGAAGCTGTTCCAAGGTGAGTTTTTGATGTGGACTAACACTCAATTGAGCTATTTGCTATTAATCTTTTTTTGTTACATTTTTTCCGATAGCCTCAGGTTTGGTAATCATTCATTATTATTTATTATTTAAATATTCATGCAGTAAACTACTAACAAGCTAGTTCTCAATAAATTAATCATCACCTCTCATTTTTTTATATTATGTTTGGTCATGTCATTCACTGTGAATAACATTACTTACAGCTTTCAAAGTAATTATTATTGTTTTTTTTTGCAATACTACAACCAAAAACTGGTACCAAGAAATAAAAATACTTTTAACAAATAAGTAATAATCAATTGTATAAATCCTAAGTATTATTTACAGCCCTAATAATTATACTAACAAAATCTTAAAAAATAACAGGGAACGATCGCGCTCTCGCAGCAAGGAAGTATCACCGAAGCGTGAGGAAGAACGTCGTCCGACCAAGTCTCGTTCTCGATCGCGCTCTCGGTCTGGATCCCGCGACCGCTCCGCTTCGCGTGACCGTTCTAGATCTCGGTCGCGCTCCGCCTCTCCACGACAGAACGGTGATGCGCAAGACCGCGCCAGTACAGACCGGGACCGCTCGCCTCGTAGTGGCGACTAAAACGACTAGTTCAGTTTTAAGCTACATAGGTTTATTTGTTTATAGTTTATACGAGTTCGTGACCTCTAACTTTAGTACCTCTTTCTACTTTCATCTTTACGCCATTAGGATCAATATTCAATGCAGGCTAGATTTCACTACAATACGGTCAACGTAACTTGGCGCGTCTGAAGTTAGCCGATTAGATGCGCAGTAGACAATTTCGTTACTAAAAGTTCCATTGCGCAGCCAAACAGCTAACTTCAGACGCGCCAAGTTACGTTGACCGTACTGTATCTAGCTTTCTATTTACAAACTTTTTCTGGTTTAAATCTGCCGTGCATTTTCTTTTGTCCATTACAAATACAACTTAAGTGTTGGTCCAATAGCTTGTTGAAAATTAATGTATACGACTTTAATTGACATTTAAACTAGAAATAATCAGAAAAGTACAATGCTTAACTCTTGTTTTAATCTCTTAGCTCACGCTTTGTTAAAGTCACGATAGTGTAATATAAGATTTTTAATGCGCACCGTGTTGATATTTTTTGGTCTCACACGTGTGATAGATAGATAGATGTCAATGTCTGTAGACTTAGAATTAATTAGGATCGCTTTATGGGCTAGTGGGCAAATAGATACTTATTTATGTATAAGTAGAAAATTCTACCGAAAACGTGACTGCAATTTGAATTTAATTAATAATGATTTTTGAACGATGTATAATTTTTATTTCCTTTGATTCAGTCACTCGATGCATTTTTTTTATAAAAAAAGTTGAGAGTTTTAGTATTTGCCCATACTTTAAGTGAAAGTAACAACTTGGACGAAATTGCTAATTACCTATATTTAGGTAAAAGATGTAACAACATAAGATTAAATTCATACATCTTTAAGACAATTCTACTTGGTAGGCTAATTATGTATTTTGTAAATAGTATATTTGTTACTAATAACCAAATAATAAATAAGGCTGTACCGTATTTTGGTTTGTTTTATTGATGACCCACCCTTGTTATAAAATACACTTCAAACACCCAAATAGGATAAGGTTTTGTTGCTGGCATTATTAGTTTTATCTAACAACTTTAAACAAGCAATTCTTGTATATATACTACTCTCAAAACAAAAATAAGGACCACGAGGTATTTTTTCATTTTGGTGTAATTTATTAAACATTTACATATTGAAAGTAGTAAAATATTGAGTATACAAACTCTTTGATACCTAAACTTTTTAATATTGTAGTATTCATCTAATGCTGGCAACAATTTTAAATAAAATTTGATTTAAAATCCTTTTTGAAAATTTTGATTCCATTTTCTTTGACGTTTTGCTTTCCTTAGCTTCTTGGTTTATTAGAAATTATCAGAGTTCATTGATACCTCGAGTCAGAAACATCTTTTGCAATATTCCACAAGCACGCAGGCGTCATATGGACTCGCTGACAGCAACCAGAGCCGTTACGATGATTGAAGAAAGTCATTCGCAGCGATCTGTGGGTTTGCAATTGGGATTTTCTCGAAGAGCTATTCAAAATCTATGGAATCGTTTCCAAGAGACCGGCAGTGTTAGAAGAAGACCTGGTTCGGTCAGAGTTCGCATTACAACAGCTCAAGAGGATCGTTACATTCGATTAAGTGCGCGCCGAGATCGCACAACGACGGCCCGCAAGCTGCCACATCGTTTACGGCTGACAACGGGTACTCGTGTCAGTGACCAAACTATTCGTAATCGATTGCATGAAGACCAGCAGGCATCAAGAAGGCGAGTTGTCCGCGTTCCATTAACCAGAAATCATCGTGCAAATCGTTGAAGATTTTCCCGTCAACATTTGGACTGGGACATAAACCAATGGGGCATGGTGCTCTTCACAGACGAATGCAAAGTTAAATTTTTTAACGACGATCGGCGTATTAGAGTATGGAGAAGACGCGGCGTGAGATTTTCAGAAGCCTGCATCCATGAAGTCGATCGTTTTGGTGGTCCAAATGTAATGATTTGGGGCGGGATAAGCTTACACACCAAAACTGAGCTCGCTATTTTAAATAAGGGTACTGGTACTGCTCAGCGGTATATTGAGGAAGTTGTCAGACCACATGTGATCCCATTTGCACAGCGAACGGGTCCTGGATTCATCTTGATGCAAGACAATGCTCGTGCACACACGGCTCAAGCGACTCGATTTGTACTGGAAGACTCTCAAATTAAAGTCTTGCCGTGGCCGGCGAATAGTCCGGGCTTAAATCCAATAGAGCACATGTGGGATCAGTTGAAACGAAGAGTTAGAGACGGTGATCAGGAAATCCACAACCAACAGCAACTCATCAACGCTGTGAAAAGGACTGGAGATTCCAATGGAAAATGTCAGGCATTTGATTGAGAGCATGCACTCCAGGCTTCAGGAGCGCGTAGCTAAACGAGGGCGGCATACCCGTTACTAAAAGATGAGCATGGAGTATTTTCTTTTGTTTTCAGTAACTTTACGTTGTTTTTATTTTTAACCTAAAATGTGTTTTTTCTTTCAAAAGCAAATAAACTTTTTAATCATTATTATTTGAATAAATTGATTGGTCTACATGGTAAAAACAACATTAGTTTTCGTTATGGAGACAAAAAATACATATTGGTTTTATTATTTTCATGGTACCTACAGACAAAATACCTTATGGCCCATATTTTGTTTTGAGTAGTATATATTTATCACAGATATAGATAGATAGACCCTAGGTAACGCAATCAAGTATCACGATCGTTATGAAAACCAAGCGTGCCATTTTTTGACTACCTACTAAGACGTCACAATGTTTTGTTTTTCTTAAATTATTACCAGGTATTACTGAGGGTATTAGATTAAAAATAATTGCTTTTTAAATTAATTACGCATATTATTAATCACAAAATGACTTACCGATGGAAGGAAACGTTTACTTTATTTTTTTACTTACGATTTTTGTACGTAAGCTGGGCACGAAACAAGGCACGCGAAGTAGTTGCTCTTGCGTTATCTAGGTCTATCTATATCTGTGATATTTATATACTATATATAACGGGGGCGATAAATCGATCTAGCTAGGTATCGTTTTATGAAAACGAAAAAAGCTTTTCGCCCTTGGTCCCGGTCCCTTAGTCCCTGGAAGGGACCACTAGTATTTTTTTGCCCGTGGTTCCTTCATGAAATATATACTGCCAAATTAAATTGTACTTAGATATTATTATTATTATTTTGATTTTTATGTTTTGTTTATAGTCAGAATTACATAATAAATTATTAAAATAAGCTGTTCAAAAACATAATTAAAGTCTACTTAGATATTTGATCGAAATGCCTGCCAGAATGGATAAATGCTCACCAAATTGTGTTTCCTTAAGTTTTGTAGAAATGTATGAGTTTGATTGTAAAAAGCTATTTGATTCTGGAACTCTGCGGCCGCTGCCGCGGCACGCTCGCCTCGTGCGTAAGGGGTCACAGTTCTAACTTAACCTAACCATGACGGATCCGCCCTAGGGGGGACTATAAGGGCCAAAAATATTTTGGTTATCTATTTTGGTAAGCAAAAAGCCAAGGCGGGAGCTTCGCAAGATTTATTTAGTTTTTTTTTTATTTACGAAGAAAAAAACCTCCGTGGTCCCTTCCAAGGAATACGCGAAGGGACCACGTAATTTTCCAGTATTACAGGGACCACGAAGAAAAAATGCACCGTGGTCCCGGGACTACGAGAAGGGACCGACTGAAAAAAAATATACCGAGCAAAGCTCTGGTTGCCCAGACATTTATCTAAAATTTTTTTTTTGGTAAGTCATGTTTTTTTTTAAATGAAACCTATAATAGCTAGATCTATTTATCGCCCCCGAAACCCCCTATATACAAAATTTCATGAAAATCGTTGAAGCCGTTTCCAAGATTCTGATTGTATATAGGTATATTATGTATAAATATATACAAGAATTGCTAGTTTAATTAAAGTTATTAGATAACTGTAAATAAAAAACTAATCGGCTACCAGAACCATCTGGCAGACAGGCTGACCCTCAAGCAGTCTAGAAAGAAGTCCTAAGCATAGTACAAGCCAAATTTAAGGTTGCATTTCCACTAGAGATGAGCAAGGATGCGTATTATAGCGAGGGATGTGTTTGTTAAGAACCAATAGAATCACTTCATTTACCTAGCCTCGCTCAGCGCAGGTCTGGTGGAGACAGCTTTGCAGAGCGAGGTTTTTATACGTGCAAAGGATGGACGCGAGCGAGAAACTACTGGTAGTCACTAGACTAAGTTTGTCAGAGGATCTACCTCTGACAAACTCCTAAGTGTATTGTGCGGAAAATCTTTTTTATTGTGCGGATCAGTGAATTCGCCCTGAAAAGAGCCCGCTACACATCCTCGCACCGCTCATCTGCACAGCGTCGCGCATCTTCGTACCACTCAGCTGCCGCCATGCCGTGAGCTGCCTAGCACATCTCTGGTGGAAACACTCACATAGTTCCACAGCCTCGCCACGCATCCTCGCACCGCTCATCTACCTCGTACATCGTGGTGGAAACGCATCCTATTGATGCACCTGTCGTTACGGCAGATTGTTCGATTCCCGCCCCGGGTAAATATTTGTGTGATGAACACTTGTGTTTGCCTTTTGTCTGGGTGTTGTTTATCTATATACAGGGTTTCCAGTAAATAGCACGACATACTGCAGGGGGTGATAGCTTGGGTCAATACCAGCCAAATCAACGTAATATATGTTAGCAAAATCTTACGGATTTACAGTTTTACAAAATTTTCCGAAATATCGAAAAATCTCTACCTTGAAACAGATTTTTAAGCATCTCGTAATGAAAAATTTTTCTAGTATTTTTTTGTGCATCTTATTCGTGAATAGTTACTTTACTCATTGATAAGTCTTTTTTCCTATCAAAAACAAAAATGTTTTCAAGAAATACAATTTTTTGTTCAAATTTTCACAGAACAATTTTCATATCGTTTTACTTTAACCTACAGTGGTGAACAAAAATCCGTCCGTTTTGCTGAACATATATTGTGTTGTTTTGGCAGGTATTGACCCAAGCTATCAGCCCCTGCAGTATGTCGTGCTATTTACTGGACACCCTGTACCTACGTATGTATTTAAAATATATTTGTGTATGTATATCAGCTGTCTGACACCCATAGTACAGGGTCTCCCTAGTTTGGGGTCAGATGGCCGCGTGTGAAATGTCCCCACATATTATTATTATTATTAACACTTTAAAATTAATTACTTAGGTAGGTATTGATTTATTGGAGGGACTTGTACAATATTATATATAACCATAATAGCAACCCCTGATAAGAAAAACATTGCTGTTTACAAAAATTCGGGGACATAATCGACCTTTCTGCTGCCTTTCATTATAGCTTGTCCGTATCCCATTCGCAAACTGTTGACATAGAAGAAAGAATGTCACACTATCATTACAAGTAGGTACTTCTAATTAAATAATTATACTAACGCAGAACATCCGTAGTAACTGCAATATGCCAGGTTTTGAGATCTTATTACGTAGATTAAAACTAGAATGTGACATTCTAATACTGACAGTGTTGGCTCTCTTGTGCATCGGAAATTCCAAAACTAGACGGATATTATCATGTAGCAACTAAAAATAATAATTATCAAAATTATGGTGTAGTTATATATTATAAAGAGAACCTTAATGTCCGCATAGAAGAACCTGATTTTCAGGAATGTAATTGTCTGGTGGCTATTGTAGAAGAGCAAGTTGCTATTATAGGTTTACTATAGATCGCCATCATATACCAACATTGATCCATTCCTCTCTTCCTTATACAAAATACTTCAACTAGTATCGATCTATAAGTACCTAATGGCTGATATCATTCCAATAAACTTAACAAAATAGACTTACCTACACGGGGAACGATACTTAACATTAGCTGCTACACACGGCTTACTTACAGCACATAGCCTTAAAACGCGTAGTGATAGTGAAACCTGCTTAGATCACGCTTTAATAAAAACTATAAGTAATGCCACTGCAGTAGTCCCATTTTCAACTTTAACGGACCACTAACCGGTTTTATTATGCCCACAGCTAAAAAAAACATAGCAACTACAACTAAAGTTAACTTTGATGGACTAGTAAAAGACCTGAAACAACTTGATCTTGACCCAATTTATCAGTCGGCAGATCCTAACCTTCCATTAGATTATTTGACGCAGTCCCTTCAAAATATAAATGATTAAAATACACTAACAAAAACTTTACCAAGACGGTCAAAAATAATAAAACCATGGATAACCCCGGGTTTACTAAGACGCATGCGAAACAGGGATAAATTGCAAATTATCACCGAAAAATTAAAATTTACAAATTACTTTCATACGTTACTGGAATTTTTGTAACGCACTGCAGCGAAAAACAAAGAGAGAGAACGAAAAAAAAGAACTTGAAAATGCACAAACAGACAGTAAAAAATAGTGGAAAGCTATTCAAAACATTGCTAATACAACAAAACCAATACAACACACAAAGAACTCCTAACATTCTCTACTTGTCCAGAGCAATCCTTAAATAAAATAAATAGCTAGGTACTTCTTAATGTTGGAGCCTCGCTGGCTGATAAAATTTATCAAAAAACTAACATACCTGATGCACATTTTCACTATCATATAGACGAGTGTAATCAGCAAAGTAATTCTTTTAATGGACACTGATGAGCAATTTAAGAAGTTGAGAAAATAGTAAATGGTCTAATATCAGATTGTTCATCGGGTTGTGATATGATTAGGAGTAAATTTCTAAAATTGCATAAAAGTATTCTTATCCCACTTATTCCAGAAAAGGTCGGAAGTGTGCCCAATATATAAGAGTAGAGGCAGAAACCAAATAACTATACGTCAATATCCATACCACCGGCGATATCGAAGGTATTGGAAAAAATCATAAATACTCACTTGGTAAATTACTTGGAAGAAAAAAATCTACTGTCTAAAAATCAGTATGGTTTTCGGCTTGGAAAGTCCACAGAACAAGGAGTGAATGAACTCGCCAGCTTTGTTAGTAAAAATTTGGATAAAGAAAAAAAATGTCTTTTAATATTTCTCGATCTCGCCAACGCATTTGATACGATTTCTGTTTCCCTCTTATTGGCTAAACTCGAGAACGTAGAAATCAGAGGTTAGGTACGTCTTGAATTTTTAAGAGTTACTTGACTGGGCGAAAACAGTGCGTCCGTGTGAGTAAATACAAGTACCAACCTTCTAGTCACATATGGCGTACCACAGGGCAGCAACTTAGGTCCCACATTATTTCTCGTTTTTATAAACGAACTCACGAGTCTTAAGCTCACCCAAGGCGAAATTATATCTTTCGCAGACGACTCTGCTCTAGTTTTCGCCAATACTTGGGATGAGGTATTTGATGCTGCTCAGGAGGGTAATAATATTACTAGAGGCTGGCTGCAAGCTAACATTCTAACGTTAAATGTGGATAAAACTAAATACTTATTTATTTCATTATTAAAAAATATTCAAGTCTTTGTAACAACCATAAAATTATCTCTCATGAGTGTAACCTAAAAGGCCAACTGCGTGAGTCTATCACTGGAACGTGAACTTGCTAGATCGGCCTTACGACCCATAGTACATTGATACCAAAGGTGTAGCTGTAGCCACTTCTGCAATATGTTTACAACACCTGTCACGGCGCTGAGTGCAACTGGTGACCTTCCAGTTCTTGTGCTGCTCTCGGTCGTGGTCAAACCCATGGTAGTGAGTGCGTGTAGGAAACCGTCGCTTCTTTTTGCGAGGAAGTGACGGTATAGCCTATAGTTCTCGGAGAGGTAGGTATAATTTGTGGCCTTCGGGCGGTAGACAGACGTAGTTCGTTGCCTAATATAGACCCTTGACGGCGGAGTCCCGTGTTGCGACGTCACCATCACGTCAGCCAACCCATTGGTGTCTTGATGGGTGACGGGATGGACTCGATCCAGTCGCCGTCAAGTAACGTAACGGGACGGGAGCCGATTCGTTGCCGTCAGGTAGGGTGACGGGACGGGACTAGACGCCGTCTATTAGGGTGACGGCAAGAGAGCCGTCCCATCGTCTTCAGGTAAGGTGACGGGATGGGAGCCGAACTGTCGCACTCAGGCAGGGTGACCCCAGTCCTGGTACATCGTGCATCTTGAGGAATTTAAAGTACATACGTGTGCACCTAGAATACAACAGCGTGTGCAACACAGCGCACCTAAAGTGCACCTAGAGCACAACAGTGTGCACCGAAAGTGTAACATCGTGCACTTAGAGTACCTACAATAGAGTGTAACAGCGGGCACCTAGAGTTCAACATACTGCTACAACGTATACCTATAGTGCAACAGCGTGCACCTAGAGTTCAACATAGTGCACCAGCGTGCATCTAAACTACAACAGAGTGGTGAATATGTATATGTGTGGCATGTGGCCTCATAGTGGGTAGTGTTTTTCTGCAATCTGTGTATTCATTAAATTAATGTGACAGCATACAGCATTGATGATAAAAATAAAATTTCCTTTTTAATTTTTTGTAAACAATTGTTTATTATTAACATTTTATTTCTCGTTTGCATCCACTGCAATAATTACACTTCGTCACAAACACTCGCTGGCAAATTTATCACCGCATTAGCAATACAATATGACTTTTATTCTGTTAGGATCTATTTATGGAATTATCGGTTACAGCTCCTTCACATGAAGATTACTTTCATTTTTCTTTTGAAACATAAATCTATGTGAATATACCAAAAGGTAATAATATTATACTAAGATAGATAACAGATAATTGTACTTTGTCCATGAGGACGAAATATAGAACAATTAAGACAATCACTGGTTTTACATGCAAAATAAACAATTATAAGAAAATAGCGAAATTAAACATTAGATTATAGATAAAGGCTACTTAGCTAAGAAATGGAATGATTTGAAATTTTATCTTTCAGTATACTCACACAAAGGCACAAATACATTCATGATTTAATAAAAAAGTGTCCAAAATATCAATAAGTCAATTTACATCAGTCAATTGTAAACTTAAACTCAAAAAATAATTAAACAATGATTTTTGTTTATAAAAATTAAAGAAATTCACAATAATTATAATGATACGGTTGTAATAAATAAATTAAAAATACTGTCATTTTATTGTTCGGAATGGAAATCACAATTTTGACATAAGTATATTAATATCATTACGAAATTCTCAAAAAGAAAAATGAAAGGTTCACTGTGATCAATTAAGTACAAAAATTATGATTCTATTTTTAGTACATTTGGATGTTCATTATTTCCTCATAATTTAAACTTATTTGTCATCTTAAAAAATTAAATACAAGAGAATTATTATTGATCATCAGTCTATTCATATTTTTACAATTTTGTCGATTTAACCTTTTAATCTAACGAGTACAAAAGGCAACATAAGATGTGATATAACCTATCACTTACCGCATAATATCTACACGGACTTTATAAAAATGTAATTTAACATAAATTATTTCATAATGACGATTCGTGGTCGACGGTCCACACAGCCATGAAGATGGCGTGTGTGGAGAGTCAAGTTGCGAATCTATAAACACAACATACCTCGAAAACTGTACCTATTAAAATAAATAAGTTAAAACAAGCAGAGTTATCGTGTCCTATGTTGCCTAATGACACACTTTATATTGTCTCAGTACTCTTATAAGTAATGGAGAATATACTTACAACACTAAAACTTTACACAATGACTTAGGTTTCGACAATTTGTTTCTATAAGTACTGAAGTTAATTTTAACCTATGGACTAATTACGTGCGTGAATATTTGTGTGGCGCGAGCGCGACTTGTACGACCTGCATGAGCGTGCGCATACAGGTTGTAGAAATGGCGTTCACAGTCTCAGGAACGTTAAATTATCGTGCTAACTGATCTATATCCCGAGTACGGAAGTTAGGAGAAAGAGAGAAAAAAATCTACGTCGATTTTCAAGAAAACCTGAACAAGATTTTTTGTGGGTAGTAATTCACTATCATAATCATAGGAACAAATGACAACAATTAGTCAATCACAAAATATAAATCAATGTAAAACTGATGAACGCATCATTCGCGTTTATTATTATTTTTTTTTATAAATTAGTCTAATCTTATTTTACGCACGGTTTGGCTTCTATACTGGTGCGAGTCTAAAGGGATAGTGTTAGTTGTGTTGCGTTCATGAAGCGGTACTGCATTCGCACACTCGCCTCCCAACTCTCCAGTAACTGGCACGGAAAGATCTTTTTTTTTTTGGCGTAAGGAGTTTGGATATGTGTCGATTGGTCAAGCGTGAGTGGTGCAGTGACGCGTCATGATGCGGCGTCGCGCGGCGGACCGAGCCACGGGACGCAGCACACGTTACCTATACTTGAGGATAGAACATTTTGTAAACAATGTAAACAAGTATCTAAAAGGAGTTCGAATTACATAGAAGGCTAACAGCTCAAATTATGAAACAAAAGGCAGATGGACCGCGCGGAACACTGAGAGTGAAGCCAAAAAAGCAAATACAAATTCAAAAGCGAACACCTAAAATCTCGCTTTTGAATTTGTATTAGTATTTTTCATTGTTTTTTTTTTCAACGATACGGCATTTCGTGCTTTTCTAACTCGTGTCAGTACAGTACGAAGCGCGTTGTAGGTATTCGCTTTAGAATTTGTATTTGCTTTTTTGGCTTCACTTTCAGGGTTCCGCGCGGTTTTTCAGCCTTTTGTTTCATAATCTGAGGCTAACAGAAACTTAGAAAAAAAGTTTATACAAAAAAAAAATTGAATTTAGAATTTTGACTGGTCGTTTACATTCCTGACAAAGTGGCCATAGCCCCAAGTGTACAGAGATCGCGATGTGGACGAGTCCACCAGCCCCTCGGCTCGCGCGGTCCTCGCGACAACACTACGTTAAGCCTGGTACTCACTAGCGACCCGTAACCAAACCAAAACATAGTGTGTACGTGGTTAGTAGGATTGCGAACCACGTACAGTCCGTGCCACGAAAGATGAGACTTGACACGGACTTGATTTGACTTGCACAGTACTTTACCTTTAAATCGAGTACTGCGCAAGTCAAATCAAGTCCGTGTCAAGTCTCATCTTTCGTGGCAGGCACTATACACACGTATGTTTTTAGGTAACAGTAGATGCAATATATTACCAAAAGATCTAATTAGTCCGTCAGTTAGATTATCGAAAAATATTGGATAAGTATTTTTTGTATTATCAAATCAATAAAAACTGACGAAGATAAAACGCATCAAAGATCATGAGTGCGGTTTGTGACGTCACTTCGCCAGTAAAAGTGTACTGACATAGTCACACGAGTTTTCGACGCACTGTATCTTCATTTTTTGTTTACGTGAAAAAAGAAAAAACACGTGTCCAATATTTTTTGGAAATCTATCTGACGGACTAATTAGATTTTTTTTGGTAAAATACGCTATGTTACGGTTACGGTTCGCTAGTGAGTATCCGGCTTTAGGTGGCGCGACTGTCGCCGCGACGCTCACCGATCAGGGGCGGAAAAAACGCGATCCGTCCCGCCAATACTATTTACAGGGGCGTACAGATCGCTCTCTTAAATAAATACTTCGGAAAGCTTACAACTAGCCGTTTATACAGGGTCACTTTACACTTTACGCTATATTTACACGCGGCGCACAGCCTGTTTCGCACGAGCGTCCGTTGTGAATAAATAAGTTAGTGTTGTCCATTGACGCTTTAGTATCACTACACTTGTGTCGCGTACGTCGGCGGCAAGCAATGGTCGTCTAACACGTACACCCCTCCGCCTTCTAGCGCTCGCTTTACTAGCGATGTATCGCTGTAACAATAGAAAACCATGTTAGATCTTATTGTTGAAGGGATAAAGGTTACTAAGTAAAAGTGAAAGGGGTGTGTATGAGAATTAAAACTGCGAGTGATTGTAATCACCGATCCATTGGAGAAGAGACAGAAGATAGTGAAAGTGTGATTGCAATAATCACCGATCCATTGGAGAAGAGACAGAAGATAGTGAAAGTGTGGATGAGAATTATCACTGCGAGTGATTGCAATCACCGATCCATTGGAGAAGAGACAAAAGATAGTGAAAGTGTGTACGAGAATTATCACTGCGAGTGATTGGAATCACCGATCCATTGGAGAAGAGACAGCAGATAGTGAAGGTGTGTATGAGAATTATCACTGCAAGTGATTGCCATCACTGATCCATTGGAGAAGAGATAGGAGATGTGAAAGTGTGTATGAGAATTATCACTGCGAGTGATTGTAATCACCGATCCATTGGAGAAGGGACAGAAGAGTGTTATTATGTTGGTGATATCAATACTTTTGGTGTTGAAGCTCAAGTGAAATAGTCATAAATACTGACCTATTAGCGCAGTAGGCGGAGTCCGCCGAAAGCCGCGACAGGCGCGGGTCTAGCGCGGCCAGTAGGCGCGCGCTCTCTGTGTTGAGAGTCTTGCGCTTGCACTCCTCGGCCGCCGCGTTGTGCGCGTTCTGACACTCCGGCGCCGGCGCGTCACACTTGCCCCACGTGTTGCGGATGACGTGGCCGCCCGCGTTGGCCGCGTTCTGCGCGCGCGCCTCCGCGTCGGCCGCGTGAGCCGCGCGCGACCTGCGCCGGCGCACGCACACGATGCCCAACACCGCGGCCAGCGCCACCAGTGGGACCACCGCCGTCACGCTCGCGATCCACGCCACCTGCTGCCCCGATAAACTCTCCTCCCCCATCTCATCCCCCACCCTCCGTAAGTGACCCCCCGGCTGTTTAGACAGCTCCGCCAAAGACACCGTACATGATTTACCCCCCCAACCCGGTAAACACGAGCAGTGGTACCCGTCCACCCGGTCCCGACACGATCCTCCATTCCGACACGGCGACGACGAACACTCGTCGATGTCGATGCTGCAGTCTTTGCCGGCGAATCCGGGCCGGCACCGGCACTCGTAGTCGTTGTCGAGGATCAAACATTCGCCGCCGTTCGCGCAGGGTTTGGCCAGACAGAGGTCGACTCTAGTTTCGCATCTCGGCCCCACGAAGCCGGGGGCACACTGGCAGCGCTGTCCGTTGACGAGGTCGACGCAGGTGCCGCCGTGTTCGCACATGATGCCGGCGCAGTCGTCGATGTCGATCTCGCAGCGGTTCCCTCTGAAGCCAGGTCTGCAGGTGCATTTGAAGCCGTCGCCGGCGCGCATGCAGGTGGCGGCGTTGCGGCACGGGCTGGCGGCGCAGGGGTCGGCCTCGAGCGCGCAGTCGGGCCCGGCGTAGCCCACCGCGCATGCGCACACGTAGCCGGCGCCGCGCGGCTCGCACACTCCGCCGTGCCGGCAGGGCTGGTCGCGGCACGTGAGGCGGCGCGTCTCGCAGCGCGCGCCTTCGTAGCCCTGCGGACAGGCGCAGGCCAGCTCGCCGCCCTCGTCCGGCACGCAAGCTCCACCGTTGAGGCAGGGCCGCACTGCGCACGAGTGCAGCGACTTCTCGCAGTCCGGCCCGGTGTACTCGGGCGGGCACATGCACGTGTAGCTGCCCTGGCCGGTGTTGTGGCACGTGCCCCCGTTGCGACACGGCCGGTGGTTGGTGCAGTAGTTGAGGTCCTGGTTGCAGAACAGGCCGCCCCAGCCCTCCTCGCAGATGCAGTCCCAGGGCCGCGAGCACGTGCCGTGTACGCAGCCCGGGTGACGCTCGCACTGGTCGCACAGCTCGCCCACCCAGCCCGAATGACAACTGGAATTAAACGACAACATTCGTTAGTACACAATGGGATGTGATAACAAGCGACAAAAGCATGTCTTTCTTCTCGAACAATGAGGAGGATGAATGATTTAGACACGGAGGGAGGTAACGTGAAGCGTTTAGCACAAAGGTGTGAAGTGGGTACTCACATGCATTCGTCGGGCTTGAGGCAGTGGCCGTGCTCCGCGTCGCAGCCGGGCAAACACCGCGCTGTAACAAAAAGAATACATTCGTTAGCGTCACAAAGACAAAGCACTCACAATGGAGCGAGCAGTGCACTAATGGATTCCTTTAATTGTAGAGGAAGTAGGATCGTTTAATCATCGGGATAATTTTCGATTTCCGCGCGATATCTCGCATTAACGTTGGAATCTTGTGCAGTTTGCAGTAAAGGACACGCGAGTGTAACAAAGAGAGAGGTTGGAGCATCCCGGCCGGGGGCGAGGTCGCGCGCACACACTATTTATCTTCGCTCGCACCAACTCGTTACTACAACGAAATCCTCTTTGAACTTGATAACCTGCATTAAATTAAAATTTTCACTTGAATTTCGCATGGAAAACTACTCTTGTGTATCGTGTCTACAAGGATTTCTAATTTTATTTAGAGCTTGTTATACCAGGTTCTACAATGTTATGTGTCTGTACGTGCGCATCGTTAACTTTGTAGTAATGTATCGAACTTTACCCCGTTTTCACCTCGCAAGAAGTAATTCAAGTACATCGGTTGTTAGAAGGGATCGCAGTTCATTGCGGCGCAGACATGTTACTAAGTTGTTGTACAAAAAGCTAAGCAGTAATGTATGTTCGATGTTAAGAAAAATTGTTTAGAAATAAGAAGTGCGGTGCGAGTCGTATCGGTCGGGTGCGCATGGGCAAGTTATCGGAGCGAATACAAAGGGGGGCAGATAGCGCGGGGAGCCTAACCGTCGCTCGACCGTTACTATTCCCCTAACTCGCTAGAAAAATACTAGACGCCATCTTGATCATAACTTTCATTCCCTATCCAAATGCAAATGTAAACTGGCTTATTCCGGTTCTAAATTGGACGAGGAAACAATTTCAGCGAAGCTCCGACTATACCGCGGAGCCGGGGAGCTATTTTGTGAGCTTAAGAGGCGTTCGGGAGCTGCATAAAAGAGATTAGCCTTCCCGCCGCACTCCCTAGACTCTATTATAGGTTTAAACACAGTCGAGCGAGCATAAAGCCCCCAAACTTACTCAGAGTGTGCGCAAATCGGCTTAAGCCGCACTCGAATTGGTTAGCTCACTCACGCGGCAAGTTCTATTACGATGGCTGCTGTTTTAATACAGTTGAGAAAATTGAAAATATAATCCGCTTTCACGTAAGTTTCACACTTTCGCAAATAAAATAAAATGTAATTTAAAACAATCGCTTCTCATGACCTCCGGTAGGCCATTACAATGAATTATTAATAAAACTTTATGAGGAACATAAGAGAGACGGAGAAAAAGTAAGTGTGGCGCCGCTTGCTGCGCCAGCGCAGATCAAAGAGCTCGAGTGCCGGTGTATGTGTACCGTGCTACCACTCCAGAGCCACTCGAACTTATCTTGACCCTCGAACTGAGGTAAAACGGTAGTAAAAATTACACTCCAAAACCAATTTAGGTCGTAAGTGGGCACGAAGGGGCCGCGAGGAGAATGTTATGCTCCTGCGCTATTAATTATGATCAGTGGACATGTACTGTACCGATTTGTATTGAAAGGCTAGCATGCGCCGCACTGCGATCAAGGCCTCGCCCGGGCCTTCGCCGAGGACAGGTAGTGTGAAAAAAACGACATCCCCGAAACTTCCCACACGTGTTCAGCAAATATTTAACTGATCCTGCATCTGCTCTATCCCAAACGGAAATTAGGTTTGCGTGGGATTCGCAATACAACTCAGAAGGTAATATTCGTGAGAACTTTACTCTCGTTAACAATTAGGCGAAATTAAGCGGCCATAAAGGTTCCTCTCGCGATGTTTACCCTATCATTAAGAAGGAGAGCTGGACGGAGGATAATGCCGCCGGGACATGCAAATACGTTTTCGGGATTGTTAAGCTTTCCCAGAAGGCGAGATACCGTTCGGCAGATGTGAGCCAGCTTACGTGACACGGTCAAGTACAGAGTATATTTCGATTGGTGTTCAGTTCTCGTTTAAAGGTGTTTTTGACCCGGTTCGTGGCATCTGTGTAGCGGGCCGCGAGCGGGGCTGTGTGCGTGCGCAAACCTACTGCGTTGTTTTCATTACATTATAGCCGCTTCTCTCGCTTTTACATTTTCGTAATCGCCGATACAAACTCCGCTGATAGGGTTGCCGAGCCTTTTATTGCAATGCATTTGTGTAATGTACGAGCGATTACGTTCGCGATATTGTTCCTTTCACACGGTCGATTTAAAAAATATTTTTATTCTTTTTTTGTTAGTACCTACCTTTTTAGGATATTTCTGATATCGATCGTGACGAGTTGTCGTTTGTTTACATTTTCCAGAAAATTTAGATTTCGTGGTTATGGAGTCGCGTGGAGGCTGTGTCGGGCGGGCACAGCCCTGGCGGGGGAGCGGGACAGCGCGCTACAGAGAGCGAAGCCTGCCGTCTCTGTCTGCCGCGTTTTTTGCGGCGCCGGAGTGTGGGAACGCGGCGGCAGGTGGGGCTGCCGAGATTGCGACGCGACATCCGCCCGCCGCCCGGCCACAATGCATCTCGCTAAGACGCACAGCTTTGTTTCACAATACGAGACGCGATGTGCTTAACATACGCCAGGACGTCTTAATGACGACGTGATCTTGGTATTTTATTAGAAATGCACAAGATCGATAGGTAAAAGCGAGCGGACATTGGATGATTGCAAGTGAGCGGTGCGTCCGTTGCTTTTGTTTACAAACGCATCATGCGCGTTGGAACGCAAACAAACGGCCGCGGGGCCGGTCACACGCTAGCAATAAACTATGTCGGACACAATACAATATTAATATTGTCGCCTCACTACCATCGACAACTATATTCAAATTATATTTTGAAAAATAAATTATGATGTCATTTTAATCAATTAGAAAATTATAGCGTCGTTAAGTGGCAAGCTGGTTTGACATTTACTACCCAAGTAGCAATTATTTTGATGTAAACGTAGATAAACTTCATCTATGTAATGAATCTTTTGATGTTTAGAATTTAAGATCAAAGTTTAATTAGATAGGTATTATGAATTGTTAGTTTTTATCAATGTGAATTAGATTTACAAAAAAAAAAAAACAATGAAATCTAAACTTTTGAGCGAGGTTCTTGACATCCGTTTGAATGGGCACATTTGATTTAACGATTCTATTGTGATAATAGTGTCAGAAACGTATAAAAAAATCAAATCAAAACGCTAATTAACCGCGTGGTAACGAAATTTAATGTGCCATTACCAAGAAAATTAATTAAGAATACTCGTCGTTAGGAAAATATCTCAACAATTATACACATAAAAATATATGTTGGGGATTGTGTACGTAGAAATTTTCAACATTAAATATGATAATATTCAGCTGTAATTACTACGAAACTATACTTTATAGCGTCGAGATTTCATACAAAAAATATGTGATTAAAATTATGAGTCGTTTGCTTGGAGGTCGGCCGATGCCACGGGAAGTAGAAATAACCTTATAAATAATGTGGATAAACTAATAGTGATATGGGACTAATTAAAAATACGATTTACGACTTCGGAGCTATGAGATAATTAGTGCCATTACTATTCGCATCGCGGTATTAGGAATAAAAAAATAAACTTTACAAGGAGGTCGCTTACAGCTGTCAAAACTGACATTAGAAAAGACCGACATGTCCCGCCTTATTTAGAATTTAATCGGTTTTAGTCTATATTTATTTTAAAAAGTTAATTATTAAACAAATAGAACTAATTTTACGACTTTTAGTCAAGTTATTTTGAAATAAAATCGGATATCTATGGAAATAAAGGATATAATTTGAACTTTAATGAAATCTGTTTTATTTGTATGTCAATGTCAATTAAAAATTGCATTTAGGTGTGCACAGCACTAAATATGACATAAAATACAGATTTTCCATAAGTTATGTAGACAAGTTATTCATAACAGATGCTGTTCGCATTTAATACCAACTTGGCGATGTATATCTTGTACAATTTTTATTACAAAACAGGGTGTGTCAGAAATTCATGTTACATCATTATGTTTCTATGGCGGTCACAATTATAATGTTTATGAGAGGATGTCAGGCTAAAAATTGTCGTCGCTTTAATGAGGAAGAGTGAATTGTGGGACGCTCTAAATAATAAACTGGGATATTGGAAATTTAGGACACCATGTATGACCGGTGTACTCAATTTTATCTTTAATTCACGAAAATCAAGGCCCCTTATTTATTTAGATGAGGTGAATCAGCCTGATTCGCACGAAATTCAGGTTGGAACGGAATTAGGCCTACTAATCTATTTCTATCGTTGTATCTACAGGATATTTTTAGTTTATTATTTTTTATATTACTGGGAATGTTTACATAGGAAAGTAGCGAGATCGGGAATCTGTCGACTGCCAGGTAAAGTTCGCACACAAAAGACATACATTCACCTAAAATTCTTACTCTTTGTCAATGAACACAAATGATTATGTAAAATTCAACTGCGGTTTTTATGGAAGACATTATGGTCAGCGAAACCCTGCTATGCTTTTATAACAACTTACTGCGATCACCAAACCAGCCAGGTGTAATTTATTTGAGTTATGGCGGGTTACTTCAACTATAGGTACATTACTTACCAGTAATAGTAAAAAATGGCGCTAACTATCGTCAAATCAAAAAAATGGGTTATTTCGCAAAATCGTACGTCATAAAGTTACTATTACCATAACCGACCAGTTAACGTAATTTTGTGTTGTCAAACAGCTACTTCAAACGTCAAAATATTAAACCCTTAAACATCTCACGTCATAGTAACTTTTTAACCGTCCGTATGTACGTTAACCGACTGTTTGAAACAACCCGTCCTTATTCCTCCTTTATGGGCTCTAAAAAGTTGAAATACAAAAAAGTTTTTAACACTTACGTTTCGAGCAATAATCTCCGGTCCAGCCAGCTTTGCACACGATCTCGCCAGCAGGTGAGCAGGTGTAATGCCCGAAGGCATCATCCCGCGGCCTGCAGAGCACTTCGCAGCCAGCGCCGTAGTAATGGGCAGCGCAAGTCACCCTGTACGAGAGCCTTAGGTGAGCGGAGCCAGGTCCACCCCACCGCTGTTCTTCTTCGATCCATGGCCCTCCCACATCGGCCACACTCTGCTTCGTCATGCGCGCGATAAGGGTATCTGAGAAGACGAAAACTAATGTTTATGTACTGAAAATTTACATGGTGATTATTCAATTCTTTTATATTAAAATGTCATGAAAATCTTCGTCAGTTAGATGCTAACATTGAACTTTAACGTAAGTTAATACTTTACATGCACCTAACATGATCTAACATGGCTAACGACTGCAATAATGACGTCACATCACAGAGTAGCAAAAAACCAGCAGTTGCACAAGCTCGTTAATGCTATGGCATCAGGTGGGCCTGCCTATTAGACCTCTTTATGAATAATTGAAACAAACGAGCGCGCTTCACTATGCGAGGAATTACCTACCTCCTTGACAGTTTACTCTATGGACAAAAAAATACAGGTGCGGAATATTGGACACTGTTTTTCGGGAGTCGTAACAGCAGGTGCAAAACGGAACGTGTTTCCGAATTCGCCACATCTGCCCCAAAAAATTAACGGGACATTTTTAATTAATAAAAATTTAAATTTTAAATACGGGTAAAGACGACAAATATTTGTTTATCACCGTGGGAAAGGGTTACAGAAGTAAATTGACCTGTTAACGTTGAGCGTTTGAAGCCCGCATTCGACCGTGAGATTTCATTGTTCCCAAGCGTGATTCACTGTTTTGATTCGTCGCCGGAGCCGGTGTGATTGATTAATAGTTTTAACTACATTCTTTATGTTACATATTACTTGTAAACCACACGTAAGTGCAACGTTTTAGTTTAAAAAAGTAGCTGGACGGCTTCAAGCGAGGCAGGCTAACATTACATAAGTGACGCGCAAAAAGTGGTCTGTGAAAACTACCCGCTGCATTGATTTGAAAAACTGCAACTCCATTCATCAAACCGCGTAAGTGCTGACAGTGTAGGGCTGGCATTAAGCACAGATAACAAAAACAAAACAATAAACTCTGCAAATACAAAATCCAGAAACTAATTTGATTTGGTAACTTCAAAAAAGGTGGGAAAAAATAGAAAACGTTCAAACACAAACCCCGAAACAATTTGGGACTATCAAATTAAAGTTCTATACAAGGAATAAACACAAGTCATCGTGGTGAGAAAATATTTTTTGTCGGCGGCCCGTCCTAGTTTGGACAGTCAACGCGGCAGCCCTAGCTAAGAAATCTCAGCGTCGACCAGTTTCTACCTTTATTTATTTCTCGTCGTGTATGCCCACTTTTTACTCTTGTTGCTTCGATGGGTACATTCCTAAGCCGGTAATCCCGACAGCAGATAAAATTAAACCAGACGCGAAATAAAATTAAAAGGTAATATAAAAACGTTCGATCCTGACTAATTTGGTGGCGTATGCCGTAGAAATGTTTCTTTTGTTTTGTGCCAGTGCTAAGAGGAAAGGTAATAATGAGAACGAGATGCTGATATCTGTGATCTACGATTCGGAGTTTTGTTAAGAGTGGTCGAGTGCTCGGTGTATTAATATAGGAAAACAGGTCACAGGTCACTGACATATTCATCCTTGTGTGCCTTCCTTGCTTGAACAACGTGGATGCTGCGCACGTAAGCGCTACGGTATGAGAATTGTTTTTAGGAATGTTGAATGCAGCAAAACGGAATTGTATGCTCCGAATAGCATAGAGCGTGTTGACATTGGAACACATCCCGATATAATTTTGCCACGCGAATTTAGAACTAATAAATAACTGAAAATCCGCATAATGTTCAGTGCACACTGTATAAACAAATCGAAAATAAACTTTTCTAACAAATTCTCAACTCGCAAAATGACATTGGACGTTGTCACGACATTTGGCCAATATGGCGCAAAGAATCCAAATTCAATTTTCATATAAATATCATGGAAACGATTATTGCGTCCGTCGACATTGCTGGTATAAAGCATAGCGCACACGATTTACCGGTCTCGTGTAGGCTTACAAAGATCGTATCTGTACAATAAATCTAGAAGATAAAACGCGTATGCTACGCCGGTTGTGTACCTAACGAAAATACAATCAGACGAAAGCTATCAATTTATTTCGATCGGGCCTTTCATTCCGATTAAATATTATGAAGTTTATTCTACTCAACACTCATCAATTTTATCGTTTCGAATTCTATACGTGGAGAGCGTGAGTAAAAATTTTAACGATAACTGCGGTGTGTTCATGGTTTAAATGGACAAAGAAATTATGAAAGCCAAGTGTAGTGTGCAGTTCAGAGGGAATTAGAAAGATGACGTGTGGGAAACTGAGCGCGGACCGCTTGCAATTTAGTTCCAATGTGCGCACGAGAATTATGGCAACCGTGCACCCAGCCTCCGGTGCACCAGGGTTGTCCGGAGAACTGAACTAGTGCTACAACAATACCTGTCCGAGCCGATATACATCAAAAAACGTCCAACTCCTTAAAAACAAAAGCATAAAACTATCGCAACTCTCCGAACAAATTGGATACTTATAATGAACATAATTAGGTCTCCTTACCAACCCTACAACATTCGACTCTGCAAGCAATTTGTAGGAAAATTGCGTTCGTACAACGTTTTTGTGTTCTATCTGACTCGTCGGATCCCAAAGTTCGGTTCTTCTGAAACAACCGACAAATTACAGACATCATCCTAATTCAACGGCGTAACGATATTAAATGAAGGTGTACCCCACTATCGCATCTATTAATGTAATTCCGATTCACAAATAAATAACGCAATTAAAGAAGGACGAGGCACATCGGTACGTGCCCGGCCGCCGCCGGTGCGCCAGATAACGTGTAATTACGGTCCCAGAGGTCACTACAAACAAAACGAAAATATATCCGAACGGCAAACGCCAATAAACAAAACAAAAGACAGCGAAATAACCGATAATTTGAGTCGGCTCAGCTATCGGAGGCGGACGCAACCGATTTGGGATGTTTCAAAACGCGATTTTGGGGAAGCGCGGGGGATGCGGGATCACGCGACGCTTCCGCCGATATGATCGATCGATCGATAATGAGGCCATCGGATGTAGAGTCTGGCTCCCAGCTCATTAAATACACATAGCCATAGCCTGACAGCGCCTAGCGCGACTAGATAGCCAGCGATCTAATTAGTGATCGGTGGGAGGTTTCGAACGAAATCGAAACCGCGACGTCGAGCGGCGACGGCGTTGACGCGCGAAGGTTCGACGACCGTTTTCCGCAGGTGAGGCCCACATCATTAAGCGATGTGTCGATTTCCACTCGTCTCGATTCGGACACCTGCCCGGGCCGGTCGTAAGGCCGCGCGCCCGTCGCGTCTCTCTGTGGGAAACTACATCTCATCAATGGGCTTGTCTACACAAACGACGCGCCACTTTTGTTTATAAAACTGTCCACTTCTAACACTCAAAGAATATTTCGAAACGAGAAGTGCGGCTCGGCGACGTCGCCTCTTGCACTCAATAAATAACCCATCCACTCGAGCTTTGAGGGTCTCAAAGAACCCAATTTAAAGATTTCTCAATGTTATTTCAAGAGATTTCGCGTAAGACACGAAGGACGGACCGAGTTTTAAATTCCTCATTGTTCAGTGGGAAAACATGGACATTTTCGTTCCACGCGAAGGATTCGATGAATGCGAAGGATTGCGCAATGTAGTCGTTACATTTCCAGACGGCTGACGTGGTGCTTAACCTTCGTGAAAGCCAATTAACGAGGCAAGTAATCATACTCGGGACGCCGAGAGTCCTGGGAACTGCGCACGGGCCTCACCACCCGCTAGAGTAATGAATTGACTAATAATGCACGGCCGGATAGCGAGATAAGCACCCGTCACAACATAACTGTATCGATAATCGCATCTCGGTCGTGTAATGTCAGCCGGCGAGCAGTAGCCAGGCCCGGGGCGGCTCACCGGCCCGCGCCAGTAATTGCCTCTACGAATCTCTTATCGATAGTTTTCACACGCTCTTTTTCCTGATTTCGCCTATATGGGCTAGTAAAACGAAGTAGTGCAATAATCGTAAACAGTGTGGCCGACACCGACGGTGATGTAAACAAGTGCACAGGACGAGACATTAGGAGTGTGCTCACCTATTATCCGAGAGCATGTGTCGAGCATCTGTCGACAGCGCTTCCTGAGAGCCACCGTGCCTGTTACATCATAAATCGAACCTTCCGGAGCGTCTTCCTGATATTTTTTATCATGTTCAAGCCCTACAACGACGAAAGATGAAGTGTAAACTAAAAAATTCCCTGACTTCCCTCGGAGGTGTATTTTTTAGCATCCAGTAAGTAAACAATGCGGCGGCCCGTTAGTGTGGACCAGGTGCGGCCCGGGCTGCCTCGGGCGCTACACAAAAGATTTCGGTGAAGGAGCCGAGCGACAACATCAGGATTGCCAGCCTCCATTGTTGTATACTTATTTGTTTAGCACGAGAATCTCTTTATGCGTCGCCGTGAGCAAGCGATTCTAAATGCACAGCGTGTTTATCTATGATATATTGGATTCCTCAATCGTGTGTCGCCATTCTTCACTGTCTTGTGCATAAAAATTAAATGCGCTCAAGGGTCGCGATCGCGACAATGAATTAGTAACGTGCAAGGGCGGCTTTCTAAGCCAATGAATGCAGCTGTTCAATTCGGGTATTAGATAAAAAACCGAATGTGATTTAATTAAGCATTAGCCGGTGAGTCGATAGTGAGTGAACACAAACGGCGTGCGTGTAACCTGTTATTATGCTTGATTAGATTTCTGTTGGTAACATTTCTCGGTAGTGAGGCGGCGCCGCCCATCGCTCCCGAGCCGTATTAAAAATATACCCATCCTCTAAGCTATCCACTTCGGACGCTAATGATTTTCGGTAAACCGGCCCGTAGACACACCTCGCCGTATCTCAAATCTCCTAAGTAAATCACCGGAGTTTTTTTTTTGTTTAGTCGGTCAGGAGTAGTAATTATGTCGGTCAGAGTGCAGCGGTATGAAAATCTAATTAAGAAATGGGCGTCTCTGGTCAGTTTTCGCGTCCGCCATTTTAATAATTTTGAAAATCGAATTGGGCGCGTTCGTTTTAGATCCGGCCGGTTCAGTGGAGTGCTTTGTGTTTTCGTGTAGCGATGTAGCAGAGTTTGTGTATCGATGCACGCGGCGTATTATCACGATGATGTATTTACGACCCGGACGGTTACAATTCATTCTGAATCGTTTTTTCGGTCACGCCACGTCGCATGTAAGACATAAACTGTCGATTCTTTATTGGGCGTTTAGGCTTCTCGTGATATCAAACGGAGCGAGCAAAACTTATCCAATCGATTATTATAAATGATAACAATCTAAAATTATATTCGAGCACATGGCTTCGACTTAAATGCGATTTTGTGGCTAAGATGGCGTGTCAAAACCGAATGTTTTCCTACAAAAAGGCTGTGTTAAACAAAGTAGGTAACCAATTTGCCTATATTCCGTAAGTAATTTTCATAGCGCGACGTCTAGGTGCCGGTCAACGGCCATCGGAATACATTAGAACATTTCTACTAAATTTTCGTCCTACAGAAGGCTGAGTTTATTAGAATAGCGCGCGCATTGCGAAGCGAATCACGCGCATCGCCGCGTGCTTTGAACACCAATCGTCCACACCATGGGAACATTTTTGTCTTCCACGATATGATAATATGAGCATTCAAATATACATACTGTCCGTTAAATGCACGATAAACACCCAGAATTACAGTGAAACCTGAATGTGAGTGAGTCGTGACCGACGTGATTTGAATTTTACAAGACGGACGAAGATTTTCATGACCCTTTTTATCATAATCGTATTAAAAGGAGAACAACTCACCATCAGATCTCGACGTCTCGTTGGTGTCGTGCCACGCTTCCACAATGAGCGTAAAGGTACCCTGAAACATAAAACGACTGTGTTACATTACAGAACAAACATACAAGGACAAGATAAGCATCTAAATAATCTACAAGCTGTCGATAAAGGAAGTGAAACTCCAAATTGTACGACTTATTAGTCGGTCTCATGCTACCGACGGCATTAAAACTTAATTCCACCTGACTTTAAACTTTCACGTTTAATCCATTCAGTTCCTTCACATATTCACACATTTGAGTATTGTGTAACGTACAATCGTTTCACTTAGTACCCACGCTTCATAACCATACTAAAATAATCAATGTAGGTACATCATCTTAAACCACAAGAGACCTTTAAACATGGGCGCGGCAGTTAAGAATTTCAAATATTTCCTTTACTTTACGACAATGTTAATAGCCGACGAGTGTAAATTAACAATATGATAGACAGGTGAACCCGGGAGCAGATGGCAGCGAAATTGTTTCAATATCATGCTAAAAATAAAACAAACGCAATAAGGGAATGACGCCGGCTCGCTCCACTAACGAGTGCCTACTGGCTACATCGGCCACAACGAATGATCCCGTGGTAAACGAGCACTAATAAAAAAATAGAACGGACGGGTATCTGATATCGAGCTGTTGACATTAGTCCATGTTTACATAAGGAGGCGAAACGGCAGTCGAAAATCGATTAAAAACTTGATAACGCTACGTGTCAACAGCTTTAAGGCGCCTGCGACGGAACTTATCAATGGGTTTTTTGTCAAGATTCGTTCATGCAAAAATGTACACGACTCTCGGTTTATGAAATTTCTCCCACCGAGCGATCGGAACCGGTCGCCGGTCATAAAACACTCGATCCCGGCCGTCGGTACTCGCCGACCGGCTCACCAGCTCGCCGGCTAGTGTTCCCAAACTTTAGTTCTCTAATCGCTCTTTAATTACACTACGGATGTAAGTTATCGATGAACAATTTTCAGTTAAATGTTGAAACGAAAATCAGTGTTATTGCAACCTTTTAACAAGAAACATACAAATACAACGGAGAACTAGTGAGAATAAAAGTTGAAACATTGAAGGCGAGTGGCGCGACCCACTTCTATGACACACACAGATCGAATTCAAAACGTCTTGAACGGTGTTCATATTAAATATCGGTGCTACAACTTTGTAGCGGACTATGTGTACAGTTAATATTTGATATCATTTTATAGATTCTATTCGATAATTAATTTAATATCTGAGAAAGGACAGGAAGATGCCAAATCTATGATGAAAGGTAAAACTATAGACGACAGGCGACGATTAAAGACGAAGACGGACGCGGGGGAATCTCTGAAGCTGGATTATAATTACAATAAGCATGTGACGGGTCGCATATGCAGCTGCGCGCGCGCCGGATACGAAGGGTCACCGCTTAACTAATACCTCATTTGATCACCACCACCTACTTTAACGAGTGATTCAGTTTTTCCTGACAGATGTCGCCCGTCTTTAATTAAACTCTATGAATGAAAACACTATTTGCATTCACGAACAATAGTTTCTATTTGCATAGGAACTGATACCACGACTAACGAACAATGATTATTGTCGGCTGATGGAAATCAATACGAGAAATCTGACGTTTCACAACGCACGACGACGCGTCACAAAAAGCGAGCGCTTTTTCCAACACTTTTTAAACGAAGAGATCTCAATTAAACTTTCGTTACGTCCACGGTTTTGACGAATTTATAATAAGTTACGTTAAATACTTAGACAATACAAGCGGACGTGTTATCGCGCCTCTCTGAATACTAAACAGCCGGGACCGCCGATTGAACGAAATTGAGCCTTAAATGACACAAAATCACCATTATCAGTGTTTGAAAAGTCGATTTATCGTAAACGTTGTATCAATATAAGGAGCGAAAGACGCTTGTCAAAATACTTTATTATGATTTGTGTTGCGTGCACCCGATCAAATATGGCAAGTCGTAGTATACGCCGTATTGATTTGTTAATCGAGTATGGAGAACGCATTTCGGTCAGCTGTAGCCGCTTGTAAGTATATGCCGGTTCCCACGACAGTGACTCTCGAGCCAACCCATAAAAAGCGGCCGACGTAAGCGTACGTGTGCAGGTAGCCTTTATAAACGTGTCGAGCTGGCGATACCGTATACTTATACAACAAGTCGTGGACTCTCGATGCCTAGACTCTGTCGGCAATTAAAGAAACGTATTTAGTTCGTGTAAAGCTTGCCTTATTTGTGAAATGCTAATTTCATCAGTCGTCACAATTCGATGCAGGTTGCGTTCCAATTCTGAAATATTGAAGCAACGCTGCCATCATCGAAGCGTTAATTATCACCGTTCCAAATTCGAACGTGTTCTTTTTAGATTTTATTATTTAAAAAAAGAACATAATATCGGGCTGAGATCGCAGCGTATCGAGACACATTAATCGTATCCCTCGAAAGCGATGCGTTAAATTGTATTACGGACTTGAACCGAGGAATAGACTGATATCGTGGTATGAATGCTGGGGTTTTATTTGATAATCGTTTTATGGGGGTGCCTAAAGAGGCTACTTCCATATCGGAGCTCGTTTCGACGTTATTTCGTTATTAATTAAGGAATCCATCGAAAGGATACGTGGGAACGGAGCTAAACTTTTGTGCTTCTTATTTGTTAGCGCCATGTGTTTGGGATTTCTGAAGAACAAAAGGTATAATCAGGTGTCCAGTGAAAAGGACCTCTGTTTGGGGCACGCCACGTGTTTCGGCCACTATTGTTCTGTTTATTGTTTAAGTGAAATGAAGCCGTTTTAAAATGGCAACAGATGTTTCTCTTGTTTGTTGGTTTTGGTCACAGCTTATTACGAAGCTTAAAGATTAACAAAAACGTTTGAAAGAAACTACGGGTTTCTCATCGTAAACTGTGCTAGGTGGTACCGCTTTCAATAAAATGGAACAAGGTCATCCTACCATTGGATTCGGTCAATAGTGTACAATATCGGAAGTATTTATATAAAACATTACAAAAAATCATTACCGTAGTTCGCTTTCGAGTATCGTTTCGACACGAGAAGATATTTGGAACACAAACACCCGGGCAAGTGGAAGAGTCGTGATTTCATATTTCACACTTTGCCAGTGTGGTAACATCGCTTTGGACAGGTTTTTTTTTCACTTATACCCCGACAAAGTTGTGCCTCAGTCAAAGCGTCTCAAAATCGATTGTTAACACACCGCAATAAGGTTTCTATTCGATGATTGGCTGAATCGATTTGAAAATCGAGTGTTCTCATGTTGATATGTAGACAGCACCGAGTCGCCTCGTACTAACAAATACATCAAATTAAAAAAGATATGCAAAAAGGTTATGGAACGGATAACTTGTTTTATTATTAAAAGCGTTTCGAGCGCATTTATTTATTAATGCTTTTAATTAACTTTATCTCCTTCTATTTTGGCAGCGACGAATGTGAGGTGCGTTGACCCGATGAATCATAATTTTAATACCGAATTTGGAGGTTTTCTTGGCAAGTGTTTTTTTTTGGATTGTGTAATAAATGTAATATACACCGTGTGAACGGGACACTTCCTGTACAAATATATTCTCTCACAAAAAAAATCAGGTCGACAGTTTATTGGCGACTTGTAGTACATACACATGCATTCTGTTAGAATGTTAAGCAGTTTCGTGTTAAAGTCAAGCAACTGAGCAATGTACTGAGCCTCTCTGTTGCGCTGTAGAATAGCGTGGTCATCCGAGTGAAGCTATTTTAGTAGTTAGACGCACTTTCTGATTTGGTTGGTTTATCCTTGTTGGTGAACGAACACGTCTGCGCAAGCGCATATAGACAAAAGCGAGACGTTCTCAAAGCAATAGCGACCTCGTGGCTCATGTGAACCTACCAAGTTCCAAATAAATTGTTTAACGAGAGAAATCCTTTGTTTGTATTCGAAAATGGTATGCTTAAAATTAAGTGGAAAACAATCCGAATAGGTATTCAGTAGGTATAGTACAGTTACTTAAAAATAAAGTAATATGTATGTCTCTAATGTTACCACTATAAGAGTTTTGGAGCAGTTCCAACAAACTAAACGTAAGATTTATGACATAAAGTCATACACCTACTTAACGTGTGAATTCATAAACATTTTAGTGTTTAGCAGTTGTAGTTATGTCTCACAGAACATTTATATTTTTCTTAATAACACACTGCCAGTTTTTTTATTAAGCCACATACCTACTCACAGGTGGCTAAATTATTCCTCGTTTACAAGTTTTATAACATAAATGTGTAAAAAAAAACAAAAAAATATATGAGAAAGATCACACGGACCATATCGTCGATGCAAACTGCAAAAAAGTTCATGAGATTATATTCACTTCCTTCACGACGCATCAATTAACTAATATTTTATGTCCAGGTACGACATAAAATGTTCAACCAATTAAAAGCGTTAAACATTTTCACACGCCAATCATAAATAATAACCATTAAATTGATGCTATAATAAAGTCCCAGTGTTGCCCACTAAAACCGAGAAAGTAAACACTGATGTGACCACACTCGAAAATATTAACCGACTGTTTAGTACGTTATGGAAGGATTAATTACTTGAGCCCCGCTTTACCGGGAAACATTAAAAAATGTTGAAAGGCCAGTCGTAACTTAAACGAAATGTTATACTTTATATCTGTGACGATTAAGTACCTATTTTACGAAACCCAGCTAGGAAACATTAAGACAGACGTAACTACTTTTTTTACCGCTAACGACCGGTCCACTCCGTATACGACACACGAAATAAGTCAGACATTAACAATTTATTGCCCTCAATTACAATCATCGCGAAAAAAGACACTCGCAGAAGGAATTCGGGACTTTGAATCGGGGCCGAAGTGAAAAAGGGTACCCTTAATTTTCACATGGCATCACCGGCATTCGGCGACGGACGGGCCCTCGGCCCGCCGCTGAAGAATTCCAAAAATGAAAATGTCGGCCATAAACAACAGAACGATTTGAATGAAGCATAAGAATTAAAAAATAAAGAATCAAGTTAACAAATTTTGTGAGACATCCACGCTCGGCCCCGCTCTCTACGGTGATCTGATAAGGCCCTGAGAAGGGTACGGCGTTGAAACCGAAACCGCACTAAAAACAAACAATCTTCTGATCGGTTCATCCGGATTTTATCCAAAATGACGCGTACAGCCTCCTCATACAAGTCTCGACATGATTCGTATTGGTATCATCTCGTTTTTTACCTAATCCACTTTGCATACGCCAAGCAGTAAAACTAGACGACCACGATGAGTAATATTTACCTTTAATAGGAAAGTTTATATTCTAAACACGGTAATCATATGGAAATAAAGTGTTACAAGTGCCAAAAGTGATCGAACCGTAACCGTGTGAACGTTGACAAATTGTGGCGCGTTCTGAGAAAACTTCCACTTTGAATCTTCAATAGTGCAGATGTAATCGGGGTCTAGTGTTGATTTCTGACAAATTCAAAACATTCGGTCATTCTAATTTGCTAGTTTCGCTCGCGGTGGTTCCCAGCCTATGATCGGCCTTTGACACGTCCATAAATTCGTCGAAGTATGTATGTAGGTACGTACGTAAGTACTGGCGCTCCTCCCATACTAAATAATGGCGACGATTTATTCGCGAAGTTGCGGATACGAGCGGAGCATGTGAGCCGCTCGCACTGCGACTCACAATTCCTAGAAACTGCGCGCGTGTGATGAATAAAGTCAGGAACGCGAGGAATTTCATCATTGCAGATTTGAGGGCTCCTCGCCCTACCAGTACGTGAGAACTCACCCGTACACTCGACGCCAATAAAAATGGAACGCGTTCGACCGCCTAAAACGGACACGGATTTATTTTGGAACGCGCTACAGACTACGCTATTTAAGTATTTAATACATAATTTGAATTTTGATTGACATCGCTCAATCAGCTATGTAATCCGCGTACATATTCGTCGTTAAGAAAAAATACCGGCTCGCAAATTACTTTTTGGCTACCATAATAAATCGGGCGCTTTGAACAATTTTATTAGAGCTGTAAACGTTACAGAGACGCAGTTAAAATGTCAGAATTTGACCGTAAACGAGCGTCCATTTGAAAAAGGAGTGTTTTCTTAGTGCGCGCTCCTAGAGGCGTTGTAATAACAAAGCCGGTTAACTTTTATTGTCTATTCACTCTGATGAACTTATTCCTTTATCTTTCCTACGAGGCTATGACTAATCATTATTTATAATGCTATTTTTCGAATCTTGTTAGGGCGCATTGTTATTATAGCAGTGGAAATAATGACGTTCGGTAACGCGTAAGTACGTTTAGTTTATTTAGGCGGATCAGCTAGAAAAGCCGAGACCGGTTAATTGATAGGTTGCTGAATACCTGTGCACTGGCTGCGAACAATGCAACCTGACTAATTATCTACGCTCCGATTGTTTAAATTTGAAACTTATGAAATCGCGTTACAAGTTGTATTGTAATGGTGCTGCCGCACATATCGCTCGCAGTAACGCGCGCACACTACTTTACGTGGAATTTCTTTCGCGATGCTTTTTTGTTTAACTTTAATTGCCGCTCGTCGGAAAGGAGAGAGATAAAAGACGCTGTCGAAGAGGGAACAACATCCAATGAGGCATTCCATAGCTTCGGTAGACTTTATTAAAAGAAGCGGATGTAGGGGTAAGTATTTTAAGAGGATCCCGACGAGTGGATTGAAATAAAGGAAATTATTAAGAGCTCTCTCCACGATAAAAAACTCGGTAGACGGAAGTTACTCCAGCTATGGGTTTATAAAGCGTCCGACGCTCATATCGCGTTACATTATGTAGTAAGAAGTCGATGATGCGTGCGAAGGTTTTACGTTTTTCGAAGTGGAAACTTACATAAGCGGCGGTCGTCGGGCGAATAACAATGCGGGGCGCGTAACCGATTACGATTCTAATGTAATTACAGACGATTTGAGGCACAAGTTTGGTTGAGGTGTGAGTTTTTACTTAACGCGCTGTGGATCGTTTATTACTTTCTAATGTGTACGCCGCTATCAAGCGCAAAAAGCGGCTGAGTTCACACGCGACAATGGATTAAGAACGGCATTCAAACGACGACACCGCGTGCGTTACCGTACTATTGTTTTGAAATTCGAATCAAATGTGACGTCACTAAAACGTTAATTTCTCAGAATGGCACACCTGTATATTTTGTAAAAAAAAATATATAGGTTTAAAGTACACGCATGAATTGTGACCATGTAGGTAGGTACTTAATAGAAGAATTTTCATACTTTCATTTAAACGGTGGTATTTGGAGCGTGAAACTATTTTACGAAACATGCAAAATAAGTAACAATCTCTAGAATTAGTTACGCTGTTGCTTAGTCTACTTGCTCCACAATAAAGACGCGTGTTTCTTCACTTAACGACACAAATACATTAATCAGGAGCTTTTACGACTTTTAAATAGAGAATTCTTAAACAATGTTACGTGTTTGTTTTTTTAAATTCTACTCGATATTAAACCTTATTTCAACAGACCTCACACTTTTTGCTCTGTGGTCTGAAGAAAGGTTGTTAAAAAAGTTAATATGGCCATTTCAGTTGGTGTTTTAATTAGCCTTAATTAAGAAAATCAGTGAATCAAATCTCACGGTAACAAAAACACTGCAGGGACTGGACTATCGTATCTGTGGTGTGCTACATATGGTGGAATGGTGGAAATGACTTCCGGAACATGACACTCACACATGGCCGGTTAAATGTTATCAATGACCGTCAAAATATCATCATTATTAGTTATTAATTAGTTCCTCTATAGATTGGAATTGTCATTTTTCCTCGTCATGCATAATGAAACAAAGTTTTTAGTAAGGGAATTTGACATAGAAAAAGTTATCGATGGCATAGGTAAGTACCTACTTAATGGTTTTCATTTTACCATCGACAATTTCTTTCTATGAACCATATACAAAGCTTGAAGGTTTTATTTTGCAAATCTTAAAGTTTTGCCAATGTGCGAATATTGAAAAGCAATACAATTTTTCTTTTTTCTTTTATTTACAATAAAAATAAACTTTTTATTAAACCCTATCCTAAATATTCCAGAATATGGCATAGAAAAAACACACTGTAGTTTTGCTACAGCATATGTCAATAAAATACTCACAAACGAATTAGATAGGTACATAACTAAACGCAAAATATTCAGCACCTAATCCTAAAAACAATTCTAATTTATTATTTCCTTCGTATACAGCTTACCCTGTTACTTGTTACTAACATTCCTTATCACGAAACTAAAAGAAACTCGTTATTTTTATTCAAGGTGTAACGGAATAGATAACTTAGCTAATTAAAGAATGCAGGGCCGAGGTCTTACAGTATTAAAGGGTTAATATTTTAGCCTTCAAATAAGCATTTTAATTTTAGATATTCGACGCTATTTGTAACATGCAAAGGTTCTATTAAAATAAATAATGCGATAATTTTAAGATGGCCGCCTGATACAGGTATTACATTCTAGTAGATAATTCCGGAATTAATATTTTAAACCGTTAGACTGAACTTTTTGCAAGATTACAAATAGTAGGGGGTCCTCACAAGCCCTGCCTCGTGGGAAAGTGACTTGCGAAATATTTGTGAATTATGATCAAATGACAGCGAAGAAATATTTTACACTGCACTTCATACATTCTCTTCAAACAAACATTTAATATTTAGCAGCTGTTAGACAACAATAGAGATTAACTATCGAATTTATTGAACTGCGTAATAATAGATGATGGACTTTATTAAGATAAAACACAATACCGTCTATGAGTAACATCACGCAACACGGATCTTAGATCCATAAAAAGTATAGTTCACGGTCAGCGCAGCGTAGAGTAAGGTGCGCGAGCGCCGGGCCCCGCGCATGCGCGGA
This sequence comes from Charanyca ferruginea, assembly GCA_947361185.1. Taxonomy (NCBI): domain Eukaryota; kingdom Metazoa; phylum Arthropoda; class Insecta; order Lepidoptera; family Noctuidae; genus Charanyca; species Charanyca ferruginea. The sequence continues at coordinate 7,699,610 of OX376077.1, read as the reverse complement.
AGTACACTTTGACATTTTGCGCTCTCTCCGCTAAGCAGGTGTAAAATGCACAATTGCATAAGCTCAACATTTTTTCGCATTAAAACGGCAGCGGATAACGGTTGTACGGAGCGCTGTTGAATGGGCCCGTTCATGACGTGGGGTGTACACCCCTGGCATTAAGGGCAAGTATCGTTGACCTTTCCTATCCGCGATGTAAGCGAGGCATTAGCCCGCTCTCGGTACGTGCGGAGACTCGCTCATAATCCGGTCCTCACCTCTTTGACATCCGGACTGCCTAACGGGCCTCGAAGTGCGCATTACAATATAAAACTTGTGATTTACAAACACAAATTGTTTGAGAGTGAAATAAATGAAATCCCGCCGCCGAGCCGAGCGTCTGCATACAAATGAGATTTCTTTTCGGAGTGAGCCATCTCTTTCTCTAAACGCTGCATGATAAATCGTTTCTATGCGTCGTTAACGCGCGCGCCGGTTTACTTGTAATTTCACTGTTCGATGTTGTCAGTAATATTAATATGCTCATGACCTATTATCGTGCGGGTCAAATCTCCTTACGGGTCTTGTACCGATTTATTTCACAAGGGATCAGATAAAGTTCGGATGCAGTTGCGTTTAAGATTACTCCGGTGGGGTTGTGTTACAGCAGGCCCGTTAGTGTCCGCGCGCTGGTTGGTTCAAGTTTCAAAATATTGTGATGCTGGCCATCGAGAATTCGATGAGTAAATTAAATGTCAAATTCGAAATTCGAACGTCTGCAAGCGTCTCGGCAAGCCCGTTCACCTGCCGGGCCGGTCACGAAGCCAGCGTGCGGAACGTACCATATACTAACACATTACGCGGTACATATTTATTCGTGCGCGCGATATGCCTCGTAAAACAGGCGCTTCTCTGGCCGACGATGACCTCATTGTGAGAAAAAATCCAAGTCAGCTTCAACTAATAATGCTAGGGGCAGATTGTATTATTTAAATGAGACGCATCCAACTGTAACCGTATCGGTAAGCGGCGAGGCGTATGGCGTATATCCTAAAGGCACAGGATTTAACAGTTTTAGCGGCATATGGAATCGCGGCATATGTGTGACTTCTCAATGTCCGACTGGAATAAGATAAACTGCATATGGCGCGGAATCGGCAACGTCAACCGCTAGCTAAGCCTGTCACTTTTGAAATTTGATAGATTGAACCATTCTGCGGGCCGCTTTCGCTCAATTGATCGCATGTCAACACATGCCTCGCAATAGAGAGCTCTATGTGAATTTAAACAGGAAGTTTCAATTTAGCGCCAATTCATTTGGAATGATAGCGGCAGTTACCGGACGCACATCCACTATTCGAAAAAAGTTTTAAGTTTCGTCTATGCTCAGTTGGCTCTACCTGCAGTTTCGTTTAGTTACCAAATGTCACGTTTTCTCCAGATGGTCCGAGCTTGTGCAAGCGGCCGAGCTTAGGTACGATTGTTTGCTCAAACATTACGAGACGGTACGACATTTGAAGCGGGCCGCTAAATAAAATACAAATAGCACTCGAAACCTCTAGGTCCACACGCGGCCTGTGTAAGTAAACCATAGACAATTGACGCTGAGCGAAATAACCGTAACTAAGGTCCAATTAAGACGTCCGTTATCCTTGGAATCGAGATAGATCTAAGAGCGATCTGTAAATAAATAACATGTAATTACAATATCGAATCACGATTCCGGCCGGCCTCTGCGCTCTAATCGCCGGTGAAGATGAGAACGCAGCCACGACGAAGGCTAACCATCTAATAACATACGACTCGTTACGTACAGAGAGCGACTTCATAAGTTCATAATTAATTAAAAATGAACCATTGAACGCCGTGATCCTCCCACGCGGCTCCTCGTTAAACCATCAAGTATTCTTATCGTCATCGCTTCTGTCAAATTTGAATATAGAATCCCTTAATTTCTTTTTTACTATTATTTACGGCGAATGAGATGGGCCGCGGTCTCCGCGTGGATTATTGGAATTTGAACGTTGGTAACATCCACCGCGTTGATTTATTGATGTAGGGCTGCTACTTAATGCTTCTTTTACGACGTATTGATTTTACTGTTGCCTACAAAATTAATGAGGTGTTGTTTTGTTTACGAAACGTCAATACCGACATTGAGTACTAAAGACTTATTTTAAGACACTCACCGGCCAAGTGAAGTCGAAGGGGAACACGATGGGATTGCTAAATCCTTCCACGTGGAGGTTGGGCACATCCAATGAGTTGCCGCCCAACACAGGCGTTGTGATATCACCGAAGGTACACGGTGATGTCGTATCGATGTTAGCTTGATATATCTTGAGGCACACTCGGAATTTAGTCCTGCACGGCGCCAAACACGGCGCGTCACTATTTGAGGAACCATCACAGCACTGGCCACTACTTAACCTACCCAATGAGTTCGTAAAACTTTTTATCCTAAGTTCGAAGGAACCAGACGTCAGCACCTGGAAAGAGAAAACAAACATTGTAGCTACATGGTGTCACAATTTAGAAATAAAGGTAAAAGTAAAGATTAAGTTAGTCAATATATCAGATTGAGTGTGACAACACAAACAAACTGGCAATACAGCTTTCATCGCCCCAAAGATGTAATCCTCAAACAAACTATATTTGCACAACTGTCCGTGCGATCGATCCCGTTGAGACATTAACGGTTTTACTGGACACAGTATATAGGTCGCTCAAAAATGGGGTTGCATGTAACAACGCGTGTGGGGTGAACACGGTGACACCCCTATGAATTGAATTTCGAACGTTACTGAATAGTGACGTAACAATACATTTTTTGTTAATCGAACTGTCAAATAATGGCGCCCCCCGCTTTGTTTTAAACGATCGTTGTTTAAGACTACCGATTTTGATGAAAAACTTGGATATTTTAATGTGCGATGATAGATAAGTGGTCGTCAACGAGATGTCTTGAATTCCCCTGGGGTTTTTTGTACTGTATGAATAATAATAACTGGTTTTTGTTGCCCTCCAGGGTGTGCAACCCTTATTTTACTTAATAAAAGAATGCAGTTGGTCGCAATGGCTGTGCATGTAGGGTTAACAAGTTTTAAGACTAATATGTAAAGGGAGCGAGCGAATGTTAGCAAAATGCTCATTACATCATATTAAACAGAGGCACAGTTATTTTCACATAATGTTAAGAAAGTAGATAAGGATCTACATAAGTTACTTCTAACAAGATTAAAGTAAAAAATCCGAAAATCATTGTTAATATGCGCTCAGCTTAAAAAAACTTAATTCAAAAGTCTATCCTGTTTTATAAGGCATCGGAAGGAAGCGGTACGTATTAAATTATGTCCGCCATGTCTTGGCAAATCATTACCGGCTACTAATACTATGTTGCGCGCGCGCATTATAAACTTTATGAAATAAAAAAGGTTTTAAAAGAATCACATCCGGTGCTTTTGTTCTAATTGATTATTTATTTAGTTGATTATACTATAATAATAAATAACAATCATAAAACTTTAGTGGGGCTCTCGTTAAATCATGACGTGTTTTGAATAATTAAATAGATTAATTGTTAATGACACAAAATGCATAAGAAACTTGGATATTTTAAGTAAGTATGGAAATAAATATAAGGAAATATATTTCGTTGGTAATATTAATATGCCTTTATGTCATTAGCACCAACGTGCTGCGTACCCTACATTACAGCTTTTTTTATAGAAACATTTAAGTTAAATTTAAGCCGATAAGTACATAGGTCATTCATATTTCCGGGACTATACGTTAAAGAACTTTTTGCATAGCAAAAAACAAATGGATTATAACCAAAGTCAGCTTTCCTAATTAGTTTCCCACGAATACGACCTTCAGTATGCATTGTCAAAAGATTACTAAGAGATAGACGGAACAATGATCCATTCAGTTGAGGCTTATCTTGCACAGACGGTGTGTCTAACCATGTCAAAAATCAGACCCCGTTTAAACAATACTGCGGTAAAAAATACACCAGATTTCAACCAACTTCCTGCGTCTGCGACAGGGGGTTAAACTCGTAAGTATACGACCGCGCCAAACGCATCGCTCTCTCTTTCCTTTAACCTAGGAGAAAACAGGATGGAATGTGACTCACGTCACTCATCCACGTGGTGTCAGGTAGGAGCGGAACTTAAAAAATGCAAGAAAAAACATACGCACCACTCTAAACATCCCCTTTTTTGTCCATCAATTGTTTATTTAAACGAGTTATAGTAGCAGAGAATTTGATGAATTGTGGTTTACTGTTTTAAACATTTATGGTTGATTCTCAAAAAAGTTCAGAATATAAATTATGATAAGTTGTTCAAGTTAGTGAATTACGGTAAATAAAAAAAAGTGTGTTAAAAACCGAGCGTGCAGCAAGCGGTCGTCCGCTTGCCCGGGGCTGGCAACAACCCAACAATTAAATAATACTTACCGGACTACCGAATAAGTTATATTTTATTATATCTTCGGGCGGATTTGACGCGCTGACTGCCTGATTGATGTTGTTTAGACTATATTTTAAGAGGCGCTAAGCTTTATCGTCGTTTTGTCGCTGCCTTTGTTTGACTATAAAAAGTTTACATATCCGATTGTGTACCTTCTTTCTTAGAGTAAGATACAGATTATACTTAGTCGTCAAGTTACTCGTTTATCTGTCAATTTGATTTTGACAGATCGATGCGAATTACGGTTACGCTGCCTTTCATCTCAGTGTCTTACGCATAATATTGTGTTTTTACCATGTTCTATTCTATAAAATTAACGTAACCATGTACGGACGATAGTAACTTGTACAATCGATGGAGCAACACTTATTGAACAAACTGAAACTTGTATGTGTGTCACTAATCAATTACAAAAGTGTCTAATTTGTTTAACATACCAATACAAGTTAATGCATTGGACGTTCAAGTCGTGAATATCATATATTTTTTACCAGTTGAAAGGAAAGTATACTGGCACGTAACATTAATTGCGTTGAACGAAGCATCAAGTAGACTATCCAAATTGATTTGAATACCTTATCTACAATCTCGTAACAACATTTTCAGTAAATATGTATATTAAGTTACATTCATTCTTTATTCTAATTGTGTCAGAATCACGATCTGAACATATTTCCAAACAAAATTACTGTGTCAAAATGATTTATTGAACACTAAAGACGGATGCGACTTGCTTACCTTTCGGTTTTGAGTTGAAACGTATTTTATCAAGTCACTTATTGGGAGAGATAATAAGGAGTAATAATGTGAACGCTATTGTATGTAAGTAAGGCAACAGTGTAAACACTCGTTCAAGCAGGTTGAACGTAGTCTAAAAATAACACAAATAATGAAACACAGGGGAATGTTTTTCATCTCTCCCGTTATACACACGCGAAATGTGTTAAAATAAACACCAAAACAGAGTCTTTTAATAGCGCGACGATGTGGCCAGTGCATCAATTCGCAATATCCAATTTAAATTTGGAACCATCGAGTATGATTTATTTTTTAATTTAAGTTTTTTAGTGTAAGTACGTTTTCTACACATGCCATAAAGATGTTAAGTCCTAAAATAGAACGGCGGGCGCGAGATCGAATTAATTGCACAAGGAAAAAACTATTATATTTGTCCTCTAGCAGCTGATGAATGAACGCTGTTACTAATTGGTTTTCTGACCTGACTTTTCACAGAACTTGGTTTCAATGTTGGTATTGTGTTGAGTTGAGGGGGACTCGCCGGGTTGGCTCACAAAGGGCGTTCCGTTTCAAGGAACGTCTTTAGAAGAAAATAAACGGCGTCTTTTATAAAACGTCCCGATATTTAGTCGCGCGACAAATGTTGCCATCTCCTTTGTGTCGATTCGCTGGCAGCTGTACAGACACAAAAGAAACTTACGATCTAAGTCTGGAATTTGAAATTAACGGAGAATCATGAGCGTGGAACGTAATAGGCCCCGTAGATTGCCTGGAACGTATATGGAAAGCGCATAATAAGGTATTTTGCGGTTATTTAAGCGTGTTGCACAAGCGAATTGAGATTTCGTGCGTTGGTGTACGGAGCGCTATGATCGGAGTCGTGTACTCTCTTATATCTCGTAAACCAGATCTTCTTGCTTGAATTGTTATTGGGATTATACGTGTGAACCTCTCACTCTAGAGATTGAATACGGAACTTATTAAAATTCTTTAGAGTTTAACCTTTTTTGTTAGACTTCCAAAATAATTAATGTCGAACCGAGTATTAGACAGACGTGATGTATTTTCTGAAGAAGCTCCAGCCTTACTTAATTGTCAAATGAATATCTAAGATACTGCAAGTTGGTATTGATACTTCTTGATGCGATGTGTAGAGGAAGGCATGGAATTATTTTCAATGTAACTGCGAATACTGCGATCATCCATTGCACATCGTAATTCGCTGGCTGCAACGTTATGAAACGGTATAATACAGTCGACCACAGTTCCGTTTGGTTACCACTCTAAGTACATAAGAAGATTTAGATGCAGTTACGAAATAACGAGCATGTAATCTTATTCTCATTACGCGTTTAATTATTTCTTAATTGACGCCCACACAGCAAGTAATAACTTATTCGCAGCATCAAAATGCAAGCGAATTCGTAACTGTCAACTTATGGCCTTAACTTTCAACCCACGTGTATTAGAAGACTCGACTCATCACTAAGCTATTTCTGAAGCATTGTGCTTGTGAAACCTACACTATGTTACCGGCATCGCTAACACACTTACCCAATTCGGGAATTTAATAATTTGCACTGGCAACACTAAACAATAGAACCTTAAATTAGAAGGTTACTGGCTGAAATACGCGGCATCCGATAAATTTCGAAATTTCAAAACGTACGAGCGCCCTGCCACAGACGTTGCGCACTTATTCCGAAATAGGGTTGAATTAGATATTTAGATTTACCTACTTATTATCTTATAAACACATTATGGTAATGGTTTATCATTCAGCAGTATCCTTTCATTATATTATGTTTGTTTATAAATAATACATAATATTCAGACTTCCCCGAGCATCCAGTTTGGTTACATTGCGTAATCTGATCAATGGTCCTGGCAGCCATGTTGTTTTTTCACAAATGTCACTGGGAATCAATTAAACGTCCGGTCGGGATTGAAACACAAAAACTTATAAAATGTTAATGGCCCTGTAAGGTTTGTAACGAGCGGTGGTTCGACAGCGGTCAATTATGTTATAGCATAATTATTATTAATTTTAGTAGATATTTGGACGGCTTTTGTCAACAAAAGGCTTACTTAAGAACAAGATATCTTCTAGAATCTGTGGAGTGACGCACGCGCCTCACAATCGGTCATTACATGCTCATCACAATGAGACGAAAACTTAAAATTTCACATAGTTAAGCTGTTAAAAACCGGCGATTATACCTATTTCGTATAAAGTCTCTTATAATTGAGTCGGTTCTCATAGAACAAAAACCGTTTTGGACAATGGACGAAATTATAACAGGGTTAAAAACCTACCGTTAAGGAGTTTCACATACTTAAATAGTTATTGCTACTAACATGACATATGACGATTAATTTATTGTTGTGCTTTTGTTAAGATTTTTGTGTGAGTTTTTCGTAGGTAGGTAAATGAGAGTCCACCGCAGCAGGTGGTTTTTATAAAAAGGCATTTATGTACAAAATTGTTGGGAAATTGCAGAGAAAACTTTGTAAGTAGCATGTGTTTGTTAACTAAATTGTTTCTTCAACATAAAATTAACGCTGGTTGCTCAACTTTATGACGTAAACTTTACGTTACAAGAATACCTACCGTTATCGAAATTACGGTCTTACAATTTTGATTAGAAATAATTCAACTTACTGACTAGTTTTCTCGTTAGACCTTTCTAAGTATTTAATATCATAAGGAATTAAATTCTACATTTCCTTCCAACACACGATCAAGCTTTAGTAACGTTTTAAGTAGCCAACATAACAGTACTAGTCTACTTTATGAAGTTAAAGCAGTAAAAATGCCCATTAAAATGGCTGGTTTACTCTGATAACCGACTCACGAGTCAGAATTGAACTTTAAATCAACATGTGAGGCCGGCAATTAGAATTCGTGTGCCTGAGTCGAGTGGATTGTGAAAAAAGCAGATGTTGGTGTGTTTATGAGTTGGCCTGCACCTGCTCGTGTAATATTACCGGGGTTACCAGTTTCAAACTCATGACTTCCTTTATAATTAACCAACGAGATTTTATTTACGTACCTACATGTGAAAAAAGTTACTTTTTAACAGACTTCAAAAAAAAGGCGGTTCTCAGTTCGACCCGTATGTTTGTAAGTATGTATGTTTGTCCGCGATTATCTCCCGTTTGGCTGAACCGATTTTGATGCGGTTTTCAGAAGTGTTTGTTACATTCTGGAGAAGGTTTTAGTATACAAAAAACAGACAATTATTCAGCGCTATTTGAAAAAAGCAACAAAAATCGAGAAGACGTTTTCGTTTCTTGCATCTTTCCATCTTTGGAGGACTTTCAATCACGGTTTTAACTGTGTTGCCGTTCCGTAATGGATTTGGGTGATAAGGAGGCACTAAAAAGTGGAAAATTAAAACTTTTTCAAAAAAGAGAACCGCGTTCATAAAAAAACTAAAAAGTGAAAAATGACTTTAGCACAGAACACACATGACTTTAGTTTCGGAAGTCGGTGGCAATACAAAACAACAAACAGAACATAGCCAACGACTTCCGAAACTAAAGTCATGTGTGTTCTGTGCTAAACTTATTTATCACTTTTTAGTTTTTTTTAAAGGCGGTCCTCTTTTTTCAAAAAAGTTTTTAAATATGACACTATTACAATTTAAATGTTATAGGTAACTTGGCAACCCTAAGCATAGACAACTTTGTTCTACACTCCACACATAGACAGATACACACCTAAAATTGAAATTTAAGTACCTAAGTATCGATTATATCACAAATCGTAACGCAATCATACACGCACAAGTAACGTTCCATGCGAGCTATGACATGCTATGTCCTAGATTTGCGACAGGTAGACGCCGAGCGTAATCAAGAATACGTTACAGAATGCAACCTGCGACAATGTCGTAGTCTGTGGCACCTATTGCATTAAAAAATATCTACTTATTATACCCATACATGGAATAAGGATACAAGCGTTTAATAAACAGCCGCCTATCCTCTGAATAATTTCACAGGGATAAACGCGGACACGAATCGAACGAAGCAACCTTCAGTGAATTATTTACTTATTTGAAATTGGAAATTATTACGTTGCGGTTTTCGGGCAGACGTGTTTCCGATGCCGCTTCCGATCAAAAAGGAGGTGGAATGATCACGCGATTCGAGTTTCGAACGCGATCAAAGAAAGAATAATGTAGCTGAATTAGGTAGCTACCGTCTTGCACGTGGGGGCAAAAAAAAAGAAAAATCCGGACACCGATTCCTGCGGATGTAGCAAGTATAAAGAATCGAGTTGACTGATCAGTAGGACAATTACATCAATGCACGATCGTCGTCACGTAGACAGGACCAGGGGCAGGACAAACCAGTCCTGTGCGGTGGTGCGCAAAATACCGTTTTTTTATGAAACAACGCGACTTCATTCATAATGTATTATAGCGCCTTGAAACTCACTCGCACGCACACACAAGCACAGGACTAAAAATAAATAGATAGCTACACTATGTACGTTGGTGTGAAGCGGACCCACACTATTTAATTAAACCTGATTGGACAGCAGAAAAACAATTAAAACAGCAATTGACGAGAAAAAGTGCACAAAAATCACACGGATCAGCCGGAGTTGGGGTTCAATTCCCGACACACCGGTTGTTTGCAGACAAGTTTTATTAATATTAGCATGTAACAAAGTGCATGTGTTTGTGATATTAACGGTACATTTTGCGAACACATTAATAACTATTCGTTCACAGTGCGCATACGCACGCATTGGGGAATAGTTCCCTCGTTGTAAATTACCCTCGGAGACCGGTAAACGATGTGGGAGAACAAAAAGTCAGCCAAGACAAGTATCGATTTTTTTTATTATTATCGAGCAGTTGTTGACATTTCGGTAGCGCTTGTAAATAAAATGCTTTTACTTTAACTAGGCGCACTACTAACAATGTGGGGAAAAGGCTACTACGTAATTATTATCGATTAAGAAAAGTAGGTATCGAGTCGGGCGTGTACTAATGTAGGGTGAATCATGCTTTGAACTTTTCTTAAGCTTGTTCAAGAGATCATGTACTCGTAGATGTTCTCCGGTACATAAATAAACATCGAGTATCTCAGCCCATTGGACTGAAAGGCTACACTCGATTGATTGATACGTTTCCTTTAGAACGTTAATGAGGCAAATAACGAAGCTAATTAAGTCTACGTTTATCGATAAGCCAGTCTACTTAATATCGAATAGGTATGAAGTGCGATAAAAAGCACGAAAGTTTCATGAACTTTGAAGTTCACACGTCACCGTCGTGGTGGGCTCTCGGCAACCCTTGGCCGTAGGACCAGTAACCTTGACCGGTTCATAGGGCGATGACCTCATATTACTCTACATATTTACAGTCTACCTTGTGTCAATTTTCTCAGAACTTTCATCTAGAGCGTATTGTTTATGTATGTCCAGTTTTACAGCTTTCGGCGCCTATTTCCCGGCGTTTAGCGACGGTCAATAAACAAGCAAAGGGTTCTGTCGTGTAAACTAGACCGAAGCCGAACTACTAACCCTGCCCCAAAATATCGCGCGCCTTGAGAGTCGTCTGGAAGAGTTATTCTTGTCGTTGGTGCATGCACATCGTCGCGAATACGTCTCGTCCGGACTCGAAGACTCGAATCCACCGCGAAGCCTCGGAATGCATCTAATTTTAAAACGAAGAGGCTCGCGACCTAGCTGACCCCGCGCGCCGGTCGTATTAAAACCTGAACTTTCTTTATAACTATGTACCTATGTTTGCTCGGTAAACGTATCGGACACACACAGGCGCGGAGGAGTCGGCGGGCCGAGCCGCGGCCGGTCACGACTGCGAGACTAACCTACACTACACCCTCGCTTCCGAGCACTATCCAGGACGATCTGCTAGGCCGGCCGCTCGGCCACGCTCGTGGGAAACTATCGCCTAGTGCACAGCGGTCGCTCCTACACCCGCCGGTTTGCATCGCTGCCTTGTTTATGAGAAGCGATGTGAACCACGAGTTTTCGATTGGGTTACGCCGATGTGAAACGTAAACAAACGGGGATTCGCGGTTTTTGGTGTCGATATCAGTACCTGGGGTAGAAACCCTAGCAGGGCGATGAGCACCGCGGGGGCGCGCATACTGGCGCGTCCGGGCTAGCGGCGCCGGGGCATACGTCGGGACCGTACCCGGTCGTCAGCACACGAAGATAGATCCGCAGTAATCCATCACTTGCACATGTATGCACTGAGCGTTTCACTGCAAGTCACACAGCACAAGAATCGAGATGTCACTGGTCGCTCATGGGCTACAGCGAACCGGTCGCGGGATCGTTCACTACGTTCGAAACGCGCGCGTCGCGTGTAGTGGCGTACAAAGCCTTAATAACGTGTTATCGCGGCGGCGCGTGACGGCGGACTGAGGGCGGGCGGCGGCCGCGGTGCGGCCGTGCGGGCAGAGCGCACCTGGCGCGTGGCGCGCCGGGCCCCGAGAGATGGCGCTGCGCGGCGCATCTGCCGACGGCCTGCCCCGCGCGCCCCGCTCACCGCCCGCGCTCGCCGCCGCGCACCCGACCAGAAAATACACGGAAAACAGCCCGTGCACTGTATGCGAACACGTGCCCCTGTGTAAAAACTTCGGAGATGAATAGACTGCTATGCAGTTTCTTTTTTTTTTTATTCTTATAGAAGACAAGTCTCGTCATAACAATTTATACTTAATAATGGGTATTATTAGTGTTTGTGTACTCGATAGGTATAAGAAATTAAAATTGACTTTCTTGTATTTTGTTCCTAACTAAACCAGAATTTTGGTAACTCCTTATTTTAGTTTAATTTTCATAACTGTATCGTTGACTTATGCTGCTAGCATAAGTTATTAAATTAAAATCCTACAAGATACATAGGTAGGTACCTACCTACTTAAAAAAAACAAAAAATCAAAATGGTTTTTATTGTAGGTACCTACCTACCTGTCTCATACATTTTTAACACCTTAATTAATTGAGACAGTCCCAGTAAGTTATAAAATATACTTGGGTTAACTACTTCAGGCTATTTATAAACAACCCGGGAATCGAACGCGTGTTACACTAATTATTTGACAGACATGACATTTTTTAAACAATTAAATAATAAATTTGAAAAAAGAACGAGCGTACCGCCCTTAGCAAATGGCGTGATAACGTTTAATTTTGCGAATGCAAATTTTTGTAAATCTCCACAATTATTGGCAGCTGCCTAAACCGATAACAGAATGATAAACATATTCATGAAGAAGCCCAAGGGCTGAGTGAATGATTTATAATAAAAAAGTATTAAAAACCATTCGTTCATTCGTTCCCCGGAGTGATAATGACAAACGCCGGTAGCAAACGAGTGAAGTCATTATTTTAATTTGTCTCGTTAACTTTTTTCAACAAGTTCAATTTTTTGATAAATTGAATTGATAGTTCATAAGTTAATTTTTGTTCTTGGAATTTACTCTAGTTTTATCTGCAATAAGAAATCAATGATTTTTTACTGATCAAATTAAAACGGTGTGCAGTTTTAATTCGTAATGGTAGGTCTCTGCGCGCGCGCGGGCGGATAATGTAAGGCATTTATGCATTTATTTATTTAGAGTTTTTATGCACTTGTACAAAGGCGGGCTTGCGCATCAATGTGCATGATTCTAATAATTATCCTAGTAACCATTTTAAAAGTACCTACAGGATTATTTGTAAAACATTTTGTCAAGTTGAGTATGTGAACGTAAATGAATCAGCCGATTTTTTTAATTCGTATTTCGTAGTTCCATTCTATTAGAAAAACCGGACAAGTGCGAGTCGGACTCAACCACCGAGGGTTCCGTACATATTTGTAGTTCATATTCATACTTCTATACTAATCCATAACCTACTTTAATCTACTTATTATTATAAATGCGTTTTTGGGACATAAACGGCCGTATCTTTTTTTCACGTTAACATGAGGGTTGATTTTTTACAGCATCAAGGGACCGTAGACTTGAGTATATGGTTTTAATTTCAACTCGATACCTCCACGCGTTCCCGAGATAAAGGGTCTTGACAGACAGACAAACGGACAACAAAGTGATCCTATAAGGGTTCCGTTTTTTTCTTTTGAGGTACGGAACCCTAAAAAAAAACCCTAATTATTCAACCGGTACCGTGAATATTTCAATTTTGAACAAAACAAACGACGTAGCCCTACACCTAATTGTAGGTAATTAAAAACATACGCAAGTAATCACATTTATTTGTTAATCACACTCCGTAGTACTAATAACCTAGTTTTATTGGTCGTTGTGGCCTGTGTAACCACGCCTTTACCTACAGCAGCTATAGCACAGAATACTTAAGGCGGTACCCTGAGCAAATAACCTTGAGCGTTCTTTCCCTCTGCACTGATACAGTAGCAAAATAAGCTCAGATTTTAGAATTAAATCTTTATAAAATCACATATTGGGATTTTGAAAAAAAAAATTCTACCAAAATGTTCATTAATAAATTGCCTATCCATTAGTGTTAGTAAACAATCGAATTAATGGTTACTTGCCGAGGAGATGCATGTTTTCAATAATTATTTCTCATTTCTGTGGTTTCGTTGTGAGGAGATTAGTTAAATACTATACTTCGTAAACAAAAATGAGATCTACCATTTTGGAGTCAAGATTATGTAGAAATTTAATCTATTTTTTATTTGTTGATATTTCTTTTGGATACAGAGTATTTAGGTCCGAAAAACTGGACAAAAAACGGCTAGCGCTGCGTTTTGCACAGGGACGCGCCTTAATAGTACTACGTAGCCATAGCCGAGTTTTATTTAGTTCACCCCAGCATGGCTAAACGGCCATTGTTGTCAATTACTTAGGTACTGTAATTGTAATTACTAATTATAATTATTATACTAACATGATCATCTGGGAATGGGATGAATATTTCTACACTAAGATGTGGTTTTATTTTTGTTTTCTTTTTTCATTTATTGTGACGCTTGAACAATAATACTGGAACAATAATACATGACGCACTATGCTGCCATTGTGAGTGATTTTCTATAACTTCAAGAGTTTCTTTTTCTTTTGACGGTTCTTTTAATAGATCGTAAAAAAAACATTGTTATAAATATATAAGTAATTAAGTATGTCAGTAGTTTTAATTTCTTTTATTTTTAGAAAAAGTGTTTTTTAAATTATGTAGGTAAGTATAAAAATAGGGGTAAGTAGTTCCACCGCGCTCCAGGAATGCATCCACTGTGCTCCAAGTTTTTATTAAATATCTATTTTATTAAAAAAATAATAAGTATGTATCAAAATGGTTCCACAAAGCAGCTCAAAAATAAAATAAGTAGAGTCAGCATAAAAGGCAAAAAATAAGTTGTTTGTTTCAAAAGGTGCTGCTTTGGCGCATTTACCTCATGATGTAACTAATGATGCGTGGTTGATAATCATGGCAGAAACAACACAAAGTGAAAATATTTCCAAGTTTAATGAATATGTAGGTACTTTTTTGGTCAATGGTTAGATACTGGAATTTTACTTGGACTGGTGATTATGACTAAATCGATAAATGATCTTAAAAAAACATATGTGTTGCCATTTGTATTCTAGATTTAAGTTTTTTTTCAACCGACTTCAAAAAGAAGGAGGTTCTCAATTCGTGTGTATGTTGTTTTTTTTTTGTTTTATTGTATATTTGTTACGCGATTTCTCCGGAAAATGTAAAGTAATTTTGAAAATTCCTTGTTTTGATGGATAGGGTATGCCTCAAGGGTGGTCCCATATAAATTTTATCGAAATTGATTCAGCACTTTTTGAAAAAATCGACAGAAAGCAAAAAAATATACTTACATAGATGATGTTGTAATGTTCTCCAACCTTGTACTTTCAATCTCTGTTTTGACTGTTTTGGCGTTTGTTAATGGATTTGGATGATAAGGAAGTACTAAAAAGCGAAAAATAAAAAGTTTTTCTTACAAAAAAGACAACCGCCTACAAAATTTAAAAAGTGATAAACGTGTCTTTTTTGTAAAAAACCTTTTTTTTTCTAATCTGAAGCTTTGATTTTTAGGGTTCCGTAGCCAAATGGCAAAAAACGGAACCCTTATGGATTCGTCATGTCTGTCTGTCTGTCTGTCCGTATGTCACAGCCACTTTTTTTCGAAACTATAAGAACTATACTATTGAAACTTGGTAAGGTAGATGGATTCTGTGAACCGCATTAAGATTTTCACACAAAAATAGAACCCCATACTTAGAACTGAAACTCAAAAAATTTTATTCATAAACCCATACGTGTGGGGTATCTATGGATAGCTAGGTCTTCAAAAATGATAATGAGGTTTCTAAAATATTTTTTTTCTAAACTGAATAGTTTGCGCGAGAGACACTTCCAAAGTGGTAAAATGTGTGTCCTCCCCCCCCCCCCCCTCAGTAACTTCTTAAATAAGAGAATTATTAAACTAAAAAAAATATATGCTACACATTACCATGTAAACTTCCACCGAAAATTGGTTTGAACGATTTAGTAAGTAGTTTTTTTTAATCCATGCTATATTATTTTTTTCTTTTAATATTGTAAATGCGAAAGTAACTGTCTGTTACGCTTTCTCGGTGAAACGGCTGAACCGATTTTGATGAAATTTGGTTTGAAGGTAGCTTGAACTCCAGGGAAGGACATAGGCTACTTTTTAATCCGCGACTTCGCCTGCATCCACGATAACCGACATTCACGCGGCAAAAGCTAGTACGTTATTAATCGTAAACCGCAATTTACCTTTCATTCAATCAACTCGAATATAAAAATAAAAAACTTTAATATTATGTTACTTGCGGCTACGGAACCCTTCATGGGCGAGTACGACTCGCACTTGGCCGCTTTTTTTTCGTTGTTTTCACATTGTATTTTAGAAAAATATTGTTAGATGAGCCGTTGATTGACTGAATAAATATTGTAATTTGATATGCAATTTTAATTTTTTTATGATTTTTAAAATTTCAAGCTAAATTAATCTTTTTGCTAACTCTACTTAAAATTTCTTGGAGCGGGGTGGAACTAAAATTTTGATAATACCTATTTAATTTTTTAAATCTTGGAGCGCAGTGGAAGCAATGTATGAACATTAAAATTATGAGAACAATGGGTTTCAGAGCGCAGTGGAACTACCCAAAATTAGTCCTATATTTTAGGTATGTATGTACCTATGCTAGTGTGTAATAATAATTATTATTATAAGTTTAGAAATATATGTATAGGTTCCTACTACGGCGTATGTTTATTTTAACAATACACTCTTTAACTGATTTTATTCATAATGGTAAAAAAGAAAAACTATTCTGGCTGCGGTACCTGTGCACCCCAAATAGTTTAGAATAGGAAAAAATTACAATAAATCCTCATAAATTAACAATATAATCTGCTTTATATTCACCCATATAATGCAAAGTAATGTTAGTAACAATCACTTTGAGAGTGCAATTTAAAACTTCATTCTTTTCAAATCCGTTAAAAACTAGCCCTGTTACTACTTTATCACGATGCTAGTCTAGCTGGCAGATTAAATCAAACAATTAGTACGTTTTACAGTACTCATCGTCCGCTTTAGTCAATTATATTAATTAAAAGTCTTAATAGACCTGAGAAAGGAATAATTAGCGGCTTATCATGTGCACATGTCGTAAGTCATGTTTAATTTTATCTGTGCCTTTAACTGCACCTTTTTATTTGTTATATCACTGACTACCAGTGACATAACAAATAAAAAGGTGAAGTTACCTATACAAGATTCCAACTTCAAAAAAAATTTGGAGGTATCCATACATTCATTGGTATACAAAAAAAAAACATTTAAAGGGTTTAAAATATTTTCCAATGCGGAGAATACATTACCAGGAGTAGATTGATATACTTATCATATTTTTAAAACCCCGCATTATTTAAAAATTTCGAAATGAAAATAACACTTTTTCGTTTCATCTCGTTGCCCATTTTGTGTTTAAGTATATAAAAAAGTGACATTAACTGATCTGTCAAATTGGCAGACAAGTGAAAGTGATGTGACAAGTGTGTGGAAAAAAAAACATTATTTGTGACATTATTTCAAATAAACCGATACAATTTCAGTGTAAGAAATGCGAAACGGCGGATGTCAGTGTCACTGTTACTGGCAGCCGCCGTTTCGTTCTGAAATATTGAGTTTTTCGTTGTTATATCCATTTTTATTGCGGGGCGTTAAAAATATTGTAAACGTATGATTGCGTATGATGTTACCCAAGAGTAGGTATAAGAATTAGAATTTCAACTTCTCTAATAGTAGATTGTTATACAAGGTGCTAAAATGACCCATTATATACGAAGTAGTTTTACTCCCGAGCTTTAGCGAGGGAGTAAATAGAAACCGAGTTTTAATGGGTTTTAGCGCCGTGTGTTACACTATACTTTTCACTACGATTGCGAGAAATTAATTACGGTCACTACCAATTCAATTTGCAATTAGAGAAAAATTATAAAGATTTCGCGCCAATGTCTTTTTTTGTTTCTTCTGTAGCCGCAACACATTGCACGCATTCTACCAGAGATCGCCGATTTTAGTTCCATTTTCAAAATTAAAATGAGGTTCTTTTTTATGAAACAGTAATAAGTTGAGTCTTTATTCATGATTATTCTACATATGACTTTTTCGTTTTTGTAGGCTCATTGTCATACTTGACACACAAAAATTAAAAAAAAAAGACTTTTTCCCCTAGAGGATGAAATGCTATTTTATCCCCGCTATGGTATGCTACAATGACGGCCTTTTTGAGCAAGAGAAGTGAAAACATCTTTATTTTTTTGTACAAATACTGCCATGATCTTTTCACATTAACGCACAACTAAAATAACAACTGACGAAGCTTGTTATTATTTTACATATTTTCCGCATAACTATGACACGCGCGGGAAAGCTGTGTGCCCATACAGTTTTCCCGTGCGTGTCATAATTCCTTCCATTTGAATTGTCTATTCTGTGATTTTGACAGTGTAGCTCTTTCTTTTTTTTTTTTCTGAGCAAAGAAGAATGTTGGAGTTTAAACGCCCTGTATCATTGTTGAACCCTATTTCACTGAGCAGAGAAAAAAGCTAAACTCCAGCTTTTTTCTCTGCTCAGTGAAATAGGGTTCAACAATGAGGTTTAGTTACTTTTTGAAGTAAAACATTAATTAGGCCGCCTGCAGGGCCAGGGTGGTGATTGCACCCATTATCTACTCGTAGGAGACGTATGTCCCAGCAAGTGGGAGCATTAGGTTTAGTAGGAAAGGCAATTTCATTTCAATTAACCTTCTTTTAAAGGTGAAAGTTTTTAAATCAATCGAAATAATTTATTTATTTATTTCCCAAAATACAATTATCTTAAATCAGGTTTAACACCTAATGCGATAGCATGTGTGTGTTATGTTGAATAAATAATACTTGTCTACATTATCATGTAGACAACTATTATTTATTCAAACTATTTACTATTGCTATAAACTATTTATTATTCAAACTACAGGTACACAGTTACAAACTAATGATTTTCGATCATATTATGTACAGAGGCATAATATTATTATGATCGAAAATGATTAGTTTATAACTGTCAATCCAAAATTGAAAATTATTAGTTTGTAACTGGCAACAATCAGTCAAATTTCTTTGATAGATTTTTACCTTTAACAAACAAAAGAATAAGATTTATATTCAATTGGGAAAATTTGACAGGTATGGCTTGATGTGCTGGCGTCTGTACATAGGTAGACACATACTTATTGCTACTACACCCACCCGATACGCGCTGGCGTCCCTCAGGGCTCCGTAGTATCCCCCCTCATTTTCACGCTGTTCACCAGCGACATCCCCAAAGATAAAAAGGCCCAGTTGGCTCTATTCGCTGACGACACGGCCATCTATTACTCGGGTCGCAACCCAGACTGCATAGCTCGTACCCTCCAATCCGCGGCAAAAGCCTTAGGCGCTTATTTCCGGAAATGGAGAATCGAGGTAAACCCCATCAAGAGTCAGGCAGTACTCTTTTCCAAACCGCGTTCGTCCCCCTCTCTGCCCAGTCCGATAACCATGTTCGGTAAGCCTATCCCTTGGGAGAAGCAAGCCAAATACCTAGGTGTGATTCTGGACCACCATCTTTCTTTCGGAGAGCACATAAAGACGGTGCGTTCGCGCGCCGCTTTCGCTCTCGGTAGGCTCTACTTCATGTTGAATGCACGTAGCAAATTGTCACTCAAGTGCAAATTGCGCATTTACACGGCGTGCATTCGTCCCATCATGACGTACGCCTGTGCTGTATTCGCACACGCGAAACCATACCGTCTCCATAGGATGCAGACCCTCCAAAACCGTTTCTTGCGAAGGATCACAGGAGCCCCTTTTTACCTTCGCAACGAGAACCTCTATCTCGATCTAAAAATACCTACCATCCAGCAGTTCATGAAACGCTCCGCCAAGCGCTTCTTCGACACTGCTGAGAAGCACTCTAACCCGTTAATCGTATCGGCCGCCCGGTACACTCCCTCCCGTATTAGTAAGACTCGACGACCGAGACATACTCTGACCGATCCTGACGATGCTATTACTCTCGTCCAGGAGAGCAATAAGGCCACCAGTACAGTTAAGAAACACAGACACAGACCGCCGTCATTCCGTCCTCGCCGCCGAGGCCCGCCGCGACGACCCCGTACGTCCCCTCCCCGACCCTTGCTCGTGCCAGCCCGCGCCGCTGAGCCTGTACTTTTAAATTCGTCCCTAAATAATGGAAATCCGATCCAGCCTGTCCCTTTGCTGTCCTCTCCCAGCGACGCCCTAAGCCGAGGCTCGTACCCCACAGGGGGTGCCCTTAGCGTGTAGTCGCTTAGTTTGTAAGTTATTTTGCCCTGGCTGGAGGCCCTAGAAATAATATTTTTTAAGGCACCACAGGAAAGTCCGGTTAAGCAGCCGACAACCTCCTAACTTGACCTGCGAGATGCCAATCCGAAAAAAAAAAAAAAAAAATTGCTACTATAAATACCATATCTATGTCACAGTAGGACCATAACTTATTTCAAAGAGATCTCTCACGGTAAAGAACGGGTGGGTTCTTTAGAATACAACAAATCTGTGTCTTCTGCAGTACTGCTATAATGTTACCAAAATGGAAATATTTATATTATTTATCAATGGTTTAAAAACTTACACGTGTTTGACTAAGGTCACTGACAGACAAACACTCTCAATTCTCATGGGAAATTGTCCGAATTAGTAATAAGCCTAATTAAAGTCTAGAACTACACGAGTACCAACATGACACACATATTACCTAGAAACAGGGCTGCCCAATTATTAATTAGTTATGTACCTACGTTTGCGAACTTACTTTGTATACTTACCTATACCCTGTTCACAATAAGATTAGACATAAACACAAACCTTTTTTACAGTCCCTTCAACCGACTTTGACTTCTATTCCGTAGGCTTAAAGATGACATTAGAGGCAAAAAAGTGGTTACAATAACAACTTTTTACTGCAGTTGCTATTTGTCATGTTACCAACGCAATAGAAGTCAAAATCGGTTGAACGGACTGTAAAAAAGGTTTGAGTAAATGTCTAATCTTATTGTGAACAGGGTATAGTTAATTAGATAAATGGTTACTTATTTGTAATGTTTAAAAAGGGAATTTGCAATTTGTGTACCGTTAAGTAGAAATTGCGAACGATTTTCAATAAGAAAATACCATGATAAAGGCAAAACAATATATGTAATTACTATTAATTGCTAATGATTCATCATCATTTCAGCCTAAAGACGTCCACTGCTGGATATAGGCCTCCCCAGTGGGGGGTATTACCATAATCGCCACGCTTGGCAGGCGGATTGGCGATCGCAGTATGGTTGTCACAAAGGCACACAGAACGCTGCTGCCCATTCTCTGGTAATTATCTCTCGGGTAATGATTCATCGCTAGAATGTAATTTTGCTGAAAGTTGAGGTGCGCGTAGGCATCGTATGATGGTCAATTTGTGGGAATTGGCTTCTATTTTATGATCAGATCTATCCTTAAAAGTACATGACGCTGTACGTTCTCTGTAGTTTCTGACGTTTCGTCGCATTATTTATGTTTTAGACTAAGTTTTTCTTAGCTTTGTCCATCTTGTAACGAGCGACGACCAATGCCGATGTCGACAATTGTTTCAATGTCCAAAGAGAATTGAATTAACAAGTGTGACATTAAAAAATACGCAACAGTAAACAGAAATAAAAATCTTAGATTGTTATTGAAGTCAAAAGTTAAAAAATGAAGGTTCCGCATTACGTTTTTGAACAACTTTCGACATAAATATCTCTTTTTAAAACAGCTGTTTCCAAGTAGCCATCTTACTTACCTAACTGTGCTTTAAACCGGTTAAGTATTATCATAAACAAGTTTTCCCTTAATTAATAATATTCAATCATAAAATAAATGCGATCGGAAATATAGATCAAAACAATAATTATCGGCACTGCGATCTAAGAGATAAAAATATAAAATTAACGATACTGATCCGCCGGTTATTATCCGTTTCCTTCGTCTTATTTGCATTACAAGATACGTAGATGATTTGACATTTCGGACTTCTTTTATTTCAAATGTGAAAATTGACAAACAAAGATTAAATGTCAAAACGATACTGAAATTGGAATTAATTAGCCCTCCCATTGATTATCACCTATTTGAATAAAGCTTATTATCAATAATATAGCGTGTTGGAGAACAATAACATTAGTGGTGCTTAAACAAAGAATCACCGACGCACCACACCTACGTTTAACCACGCCCAACACGCTCAATTCAGACCCTGACATAGAAAAGAGTTTTTGAGTTATGCAGGAATATTTGTAAACTTTTTGGTTGGCTGACCTATTTTGTTGCCTTTGCCTGGTAAAAATTGTCTCTATTCCACTAAATTTAAATAAAAATGATATTTGAATGCGCGGGAAACAGCTACCATTTTTTTGATGATGGTTGTTGAACAAAAGTTGCTTGTTTTTGAACCCTATTTCGAGTGTCTGATTTTTTTATCTTGAGAGTTTTTTGAGCGTAAAGAGTTAGCGATACTAAAATCTTAGATTTCAATAAGTTACCTACAAGCTTACAATGCTCATTGACAGTACTTCCCATATTTAGAACGCCACTCAAATACTAAGTATGTATCAATGTATGTAGATGTACCTAATTATTCGGCTAAAATGGTAACTTAACCTTTAACTATGGGCGTTCCATTTTTGTTACACTACTATGGACGTGCGGCCTCAGAGACCGCTATCTTTACGGGCATATTTCTATCTTGATGCGTTAGTTTTGTATCATTTTTTGTTTATATCCTTTAGAAGAGTTATTAAATGTAAATAAAAGATGTAATTTTAATGAAAAAAGTATTTATTTATAAACTAAATCTAACGATATAACCATCAAAGGCACTTTTCAGACTTTTTAGCTTGAGATCACTTTATAGGTATATTACCAGAGGAAAATGACTTTTATAGTCAGTTTAACTTCTTTTACATTAAAATATAAAGAACAAAGAACATACAAAACCTAACATAATCTTCTTAAAACTAAACATAAAAATTTCGACAAGGGCCCAACTTGGTCATATTTATTGACAGTCTTTGCATAGCGGCTTAGAGCATTGCAGGCATATTGGCTGTTTACAGCCTACACAAGTGTGCGTCGTCTTTCTTTTTATCTTTGGTGGGCACAGTTTACACGTCTTACGTTTAGGAACTGTATTTTCTAACACAATTCATAACACAAATGTCAATTTATAACACAAATGTGGACGCGCGGTCTCACAGACCGAACTCAAAATATAAAGCGAAATTACTCACGCAGTATTCAGCCGGCGACGTAACCTTCACTCTCAACCAGTGTTGCCACTTTGGTGGTTTTCCCACCAGAACTGGTGCTTTTTCAAGGCTTCTAGTGGTATTTTTTCATAATTTAGCGTTTTTATATTTTTTAGTGGTTTTTAGCGGTTTTTCAATATGGAATCGGGCAAAACATTTTTTTTATCGAAATGGAGAGAAATGTAGTGGTTCATTATTTAATTTTCTTTTTATCTCTCATTCTTTGTTCGGAATTTGGTACGTGTTGTTAAAAAGTCTTAAAGTTTGATAGAGTCGTGTTTTTCAACACTCTGTGAAATGTGTGAACTCTAGAAGCTGTAAATAATATCCAATTATGGAAGTTCCACACAAGAAAAAGAATTACGCACAAAAGTATAGAAAAGAGTGAGAATCACTAGATGAATTCCAAACCAATGATACGAAGGCGTTTTGCTCATTTTGTAAAGCAGAATTATTTGCAAAATTAGTAGACTTGAGAAGACATGCTGAAACAAAAAACACACACATTTATGTGGTTTAATTTCACTGCCTGTAGAATACTAAACATTTTGTCAAGTTATACCGAATATAATGTTTATGTTTTGTAAATTGTAAGTTACCTAGTAAAACTCTTATTGCACTCTGGTAAAAATACAGAACATTTTATAAATACGTAAAATTGTATAATTATTATTACGAAGAACTACCGCCGGATACAACTATTTTTAAGCATCTCAAACATATTCGTTCGTTTTTTAGTCTGATATTTAAATACAATAAATTTAGCGGAATTTGGTGGTTTTTTAAAATCCGAAATTCTGAAAATCTGGCGACATTTTACTCTTGACCTAGCGCCTTAATAAAATCCAAGGTGGCAACACTGCTCTCAACTGTCGTTTCGCCACTAAAGCCGAAGCTACTGAGCAGCGCATACGCGTGGGGTACGCGGGAGGAGAGGGGCACGAGAATCACAAACGGCACGCGGCCTGTGAGACCGCACGTCCATAGTTAAAGGTTAAGTATATATAATACCTAAATAAGGGTAGGTTTCCCAAATACATATATAATTAAATAAATCTCAAAGCGTCAACGCCGTCAACCATTTCTCGTACTTATTAATTATAAAATACAGTTGTTCTGAAAAATGCGCGCCCTTTATAAAACTGAAACTCTTTTCTTTTAATTATAACCCCTCGTTTACACCAAAAAACAAGTATAATACATGTCAAATACACAACTTGTATAACACATGTCCAATACATTAACAATACTTGTTGGTTTTATGTACAGAGGCCAGCACATCAAGCTACTACAATCTGTGAAATTTCTTTGATAGATTTTCAACTTTATTACAAAACTATAAGGTTCATATTCAATTTGGACAATTTGACAGTTAGGTATGGCTTTATGTGCTGGCGTCTGTACAAGGAAGGCCAAAGAAAAGATGGGTGGATTGTGTGAAGAATGATATGAATGAAAAGGGAGTCAGTGAAAGCATGACGTTGTACAGGACGGAATGGAAGAAGAAAACATGTTGCGCCGACCACAAGTAACATGGGATAAGGGCAGGAAAACGAAGAAGAAGAAGAGTTGGTACCTACAACTTTATATACTTAAATAATAATTTAAAAAGTTATAGTTTTATTTTATGTCAATTTCTAACTTTACTGTACAAGTAAAGTTAGAAATTGATTCTTCAGTAAACGAAGACTACTTAGTCTTTATTTATCATGTCACTACTGCTAGGTAAAAGCTATTTCATCCCACCATCTCGGAAAGAGTATTTTTAATCTTCAATATCTGAGTGGAAAAGCCGTTATTATTCTCTAGAGGATAAAGTAAATTTATCTTCAATATCTGAGTGGAAAAGCCGTTTTTATTCTCTAGAGGATAAAGTAAATTGAATTTAGAACATCGTGTGCACTAAGTTTGTGAATTAAAAAAAAACATTAAACCTATTTACTGCTACCTCTATGGTGCCGAATATATCATACAACTTTTTTTTAATTTGTTAAAAACTCAGACTTTGTAAACGTTTTTTTTTTGCATTTAGTCATTTCCTCGCTGAGGTGGAATGAAAAGTTACGTGTTGCACTCGAGTGCAAAGATTTTTCACCTCGTGCTCTTTTGATTCCCTCGCTAACGCTCAGGATTCTAATTTTGAATCACTCGCTGCGCTCGTGATTCAATTTTAGAATCCTTCGCTTGCTCGGTCATCAAAATTGAACACGCGGTTAAAAAGCAACTTTGCACTCTTGTATAACAAATAACTATTATTGTCCTCATTTTCAGTGTTCTAATATACCTACTTATTAATTATGTAGTAACTAAATAACCTTAATTTCCTGAAAAATACACTCAAAAGTTTCTTCTTTACATGTCCATACTTATTTCCTTATTAATATTATAAATATGCGAAAGTAATTCTGTTATGCTTTCACGATGAAACGGCTAAAACGATTTTGATGAAATTTGGTATGAAATAGCTTTAACCCAGGGGAAGGACATAGGCTACTTTGTGATCCGCGACTTCATCTGCATCCGCGATAACCGACACGACGAAGTCGCGGGCAAAAGCTAGTACTTACTTATAGTATAATCTTTACATAAGTAGGTACAAGTTATACCCTGTTCACAATAAGATTAGACATTTACAAAAACCTTTTTTACAGTCCGTTCAACCGATTTTGACTCATATTGCGTTGGTAGCATGACAAAGGGCGACTGCTGTAAACAGTTGTTATTGTAACCACTTTTTTGCCTCTAATGTCATCCTTAAGCCTACGGAATAGAAGTCAAAATCGGTTGAAGGGACTGTAAAAAAGGTTTGTGTTTATGTCTAATCTTATTGTGAACAGGGTATAGTATAAAACAAAGTCGCTCCAAAAGTCTGTACGCTGTGATCTTTTAAACTACCACAATTAAATACACAAGGGATTTTAATGCGGTTTTCATCAATAGATAGAGTAATTCAAGAGGAAGGTTAAGGGTCTATTCACACAGACCAGGGCCTCAAGTCTGCTATTACAATAGTGTCAGAATGGTCTATAATTGATTTCATAATTGTTGATTTTGACAAGTTTGGTAATCTACTAATATAATGGCGTCATTATGAATAATGATAAAAATCAATGATAGACCATTCTGACACTAATAGCAGACTTGAGGCCCAGCTCGGAGAGGAAAGCACATTTTTTATCACGTTTAAAACAAAGTTTTGTATCATTGTAATAAGGTTAATTTTTACATGTCACTTCTTTTATTATTGAGAATGCTTGAGAGTAAACCTAACGCGCTTAGTGTGAAATAATAAGAGGAGCCGAACGGCTCCGATTGAGTGCTCCTTCATGCTCGCGCGGCCGACCGGTTGCCAAATATCAGTTCCAAGCGTATAACTAGCGCCGGTCTGTGTGAACGGGCCCTTATACGTATTAAAGCTACAGTACACTGCACCCGTGCGAAGCCGGGGATGGATAGCTAGTTTTTATATAAAATCTAAATATACGGAACAACACACATTTTTTATCTGCTAGCTAAATTAAAATCATTGTTCTTAATTGATAACGAATCAAAACCGACACAAGCTGTAGGTCAAGGTACTAGGCTGATAGCAATGCAAAGTAGGTAGGCAGTACAAATACATAGGCGGTGTACATAGATGATTCGTGAGTAATGTACATAAGTATGTATTGTTGATTGATTGAAGGATTTTTAATTGAAATAACTTCCTGGATGTTTGGCTTTATCTATTATCTGATAAAATTAAGAGTATGTTGCTGTTTATTGAGCTGGTTTGTTTTTTTTTTTGTTGCAGGATTTTTTGCTTACCTTTTTGGATCAGATTTTAAAGTTTCATTTTAAACAGATGATTCACAAACCATTGCTGGTTAGGTAGGTATATGTATAGGTAGGTAGGTAGGTATATATATGTGCAGTTTATATACTGCATAGTCTATACAAGCTCTAAAATATAGTTCCTTCTTTTTTTTGTTAATGTTTATAATTGATTAGCCAAGTTCAAGATGTCCCTAAGTCCACTTAGGGATTTTATGCACTATTAACACAGCTGGTTAAGCTGGTCATATCTATGGTTTTATCTATTTAAGACATTTTTATTGGTAAGGACCTGATTTACGTCTTAGTATTAAGAGGATATTCCGAATATTCATAAGATGTTTGTGCGTTCTAAATGATTTTGAATTGACTTCCAAAAACAAAAAATCGCTTCGATCGAGTCCAGTCTTCATAACTTAAAAAAAAAACCTAGGTACTTACTTTATCAAACCTTACAAGTTACATTTAATGAAACTTGAATATCATTATTCAATTCAATTACCTAATTGACGTCGAACAATAGACAACAATATTGACACTATGAGAAGAATGCCCGTGCGTGGACAATTTCATTGCTTCATTGTGCCTTTGACATTTCGAATACGTCACATCACTATTATAACATTCTTACAAACTTATAATGTAAGTTCACATCAACCTTAACTTCTTGAAAATAAGGTAGAAGTTTGATTTTTTTTTTTGTTTGTCTAAGTTGGTTTCACCTGACGTATGAATTGATTCGACGAAGTTGATGAGTGATTTTATGACGGATATACGTTTGGAGTGTAAACAGTAATTTAAAATTATCGATATTAATCGTAAGCGTGGTAATGTTAGTCGAAAGTGTTCCCATGACAAACAATTTGATTGTAGGAATTCGCGAATTTTGTTCTCTGTGATATTTTGTTGCATGTTCTGTAACTGTAGTCCACAGTTTGAATTTTCTTTAACTAACCATTAATTTCTGCCCGCGATATCGCTCGCTTGGAAGTCAACTATACCATAAAACATATAATATCCTATGACTCTCGGTAATACCACAGTATAAGTAATAGTATAGTAATACTGTAGTTTCGCCGGAGACCTTGAGCGACCAGAGAATCGTATTCGCTGCGTCCAAAACACTCGAAGTTTAGTCGAAAAAAATTAATAAAAGATAGTATTCTTTAACTTAAAAAAAGGCGTATACTAAAAGATAGATAATAAAATTGACTTTACTGATGGTAAAAGTTTCGTTTAAATATTCCTGGTAGATTTTGTGTGATTATCAATGTTTTGTCCGCGTCAGACACAACTTCACGATTTAATTAAACTATTAAATATGAACTTAATCAAAAATATTCACACACTAAATGATTAAGAGAATGTTCTAGTTTTTTAACATACCTATATTTTATTTCAAATCATTTACACTACACATTTTGACGTGATTGTCAGTTTAAAATCTGCAAAAGTCGCTTGTTAGCGCCTCAAAGAATTTTCGAAATTGGATGAGTAGTTTCGGAGATTATCTCTTACATCCAAACTTACAAACTGTAGGGTACATCTTTATAATATTATTAGTGTAGACTGTAGATAGACATAGGTAAAATCTTATTTTATTTTCAAAATTAACTAAAAAAAAAATACTATGCACTACTGTATTGCTAATTACTTAACAATAATTAATTAGCGGATAGAGAAGAAGTTTTCATTCAAAATACTTCGATTTTATCTGTGTGCATGAGACGAATAGGTAAATACCTATGCAAATTAACATTTTCTTAATTTCAAATAATCTTAATTAATTGATGTAGATATGTTACATAATTATTATCTTGATGTCTATAGCTTACAGTGAAAATATCTAGTTATATTATTGTTTTAATTCCTACGTATTCAGAAACTAGGAAAATAGGTGGGTACGTACAGTCAGCAAAAGAGATAGGTATGCAGGTCATCGGAAATGGTTAAGTTTACTTAGAAACTGATGGATGTTTTCGAATGAAATTTAATTAAATCATTGAAATGTTTATTTTCTATTAAATTTATTTTATTTTATTCAAAAACATCCATCGGTTTCTAAGTAAACTTGAACTATATCTGACGGCATACCTATCTCTTTTGCTGACTGTACATACAAAAAATATCAATATTCTAGTCAAAATATTCAGGTGTTTTGCGAAACATGCTCGCTTGAACGTAGTACTTTTTTACGTAAGCCTTTTAGCAATAAAAATATTAACCAACATACAGGTCTTGGCCAAAACAAAGACTGTGGGATAATCCAAAAAAAAAAAAACATCAGAACATGTACTTATATAAAAATAAAATCAATAACAAAAACAATATAGATGCTACAAATATCACGAAATCGATTCAAGTTTACGATTCGCTGCGAAAGTACGCGATTACCTCGGTTTCAGCGCTTACGCATAGTCTGGCTCAAGAATGCAGTGTTACACAACCAGCATTCACTTGCATGAACTGTGGTACTATTTATGTTAATACTTAATAAACTCATTTGATTATCGCATAAAATATCATTTGGAACTCATCATGGCCGCCGTCAGATGTTTTCCCGCCAACCGCGCCGTACCATAGACAAGCTAATGATTACTCGTGTTTTCATGTCAATCGATCGTAAAACACTATAATTTCGATAAATTGTCGATTGAAAGTGTTTGTGTAATAAAATTCGAAGCCATGTTTTAAACTTTTTTTTAAGTGTTACATAAGGTGGGTTAAGTATTTCGGTACTTTTTAAATATTATAGGAATTTATTTTCATCCCCGGAGATGTGGTTTTCCTTTTAATTGTATGTTGATGACCTGCATTTTTGGTCATATTTTTTCTTTTGGTATTGATAATAATGACAAAAACAACTCTGAATTTCTGTTTTCATCTACATTTTTCCAATAATACCCTGAAAGAGCGTTCCAACTGTATCCCTGCAAAACTAGTTAAAATAGATTTCTGTTCGTCTGCCGCTGTAATTAGTGAATTTGTATAAGGCGTTCACCATTGCTTAACTTACTGGTAGTGTTAATGTAACTATATTGGATAATTACAGCTTCGAAATATGAACGTGTATTCGATCCGGTAATTTGAAAATTATGTGGATTTGAGCGGCGCCGGCGCATCTTGGGGTCATTTGGAAGGACCTGTTCGTTTTATGTGACCTCTAGGGTTGGTACTTTCTAAATGTTTCATTGCTAAGGAAAACAGTGTGCCAGTGTGGATAATATTAGGTCCTTACATATGAAATTGCCGATACTTAATACTGGCAACTTTGAAATCAAATATTTTGTGTTTGATTAGGAATTCCAAATTCAAAATTATTTCAAAATAAAGACTAAAGAATATTGTTTTAAAATTCGTGTTTCATTTGTTTTCACGTCATTTGTTTGTGCTTGAAAATTGCCATAGCAACAACAATGGAGAAATTAAAAATTCGCGGTATTTACGAATATGAGTTCCACCGTGGCACCAGTGCAGCAGAAACGGCTCGAAGGATTAACGACGTGTACGGGCCAAGCACCGCTAACGAACGAACGGTGCGTTTTTGGTTTCAACGTTTCCGTTCTGGAAATTTTGATTTACAAAATGAGCCTCGTGGACGACCGGATACTCAAGTGAATAATGAAGAATTAAAGGCGATAGTGGAAGCGGATCCATCTCAAAACACTTCTGAATTAGCAGCAGCCTTTGGAGTAAGTGACAAAACAATCATTATCCATTTGCGTCAAATTGGAAAAGTAAAAAAGCTCGAAAAGTGGGTACCGTACGAATTGACTGAAGCACACCAAACAAACACGCGTCGGTTGCTGCGCTTCTTTGCTCAATCGTCACAATAATGAGGGAATTTTAAATCGTATTGTCACTTGTGATGAGAAGTGGATCGTGTACGATAATCGCAAGCGATCATCACAATGGGTTAACCCTGGAGAACCGGCAAAACCTTGCCCCAAGCGAAAACTGACCAAAAAGAAGATTCTAGTTAGTGTTTGGTGGTCCTGTGCTGGTGTCATCCACTACAACTTCTTGAGATCAGGCCAGACGATTACTGCAGACATGTATTGTCAACAGTTGCAAACAATGATGGAAAAGCTCACCATTAAACAACCGAGATTGGTCAATTGCTCTAGCCCATTGCTCCTTCAGGATAACGCTCGACCACATACTGCACATCAGACGGTCGCCAAGTTAGAGGAGCTGCGACTGGAAACTCTGCGTCACCCACCATACTCTCCAGATCTTGCCCCAACCGATTACCACTTATTCCGAAATTTGGACAACTTTTTACAAGGAAAAAAATTCAATTCTGATGAGGAAGTTAAAACAACCTTCAAGCAGTTCATCGATTCTCGCTACCAGGATTTTTTTACCAAAGGGATCAATGAGCTCCCGATAAAATGCATGCTTCGATTGACTAAATATATAATTTCTTTTAATAAAAGTTATTTTTAATTTTTTGATACCGAGCGGCAATTTCATATGTAAACACCTAATATAATTTTATTTGGGTAAAATGTTGTCTCCCATATTTTTATAATAACGGATACCTAGCAGGGTGTAAGTTGACTTTTATATTCATTTATTTTTTTCTTCTTTATTTCTTTTTTTTTTAAACGTTGTATAATGTGTGTAATATCTCCAGTATCGTCGGTGCGTTCACAAACACATATTTTAAACTCCTATGCACAAATAATCAGACATTATGATAATGTTTCACACTATTTTGCAATCCAATGTCTGAGTAGCTTACTAATTAAATACTTAGGTACCTATCACAATAAAAAAAAATAAAAAACATGAACAAGGAGTCAAGAGACGAAAAATCTAATAAAAAAAAATATAGACAAAATTCAAAACAGTCTCGATGCTTAAAAAAGAAAAACAAAATAAGCAAGCTAAACTAAATAGGACTCAACTGACGAAAAATCAGTCGAAAAAACTTTCGATGTTTCAAAAAAAGGTCTACGAATAAAAGTCTACGAATCACAATTATATCGATCTGGGCCTCAAGTCTGCTATTACAATAGTGTCAGAATGGATAGACTGGATGCTAAGGCCGTGCTACGGCCCATTCTCACAATAGGCACTTTAACAACGTACAGACCTTGTAAATTGTGACGTAGCAAGAATACAGCGTTTAACTGTGAGAATCTTATTCTTTATTACTAACCAGCTATAAAAACTTTACTTCGTACGTAATGTCATCTTGGATATTAGATCTGGCTGAAATTTTGCAGCCATGACGTGACGTGGTTCGACTTGGTGCCTCTGCAATGTTCCCCCATAGCCATCCCGATTTTGGCCGGACGCGGACATCCCGATTTTTGACTTAACATTGAATGAATCCGCTTTTTGTGGTTTTTCAACTGTGTGGTGGAAATTTAAAAATTTCGTGTGCCGAGTCTTATTTATTTGAGTATTTATTAAAACTTTGTTCACAAAATGTAAATAAACATTGTACAAAGGCGAACTTGTCATTTTTTTGATTTAATATTGTTATAGGCTTGCGTTTGACCGCAACTCACCTGATCTTAAGTGATGATGCGGCCTAAGGTGGAGCACGCTTGCCTAAGACGAACCGTTTCACTCGTGCTTTGAAGATACCCAGATTATATGTATCGGGGAATAGAGAGGCGGGCAGTGAATTCCACAGTCAGCAGTATTTTCTACCAGTCTACCTTAGGGTGATGCATAGACAAAATCTTTTCCTTTGCACCTACCATGCAAAGGAAAAGAAAATTTACAAGAATAAAATATACAAACATAATACGAACAAAATATAAAAAGTAGAGAGAGCTAAAAATACACCGATGGAGAAATACAAGAAATCAATTGTGGAATGAGTCTGCCAACTTCCTGTGCAAGTGTTCGCGAGCTTTTACCTTGAATGTGAACCGACTGGTGGCCGTCCTGGGCCTGTAGACAAAATCCCTTTTCTGTTAGCATTAACGGAAAATGAAATTGTATGGAGTTGACGTTTGCTTACGCGTTGTCACGTGACGCAAATATGTCAACTGCAAATTTGATTTTTCCGTTGGCGTTAACGCTAACAGAAAAGGGATTTTGTCTACAGGCCCTGATATTCTGAGGACGCGCATTCCAAAGGAAAACCGCCTGGACAAGAAAAGAAGATTTGAGAAAACCAGAGCGGTGAGAAGGACATCGTAGAAGACGATTATTGGAGGAACGAAGATTCTTGCTGTGCGCAGAGCATAAATATTGAAAGTGAGAAGTCAGGTAGGAACCTGAGGAAATTTAAAACACCCGATTTGTCCCAAAAACATTTTACAACGCTGTGACTTTAGAATCTTAAAGCATAACGTTTTATGTGTTACAGGCTTATTGTATAATTCGTGTGGGTCCCACCATACCACTGGCCAGACCCCTGGGGGCCAAGTCTGCTATTTATATAATTTCGTCATTCCAACACGATCCCATTGTCATTTTGCTAAAAGTTCGTAATCTGCTAAATTCATAATGGTCGATCATTGACTGCACAATGACGTTCTAATGGTAGGTCACTGATCAAAGGTACTGTCAACATTTTAGCAGTTTACCGCCTAAGTCAGTCATTCAGTTGTCATTTTGTACGAGATTACAATTCTATATAATTTCTTTCAATGGCGTGTCTGTGGTTGACCATTGGAAAGTCATAATGAGGCCATTATACTAGTAGATTACCAAACTTGACAAAATCAACGATTATGAAATCAATGATAGACCATTCTGACACTATTGTAGCAGACTTGAGGTCCTGGTGTATGGTGGGTCTAAAACTATAGGTAGAAAATCGTTTGGGGTAGGATAGGTTAGAACTGTGACTATTAAAGCGCGAAGGCGAGTGAGCGAAGCGAGCGGTGCCGCAGTAACGGCCGCCGAGCGCCAGATCCTCTCTATTGTTGGGAAATCATTTGGGTTTGGTTAGGTAAGTGGTATAGTTTTAGACACACCATATCCCGTATGGTGGGTACACAATGTAGAATTGGTCAGTAAACAAACGGCACTGCCCGTTTGCAAACGCTTGCTGTTAATTATGTAAAATGCAATTACACATTAAACCTGCCACGTATGCACCGTTGAAGGATTTTAACACATTACAGATTAAACCTTTCTTTATCTTTTTTACTAGCAATTTTTTTATTGCTGTTTCTAATTTTATTTGTCTGTAAGCATGATCTGTTATAGTATGTTCGCTTCGCTTTTTCATCTTTATTTTTATTCCATTTAAATTCTAAATTATCCATTACCTAATTTACCTATTTAGCTTAACCGTTTGTTTTCTATTGCATGATATGGTACCCTTTAATTGAAGAAGCACATAGATTTGTGTTCTTGTCATAAAGAATATAGCATGTAAGGTGTATTCTTTGTTGGAGATCCCAATAAAATAAAATAAAATAAAACTATCTTTTGCTCGCGACTTCGTCCGCCTGAATGTCGGTTATCGCGGATGCAGATGAAGTCGCGGATTAAAAAGTAGTCTGTGTCCTTTCTTTGCGTTCAAGCTTATTTTTTATAACAATCGGGTTGGTGGTTTAGCTGTTAAAGCGTAACGATAGACGGACAGAGTTACTTTCGTATTTATAATGGGTACACTAGCAATTTGTCCGCGACTTCGTTCGTCCGTGCGAATTATTTTACAGATCCTATTTATTTATCTAAACTTTGTTACGATTAAACTCAAAAACTTAAAATCGGACCAGTAGGGTCCGATGTTTAAAATTCTTTCACCATTAGAATGCTACATTATCCCTGAGTAACATAGGCTATAATTATCAATTGGAAAAATGAGGGATCCATGAGAAAATTCATGCGAACGAAGTCGCGGGCAAAGTGTTAGTAGGTACTAAAATAGAAATAAAGAATTTATAAAATCGGCTAAGGTGAGTGGGGGGAAGACGAAAATAGGGGTAACACAAAAAGTCGTCCATTATACCAGCACGCGTAGCCTGACCACGCTATGTCTACGGAAGAATAGACATACTGACAGGAAGAATAGACAAACTGTACTGACTTGTCTATTCTTGCTGTCAGAATGTCTATTCTTCCGTAGATATAGCGTGGTCATGCTACGCGTGCTGGGGTTATGGACGATTTTTTGTGTTACCCCGTTTTTCGTCTTCCCCCTTTCCCTATGCGTATTTTTTGAGTGTATCGATTATAAACAAACTGCAAACATGACACAAATCAAATCTTTTCTCATACACTACTAGTTTAGAAATGTTGTTATGGATTTGTCTACCCTCAACATCAGTTGCTTTCCACATGATACAAAATTTATAGAAGCTATATAGTGAATGTTACGACAAGACATCAAAAGATCTTTATAGATACATGAATCTTTTATTCACTGTGTGATTTTAATCACCTGTGCTAATGCGGTATAACTTTAGCGATAAAAGTCTTCAGTAAATGCCTTTTTAGTTTTTTTAGATGCTGTTTTAGGAATGTGTGATTTTTCTTCTTGTTTTTATCCGTCTTCAGTTGAAGTTGTGATTTGTGATGATAATATACTAGATTTTGCAGGCGAATTCATCCGCGTGGAAGTCTCAGACCCTCTTAATTCGATTCCGTTCTTAGCTGCCATTTTATACCTGTGAACTGCTAAATTTCAGCTTCTATGGTCAAGTAGTTTTCGAGATTTCGTGTTTAGTTAGTGAGTGAATGTGTGACCTTGCACTGTAAGTATATTGTATTTCTTCTAAATCAAAAAGTTAATTTATTTTTTTCTAATTTTAGGCAGGTAGCTACTTCTTATTGTATATGTGTAGGTACAGTTTGCTTCATTATTTAAATTCATTTTCCGTCAGCGTAGTATGTAAGTCTTCAACATCCAAACATTTCATCAGTCTTTTACATTCTTTGGTCAAGGAAGATGATTATGGAACTAATCTTCAATATTTTTCATAGTGTTCTATAGGTTACATAGGTTCTATATTTAAGAAAATCATATTTTAAGGTGTTAATTATAAAAATTACATGTATAATATAGGACGGTGCCAATAGGGAAATAAGTTGAACACAGCCAACTAAGTACATAATATATTAATTGTAAATGGTTGCGTATTCATATAAGATACAAAATCTGAGTTACGTCACTGTTGCACTAATGCATAAGCGGTCTAACGCGTTAGGTGCGGCTACTTAAGAGTGGCAACACCAGACTTGATAGCGTTTCATTACAGTAAAGATGCGTTTACGACGCGACAGGGCGGAGGTCGTCATAATTTGTAGGGTTGCCAAAGCAAAAATCGGCGATGATAAAAAAGTTTAAACTGTCAGTGTTATTTATTTATTTATACTTCATGCACAAAGGTACAAAGGCGGACTAGTGTTGTGGAATGTTCAAATTTTGAACGCAGTGATCAAGCTTGATACTTTTGAACTTGATGGAACGGAGCACAGTTTTTATTCAATTTTTGGGGTGTACCCAGGGTCTGGTGAAAAAGAAGGCCACTCTAGAACTGAATGGGTAATCCTTTTTCCATAATATGTCACTACAAGACTCTGTGACATGACATGGCTAGGCGCTGTAGGTGAAATCTAGTTAACATGTCACCTAAAAAAAGACCAGGAATAGGTACCAACCTATTGGAATGTGCTCTCTTTTTACCCCTTTTAAGATACCCCATACAAGTTCTTCGATCAGTACGAGTTAAAGTCAATCGCAGTCGTTAGTAATTCATCAATGAATGTTGGTATGTCTATAAAAATGTATACTGTACAAGCAACCAGCATTACATAATACATGATTTATTGTGACCAAAATAATATTATTTTTACCCACAAATCGATGTATAATTGACCAGCAGGCTTGTTTTTATTTACTTTTAAATTCGAAACTTCGAAAAATTAGGATTTGATTCAGTTATTTAGTGATTGATTCCGTTATCGCTGAAAGTTGATACATGAAGAGATCTAGAATTCTTGAACGAAAAGTCAATAGGAAAGGCTTATGTCCCGCACTGGACAGAGAATGTAGATGATGATGAAAATTATTGTCTTATTTTTCCAATACCATCCACAGACCGTCAGCGGCAAATGCAAAAGGTTCCAACATGTAAGTTGCCAATAAAAAGAAAGACGACTGGCTGTCTGAAAAATAAAATATTATAAATAAAACAGAAGCTCCTTAATTGTTCAATAACTAGAACAATAGTAATTAAAATGATAATCACGTTTGTCCATTATCTACAAGATATAGAAGCTAAGCTAATTGAAAACTTAAACTTGAATGTTACTTCAGCTATCAAATAATATTGACAGATAATATAAATAAGTTATATTAAATCCATTAGCAGATATCGTCAGTATCGTTGAACCCGATAAAACTTCCCACCGTGAAACAGGTGTTTTATTTAAAACTAATCATTTTGACACTAAAAATGGCGGCGAGACGTTAAGATGGCGCGCATCTGGACAAGATAAGCGCCTATTATTAGTTAAATGCCTAGGCATTCAGCCTAATGGCGACGATTACGGGATAAAACATTACTTTTCAACTGTTCCTTTTGATAGGTTAAGTTGTAAGAATATTGACAATTACTTAACGTAAATGACAGGTCAATTTGCTGTTATAATAAGTTGATGTTATTTTTACTACATTTTTAATTATGGGAAAGGTATTTGCTAGCTTGATGTTCAGTCGGGTAATTCATAGTTCTGTCAAAATGAAAAGAATTGTAGGTTGACTCTTTTGAGAGAGTTTAGCCCAGTTATATGTGGGTATTTGCATCTTATGTGAGACTTATGTACCTACAGATAACTGGGAATAGACCTACCTAACAAGA
The DNA here is from genome assembly GCA_947361185.1 of Charanyca ferruginea. Taxonomy (NCBI): domain Eukaryota; kingdom Metazoa; phylum Arthropoda; class Insecta; order Lepidoptera; family Noctuidae; genus Charanyca; species Charanyca ferruginea. The sequence goes on along the minus strand of OX376077.1, from coordinate 7,661,929 downwards.
TGCTGGAGGTCTTGTGGCTATAGCCCAATTACTTAACTGAAACCGTTCCTGGGGTGTGATTCTGTTAGACCTCATTCTAATCTTCGAATTTGAATCCGCTGTGAGTTTCTTGATTGGCATTCTAAAAACTCGGTTGATAATTCGAATTTACACTAGCGCTACCCTTGCGAGCGTGTAAGCGAGTTGAATTAAATTGACAGGGAGATTTTGACAGATAAAGTATGAGATGACGTAAGAAGTGGCATTCTGAAAGGTAATTTGCCCGTCATTTCAACGCTCATTACGCACTCGAACCCGATTCAAAGTGTCAAATGAGTCAAGGTCATTTTGAACCGTAGTGAGAGTGAATAGCGATGTGAGATGCGAGTTGTTTTTTGAATTTTACAGAATCGACCTACTGAGGTAGGTGTGGGAGGGGTGTAATGACGTGATAAAAGAGTTCACAGATGCGTCAACTTGTGACAAGTGTCATCCCTCCCGCACCGCGCAGCTACCTCAAGAACGGTCTCAAGCGATCGAGCTATAGAAATGTATGTACTGAGATTCCCCGTTTTGAAAGAGGCTGGTCAATAAATCAAAAGTAATCATGTCGAACTCACAGACTTACAAACATACATGAACCCTGAAAACATTACGCTTATTTTAGCTGCCTAAAAATAGAGGGTACTTACAAAGTCTCTCATTCAAGTCAATATGACTTTAAAGAGAAAGAGAGAAGAAATTCGTTGAAGCGAGAATCGAGAACCTCACTTACATAAAAAAGACAGTTATAATAAAAAAAAATTAAAACTGAATTTAACTGCTCAAAATCAACACAAAAAACCATGACAATTCATACATGAACCCACCACCAGTGCCTGACATAACAAAACACAGAACACATTAATTACAACATTCACATTACAAGCTGCGATGTAATATTTAATTTGTGAACTTGCTACCTGTCAAATTATCATAATTAAACCGAGCGGTTTGAGATCCGGAGCCTAAGGCTCGGTGCTAATCTGCGCGGAAAAACGCGGCGGAATTCCGCTGATCGCAACAACAACGCGGGCATGACCTTTTTAAGCCCTGATATGGATCTAAGAACGTTTTATTTAGTAACTACATCATCATTTTTCGACCTTTACTACAATTTGTTTGGGGACGGTGGAGCATGTCTGGGTCTTCCATTTATCACCGAGTTGTCTTCTTCCTAGCCGTATCATCTTTTACAGAAATCATTCATATTTTCGTTACTCTGCCTCTATGTTTCAATACACTTTTCTCCTTGCATGTTTCAATTTTTGTTTACTCAAATACCTTGACCTGGAGGTTACTTTTTGATTAACAGGACTTTCCCGTTGTGCCTTTAAAATTAAGGTACATACATAAAACACGCACTACACGCTAAGGGCGGGCACCCCCTGTGAGGTACAGACCTCAAGTTATGGCATCATTAGTGGAGGAAACTAAAAGGGACAGGCTGAATCGGATCTTGATTATTTAGGGACGAATTTAAAACTCAGTGGTGCGGGTTGGCTGACATGCTTCAATTAGTAGTTTTTCTTACTCCTCGGCTGTTCTTTTTTGATTTGACGTCGAGCTTCATTGCTTTGGCGTTTTCTGGTGGTCGCTGTAGTTTGGGAACAGTGTGGCGGGCTTGACATGCTTAAATCTCCAATGGATACATTTTACCTTGCACCAATTGAGTGAAAACCGCACTCAAAACGCCGCGTTATTTTTCGCTCAAATTTGTCCCTATCCTAAATCCAACCAAGCAGCTTTCTTAGGGTCCCTTTGCCCATTAATTACGACTTGACGCGTCGCATGACGTTGCGTCGGAGGCTGTGAAAGTTCGACCCTAAGGTCATCCCGGTTGGATGGCAAGGCATTGAAATTATTTAGATATGTTTCGTTGATAGGGCCCACCATTGGACGAACTCGGGTTTGGACTTAAGATGGTGAAGTGTAATTGGATTTAGATTTCAATCGTTTAGAAGGTAGTAATTTGGATGAGATTTGTTAACTGTTTTGTTGGAAAAATATTAAGTTTTTTTAAAATCAAGTTTGTTTACTTAATGTGTGTATTTACATGGTTTCTGAATCATGTCAACTTTAATGAGTAGGTCAAACAAATATCACTTTTGTACAATCACATAAATATCTAAACTTTTATCACCCATCCATAAGTCCATGTGACAGTACCTAATCAACACAAGGCTTTTAGAAAAATAATAAATCCCAACATTCCCTTTAATTACAATGTCATTAAACATCTAAACGATTCATAATTCTACATATCTCTCCATAGAACTGATCTATACGGCAAACCGGCGATCATCTCCGGAATCTTCAAAACTTGTACAACAAGTTTTCAACTGTATCTTCTAAAGTTAAAGTTTATTTTCCTCTGAGTGATTGTGTGGAGATATCACGGAATGTAAACAGTCAATTCGTTAGAGATGTTATTACAGATTTTTCTGATAAATGCCTCAGAATCCAATTTGCTATGACGTCGATTTTTTGATAATTTAAAAGTAGCGGCCTCAGCTTGAATTTCTACTTAACTTTTGATAGTTGTTCGTTTTAATTAATGACTATCTTGTTAGATGGTTTTGTTATGCAATTGTTTGATGAATAGTGTGTTATTAACATAATTTGATAGTCGGGCTTGTAAATAGCTCGAAGCATTCTTCGGGCCGGGCAGACTTGTTGACTACAGGTCGGAATTATCATTTCTATTCGAGAAGCTGTTTATACCGCTGCAAATATCAAGGGAAAGTAATAGTGTTTCTAGTTTATTGATGTGGTATTAGGTTGTGTTATTTTTAAAGATTGTGAGGTGTTTTTCTCGTTTCTTGTTTTTTGGTGCGTGGTTTTTAAACTAAGTAAGTTATCTTATTTATTTAGTTTTTTAAAAGAGTGACAGCTGAGGCTTTCTTTCTTCTAGCATTAAGCGTTAAGGTCCTTTTGACATTAGCGTCCTGTCTTTATTATCATCATCACTACATATAAAATTGTGTTCGTTCGGGCTACTACTACTAGTTTGATTCTTATAATTCTTTCATTAATAAGAAGCCACGTTATTCCTGACTGCTGTATTTTACTCCCATAAGTAATGAACCGAGCCAAAGAGTTTATTAACTAATACCTATCTACCTATTTAGAAAATTTGACCTAACTTATCTTGTTCAAACTTAACAATAGAGTAATTTAACAAAAAAATCGAATTAGTCCATCAGTTAGATTATCGAAAAATATTGGATACGTATTTTTTGTTTTATCAAATCAATAAAAACTGACGACGATAAAACGCATCAAAGATCATGGGGAGTGGGGGTTTGTGACGTCACTTCGCCAGTAAAAGTGTACCAGACTGACATAGTGATGTCACACGAGTTTTCAACGCACAAGAAAAAACATGTGTCTAATATTTTTTGGAAATCTATCTGACGGACTAATTAGATTTTTTTGGTAAAATACCCTATTATGTAAAGGCTATATTTTATTATCTATATAAATCACGCGGACGAGGTCGCGGGCAAAAGGTAGTTTTAAATAGTAGTTGCTACTATAATAGATAATTTTTCTTTTTTCTCTCCTACAACTAAAAAGTCAAAAGTCAAAGTCAAATCATTTATTTCAATTAGACCATTATAGGCACTTTTGAACGTCATATTGTAAAATTTGAATCTAGTTGCCTATTCCAAATGGTAGTTTCGTATGGAGAAAAATGGGCAAGAAACTCCATACATACTCTTTTAAAAAGAATATTGTTTACAATTTGCATTTACAAGAATTATAATATATTCTGTTACGTGAGTAAGATGTTCCTTATATAAAAATCATATATTAGTATGTACAAAGCATTACAAGTTAAGAAATGACATCAAATGATGTACAGACACATAGTGTTCACATAATTACATTGCATTACATTACATTGGAAGGCCTACATTTAGTAGTACACAATTATACTCAGTCCCCTTACTTTAGTAGACAAATTGGAAGGTTTAACTGAGATGTCAGAACAAATTTTCTAACTAAGTAAGTATTAGTTAATAAACTCTTGGGCCGGTTCATTACTTATGGGACAAGTTATGGTGTTTTGTAAGATCTAACATTCCAGTCTCACTGTGTTAGTTAGTATTCAGTACTTATTAATAAATGACAACTTTACACATAAGGCAACTAACTTAGTAACGTTACTGGGAAAAACATTGTCCTTATCGATATCTTTATTTATTGGTTTACATTTATCATTTTAAAAGGTCACTTATTTATAAGTGGATTTTTATTCATCATCATTTTAGTATGTGGTCCTCCACAGATGACCGTAGGCCTTATAATACAGAATAGTATTTTTTTAATAATACGTCATTACAGGGCCTCAAGTCTGCTATTACAATAGTGTCAGAATGGTCTATCATTGATGTCATAGTTGTTGATTTTGACAAGTTTGGTAATCTACTAATATAATGGCGTCATTATGACTTTCCAATAGTCAACCACTGACACGCCATTGAAACAAATGCTTAAGAATGGTAATCTCGTACAAAATTACAACCGAATGACTGACTTAGGCGGTAATCTGCTGAAATTTTGACAGTTCCTTTGATCAGTTACCTACCATTAGAACGTCATTGTGCAGTCATTGCTTTTAATTTGGCGTACCAATGATCGACCATTATGAATTTAGCAGATTAAGAACTTTTAGCAATATGACAATGGGATCGTGTTGGAATGACGAAATTATAAAAATAGCAGACTTGCCCCCCTGGACTGCAGGACCACAGACACTACAGTAGCGACCAACTAGAATATACCGGCGGAATAATGAAGTCAGACTTTGACTGAGTCCCGAAGAAATGATTTAACTATACTGGCTTTGTCTGACCTTAGCCAAGACTGTCTTTACCAAAATGGTCCCTAGAGTGACTATTCAGTAGATAAAAAGCTTTTTACAAAAAAGACAACCGCCTTCAAAAACTAAAAAGTGAAATATACCTTAAGCACAGAACACACATTGACTTTAGTTTCGGAAGTCGGTGGCAATACAAAACAACAAACAGAACAAAGCCACTGAATTTCGAAACTCAAGTCAATGTGTGTTCTGTGCTAAAGTTATTTGTCTTTTTTGTAAAAAGCTTTTTATTTTCCGCTTTTGAGTACCTCCTTCTCATCCAAATCTATTAAGAAGAAATTGAAAGTTAACTACTACAAAGATTGATGAAAGTAAAACGTCGTCTTTTTAAAATTTTTGGGTATTTGTTGATTTTTCAAAAAGTGCTGAATCAATTTCGACAAAATTTATATGGAACCACCCCTGAAGCATACCCTATCCATAAAAAAAAGAATTTTCAAAATCGATTGTCAGAACTGGACCAAATTAAAATGGGACCACACGGGAAGCACTAGCTTTCATAAAAAAAAAGAATCATCAAAATCGGTACACCCTGTCCAAAGAAATCAGGTAACAAACATAAAAAATAAAAAAAACCGACGAATTGATAACCTCCTCCTTTTTTGAAGTCGGTTGAAAATAACAGCGCTTATAATTAGCAGTTGAACTACCCAAATATGCTAGGTACATTTTTATTAGTAAGTATTCTTTAAGCCGTGTGATGCCGGTCGCGAATACCACCACCTCATGTCTACCCGTTGGTGTCGTAGAAGGTAACAGAGGGATATTGACCAGAGGAGGGGCAGCAGCACAGATATAGATAGACCTAGATAACGCAAGAGCAACTACTTCGCGTGCCTATTTTCGTGCCTAACTTACGATAAACAATCGTAAGTAAAAAAAATAAAGTATACGTTTCCTTCCATCGGTAAGTCATTTTGTGATTAATATTATGCGTCATTAATTTAAAAAACAATTACCTTTAATCTAAAACCCTCAGTCATACCTGATAATAAGGAAATAAGGAAAAACAAAACATTCGTATTACATTGTGACGTCCAAAAAATAGCACGCTTGGTTTTCATACAGATCGTGATACTTGCTTTATCTAGGTCTGTCTATATCTGTGGGCAGCAGCGTCCTTCTGAGTACCACAACACCTACTGCGATCGCCAACATGCATCTGCCAAGCATGGCAATTATGGTCGAACCCCCTATGCCCAGCAGTGGGCGTCTAAAAGTTGACATGATGATGATGATGACATGATGAAGCATTCTTTAAAATACAATGTATGTTTTCCTACTACAACACTGTTATTTATTTATTATTCACAACATCCACAGCCGTATGACAATTTATTTTAAAATACCTCTCCTTTCCTTCGTATCCCCTTCTCTCTCCCTTGTTGTCTTCTCTCTGTATTTTATTTCTTGCTTTTCTCGATTCCAAGACTCTTACTTTTGGATCACGTAACGAAATCAGTGATGTCTCTGCACATCTTCACAATTTCCTAGGGACATTTAGCATCACTCGCCATTTACCACCAGAATATATCCACCATCAGGATATCTGGAATTCTGGACTGGGCTGGTAATTTCGAACTAAAACGTGTTAATTGGTTTTGCAAGCTCCAATAATGGCTTGAAAGATTGAAAACCGACTTGACAAAAATGGTTCTAAAAACAGGGCGATTTTCCTACCTAACTATTACCTACCTCGAACTTAATTTAAATATTCAGTATATCTATTCTGTTACAATCTCGCTCGGTGAACACCTAGGTGAAGTGAGCTGTGATCTGATTGTAGTGCTCTGTAAATCCCTAGCATCGGGACAGATGACAGCTCACTTCACCTAGGTGTTCACCGAGGGAGTACGAATAGACGTACTATAAGTCTATTCTGTAAATGCTGTCATCTGTCCCGATGCTAGGGCAAAGCACTACAATCAGATCACAGCTCACTTCACCTAGGTGTTCACCAAGGGAGATTGTAACAGAATAGATACACAGGTAGAGTCTATTTGTTTTTGTGTTTGTAAGAGTCCTAGTGGTCTGACTGGGACAAGCCCGCCCCACTATTCCCTAACCACTGTAACTCCTGTAAGCCAGAATCAACAGTGGCGACCACCAGAAAAGCGCCAGAGCAATGAAGCTCGACGAGTCCCAGAGAAACGATTCAACTGTCTTGGATCCCGCAACGAAAATAATCAGAAAAGAACAGCGGAGGAGTAAGAAAAACATATTTTCCACTTCCCTCCAAATCAAGCAGGAGACAGAACAGAACTAGGCCAATAGGCACAAAGGGACGTTTACAACTAGGAGAAACCCAGTTGCTAAGCAAAAAAGTGAGCTGTTACATTAAATTTGATTCCAATAATAGGTATGGCAAAAACGCTTGAACGCACGGAAATTAGTTAAAAAAAAAAGAAAAATGGATCTTTCTCCGATAGAATGCTACACTGTTCCTGAGTGCCATAGGATTTTTTTTTATGATATTGGTACTTGACTTCCATACCGACGAAGTTGCTGTCAGAAGCTAGTTTAAGATAAAAACATGTCTATATGCAAATTCGAATTTCGATATTTTACCTTCACGTCTCAATTTATTATCTAAATCCATCTATCGTTATCTAAAAATAATAAAATTAACACCAAATAAAAATCAAGCGGTTCTTATACTGGGTGGCGCAAAAGTACTAGCACTAAAGAAAATACTTTTTTTTTTTTTATATGACATTTTCTGTCATTCTGTTGTTGAAAATTGTGTAGTGAACAAATGTAAAATACACTGAAAATAAACATGGACCGTTTTACTCCCCAAGAACGTGGAATAATTGTGTCAATGTTCTTACGGAATAATTCATCAGTGATAAGAACACAACGTGAATTTCGTCGACGATTTCCCCACCGTCCGGCACCGATTGGTCGCACAATTCGACGCTTTGCCACACGCCTTGAAGCAACTGGCTCAACATTGGATAGACCTAAGTCTGGGAGACCAAGAACAGGCCGTTCAGCTGAAAATATCGATGCTGTGCGCGAAGATGTGGAAGAGTGTCCAGAAACATCAACGAGGCGACGTGCCACGCAATTGGGCATTTCCAGACGGACCCTGCAGCGTATTTTGGTGAAAGACTTAAAGATGTTCCCGTATAAAACTCAAATGACTCATCAGCTGCTGCCTGCTGACCACCGAGCTCGTCTAGATTACTGCCAGCGCGTCATAAACCTCAACCTTGAAGAGGATGATTTTCCTTCAAAATTGGTTATGAGTGACGAAGCGCATTTCCATCTCTCAGGGCATGTCAATAAGCAGAATACTCGGTTCTGGGGCACTGATAATCCGCGCATTATTCAAGAAACACCTCTACACCCACTAAAAGTTACTGTATGGTGTGGCATCTGTGTTGACAGAGTGATCGGACCCTATTTTTTCGAAGACGCTGGAGGCAATGCGATTACTGTCACTGGAGAACGCTACAGAACCATGTTACGTGAGTTTTTGATACCCAGTTTGGACGAATTGGGGCTGGAGCACATCTGGTTTCAACAAGACGGCGCTACGGCACACACAGCGCGCGACACTATGGACTTAGTGAGGGACGCTTTTCCAGGCCGAGTTATCTCTCGTTTTGGCGATTTGCCTTGGCCTGCAAGATCACCCGATCTGACCAGTCCAGACTTCTTTCTTTGGGGTTTTTTGAAATCTCGGGTGTATGTGAACAAGCCACAGACTCTCGCAGCTCTAAAAGAAAACATTCGTCAAGAAATAACGAACATATCGCAGGAAGTGTTACGGCAAGTTATGCAAAATGTCATAAATAGGGCTCAAATGTGTATCAACTCTGGAGGTCACCATTTAAAAGACATCATCTTTAAATCCTAATGGTACGAAATTTAATGGCACAAATATACATTTAAAAAAATCTAAATCTAGTTTTCTAATTTAGAAAAAATGTTATAGCTGAACCAAATAGGGTCTTTACTTTTGCGCCACCCAGTATAAAATGCCAACGACTTCCTTTGTTTCTTAGAAAAAGTTTTAATACTCATAATCTAAACTGGCGTATCGAAGAATTTGTCGGCAAAGATTATACGACTGAGAGCCTAGTCTAGCGCTGACGTAAAAGTGTTCGATTCGAGTCGATTTACGGATTGGAAATATGACTATACGGCATTGTACGGTACGGCACGGAATTTTGGTTTAATTTTACACGACAAGCAGAATTAGTATCGACCAATGATAAAGCCGTAAAACTAAATAAATATTATGAGCGAAATAATACGTCATTGAGCGAAACGGATAATATTGCCAATTTAAAAAGCGATAGAATTGACTTTTATTTTATTCCGCGTGTTTCAACTAGGCTTTTTTAATATCTTTGTATGTTGTTAGCTTCAACTTTCTGACTAACAAATGCCTTGACAATTCAAAACTGCCTGTTAATGGTTTAATTTAAATTAATGCTTTGACTTTGACGCGGTGACTAGGTTCTTATCCTAGGTCAAGCAGAGATTATAAAACCTCCATAGGAAATATACGAATTGCTGAAAACTAGGCCGGAGTTCAAATCTGTGTCCGCTTTTCATGATAATTCATGATATAAACATTATTGATTTATTATAAGTACCGGTACTTACCCACATATTTTTGGGAGAGCCAGCATGGGCCATATTGGCAGAGTTTACACTACCTACGTATTATAGGAATACAGGCATGAAGTTATGTTATAATATTACCTAAATGTTAGCACATAATGTAATAGATTTTAACGTGTCTTGTTGTTATATGGCATATATTTTACACGTTGAGACGAATCGGAGGTTGTTAGCGATCGCTACGGTTCGATGGCGTAAGAACTGTGACTTTGGTTGGTGTGGTACACACGGGGGTATAATTTACGAAACAAAGTGTACGGTGTGCATTCTGAAAAAAAAAGTTGTTACAAATATGTTTTATTAAAATGGTGTTCGTTTTTAGCCTCATTTTCTGCTATTTTTGCTTTTTTCCTATTGCTATTTTTCCTGTTATTTTTTGCTGCATGTTGTTTTTTTTTTTAACTTTTAAGGTAAGCTTTCTTTATTTAGTTTTTATTTAATGTCAATGTTACTAATTTAATTTCAAGGCTACTAATTTTATTTTATTTCGGGATAAAAACAGGAGTGCAATGAAATGTTATAAATACGTAATATCTTACTAATTAAACAAAATACTTTTTTTACTACTAGCAACATTATCCACTTATTACAAAATTCAGGTAGTTCTAGGAAATTAGATGTTCAGAAAAAAGGTAGAAGCAAGAGCTACTTATTTTTGAGGCACAGTATTGCTAGAGATCAATCCTGTGACTCAACTTTTTTCTGGGTATCTGATTTTCCTCGCATAGGAAAACCAGATGCCATAGATCCTATGACCCTCAAAGTTATTTATATTATGATGGTAACCAAGCAAGACACCAGAATAATTCTCCGCGTATCAAAAGTCACCCCGTGAGTTTCACAACCGGCCGTCACGGCGTAATTCCGTATATGAGCCGATATGTTCGCGTGCTACAGACTCACAGACAGACAGATCGTAAAGACACGCATTTTAACTATTAATAATAAACCTCTAATTGGAACGTGCGGCGTACATATAATAATCGACCAGTGTAACTGACCACTTTATTGTTACCATTGAGGAACCGGTCTGGGTTAAGCTTGAGTCGGGAAATTGTCGATAGATTCCGCAGAAATAAAAAATGCTGAATATGTTAGATTAAAGGACAATGCCAGAAACTCTATAGAACTTTGCCCCACTCAATAAAAGTCATGTGCAATATGTAGCATCTTACTGTTTATTTATTGCTGATAACTAAACATTAGTCTTAGTGACTGTAGAACTTGCGGTTTCCGTTTAAATCTCAAAACAATAATGACATTGATTAGGTTAAATTGTATTTTTGGTAAAATGAGTTTGTATTTTGTGGGTAGGTATTTCGTAATCCGCAAGTTCTAAAGAAAAACAATTTACTATAGAAAGGTTCTATATTCATTACAATTATTTTCATTAATTTACTTTTCTGTACATGGGTGGGGCAGGATCTGGCATTGTCATTTGAATGTCTAGACATCAAGTGTTTGAAATATAGCCTAGCTTTTATGCACTATCTAGGTGCAATTGCAGAATTTTCACCAACTATACCTACCCTGTTCACAATAAGATTAGACATTTACTCAAACCTTTTTTACAGTCCGTTCAACCGATTTTGACTTCTATTGCGTTGACAGCATGACAAATGGCAACTGCAGTAAACAGTTGTATTGTAACCACTTTTTTTGCCTCTAATGTCATCCTTATGCCTACGGAATAGAAGCCAAAATCGGTTGAAGGGACTGTAAAAAAGGTTTGTGTTTATGTCTAATCTTATTGTGAACAGGGTATAAACAAATTGAAAATTGTAACTAGGTGTTCTTTGTATTCATAGATTAAAAAGATTCAATAATGTTAATTCAACTAAAAATTATGAAAACAAGTGACGTTCTACGAGGTCGTTTTTCGGTTTGGTTTGTGAAAGATTATTTTCTTTTGTTGTTTTCTGTATCTCGGCCGTTACTAATTATTTCAGAGAAAATCTTAAGAAGACTTAAGAAGAGATTGTTTAGAGACTGTTTTGTGGCCTAGTTCCCTAACACCTATCGTTTTTCCTACAAAACAAAGGCCCCTGAAAAAGGTATTTATTAGTCGGTCGATATGTAATTGATAACCGTTGTTATTTTTATTGGGCCGGTCCGACTTTCGTGAGATTGTTTATAATTGTATCGTTATTGCGTTTATTACTGACAACTCTGACACAACTTAATTCTACGCATTCTTAACTTTAGAGCCGGTTAATTTGTTTTTTATTTTTCTATTTTTGAGCGAGGAGATATGGTGTTAAATGATTATTATTAATCTTAACTTACGAGGCACATATTCTATTATTGTTACTTAAATATGGATGAGTAAATTGATTTAACACTTGTGAGGGGTGAAAAGGTATCGCGTCATTTTTAATGTTCATAAAAAACTATTCACATCATAATTTCTGAACAAGTAGTTTTTAATAAATCTACAGAACTTGTTTAAAACTAATTACATTTGGGCTTCAAAGAGATTCTTAGATAAGGATGCCATACAATTTGCGATAAAAATACTTTAGTTGATATAGTACCTATGTCCACAAGTAAATAAACACATTATAAGAAAGCTAATTAGGTACCTGAAAGTCCCATTGTGGGTATCACTTGAACATTGAATTAATTAGGTACATCTGTTTCATATTTGAATTCTGACCTGTCTAGGCTTTTCCCAACTATGTTGAAGTCCACTTCCAGGTTAACCGTATGCAGCTGAATAAGTGTATTACATGGAAGGGCTGCCTATCTGACCTGCGCAACCCAGTTACTGGGTAACACGATACCCCTTGGTAGGACTGGTTGGCAGAGTTTCTGGCTTCTGATTACCCATAATGATTGTCAAAGATCTACGAATGACATCCTGGAATAACGGCTTTACGTGCTTTCAGAGGCACGGAGTAAAATAGATGAATTGGATGGTCAACCATTCACAAACCAACCACGGCAAGAGAAGCCATCCTGAATACGAACGTTATGTTCTTGAATACCGACGTTTAATAAACATAAAATTTTAATCGTCGATATCAACGGATTACAGGAAAATACCATTAGCAATAACATTAAACACAGCTTAGAAAATACTTTCTCCAACTCTATGGATTATCGTCTTCTAATATTAAGGTAGACAGATTAATAATGCGAATTTCACAGTGACAAATTATTAACTAAACATTTGAAAGTGAAATAATTTATTACAATAATTAATAAAGCGTCCCTGATCGTACAATTGAGTAAAAAAAATGGTTAAATCTGCGTAGGGTGGTGTAGTGAATGTATGAAGACAAGGTCGATAGATTAATGTTTGGCAACGATATCACTAATTAGGAACATCTTTGTTCTAGCCGACTGTTGCGCATACGCAGTGTAGTAGGCATGGAAGAAATTGGCCACTCACAAAAATAATTGTAGATAGTTTACAAGTAGCCAGATAATGTTGAGTGAGTCTGTAATTTTTCGAAACAAGAAATATCAAAGAAACTACCATCTAAGCTAAAAAGTAATATATTTTTTAACGAGTTTAGAAAAACATTAATTGCATTAAATTAAGATACAAAACTTTCTAGTTGATATACATAACCGATTACATAGTTTTGTATAAATCCTAAGAGATAATTACATTAAATTGTAGATATTATTATGTTATGATTAAGTAAAATTATATGGATAGTAAAGTAACCATCAAAAAGATGGACAGATATCGTCAAAATATTTGGAGGCATTAAGTTGCATGGCCTTTCGAAGCGACTTACTTAACATACCTTTATTATCATTACATCTAATAAAAGTTAAGACTTGAGAACGGTAATAGAAAGTTAATGTCATTAAAAACTAACAGTAATGACCCTTACATGCAGTAGCCGGAATAAATAAACAATAAAATAAAAATCGTGAGAACAAAGACATAATAATTATTTGCTTATGCCATTACTCACTATACCAACTAAAATCGCGCGAAAAAGAAATTTACGAGTTCTTTTTAATGCAAATGCCAAATCTGGACAAACATTAATACTGAGGTGTTTAAGATGAGACTAATATTTCACTAAATATTGTGACATATCACTAATTGCATTAAAAGCGAAATCGTGCCGTTACGTGGGTGAGACCGAGTCCATAAAATTAATTATTGTAATAATTGATAGTAGAATGGTTGCGTTTGACAGTTATTTGGGCAATGATTTGATCTGAATTGATTATCTTTTATTAGAGTATAATTTTGATTAATTTGATTTCGATATGAGCGATTTGGTCTGTCATCCTTAGGTTTTTGACAGCTACGGGTAGTCAGTAGCCCTAAAGTCTGACAACTATCTAGTCTTATGAACTTTTAACAACGGTTAGTGTGATGTTTAGGGCCATGACACATAAAAGTGGTGTGGCGCTATTCCGTAGGCAAAATACGCGCTGAGTGAGTTGCACACACCAGCCCCCAAGTGGTGCGAATTGATCATTTTGCCTAACGCAGGGGTCCGCAACCTGCGGCTCGTGAGCCGCATGTGGCTCGTGAGCCGCATGCGGCTCTTTCGATGTCAAGTTGCGGCTCTTCAGTAAACTAGGCAAAAATTGTGCAGTCGATCATATTAAGAACCTAATTTCATTTACTGCACCCGCTGCTATGCTTCACATTGTCTACTACAAATCACACTGTATGAAATCACAATCAGATTGCATTTCGTCTCGCGAGATAGATTATGAATTAACGTTTTTCACAATCATACGGTGACAAATATAAGCAAATATTATAAATCAAACTCTTGTGAGTCATTAATAACTGGAAAATTTTGTGAAAATCTAACTATTGGCTCTTCCGTTTCAAAAGGTTGCCGACCCCTTGCCTAACATAGCCGAAATATGGCGCGTTGTACATCGCAATTATTTGCGTTGCAGCGGACAGCCGCGTCGCCGATATTGGCGGTGCGAGAACGCACCGCTTTTATGTGTGTGCGCCCTCAAAGTTCAATTATATAAATTGTAATAAGTCACTATGATTCAAACAGTTTTCATACAACTTTATTGGCACAATAAAGCTCTATGTTCTACAAATAAAATCTAACTTATTGCAACTGTTTGTCCATGCTAACCAAAAAACTAGATTGTGTCCGATTGATACTTAATACCGGATTGAATTTATAGCTTTACTTAGTTTTATAGCCATGATAAAATGTCTCCATTTTGGACGATAACGTAATTAAAATGGTGCCGTGCTATTTTTCGTCAATACTTGAATTGACCAGGCGGTCTATTCTGTAGAAATCTTTGAAGAATTTACATAGATGAAGTCAGCTTCAGATGAGCTGTCATCCCATCGTCCGTGTTCGTATGACGTGAAGTTGTCAACAGGTCCATATTATGCAACCATAAACGGCGATGTAATAAGTAATCATTCACTTAAAAGGTCTTTACACACAACATGAGTTGGAAAGCTATAAAATATTTTCAAAGGCACAAAACTGTTACTAGAATTAATTAACAATAAAATAAGTTACGAAATCGGTTACAGAGCTATTAAAATCCTTGTTTTATTACAACCTTTTACTATCGTAGCTCTAAAGCCTTGCTTATGAAACAAAAGACTGAATAATGTCACTTGTGCACGTATCACATTTTACATCATAAAAGGTTATATAACAATGTGTACCGAAAAGTGGTCAAAGGCAAAGAAGTTTTCTTCAATTAGACATGATCAATTAATTTATAAGAAAAAAATAGCAGTCTAGTTGTCCCTTCCAAAAGGTGGTTTCGTATAGATAATAATGCTAAACTCTTTATCTTTTTAAGTATTCAGTAGTAAATAAAGAGTTTAACAAAAAAAAAAAAATATATCGAAAATATATTATCTACATTTTTGCTACCGTTACGCCAGAAAAATTAAATCACTTTGTGTAGAATTGAAAACACCATTTTGTAAAATAGATTCAAGTTTTACTTCTTCACTTAAAAGCAATACCTATGACATTTTATTTTCTAAACTAAGCAATGTTCTAACAGGTTTGATGTATGTAGATACATATTAAGTACATTCTAAAATAGAAATTGTAGAGAGATTCAAATCGTTGTATAGCTAAAGTGAAAGCCGTACCTATATGGGAGTGCTTAGAAATAAGGATGAGCACTGAACGGAAACGGGTGAAGTGCTTTTGTAATTACTGTCGGTATAGACTTGTATACTTGATTAGGTTGTTTTTTCTGTGCCATAGCAAGCTATATTGTGTCCTGTTTGGAAATGAACGTGTTGTGTGTCGATATGTACGTAAAAATATAAATAAAGAAACGTTTATTCTTAAACTTGACTAGATTATATGACAAAAGCCACAGGTATGTTTCGTAATCTAAGTATGTAGTTTGTGGAGTGTGGTAAAGTACTGGTCTTTTAGAAAATAAATCATAATCATAAATGAATTAAATAATAATGCATACTAACAAATCCGCATTGAAATGTCTCCTATTTTCAACCGACTTCAAAAAGAAGTGTGTATGTGTTGTCTTTAAAACAGAACACACATGACTTTAGTGTCGGAGGTCGGTGGCAATACAAAACAACATATAGAACAGCAAAGCCACCGACTTCTGAAACTAAAGTCACGTGTGTTCTGTTTTAAAGATATTTTTCACTTTTTGGTTTTTGAAGGCGGTTGTATTTTTGTAAAAAAGCTTTTTTTCTAAGTAGATAGCATCGATCATGGTAGGTAATGATTTTTGATGATTAATTTTAAATCATAGTCTAAGCATAGGTTTTTTAATGTAAATTGAAGTGTTAAGTACCTATTATTGGATAAGAATGTATCACATTAGATGTTTTTTTTCAGTACCTACCTACCACATTTTTACCCGCATCAGGTATTGAATAGGATTGACTTAATTAATTTAATCATTGAGATGGTTTGTTCGTTTTAACAGAACCATTTGTGCTAATATCTTGACAAGGTGCGAATTGACCGATAAACTTATCTTTGAAAAAGCATTAAATTCATAAAAAACCTGACATAACGTGAAAAACACATTGCCTAATTCACCAAAAATGTTGCCGCCATTGATTGCCGCCAAAAACATGTCCCGCCAAAAACTTCGATAACTTTTTAATGGTAAAGGCACTTGCAATCTGCCAGTGTCAATGCGCCGCCGATATTCTCGAATTTTTTGAACGCGATCAGAAACAAATTTTTTATCAATCTCAAAACTGTCCGAAGATGTTTTTTAACAAGACTTTTTTTCGTAATTTCGGCCAGATATCGATGGAAAAACATTCAAAGTTTGATATATATATTAGTACTTATATTGTGAATGTTAAGGCTTATTTTAGCTTGCCAAGTAGAGTCAAATGTGATTGTATTGAACAGGTGTGTACTGGCAACAGGTGATTTTGTGACCGCTAATATATTAGCTACAGGATCCAAATCGGCGGTCGACATATTGCGCTATGTAAAACAATCACCTTTTAAATCAATATAGACCTTTAAGTTATGTGAATAAGCGCCAAAATCGTACTTTTCTGTTGACAGATGGTATTTATCTATGTAAAAGATTATAAGTGTATGTAACCGAGTAGGTATGTATTATGTGAGTGCAGCAGTGATTGGAATTTCAGAATGTATTTTCATTTATGTCCTTGGTTCAGTGTCTGAATGGGTAAATTGAATGTAACAGTGCTAAAGTATTTGAGTATTGTGAATTGAATCTTGCAATTATCTATGTGTTACATCAGTGGTATTGACGAGAATACAATGGCTACGAATACGAATACGAGATACGTTTTCGCCTACGCGTCAAAGTTATTTTAAATAAATGGCTTAAAAATGAAAGTTAGGCTGAATAAAACTTGTCATTGTGCATCATCAGAAAAAAAAACACAATGCATAATCATGCTAATAGAGATGATAATATTGTTTGTTAGTAAGACGTTGACACTAAACCGGTTTATTTGATTTTATTGATAAATACCCCACAATGGAATTAATGGCTTTATAGTTTTCTAAGCGTCAGAAAGCTCAACACTTTTTAGAAATGATAAGTAATTTATAAAACCATAGTAACGTCTGGATTTGAAAATACATAAAAATGAAGTTTTTTTTTAAATTGAAATAAAAAACCAATGTGTTTATTTGAATTGGGAATAAAAAGAATGACCAAATTTGAATTTGACATTTGTTAACCCCTCCCATCAAGTCGTAGGTAGGTAGCTAGCTAACTACCCCCTGCGGCCTTGCCATAAGTCATCGCAACATTATAAATTTAATTAATGTATAGTCGCCATTGTATAACATTGTTGCGTCGAGTCTCGTTCCATCATAATATTATTTTTTAGGATAATAATCTCATGAATGTAGGTAGCCATAATTTCCCATGCATTTGATTTTTGTAATTAGTTGTATAAACTACTTTGTGTATCTTCGATGTATTATTAGTGTTCAGTTCATTTATATATCAATGTCTATACTCCATTTATAATAGCATTAGAAAAAAGAGGCTCATAGAAGCAGGAATGCAATAGTTATTTGTTATACAAGAGTGCAAAGTTGCTTTTTAACCGCGTGTTCAATTTTGATGACCGAGCAAGCGAAGGATTCTAAAATTGAATCACGAGCGCAGCGAGTGATTCAAAATTAGAATCCTGAGCGTTAGCGAGGGAATCAAAAGAGCACGAGGTGAAAAATCTTTGCACTCGAGTGCAACACGTAACTTTTCATTCCACCTCAGCGAGGAAATGACTAAATGCAAAAAAAAAAGTTTACAAAGTCTGAGTTTTTAACAAATTAAAAAAAAGTTGTATGATATATTCGGCACCATAGAGGTAGCAGTAAATAGGTTTAATGTTTTTTTTTAATTCACAAACTTAGTGCACACGATGTTCTAAATTCAATTTACTTTATCCTCTAGAGAATAAAAACGGCTTTTCCACTCAGATATTGAAGATAAATTTACTTTATCCTCTAGAGAATAAAAACGGCTTTTCCACTCAGATATTGAAGATTAAAAATACTCTTTCCGAGATGGTGGGATGAAAAATATTTTATTTCAAAGATAAGTTAAAACAATTTAAATTAAACTTATTTTGATATAATTTTGATAAATAGATCTAAGATAGTACTAAATATGGACGTATAATAATATAAATAGAATAAAAGTCTTTAAAAGATAAAGTAAAATTTTAAATTAGGTGGAATTACAGTGAAACGAATAACGTTCCGGGTATTGTTCATCCCTGCTTCTGTTAGGTTTTGACCATTGACACTGTACTTTTAAATTGGAATTAAATATACAACTAAATGAAAACCACATAATTTGAGAAGACAAATTATTAAAATGGTTACAAATACGCGCGACAGCTACTGTAAAAATAGATTTTAATAAATTCGGTGTCTATCGTAACTTTAACATTGTTTATTGTACTTTTGTTACATAGTGTGCATTAAAAATAACCTTTTTTAACTTCTGTCTAATGCTATTGTAAATAGAGTATAGGTAGGTAGATAGGTACACCCTTTCTGCCGTGTTTGTTACGTGAGTTTATTGCCAGACTCTATGAGCTTCGCTCGAGTCGGGAATTAAGGCTGCTCTCTCGAAAAAAGCTTGAAAGAAGCATGCAGATGAAGCAACTTTTCGTCGCCATTTACAAAGAAATGACATCTGAAAAAAATTGTTAGTAATCCACATGATACGAGTATGATACGTAATTTGGTTTATTCACAATTTTTCTATCGGTATCACATAATAAGAAAAAAAACATGTCAAATCACCCCCAAATCATTGAAATGAAACCATTTTACTCCTTAATTTCTCATCAAAAGAGTATAAAAAAAATGTCTACTGCTTTGCAATACAAAAGAAAATGATTTGGTTTTGTTACTTTTTACAAATATGTATTATTTTTGTTACAATCATTTAGAAATGCGTCCGATTAAAGACTGCGTCTACATCACCCCCGCACTCGTCCACAAATTCAGTGCGGGCCAAATGCTCAAGGTTATTGGCATGTATTATACAAGCCTTTTATGTAGTTGGAAAATCCCAACAAAGTCTTCAACATTTACAAATACATATTTCGATTGTGTTTTTATCTTTATTAAAATATTTCGTTAATAATTAATACAATGACAAAGAATTAGATAAACATGCAACATTAAATTATTATTTCTGAAAATAAGCCAAAACAATCTAAAAGTAATTTAATAAGTGGCAAAGCGTGTGGTCTTCCATTTTTATTGATAACGATTATTCTCGACTCGAGCCGTAACCAATTAATGATGTTAATTTTAGCGAGATGCCATTAATTTGATGTGGGTAGCGCTTGCGACGGTCAAACGCACAGCTTTGAATCTGCCGGGTATAAGTGTGTTTTAATTTGTTATTGTACTTTTATTTATTTATTTGTAAATAGTACGTGGTACTATCGAGATGCTGGTTGGTTTGGTCATATTCAACCTTATTTTATTAGATTTTATCGCAGAGACAAGCTCTGTTCTTAATTTGAAAAAAGAATTGACAGTCCACTACGACACTACTAGGGTTGACAATAATCAACGGGTTTAAAATATCTATGCACATAAATGCGAAAGAGAGAAGTTTGTTTGTTACGCTTTCATGGCTGAACTGCTGAATTGATTTTGATGAAATTTCGTAAAGACTGAACCCCAAGAAAGGACATGTACAGAGGCCAGCACATCAAGCTACTACAATCTGTCAAATTTCTTTGATAGATTTTCAACTTTATTACAAAAGCATAAGGTTCAGAATATTTAATTGGGAAAATTTGACAGTTAGGTATAGCTTGATGTGCTGGCCTCTGTACCTACGTACCCTACTACTTTTTAATTTGCACCTTCATCTGTATCCACGATAACTGATATTTACGCGGACAACGTCGCGGGTAATAATAAAGTAATTATGACCAATATACGAAGCAATAGGGCAAACAGTGTTTTAATGAATAGATTGAAATCTCGGTATAGTAATCACATCACAGCGGTTACAGTAACTACCCACTAGCAGCTAGGCTAGTCACAGAAAAAAAAAATAGTTCATGGTTCCACACCATTTATAGTCTTTGTTCCACACTCATACGTTTAAATTATATTATTGATCAAATCAAAATATAATACATCCCCATCAAAATAAAATAATTGTGATAATTAAATTTGTCAAAAAAAAGAAGAAAAGTATAAAAATGAAAATAAAAGAAATGAGAAAAAAAATTGTCCATTCTGTTTTTGAATTCCAGTCGTCAATTCTGTAGAAATCGCCCACGATAAATTTAGGTGAGTTTGAGATGAGTTCTCATTCCACCATCCATGTTTGTATGACGTGTATAGGCTGATATCATGCAATGCAAAAGAATAAGTAATCATTCACTTATAAGGTCCTTAGACACGACTTCAATCGAAAACCTATAAAGCACTCTCGAAGGCATAAATCATTTGCTAGTATTAAGATAAGTGACGTAATCAGTCACAAAGCTATTATGAACCTCGTTTCATTGCAAACTTTTACTATCTGAGCTTTAAAGTCTTGCCTATGTTGCGTACGAAACAAAAGAATGTTCTTTTTTTCTTTTTTTAAAACTATGCCTCTCTCTAGGAATTTCTCCGGTATCGTGGGTGTGTTTATAAACATATAAACTCACACACACAAACAGCCAGACTTCGTATGCAGAAATTTTTATATTTCAAATTTGAATTGTTTTTTGGTTTTTTAATCTATTATTTAATATTTTTTTTCTTATTTTTTTTTTAGTTCTTTGGGAAAACAAACAGTTACACAAAAGTCTTTTATTTTGAGTAGATTGTGTAACTCACAACGTTATCCACATGTTACCTACTAAACATTTTAATTAAGAACTATGTTATGTACCTATTAAAATTGTATATGCCTAGGTACCTACTAACTATGACATGCGAGTGAATTTTCATTATTATGTATAGTTAATAGATCAATATTGCGTATATTTATTTATGTTTTTTTTCTATGTACTCTTGTTACCTGAAGTAAATAAATAAATAAAGTAAATTATTGTGCTTTTCCATCTCGTCGTCGTTATCATCGTCGTAGTAAAATCTAATCTGGTAGAGGTATCAATAATATAATTATCATGTATCAATAGGTTTAATGGTCAAGCGTGATAAACGAATCATGCAATATTTATTAGAATATTGATAACAAGGACCCTAATGGGCCTACTATTAAACATTGATTTGGATTTTGACGTCAAAAGTGGAAGAATGACAGAATCATATTATATAAATGTAGGTATATTAATTTGTTATAAATTATATTATTACAATTTGAAACCATTTTAACCTAGATCTACAATTGATAACACACTTCAAATAGATCTTGCAAAGTGATCTTATCAGTAGAATAGGCTGTTTAATTCTTAATTAATTTAGCGATTGTCATTTGATTTTTTTTTCTCATTTGAATATTATCAATCTTTGGTTTTTGCCATTTTATACGTGTAGTACGAGTATGTACTATTTATAGCATTAAGAATTTAATACATTCGTCTTTTAGAAACCTTTTCAAGTATTAACGTTCTGAATATATTCAGAAGAACAGTTACTATTTCTTAGAATAACGATTCGAAAACTACACTGTGTCCTTTGGTTCCTTGCTGATTACTGCCCGCGGCTTCTTTACCGTAGATGTCATTATAGAACACACATACACTTTTTTATACTAAAATCAAAGAGAATAAAATGGAACCTATGACAGGGATAACGTAGGTCTCTATTGGTGAAAGATTTTTTTGAATCGGGCCAGTTTGTCTGGAAGTTAGCGCGTTTAGAAACTTTATAATACTAGTGTATGAAATAACTAATCCCACCAAAACATTTTCATGTAAAATGTTGCCAAGGCGAGACTACATGGCTCGTACTATCAAAAAGTTTTAGATCTCATGTAGATTCAAGCTTCGAACTCTACACGCCCTAACTCTACAAGCCCTAACTTCACAAACTCTACTCTTTAGTCAAAATATGTGGCTAGGCCGTTTCGTTACTACAAGAACTATTGTATCACAGAAAAGTAATGAACAGTGATTAAATTTTTCACCTTAAGGAAAACGAAAAGGCACATGTTTTGACTAATAGGATATTTTACTTTATACGAGAAAAAATCTATAAATATGTTATTGAGACAGTTTAGGCATAAAGCAGTCGGAAAATGTAAGTTTTAGTTCATAAAATAACAAAACAAATTTTTAAATTCAATTCAAAGTTTTCAGTATTTTTAATCTGTTATAAAACACCGTGAAATAGTAGCGGCCATGTTATTACGCCATACGGCTGTGTAAACAAAAAATTGTCAACTGTCAGTCAACCGATTGGCGTAATATAGGCTTTGTACTTTTATTATTTTTGTAACCAACGTAATTTTTTCGTTATTACACCTACTACAAAATATGCTTTTAATTATTTTTAAATGATATCCAATTATCATATTTAATATAAGCTCATTTGATACAAAACGAACTGACGTCATTTACGCTGAGCAATATGGCGTTCAGTAAGAGGCGTATTCGTCAAACTACGCGCGAAATTTGAAAATTGAAAATTTAGATGCATTTTTATGGCACTTATATTGAATAAAAATTTTGTGTTTTTTTTGGTGGCATATTAGCACTACAGAATTTCATTGAGACACTTTTCAAAAATGGGTGTAATACCCTATTAGTAGAGTTTGTGAAGTTAGGGCTTGTAGAGTTAGGGTATGTAGAGTTCGAAGCTTGAAAAAGTTATCAGATCACATGAGATCTGATAACTTTTTGACAGTACGGGCCATATAGTCTCGTCTTGGCAACATTTTACAAGAAAAGGTAGGTAGTGCCCTTGCGCTTCGCTTTGCTCGCCTTGATGGGGGCATTACCGTGCCCCCAGATATCGTTTAACATTACTTGGTAAAAACAAAAGACATAGGAAAGGTACCCAAGCTTTTATTTTATTATTTATTTTGTTCATAACTTTCATGTATCTCTATTACTAATGCAAATATCAAAATGACGATGCACACTTTTTCTTCGATCACTTACCTACAATCTTCTAACTGGCCATTACTTATGATTCAGCAAAAAACCGGCGGTTTTAAGCTCACACTGAGTTTAATTTAGCAAACACAGTTAGGACGAGTAACTAGTATTACCAGTCCATCATTACTCAAAGGAGAAAGTCCTTCAAACAAACTTTTTTTATGCCATTTTAGACGCTGCAGACAACAGCAAAGGAAAATATGCGTAATCAAAACTGAACTCATCATCTGCCTAGTCTTTTCCCAACTAAGTACGTTGACGTTACTTCTATTCTAACCGGATGCAGTTGAATTTCAGTTTTTTTACATGAAGCAACTTTCTGACCTCCACAACCCAGTTACACGATGCCCAGGGAAACTGAATTGTTTAATTTATTTAAAAAAATTCTTGTAGAAAATAATTCTGTCTCAATTGAACGGAATAATCTACCTTTTACAACTATTAAAGGGCCTATCATTAAAACTAGGCACACACGACTAATTTTATTCGTCTTCCTCTAAAGATCAGCCATGCTTAAATATAGTAGTTAGGTGGGTTTCACGACACTAATCGAAAAAAAATGCGAGTTTCCTCGAAATGTTTTCCTTCTTATGTTTAAAAACGGCACCATTTTATTCTATTTTTATGTGGGAGCATAATTTACAAAATAATTTATATATCAAAAGCAATATTTAGTTGCACAATTTTTAAGCAAGTGTTAGGTACTCGTAGTATACTTTTTAAAATTACACATAATTAGGGTTACATTCAAATATTATAAATCCTAGTAATTATGAATCTCTGTAAATACCATAAAAATATTGGAAAAATAATGTGATAACTTATAATTCTTCAGTGTAATTTGTCTACAAACAAGCTTTAAGTACTTTATGTATCAAGATTACGATTTTAAGAAACTATCATTAAAATAAACAATTTTTTATTTTCTTTTCTTTTTTTTAATTAACTAGTCTAGTATGGGTCACACCTGGAATAAATGTTTTATTGAAACATCAATTTTAAGAGGCTTTTGGTGTAAAGCATTTCCTGTTGTTTGTCTCCTAGATAGATCGAGACGTTCATATCTCCCTGCTTCAAGTGAGTGATTAATGCAAAAATTCATCGAGTATGTTCACCAAAAAGTATATGTATAGAAAAATACAGTGTAGTATCTTATTAAGCACATCCTGGTGGCATTAAGCTGTGTGTCTGTCTGTCTGTGCGACCTCTAGCCGCGACCCAGTGGCCTCGGGTACGGGGATAGCTATTCACTTACATGCTGAGCTGCGCGGGAGTGGATACGGCATGTTGCGCCAAGGTTGCTTTAAAGATGGGTAATTAACATGTGAGTCAGCAAGGTTGTTTTTAGGCAATCAGACACGCAAATTCGTTTGTAAATAAATTGCTCTTGAATTTTATTTTCTCACGAACACATTTTGGGCAAGACAGCCCATCTGAATGGAGACTATGACAAGTACGCAGAAGGAATTAAAGTGTACATGTGTGTGCACAAATACGGTGCAAGGTAACTGGTCTATATACGAAGTATGTAAACCGACATGTAAATATGTAATGTAGTGTAATAGCTATCGTCATTGTATAGTAGCGGTAGTAGCAACTGAAAAAGAACTTACAAGACGTACCGTGAAAGTCCTTTTTCCCTTACGCCAAGCAGTATTGCTCAAAGGGGCAAATTGTATTTTTAAAAACTTCCACATTCAAATCTCAGTCTGTACTAGAGAGATTACGACTTGATTTAAAACGTTTTTTTTTTAAATACGGCAATGGGTCTTCTGGTACCGTTACAATGGGAAGGGAACAATTTTCGATGAAATTACAGGCACGTGAGAGTTTCATCGTAATTGTCGATCTTGGTAAATAATAACTTCAGTCAATTGGGTGACAATAAACAATGAAACACAACACAACACAGAGCTTCTCTTAGAAACAAACATAAAAATCCGTTTTTTTATTACTGTAAAATTCGATTTTTATTTGTTTTGAAAATTGAGTTAGCTGATAAGTGACGACACATTTCACTAATGCCGTACACAATCAATATCTGCCAGGGGAAACGCATTTAGTCAGATTTTATAAAGTACCTTTGTGTGGGTAGTGGTGTCAAGTACCCAATTCCCTCGATGTTCCAGATGATCAAAGAGGGCGAAAATCACTTACTATTATGCAGTAACATCAAATGGCGTATTTGTGCAAATATTCGCCTTATTTGTATAATACAAAATCGTTTCTATTTCTAAAATGTTACTAAAATTTAAATTTAAAATTAAACTAAACTTTAACTATTTTTTGTTGAGATTCAGATTGAGATTGACTTTGCCGTTCTGTGACTCACTTCAAGCTCAGCCGACCTAGAGAGAGATTGTTACAGAACAGATCGGCTGTTTGTATACTGACGCCAAAGAAAATCAATATTGCACAGGTTTAATATTCCAAGAATTACATTAGCATCTTCGTATATCTTACACCAACCCGTGCCGAATAGGCAACAGGTATGGAATGTATGGTACGCCTCACAGAAAGTAGTAACCCATCTTCATTGGAAAGTGTGCCCAAGATATATTGTGGAGAAGATGTAGGGTTGTCACCTTGATGAAACGTTTAAAAGGTATGACAAATAAAAAAACACAGTGATTCAGAAACGTCCCCAAAAGTGAGCGCATAATCTGGGAATGCTGTTATGTCATTATTTTAAAGCATTTAAAAAATTACTTCAAGCAGAAGGTATAAGGTCGAAACTGTTTAAAATTAGTTATGTTGTTTAATTTAATGCATCCACGTCATTATATTAAACAACATTTATAAGGAACTTTTTTTGGTTATCAATGGTAAAATGATTGGGAGTTTTTACTATCTTAAAAAACAATAATGTTTTCAAACCTGTATTCCTTTTCTTGAAGAGGTAGGCAGAACTGCATACTCACATTTCGCAAGGTATATTTAAATACCATGTTAAACTGCTAACTACTTGCCATTAATCAGAAATGAATTAGGTATTCTGTTTGTTTTAGTCTAGAAATTATTTCTTTTAGGTACCTACGGCCAAGATTGGTAAATCATCATTGGCAATAAATATTATCTAGAACGATGCTGATTTTATTGACGAATAATTATGCAAAGTTTTTAATTATGCGTTGAAAAAGGTAGGTTTTTTTGAATTTTAATAGTAATTGTTTTACGTTATCTTATCGGGAAATGGAATAATTATTAGATTTACGCGTGACTTCTTATCTTTTTTTAACCTTTATATTTATTATCTATACTTAAATTTTATATATTACCTTCTTCTAATATTATAATGAGGCAAAGTTTGATTGTTTTTTTGTTAGAGGTCATCTCAGTAATTACTAGTCCGTTTACGAAAATTCTTTCACAGACGGAAAGTAAAGCTGTCATAGGAAATGTTTTATTATTTATGATCTGACTTCCACAAACTTGTAACTTGTACCTACCAGCTAGTTTATGAATAAAAATACTGAAATACTTTTTTAATATTATGTTTTTTTAATTATTATAAAAAAACACTGTCTGCCTCAACATTTAACGAGTTGTTTATTTTATACAAGGTTAAAGTTTATTAAGATTACAATATGTTTAATGACTAATTGTATCGTTTGTACGTAGGTACATTTTGTAATGTTATTTTTCTTTAAGAATTTAAATAATCCTTACAAATAAGTCGTCAAAAAAAAGTAATGCAGATATTTGAAATAATACAACTTTAGAACCCTATTTGAAATATAATCCGACACGTATAAAGTTTTCTTTTTCACACTTAAAGTTGAACATGGCTGAGTGTCAACCCTAGCCTATAATCGCATGCTAAGTCGACGGCACAGGTGCCCGCGTGCCAAATGTAGACGTCACATACAATTTATATGTTGAAAACGTGAATTAATATGCCTTATAGCGAGTATTTAGGATTATAAGCTTCAATACTTGCAGACATAATGGGCGAAGTAATAAAATGCCAGATTTAGATGATAAAATTCCGATCTCTATTATAATAAAAGTACGTCTGTGTGTTTGAATGCTTTTAGTTTTAGTTACTTTGATGTTTGATGCATTTGTAGTCGATATGATGTCTGTTTTTGTTTTATTGTTTGGGAGGTTAAAAGGGATAGTTTTAAGTTCTGAGGGCATGCGGAGTAAACGTTACATGAAATCAATTTGTTTTTAAAAAGGGATATACATGCTCGTAAGTTTTTGTTAATATTGTTAACAAATATTACATATTATTGAGTGATAGTGATAAACGCACTTAAATGACTCTATTCTTGTCGTGTTTTAATCTACTATCGATTAATACACGAGAACTGTTCGAGAGTATTACTGCTCTAATTGAATAGTTATCACCATTAATCATTAATACCTAGACACAATTTCTCTAAAAAAAACACATTGTATTTAACCCTGAAAACTCGATGAATTTTCAATAAACTGTAAAATTAGACTTTTAGGAGCTTAGAAATCAATAAATAGTTAGTTAATTAAGTTGGCACATAAGTGAGGTCACATTTTACTATTACTATAGGTACAAAATCTATGGGGGATCGCGGTTTTGACAGCTGATTAAAAGTCAATTGGATGTAGATTAACACTGTTACATTTTCATATCATCTATTCTAAATAGAGGTAAAATAATACGTTATAATACTTTTCAGTATTTAATGTAAAGAGTTTATTTTATCTTAATTTTATATCCTTTTCATATTTCCTTTAAAATTGTGCTCAATATTTATGATTTAAAAATCCGAAGTGATAATCGACTTCTGTAGCTGACCGTACAGTACCCACTTCGAAAATCGAATTATCGTATTCTTTTATGTCAGCGTTAGGCTAAGCTCTTAGTCTATAATCTTTGTCGACAAATGCAAAGTCTGTTGTTCCATACAAAATTGCAACACCTATATGGTCAAAATGTATGAAACCGCTCATGTTTTTTTAATGATTGATGATTTTTTTTATTAGTAAAATAGATGAAAAACTCTAATACCGTAGCTCACCAGATGTTAAGTGTAAAGTGTGTTAAGTGTTGATGCGGTCTAAGGTGGCATCCGCTTACCTAGGATGAACCGATTCACTCGTGCTTTTAAGATACCCAGATTATACTTGTCGGGAAACAAAGAGGCGGGCAGTGAATTCCACAGTCTCAGTTACAGGCAATTCGCAATGTGGAATCAAAGAGCTAGGTTCAAGACCGTGGAACTTCAACCTTACAGGGGTGACGCTTCGCCATATCTCTGCTCATCTGAAGATGGAATAAGGATGGGGGAATTGAATTAAATTGTGCAATTCTAAAGCACACTCTCCGAAATGTACACGATAATAGACCGATTGGCTAGCAACGGTGCGGCGATGTTCAAGGTTCTGGAGCCTAGCCCTAACCAGGGAGTCGTTGTTATGGCCATCTTAGCACGTCTATCAATAACTTGAATCGCCTCCAGTCGGTATTCCCAAAAGGGTAGGTCTTAAGCAGACTCAAGCAAAGAATAACTTATGAAATTGCTAGAAACAGCAGTCGATAAGGAACTCTATGTAAATACGAATAAGTAATTCAAAGGCTATTCTAGTGAAATTACCTAATATGTTACGCCTAAGCAATAGGTTTCGCTTCTGTCGGGGTTATCTTCACGTAGTTTATGTATTGCCCTTTCTTACAGGTAGTTAAGCAGATACATACACACATAGACAGACACTATTTCAGCTGTTACATCTTCTAACAGAGAAATGTTTGAATATTGAAGTTAGTATTATAGGCATAACAAATTATGATCTCGTTTGAAGTCATATTTATGTCAACACAAACGCTGTCCCGCGCTTTCCTCCGTGTTATTTTGTTTTTTATGTATACCTACTTTTATAGTCATCATCATCATCATCATTTCAGCCGCAAGACGTCCACTACTTGACATAGGCCTCCGCAAGGGGGGGTTTTGCCATAATCGCCACGCTTGGCAAGCGGGTTGGCGATCGCAGTATGGTTGTTACAAAGGCACAGAGAATGCTGCTGCACGTTTCGGCTCCGTAAGTCATCACGGGTAGAACGCACTGGTTAAAGACCCTGGTTTTAAGGGATTGTGGGATCGACGATTTAAAGATACCACGTAGCTTCCCGAATGCTGCCTAGCCCAAGCGTATCCTTCTGTTCGCCTCCTTCTCGAAGTTGTGCCGCCCCAGTTGTATATTTTATATTATGTAGTAGCTTCGTATTCTAGCCTGAAGCACATGTTCAACTTAGTTCAGGCAAATATGCAACCGTGATCTATTTTAAATTGCAAGATATCAATTGTAAACGTGACTTTGTATTAAATAAACGATTGGTATTATCTATACACATACATAAAATTGAAGAGTCTGTTTTCAATGTTAAAATAAAAGCTTTTTACTGAATGCATTTGAATGTTTACACCGTACCAAAAACATACAATCTATTTTTGTGATTTTTGTCTGTCTGCCTGTTTGTTAACATAATCTCCTAAACGGCTGGTTCGATTTTGACAGGACATAGGCTACTTTTATTTTAGAAAAAGATTTAGGGTTCCGTGCTTAAAAGTTAAAACCTCACAGCTAACCGAAGTTCACGCGGACGAAGTCGCGGGCATCAGCTAGTTATTATTAAGTATTTTTTTTGGGATTATCCATTACAAGCAAACATACAAAAATGAAATCTTTTCTATTTATATTAGTTTAGTTAACAACAAATAAAAATACAAGTCCGATACATGATTTATGAAAGCATCAATCTAAAGTCCTGACATTCTTTTGCCTACTCAATCAGGTTCCTATCCAATCTGCCTAGATTGTAGCCCACTGAAGCTAGTCTTCGAATAACAGTTATTCGGTAACATGTTGGTTCACGTTTTCACGGCATTCTATGTCATTGATGAGTCATTATCATTTTATGGTGTCATGGGAAGCCTTAGTGATTCATCCAGTAACCGACTTTACGATTTATTGTGGGAATATTCTTATTTTAAGTTGTCAATCTAAAGGAAACTTTATTTTGTCTGACAAATAGCTTAAAAACTAAATAAAAACTGCAGACATTTTATTCGACGCTTGTGAGGAAATGTGACAGATGACAGTTAGAAAGTAAAGTCACTAAACATAAGTGTTGCCAGTGATTTTAAATTAATTATTTTAAATTAAATGTTGTTCCAAACACAAGGCACGATATGTTCGGATTATCATTAATCAGGTAGTGTAGGTTTAAAGTTAGCAGTAAGCTGCCTAAAGATATCATCATCATTATGATGTCAACCTTTAGACGCCCACTGCTGGGCATAGGTCTCCCCCATGTTGGCGATCGCAGTAGGTGTTATGGTACTCAGAAGGAAGCTGCTGCCCATCCTCTTGTCAATATCCCTCTGTCGCCTACTACGACACCAATTGGTAGGAATGGGGTGGTGCTATTCGCGGCCTCATAGCTGAAGATATAGGCGAAATTAAAACTAGTCAAGGAGTCAAATCCATCAAGGACGATAGGAATTCCACGTTCCAGAAAATTGATAAATGCGAAAGTGTAGATTTTGATCTGTTCGGGTGAACATTACTCAATTAAGACGTAGCGGTCTATTAAGAGACGTCTATTAGTGATACTACGGACTTATGACAGGACTATTTAAAAAATAGCAAAGACTTTCCATTAGTTATAAGAAAAATCCGCAATTCTGAGAGTGCCGGGGATTGACCAAATTAAGTTAATAACTAAGTTATTTATATTTTTTTTCTTCTTAAAATTCGAGAAATTACGTCAATTCCGGGTCCGATAATTTTACGACGCGTAACATCTTAAAAATGTTACTTATGATTTAATTTAATTAAGTATGCATTTAATTTGTTATGCAATCCGGAATCCCGGATTGTTTTTTCTCAAAACAATTGTTTCTAGAAGTCGTATTTACAGTTTTCCAGCGTAAAATGAACTTTAATTATGATAAAAAAGGTTTGTTATTTGAACAGATGTGTTTTTGTTATGAAGGCCTATTTAAAGGAAGTCCTTATTATTGTTATAAAATCATACATTACATTATACGTATATATGAATGCTCAGGCACTATCTACTTTGAATATATTAGCATAGATTTTAATTTTATTATTACATATACATTTTAAGTCTCTTGCATAAGCTAGTATTGATCGTAGATCGGCAATTAGCACAAGCATAACTACGTATTAAATGATTGCAGCTGTATGAACACTGTACCATAAACCCTATACTATTGCTAAGTCTATTAATAGTACAGTTGACATTTGTATAGACAAAATCGGCTGATATTTAAATAGTGTTGCGATAAAAACAGGTTCAACCACCGTAACCGATGAGTTCTGTGGAATTTACTCAATAGGATTAAGCTAATACCTGTTTTGCAATATTGATTGTAATGTGTCATAACTTCTAAAGAGTAAGGTCCTTTTTTAATTAATTATAATCTTTAAGAGAAACCAGATATTGATGTCTACGTAAGTTAAGCAGAAGAAGAATTATCAAACTTTTTCAAAATTTAATCAGGATGTATTACAGCGTCTAGAATCAATTGCATATCAGCTCTAGTCATGTAATTCTGTTTATTAATTATATATGTAAAATGTGTATAGAAAAAAAAAATAAAGAAAAATAAAGTACGTTGATAACAATTTGACATCAGCGGGCCGAATGTGCTACCCTGGGGAAACCTAAGTTTCTAATAGTAATTTGCAATGATCATACAGATTAATACAAGTCATTTAACTCACTTCGCAGTAATAATATGGGTTTGACTTATTAGTCTTGTTTCATATCATTTTTTTTAAAGAAAATAACAAACCATACTTCCTAATGACCAATGAGGCTTAACCTTAAATCTTGAGGCAATATGTGCTATAAAAAATACGCACAAGAAACTCATGACCGTTGACATTTACAATTGAATAGACATAATATTTTTATCAAAGTGTGATTCACGATTACCATCTCACGAAGCATGGGAAACCAGGATGAGTCAGAGCTTCAGCGTCTGAACTTGCAAATATTTAAGATGATACGTAATTATAATTTGTTGTGAAATATTTTTCGGGTCATGAAATAGAAGAAGTTGGTCAAGTTCGTTTTCGATTTGTGGGTATGGTCCAGTAGACAGAGGACTACACTCTTAACTACGTATATTAAGGCATTTAGTTTAAAAAACCAAGGGTCTCAAATAATTTATTATGACTGTCTATGGAGTGCAGTAGTGCAGAATAGTACATAAAGATTCAAAGAACTTTTAATGGGGAAAATGGGGAAAATGGGGAAAAATGTGGTTAATACTGGTGAAAAGTTTAGAGTAGCATCGAAAAGTACCTATTTTCATCACTAATGTTCACAAAAAACATCAGAGGAAGTTTTAATTATATTCTCAGAAAAACAGCAATAAATGTAACACTACAAAAGATCAATTTGAAAAAACAAATGTGATTACAGCGCATTTCAGTTCTTTGTGCTTCATCATAACATGTTCCTAAATAACGGAATAAGTATGGCCGCAGGGAATTTTCAGGCGGTTTTTGAATTTTTGACCAAAACCTACGAACAGACCGAGTGCTCGCTCTGTAGACATGTGCAGTTCACACATGTAATTGTATGCATATTTTTTTTCCTATGTAAAATGTGGTAGTGTTTTTTCTATGGGCCCATAATTATGTCATCTGAAGTAAATTAAAATAAATAAATATGCCAATAAAGATATAAATGTAATCGAATAATATTCTAATTAATAAATTAAATAAAAACAATAATTTATTTTCTGGTTACAAAGGCCCAGAAATTAACTAAGTATACATATTATATCAATTAGTTAGTAAATATAACTTAAAACTATGTTAGTATCACTTAGTTGCACTAAGTGCGTTCAGGAATTATTTTACAGAATTTTTACATTCAGTGCTATGTTCAGTTTTCATCAAACGCTTGCAGATCCCTAAAGAGATGCATCCGAGATGTTTTTACTTGAAGTTATGTTAAGCTCTTCCGAAGGTGAGGTTTCCGTTGGTGAAAATGTGACCTCGAATAATGTGAGAAGCTCCGGTATGTTTTGAAATTCTTCAATCTCTGACCTTTGGAGGTCATTGTAAAAGTAAATTAGTAAATATAATATTAAATCTCTTTGAAATCCTGTGCAATTTTCCTTATTCGTAGGTCGCCATGACAGAGTTTTTTCCTTTAAACTCACTTGAAAACAACATCCATACGGGATTGGGCCGCATACACAGAAACCACTGGGCAAAAGTGTACAGTCAATAGGCTTCGAAGATCGCCCATCTTCGAGATCTATTGACTGGATACTTTCACGTCGTGGAACACAAGAAAGAAAGATGGCCTTGGCCTTTACATGTTAATCAAAATATCTCATCTATTTATTCTATTTTGTTTTTCCCAATAGGGCAACCAAATTGATCAGTATATTTACAAATCCATCTGTAAAGACCATACAAAGGAAGGCTTTTAATTTACGTTACCTACATACATGACATTACTAGACTGTATTACCAATCCCTATTTACAACCAATAACTTCTTGCCACATAAATAAATCTTAAAAGACATTCAACCAACCAACAATGATGTACAAATACAGGCAATAATAAATAAATTAGGTGCTTCTAATTTACTCTATCTTACTCCTACTACTTTTGTAAACGCGATAGTTAATGAGGATGGATGAATGGATGGAAGGATGTATGTTACTCTTTTATGCTTAAACGGTCAAACGGAATTTAGGAAAAAAATGGCACACAAATAGATATTGATTTAGCTTTTTCCAGTGTGTGTTCCAATGGAATTAATTAGAAATTTGTCTTAATTCTGAAGACAGGGCACAGGCTAGTATTTTATATTATTACCCATAAAATTATAGCAATTACTAAAGGTAATTTGTTTAGAGGAGTATATAATAGTACCAATAATTGCAACTGTTTCATTGGATTACGTCTTTGCAATGAGTCATTGAAGCTAGGTCATGATGATGGTGATGTAAACCTGATTATTTTAATGCAAATAGGTATGCCTAGTTTCATGATTATAAACTTGGCAATGAAGTGTTTAGAATTAGTCATGTTTTTTCCGCAAATAAAGCTCAAAGGGTCAGATTTTTATCTCGGAAATCACATCTAGCAATGGATTCTACTTATATTGATAAAGGTTGCATTATTATGAAGAGCGAGGTTCATTAACTAAATAGTCATTTGAAAATTGATATCTAGACTAATATTATGAAGACGTAAAAATGTTTTTATGTGTTTATTAAATCTCTGATACAAACATTATTTCACTGATACAAAGCTATACTGTTGATGATTATTATAGAATATGTTTTATTTTGTATTTTCAGGTTGTACTAGGCTTTCATACGGACGAAGACACGGAAAGAAGCTAGTACAATATTATTTTGCAAAAAATGGAGCGAGTTGCAAGTTCACTCCAACGATTCAGGCTACAATAAATGGAAAACCACACTATGTTTTGAATGGTCTTAAGAAGCAGGTTAGTCCTTGTACTTAATTACGTATACTTTAGCTCATCAAACTGGAACCATAAGAACTATTCAAGAGACCTCCCATACAAATTACAGCTTTTATTGCATCTTCAAAAACGGAATGCTAAATATAACAGTACTTATAACATTTTAAAAGCTGGTCCTAACTTGCCAGAGACTAAACAATGAATTGGCCCAGATGTTTCCAGACCAGAGCTCATCCAGTCCAGATGTGCTAAGCCATTTTATCCATTGTTTATTCACAATAATGAGTTCGCACGTGCGTTACCTGACTAATTATGGAATTTTCGACTATTTCAAAGAAGCACACGTGTTTGACAGTCTGTGGATTTTTGCAGATGTATTATTGTCTAATTTGTTGAATTGAGACGGTATTTGCAGGTAAGTACTTGTACCTTAAATGGAGCTTAGAACATATGGAAGATATTAGCTTGTAGCTGGTTTTGTGGTTGCTTTATTGTTTATAATGTTACGAGTGAAAATAACGGTATGAAAACAAAAACCTGCCGAGACTGGCAAAACAAAATGATATAAATGACAATATTCTAAGTGGGGATAGGAAGGCAAGCCGACTCGACCGGATAGACATCAGACGAAAGACCAACGGCTTT
Source organism: Charanyca ferruginea (assembly GCA_947361185.1). NCBI lineage: Eukaryota > Metazoa > Arthropoda > Insecta > Lepidoptera > Noctuidae > Charanyca > Charanyca ferruginea. Next base: position 7,626,245 of record OX376077.1, on the reverse strand, counting down.
ATGTGCTTTCCGAGACAAGGGAATATCACACTACCAACTTCCAAATTCCGGAAATGATTATTGGAAAAACCTGAAAATCAAAGCCAGAATCTCTAGCAGTAGTCGTGATTCAATATTGTATCCACTAATGACAAGCATATATCCCAACTTTGCTTAACCTTTTACCCGACCATCTTCACCAGTAATTTCGGCCCAACGGGACCAAGAATTAGGATCTTTCCCCCTTTCCGTTACAACCACGATGGTTAACGCCAACGTGACACACGACTCGTTACTATTCGCAGATAGCAACGGTAGCGGGTTCGCTTCCCTACACGCTCACTGTGACCTTTACATCATCATCTGATAGGGTGCACTGTGTTGATTCGGTTGTTTGGTTTTGAATATTTAATGTTTTGCTTTTGTAATGGCAAAGTCAGTTGGTAAAAATAAATATTTCCTAAGTCATTAATTTTAACAGTTACAAAAGTAGGTAGTTGTCTGCCCACATTTCCTTTGTCAACCTATTGGAGACACTTTGGTATATTTACTAAAAATACTTTTTTCTGGTCCTTTGGTCCGCGGTTGAGAAAAGCCTCCGGTTGGATAATATTATTTTTGTGATGAACGATTCCACGTAACGTTGTGCCAAAAATGTATTATTTAATTGATCCTGCAGTATTATTCTGTAAAAATCTACCTCGATGAATTTAGATGAAGTGAGCTTGTGAACTTGCAATCTGTAGCATCGGTGGGATGATAACTCACTTCAATTTCACTTCACCTAAATTCGCTGAGGGAAGGTTTCACAGAATACCACTACTAGATTACCATTTACTTGCAGCACTAACCTACCCACAGCTATATTAAATTCGTAACCTTCTATTGCGCCCGTAAATAGTTATTTTAGTAACGTAGTTTGTGCATGATTGAGTAATAAACACCCAAACAACCCATACTTATATTATTAGTCACGAATACGTCAGATTAGGGCATTCTCTTCTAACATGCTTACGTAGGTAGTTCATAATTACAGATTAATTATTGCTTAGCTTTAATTCATTCACAATTTGCAATAAACCCCTTTTTGCATATTTATAGCCCCATATGTAGCTATAGTTTCACTTATATTAACATCAGTTGATTTTCTGAAATCATTAGTGTCCGCAGTAAAATTTCAATGGTAAAGGAGTGTATGATTTTGTCTTAATAGGCGTATTGATAGCTGCTATACTTACAGATTGCCTTACCCAACCATTGTTGATAACTCACCATTATTGATTGTCATTTATTTAACGAAAAGAAACAGAAAATGCATCAAAACATCTCTATCAGACAAAGCAGTGGCAAATCACGACAGTTCAACGCCCTTTAACTAAATATTTTAAACAATACTTCACAAACGTGCGCAATCGCATATTCTACAAGAATTTGAAAGCCATCCTTCATTCCATACCATTGCATACCCACACAACAGAACTTGAAAACTGTTGTCTCTGGTACTTAAATAGTCAAAAGCATTCCAATACTATTCAATGCGACCTTTAAGGCCGATCGGGTCCTCACATCGGGTCACGGCGGCACTCCCGCGCAGCGCTGCGCTCCCGTGCGCTTGCGCAGCATTTTGTTTAACGCTTAAATCGTTAGATTCAATATTTTGCTGCATGTATTGCAAGTTATTCAGATTGATAGAGTAATTTTAGTTAGTGATAATTAAGTCGTTTCAATGTGAGATTGTGTTGATTTGAATTTTAATGTTGGAATATAGAAGCTCATTTGAATGCCATTCATCTGGCTGTAGTGGTTTTAAAGGTCACTACTACTAAATTTGTAACATTTTATAAGAATTTGCAAGAGTAATCAATGTGAATGGGCTCTTTTGTTCAGAAGTTTTTCTTACAATCAAAGAAGATGAAAAGAAAGAAATAAACTCCCTGATATAGCTAAATATAAAGGTTGCAGCATACTTAACCCATCCTCTCTCTAAAACCTTTAGTCGCGACTTTCAAATAAGGATCATCTCAACCCGTGTACAGTTAGCGGGCAAGAGGGGGGTGAATGGTTACTGGGGAGGAGAGGGGGGATCGAATTCCGCAAGAACTACCTTCACCTGACCTAGCTTTGGCTTTCGGTTTATTTATGTGTTGTTTTAGTAAACAGAGCGCTGTTAGGCTCGCCAGATATTTTGGGAGATCGTTCTCGGTATTTAAAATGTCGCGTTTAGGGAAATTGGTTGCTGGAATTGTGCATGAGGGTTTTTTGGTTGTTTAAAGCTATACATTTTAGTACTTTTCGCTAAAATGTTGACGTCTCTAGTAAGGGTACAACTAAAATAAAATAAATTAATTTAAATTAGTAAAGATAGAATCTTATGATATGTAATTGGATTTTATGTAAATCTTTTCCAAAAGTGTCTATTATTTTCGCCTTATAAAACTACAAAGTAAAACACAACTTTAGATCCGGAAGTCGATGGCTTTGGTTCTGTTTGTTTTGTATTGCCAACGACTTCAGAGCCTAGTTATTTTCTATTTTGTATTTTTTGAAGGCGATTGTCCTTTTTGTAAATAAGTTATTTTGTAACGTCTTGTCCTGTTTAATATTTTCAACCATGGCGACTGTACGAGCAGTGTCAGATTCAATTGGAAGGTCGGTAATGAGCGTTTGGTTACCTGTTAGTTTTGTCGTGTCCAAGGCTTCGGAGAATTGTAACAAATTCGAATGTGCTTTATGTTCAGCATTTAATTTGGTGAAGCATTTGAAGGGGGTTTCTTGTTTGTGAGACTGGGATTTTAGGACGACACTAATTTAGCGGGGCCTTCTGTGATCGCGACTCGAAGGACCAAAATTTACATGAAGACATTTATTGTATTTATGTTAGCTCATTTACACAAGCTAAGTTACCGATTACTTTATTGTACAAAGCAAGGCCATTAAAAAAATAAAGTGACTTATTTGTTTTATTTCCAACAGTCTATATTATTATCCCAATGCAGGGTAAATGACTCTCTCATACAGAGAAACCACGAGCATTGATGACACGCTTTCTTAAGGCGGATTTGACTTTTCAGACTTTTATAATACTCACAGGTACAAGTTCCCTTAGGGTGTTACCAGACCAATCGATCGATCGTCGATCGACGGCATCGATCGATGGTAGAATGGATTAGTCGACGTTGATCGATAGTTTTTACCAGAGGAATCGATCGATTGTCGATCGACGATCGATTGATGGTAGAATGGTAGATTGGTCGACGTTGATTGAGCTGCTTGATTATTATTAGTGATGGATTATAGCCGGAGTTAATCGATCAACGTCGACCGATGCCATCGACCGGTAATCGATCGATTAGTTAGTCGAACGGTATACGTCGATCAGCCAAAGCTACCACACCAATCGATCAACGTCGATCGAGGGCATCGATCGATTGGTGTAGTAAATAGCGATATTTTCCTTTACCAATAATAGTGTTTTCCAAGATTAACTGAGAAAGTAACAAAACAAAATCACGTTGGCTGGTATCGATCCCGTAACTCGATGCATGAGAGGCGGATCATCTAAACCACTATGCCATCATGACCACAGTTCATGTTTACCTATTTATTTACTTAGCTAGATGAAAGATAAGTATGAAATCTGTTCACACTTCATCTAAAGTGTTATTGAAGTTAATGCGAATAATATTCTTGTTGCAAGTTGAGTCTCAATAATCATGTTTCTTATTATCTCTGTTATTACTTCGTACTCTTACGTATATGTATAGTAAAACCATGACTTGAATCCGCGTAAGGCTTTCATTTAGCTAATTGGATGAACATTTATGCTATTGGCTTATGTAGTCTAGGTTATCTTTTATTAGCTACCTACTACATCGCTAACCTTTTCTTTCATTTTTACGACTTCTGCTTCATCATAATGTTGTATAGAAGTTTTTGACCGCGGCTTCGTACGCATGTAAGATAAAGTCAAAGTAAAATTCGTATTCTTAGCTGAAGTCTCTTAGCTGCCAAATTTTATTTTTATAGGTCTAGTAGTTTTCGCGATTTCGTGTTCAGTCAGTGAGTGAATCAGTGACCTTTTGTATATGTTCCAGTGAAATTATATACAATAACAACTCTGTTGGGTCATTTGCCTGAAGAAAATTAGTGATTTGATAAAATCCCTAAACTATTTCAGTGAAATGATGAAATTAACAAGCCAGGACTCGCATAGCCTTATCATATTTAGATGAAATCACAAATTTTAAGTAAATTGTAACATCTTGTCTATAAAGCAATAATACAATCTGCTGATCCATAGATTTATGTTCACACGTAACTCCACAATTGATGGTGGACCAGACTTGTTCGAAATTATGAGTTCAATGACCAAATTTCGGGTTTTCAGTAAATTTATTTACACTTTGTATAATTATGTATAATATACATCGGATATATTCCGTGTATATTCCTAAGTCTCAAAAGTAAATAGACCAGTATTAAAAGCATTAGAATCTAAGCAATTAAGTACATTGATTAAGTTAGTGGCCCATTGTTTTACCTCCAGCCAAACAGTCGCCGACTTGAAACGTACCTAACTAGTTTCCAGTTTACAAACTGAAGCTTATAATCCGGAAGGCAATTAACATAATCCAACTTTGATTATCTCGTATGTCGATTCTACGATGAAATACCAACTATTTATAGTTAAAATGAAGGAGCATGTGGGAATGGTTGCATCTGAGGTATAGAAATGGAAGTTGAAATTTACAGTATTAGCAACTTTAACTTTTGCTGTTAGAGTTTGTTTTGTAACAACGAAAGTAAAAGAAAAGATCATATTTTTTTATTTGCTGTAATCAAAAGTGAACTTTCTTTAACTGATTTTAGGTTTGAAATTTCAAAAAAAGTTTATTTCAAATTTAAAATGGCTAATGTTTAGTTTATGTGATTACATTCATGTTTAATATGTTATCGATTCAGATTTAAGAATCATTAGATTTTTAGATAAAAGATTGTTTTAATCGAATAATGTTTATTAACATGGTTCTATCTTTATGATTATACTTGAGTAGTTGGACATGTGTGGGTACAAGATTTTATTCTTAAGCGAAGAATTTCACTGACTTTTTTTGAGGCTATTGTTTTAGCTAAAAATGTTTTAGTTGGACTTAGTGTTACGATTATTATTATTTTTATTAGAGTCGAAAGTTATCGTAGTAACTTCGAAATAAGTGAGTTTGGGCAGGACGTGGAGTCAAATTCATTAATAGACGATTAGTATAGTCACTCATAGACGCATTAGCCACTAACTCTGAGTTATTAATAAAATAAGCCTAGCTGAAGCAAGCAGGCTTAACTAAAAGTATTAAAAATAAGGATATTTTTTTTAAGCACGGTATTTTCTCAGTAAGTTTGCAGCTACGGGTCTAGACGACACGGTTGGCGCAGTGGCTGAGAGATCGACTGCTGCGCAGCGTGTTGCGGGTTCGATTCCCGCACAGGGTAAATATTTGTGTGATGAGCACTTGTGTTTGCCTCGTGTCTGGGTGTTGTTTATCTATATAGGTATGTATTTAAAATGTATTTGTGTATGTATATCAGCTGTCTGACAACCATAGTACAGGGTCTCCCTAGTTTGGAGTCAGATGGCCGTATGTGAAATGTCCCCACATATTATTTATTATATATTTCACGTTTTTTTTAAAGATCATTTCAAACAAATTCTATTTAATTTTTGAATAGTGTCTATTCAGAGGTGGTGAAACAAGTGGTAGAAAAAAACTAAAAAATGACCAACAACAACAACTTAAATCACTTGCGCTAATTATAATGAGGAGTATTCGTTTAAGCAAACGTTTTGCTTGCAGTAGTTATTTCACTGACAATCAAGGTACGATCAAAATAGGATAAAACAAAGCAGTACGTATGTGAGAGATTGACGTATGAACTTTATTCTCATTCGGACCATGAGAGCCGATCCTGAATCCCTCTTCCCACACCATAATGAAATTAAACCCCCAATTGTTTAACACTTAGAACTAAAAAATTTAAAAACCCTGGTTGAAAGGTGGTCAGTGTAACAAAAAGGTAACTTACCAGCATATATTTCACGGCCATCTGCTTATTACCATCACAATCTTCGGCCATGTGTCCAGGGAATGGCTAAAAAAAGGCCCGTAGACAATGGGGCGAGAGATTTATAATATTCTGACATCTGGACGCTTACCTGCATAAGCGCAAATGAGGGTTAACCTACCGTTTGAAGGGCTTCTAAAAATTGTAATTCAATTAAGTTTTGGAGCTATAATTAAAACATTTGTGAATTTATGTTTTCTAGTGTTATTATAGTTACTGTCAATTTTAATATTGTCAATGATGTTGATTGATTGCGTTCGAAGTATTAATAGCGTTGACATGTATCCGAACTCTGTTCATCTTGCAGAATTTAGGTTTGCTAATTAAGTTAAGCCCAGCTGAACGAGCCAATCCTAAATCTCTATTATAGTGCACACCGTATAGATTTAAAATGAATCAGCGTTAATTCCAAACTTACCTATGCTTAGAATTGATTTAAAATTAATCATCGTTTAATATTCAAAATCAGTAAAAGAAGTTAGGTATATTTGACTTCCACATAGACGTAGTTGCGAATAGAAGAAGTTAGTTAGATAATATATTTCTGCAGATGCTTGGAGTCACAGTGGTCCTCGCTTGTTGCTAGGATCCGCGTTAACTATTCAATTTAAATAGAACATTATAAGGTCTAGAACCAGTTATAGGTCAATAGTCCAGAATGCTAATACAACAAGATAACAGCTGACACAGCCACACAGATGCTTAAAACTAGCATCATTGAAAATCTAAAATAATATAGCGAATTTGATAACAAAATTGCAATAAGTATAATTTCAATTATACGCCTTTTGAATAGGGTTGCGAGGTCTTAAAACCGGAAAGTCAAACAGAACAGCAATTTTGGTCGGACTTTTATATAAAAAAGCTTGACATACATTATGAGTTTTGTGTCTTAGTTTTAAAATGTATAACGTTATTTTATTTAATCCTTTAGCATAAAATCGTCTTGACCTCTAATGAGAATAACAAAATGGAATTATTTAATCGGTTTTCTTTATTAAGCAATTCAAAACCAAAATAAAATGGCTGGACACGTATCCAAAAAATTTGCGTGTTTTTTTTTGAAACTAAGTATTAATTTATTTTTTCTTTTTGCAAAGTTTCACATCGATTTTATAATTAGAAGATTTGTTTTATTAAGAGCGCCCATCGCGTCATATTTTCCCATACAAACGCTCGTACGCGATTACGGCGTTATAACCAATTATTTTCTAAATATATTTAACACACAGGCATCTTGTGGTTTAAATCTTGGTTTGTATAAAGCCACAAATAAACATTTTTGAGAAATAAATTAAGTAAACACGTCCGAAAATCAGTTTTTTTTGCACAATTTTATCTGAACTTTGGCCGTTCATAATGCACTCATACATTGAAACAGTAAAAAAACAGCTTCATGGAAACCCAGCACATTAAATGGAAATTCTAAATTACGAACATCTTTACCAAAAACTTGTAAGGTTTTTTTAAAAACATGTATGTCCTGGAACAAGTTTGTGTGAAATTTCTGCGCGCTAATTTTCCTGTGATGTTATCGCGTTCTCACTCACACGTTTGCTTTCGAGCTTTGCGTTGGTTGAAACAAAAAAATTTTCAATCACGCTCGTGTTGAAGTTCGTTCGATGGGGAAGGGCGCTCTTAAGTTACTGGTGAAGCTAAAAAATACCGAGCTAAAAAAGCCTTGCTACGTATGTCCGACTTTATCCGGAAGCCTGACAACCCTACTTACGGACCTATTTGTACCCTGGCCTTTAGACCATAGACAGAATTGTGACTATATGCATGTTAGTGTACCTTTAAAATGTCAACAGACATTTTTATGTAAATAAAACTATTAAAATTCGAATTATTGTTTATCAATTGTAGCATTGCGTGTTTGTCTTGTATCTTTACTATTAATAGATTTTATTACTACGTCTGTTCTGAAGGCAAGTTTTAATTTTAGATGTTAGCTAGTTATTTCAGGTTTTATCTGAAGTCTTATCGCGGCACACGTTGGATGGTCGACGTGAAGGTATGGTGTACATTGATCCATTAGTTAGGGTATTGATAGGACTCGTGTGTGCGAGAGGATCGATGGACATGTTTGTATGGTCGTTGACCTGCCTGTCTATTATGTGAAAAATCCCGTGGTGAATTTAGGCTCTCTCTCTCTCTCTCTCTCTCTCTGCACTAAGGATTAACAACTCACTTCATCTAAATTTACCGAAGGATATTTTTAGAGAATAGCACCTCTGTCTTTGCTGGAATATTGCTGATCTTGTAAGAAGGGAGGTTACATTTTTTCTGAAGGGGTGTTTTTCAGGGCCTGCACAAAAGTCATTCATCATCATTGGACGTTATCAAATAATATGAACGGCACTGGCTTGTGAATCTTGCGAAACGTCGAAGGACTCGCGAGAGTACCAATGGCATCTTGAGTGTAATAGGAGAGACAGAAAGACGGGGTCGCGTCAGGCCACGAAGGAGATGGTGGGACGAACCGGACAAATTCCTCCAAAACTGAAGGGGTGAAGCACAGGATCGCGAAAGACTCATTGGGTAATTGAAAGAAAATATATATACTGCTACATTAAGTAGACTAATAATACTACAGATTGTAATTATTTTAATTACTCCAACTAAGATACCAGTATTTTTATTATAGTAATAAATAAACTAAACTCTACCACTTGATTAATTGCAAAATTAAATTGCTATCCTAAATGTTATCCCCACATTAAAAGGCATACTTATAATAATTATTCGTACGTTTAGGATAAAGTCACATTTTGCAAGATAAATTACCAGACATTATTCAATAGCTTTTTAATTAGAATAAGTAAGTTATTTGCTTTGCATTTGTATAGATAAATGAATAGGTGGAATTTATCATGCCTTTGCAACTGCTAGCCAGATGCTGGTAAATTGGGCTGATTAGTGCGCACGCGCATGTTATTGGTTTGTTTGTTTTTAATATATTTTTGTGTGTTTTTCTTTGATAGAGTCGGTTGCTTGAAGATGTGAATGGTAATTAATTGTTTAATCTGATAATTAATGGTTGCGTGGTGAGATTTTGTGGCTTAGTTTACAGTATAAGTACTGAAGCTCGTCTTTCAAGTAAAAAAATGTGTCTAATCGAATGTTTTCTGAATCGTATTAAGTTAGACAGTGTAATTCTGTAAGAAATTACACGCGAATTCGAGTGGTACCTCATTTCCGACTTCACTTACCTGAAGTAAAAAGTATTTGGTATTCGCTAATGTAGTTACGGAAAAGTAGTTCGATTCACCACATGTCCTTACTCAGTGGCTACGCTAGCGCTACTAATTAAGTACATATTTTCATCGAGCTACAGAATAGCTAATACAGTTTTCACGACGGAATCAGAAGTGAGCACTGAAGTGAGTTTTAAAAGAATAGCATTGCAGATCGGATAGATAGCTTGATTATTTGCCTATACCTGTCTACTGTCTGGATGGGCAGTGTTGCATCTCTACTCGATTACGAAAAAGTAAGAAAGGATGAGAATATTGAGATGAATGTGTAGATGGATGTGTGGAGTGGGATAAGGTGAGAAATTAATATACATGTCGGATCGTCAGGATTTAGTCCGTTAGATTTGGTCATCATGTGGGCACAAGTTGAGTTTCGTGCAATGCAAACACACTGGGTATATGGTACAATACACGGCGTTTATTAAAACCACAATTTAAATTAAAATAAACTCAGACTCAAATTAAAATAGACATAGTAACACTTAAACACAACAAATCGAGTACAGTTTCAGGACGTCTTAGCTCTGATGCGATCAGACTCTGAATTATGAATGTCCTGCTCGCTGTGGGCTGAAAACATCACGACTCTGTAGAAGCGCGCCAAAAGTAGTGGTAGAACACGTGTTCTCGATAATGGCGGGCTTGCAATTCGTTTCATGCCTGTACTATTGACCGGATACGACATACATATTAGAGGAAGTTTGAAAGTAGAGCCAGTGACAGAAAAGTTGAAAGGGAATCGTTTGTCTTGGTATGGGCATGTAAAGAGGAGGTATGACATGTATTTTATCAAAAGCATTAAGAATATAAATGTTGATGGATGGGCACGAGAGGGAGAGGAAAGCAAAAGAAAAGATGGAGTGTGAGAAGAATGATATGCAAGAAAAAGGAGTCAGTGACAGAATGACGGTTAATGAACGGACCGACCCTAAGTAACATGGAACTAGCGCAGGAAGATGATGCTGACAAAGTAAGGGTAATTTTATTTATAATGTCCTTTTTTATATTTTTATTGCCTCATCTAGAATTCCTCACGCGATTAATCGGTTATACAGTTCATTTTTTCTTTAAGATTACAAGCAATGTGCTGCATATTACTAAATTCTTGATGGCCCTTCATACCGCGCTTGCATTGCTCTTTACAAATACTTTTTGTATCTAACCTGCTTGCAACATTGTAGCGTATTTACTTGTAAAAATGATTAGTAAGTAATCGTTTGACAAGACGGTGTTTTTTTTTATTTTATTTTTAACGGTAACTGGATCGACTCAAAGGACCAGTTGGTCCTTCCTACTGGTCCTTTTGACATCCCTATTTATAATAGGTTTGTAGTAACGAAGGAGGTTAATTATAAAATGCAACCTAGTTAATGAACAAGAATTAATTATTTGTTGATTAATGTTGTTTGAACTTGTCTAATCAACTTAGGTATTGGCCAAGCAGGCGATTACGGCTGAGCCCCCCCCCCCCCCTTGGGGGAACCCTATGCCCAGCAGTGGGCGTCTAAAGGTTGACATGATGATGATGATCTGGAATTAGCATCAAGCAGAATAATAGTAAAGCCAACAAATGGCCCTACCTCGGAATCGAACTTAGGACCCCACACGCTCAACAGTCGCGCTTAAGACCACAAGACCAACGTGGCGGTTTTAATATTAGTGTTGAATATAAATATGAAAAACAGTTTTTTTATTAATTAGTTAATAAGGCATTTAACCACAAAAAGGCTGCAAATATGCGTCATGTGTAAACCACCAGGCGACCGGTGCCACGTGCTTCATTTTGCATAATTTTATTATGTTGTGTTGTGGACTTGTGGTACAGACGGGCAGATAAAATGTTCGGGTTAAACATTGGTCCTATACAAAATTGACAGGGCAAAGGACCACTCGGCTGGGTTATTAAAAAACTTACAATTATTTTTATGATACCAAAAAAAGTGGACCAATTTTTAGGGCAACATTATGCACTTGTGAGTCGGCCATATTCACAACTTTTGATAATGTGTGCCGACCCGCTTATTATGTATATAGCGACACTCAGACTAAGAAAACATTTCTGATATAATTATTAGCTTTTTAAACACGCGTTTTTAAATGCTTGTGCACTAACTACAGTAAGACGTATTAACTTTGAAAATTTGAAAAATCTTTAGCGATGGGATTTTTTATAAACTATTACTAAACTTTAAAGTTTTACTATGATAATCCTTATGAAAGTACCTACACTCTGTCCACTGGTTTAATCGTTTTTTGACAGTGCAACTAGTGAAGAATATTTATGTTTTTTGTAAAAACTGATACTTACGCATCAGGGATGCGTGGTGGTATTATAATGTCTGTAACAGGTCATAAATAAGATAATCCAACAAGATTAGGCAGTTTATATATTTATTTTATAACACATTTTAAAGTTAACTTAAGGTAATCGGGAATAATTACATTATAAGGCAGCTGTCAAAAAACCAATAACCCAATGGACAGGGTATAATACAAAACATCTTTTGTTTAAGCATATAATAGTAGAATAGTAGATCTTCTGTATATTTTTGGTTGGTAGAGCAGCGACATTTTTATGTCATCGGCACCAGATTATGTTGGCAGGACAGTGCGTACGCGCAGTTGTTGTGAAGCCTTTAATTCATGTGTATTGATAATTAATCTAGGTCTGAAAAACTGTCATTTGTCAGTTTTTCAGTCAAATATAAAAAAGTAAAGTCAGTAAATAATTATAACAAAAACGCCGTTTAGTTAAATATTTCCAAAATTATAAAATAATTAATTAAATTTTTATTTAACTACAAAATTGTAAAGTTATACGGTTAAATCATTAAAATAAAATTAATTTGTTAACTTATTGATGTTTATTCTTTACCGAACGGAGAGATCAAATAAAAGATAAAAAATTAACATAAAAGATTGAGTTAAAAAACTTGATTTTTCAATTTATTCAAAGTTTGCTCTATATTGAAGCCTTCCAACTTTACTGTCAACTGATTCCAACGAGACACATGACGCCCTGATGGTTTTAATTAAAAAAAAACTTTAAAAAGGCACCTCAGATCACCTGCCGATCCAAAGGTGTAGATTGACAAGCCCTAAATTCGGCCGCCTGTTTTTCAAAAAGTTTAATTATCAAATCGTTTAGATATTTGGAAGTAATTCGTTTATAATAAAAGGGTAAAGGTGTGCATCCGTTCGAGCTTATGTAAGTAGTAATTAGAAGACGTAGTAGGTAGTAATTTGTATTATTTATCATACAGAAGTCTTACTTTATCATATAACTAGCACATTCCAGGGATCCCTAATTTCTTGCTCATAAAATATAACCTTTAGCACACAGTACCAAATTACGAAGCTTTCAATAGGGGATAATACTGTAATGTTCTGGCGCCAGAGTACAGCACTAGCGTAAACAGTAAAGGGTTTTTCGACGAGTCGAAAATTGTGAAATTGGGAAGTGAATTATAATATATAATAATGCTTTAGTGCTGTGTATTTGGAAGTAGGAATGAAGGGAATCATTCATTTCCAAAAGAAAAAATGTTTGAAAACTATGGGATGCAGCAACACGTAGTACTTAAATACTTTTTCACAAAATACCTAGTTATTACAATTAATAACATAATATAACAAGAAACCGAGGTTATGCTCCATGGCAGTTTGTTTACTGTATGTGCTGGTGGCGCCCTCTGCGCCAAATTTCGCGTAAGGTTCCCTATTGGTGCAAGAATTTTCAAAATCGGTCAAACAACCAACCAAACAAACTCTTTAGCTTTTTTATATTGTAGGTAGTATTTTTGTTTTACAATTAGATTTCTGACTTTATCATCTAACTAGCTTATGGCTGCGACCCGTCCGTGTAAATGTCAGTTATCTGCAGGGTTTTAAAAATTTAGTTCGGAACCCTAATTCCTTTCCTAAAATAAGCCTAAGGGACTCCATATTTTTTTTTTTTTTTTTGTACTGTATTAGTAAGAACTAAATTCTTAATAATTAATTACGATCTAGCCTAAAAGACTAATAAGCAATTTATCTCTGACTTAATATGTTACGTGACAAACTAAAACTAAAAATAGTGTCCATATGGAATTTTTACAAGTCCGTAGCACTTTCTTAGAGTCTGATATAATATATAGAAACACTATGTTCATGTGTTATATGTATAGCACAACATTGTTACTATTATTCATTCACTTTGTACACTACACTAATTCAAAAGGTTTAGTTCTTTTTAGCCTACGCACTAAGTCTGTGTTGTCTAGCAGCTGAATTGCCTCAACATTCACGTGTCGGTGAAGTCTGTGTTCATGGGCTTCAGCAAATTTTTGGATAATGTTGGTGACGGATTCCATTTTAAGGTCACGGTGAATGTCGTCATTTCTAATGTACCAGGGTGCATTAACAGCATCCCTGAGTACTTTATTCTGAAATTGTTGGATTATTTTGACATTGCTTTGTTTAGTACAGCCCCAAAGTTGGATACCATACGTCCAAATTGGCATTAGAATATGCTTGTATATAGTTATTTTATTTTGTATTGATAGACAGGATTTCCTTCCGAGTAACCAATACATACTTTTATAACGTATGTCGAGTTCCTGTCTTTTCTTTTTGACATGAGCTTTCCAACGCAATTTGGCGTCGAGAGTTATGCCAAGGTATTTGGCTGTATTAGCATAAGGCACTTGCATGCCATTTATGTAGATTGGGTGATAGTCCAAGAGTTTGTTCGTGAAGTCAATGTGAATTGATTTTGACTCATTCAGTTTGATCTTCCATTTTTGTGTCCAGTCATAAACTTTGTTCACAGCTAGTTGAACTTTTTCTACTGCTTCTCTGTGGCTTGATCCGGTGGCCATAATTGCAGTATCATCTGCAAAAGTCGCAATGGTGTTGTTCTCCAGTTCTGGGATGTCACAGGTGTATAACAAGTACAAAATTGGGCCTAGCACACTTCCTTGAGGTACACCCGCTTTTATAGTTTTTAGCTCGGAATATGCGTCGTCCTGCCGTATCCTAAACATTCTATTAGTTATATACGACTCTAGGATGTCTGCAAATTCTGGTAGCAAGCGTCTGAGCTTGAATATTAGACCCTTATGCCATACTTTGTCAAAAGCTTGCGCGACATCTAAAAACACGGTGGCACAAACTTCCTTATTTTCAAGCGTTTTTTCAATGATATTAGTTATTCTATGTACCTGGTCTATTGTTGAGTGTTTTTCCCTAAAGCCAAATTGATGATTCGGAATGAGGCCTTTATCTTCTATAATTGGTTTTAACCGTTTCAATAACAGTTTTTCGAATAGTTTTGATAACACGGGCAACAGAGAAATAGGTCTATATGATGATGCTTCATGGGGTGGTTTCCCAGGCTTTGCAATCATAATGACTTCAGCAACCTTCCATGACTCAGGCACATATTTTAGCATAAATGCAGCATTAATAAGCTTGGTAAGCTTTACTATGGCTTTGCGCGAGAGGTGTTTTAGAATTTCACCTGTAATGAGGTCGTAACCTGGAGACTTTTTCGAGCTAATATTATTTTGAATTTCTCTCATTACTTCTTTAGGAGTCACAAGCTTAATTCTTTGGTTTTGCGACAAATTTGTACTCTCAAGTATTTCAATCGAACTTTCATTAGGTTGAAAAGTTTCTTCTAAGTGTTGAGCAAACCTTACCGCCTTTTGGTCATTGCTTATGGCCCATTTTCCGTCACAATCTCTGATGGGCGGTATTTGTATAATCGGCCTTTTTAGATTTCTTGTCGCTTTCCAAAGTGAGTAATCCGTTGATTTGTCATTGGTTAGCTGCAGGAGGTTGGTATTCAGAGACTCGTCCTCATATTGAAGAATTTTTCTCTTTAATCGTTTCGTTAGGTTGTTAAGTGATGTTTTATGTCGCGGGCACCTTGTTTGTTGCCATTGCTTCCTTTGTTTCCTTTTCTCAGATAGTAAATCCACAATTTCCTTAGGATAGACAAATCCCTTATATTTACATTTTAATTGCGGTGTGTTGTTCCACGCGCATTGTTGGATGTTAACAATATATTTGTTTACTTCTGAGTCAAGCTGATCTTGCTTTTTTATCGGAGTTTTAAGGTCGATAATATTATCTAGATCAAGGGCAAGACTTTCCCAATCTGTGAACTTATTAACCAGGGTTGAATGGCTTTCTTTGAGTAAGACTTTTTGGCTAAGCATTAGTACTATCGAAGAATGGTCCGAGTTCATATGAAAACCTTCCTCCAAACTGATGTAATTGGCGGATATATTTTTGCATATAAAGAAATCTATAAGATCCGGTATTTTCTGGTGGTCAGTGGGCCAGTACGTTGGTTTACCTGTGCTCCTAACTTCGGAATGTGTATGCTTAACTGCACTCAAGAGCTGCCTTCCCTTAGATGTAGTAAGTCTTGATCCCCAATGCGTATGCTTAGCATTAAAATCGCCACCTAGGATAAATCTCTGGCCTAATAGTTCAAAGAGATGTAAATATCGCTCTTTTCTTATCATATGCCGTGGAGGACAGTATATGGATGCAATGGACACGTGACAAAATTTGGTTTTAACGGATACTGCTACGGCTTGAATATCTTGTTCTTCATATTTACACTGCACATAGTGACTAATGCTGTCTTTGATTATAACTGCGCTACCTCCTCTAGCAGAGTTGTCAGGGTGGAGCGAATTGTATACCAGGTATCCTCTAAATTTGACAAAAGATTGCTTAGTGAAGTGCGTTTCGGAGACCAAACACACGTCTATATTTTCTGTGTCTAGGACCGCCTGCAACTCATTTTGATGTTTGAGGAGCCCATTAGAATTCCACGCCATTATTTTAAGAGTGTTATTCATTTTGATTATTTAAAACAGCTGTTTTAGTGCTGGTTTCTAATTTCTCTAATCTTTTGTCAAATGAGGTTATACACTTTAAGATCTGATTAATTTTATCCTCTAGGTTCAAAGGCTGTGACCTTTGTTTTACAGCTTCCGCGTAGGAACCAGTGTTGGTTACTTG
This sequence comes from Charanyca ferruginea, assembly GCA_947361185.1. Classification (NCBI taxonomy): domain Eukaryota; kingdom Metazoa; phylum Arthropoda; class Insecta; order Lepidoptera; family Noctuidae; genus Charanyca; species Charanyca ferruginea. The sequence continues at coordinate 7,609,869 of OX376077.1, read as the reverse complement.
CATGGGTTTCAGGACACTTGGTTTCTGTGTCTGTTTGGTAAGATTTAGTGAGGGAAGAGACTGTTGGGCAGTTGGTACCACCACTTTCTTTTTAATATTTTTATTTTTCATAATTTGGATCTGCTTAGCTACTTCACACCCTCTATAGTTGGCAGGGTGCGGCAGACCACAGTGAACACATTTTGGTTTCTCTTGCGGAGATTTGGTACAGTCGGCTGTAAGATGCTTGCCAGTGCATTTTACGCACCTTGGCTCTTTCCTGCAGTATTTATGTGTATGCCCATACGCCTGGCATCTCTTGCATTGGGGAATGAGTTTAGGATTTTTAAGTGGGTGTATTTCAATTTTACACCCTAAAATATACTTTATGCCATAGATTTTGTTGACATCTTCCTCATTACTAAACGATAAAACGAACATGTTGAGTGGTTCTTTACTCCTCCAGCTCAATTTGCCGTCTACTTTTTCTATTTTTAGGCCTTGTGCTGTGAGATCGTCTTTAATACGATCAGGTTGGCAAGAAGAATGTAACTTCTTCACAACAACTCTAATTGGTCTAGCCTGCTTATTCTCGTAAGAATGCCAATGGTGGTCTTTTTCTGTTAAAAATCTGGTAATTTCTCTATAAGAGTCTTCTTTTTTCGCGTTTACCTTTACACAATCACCATTCATCATTTTTGCGGTAAATGATTCAGCTGGTATTGTTTCAATTAGCGAGTCGTAGAACGTTTGGTAGTTCTTAACTCCATCTATTATAATTGGCGGTGGTGGGGGCACTTTTTTGACGGAAGTCTCTTTCGCGTTTTTTTGCTGTTCTTCAGGTTGGGCGCTTGTTCCAGGTTGTTGTTTTGGAGAGAGGGAAGTGTTAAGCTTCCTCTTCTTCCTGCTCTTGGCCCTAATCCACTCAGTCTCTTTAGCGAGTTCATCCTCGTCTGTGCAATATTCAACGTCACTTTTAGTACGCTGGGTAAATATCGCTTTCTCGCTTTCCTGTTTTTGTAAGGGTTCTTTATCATGCTTTTTTTCTTTCAAGCAATTTAACTCCCCTTGAAGGGCTTGTACTTGTTCCTGCAAGGTATTAATGTGATCATTCAAATTACGTACCATAAGTTGCAGGTTTTCTCTGTCTGTTTTCTCCTGGATGTAACAGTCATACAACCGCTTTTCCAGGTCAGTTTTTATCTTAATAGACTGTGTAGCCATTATTTTGTTGTAAGGTGAGTTTAGCACCTAAACAATAAATTATTATAAACACTTCATGATTTCCGCACTTGTAACTAGGTCATGACAATGACACCGATAGATCGACGTAGGAACACCGCGACGACGCACGGCGGTGTTGTGCTGCGTCTGCAGAATACTCTTAACTAGAGCACGCGCGCGCGATCGTACGTCTTTTCGCTATTGCAGTTAAACAACAACTCCATATAACATCAGGCTAAATGACAACGAAAGTCCCATCAAAATCAGACCAGTCGATTCGGAGATTATGATACATGCAAATTATTATACACTTTATAAAAGAACTGTTGTCATTGATTTCGACCACCATTTTTTAGTCAGGGTTAACGTAGCTTCCTATTATCGAAACAATTTTTAAAATCGGATTAGGAGTTCCGGAGATAGGCGTGTTTAAACAGACGAACTCGTCAAGTTTATAGTATTAATTGCGACTGTACAGTTAACAGCAAAAGTAGATGATCAGAATCAGAAATTCAATACCACATACTTTTGAATCACTTCGACGCCACACAGTTCTGACGCGAACTCCGTTCATTAGTAATGAATTTCTGATTTTGATCATCTACTTTTGCTGTTGACTGTACAACCACAGTAAAGTTTCACAGATGATTCACGAAATTAAAAAGCGTCACACAGTTAGTGAGAGCCATTCCGTTAAACTCAATGAGCAGCTAACCGTTTTAACATAACTTGTGGGTTAAAAATTAACCCAGAAAGCTTAATTATCACATTAAATTACTCTAAAATTAAGTTTATATTCCGGCACAGACGTGTAAAGTGTTACTTTCGAAAATAAACAAAGACAGCTATTTTTAATTACTGCTAAGCTAAATTAGAATATTTTTCCAACCATTTTGTATGTCATGTTGCATAAATCATATTTTAGATAAAAATATTAGCCTATTCACGGAAGAGGGAGACGAGGCTGAGTAAAAGATGTACGGATGGACGAGTCGTGAATCATGATGGTTAAGCTTCGCTTGCCGCGGTCGCTCTGTGGATGGGTGACCATCCATTTCATAACGAGACCCCTACGTGCTCCAGAAAACACGTAAAGCCGTTGGTCCCGGCTGTCATTCGTAGGTCGTTATAGGTAGTCAGAAGCCAGAAAGTCTGACTACCAGTCTTGCCAAGACCGTTCCGTTCCGGTTCCGTATGGTGTCGGACGTAAAGAACAGCACCATCCCATATCTTCCCGTGGGTGTCGTAAGAGGCGACTAAGGGACTCACCAGAGAATGGGCAGCAGCGTTCTCTGTGCCTTTGTAACAACCACACTGCGATCGCCAATCCGCCTGCCTAGCGTGGCGATTATGGCAAAACCCCCCCTTGGGGAGGCATATGTTCAGCAGTGGACGTCTTTAGGCTGAAATGATGATGATGATGATGAGTCTTACCAAGGAGTAACGTGTTACCCAGTAACTGGGTTGTAGGATGTAGAGGTCAGATAAGCAGTCGCTCCATGTGAAGGACTGGTTTTCAGCTGCATCCGATTCGAAGTCCATCGAAGCCGACCCCAATATATGTAGTTCGGAAAAGGCTAGGCAGATGAAATAAGTCTGTAGGTAAGTACTACTAATTTATGGTATATTCGATTCGAGGATTCGCGGCATAGTATTATATTAGTACTACCGTACAGTAGCGAAATGCCCCGCCACCCTCCGAAACACTGTTCCTTACCTCTTCCCGTGTCGAACGTGCTTTCGAAACTGCGTTTAGTTCTCGTGGCGTGTAGACACGCACACACACGCACGTAATTGTAGGTACAGTCTGTTACTTTGGTAGTAGTGTAGGTAATTAAATCGTTTCGTTTGTATGGAGTGTCGTATAGGTGTGGTCGCAGGCAGAAGCTAGTGTAGTTAATAAAACGGGTTTACGGTTCACAGTTGGCTTTTTAATTATGGTTTTTTATCGTATTATATTTTGCACGTGGCTATTGCATCCTATCTAATCTGAACTTACGTCGTTTGTCTTTTATTGTACATTACAATATAACAATTGGCAGTTGTTCTGGCACAAAAAACCTCTCCTATATTTCGAAGGTATAGTAAAGATTTTGGAGTAAGATTTAAGAGATAGATTTTTTTAAAACCCTGATTAATTTTAAATCTGTTCTACGTATAAGTTTTGGAAGTACATACTTCGAAATATTATTGCTGGATAGCAATATAACACATTTGGCATATTGTGTTAGTTTGATGTAATTAATTTAATTACGAAAAGATTGTGGATTGGCTCGTTTCTGCAAAACTGAACCCAATTGTAACCTAATTTTAGCACTACAAAACTAACATTAAAAATATTTGAACAATAACGCATGTTTCGGTGCTTTCAATTATTTATAGACATTTAGATTGCTATCGCGAAGGAAACAAATTGCAAGTGTCCGCGATGCTTCACGATAACTTTGTGAAATTCATTCCTTGTTGACAGTACAATTCACGTACACATTAATTTAAAAAAGATTATGGACTTTTAATTTCTAGTGAGCACTAACGATTTTATTAAAGTTCATAGATTTGTATCGTTTTTATTTTATTTATACCTCTCTTCTTACGCGTGCATTTTTTATACTAGTAATAATGTATTATGGAATATCAGTTTAAGTTGAGAATATGTAAAAGGGTACATAATCAAATAATTAATAAAAAAACATACCTATTTATTTATACATTTTTAGTGACTGGAAATTGGAATATTACGTTTATATTTTTTTAGCAAAGACCTGTACTGTACTGTAAGGCCTGTGACTAGTGGACTATTTGAGACTAATTGGACTATTTTTAACACACTTTTATTATCTTCACCTGTCGCTAACTACATTTGAGAGCAACGAATTAGGCTCACATAAAGATACTTGAAGTCTCGGAAACTAAGAATGTAAAAAACATTGAATTGTCTCTTAAAAACAATTTGTATTTCATTAAGCTAGCATTCTGAGTTTCCGAGACTTACACTTACATGTATCTTTATGTGATAATTATCCATTGCTCTTGAGTAAATCTTCAAAGTCAAATTTAACTATCTTCTACTTCTACAAATAGTCTTTGCTTGTTGACTGATAAAAATATGGTTAACTTGGAAACGGTTGTAATATTTGTCACAATCAGTACACCACAGTACACCAAATCGAAGAACAAGCGATCGCACAACTCCAGGCCTGTAATTTACAAAAACACTTTGAAATACAGATGTAATCCCATAAAAGATCACCATAAAAAGATATAGATTATCAAGAACAAGTACTTACACACCTTGTACCCCGCAAAACGTTTATAAATCAAAGGGGAACACTCTTGTTTTAAAGGAACCTATCTTTTTGCGAAAGATAAAAGACTTGGTTCGACAGATGTACAGGGATACGTCTGAAAATAATTTATCCGAGGAAATAGTAAAAAACAAAGTTTTATGTTGCTACACATGGCTGTTGTTGTTTGATACTATGTAGCGTTTGGAATATTGTGGATAAGACTTCCATGGACGTATGTGACCATGAGCCATGGAGAGAGCTATGGTCGGAGTTTATTTTCGCAAAAATACGCGCTTTCGCTGTTTCGCGCGGGGGTGATGCATGTTTCCGACTCGGACATATTTTTTATTTTTACTTTTTTTAGAATTCACTTATTTAGTTTTAAGCTTGATATTGTTATTCAATATGTGCGTCGCTTTTCTCGTGAATAAATGGCTTATCTTTCTTTTCTTTCAAAAGAAACCGGAACGAGTAAATTCGCCGAAGAACTAAAGTCACCGACATAGCTCTCAGAATATGCAAGTTGAAGTGGCAATGGACAGGCCACATCTCTCGAAGAACTGATAACCGATGGAGAAGAAAGGTTCTCAAGTGGCGACCACGAACCGGAAGACGCAGCGTTGGTAGGCCTCCCACCAGATGGACCGACAACATCGTCAAGGTCGTGGGTGCAAGCGGCAGGTCGCCGCTCGTTGTGGAGTTCTATGAGGGAGGCCTATGTTCAACAGTGGACGTCTTTCGGCTGATGATATTGATAATGATGATGTGACCAGAGGGCTAATTCTCGGAATTTCATGACGCGTTCGCGCCGGTCAGATTTCGATCACGCTTCGGTTTAGTTTACACTCGCCTATACCCTGTTCACAATAAGATTAGACATACACACAAACCTTTTTTACAGTCCCTTCAACCGATTTTGACTTCTATTCCGTAGGCTTAAGGATGACATTAGAGGCAAAAAAAGTGGCTACAATACAACTGTTTACTGCAGTTGCCATTTGTCATGCTACCAACACAATAGAAGTCAAAATCGGTTGAACGGACTGTAAAAAAGGTTTGAGTAAATGTCTAATCTTATTGTGAACAGGGTATAGGTATTTAATGTTTTGTATAGCCACACGGGGAGGTGGGGCCTGCTGAGAAACAGCGGGTCCCACTTCGGCAAGGACTGTCGGGGGAGCGGTGAATGCTTATGCGAATTCCTCACCCCCGGCCATAGGCAGAGGTGGAACACCGCGGTGGTTTTAGCCTGTAAGAAGGAAGTCTATAAGTATTTCCACCAAAAGTATTAAATGTTCTTTTTTATCTTTGCGCTGTATTGTAAATCTGAAGCTGTCGCTAGTGTATGTGACATCGATCGCGAAAGAAGGAGAATACAAATAGGGCTGCTTAGACTAAAATCGGATCAGGATTACAGTATAACTTGACTAATTTAATTCCGTGAATTAGCCCCAATAGAAAAACACTTTGCAAGACCTTGGAACCAAAACCTAGGACCCCATCGCTCTTTAAAGTAAACGATCATGAGGCTAATCAAGTATGCAGGAAATATTATAGTACAAACGCCAGCACATCAAGTCATACCAACCTGTCAAATTTTCCCAATTGAATATGAACCTTATACTTGGGTTATAAAGTTGAAAATCTATCAAATAAATTTGACAGATTGTCGTAGCCTGATGTACTGGCCACTGTACATAGTAACACTGGTACACTACTCCCTCTTCCCTCCAATGGGACCACAACCCGAAATGGGAATTATAATCCCACATTTATTATTCACGTTATAAAAAAAAAACCATTATCATCAACCAGTTTTAAAATGCAAATATTTTTCCGCTCATTAATTAATTAGAGCTAAAGTGTTGCCAATAAAAAAAATCCACATTAAACTAGTATTGCAACATCTGAAAACAGCTGTCCGATCACAACGCATAATAAAAAGGTAATTAGATGTCGATTTAACTGCCTTTTTTAATGTCTAGCCTATTTACCAACATTACCTAATTTTGGTACTAGTTTATTGCTAGAACTGGAACCATTGCAAAAGTATTTAATTAGTTTTCTTAGAGATTGGACGAGTTGTGTAAATGGTCATAAAGATGAGCTTGATGTATAGAAATTAATTTAAGTAGTGTTTTGTAGGCTTATATCCAAGAGCCACCCGACCTACCTACATACGTCATTTAGTATTGTCATAAAGGTCGGAAAAAAGCGTCTGGCTGAATTTAAGATACGACCAATGGAAAGGCCAGGCCTTTTCTTTATACAACGTTGAATTTACACTAGGGACACTCGGAGCTATAGCTCGATCGCTTAACTCAGACCATTCCTGAGGTATATGCGCGGTGCGGGCTGGGTGCGGTAAAATGGTGCGAGAGCTCACTGATATGTCAACTTGTGACAACTGTCACACCTCCCGGTCGGGTTATAGTGCCCTAGGCGGCAAATTTTCAGGGGCGGTAAAATTCGAGGATTAGAAAATAAAATATATCGCGTTATCGAAAACGCTATTTTATCTTCCAAAAAATTTAAATTGAATTTAACTAGCACATTATTCGTTATTTTTAGCATTAAAAAAAATCTTAAAAATATGTACATCGTATCGTTGTCCATTTTATGCTAAGTTTCGATATTGGGGAATATTTTTTGCGCCCAGGGGCGGCGCTAAGGTTAAGTCCGGCACTACCTTTTTGGCCATAAAGATAATGACATAATGAACAACCAATAATGATTTAAATTGAGAAAAACGGATTAACTCTATGTGTGGCCGGGTTTGTCCGACTTGTTAATCCAGTGGTGGTTCATCAGTGAGTTAATCCGTTTTCCTCAATCTATAATGTGTAACAATACTCACGTTTCGTTTAATGATAAAATAATGATTTCTAACAATTAGTATAAAAATCAGCCGTTTCACGTGAACGTAATTATCCAGGGTGATGAAATAGCGGCCCAGTGTACCAAAGCTTCTATAGGAGGTAGTAATTTTGCAAACCTTCTCAACCCTAACCTTCCTCCTCTAGCTATCCACAAAATTTCAACCATGATAAAATGACGTAGGTCCAACGACTTTGGGATCTTGGACTATTGGTAATTAATTCTAGGTATCGAACCGATTTTAGTTACAGCTGTTACGTTTCTCGGTAATTGGGTTTGTTGCTTAATTCGTAGTAAAATTACTGGAATAATATGTATCCTTTTACTTATTTTTGTGTTTTTTTTGAATATTTGTACTATCTTTTGAAAAAGAATTATTGTATTGGACACTCGTTAGTCTTCGGGGAAACTGTAATTTAGCAGTAATCGTTCTGATTATGTTTAGACATACCGAGTATAGGTATGATTAAAATATAATTTCGCTCGTAGAAGCCCTGACAGCCTAGGGAAGCTAATGGTGGTTGGTCAGGTCAACGGGAAAAGAGCACGAGGTCGTTCACCTACCCGGTGGTCAGACCTAGTAAAGCCACTGGCCTGCCAATAACCAAAGCTATTAAGACCGCCGAGGACAGAGGCACGTGGAAGAACGTAGTACATCGAGTGATCAACACTTCATACTAGACACGACCTTCAGCAATGAAGATACCGATTAAGAAGAAGATGATTAAAAATACATGGGTTACTTCACAGATATAGATAGACCTAGATAACGCAAGAGCAACTACTTCGCGTGCCTATTTTCGTGTCTAACTTACAATAAAAAATCGTAAGTAAAAAAAATAAAGTAAACGTTTCCTTCCATCGGTAAGTCATTTTGTGATTAATATTATGCGTAGGTAATTAATTTAAAAAACAATTATTTTTAATCTAATACCCTCAGTAATACCTGGGAATACCAAATTTAGGAAAAACAAAACATTCGTACTTTATGACGTCCAAAAAATGGCACGCTTGGTTTTCATACAGATCGTGATACTTGCGTTATCTATGGTCTATCTATATCTGTGGGTTACTTAGATACATTATCCATACTAATATTAGAAGTGCGAAAGTAACTGTGTCAGTTACGTTTTTACGAAGAAACGGCAGAAGCGATTCTCATAAAAGGAATGAAGATAGCTTGAATCCTGGGAAATGACATAGGCTACTTTTTAATCTGTGACTTTATCTGCATCCGCGATAACCGACATCCATGCGGACGAAGTTGCGGGCAAAAGTATAAATGCGAAAGTAACGATGAAACGGCTGAACCGATTCTGATGAAATTTGGTATGAAAATAGCTTGAACCCTGGGGAAGGACATAGGTTACTTTTTAATGCAACTGACATTCATTCACGGACGAAGTCGCCGGCAAAAGCTAGTATCGCCAATCCGCCTTGAGCGCACGTGGTGATCAATGCTCGTACCTTCTCTGTATGAGAAGAGGCCTTTGCCCTGCAGTGGGACAATATTATAGGCTGCTATTATTATTATCACATAAGTAGGTAAAGACGTAACTTTGTATAACTACCGTCAAACGGGGTGAAGACGGATGCAGGGGTGAATCGGGACGAAACTTTAAAGGGGATTTTAACGTTGAAATAATATAATTTGTTGACAAAAATGACTCTAATGAATGACTCAATAAAAACAGCTTTTCCTAGCGTCCTTGTTGGCAACAAGCTATATTATTTCAATGTTAAAAACCACTTTAAAGTTTCGTCCCGATTCACCCCGTTATATTGTACTCTAATTACTTATTATCTAAGACTAATGATGACATGTAATTTATTCATTTGATATACATATTATAGAAAAACATAACTGATATATACAAAGCTTATAAATAAATTAAAATATATATATTATGTACAATGGAGGGCTCCCAGGGCATCAAAAAACTCGTCGTTGTTTTTAGAGACATTTCTAAGCGGCTGGTCGACTCTTCACGTGACCAGAGGGCTGGCCTTTTCTTGGGCCAAAGAATTAGCACTGCCATTCAACGTGGTAATGCTGCTAGCCTTCTGGGGGCCAAGTCTGCTATTTTTATAATTTCGTCACTACAATACGATTCCATTGTCATTTTGCTAAAAGTTCGTAATCTGCTTAATCCATAATGGTCGATCATTGGTCGGTCAATGGTTTCATAATAGAATTGTGTTATAATGACATTGTCAACAAATTTGAACATTTATTCATGCCAGATTTCATTTAAATATATTTTTACATATTGTTTATAAGTGTTATAAGCAATCTGAAGTAGTACGAAGTTCGTAAACTAAGTCAGTCATTAATTTGTCATTATGTACGAGATTACCATTCTATATCATTTCTTTCAATGGACTGTCATTGGTTGACCATTGGAAAGTCATAATGACGCCATTATGTTAGTAGATTACCAAACTTGTCAAAATCAACAATTATGAAATCAATGACAGACCATTCTGACACTATTGTAATAGCAGACTCGAGGCCCTGGGCACTTGTTCCATTGTGAGCGATGCGGACGAGTTATTTGATGCCCTGTGAGCCCTCCATTGTACATAAGACTAATTATTATAAAGACAAAAGATTTAATTGTTTGTTTGGATGTACTCAAAAAATACGATTTCAAAAATTCTTTCCATCCTATAGAATCAATACAAGTAACATGACGGGCTATAACTGAATTATCAACAATAAATATATAGCTAAGGACCTACCAAAATTGTATCTTCATCTGTCTAGCCTTTTCCCAACTAGGCATGTTAGGGTCGGCTTCCAGCCTAACCTGATGCAGCTGAATACCAATGTTTTACATGGAACGACTGCCTATCGGACCTCTACAACCCAGTTACTGGGTAACAAGATACTTCTAGATAAGACTGGTTGTCAGACTTTGACGCTTCTGACTACATAACGACTGCCAAAAATCTACGAATGAAAGCCAGGACCAACGTCTTTACGTGCTTTCCGTGGCACGGAACTCGGTATGAAATGGATGGTCACCCATCCCCAGACCGACCGCGGCACGAGTAGCTTAACCTTTGACCGATCGATCTGTACGGGTTTTACTTAGCCATGAGCTTCTCAAAATTGTTTGTCACTTTAAAAAAAATCTATCAAACTACTGTTGTAAAAAAATATAATGTATGGACATTATATTTTTTTCAACCTTACAACAGTTGCAACCTGAAGCCATTTTCTACATAAAAGAGCATGTTACAGACAGTTGTCTTAAAACGGGCAGAGAACAGATGCGCAAGCGCCGGTATCGTCCATAACGTGATCATGAAAGAGTCTTGGGGTATTATCACAAAACACCTAACGGGTTTAAGACATCTGCTGATCTTTGTGATTTGGTGGTCGAATTTAGAAGCAGAAGCGACATTATAAAAAGTTTACAAAATAAAAATATTTTTTAGCATCTCTCCATCAGTCTTTTTGGTTGATCTAGAAAACTACTGAGTACGTGTCGGTAGGTTTTCATAACTTTTAAGATTTTTCTACTGGTACAGACTACTCTCAACTTATTAGTTGACTTTATGATAGATATTTCTATCATAAAGAGAAATAAATGTTTAGTATGTCTGTAAGAGGTCCGATTACAAGAAAATATGTGCCATAGAATATATTTTAAGGTAAACTTGATCACACCTGCGTCACTCCATAGAAACGAAACGATTGAATTATCTACACTATAACCAAAATAACAGACTGTACAAAAACGTGCGTGTGTGTGCGTGACTACGCGCCGCTTGAACTAAAAGCAGTTTCGAGAGCACGTTCGACGCGGGTAGAGGTGAGGAACAGTGTTTCGGAGAAAGGTGGGCGTGTCGCTACTGTACGGTAGGGTAGTACTATTATATACTGTGACTTGACTTCCGAACTAGTACTACTTAAACATATAATATTCATAAAATAGTATTAATAGATACCAGTATATATTAAACTAGCTGACCCGACAGACGTTGTCCTGACAATAGATTTTTCAATTTTCTTACCGTAGAAACCTTCCCTGGACTTACAAATATTTCAAGACCAAAATGAGCCAAATCGGTCCAGCCGTTCTTGAGTTTTAGCGAGACTAACGAACAACGATTGATTTTTATTATATAGATTTATAGATTTAAAAACACGCTTCAATTTCCTGTTATTAAATGACCAAAAATGAGGTTCAAAAACATAAAGGGCAATAAAACATTATATTACCAACCCATCTTCCAAAACTCATCCATCCGTTTGCACTTACACCAACCCCAATAAGGAGAACCAAAACTTGCGCGGGCGCAAGGTGTGGTGACAAGTTGTGTATATCAAGGTGCTTCTACAACTATTGATTCCATGGGAAAATATCACAGTACTGCATGTGAGAGAGATTCGGAAGGCGGATGCTGTATGCAGGTTTAACTTCCGTGATATGGTTTACAGTTAGATGACTCAAGCAAAAAATATATGACAGGCTGATACATTTAGAGAATAAATTAAATAATGCTGGCTGGAGGAGCCAAAAAAGTTAGGTGGGTGAGAGGTGATGTCTAGGAAAAATTAGATTTGTCGCAGTTCTTGTTTGTTGTTGCGTAAATAAGAATGATAAAAAACAACAGCATATTATTAGTTAAGTCGCAAAACCGGCTGCATTTATTTTTAGATGACAAGATTTTTTACTGAAAAAAGAAGGAATGCGAAAAAATGTGGAATTTCCAAAAATATGCCAACAATATTAAAAACACGCTGTACCGACAGCTGTCTTTTTGTAATTTGATAAATTGTTCACAATCCACGTAGAAAACAGTTAAAAAATTGCAAAAAACAATGCACATGCGACACTAATCACTGACTGAGGATTTTTAAGAACGGATGTTGAAACAGAACGGAAATTGGCACTTTTTTGTAATCACCAACATAAACAGAACAAAATCGATTGCTTCACACCCTTAACACAACGCAACAAGGGCTATATTTGCAAGAGAAGTAGCCAAAAAACAAATTGGTAAACCTCTAAAATTTTAAAATTAAAAAGTCACAAGTTTCCTAAGTTTTGTAGGTCAACTTTTTGCTATCAATTCTTTATGCAGATGTGCTTTTTAAAAATAATGCTCTACCGAGGTGCGGCTATGGGCAGATGTACAAAATGGGGCCTTGAAGATGTTTGGCGAAAAAAAAACAACAACACCTTTTGGCTTTGGAGTCCATCAGGCACTTTTTTACCTTTTTACGATGCGCTTGTGATGCGCTCAAAAGATCTGAGTGTTTGGCTCTTCATATCTTAAGAAGCACATAAGTACTGAGATTACAATGTATTTTTGAAACTAAATGTAAATAGATGTTTAGAATTAACTGCTCCAATAGAGGATAAAACCCACTTGAATATTGATGAAGATTTTTGTGCGGGAGGAGTTTTTATAAGCATTGCACTATGATTAAGTCGTTACCTACGTCTGCCAAGTAAACATAAAAACATAAATAATATTGATCTATACTAATATTGTAGAGGTAAAAGTAAGTTTGAATGTAGGAGCTAACTTCGAAACTGCTCATCCGATTTCAAAAATTCTTTCACTGACATAGAGCTACAATACAATATTGTTGAGTGCCATGGGCTAGAATTTTGTTGTATATTTGAGTTCCACGCGGACGAAGTCCCGGGTAAAAGCTAGTCTTTTATAAAGATAAAATGTCTTCTTGGCTTGTTATGCATGAGATTGCGAGTTCATTATTGGGCAATATTGTGACTTTTCCAATTCACACTTTCTAAGATCATAATAGACGTCACTGACGTCGGTGACGGAAAACCTAGTGAGAAAACCTAAAGTTATATTTATAATAAGTCTCAAATCACCAATCCGCCTTGAGGTAGTGTGGTGATTAATGATCGTGCCTTCTCTGTATGAGAAGAGGCCTTTGTCCTTCAATAGGACCATAATAGGCTGGTATTAATAATCTTATAAAAAGTATAGCAATTATAAAATAAAAGAACTGTAAGTATACCAAGTGAAAACCAGATACTTATATCCATGATCAAGTACAACATTGTAAAAGTGTTCCCACAATATTCCTCACGAAAACTTAGTCCGTTGTCGTAAACATTATTAATTTATAAAACTGTTATTGAAGTCGCGACGTTTCGCCGGAAACTGCCATTAAAGCCGGACTTTATCGCCTCCGATTTGAGTCTGCAAGTCTCAATGACAATGATTGTGGACTAAACACACGTTTTTAAATAAATAACGGGTCCGAATTAACCAGCCGCCATTTCCCTCAGGCGTTCTTGTTGTGGCCACGCGTCCGAAGATACACGAGGACTCCCGAAAACACCCGAAGATGTTGCCAAAACAAATGCGTGCGCAGACGAATTTGAACTTTTAAGTGGCGGTTTAAATTTGAAAATGGATTGTAAGTGTGTTCGAAATTCGGCCAGTATAATAGTGAAGCCTTGTTGTAGGCAGATGTGTTTCACACAGTTTTGGAGTAACTTTTGTATCATTATGTGATTTTTTTTTCTTAAGGCATATGCATTTTGAAGAACGATGGCCAGGTAAAAGATGTGTTGAGCAGATGGTTTCTCATGGACTTTTTGGGTCACTTCTAGTGTCTTCCGGATAAGATACTCGAGATCTAAAGTTATAATTTTCTGTTTTTTCCGGTCTTTAGAATGCTGAAGTTGAACTGATCTAAACAAAAGTGATACATCTAATTGCTTACTTAATCAAATTGAGATAAGATAAATCTCAGATTATAAAACAGATAAATGTCAATGCATTAAAAAAATGGCTTCGAATGCAAATAATTTGCATTTTTAATGATTGGATCACGAAATTAATATTCTAAACTTAACATTTAAAATACCTCGTTTTAATGATCAATATTTAATTAAGTATGATGATGTTATTTTTGTATGGGTAAAATTAATAGAAACCACAGACTCAACCAGCCAAGCACGAACAGCTGCGATCTTCACCGAATCATTGGCATCTTATTACTTAATAAAACTTTTTGTTTTCACCTTTTTTCTATGCACCCATCTTTTTTTATTTTAATTATAGACGCCATGTCGCTAAGAAGTTTTTTCTTCTCAGCACGTACCAAATGTTCTGCCGGCTCGGCAGCTGCGCACGCGTCGAAGATCATTTCGCGAATTTTCGTTTCTCGGGAGACAGATGCCGCGTTAACTAAAATTTTAACATAATGTACGACCAAAACGTCTTAAGAAACCCGCTTTTTAAACAGCAAGACGCTTCTCTTACTTTAATTGTTCTGTAAATATTTGCAAAATTGTTTTCGTTGCCGCTTGTTACTGAAATGCACCTTACAATTTTGTTATAAGGTTAAGAATTAAATGAATAGTCGTCCTTTCTTTAGTAAAAGTATAATGGTAATGATATACTGGTAAGAACACACTTGGCACCTGACTTAGTGTTCAAATGCGTGTGCGCACAAAGGTGCACTGTTTTTGTATGGAGGTGAAAAGCTACCTCCGGCTCCAAACTTTGGCAATTTCATGCTTCAATAGTTCTTTGACGGATTAAATGAGACTAAAACGGCGTAAAAGATGTTCTTCTTTTGTTAATAGATTTTACGCTTTAAATGTAATTAGAATAACGTTGTTAGTGCCTAAATAAAGAACGTTAAATAAATAATTTAATTGTCTTCTTTGTGAATAATCTTCAAGTTTAATTAATTAAAAAAAAATAGTTTATTTCTCACCAGCTAGCAACAAGGATTACAACATATTAAATAATTCAACATCATTTGTGGTGGTAAAGGGAGGTTAACGTAGGGTTTTGAGTCTATCTTCTGAACTAGGCGAGGCCTGTATCTCAGCAGATAGCATTCAGTTGACTAATTACATAATTAATTAGTACAACTTGCTTAAAAGGATACTTTTCTATGTAACAAAAGAAATGTTTGTTTGTTTGTTTTTTTTTCTTTTCTGTGTTTCTTTTCTATCAACAGCAAAAATAGATGATCAAAATCAGAAATTCAATACTATTATATATTATTAATAATATTCTATATAAACTGTGTGGCGTTGAAGTGATTAAAAAGTATGTGTGTGACAATCACATACTTTTAATAAATAAACTAGAAATAAATTATATAAATTAGTGTTAGTAAATTACTATTGAATTTCTGATTTTGATCATCTACTTTTGCTGTTGACTGTTCTAGCGTAAGTTATTTGAGTTGTTGAAATAAACATTTTTATTTTATTTTACTTATAGCAAGGGCGTCGCCAGTGGAAAGGGGGAGAGTTGAGGAAGACAGGAAAAGTATGAAAGTTCCACAAGCTTGATTGAGCTCAATTTAATGGTTCATTGACAATTACAAGTTTTCATTAATAAAGTGGTGATCCTTTTTAGAATTGTTTTTTTTTTAAACTTACATTTTGTTTTAATCTTAAGGACTGTTACCCTCCCTGCTCCCCCTTGGCAACGCCCTTGTTTAATACAGATTTGAGAATGGCCAGAGAAGGCAACGCAACGGCAACGACAAGAGTGAAACCCTTTAGGGAGGCCTTCGCCTAGCATGATCTATGAGTGGGAAATACAGGATGAATAAAACTACAAAGAAAAAAAAATTAGAGATTTTGAGTATTTTTTTTTTAATTTGTTGGTATAAAATATTTTATTGGGCCTACACCAGTAATATTTCCACACCGGATAATATCTGGTCGGATAAGACTTTATGAGTGAGGGAATTCTAACATTGTTATATTTTGAGAACCTATAGTAGGTAGCTACCATTCCTACTAATAAATAAATAACTTATTCTTAATAATTCATTTAAAACTTGTTTTTAATTTAATGTAGTACGTTGACTTTTTACATAACAAAATATAATCTTAAAAATCTCTAAAGAATTAAGTTTTTATGAGTAAATTAAAAATAGTTTTATTAATACCTCTAGTCACTTAATTAGGTGCATAGATCGATGGGAACTTGTCATGTTTACAGTGAGGTTAATGTATTATACTGTGTTAATGTTCGGAAACACATTATGTGACCAATTTGTATGTTAATGCCACAGAACAGGAAATATACACTCTGCAGAGATTAATTTTCTTTATACCATTCTAATGGCATCGATCTGCATAATATGTATGTACTTTACGTTTGTAGAACTAACAGATGAAAACATATACCTGTATTCCATTTATAATAGCATTAGAAAAAAGAGGCTCATAGAAGCAGGAATTCAAAACATTTTATTTCAAAGATGAGTTAAAACAATTTTAATTCAACTTATTTTTACATAATTTTGATAAATAGATCTAACTAAATATGGGCGTATAATATTATAAACAGAATAAAAATGTTTTAAAGATTAGGTAACATTTTAAATTTGGTAGAATTACAGTGAAACGAACAACGTTTCGGGTATTGATTATCCCTGCTTCTGTTAGGTTTTTAGCATTGACACTTTAATTTTAAATTGGAATTAAATAATACAACTAAATGAAAGCCACATAATTTTAGAAGATAAATTATTAGAATAGTTGCAAATACACGTGACAGCTACTCTAAAAATACATTATAATAAATTCGGTGTCTATCTTAACTTTAGCATGTTTATTGTACTTTTGTTACAAAGTGTGTATTAAAAAGAACCTTTTTTAACTTCTGTCTAATGCTATTGTAAAAGGAGTATGGCATTGTATGAAAATAGTAATAAATTAATTTGACAGCGTCATCAACTGGGTACCTAACTCGTAGCTAAGTAAAAGTCGTACAGATCGATCGGTCAAAGGTTAAGCTACGCTTGCCACGGTCGGTCTGTGGATGGGTGAACATCCCTTTCATACCGAGTTTCCTCCGTGCCTTGGAAAGCACGTAATACCGTTGGTCCCGGCTGTCATTTGTAGATCTTTGGCAGTCAT
Source organism: Charanyca ferruginea (assembly GCA_947361185.1). Taxonomy (NCBI): domain Eukaryota; kingdom Metazoa; phylum Arthropoda; class Insecta; order Lepidoptera; family Noctuidae; genus Charanyca; species Charanyca ferruginea. The sequence goes on along the minus strand of OX376077.1, from coordinate 7,592,603 downwards.
TATGGGTACCTATACCCTGTTCACAATAAGATTAGACATTTGCTCAAACCTTTTTTACAGTCCGTTCAACCGATTTTGTCTTCTATTGCGTTGGTAGCATGACAAATGGCGACTGCAGTAAACAGTTGTATTGTAACCACTTTTTCGTCTCTAATGTCATCCTTAAGCCTACGAAATAGAAGTCAAAATCGGTTGAAGGGACTGTAAAAAAGGTTTGTGTTTATGTCTAATCTTATTGTGAACAGGGTATAGTCAGAAATCTGACAACCAGTCTTTCCAAAGGGTATCGTGTTACCCAGTAACTGGGTTGTGGAGGTCTAATAGGCAGTCGCTTCATGTAAAACACTGGTATTCAGCTGTATCCGGTTAGACTGGAAGCCGACCCCAATATAGTTGGGAAAAGGCTATGGCAGGTGATGATGATCAACCGGGTACCTAACCCTCACGAAAAAAATGACATTCGAAAAGGGGGTAACTTATGGGGTAACCAGATCATGACGCTGCCAATATTTGTACGAATTCTTCTTCATATTAAACACATGCACACACACACATATGATACTACCTTCATCATCATCATCATACAACTTATACACGCCCTCTGTTGCACAGGTCTCCCCAAAGGGGGGGTTCAGCCGTAATCGCCATGCTTGGCCGATGCATGTTGGTGATCGCAATAGGCGTTATGGTGATGACGACTTGGAAATGAAACTTGGAATTATAATAAATAGAGAGAATTTAAGCATGCTATTAAAAGGTTCAAAGTCAAGAGATACATTTATAGATTACATAGTAAAGATCGTAAAATTAGTAAATAAGAGGAATAATTAATATTAAAATGTAAAGAAAACACAGCCCAAATAAAATCCCTGCAAGAACAGCAGGGGCTCACGCTTAGGCAGGAGTGTGGTTTTAGCCGGTAAGAGTCAGGCACTGCCCAGACTGAAGAAAAAAAAAAAAGAAAAAAAAAATAAGTGTTATGGTACTCAGAAGGACGCTGCTGCCCATCATCTGGTCAATATCCCTAAATGTAAACTACGTTAAGGAAGGGGTAACCAAAAATCGAGCAATCGTGAATGCAATAAGTGGTATACAGGCCGTCCCACGGATATGACACATGGAGGGAAAGTACCTTGAATATTGTAGATGGAACATTTTACTGAATGAAGACTTTATTTGAATTTAAAAAACAATTTAAACTGTATTCATAGATATTTAAATAATTATATGGTTGAACCGGGCATCGAATCTCGTTACACGAGAATAATAATCACCCTGGATAATTTTTTGCTAAATAACATAGTGTCAGAAATAAGAGGAAGACCATGAATTTTGACATTTTTAATACAAAATTAATCAATATATCAAATGTTTAAAATGAGTCCCTTCCTGTTGTTTCCTTAGGCAATGTCGGCTTTTCATTTTTCTGAACAAAATTTCACATCAAATGTTAAAATTCATGGTCTTCCTTTTATTTCTGACACTATGTTATTTAGCAAACAATAATCCTTATGATGAAGCCTTTCGATCGGTATGATAAAGCTATAGGGTGATTATTTTTCTCGTGGTTCGATTCCTGGTTCAACCATGTAATTATTTAAATATCTATGCAGTTTAAATTGTGTTTAAATTCAAATAAAGTCTTCTTTCAGTAAAATGTTCCATCTAAAATATTCAAGGCACTTTCCCTCCATGTGGCATATTCGTGGGACGCCCTGTATAGCTTTCATTTCTGTATGTACTCCAATTATTAATTTTTCCAGGAATTTGATGCAAGTTGTGTATTTAAAATGTTTTGCTCTTTCTCAAGCTATACACGTACCAATGTGAGCATAGAAGGATTGCAATATAGATATGTCCAATTCATTAAGTATTATAATTGCATGTGAATCAAATGTTAACATCATGTTTCAAGGAAGAATATGGAGACCGAAATGCAACAAAATTATCGCAGTCGGATTTAATTGTAACGATATATAATTTGGTCATTAAAACCATTTAAAAAAGTATGATATGTTATAGACGTTACGAATTCTTTTAAAATTACGTCGATATTGCGTACTGTGCTAAACACCGGATGATGTTTTTAAGATCCAATCATAAAGTATGGAATATCTAACGCCAAATGTAACCGGTATAGACTCTTTGCAGAGATGTTCAACGTTTTTATCATAAGAATACGGAATACCAGCCTTAGTCATCATCTGCCAAGCCTTTTCCCAAGTATATTGGGGTCAGCTTCCAGTCTAACCGGATACAACTGAATACCAATTCCTATGGGCCCTCCACAACCCAGTTACTAGGTAACACGATACCCCTTGGTAAGACTGGTTGTCAGACTTTCTGGCTTCTGACTACCCATAATGACTTCCAAAGATCTACGAATGACAGCCGGGACTAACGACTTTACGTGCGTTCCGAGGCACGGAGGGAACTCGGTATGAAATGGATGGTCACTCATCCACCGACCGACCGCAGTAAGCGTAGTTTAACCTTTGACCGATCGATCCGTACGGCTTCTACGTAGCCATGAGCTCCTCTACCATATAATTATCAATCGCAGTAGGTGTTATGGTACTCAGAAGGACGCTGCTGCCCATCCTCTGGTCAATCTCCCTCAGTCGCCTTCTACGACACCCACGGGTAGAAAAGGGGATCTTAATCCTCACTAGTTACTATTTACTGGGTTTTGATGGAACCGAAGAGTTCTTATTTCAGAATCGTAATTTCATCGTGCTTGTCATTAAATTACATTCTTCAATAAGTTGTGTACACAAAGGCTATAAAACCATTTTATAATTTCTTTTTTATTTAGGTTATATTCTCTTCCTGAGTACATAATATATGTTGTATAATGTTGGCTTCTAGTTTAATAGAATGCAGCGGAATAGGTACCAGTAAATTACATGAAGCGACTGCCTATCCAACTGCCACAACCAGTTACTGGGTAACACGGTGCCCATTATCCGAAGACTGGTTGTCCGACGGGTCTGACTACCAGTAGGTTGAGCACCACTGGGCTAATTAAATCATAATGCTAGAGTTATGTTGGTACCCCGGCGCTTGTTCGTGAGGATATCTAAATCATGATCTGTTAATTACTTTTATTGCTAACTATGCTTTTATCGCGATTTCGTTCGTGTTTTTATGGGAAAGATTTTTTTGACTAGTATTGTTCCCTTTTTTTTTTTTTTTTTTTTTTTATTCACATAAATAATTTGTTACGCGCTATATTTACCTCTGCCAAACTGCAAAGCAGTTTGCTATAGACTCTGCATAGACTTCCTCCCTAATTCTGGTATCTTTTCTTTGCCGCCTCGAACCAGCCTTCGCGGTGTAGGTCATCTCATCCAGTCTTTCTAGGCTGGCCTAAGCGGCGACATACATATTTGTTTTTTTTTTCTTACTATGGTTTTCTGTTTTTTCAATGAATCTTATTAAAATATAGATAAAAGATAGGTGTTCCAGCTTTTCCGTTTCGTCAATAATCGTTTGAAAATTGCTAGTTAGCAACACCATAATCTAGCAATCGATTCTATCCTGTTCAATTTAAGAAGTATTAGAAGTAATAAGTTTTATAAGGTTTACCATCAGAAAATCTTAAATGGTAGTCCGGTAAAAATATTTCTTACGTAGAGGGCTTCTTTTTGAGTAAGTATAAGGCTTCAAACAGACGAGCAGCACTTTGCTGTCGACAGAGCCAATTTCAGTTGTCGACAGAAGCAACTGCTACTGTCGACAAAAGCACTGCTGCAGTATTCGACACGCCGACTGCTGCAGCAAAGTGCTGCTCGTCTGTACGAGGCCTAAGAGATACCTGTGACCTGTAGTACCTGTGGGACCTCCTAAAGGTCCCACTCTTCATAAGTAAGTAAGGATTTGGTTAGGAAATTGGATTCTACGCCACTGGCACGAACTCTCTCATCAAAGTTGACCAGCAGCCTAATTGAGCACAATAATGTCAATGGTGCCAATTCTGTTGTGCACGAACTAAATTAATTTTGAGCTATTTATATCTCTTTCTCTCCAATAAAAGAAGAAAGAGACATATATTAATAAGAGCTGTCAATTTAAGTTGATCTAAAATGTTTATACAATTATAGTTGTCATTTCAGAACGTATTGATTAAAAACACTGCGAAGTTCAAGGGAAAAACTAATTTGACATCTCTAACTTAGTCCTTGTCTATCGCCGTCCTTTTCTTCAGCTGCCTGGTAGTAAGAGATGCCAAACGCCTAATTTTAATTTAGTTTTTGAACAAGGGAATCGGCACCAATGCCTTTCATTTTGTCAATTAAACAATATTCATTACGTCATTTATATTGTCGAGCAAACAAACTTTACAAACATATGCAGCAGTGGATGTCTATCAAAATTTTTCGTATTGAGATTACAGGATAGGATTTATTACTTAAGTTTAAAAAGGTATTGCGAATGCAGTAAGACGAATGCGGAAGAGTTTTTGATGTCACTTTGTTTTATTTTAATTTTATATTTTTTCTCTTTCAATTTCAAAAGTGATTTAGTCCCAACGGTTGGCGTAAAACAGACAAACATATTTAACAACTTTAATAATAGTAGTGTGTAGGTTCAAGTGATCGTATTTCCCACAGTTCTTACTATGTTCTGAGTAGAATACTAAGCGTTTTAGTAAGTTGATTCCCCACCTACTCAGATTATATGAATTAGTATGTACCTACTTTACACGTTTATAACTTTGGTACAGTTAACTTGACGAGACTTCATAGTAATAACTAGACGTTTAAAATTTATTTGCGTAAAAACTTCATGTTTATGTACAGAGGCCAGCATATCAAGCTACAACAATCTGTCAAATTTCTTTGATACATTTTCAACTTTATTGGAAAATTAAAACGTTCATATTCAATTGCGAAAATTTAACAGATTGGTATTACTTGATGTACCTTGTTGCCTTTGTACTTAATGAAGTTCTGCACCCTAATTATTCATCACACAACACCACACGTATCCCCGTCCCCCCGTGCGTTGGAACACAATAGAAATTAAAAGAAGAATCTTTTTACCAAGTAGTCAGATAAATCACTGATATTCTTTAAAAAAAATCGTTATGGAATTCATTCGTAAAGGTGATTTGGTAGGTGATCGTTATTTGGTAGACAGGCAATAATTTTAATTCTGGCCATTGCATTGCAAATATTATTTTTTATAGATACAAACCTAATATAGATTGAATGCTTTAGAGTGGAGACCGCGTTTGGGTAAGCGTAGGGTGGTACGCCCTGTAGCACGATGGACCGACGATTTGAAGAAGATGGCTGGCAGCGGATGGATGCGGGCTGCCCAAGATTGGGTTGGTTAGCGATCTCTGGAGGAGGTCTACGGTCAGCAGTGGACGGCAATATGCTTTATGATCTAGCAATAACTCACATTGCTAGATCATACAGCATTTTAGCTATGTATAGCTTTTGACAACGAAAAAGAATATAGGTATTCTATATAGGTATTTATTGTTTCTCATTGTTTTTATTAGTTAATTAAGTCATGATGGGACTGATACATCCTGATTTTGACAAGTCCTAAAATAATTATAAAAATAAAACTATGATTTTGATTTTTGACGACACGGTTGGCGCAGTGGCTGAGCGATCGACTGCTGCGCAGCGTGTTGCGGGTTCGATTCCCGCCCAGGGTAAACATTTGTGTGATGAGCACTTGTGTTTGCCTTGTGTCTGGGTGTTGTTTATCTATATATGTATGTATTTAAAAAAAAATGTATTTGTGTATGTATATCAGCTGTCTGACACCCATAGTACAGGGTCTCCCTAGTTTGGGGTCAGATGGCCGTGTGTGAAAATGTCCCCACATATTATTATATTATTATTATTTTTTTAGTAGCTGTAGCTCAGTTTTCCATCTCCATTTTTCATATCGCATAAAGCTATTATAACACAAACCCCATTTTTCTTCTAATTAGCTAATATTATATTCTAATTAGTAAATAGAGACAGCAAATAAATGAGCATCAATTTCTAATTCACAAATATTTACTAAAGCTTCTAGTGCTAAATTTCAGTGTCCCCCAAATATTAAATATCAGTAAAAACAAAGCATTATGTTTGTCCAGAGGTGTATATATCATTCTGTGTAATTTTATATTCTGTACGTGCGATTTGACATGTGATTTTAATAAAAAGTAGGTTTAAGTCTAGACAGTTATTGCAATATTTATTTTAGGTTTCCGATCCGTCTAAGACTATAGATTCAGGCTTTTACTAATGTCGTGAGTAATGATGATGATTGATGTCATCACCTGTCTACCGTTTTAGGGTTCCGTACCTCAAAAGGAAAACACGGAACCCTTAGATTCATCATGTCTGTCTGTCCGTCCGTATGTTACAGCCACTTTTTCCGAAACTATAAGAACTATAATATTGAAACTTGGTAAATAGATGTATTCTGTTAACCGCATTAACATTTTCACACAAAAATAGAAAAGAAAACAAGAAATTTTGGGGGTTTCCCATACTTAGAACTGAAACTCATTTTTGTTTTTCATCAAACCCATACGTGTGGGGTATCTATCAATAGGGCTTCAAAAATGATATTGAGATTCTAATATAATATCTTTTTTCAAAATTGAATAGTTTGCGCGAGAGACACTTTCAAAGTGGTAAAATGAGTCCCCCCGTAACTTCTAAAATAAGAAATTGATAAAACTAAAAAAAATATATGATGTACATTAACATGTAAACTTCCACCGAAAATTGGTTTGAACGAGATCTAGTAAGTAATTTCATTTATATACCGATATTTATACATATTATTTATTTATTATTATTTGTAAGTGTTATAAGCAATCTGAAGTAGTAAAAAGTTGGTAAACTTAGTCAGTCATTCATTTGTCATTATGTACGAGATTACCATTCTATATCATTTCTTTCAATGGAGTGTCAGTGGTTGACCATTGGAAAGTCGTTATGACGCCGTCATATAAGTAGATTACCAAACTTGTCAAAATCAATAATTATGAAATCAATGATAGGCCATTCTGACACTATTGTAATAGCAGACTTGAGGCCCTGGATAAAGTTAGAACGTGAAGATTGGCACAACCAGAGCCCGAGGAGTGGGAACGGTCGGACTGTGGATGGATGATGATGTCGATGATGGTGATAGTATCAGTCTGAATTGTTTTTTTACTTCACACGTTTTTTCCTCAATTATTTTAAAACATAGATTTTATATTGAGTCATGCATTGATTGGGCAATTTATTATTTTAATAACGATTATCATTTGAGAGCTGTGTAACTGTGAGAAAAATGTAATATTTATTTTGGGATATTTTTTAGAATTGTTTTTTCTTAACACTTTGATTTATTTATGAGATCAGAGAGAATAAATTTGTTTAAACAATTTGCTTATTAGCTATATATACTTAAACAAATCAGTAAAATATTAGCATGCACCATTATTATAAGTAACATTTTTGTCAAACTAGCATTTTTAGAGTGAAACGCTACGTGAGTCGATACTCTTGCGCCATCCCATCTTCCTAGTTCAGCATGCTGTGCTGGTGCTGCTGCTGCGGCTGCAGAAGTCAGTATAATAACCTTGGGCATACCTTTATTTTCAAGAAGTTTGGGGTGGAAACCCTCGGGTTCCGAGTGATCATGTTCTTTTTTAGGAAAGATCTAAACGGTTGCTTGACACTTCCCGCTATCCACAAACTGAATTTTTCCTTGGTCAGAGGTTAAGCATTCTCAACGTGTCAATGTTGCCAGTTTCTTGGGCACAGATGACGGTGATGTGGAGAAATTTTTTGATGCCTTATTGTATTATTTTTTTTAGTTTAATAGTTATAGGCTTAATTTTTTTTGCTTAGGCGTGTAAATATTGTACATATTTATCTAAAGAAAAGCAGTTTAATTAATAAATGATTATATTCAAGACTTTTATAAAGGGTAAAATATTTATTATTTTTAGTCCGTATTGCTCCACTCCAGGGCATTGCAGGCCTCCCTTTCTCTTTTCCAATCCTCTATTCCTGAGCTTGTGTCGACCAATACTGCCTGAAACCTCAAACACAACCCACGAGGCGGCCGGACGTTTTCCAGGATCCACATTGTGGTTGATTTAGCCCATGATCTGTTCGACGAACATACATGACGACTGACGTAAACCATTAAATAAGCTAAAGATTCAAAGCTTTTTTCTAGGCACTAGACCGCAAACGAACAATTTACCTACATACACCATTATCCTATTAAGTATTTTCGCCAAGTAATTCCCAGCTCTTAAATAAATTAACTCAACAAAGACGGACGTGTTTGTTATACTAATCACTATGTAAATAGTACGATAAAGTGTCTCGTTGCAATTACTTGATTTAAATGAACAAAAGATTTGGAAGTAATTTAATTTAGCGTTCAAACTGGTTCTAAGCAAAAAATGTTTAAAGTTCAAAGTTCTAGTGTTTGTTTTTTAGTTAATTTTCGAGGTCGTCGTCGAGTTCAGCTCTGGCACTGCTTTTTTAAAGGTTAGGTTACACTGGGGGTAATTTAATTGAGTTTAAGAATATACTTTTTACACTAGATTTTATTTTGACATCATGGCGGTTGACATGACGTAATGGAAGAAGAAGTTGCGCCGAGCCCAATTAATATGAGATAGGGACAAGAAGATAATGATATAATACTTTGTGGATTTAAGTAATTTATTTATTTTTCTTTCTTTACAATGTAGATTATATACCATCATTATTTATGCCAAATACCTTTGAATAAACACATTACAGAAGTTTCAAAAATGCGCGGAAAGAAACTTGCTCAAAGCTGTTTTTCTCGCTATTTCTGTTAATCGCATAAAAATCCCTTGACTTCTTCAACTTCCCAGGAATGGGCAGAATAGCGCTAAATCAATATACATATTATTCATACCATCTCAAGATTATATTGTACACGTTTAAAGTAAACACTGCTTCATTCGATTAACCTTAAGTATAAACATTATGAAAAACTATGATAAAATATGATGTTTACTTATATATGGTGTGTAATATCTCCAGAACTTGTAAGATCTAGAAGCAAGTAACGTAAAAGGATATACAAGTATGATATTAGTTGACACAGAGGGATTTGGTAATGGAGTCTCCAAACGAAATAGTAGTGGAAAACAGTTCAACAATTTGGGTAGTTGCGTGACAAATTCAGAGCACAGAGAACAGTAGTGCTATTCTGTCAAAATCTCCCTAAAAGTGACCCTGGGGTGAGTTGTAAATTGTAATAGTAAGCTTGACGGCTTATTTCAAGCTCACTTCACCTAAATTCACCGAGGGAGATTTTTAGACAGGGGCACTGCTGGTTCTATTTTGTGATCTTAATACAGGTAAATCACGAAGGCATCAAATTCTACCCAAAATAAATTATAAAAAATTAATGCCATAAAATACTAAAAATAGAGTAGTAATCGAGTACTTTTCTCATGTATGCCACAAACATTTGCATTTTGCCACGCCTTATTTAACACTCCATTAAAACATTACTCTGTGTCACTCAAGTGCATTATCGTCATATTTCACATTATATGTCAAGATGAATAGTGATACGGTTGGTGTTCATTCACGTTAAGTACTGCCTACACCATTAGTGTTATAACAACATAATTATTTTGATGTAAAATGTATGGAAAACAAACACAAAATTAAGAGAAGTTTTCATAGCTTTATATTTTACAGGGAATTCATTTTCGAACATGATGTAAAGAAAAATAATGATACGTACAAATTAAATGTATAATATTATAGTACAGTACTGAAGTACGTAGTACACACGGCTACACATCAAGCTATACATTTCTAATATAAGCTGATCTCGCCTTGTATATACAATTTCCTTACAATGAGAGGTCAGCTTAAACTGGAAATGTATAGCTTCATGTGTAGCTGTGCGTACTGTTAAGTATTTTGTGACTGAAGAGTTGGTTATTTGTAATTTTTTTTGAACGAGCTAATATTCGGAACTTCTGGTCCGTTTCTAAAAATATTTCGCTAATTGGTAGCTATGTTATCACTAAGTGCTTTATGTAATTTTATGGTCCATAGAAAGAAGGGATTCGCAACAAAATTGAAGCACGCGAATGAAGAAGCAAGTATCTAAATAAATTGTCGGTGTGCAAACGATACTTGCGATATAATTTATTTTTACATATATCTTAATCTTCAAAATGAAAAACATGAAAATGTTAAAAAAAATGTTAGTGTCATAGCAGAACTATCATAACCAAAGACAATACATTATCAAGCTGTTTAGTCGTCTTTAGCAAGAAGCAAGCAAAAACGATTATCCAAACTATATCATTAAGTACTTAGCGACCGAGTGTGCGCCGACCCTAATAGACGCTTCGGTGAGTCAGCCTCGTCTCGTCTCTTGCGCTTGCGCAAGTCTCACTCACACACGCGCAAAACACAACCTACGGTATTCACACTAACTTAGAATTAGAATGCATCGACTGTATCGATGAAGACGGCATTCATTGCTGTTTTTGTTAGAAATACAAGATTTATATGGAGAACAAAAGTAGTAATGGTTGTTAAATAGATACGAGTATTATCATACATATATTTATGGGTATTATTACGGATGTCAGTAAACTTAGAGCAGTTAAGCACCTGTTTACATACGAATGTGGTGTTACTCGGCTGTTATGTGTGAGATTTAATAGAGTCGTCTCCACGTGAGCCTTTTTTTGTCGACCTAAGACAAACACACTTTGTGCATAAGAATGTAATACTTTAAGTTGGACACTTCTTGTTTTAAAGTGCGCTTTGTACTTTATAGAACACAGTTTATCTTAGGACTCTTAACAAAAGATAAAAAGAAATCAAGATTTTCAATACAGACACTTTATTTTTTCTGTTAAGGATAAAGCTCTTGTAACCTTGAACGTTATTATACCACGCCTCTTTATAACCAAGTTAAGAGAAGCAAGAAATGTGTATTAGGTTTTTTTAAAAACTTTGCTGAAGATGAGGTTTATTTAGGTCATAATAAATCTTGAGACGAATCAGCTGATTAACATCGCACATCGTGAAAGTCTATAAAAGGAAAAAGGTTATGTTTACAACAATGGCGTTTGCAAAGTTTTAAAAGATTTAATTAGTTGCAACTGCAATAAAACCAACAGCGATGATTTTAATGATTTTCAAAAGCAAGTTTATCTAGTAAATGATTACTCATATCACAAATCAAATGGTATTGAAGTAACTTCACTCCTAAATCTCAGTAGCTATGTGTGGGTGGGTATATTAACGTACATTTTGTAACCAAATCTAGGGTCCTTCTGATTATATCAGACGACAAAGATAGAAACGCATTCTCGGATTTCATTTCTGACAAAGTAAACGCTTAGAGCCTTGAAGCGATGCCGTAAAGAGACACCGAAGGTAATAGAAATAGAGGAACAGATTTAATTAATATTATTGCTGTTAGTAACGGGAAATTATTGTTATTATTTGTAAAAATGTCAACAGACGTAACAAGAGAGAATTATAAGACATGAGATGATCTTAATGTTTAAAACACAGAATTCATTATCGTAGAGCCTTTTAAAGACAACGATATTAAAGATATTCGTATCGTAATGAAGAACTTGAACTAGAATAAAGGGTCACAAAAAAAGAAGCACACACGAAATTGAAAGTCAAAATCGAACAATAAGAAACTGCAAATACGATGACGAGAATAAACGTAAACAAAAGGTGCGGTCATGACGGTAATTGATTTTGTTTTTTAACATTATAGTCCTTCATGAATAAGGATTTCCGCAATCGATTACAAATACTATAATAATCCATCAAACAATGTTTTTCACGACAAAAAAACCTACTTAACACAATACACCAACTTAGTAAAACGGGTCTATGATTAATAGTGATCATCCGAATGCTTCCAAGGATGAAGGTAATGTTGATTTTAAATTGCTCATGACAGATCGCTGTGAGCAACAAAGGCTCGTTGGAATTTTAATTCGTGTAGCTAAAGATCAAATTGATGGTAACCAATAACACAAAAATGTTACATTCTTTCTGCTTTCCTGAGGCTGTAAAGTTGATTATAGATCAAGTCACGGTTTTGTCAATTCCGGCTTGAATAGAACTTAAAACTAAACTTTGATACGTATATTTAGAAACACCTTGGTCCAAGTCAGAGCAAACATCGGTTCAAGTTTGTTTGAACAAGATTCTGCATGTGTGAGTAAGATGTCTCTCATTTAATCACACTTTCTGAATAGTCAGTAGTTTCACTCTTAACATGCATTTCCTTTCGAATGACATCGATGGAAACTACGATTTTCTAAAATCCAACCGAAAACTTGAGACATCCGATGCACAAACGAGTTTTTATTTTCAAACTCGCCGCAAACGTAATCTAAGTAAAAGGCTGCAAAATTGGACTATTGCATCCACTCTGTTCCGACAGACGATTATACATCGCATATCCGACTTCGTTCCCACGGCGGCTACAAACGGGTTATTATTAAAACTTACTCCGCCAACCAATGCATTATCAGCCTTTCCTTCCTCACTTACAGTCGGTTTTAGATTAACATCACCAAGATCTACATTGACTACCTCACAGAGGAAAATCGGTTTAATCTTTTAGGATTTAAAGTTTAAAATTGCGTGGGTGTATGCCAGAAGAAGCTGGCCACAAGAGAACAATTTGAAATTCGTATTTGGAGTCGTCGGTGAAGGATTTTAAGTCCTCTCTCTGTTGTTTAAGAGTTGTTTAAGTTAAGTAGCGGTAAAATTTTGTTTTATAGTGGAGATATAAGCAGTGAACATATTAATTGTGCCAGCTACGTGTATTTGTGTAGGTAGGTTCGTGTTGAATGAAGTATACTAGATGATAACTGTGTTTAAAATAAATGGATGCTTGGTATCCTCCGTACAAATGATTCGGGCATCCTCATTTTTCGTATCAATTATTTTGTTTATGATATTCTGAGAGCATTTTGTTTAGTGTTTGTTGATTTTCGAGCACTCTTCTCCTTTTCCGTGAGTGTTTATTGTCAATAACGGAGACGTTGACATTGTTAAGGCGGATGAGTCAGCTTTTCTTGAGATCTTCGATGTACAAATGTAAACAATTATACTTTATTTTTATATTTGCTATATTATTTTTTTCACGTGTTTCACTGCTTGTTTCGTCTCTATACATAGTAGGATGACGTCATCGAACCTTGATCTAAGATTAGTGTAAATTGATACCGAATTATGCAATGTTTCTTATTGAAACATTTTTTATAGTAATGTAATAATGACGGACAGATCAATGATTTCTGCTGATTTGAGGAATAACTCAAGACAGACATTGTCTTGAGTTATCGCTGTTGTCATAAGAGATAATCATATTTTTAATAGAAAACCTTTATGTCAAGCCCACAGTTAAATGCCTGGTTCAGGGTTACAATGACATTTTGATAACTGATGTCTTTCCGTAATCTTTGTATTAGCATACGGATTTGGAAATGTAAGACAAACATACATTTGAGTTTTGTCTAATTAATGAACAAGCGGTCCATCCATGTTTCGCACGGTGGAGATTTCTGAGCAGCATCTGAATAAACGCCTCGTTTCTACCCGTGGGTGTCGTAGAAGGCGACAGAGGGATATTGACCAGAGGATGGGCAACAGCGTCCTTTCAGAGTACCATAACCTACTGCGATCGCTGACATGCATCGACCAAGCATGGCGATTACGGCTGAACCCTTCCTCGGGGGAGATCTATACACAGCAGTGGGCGTCTGAAGGTTTACATGACGATGATGATGATCTGAATTAAATATAAATCCATTATACACATACACTTTCTGAATTAAATTAACTAAAACATGCTGAAAAATGCATTAAAATTCATTGTGGAGTTAGGCGATTTGGTTTTTTAGAAGACTAGCTTTTGCCCGTGGCTTTGTCCGCCTGAATGTTGTTTATCGCGGATGCAGATGAAGTCGCGGATTAAAAAAGTAGTATATATATGTCCTTTATTGGTGTTTAAGCCTAGTCTGTATCTAATTTTATCAAAATCGATTCAAGAGTTTTACCGTGAACATTTAACAAACAACGCAACTCACTTTCAAGAAAAAATGCATAATATACTTATACCTACATGATTTAAAGATCACCTTATTGCCTGTGTGTGCGAAGACTCCAAAAACTTTCAGATTTATAATATTAGTACGGATATAGACGGCAAATCTATGCTCAAATATTTTGAAGACTATCTCATCTCTTATTTTTCTTTTTTTTGTCAAACTGTCCTCCTTTTTAAAATTTTCCTGATCAAAGTCAAAGTCAGAGCATTTATTTCAATTAAACCATTTACAGTCAGAAAGTTGAAGCTTGTTGATTTTTTTGACTAAGAACCTTTAAAATATTAAAATAAAGTTGAAAATCTATCAAAGAAATTTGATATATTGTTGTAGTTTGTTGTGCTGGCCTCTGGACATGTACATTTTCCACTCACATAAGAATAAAACAGATATGATTGTACAAACGGTGAATAATGGAAATATAATGAACAAATTGACACCTTTACTAAGTAAAAAAAATTGTATTGGAACTCGCCTACATTCTAGTATTCTAGACAAAGTCTGCAAAACCACGAGATACCACTTTAACAACGGTAACAACGGAATAGTAAGCAGCATATTTAATTTTTTGGAATATATTCCACATGGCTTCTCAGTATCGTTCTGTCCACCAATTCCGCGTTCTTCAACCTTAATATACGTGACATGAAGTAAAAAAGCTCCAGCTAAGTACGACTCGGACTTTTACACAAATGGTTCCGTGCCAACATACTATAGTTATTTAACATCATACAGTAAAAAAAGTTTTTAGTTTTTGTAGGCTGTTGTCTTTTAGTTTTTGTTAAATAGTTTTTTTTTGTCGCTTTTTAGTGTCTAGGTAGGTACTTATCTTCAAAATTAATTAAGAAACGGTTACACTAAACATTTTAAGTCATCTCTTAATTTGCCACACTTAGAAGTGGAATATTTTTATGAAATCTAAGGGACCGACTTTGAGGTCATACACTAACCATTAAAAAAAGAATCATCGAAATCGGACTACACTGTAAAAAGTTATGTGGGTCCAAACATTAAAAAAATCCTTTCGAATAAAGAAACTCCTCTTTTTTTGAAGTTAGTTAAAAATATGACTTGTTTGACACCCTATAATTTTTAACATTGGTTTAATTTTTTGTATTTTTGTTTGTTTAGCGTCTAAAGTAGGTTTCAAACACAGCTTGTAAAAATTTCAAGTGTCTACTACACTTGAAATTTTTACAATATTGCGGTTCTGAAGATACAGACAGACATCGAACTCTAGATAATCGGGTCCCGTTTGGCACCCTATGTGTACGGTACTCCAAAAACCGTGTTTCTGCAGTTTCTCATGTATTTAGCCTAAAATATAGTTGGTTTTTGCATGGATCTATGGTAGTTACGAATGGTAATTGCCATGACGTTAGCAGCATATTAAATAAGGGTTAACGTCTTGAAGTGAGGGTCATGATACCAAGTCGTGTAGATGTGAAATGACTAATTATGCATTTGCTTTTTTTATTAATTTGTAAATTAAAGTGCCAGTGGATAATATGGGATTATATTTAATACTCAATACTCAATACATTTATTGCATCCACAAGTGAACTTAGATGGTAGAGTGTACGTTATTTGTTATTAATGATTTATTAGGTAATATATTTCTATTGGTTTTGACATCGGATTTGATGTTAGCAAGTTGGTGTTATATGTATGTAGAGAGGTTAAATAAAAAAAAACAATAAAAAATAAGCAACAATAAAACAAAACCACGAGTAGCACGTTGGAACTACGCTAATTAGCTCATTTCAGCTCAGAACCAATCATTTTTCGTTTAAAAATCCGGGTTTTTGACAGTATCAACGCTAGTATTGTATTAAAATATTTTGCTTACTTTCCAAATATTTAAAAAAAGCAAAGTTACATACTTACTTTTTCCAATATCAAGGACAGAATTCAAAAGTCAAATGTATAAAACACGTCAAGATCTGAGGTCCATAGGTTATTCGCATACCTATTTCAAATTAGACATAGTAATGGCGATTCGACACAGTATTAGCTGGCGGAGGTTAAAAGTATTTATACCTATCTATTTACACCGACATTACATAGACTGTAGCTTTGTTCTCTTTTTAAAATACTTCTTTTTTAGTTCGTCGGTTTTTTAGGTTTTTGAAAATGCAAATGCTGAAAGCCAAATAAATTTTAAATGGTGAGCTATATATCAAGTGGTTTAATTCAAATTTTATTTAGTCCTATTCTGTAAAAATCTCTCTGGCGAAGTAAGCCTTAGGTCAACTCACATCAACCTCACAGCCAGGGTCAGATTAGGCAACTGCCTAGGGGCCCTCATAAGCCCCGCGCACGGAGAAAAAATGATTGAAAATGTTAATAACAAAAACATAATGCAGTAAAAACTTACGTAATTATAAATATAATTAATTGTGGTAGAAAATACGTATTTTAGGAGTAAAAAAGCGTTAAGGTGCCCTGAGCATTGCATTCATCATGCATCAAAATTTAGCTGTCAGTCAATTTCAAAAACTTGTCAGACATTTTTGACAGACTGGGACTGAAATTAGAATACGACCGTTCGTAAAAGGTACTAGAATTGCCCAGTGGTTCATATAGGAACCGAGTGTGACAAACTATTCGAGTCATCCTGTAAACGAGTCAGTTGGCGCCATAGATATCCGAGTTGGCGCAGTGGCAAAGCGATTGGCAGTTGCACGGTGTGTCGCGGGTTTCATTCCCGTACGGGACAAGTATTTGTATGACTTACAGGTAATTGTTCTGGGTCTGGTTAACCCACAATACATGAGAAATTCCTAGTGTGGGGCAAAGTTTTTTAATTAGAGAGCAGAAAGAGAGAGTTCTAAAAATGTTTTTTTTTTAATAGAGAGCCGAGAGAGAGTGAGTTCTAAAAATGTTTTTTTTTTACCAGCCCGCCACACACTGCCTATTATTAGAATCAAATGTAACGGCTCACATTTCAGGACTTATTATTAGTATGTCACTAGTATAATTAGGACACAACAAACACATCACAGGAATGGAACATATTGTCAAAATAATACAACAACGACTAGAGTAAAAACGAGTCATCAATCTGACACTTGACCTACAATATAATAATCATCTAACAGTTCTCAAAGACACGGACAAGCCTTGCCCTCTAACCTTGAACACCAATCACACGTCACCTTAAAATTACCAACCAATGTAATAACTATTTACCATTGTCACTTCACTACCATAGCCTAGTGAAAAAGGCTAGAACGATACAATAATTGAACTGAGATCCCAGAGTCGGTAGTCCTACGTCATTAAGTATGACTGAAATGAGAATAAATAGGGGAATATGTCGTTAAGGAGGTATGCGGTCTTGTTGGTTTCAATAGATTCTGAACCTTTTTTCAGGAGATAAAAACCAACATACTAATATTGGTAGACTTTTTCCGCGGGGCATAAAATCTGCCAGACGCTTAAAAGTTCCGTCTGACTTAAATAATATAACGAGTAATTATTTTTTTAAATAGTGTAGAACGTATGAAAAAACATACTTTCACATTTAAACGAAAGTGAGTGAGGTAATTTGGCCTGTAGACAAAAACCCTTTTCTGTTAGCGTTAACGCCAATGGAAAAATCAAATTGTATGGAGTTGACGTTTGCTTACGCGATGTCACGTGATGCAAATATGTCAACTCCATACAATTTGAATTTTCTGTTGGCGTTAACGCTAACAGAAAGGGATTTTGTCTACAGGCCCTTTTGTATCTGCTGAAAAGTACGCATACCTTCATGACATATTTCTCTAAGTATGTATACATATATGTATTGTCAAAACAGCCATGCTACAATGATCTTACTCATGCGGCTCTAGCATCTTAGTCTAAATGCAATAACTGTTTACCATTGTCACTTCACCACCCTAGCCTAGTGAAACAGGCTAGAATGATGCAATAATTAGTCCAGTATGTCAGCGTCACAATTTGTTGCACTTAGGATACTGGCCGGTCTCATCACATGCTGGATTAAATATGCAAATTGTGCATTTACGCACAATAAAGACTTTACTGTGTTTATCTGTCGGGGTTAGGGGTGTCGCGGAGTTTTGCTAGTTTAGTAATTCATCTTGGGCTGGGCACATTGCCCGTAGAGCCGATGACCGATGGGGCACAAAGAACGCGGCGCGGGTCGACACAATGTCTTTAAGGGAGACCTATGCCCAACAGTGGGCGGCTAAAGTATGACATGATTTTGATGAGTAATTCATCTTTGGTGTCCTAATTTGAATCCAACAATGGAATTTGAAATTTGTTCAATTTTTGTTGAAACTGGGATATTGGGAATGCTAATTTCCAAAAAGGTTGTAAAAAAGCATTCAGTGACTCCCACTTTTTTAAATGTAACATCCGTCACATTCATTTTGTTTGTATTCAATGTAACCTATGTCCCCCGGACCATAAAAACTGATCGATTGGCGCCTCATTCATGAAAATCGTGTGGGTAGTTTAGAGGCGCTACGTTTATTTATACAAAAATATATACATACTAGCTGACCCGACAGACGTTGTCCTATCAATTAATTTTTAAATTTTCTTACCGTTTAAACCTTCCCTGGACCTTCATAAATATTTCAAGACCAAAATTAGCCAAATCGGTCCAGCCGTTCTCAAGTTTTAGCGAGACTAACGAACAGCAATTCATTTTTTATTATAATACTAGCAACTCGACCCGGCTTCGCATGCCAGGCCTATAGCCTTCCTCGATAAATGGACTATCCAACACGAAAATAATTTTTCAATTCGAACCAGTAGATCCTGAGATTAGCGCGTTCTACCAAACAAACAAACAAACTCTTCAGCTTTATAATATTAAGTATAGATAGAAGAAGATTATTTATATATATAATACAGATTCGTGTAAATAAGTACTGCACATAAATAACCTAGTTTGAATTAAATAAAAAATTAAGCCAATCTGGCAAAATTTTTACCAATTCATCTTTTTCAAAAAAAGCATTTAATTATTACTGCTACTGTGGACGTAAAACTAGAACTAAGCAGTTCTAGTTTTACGTCCACAATAATTTAAAAACCTAATACATTTGTCTGACAGTTTAGCACCCAGAAATATTCCAATCTACTAAATGCAGGACTGTTTCAAGAATTCTTGGCAAGTGATTTAAAGCCCCCGAATGACATCAAGAACAAATAGATTCCATTACGTATTCTGACAGCCCTGCACACCGGATAACCTTGGTTTTAATGCGAGTGATTTATATTGCAATTATCATTATGATAGTCCGATGAGATGGAAACAATGCGGTGTGATGCTGGGTCCTTGATAGTTGTGACAACGGGATGTTGGATTCATTATGATGGGAAATACATGTGATTTTCCTATATTATAAAAACGAAAGGTCACTCACTGCTATTAGAGTATATTCATCTATGCTCACTGCTTTAATCTCG
Organism: Charanyca ferruginea; assembly: GCA_947361185.1. NCBI lineage: Eukaryota > Metazoa > Arthropoda > Insecta > Lepidoptera > Noctuidae > Charanyca > Charanyca ferruginea. The sequence goes on along the minus strand of OX376077.1, from coordinate 7,573,039 downwards.
AAAATTACTTGACTTATGAAGCTGAAATTTTGCATGTAGGTAGTAGGCAGACGACAGTTCAGTACGGATTTAATTTTGACTTTCACGAGGGCGAAATCGCGGGCAAAAGCAAGTGATTGTTGTCATGTTGTGCGATTACGCTTTGAGTGATCATCACCATCAGCCGGAAGACGTCCACTGTTTAACAAAGTCTAGTTCCTAGCCAGACTTTTTTTTTGTGTTTTTTTTTAAAAACGTTTCCTCACACTAGGAAATACTCCTGTGTCGTGGGTGGCTTTACCCACATAAACTCACATACACAAACAGCTAGACCCGGAACAACTATCTGTAGGCCATACAAATATTTGTTCTGTGCGGGAATTGAAATCGCGGCACGCAGCGCAGCAGTCGATCGCTCAACCACTGCGCCAACCGTGTCGTCAGCCCTTATTGAATAATGGGGGGGTGCCATAATCTCTACGCTTGGCAGGCGTCTTGGGGGTGGCCGATGCATGCGTGAGCGTCTCGTACCTCCGCCCATAGGTCGGGCGAGGAACACCATGGTGGTTTTAACTTGGGGATCGAAGTGAAATTGTTGACTGATACGAAAGCCCGCTGCTGCCAGATTTCCGGATTTCCGGGTGATATAATTACCGGCACGTAAGTTGGAAAGAGATTTTGTAGTCGGGGAAGATCGCGCACGCACAATTTCATACATTTTTACATGCGCGAACTTCCCCCACTACAAAATTTCTTGCCAACTTACGTACCGGTAATTGTACTCAGGTCGAAACCTATAATGTGAACCTTGTCATTATATGAAGTTACGTAATTCCCTAGAGTCCGTATGGTGTCGGACGTAAAGAATAGCACCATCCCACATCTTCCCGTAACAACCATACTGCGATCGCCAACCCGCCACCCAAGCGTGGCGATTATGGTAAAACCCCCCTTTTGGGGGAGGCCTATGTCCAGCAGTGGACGTCTTTCGGCTGTAATGATGAATTCCCTAGAGTAGTAATTCATAGCTTGGGTTCGAAGGCACGTTTTAGCTGTTTTCACGAGGCGATCAAAAAGTTAATTTCGCGAACTGACTTTCTGGCTAATACTGTCTATTGAGAGGTGCTAAAAAAAGCTCTTAAACTAACATATTCTAAAATGTATTACCGTCATTGTTTCTAGTTTTTCAGTAGCTACCAGTAATTTAGGCTGAAAGTCTAGACAAAAGTTACATAGGAGGATAACGGTAAGTAGGTGTGAGTCACTTGGTTTAACCAAAGCACTTAAGCTAAGTTTAAAGACACCGGTTTAGAAACACAAATTCACACTTTGACATTATTTTTATTGCACTGACGTCATTGTCTGGGTACAAAAGTACCTAGTGTAAATTCTGTTTTAAGTGAAGCCATCTTTAGTCTTCTTGTGGTTAAGTTAAAATCTAAGTATACTAATATTATAAAGCTGAAGAGTTTGTTTGTTTGGTTAAACGCGCTAATCTCAGGATCGACTGGTTCGAATTGAAAAATTCTTTTTGTGTTGGATAGTCCATTTATCGAGGAAGGCTATAGGCCCATGCGAAGCTGGGTCGGGTCGCAAGTAGGTGATAATTTTGAATGAATACAGCCTAGGTAGTTGTTCCAGAATGGTTGTTTGTGTATGTGAGGATACAAAGGATACGCAGGATAGGAGCTCGTTGCTTTCTAACTAAAAGTCGTCATGATGGTAAAGCTACGCTTGCCGCGGTCTGTCTGTGGATGGGTGACCATCCATTTCTTAACGAGACACCTCCGTGGCTCGGAAAGCACGTAAAGCCGCTGGTCCCCGCTGTAATTCGTTGATCTTTGACAGTCGTTATAGGTAGTCAGAAGCTAGACAATCTGACAACCTGTCTTACCCAGCAACTGGGTTGTGGAGGTCAGATAGGTAGCCATGTGAACACCGGTATTGTTTTCCTCTTTCATTATATCAGCTTATTGCCGTCCGCTACGGTCTTGGGCAGCCCGCATTCATTCGCTGCCAGCAACCTTTTTTAAATCATCGGTTCATCGTGCTGCAGTATGTCCCACACATAGAAATCTTCTTTCTTTTATCTATGGTCCCACACTACGCTTGGTTAACAGCGGTCTCCACTATAAAACGTTTTTTGCAATTTTCAGTTCAGTAGTCATATTTTCATTAAATAGGCACATTAACGAGCTTTTCTAACTTGTAGAGTTATGTGTTGATGATTTTAATAATAATAATTCTGTAAATGCATTAAGTAATTGTTACTCCTGCGAATACTTAATTATTTTATTACAATATGACCTGTTATCTGATACTGAGCTGCGCATTGCAAAAAACCTAAGAAAATTGGAATTTCGGGAACTATCTTGGCGCATCCTCATTAAACACATAGGTTTACATTCAGGTACACTCAGGTAGGTACTTAATTTTTTTAAGGGATGCAAACATTATTAAAATGTTCCTAGTTTTCTTAAAAACTTAATAGTCCTTTTACTACTAGCTACCCACTTCTAAACAGACACGATCTAAAAGTACCAACTCACGTAAAGTACCAATCGACACCCGACGCAACTTATAGTGTCTTCCTGAGCTAAAAGTACCTACTAAAAACGGACTCGAACCCGTTACCCTGTTAAATATCACTTGAGTTTGGCGGAGTACTTTTAAAAATATACAGGCTGCTCTAAAACGTGATAGAGAGGTAGATAGTGGTAGTGCCACTTGACTGTTTGTATGTTCGTTTTGTTAGGGGCATTCTCAAAAACCGCGTTTTTGGCACGTGCGGTGGAGGGCTTCCGATTGCTGATTTATCTAAATTGTTTGAACAATATTTTTTGATGCGTTCGTCTAGATAATTTTGTTGGTTTTTTTTTTTAAAGTGTTTTATTTTTAGTTTTCGAGTGTAATACCTATTCTCCCAATAGAATTTCAGCTACGGCTGAACGATACTTAACCTATATAACCGGCAAAGCTATTAAAGTTATAATTTTTTTAAATAATTAATATTTATTTTCAAACCACTTAACCGTATTAAATATATTACAAAGCTTAAAAATAAAAATTAAAATATATTATGTAGGTACAAGGGAGAGCTCACAGGGCATCAACAAACTCGTCCGTATCGCTCTCAATGGGACAAGTGCCCAGAAGACTAGCAGCATTACCACTCTGAATGGCAATGTTAATTCTTTGGCCCAAGAAAAGACCAGCCTTCTGGTTACTTGAGGAGTCGACCAGCTGCTTAGCAATGTCCCTAAAAATGAAAATGTTTACTTTTATTTTACTTCAAAAGCCTACACGCCTACAATCCTAATTTCCTAGCAAAAAAAGCCTCCGATAATCGCCTACCTACTTATATCCACACAAGGTTATCCAACGCAAGGTAGGCAGTAGTCACGTCTCAAACGGTCCCACGATCGAGGATTGTGACGCATATATATGACCACATACACATTAAATAACATAATATGTATACTTATGTAGGTAAAGTAGGTATGCTAAATATATGTACTTAGGTAAATGATATTTGAATTAAGCGGAAGGATTTGTGTGTGGCTTAAATCATGCTGAGGTTTTCAGTTTAAAGTTTCAAATAGTATTCTGTAAAATATTTATAAAGAAAACACTTCCTTAAACACGGTCAAGAATACTGTAACTAGTATTTTATAAGAAACTAGATTTAAAAAAGTATCTATGGAGTTATTTGCTCGTTCTTCTCAAACCTTAAGGTTCTAAAACCTTAACAAATTATACAACAAACCCTTCCCCATGAATCACTCTGTCTATTGTTGAAAACTGCATGAAAATCCGTTCAGTAGTTTTTGAGTTTATCGAGAACAAACAGACAGACGCGGCAGAGGACTGTGTTTTATAATTATGTAGTTTTTAGAAAGAAAGAAATTAAAAGCATTTATTGGCCCGTACAGGACAAAACACACAAAAAATAACAGGGTTGAATTATTATTGAAAAAAAAAAGAAACGAAATTGGTCCTGTGCGATACCAAAAGGCCCCTATCTCAGCATGGTACTGTAACATTTAAAAAACGTCACAGCGCTGATATTCTGATAGGGCCCAAAGTGATGCCAGGTCAGATACTTTTAGTAATTTGAAATAATTATGGGAAGAGTGATTTAAATTAAAAATTATTTTAACTTCCAGCAATGCATGAACACCTACGTGAAGTGACCTGTCATCCGATTGTAGTGCTTTGTAAATCCCTAACATCTGGACGGATGACAGCTCACTTCACCTAGGTATTCACTGAGGGAGATTGTAATAGAATAGACATACAGGTTTATTTTTATGGACCGACTACCTCCAGCCCGCGACTTTGTTTGCATAGAATTTTGAATTATGTCTATATATCCTAAATAAACCCACAGAAATACAAAAACGGAATAAAAGTTAGAAGAAACTGCTATCCTACACAAACTTTCGTGTTTTAAAAAATGTGTAATAAAATGCCCAAAGGAAAATTTACTTCGAATAATATTGGACAACAAAATATTTATGATGAAGAAGTATCGTCACACTTCATTCGTCAAAATCGCACCTTCCGAAGGCACCATATTCACAAACCGCTTCACTCATAACTCTTCCTTTCCCTTTTAAATCGGGTAATAAATCTAAAAGTGTTGCCGGAACGACTCCCAACTAATGGCGATGAAAGGTGCGAATCATAATATACCATCGATATGTAGGTTTGTAAACTTTTATTGGGACTATCGTTAAAGTTAACGAGGTTACCTATAGGTAGGTTGGTCAGGTGTGTTCAACTGGAAACTCATTTGTTTTTCGAGTCATCGTACCTACCTAGTGAGCGATGCTCGGTGTTTCTCTGGTGAATAGAATTCGCACATTGCGCGTTGAAATAGCATGCTGAATTGGAAGTGGACCGGCCACGTCTGCAGATGAACAGACGGTAGATGAAGCAGACACGCTCTAGAGTGGAGACCGCGTTTGGGCGTTTGGGACGCCCTGCGGCACGATGGACCGACGATTTGAAGAAGGTGGCTGGCAGTCGATGGATGCCGGCTGCCCAAGACCGGGTTGGTTGGCGATCTCTGGGGGAGGCTTACGTTCAGCAATGGACGGCAATAAGCCGATATTAAGATGATGATAATGTACCTATTATGTAGATTAAGATGCCAGAGTCGCATCTAAATTTTAAGCATAGGTATACAGAGAAATATGTCGTGTGACTCATGTTCATGATGGTCAACGGGTGACCATCTATTTTATACCAGGGTAAACATTTGTTTGTGTGATGAGCACTTGTGTTTGCATCGTGTCTGGTTGTTGTTTATCTATATATGTATGTATTTAAATGTATTTATGTATGTGTATCAGCTATCTGATACCCATAGTACAGGGTCTCCCTAGCTTGGGGTCAGATCCATGGCCGTGTGTGAAATCGGTGAATTATGTTCTATTTATTTTTCCGAGACAGCGACACGTAGGCTTACGCTGAAAACCAGTGCCGTGACTTCGCGCCTTCGTGCGCGGACCACGGACGGCATTTATGCTGAGCGTCAGCCGTTTCGCGTGGCAGTGACGCATATTTCTGTCTCGGACGTTATTATACACTCGGCGTCACAAAAATCGCACCTCTTTAAGAATTCCCTTCAAAGTCATTTTAACCCTATTAATCAATGGTATACATATGACTATAAGGTATAATTGGAAAGGCAATTTATTTAAATTTCAGAATAAATCAATGGATTTGGTTTTTTGTTTACCAGGGAATAAAAAAAAGCAAGCTAATGCAAATGATTAAAAAGTTAAATTTTATTTTATCAGCAAAAATTACAACAAAGTCCTTAAAACTAACTTAAAACCTAGTGTTACCCCCCCTAGCCCTGATGACTGCTTCCATGCGTTCTCTCATGGACCTTATTAATGTGACAACAGTCTCTTGTGGAATGTTGTCCCATTCTGCAACGACGGCATCTTGAAGGTCTTGGAGAGTGGTAGGGGCAGGATTTCGTGCCCGTACTCGCCGTTTCAGTTCATCCCAAAGGTGCTCAATAGGGTTCAGGTCTGGACTTCGCGCCGGCCAGCGCATAACAGGGATGCCAACTTCTTGCAGGTAGTCTCTTACAATTAAAGCGGTGTGACAACGGGCGTTAATGCACGATGCATTAACGTGAACCCACTGCCAACAAAACCCGCATAAGGGACAACCTGCTCCTCTAAGATCTCTGTTATGTACCGAGCAGCAGTCAGCGACCCTTGCCCGCGAGCACTTCCAGTCCGAGAAACACACACAAGGTTCGTTTTACCGTCGATTGACATGCCGCCCCAGAACATGCACGAGCCACCCCCGTATTCCACTGTCTCTTGAATACAGGCTTGTGCGAATCGTTCCCCTTGCCTCCTATACACTCTTCGACGCCTGTCGTTGCAGAAAAGACACACCCTCGTCTCATCCGAGAAGAGCACAGCCCTCCATTGGTCTATTGTCCAATCCACATGGTCACGGGCAAATTGCAACCGGTCTCTCCTATGCTGTGCAGTCAATTTGGGCCCTGTAGCAGCCCTATGAGCTGCAATTTTCTTCTCCCGCATTCTTCTTCTAATCGTGGAGACGCTTACAGAAGTTCTGCGAGCTGATCGCAGTTGTTGTTGCAGCTCAACAGCATTGGAGAACCGATTACGTAAAGACGTCGAAACAATGAAGCGATCGTCTCTTTCGGATGTGCACCGTTGTCTTCCAGATCCACGTCTTCGGATATAGCCACCAGTCTCTTGGAAACGTTGGAACACTCGTCGAACGGCAAAACGACTCAAGTTCAGTTGCCGAGCAACATCACATTGCCGCATCCCTGATTGCAGTAGTGCAATGACTTGAGCGGCTTCATCTGCAGTGGTATCCATCTTCTGGGGTATTTTTCTTGCTGTAGCTGTTCACGTGTGTTCACTTCAAAGGTTGAATAGCGAATGACCCACATTTAACCCGGGTCGCCCGTTTTATACCCTTGTAGGGAGGTGCAATTAGTGGCCGTTGTAATGCGTATTTTGACAACATTTTTTTTAACGTTACGTGTTAATGAGATCTGTTGTGTTTAGGAATTCTAACTGTTGTTAATTTAAAGGTCGTTAAACATACTTTTAATTGATACCAATATTAATTGGGTTTAATGTATTCGTTACTGGCGGGACATGTTTTAAACTTATTTTCGAAAAGGTGCGATTTTTGTGACGCCGAGTGTAGTTTTTTTATTTTATTTTAAGTACTTATTTGTTTTCTACAACATGTATCCACTTGTTGTAGTTTTAGGTCTTGTTCACAGAGTAATGTAATATACCTATACAGCACAAACTATTTGGTAATGTGCGTCACTCTCTCGTGAATAAATGGTTTTTCTTTCTTTCTTTCTTCTTTCAAATGTTTCCACATATTATTACTATACTGAGACCCCTTCTTACCGCGGAAAACACGTAAAACCGTTAGGCCCGGCTGTAATTCATACATCTTAGACTGTCGTTATGGGCAGTCAGAAACCAGAAAGTCAGCCAGTCTTACGGAGTATCGTGTTACCCAGTAATTGCGTTGTGGAGGTCAGATAAGCAATCGCTCCATTTAGAACACTGGTCTTCAGCAGCAACAGCTTCATCCGGTCGGACTGAAAAACGACTTCAACAAAGCTGGTAAAAGGCTGGGCAGATGATAAAAGAATATTATGTTGTAAGGTATAATTACGGCGTCGCGGCAGGCCACGAAGGAGATGGCGGGATGAACTGGACGGATTCCTCCAAAACTGGTGGGGAGGAAGCAAAGAATCGGGAAAGATGGAAGGCATGGAGGGAGGCCTTTGCCCAGGAGTGGGACAGAACAGGCTAACGAAAAAAAAAAGGTATAATTATGTAAAAGCAAAAGGTCACTCATTCACTCACTGATTAAACACGAAATCTCAAAAAGTATTTGACTTATGTATGAAGCTGAAACTTGTCAGATAAGTAGTTTTTAGGTAGCTACAGAGAAACCTTATACATCTACAAGAATGTCAGTCATGTGATTCACTCGGAAATTTAACGCGAAGGTTTGAGAATTCTGTTTAACGGGATTTCTTATGTGAAACTCATTTCTTCTGAGTCATCGTAAGTACCTCCCATATGTAATGACGACTTCACCCGCCCTGGATGAGTGTACTAAAAAGCAGAAAATAAAAAAACAAAACAAACAAAAAAGACAACCGCCTTCAAAAACTAAAAAGTGAGTAATAACTTTAGCACATACACACCTTATGACTACAGATTCAGATGTCGGTGACTTTTGTTCTGTTTGTGGTTTTGTATTGCCACCGACTCTCGAAACTAAAGTCATATGTGTTCTGTGCTAAAGTCATTTATCACTTTTTAGTTTTTGAAAGCGAAGGTGGTTGTCTTCTTGTCAAAAAGGTTTTTTTAATCTAGAATCAAGACCAAATGCTCCGACAAACTGACAACGGACTGGCATTGAACGAGTTATTGCAAAAGGTGACCCATATTAGAATATTAAATCGCATAACACCTTTGTTTACTTCTTAAACCAAACTGAAACAAAAAAATAAACATCTCAAGTTTATTGAATTGACTTGTCATCTTATTGTCATCAACGCCTGTTTGTTGACACTTCGCTCAATTGTTTGTGACGTCAGAATGATAAACAAAGATGGCGGCGGTATTGAATTTGTTTGTCGTTTGTTATTTTATTTATGTACTGTGTTTTGGTTTAGGTATTAGATAACATTTAGGTATGTGGTGATATTTTATGCAAGAGAATCGCTTGATAAGTTGGGTAGTTGACACTGGCACTGATTCCCTTGTTCACAAACTGAACTGAAATAAGACAATTGGCATCTCTTACTGCCAGACAGCTGAAGAAAAGGACGACGACAGATAAGAACTAAGTTAGAGATGTCAAATTAGATTGTTCTTGAACTTCGTCCTGTTTTTAATCAATACGTTTTGAAATTACAACTTTAATTAGAATAAACACAAATTGACAGTTCTTATTACTATCTAGTCTCTTTCTTCTTTTATTGGAGAGAAATAGTTTTAAACAGCTTAAAATAATTTTAGTTCTAGCTCAACAGAATTGACACCATTATCGATCAATTGACACCATTATCGATCAATTGGCATACATTTTATGAGCTGTAATTTTTTCGCCAACTCATTTGACTTAAGTACCTACTTCTTATTGTTAGTAACAAAAAATTATAATTTTACAGTAAAAACTGAAATTACTTTTCAGGGCTAATAATATAGTTTTACAAGTAAACCTTCTTTACGCACGCTTGACTTGGGGAGTAAGCTGGTGAATGCGTGACGAGAGCGTTAGGAAAAGTGTGATCGGGCGAGGCAAATGGAAGTTGAGAGGGAGATATAAGTTAGTGAAGATAGAAAGAGAGAGAGTTACGTTTCGTATATTTCTGTAGGGGCAAGAGAGAGAGAGGTGCGAGCATACATTTTCTTTCTCTCTTTCTCTCATAGCCGATACATACATACATATAGATGGAGCTAAAGAAGTTTTACTTCAGTCGTGTGGTACACTCGTATTTTTTATATAGAAGTTGTCTTAGAATTATTGGTAATGATGTTTACTATACAATTGGGTTCATAAATATGTGTTGTTGTACCTATGGATTGAGATCTCAGAATAGCTAGGTACGTTCGCTGAACTCAACTCTTCAATTAGCAGACACAATAGTTTATCATCATCATCATCAGCCGAAAGACGTCCACTGTTGAACAAAGGCCTCCCTCTATAATATGGGTGGGGGGTGGGGGGGTTTGATGTTACCCCCACTTGTATATCCGTAGTAAAGCTGTTAAGTACACGGAAGTCGCTGCTGCCCGACTTCCGATTTTACCTTAGTCGCCTTTAACGACACCCTCGGGATGAAATGCGGGGGTGCTTTTATAGCCCGGACAGCCCACGGGCAATTGACACAATAGTTAAACAATGACATATTGACTCCAGGAGTCATATCAACAATCAAAGTAGAAATATACATGTTTGCCAAGTTAATCAATAATTTAAACGATTAAAATGATTCCGTTTGGGAGAAGCTCGTGTCTAAGTAAAAGCCGTACAGATCGATCGGTCAAAGGTTAAGCTACGCTTGCCGCGGTCGGTCTGTGGATGGGTGACCATTCATTGGATACCGGGTTCCCTTCGTGTCTCGGTATGAATGAAAGATTTACAAATGACAGCCGGGACCAACGGCTGTAAAGCCTTTCGTCCCGGCTGTCATTTGTAAATCTTTGGCAGTCGTTAAGGGTAGTCAGAAGCTAGAAAGTCCAACAACCAGTCTTACCAAAGGTTATCGTGTTACCCAGTAACTGGGTTGTGGAGGTTCGATAGGCAGTTGCTCCATGTAAAACTCTGCTATCCATCCGGTTCGACTAGGCAGATATTTATATTTATATGATTTACACGGCTTACAAAACCAATTAAGTACATAAATCAACGTTGACATAAAATATGAAGTAATAAAATATCAAGTAGGTAATAACAAGAATTAAATATTCTCCTCACAAAACTGTTGGCACATAACCATTAAATCGGCGAATTTACTATCAAATATATCGCAGTCCGGGTTGGCTTCCACGAGCTTATTTAGTGCGGTCAACACGCGCGGTACGGGAGACGCAGCACGGGCTGCAGTCCGACACGAAGGCACGTCTAGCAGTCTATGTTTTCTGCTACTGAGATAGTTGCTCGGTGTGTAGAGTCGAATCAGCTCATTATGAATGTCAGGAGCATCCGTCATACTTTTAAATATTTTGACCATAACGCCTACCTGGTCACATGCCCTTCTGGTCTCCAGCATATGATATCCCAGACATCCTAAGCAGATGATGAAATGACTTCGTTTGTCCCATATCTACTATAACCTTCTACCTTTCAAAGTGCGACAGACACTCCTAATACACGTACAATATACGTATAAGAGAGATCATCTAAGTGACGTGCAGCTAATTTTACGTAACATACAACGTTGAGGAACAGTTGCAAAACTGTGCATTGACACAAAGAAACATATGGCAACACTCAATGTCAGTGAAAAAATTAGATATTCAATGAGATAACTAACAATGAATAGCTAACTTAGGGTTACCAAATGTCAGTTTGGAAGATGAGTAAGTATATTTGGCTAATGTAAATGTATGAATATCGATGTGTCCAGTTAGGTAATATGTGATGAAGTGATTTTGGAGTCGGTTAATATGGTAGCCTTGTCCAAAAACCCGGTCAAAGTCTACGAAGATAAAATAAATATGTTTAATAAAACGCAACATCCACAAAATGACAGACATAATAAGCATTAAAAATATTTAAGCAACCTAGGGGCCCCCGATCATAGACCAAGGGCCCTGCGCACCGAGAATTGCAATGCCTAGGGGCCCCGAGATGGTTAATCGGGCCCTGAGCATAGAGAGGGATGACAGCTCACCTCAATCCTGCGGTAGAAATATAAAAAAATAACAGTCTGTATTTTTTAAGGCACCCATTGGTCAATCGTAAGGATCATTGTGATAAAGATTAGACCATTAAAAGGCACTTTTCAACGTCATTTATCAGAGAAAAGAATTTTCAACGTTATTTATCAGAGAAAAGAATTGAAACTAGTTGTCACTTCCAAACTGTAACTATAGTTCCAAAATGTTCCGTCAGTTGGGACTGGTCATCTCGTAGCTGCCTCGGTTATTTTAAATTAATTTTGAATTGTCTCTAGACCTCTTTTAACGTAGGTACTTGTTACATTTTTCTCACATTTGTGTCTCGTAAATTCAACATGAGGGATGTAAACATTTGTAATATTCTATTGATTTTATAAGAGTGTTCATGCAGTTTCTTGCTCGTTCTTCTTCACAGAAACCTACTGTTGGGAACGAGCAACTAGCCTCAACTTTCTGACTGACTGACTCCTTGAAAATTCAAAAGTGCCTGTAAATGGTTTATTTTAAATAAATGATTTGAGTTTGAGTTTGAAATGTTAGTCGATATACTTTGTCAAAGGTCCCATAAGACCACTACAGTTCATAGTCAAACATCCATTTCCCTCAGTTTAACCTGTCAAATGCTAACCCTAGCAAGTTCACGATGCGAGCATAAACACAAGTATAAATATACCTTGTGTTTATGATCTAATCGACTTCTCATTGACTTAATAACGCGCAATTATTGTATTCTTTCAAACGAGTGCGCAAGATACACAGATGCCGCCATCTTGGTATTTGTGTCAAATGATGCATGCGAAAAATAATTGAAACTAAAGATGGTTGCGGTTTTTCATTATTTTGATTTTGAAATTTATTAAATATTTTTTTATACTTTTATTTTATTTTTGTTATTTAAATAATTTTAATATATTTTTTGTATGCTTTTTATAATTCATATAATTTTCCGTTTCCGTTTTTGTGTGTAAAACATAGATGTGACTTATGACTAAATACTCAAAGTATAGTTTTAATAAATACAAAATATCTTGGCAATCTGAGAAATTACTTGTGTCGCTTTCACCTATTTTTTCTTATTACCCGACTGGGCGACAAAAAAGACAATGTAATGTTTTTCACGCGTGTCTTTTTTGAGACTTTCATGGATTTACCATGAAAGTCCATGAAAGTGATGGACCATTTAGGTCCATCTCCAAAGAAAATGGTATTAATCATCAGTGGCACTTTTCTAAATAAAGAAGTTGGTCTAATTAAGACTTTTTGCAAATGCCAAGTAAGTACTGCGAAATATTGTTTCACTAAAAGAAAGATTAATTACTACATTTAATAAGTTTATCCTAGAAATCGTAGCCAGTATTTCCACAAAGAAATTCAACGTAGCTTCTTAAGCAAATACCACCAATTTATCAAGCATTTAGTATCATTTCAACGTATTCAAACAGAAACATTTTCCCAGTACGGCAAAATTGTTTTTACATTCATTAAATAACGACAAAATAGTAGACGTACATTAAAGACAACGATCTTCGAGAATCACCAACATAGAGCACCAACATTCGTTGCAAACATTCACCATCTTCTTCCCTCTTAGGAATTATGACATAAGTGAGAATGAGATGGAGTGTATGGCCAAGGTTGGTTCAAATAGAACAGGGTAGACCACGGAGCATTGTTTCATGCAATTGGCGATTTCCTCTATTAAGTAAGTATGCAGGAGATTGGAGATAAAATGTTGTTGGTACAAAACATTTTGACGGTTCCGATGTTATCTTGCCAGTATATCGAGTAGATACCAGATTATGCGCGTTTTATGAGCAAAAATGTGTTTGAAACTACAAGAAAGTTGGTTAAGTAGTTATTGTTTGAGATGATATCTGGCTAATGGTAGTTTTGAAGAGTTTTTCGGTATAAGGAGACGTGCTAATTTGTTTACATAAATCGAAATTGGTAGACTCTTGGAGAAATGTTTCTAGGATCGTTTATATTTACTCCCGGATTCATAAAACGAACCTCCTTGCATTTCCATGGATAGGTTAGGTATAGAGGCCTAAAACCTTTAAATAAGGAGGCAAAAAGAAATGCGCCGTTTTAAAACTGACATTTTGGTGTCATCATTGTTCCAGAATTCAAATTCAAAAAAACTAAATAAAGGATGATTCGATTTCGAATCCGAGAGCGTATTTCCACGCTATCCAACCAACTATTGAGGCTACATCAATTAATAAACAAAATGTCAAACGTAGGTATAGGCGATAGAAATGAAACTCGTGAACTATTTCCGTTAGACAGTGCGTTTGCGAATACACCGTACCACCGAACTAACTCAAAAAAATCACAGTACTCACTAACAAATCTACTCTTGCGCGGTGGCGCCGTCTGTCGTGAAATATGTAAATTAACATGCGAGTATTTAGCTAGATGAATGCGCAAACGCTCGGCAATTTATTAGGTATCAGAAATTAAGCTAGATACGTATAAAAAGTAATAAGACCTATGAAGAATGTGTAATGCGTCGCCTACATTCTGCCTCCTTAGTGCTAATTATTTAGCGCTACCATCCTGTGGTGACAATAAAGCGACGCGCGTGACCGGCCGGCGTAACACACCAGTGCGAGTACGTACATCGACAATACGGACACGTCCGTCTGAACCTGCGATAGTGGCACTCACTATTCCGTGACGCCAACAACTACGGTCAAGATTAGGGTCTGCAATGATAACATAATCACCAACTTTTAACGGACTATTCTCTTGATTCCATTTTTGGCGTGGTAACAAAGTCGGCAAGTATTCTTTTAACCAACGCTTCCAGAACATGTCTGATAATCGCTGAGCCACTCGCCAGCGCTTCCTAAGATACAAATCATCATCGTCGTACTTACCGAAAAGCGAGCTAGCTGAAGAGGTGCCTATTAAAAAATGGTTAGGCGTTAGGGCTTCCGGATAGTTAGGGTCGACTGACACGTGAGTAATAGGACGACTATTTACTAAGGCCTCGACCTCTGCTAACAAGGTTAATAAAGTATCAGGATGAGGGGCACGTTCTTTTAGAATTACTTTTAGGGAAGATTTTACAGTGCGAATCATCCTCTCCCATGAGCCTCCCATCTCAGGCGCACCCGGCGGAATAAATTTCCAATCTACCCCACGAATAACACCATCTTCAATAATTGTATCTCTATTTAGTTCAGCTAAACTTCGTTTTAGCTCAGAGTCGGCTCCCCTTAGGTTCGTGCCGTTATCTGAGAAAATAACACTAGGTAGGCCTCGGCGAGCTGCCATTCTCCTAAGAGCCATGATAGTCGAATCAGCAGAAAGATCTTCTGTCATCTCGATATGGATTGCTCGTATCGTAAGACAAGTAAATATCATGCCGTATCTTTTTTGGCGTTTTCGACCTACTGTCACTTCTAATGGGCCAAAAAAATCGACGCCTGAATAGCTAAATGGCCGTCTACTATGTTGCAATCTGGCCGCTGGCAGGTCGGCCATGCGCTGCGGCTTCGGCGCGGCTCGTCTGTATCGACAAAATAGACACTGTGAAGCTACTGAGCGAACTGTTGGTCTGAGATTAATAACCCAGTAATGTTGTCGCAATTCATTAACAACAAGCTCATTAGCCCCGTGAATTGCCTTTTTGTGATAATAATCGACCAATAAACGCGTAATTCTATGGTGACCGTCTAAAATAGCAGGTCTGCGTGAGGTATATTCAACACCAACTACTTTGTCAATGCGACCACCGACGCGCAGAATACCTGACTGGTCAATATATGGTGATAATTGTAACAAACGACTATTACGAGGCAGAGGTTCATTACGTTTTAAACAAGATAATTCCGTAGCAAAACAATTTTGCTGACAATTTTTGATTACCAAATCCTCTGCCTCCTTAGTTAAAGAAACATCAATTTGTTTGTTTGTTCGCTGACGCCAACGAATAAAGAGTAATACTCTGGCGGTGGCGCGCACCAGTGTGATCCAACTCGAGATATTATCTTCATTAGGCAAAGATAACACTGAATTGTTGGTGACCACTACGTGAACGCATCGTTCTTCACACAAACTATCATCTGATAATTTGGTGAACTTACGATCCTTTGGCCACTCTTCCTCTGGGCGACGTAAAAACGCTGGACCTTGAAACCAAGCGTCAGAGTATGAAAGTGGCGGCGCGTCCTCTCTTGTAGCGATATCGGCAGTATTCTGTCCTGACGGTACGTGACGCCACTCACATGATTTAGACAACTCATCTAACTCACCTAAACGATGAGCTACGTAGGGCTTGTAGTTACGAGGATCACTTCGGATCCATTGCAGTACTGTACTTGAATCACACCAAAAATATCGTTTATTTGGCTGTAAATCTTTGTGTTCCTTTTGTACAGTGCTAGCAAGCCTAGCCGCTAAAAGTGCTCCCTGTAACTCAAGTCGCGGAACAGAAATAGGTCGCAAAGGACTCACTCTGCTTTTACTAGCAACAAAACTAATTATAACATAACCATCTGATCGTACTAGTCGCCAGTAAACAACAGCTGAGTACGCTTTCAAAGAGGCGTCGCAAAATATATGCATCTGTTTATCTATTATATCACACTTATCGGCGGTAGTTGATATCCACTGCGTGCCCGAGTAGCAAGCTGTCCACTCGCTCGCGTTAACGTAGCACCGTGGAATATACAGCGAACTTAGTCGTTGTAAATCATTCAACCAGTTCATAAATTGAGCATGTTCGTCACTTTGGATGCGGCAGTTCCAATCAACACCGCTACGGTGAACATTTTGAAATATTATTTTACCTTTTATAATAAAGGGAGACAAATAACCATGCAAATCATATATTGACATAATAATACTTAGCATTTTTGCTTTAGTAGGGGGTTCGGAACCATTTAAAATACTTTGCGATATGCGATCGAGATATATTTTAAAACCGAATGAGTCACTGCTCGGATGCCACATCAACCCGAGAGTGCGCTCACTTGTGTTCGTCGCTCCGAGTTTAAATTCCAATGCAGTCGGCGCGAGCGCGTCGGGCGCAATAGTTCGCAGTACTTTCTTGCTATTGCTCGACCAACGTGTTATCTCGAACCCACCTTTTTTATGTACAGCTGTTATGTCACGAATTAATTGAATTGCTTTAAGTTCAGTGTCACAAGAATGCAAACAATCATCCATGTAATGGTTGTTTACAATTATTTCAACAGCTTCAGGGTATAAATCCTGATATTTTAGGGCATTTTTATTGCGAATATATTGTGCAATAAAGGGTGAACAGGTGGCACCAAAAATAAGACTTTGCATGACACAGGTTTTTAAGGGGGCATCTTTACTTTCCTGCCATAGAAATCGGAATACATGTTGGTCTTCAGGGCGAATTTTAATTTGAAGAAACATATCTTTAATGTCTCCAATCAAAACGAATTGGTGTTCGCGAAACCTTAACATTATACCGAGAAGTGAGTTATAGAGGTCGGGGCCCGTTAGTAAATAATCATTTAAGCTGACGCCATCTACTTTTCCTGCACCGTCAAACACTAATCTTAACTTACCAGGTTTGTTTAGATTTTGCACTCCAAAATGTGACAGATACCATATGTGACTCGCCGAAAGTTCAGTATCATTAAGTTCTCGAGCGTAGCCGTTACAGAATAGTTTATTTATTTCGTTTCTGTACCTATCTGCATACTCACTATCTGCCTGAAATCTTTTTAACAAACCCTGTAATCGTGACCGCGCGTAATTATAACTGTCGGGCATAGTAAATTCATCTTTAACAAAAGGCAAGCCAACCTCCCATCGATCACCTATCATACGTGCTGTGTTATCTAATATATGTACAGCTCGTGACTGTAAAGTGTTTTCACGGCGTAAGCCCGTAATACCAATAGAATCTAGTTCAAAAGACGTTTTTATTAAATTAGTTAGATTTTCAATATCGCTTACTTGCACTTCAGATTCACAGTGAGCGAGAGCGAAAGTGTGTGCATTTACGGAAGTGTGAGTGCGACCAAAGCATCCATGAATTGACCATCCTAATCTGCATTTTGTTGCGTACGGCTCGTACCGATATGTATCGCTATCACTATGTATAACTTCTAACGGGGCCATAAGGAAATAATTGTCTTCTCCAATTAGTAAACGAGGCACTACACACTCTTTACAAACAAAATCCTTAACATGTAATAAATGCTTACACTTTATGTTTTTTATAAATGACAAATTTTGAGCAGGTAATTTTAATTTATCTACTTGACGTAAACAAACATCGTAACTAGTTTTATCATAGCCACATATTTTTGTTAACACTTTAGGGGCGTCAGGTTGCAATACTTCTAAGCCAAACGCGTCTATTAATTTTATACACTTAGATTTAAAAGTTTTAAGTCCCAATTGTTCAACTAAATCTTTATCTATCATTGATATTGAAGCACCATCGTCTAATAAAGCATAAGTAATTACATTACCGTTAGGTCCTTGTAGTTGCACTTTTACCACTTTTAGCGCGACATTATTGGTAGGTTCCGGGGTAGCGGGCCGCGGCGCGCCTACGATGACGTTGTCGTGCTGTAGCTCGCGATCCCTGGACGCCGCTGCCGCTGACGTAGCTGCGGTGACGTACGCCACAGTTGTCGGTTCTCCCTCCTGGGAGGCCTGCTGCTGCTGCTCGTCTTCAGATACTTGTGTGCGTGGCTTAGCAGGCTTATTGTAGTGTAGTAACTTATGGTGTGTGAGTTTGCAGTTATCAATGTCGCACACTGGTGCCGGGCATATATCATTGTCATGCCGGTCGAGTAAACAACAATAACATAAGTTATTTATTTTCACAAATCTCCAACGATCCTTTCTCATTGCCCGTCTGAAAACACGGCAATCTGGCAGTAAATGTGTAGATTTTTTGCAGAAGTTACATAGCTTCGTATCAACAGATGTAGTGGCAAACACTTGTTTGTTATTGTTGTAATGGTATTTATCGTTCGATACCTTTTTTGTTGGCTTATCTGGCTCAGGCTTCTTTTGTTCACGCATCTGAGTAATACCTACTACTGCCATCATCTCGGCTTCTTGTTTGAGAAATGACGCTAATAATTGAAGTTTCGGTTCATTAATAACCAGATTTTTGTATGCATAATCCATCCAGCGGCTAAGTAGTACACTAGGTAATTTGGAAGTTATGGCCAATAATAGTTCAGGACTTCTTAGGTAGTCGTATTGATCAATTGCACGTAATGCAGCTACACAGTTGTTTACCTTTATAGAAAAGTTGACAAGATCTTGTTGGTAATTTGAGGGCAATGAAGGTAACTTTTTCATTTGTGTAGTCAAATGTTGCACGACTATGTCAGATCGGCCAAACCTGAGTTCTAGTGCATCCATCACTATATTCGGAGGGGTATTTCCTATCAGTAAATCAGTGACTGCCTCCTTAGCTTCGCCTTTCAAAGCTCGTCGGAGCCTCCACAAATTTTCTGCTTCACTGAATTTGCATATTGTTGTTGATTCATTAAAAGCACTTTTGAAATGTAACCACTCAACACAATCGCCACTAAAATTTGGCAAATCTTTGGGCGTGGCTAGTCGTGTCAACAGTCTGTTTTCTTGAGGAGGCGATGTTGTCATCATACCTTTCAAGGTTTGAGCCAAGTGAAGTATGCTGTCGACAGGCAGGCCGGGGTTTGGTGCGCGGCTAAATTCTTGACCATCAGTTGCCAGCGCTGGTTCCGGAGCCGTCGTAGGTGGTATGCCTGGGTCATGGCAATCCATTAGCTTCATATGGCTTTTGTCCATCCACTCCTCTACTGCTTCGTGTGGTTTGTCACTGCTGGAGTAATGCCCATCATCCTGCTCATCATCTACCATAGCCAAATCTGCTTCCAGCTGCTTATCGATCAGTTCGAGCTGGATCTTGGCCTTTGCCCGGGCGGCTTCAAGTTCTAGCTGCGCGCGTCGAGCTTGCGATGATGTCGTTTTTCGAGACATTACCGATTGATGCGGTGATGGAGTTCGTTTGAGTTCACGTTTAGTGGAGCACTGTATGTTCAAGCTTTGTACACTTCGAGTAATAGGCACTTTTACACATTCACCCAGCACGTGTTCGGATGCGCGATCTAACCTATCACTGAGCTTGCTACGGTCTTTTAAATTGAGTTTTCTATCGAAAGGTGGTGACTTGAACATTGTCCAAGGGTACTGATTATAGATTTGGCTCGAAGGATCAAAGTTTTATAGGCGATAGAAATGAAACTCGTGAACTATTTCCGTTAGACAGTGCGTTTGCGAATACACCGTACCACCGAACTAACTCAAAAAAATCACAGTACTCACTAACAAATCTACTCTTGCGCGGTGGCGCCGTCTGTCGTGAAATATGTAAATTAACATGCGAGTATTTAGCTAGATGAATGCGCAAACGCTCGGCAATTTATTAGGTATCAGAAATTAAGCTAGATACGTATAAAAAGTAATAAGACCTATGAAGAATGTGTAATGCGTCGCCTACAGTAGGTAAATGTTAATGAGCTGGAAGCGTCTCTACATAAGCATGGGAACTAGAATTAATATTCCAAAAAAATTGTTAAACCGGAGGAAATTACGATCTCATTAGGTCTACAGAATACACGATGGAAGGGACCTTGTCACGCAAACTCTTACCATGGCTTTAGTACATGATTTTAAACCTCCCTAGAGTAAACACTTTTGAAATTTATTAAAAAAAATCTAAACCCTACACCCTACCGACCGACCCGACATTCATTCTATTCATTTCATTATTTTCATTAGACCATGTAGGATATTTTCATTAGACCATGTAGGTGTTCCACTGAGTACAACATCTGTAAGTAACGGTTCCAAAAAGGTTCATAAAGTAAATATATTTTATTTATTATTAACAATATGAAAAATTACAATATTCACACACTAATGAAATAGAAATAAAGAACTATGTGCCTTTGTACATAATATTATTTATTTTTTATATGTTCTGTATTCATATCATAAAACCGTTCAAAATCTCGTATTATATCTCAGCGACAATCGATGTCAAAATTTATTTAAAAATAATATCGGCATATTTTTGGCAAATAGAATAGAGACTGACACTAGAAAACGAAAGTTCTTGGAAATAAAAGAATCAGCAATCAATATCGAGAGGTAGTGAAACAGGCCCTAATAGGCATTCAACACGACATATCATATTTATTTTCAACCCCAACACATCTCCTATTTTTACTTCCAATACAAAAGACAAAAACTATTCAATAATCTATAGTTATTCTGTTTTACAATAACACAATCCTACCGACAGCACGTGACTTCAATAACTATTCAAAAAAACTCTCTAATCACTCATTACAACATGTTTTTGGTCCCTCCACCCTTTCACAAAGTACCCTCACATTATAACATACAATGCACCAGATTGGTGCGTGGTACTTGCGCTTGCGCATGCACGTGCGCTTGTTACCGCACCCCCTGGTTCCGATTTCCGACGGGCACTTCCTATCGCCCTTTGGTGTCAATTGATTAGCTATAGTTAGGCTAGATGTGGCCTGTTTTTTTTTTGTAAATTGATCTATACAAAAGGCAAAGAAAAATCACATTAAGTAAATTCATCTTTTAATTTTTTTTTTTTAGATATAGAAGTTAATATTTGTAAAGATGTTTAAAATAAAATGTTAACAAATGTTAACATTTTATTTTAAACATCTTTACAAATATACAATATTTACACGTACAATTAAAAAAAGAAAAACCTATAACTATTAAACCAAAAATAAACTAATATAATAACGCATCAAAAAATTCCTCCACATCGCCGTCATCTGGGAATGTGCCCAAGAGACTGACTGCATTGCCCCGTTGGATGGCAATGCTTAACCTCTGCCCAAAGTAAAAACCAGCTCTTGGATCACGAGAAGTGTCAACTAACCTTTTGGAAATTTCCTTAAAAAGGAGATGAGCACTCGGGCCCCACGACCCGAGGGTTTCAACCCCAAACGGCTCGAAAATAAGGTTATCACCAAGGTGACTATACTTTCGCCGTTTGAGGTTTTCTGCAGCCGCAGCAGCAGCACCAGCACAGCACGCTGAGCTAGGAAGATGGGATGGCGCAAGAGTGTCGACGCACGTAGCGTCCCACACTTAAGGCCTACCCAGCTACCAAGGAAATAATGACATGCCGTCCGGTCTCTTGCCATCGTCGCGTGCCAAGCCGTTGGGCTCCAAAACTGCTGGAACGCCGACGGCGACGAGAGCACGACGAATGATGTCATTTATATTCGCGTGCCGCGCTATGCGACCTGCACTCCGGTTGCACGATAGGCCGTGGTGTCCGAGGCAGTTGACAGCTTCCCCACAGCGACAGCGATGAGGAGAACAACAAGATGCTCCTAAACGTAAGGAAGCAGCGAGGCGAAAAGTAGTGTCGTCAAACATAGTACCTACGTTTGACGACGGAAGTGCCAGAAGCCAAAGACCCGACTCCCATTTACCCACAGCCAGCAGACGCGCTCGCTCAGCAGAATTAGAAGAAGTGGAAAGTAAATTATTCTGTACTAACCTGCAGAGTTTCTATTTTTTTAGATAAAACCTATTTATTTTTAGCTTCGTGTATTTTCGGTTTCTTAACAAAACAATAACAACAACAACTTATTACAAACGTGTAGATTTGGTTTACGTATCAGGATACATACATAATATATTAAATTCTGTGTGTGACCTAAAAATAAACGTAGTTTATAACACATTTGCTCGTAAAGTGTCTCTTATTACACCAATTTCAATATCGTAATGTATGTCATTACGTACTAGTGCGTTATTGTAATGTAAAACGCACGAGTTTCGTAAAAAGTACCGTTTATCAAGATGCTCCGTCTAAAACGAACGGTACTTTTTTAAATCTTAGCAAAGAGTTTTTAAGTCAGAAAAGTGGACACCATTTTATGAATAAAATTAACTTTGGGAGTTAAAATAACAAAAAATTAACATTTAATTCTTTAATTTAATTAATTTTGACAATAAATTACAACCATTTATCTGTAACAAAAACAAAAAAATATTAATTTACTTTATTAGTAATACTGGCTGTTTTTGTGCCTTTGCCTTAAAAAAAAAGCTGAAGCGCGCGCATTGCTAATTTGTGAACAAGTAAAAATTATTACGCGCGCTGTTCTTTTCGCTGTATTGTTTTTATTTGAATTATTTCCTCGCAAATATGTTATAAAACGTCGTATGGCATACGTGCGCTTTGGTAATTACAGCCTCTGCTTTCTTGTAGCAATATCGCCTCGCCTGTAATTTTCAACCTACCGCACTATAACCGCGCGCACGCGCTATAACAAGAACTGTGTCTAAAAATAATGCTACGAATTTATTTCTAGGAAAAAAAATCTTGGTCATAAAAAAAAGTAAATTAAGTACTATTCACAAATTATATAAGATAAATAGGACTGATAATTTGAAATTAGTACTTATTTCTCTGCTCAGATTGTCCAATTCCGTCCGTAATTTTAAAAATTGCAGCCCTATTCTGTAAAAATCTCCCTCAGCGAAAATAGGTGAAGTGAGCTCGGGATGAGTTGCTACCTTACTTATGCTAGGCATTGACTGTTTGGAATGGCTGGGAGTTGTGCCTTTCGTAATAGGCATGACATTTTTATGATCGTGAATCTTATATCTGTGATGTAAGTTACTGTTGCGTAAAACTATTGCTCATCTAGGTTAAAACCTAGGTGCAGTTTTTGCGCATCTACATGTCATGATATATTTTTGACGTTTATAGTTTCGACACCTGTACATATCTCTAAAGATTGTGAAAGATGAATGGTAACTGTAGGTCGATTCTGTAAAATTCAAACGACAACTCGCATCTCACTTCGCTATTCACTCTCACTTCGCATAAGGTTCAAAATGACCTTGATATATTTGACACTTTAAATCGGGTCCGAGTGCGAAGTGAGCGTCGGAGCGACGGGGAAATTACCTTACAGAATGCCATTTCTTACGTCATCTCATACTTTATCTGCCAAAATCTCCCTGTCAATTTAGTTCAACTCGCTGACACGCTCGCAAGGGTGGCGCTAGTGTAAATTCGAATTATCAACCGAGTTTTTAGAATGCCAATCAAGAAACTCACAGCGGATTCAGATTCGAAGTTTAGTTTTGAGGTCTTACAGAATCGCATCCCTGCTCTTCATAAACAAGAAAATAAAAATTAGAAGTAATTTTGAAAAAAGTTTTTAGATTTTTTGTCTGCGTAATTGTACTACGATACGTTACGTGTAACAGTTGTTGCCATGTGGTGCCGGCAGTGAATAGCACCATCCTATTTCTGCTCGTGGGTGTTGTAGAAGGCGTCAGAGGGATATTGACCAGAGGATGTGCAGCAGCGTCCTTCTGAGTACCATAACACCTACTGCGATCGCCAACATGCATCGGCCAAGCATGGCGTTTACGGCTCATTCCCCCAGCCGTGTAGCAGTGGGAGTCTAAAGTTGACATGATGATTATGAGCAATTGTACGTTAGTAGTAGAGAGTTAACATACTGTTCTACTGGTCTATCTTCTACGGCAAATTTTGGTGTAATGAATTTGAGGAGAGATGTTAATTCCAAAGATCATGCAGGATGATAGCTACTTCAAGCTCATTTCATCTTTATTAAGCTACTTCTCTGTGACAACATTTCTTAATTAAATGACAATGGTGCCAATTCTGTTGTTCACGAGCTAAACTTATTTTAAGCTGTTGATATCTCTTTCTCTCCAATAAAACAAGAAAGAGACAGAAATCAATAAGAGCTATCAATCTAAGCTGATCTAAAATGTTCATACAGTTTTAGTTGTCATGACAGAACGTAACTAATTTGACATCTCTAACTTAGTTCTTATCTGTCGCCGTCTTCAGCTGCCTGACAGTAAGAAATGCCAATTGTGTAATTTTAGTTTAGTATATGAACAAGGAAATCGGCGCCAATGAACAATTTTCATTTTAATTAAGCAATATCTTCGAACTTCGAAAATACCTTGTCACATCCAGTAAAAATCTATCAAGTTAAGACGAAGTATCAAAAAAAATGTTAATTTAGTTCTATTGTTCGTCATATGGCTACAGTCCATCTTTAATTGGGTCATTATCGACCCGTTAACCCTCCCGTGCTATAGAGAAAGGGTTAAAGCAGATGCATGATTTTGCTCGAGCATCATTCACTCATTCACTTTTGTTCGTTTAATTGGACTTTTTGTTTCAATTTAATGGAAACAGCTGCTCAACGATTAATTGCATTAAATTGGAAGTCGAATTTTGTTTATGTTGTCTTTTCTGTTTATGTAAAACAAAAGATGTTATTTATTTAATTATGATTATGATGTAAAAATATTATTTATTAAGAAATCTTAATTAGAGACTATCAGCTTGTTAACACGTGTGTACATAACAAAGGTCACAAAGAAAATTATACCTTATAACATCTCAGTATAAAATAAATTGCAGTAGCCGTCAAGTAGTATGTATGTATTAGTATGTAAAGGGCATGCTTTCTCAGAAACAACGTTTATCCCATAAAAGTCATGTCACAAAAACTATTAAGGGCTGACACACATTTTATTGCAAGATTAATAAAGACTTTAAACTGAGTGCGTCTGCGCAACGTGTCATGAAACAGGAGTTTTAACACTAAATTAAAGTAAATTATGCTTTTTAAATGTTTTTAAAACAATTAAACTTTGTGTGAACAGAAACGACCTCACATAATATTATTTTGTTTTATATTTTTAAATAATTATTTTTAATGGCGCTGCAAGACATGCTGTTATTATAGCGGTTTTCTTAATTAATTTTTTCTAAATGAAAATATCAAAATGTGCAAAGCAGCAGATATATTTCATGTTTCAATGTTGGGCAAACCTGGTCTTTGACTGTTCGGCAGAGGTTCTAGTTTGAGGTTTGCCAGCGAGGGATGGTTCTCCGCGAGTCAGATAAACGGACCGCATTAGAAACATGATGCTGCCCCCAGGCCATAAATTGCCGACTCACTCAGAAGCAACCAAGGGTGTGTAAACCAGAAGAACAAAACATAAATGACAAAGAAAAACACAGCCCAATTAAAATCCCTGCATTACTCGAACAGCAAGGGCCCCACGAAGGAAAAGAAAAAGAGAAAAAAGGGACTAGGTCGCATGTCGATTGGATCGTGGGCTAAACCAACCAAAATGTGGGTCCCGCGAAGATGGCGGGGCGAGCTTGCAATAATTACAGGAAGAATAGGTCAGAGAGGATTGGAAAGGAAAAAGGAAGACCTTTGCTCTGAAGGAGGGCAAAACAGGCTAAAAAATTATAGGTAAATAACTAGCTTCTGCCCGCGGCTTCGCTCGCGTAAAAAGAACGATTATCCGAAGGGAACATATTACCGGGATAAAAAGTATCCTATATGTTAATCCAGGAAATGGTCTATCTATGTGCCAATTTTCATGCAAATCTGTTCAACGGTTTGCGCGTGATTGAGTAACAAACATCCAAACATTTTCACAAACTTTCGCATTTATAATATTATTATTAATATATAATTATATATAATATATTATATATAATATATTATATTATAGGATTAGTAGGATAATATATTCAATGTTGGTCACATAGTCAAAGTTGTTCATTTTCATAAGTCATAATCTGCCTAGACTATTAATTGGGGTCGGCTTCCAGTCTAACCAGATGCAGCTGAATACCAATGTTTTACATGGAGCGACTGCCTATCGGACCTCCACAACCCATGCAGTTACTGGGTAACATAGATACCCCTTGGTAAGACTGGGTCATACTTTCTG
Source organism: Charanyca ferruginea (assembly GCA_947361185.1). NCBI lineage: Eukaryota > Metazoa > Arthropoda > Insecta > Lepidoptera > Noctuidae > Charanyca > Charanyca ferruginea. The sequence continues at coordinate 7,546,778 of OX376077.1, read as the reverse complement.
GCTTCTGACTACCCTTAACGACTGTCAAAGATCTACGAATGACAGCCGGGACCAACGGCTTTACGTGCTTTCCGAGGCACGGAGGGAACGGATGGTCACCCATCCACAGACCGACCGCGGCAAGCGTAGCTTAACTTTTGATCGATTGGTCTGTACGGAATTTACTTAGCCACGAGCTCCTCCCATTTTCATGAGTAACTATACTTTTTACTTGCCATAAAATTGAATATAGTAGGAAGGCAGTCAACAACACGGAGCTTCATTCTAAAATCCATTTAGTACTATTAAGCCATCTAGCGGTACTCGAGTGTTGTTACCGTTTGTAGTTCTGCACACCCCGTCACGGTAGGAGAGCGTGAAGATAAGTGTAACTGACAACGCACTGTATCTCATTACGTAACTTTACTAGCTGTTATTCAATGGTTAGTTTATTTCCTATTGACGTAATGGGAGGAATAAGATACCTACATTATTTTTTTAACTCAGAACTTAGGCACACCTACGACACTCCATTCAAACGAAACAATTTAATTACCTACACTACTACCATAATAATTGACTGTACAAATACGGCGCGTAAACACGCGTAGCATAAATATTAGTACTGCCTTACAGTAGCGAGTAGCGACATGTCCCGCCTCGCTCCGAAACACTGTTCCTCCCTCTTCCCGCGTAGAACGTGCTCTCGAAACTGCGGTGTGTTCTCGCTGCGCGTAGACAGCACACACACACGTACGTACATACGTATTTGTACAGTCTGTTATTTTAGTAATTACACTAGTCTACTACCTACTACGGTAATTGAATCATTTCGTTTGTATAGAGTGACGTAGGTGTACTTATGCACTTTGACATATTTCCTGAGTACCTCATTACTTCAGCTTACTTTTTGTCCACAGTTGAACATAAGCCTGGACAACGCGCGCTAATTTTCTCAGTCCTCTGCCTTCTACATGCAGCCACCACTGACTACCTTCTTCAGGTCATCGGTCCATCGGGCTGGAGGGCGTCGAATCCAACGCTGCGTCTACCGATTCGTGGTCTCCACTCTAGGACAAGTTTGCTTCATCGGCCGTCGGTCCTGCGACAGACGTGACCAGCCCACTGCCACTTCAGCTTGCTGATTCTGCGAGCAATGTCGGTGAGTTTAGTTCTCCTCCGGATTACCTCGTTGGGAATTCTATCCCTTAGAGAAACTCCAAGCATTGCTCGCTCCATTGCCCGCTGAGCAAAACTGAACTTGTCAACTAGCCCCGCTGTAAGTGTCCACGTCTCGGCAACATAAGTTATAACAGGCAGGACGCACTGGTCAAAGACTTTTGTCTTGAGACTCTGCGGTATAGTACCTGAGTACCTAGCAAGTCTCAATTGAGTAATTCGGTCGGAAAATATTATTAAGTCTCTCAGCAAGAAATTATGTAATTTAGACTTAGCTCATACTGTTACACTTCCATGCTTTGGGAAACATTCTATGGCTCTTTTATGGCTATTTTGTATGGATTCTAATTCTTACTATTCCAAACGATGGGAATATTTCCTAATACCTCACCAATTAGACCGACCTTGAGCATATTCTTTTGTTTATAAGTAATCACAGGTATTCCATCAAAAATTTTCATCAGCTTTTGCGAAATGGTATTCGCTAATTGTTCGTGTATTGTAAATCACATTCTTGTTTAATGAATACTTTGGTCGCTTGTGTGTGTGCTTTATGTGCATGCGCATACATGAGCATGTGTGGGTGGTGCTCGCGCATGCGTGCGAACTGATGTAAGTATGATTTCTCAGTTATTGCCACAAGGAAAATGCCAGACTTGAAGAATTCTTTATCAAGGATTTTACTATAATTATTTATTTACTTAGATTTTTATATTATACAGAAATATGTTCGTCGGATAAGGTAATACATAGTATTGAGATATACATGTTTCTTTTTTATAATGATCTGAGAATTGCAGAATGTATTATGTATTATATGATGGCGCCTGCCGCCTGTCGATTGACAGTCATCATAATTATATTATTAAAGTAGTTAAGACTACTTATTATACTTATTATCTCAATCATCAGGTCTACCTGCATAGCTCAATAATCAGTAGTAGGAACTGCGACTGCTGGGCACGACATCTAGATCATGTTATTGAAATTTTCAATGAAGAACTTTTTAGTAGCAGCCTGCTGGATTTTGCCTCAGGATTTCCGGCAATAAACTCGCTCTTATAACAAGGGTCTTTACCAAAGCTGGCCAATGTAGTGTAAGAAATTGTGCATGGGTTCAGTTGACCAATTCAAAATATGCATTAGGTCAACTGAACCTACGGGTTCGGTTCGAGTGGAACAAAATGACCAAATGAACTAGGTATACCTCTGCCTATTGCTTTAAGTAACATAGGCGTGATTTTTTATTTATTAAACGTCTATAAAAAATACTAAAATAACTCCTACACCACTACACCACTTTTATTTCCTTATTTTTTACAAGACATCGTAACTTGTAACAGTTGCAACCAACCAGTGCATACAACTGCATTGAAAAAGCAAGAGCAAGTGATCTAGCAGGCGTTATCTTCAGGATCGGTTTACGAAAGCGCGGCGCGTGCGCAAGCAGACCGCGACGCGCCGTTAGAGGGGTGCCCAGGAGCGCAGGAGTGTGAAAGTGTTTTAGGTAATGTGTATTACATTAATATTTGTTAAGAGATCAAATAGTTGAACACTATAATATGTATACAAGCTACATTAAAAATGTTATTACATAATCTGTGCAAAATAAAACTAAACTGAATCACATACTTAACTTAAAAATAAAAACGATAAAAAGAATCCACCTCGCTGTCAATGAGACACGTGCCCAACAGGGTGGTAGCATTGTCACGTTGTGTGGCAATACTGATTCATTGACCCAAGAATAGGCCAGCCTTCGAGTCACATGAAGAGTCGAGCAGCCGCTAGGCGATGTCCTGAAAAACAAAATGAGCACTCGGACCCCCCATGGCCCTAGTGTTTCAAACATATAACTTCCAAGAAGGCTGTTATATTATCGCCGTTTGAGGTTTTCGGCACCAGCATCAGCCGCCCCAGCACAACACGTCGTACTAGGAAGATGGGATGGTGCAAGGGAGTTGACACATATTGCATCCCATACCAAAGGCCTACCCAACTTCCATGGCATTATGGTCATCCCATCTGGCCTCTACCCATCGTCGCGTGCCAGGCCAGGGCAATTTAATTTGGTTTATGTAGATATAGGTGGGTAGTGTTGTGGTTTGTTGGTGTGTTTGATTGAGCTGGACATCGCTGCCGCATGTCAGATGTTCAATGGGCCAAATGCACAACCAAATGGGTCCCTCGACATGGCAAGCGACTTCGCGGCGTCCATCGCAGATTGCGGGATGATCTGGACTCTGTCGCAAATAGTGGTTTCAAATAGTTCTTTGTAGAGAGATTTGGAAGTGAAGTAGGGAGGCCTTTGTCATGCTGTGGAAAATTCAGTTTGATATGAAGATGTTGGTGCTTCCTTTTTAATATTGCTTGCGTTTGACTGCATCTCACCTGATTTTAACTGATGATGCGGCCTAAGGTGGAGCACGCTTACGGCGGTACTTTCTCGTGCCCGATTGCGAGCCTACAACCTCGTGGATTGGAGGTGGTTGACTTAACCACTGGGCCATCCTGTACCTATAGGCACTAAACAGGCACAGCTCATAAAAAGTCATCATCATCAGCCGAAAGACGTCCACTGTTGAACATAGGCCTCCGGCATAGAACGCCACAACGAGCGGCAACCTGCCACTTGCAACCACCGGTTACCCGCGACCTTGCTGATGTCACAGTATAAATACTAGTACTACCGTACAGTAGCGACACGCTCCGCCTCCCTCTCAAACCGTTCCTCACCTCTCCCCGCGTCGAACGACTGCTTTGGGAACCGCGTTTTTGATCGACCGGCGCGTAGACACGCACACTCACTCACGTATCTATACAGTCTGTTATTTTAGCAGTAGTGTAGGCAATTATATCGTTTCGTTTCTATGGAGTCTCGCGATTGTGACGATGTCGTCGACCCATCTGGTGGAAAGCCTACCAACGCTGCGTCTACCAGTTCGTGGTCGCCACTCGAGAACCTTTCTTCTCCATCGATTATCGGTTCTTCGAGCGATGTGGCCTGCCCATTGCCACTTCAACTTGCATATTCTGAGAGCTATGTCGATGACCTTAGTTCTTCGGCGAATTTCCTCATTAAAAGTATGTCAATTATTGATAAGTGGTGTCAAGTACTCAATTAGTCTACACAGGCGAAGTCGCGGGTAGAATCTAGTTCCGTCATATTTCAGTAAGCAGTTATGTCACACAGTAATGGCGACCCACAGTGGCACCTTACAATTTTCTCCACAATTTGATCCGTCGCACTGATTACGTCCACAACGGTTGACGATTGTGTTATAACTGTGTTTAGAGTTCCGCATTGAGACGGCAAAACAGCTGGTAGTAATTTTCGTTTAGACAGTTCTCTATTATTGTTGGAATGGAAAGAATGTGTGTATTCTATGGTGTTGTATGGAATTGTTGATTAGTTCTCTATGATAGAAAACCCTCGATCTAAACTCGCCGTTGCAGATATGCAACGGCGAGTTCTGTAGCAATATTTAGTAAACCATATTACAGGTCGGAGGAGTCGAGTCGGGATCGGTCAAAGGTTAAGCTATGGTAGCCGCGGGCGGTCTGTGGATGGGTGACCATCCCTTTTATACCGAGTTCCCTCCGTGCCTCGGAAAGCACGTAAAGCCGTTGGTTCTGGCTGTCATTTGTAGATCTTTGGCAGTCGTTATGGGAAGGGGTATCGTGTTACCCAGTACTGGCTTGTGGAGGTCCGATAGGCAGTCGCTCCATGTAAAACACTGGTATTCAGCTTCATCCGGTTAGACTGGAAGCCGATCCCAATATAGTTGGGAAAAGGCTAGGCAGAAAATGATGATGATTACAGGTACTTAATAGCTCAGTGGTTAAGTAACCCGCCTCTCATACACGAGGTTGTGGGTTCGCAACCGGGCGAAGGCAAGACAATTTGACTTTTTAAATTTCATGAAAAAAAAAACAAAATAAATGAAAAAAGTGTTTATTCTCATAAATATTTAGTTTTACACGATTATTTACCTCTAACTGCAAAGCAGTTTGTTGGCAGACGTAGCTCCATTTTTTATACATATTATTATTATTTTATAATGACACTTTTTCACCTAAGTTAAAACTATACATATAAAATAAAATAAAAATAAAAATAAAAATAAAAATAAAAATAAAAATAAAAATAAAAATAAAAATAAAAATAAAAATAAAAATAAAAATAAAAATAAAAATAAAAATAAAAATAAAAATAAAAATAAGAATAAAAATAAAAATAAAAATAAAAATAAAAATAAAAATAAAAATAAAAATAAAAATAAAAATAAAAATAAAAATAAAAATAAAAATAAAAATAAAATAAATAAATAAAATAAAATAAATTTGTTAAATTTAAAAAACAAACTTTTAATTATTCTGTACAGTGAGGCTTTGGCAAAATATATTGAAGAGGTACTTATGTATTTTATTTTTAAAAGATCTTTTTGTGATACAATTGTTTATAACGGTTAGTTGGTACTTTCTAAGTTAACCTTGGATATCACCGACATCGGTGAAGGGAAACATCGTGAGAAAACCTAGACTCATCATTATATGAGAAGAGGCCTTTGCCCAGCAGTGGGACAATTATACGCTGGTATTATTATACAGAATATTTTTTTAGGCACGTTCCAAATTTTTCATGGGGATAGTACCCATAAAATCGAACCACTTTCTCCAAGAAATAAGGGTCGAAATATGAAAAAAAAATCGGACCGAATTCCCATCTATCTATCTTCTATATAATAAAAAATAATCGTTGTTCGTTAGTCTCGCTAAAACTCGAGAACCGATTTGGCTAATTTTGGTCTTGAAATATTTGTGGAAGTCCAGGGAAGGTTTATACAGTGAGACAATGGAAAAATCGATTGACAGGACAACGTCTGTCGGGTCAAGCTAGTAAGTACAAAATAAATATGACTAGACTACGTATCTTCTCGTCCAACTTACCGCAGTGTCTCAAGACAAAAGTCTATGATCAGTGTGTGTTGCCAGTGATTACATACGGGACCGAAACGTAGTCACTCACAATGAGCCTCATCAGAAGGCTTAAAGTCACCCAAAGGGCAATGGAGAGGGCTATGCTCGGAGTTTCCTTGCGTTCTGGAGTGGCGAGTGCGAACCGGAAGACGTTGCGTTGGAAGGCCTCCCATTAGGTGGACCGATGACCTGGTAAAGGTTGCGGGAATGCGCTGGATGCAAATCGCACGAGACCGTTCAATGTGGGAAGGCCTATGTCCAGTAGAGGACGTGTTTCGGCTGAAATGATGATAAAACTACGTTTTATATGCAGCACGCTGTCGTTACGATTGCCACCTTAATTAGAAATCTATCTAACCCTTAACAAGTACAACGTCATACTTGCACAATCGATGATTCAGACCCTCCATGGGTATCTTATAAGAATTTAGCAGCGGATGTGAGGCAATACCAATAAATATCAAGGATTCTATGTTTGCTCTACGTTAGGGCGGCCACAAGCTGAGCAAATAAATGTAATTGGTCGGGCCATTTAAGATTTACATAGATAAGGTCACCACATTTCAGTGCTGCACTTGGATAATAAAGCAAATAAAAAAAAGTAACACGGTTTTCATGGGAGTACATGAATTCTGACAAAACGAACTAACATTTGAATATCAATTTTATATTTATTACGTGAACCTACTTTAATTGGTATGCTAAATGTGCCATGTACAATTCAGCAATAACAGTTCAGTGAAGAAACTTAAAGGTAATAAATATAATCACCAAAAATAGTAAATAATCACCAAATCTTAGTCACTAAATCTTAGAATGATTAAGTCCCCCCTGGGGCGGATCCGACATGGTTAGGTTAGGTTAGAACTGTGACCCCCTACGCACGAGGCGAGCAAGAGGAGCGAGCGTGCCGCGGCAGCGGCCGCCGAGTGCCAGACCCAAATAGCTGTTTACAGTCAAACTCATACATTTCTACAATACTTTGGTTAAATGTTTATGTTGGTGATCATTTACTATATCAGGTTCGTTAAACATAAGCCATACTTAAATTCAAAACTTATGCTTAGAATAGACTAGCTTTTACACGCGACTTCGTCCGCGTGAATGTCAGTTATCGCGGATGTGAACACTATGTATCTATGTATACAACTTAGCTGTCATTCTTTATCTTGTAATACTTTGTACATACTTCTATATAGTGTTTTTATTCAAGGTCCATCGTATTCACGTGTAGTTATATAACTATGAACTGTAAATGCAAGGTATTGTACACATTTTTTTTTAAAAGAGTAAGTATGGAGTTTCTTGCCCATTCTTCTCCATACGAAACTACCTTTTGGAATGGGCAACTAGAATCAACTTTATATTTTTTTATTACGACGCACAAAAGTGCCTTTTTAATGGTCTAATTGAAATAAATGATTTGACTTTGACTTTGACTTTGATGCAGACGAAGTCGCGGATTATAAAGTCGCCTAATGTCCTTCCCTAGGGTTCAAGCTATCTTCATAACAAATTTATTCTAAATCGGTGCAGTCGTTTCATCCTAAAAGCGGAACAGACAGAGTGTCTTTCGCATTAATAATATTAAGTAAGTATGGATTTAGGGGTAAATATCCAAAATTATAACAGTTTAATAGAAAAATGGGAAAAGGATTTATTTAAAGTAAAGTAAAGTAAAGTAAAGTTAGTTAGTTATTTATTTATGTAAAAAAAACACTACAAAGGCGGACTTAATGCCTTAGGCATTTTCTTCCAGTCTACCTTAGGGTGATGCAGAGATAAAACATGGCAGGTGAACAGGCGCAGAAATTTAAAAACAAATAATTAAATTAATACATACATTTAATTAAATTAATTATAATAAATACATACATTCAAACAATATATAAAAGAGTAGAGGGAGCTGAAAAAACACTGATGGAGAAATACAACAAATCAATTGTGGGACTAGTCTGCCAACTTCTTATGCAAGTGCTCGCGAGCCTTAACCTAGAATGTAAACCGACTGGTGGCCGTCCTGATATTTTAAGGAAGCGCTAGGATGTTCTATGCATTAGTTTTTCATTTCCGAAAAAAACATGAACAGCAGTGCTATTCTGTTACAATCACCCTCGGTGAACACCTAGGTGAAGTGAGCTATCATCCGGTTGTAGTGCTTTGTAAATCCCTAGCAACGGGGCAGATGCCAGCTCACTTCACCCAGGTTTTCACCGAGGGAGATTGTAACAGAATAGACATACAGTTTACATGATTGTTCTTATTTGAATTAAATAACGAACAAAAAGACTGTCCGGCGCAAATGGGATTAGACGGGTCACTACATTAGTTCACAGTGACCGCTGGGCAAAGGAAGGCGCAATGGGTGGAGGTGGCGAAATGACCTAGACGCGTACTGCAAGCTGGTTCGAGGCGGCGCAAGAAAAGAATATCTGGAAAGATTCGGTTGTCCAGCAGTGAGACATCACAGGCTAACAATATAATAATAATAATAACAACGATCGATATCTCTGACCAAAGTCTCTGATCAATATTGTCAGTCAATTTACCCAGCAATATTATATCGCTTGGTTTGTAACCACCCTAAATTCAACTAAAATTATTCTCGTCCCAAATACAATCCTCTATAATGTCTTTATACAAGTGCATATCTATGACAAATTGTATTTAGTTCTGACGTTCTGGCATTATTAGTATTACGAGTTGGCTCACGGAACTTAGTCGTAATTGCTTCGTCTGTTTGTTGTAGATTTAGTTTCAATAATAGTTTGTAAGGTGCTTGGGCTAAGGAAAAGCCGTACGGAGCGAAGAGTCAAGATTAAGGCGCTACCCTGACCAAAAGTGCGTTTTTCTTCGTAATTCAAGGGGTATTAACTCATTATTTAAGATAAACAAACTACATCTAAAAGCAGATTACTAATGTTCAATATCCTATCATCATATTCCACGTTCTTAATTTTATTAAATGATTTTTTTTTATACTTAAATCTCCCTCTAAAAAAATGGCTAAAATAATTGAAAACATGTATCTTTTGCTAAAGTTGACGTGCTATTAATTTGAGGATTACACTAATAGATAGGTAACTTAAACATCTTTATAATTCACGTTTTATTTTATTCCAAAAAATCCTTTTTCTTTTTTTATAGCAAAAAAACCCAAAAATTGTGGGAATTTCGATTCTGCAGCAAAGAGGAAATGTATGGTCAAGGTTATTTGGTCAGGGAAGCGCCTTCAGTTACGCTTGCCGCGGTCGCTCTGTGGATGGGTAACCATCTATTCATACCGAGTTTCCTGTTGGCCCCCCTCCGTGCCTCCGAAAGTACGTAAAACCGTTGGTCCCGGCTGGGCTGTCATTAGCAAATCTTTAGCAGTCATAATGGCTAGTTTTCTGACTACCCTTACGAAACTCTGACAACCATTCCCAAACGAGTATCGTGTTACCCAGTAACTGTGTTGTGGCTTATTTATTTATTTTAAATAGAACGGCCGAAACCAATTACACTATTTAAACAAAATAATATACCTAATTTATTTAACACAGTCATGCATTCTTCTCGTAAAAATTCAAACATTCTGACAGTATCGTCTTCCATTCATCCGCAAACATATCTAGGTCTGTGTTTGAGTTCAGGAGAGCGGTAATAGCGGCTAATGTCCAAGGAATAGGTGACTTGGAGTGTGCAACCGTACGATGACTTGGAACAGATAGTACCTAAGAGGTGTTTTCTGCCACGACAATAATTGTCTGGGACAAATAGATTGCTGATTTCATTATGCAGATCAGGGACATCAATAATCCCCCTAAGAATTTTAAATATTGCAGTCATCTGATCAGTGGCAGTTGATTGATGCTGTTGTTGATTTAGGCAGATTACTAGCTTTTGCCCGCGACTTTGTCCGCGTGAATGTCGGTTATCGTGGATGCAGACGAAGTCGCATATTAAAAAAGTACCCTATGTCCTTCCCCAGGGTTCAAGCTATCTTCATACCAAATTTCATCAAAATCGGTTCGGCTGTTTCATCGTGAAAGCGTAACAGACAGAGTTACTTTCGCATTTATAATATTATAAAATAGAATGGAAATTTTATACACAAATAACTATATATATTCACAAGAATTGGATATAAAATATTCTACATCAATATGTGTGCTGTGACTTTGAATTTGACTTTGAAGCGTGTCAGAGTAGCTAACATTCATAGGTACATCCATCTGAATAGATGGTCCATGAATGTATGAATATCCACACAAACATTCGAGTATATTTAAGTAAGTAATTAGTAGGAAGTAACAGGATTATTACAGATTATAATTAACAGCCGTTGGATTAAAATAATTTAACCATCCACACGAAAAATGTATTTAAATTCAGAATTAAAACGCCAGTTATTCAAATATAAATATTTTATAATTTTAATATCACATTGTTTCAGTATTCATGTTTTAAAACACGGAAAACGAAGTTCCGTGTACTCACTTTTTTTTACACTTTTTATATTCAAGATATATCTAGAAAATTAAACTCGGAAATCCCGCTAGGCATCTACTAAGCATTATATTTAATTAACGATATTTATGACTTCCTCCATGCAGTGTAGTTGTTCGAAGAGAAGGCAGCTACTTCAATTAGTGCATAATTTGAATTTTAATATCATCATTTATCAACATTTTGGTAAAATGTTTAGGAGTTTGTAAGGTTTTTCTAACGGATTTTGTTTTAGTTTCGGTGTTGTCCTATACCCTGTTCACAATAAAATTAGACATTTACAAAAACCTTTTTTACAGTCCGTTCAACCGATTTTGACTCATATTGCGTTGGTAGCATGACAAATGGCAACTGCAGTAAACAGTTGTTATTGTAACCACTTTTTTGCCTCTAATGTCATCCTTAAGCCTACGGAATAGAAGTCAAAATCGGTTGAAGGGACTGTAAAAAAGGTTTGTGTTTATGTCTAATCTTATTGTGAACAGGGTATAGATGGAAATGTTCTTTGGAAAAAAATCAGCATCATCTGCCTAGTTTCCCAACTATATTGGGGTCAGCTTCCAGTCTAATCGGATGCGGCTGAATACCAGTGTTTTACATAGAGCGACTGCCTGTCTGACCTACAACCCAGTTACTGGGCAAGACGATACCCCCAATTGGTAAGACTGGTTCTCAAACTTTCTGGCTTCTGAGTACCCATAACGACTGCCACAGATCTACAAATGACAGCCGGGACTACCGGCTTTACGTGCTTTCCGAGGCACGGAGGGAACTCGGTTTGAAAGGGATGGTCACTCATCCACAGACCAACCGCGGCTAGCGTAGCTTAACCTTTGACCGATCGATCTGTACGGTTTTATTTTAGCCACGAGCTTGGAAAAGAATATGCTCGTTCTTTGGAAAAGAATATGATTTTTAAAAGTGCCCAGTTCATTTGTCAAGCCCGCGTGGTACACTCCTTATCAAAGCAGTTTACACGCGCTTGACAATTTGCCTCATTAATTTCATATTAAAAAACCGCCGGTTAGCCTGAACTTACTGAATAAACTTTGAATATCATCATCATCATGTCAACCTTTAGACGCCCATATTGCTGGGCATATAGGTCTCCACCAAAGTTCATCCGTAATCGTCATGCTTGGCCGATGCATGTCGACGATCGCAGTAGGTGTTATGGTACTCACAAGGACGCTGCTGCCCATCCTCTTGTCAATATCCCTCTGTCGCCTTCTATGACATCCACGGGTAGAAATGGGAAAACTTTCAATATGGCTACATTTAATTCAATTTCATATGTGTAATAACAGATTCAGAGGCACCATTAAAACCAACAAATGACTTCGTAACATCCTCTTCTACGTGTCTTAATAGAACCACGTGCCTATTACATCCAGTTTATCCTGAGCCTTCTACTTCCCACCATTCTTCTAACATTCGTTCGTCATTGGAGCTCAACTAATACTGGTGAATCTAGGGTAATGTAATTTACACCCAGAATTACCTGAAACATCTATTTCCTATCTTTGTTCTAAAATTCCTACGTCATGGGGGTTCAAGTAAAGCTGGTGGTTGTATGGTAATGTAAGCTTGTGTGTGGTGACCGTGGTTTGTCCGTTCCGGTGGGATACCATGATATATGAGCCTCTTTTTGTACTGCGCTTGACCTACGAATAAGTAAGAATAAAAGATTTGTAATTGTGTCTGTATGTGTTTTGTTAGAGACTGTCAAAAATAGTACAACAAGCAGTTATTTTTAGGGTTCAATATCAAAAGGGTAAATTCATCCTTTTACTAAGAGACGCTACTAGGAGACGCAGCGGCGGTGGGCGAACAAACAGTGGTTCGTCAGTCTATCTTACGGTTGTATCTTTTGAACCGCAATACTAAATAAAAAATAATAAAATACAAAAACCGCTCAAATCCTAAATGTACTTGACCGGCTTTTTTAAATTCTATTTTTAGTCATTAAGTCCCTATATTGTATGTCATCTCTTTTTATCCTCTTGTGGGAGATATAGTAATCCTCAGTCCTCGTTAGTAAAGGGGAAATAACTGGTCCAGCCATCTGTCCGATTTAAAATCGGGGGATGATTATCTCCAACTTGTAATCACAAGGGGATAATAGATTATACATAATATTAACTAGCTTTACCCCGCCATTTCATCTGCGTAAAAGTCAAATGTACCATAAAACAAATACCACACCACACCACACACACACCACACTCAGAAACGTCACTTAATAATAATGAATCAAAGTCAAAGTCAAAGTCAAATCATTTATTTCAATTAGACCATTAAAGGTACTTTTGAACGTCATATTGCAAAATTTGAATCTAGTTGCCCATTCCAAATGGTAGTTTCGTATGGAGAAGAATGGGCAAGAAACTCCATACATCCTACTCTTTTAAAAAGAATATTGTATACAATTTGCATTTACAAGAATTATAATATATTCTGTTACGTGAATACGATGTACCTTACATAAAAATCATATATTATAGTATGTACAAAGCATTAATCTCCAAGACTGCTTATCCAATTTCAAAAAATCATTCTCTAATAGAAAGCTAGTAGTACTAGTGCCGAATGTTAAGACATTCGGCACTAGTATATAGTTATTATTAAGTGACGTCTCCGAGTGTGGCAGTAAGCTGCCACACTCGGAGACGTCACTTAATAATAATTAATCATTAACTTTAATTGACAAACATAACTTGGCACATGTCAACAGCAATATTTTTGACTGACAGCGTTTCAGTTATGTTTGTCAATTAAAGTAAATGATTCATTATTATTAAGTGACGTCTCCGAGTGTGGCAGTAAGACTTTCGGCACTAGTACTAGCTTTCTATTAGAGAATGAATTTTTGAAATTGGATAAGCAGTCTTGGAGATTATTTCCTACATCCAAACATATAAACTTGAGTTCTTTAATATAATAGCACGAATATTATGTACAATATTGAGTCTACTTCATTGATTTTATAAAAACGCTGACTCTTTTTAGAAACCGATGAATTTTGAAAAAAGTGTTTATTTTCATAAATATTTCGTTTTACACGAATATTTACCTCTGCCTAACTGCAAAGCAGTTTGTTGGCAGACGTAGCTCCATTTTTTATACATATTATTATTATCTTATAATGACACTTTTTCACCTAAGTTAAAACTATACATATAAAATAAAATAAAAATAAAAATAAAAACCAAATTAAAAATAAAAATAAAAATAAAAATAAAAATAAAAATAAAAATAAAAATAAAGATAAAGATAAAAATAAAAATAAAAATAAAAATAAAAATAAAAATAGAAATAAAAATAAAATAAAAATAAAAATAAAAATAAAAATAAAAATAAAAATAAAAATAAAAATAAAAATAAAAATAAAAATAAAAATAAAATAAATAAATAAAACAAAATAAATTTTTAAATTTAAAAAACAAGCTTTTAATTATTCTGTACAGTGGGGCTTTGGCAAAATATATTGAAGAGGTACTTATGTATTTTATTTTTAAAAGATCTTTTTGTGATACAATTGTTTATATCGGTTGGTTGGTACTTTCTAAGTTTACCTTGGATATCACCGACATCGGTGAAGGGAAACATCGTGAGAAAACCTAGACTCATCATTAATATTAGTCTGAAATCGCCAATCCGCCTTGAGCTGGCGTGGTGATCAATGCGCGTGCCTTCTGTGTATGAGAAGAGGCCTTTGCCCAGCAGTGGGACAATTATACGCTGGTATTATTATACAGAATATTTTTTTAGGCACGTTCCAAATTTTTCAGGGGGATAGTACCCATAAAATCGAACCACTTTCTCCAAGAAATAAGGGTCGAAATATGAAAAAAAAATCGGACCGAATTCCCATCTATCTATCTTCTGTATAATAAAAATGTATCGTTGTTCGTTAGTCTCGCTAAAACTCGAGAATGGCTGGACCGATTTGGCTAATTTTGGTCTTGAAATATTTGTGGAAGTCCAGGGAAGGTTTATACAGTGAGACAATGGAAAAATCGATTGACAGGACAACGTCTGTCGGGTCAAGCTAGTAAGTACAAAATAAATATGACTAGACTACGTATCTTCTCGTCCAACTTACCGCAGTGTCTCAAGACAAAAGTCTATGATCAGTGTGTGTTGCCAGTGATTACATACGGGACCGAAACGTAGTCACTCACAATGAGCCTCATCAGAAGGCTTAAAGTCACCCAAAGGGCAATGGAGAGGGCTATGCTCGGAGTTTCCTTGCGTTCTGGAGTGGCGAGTGCGAACCGGAAGACGTTGCGTTGGAAGGCCTCCCATTAGGTGGACCGATGACCTGGTAAAGGTTGCGGGAATGCGCTGGATGCAAATCGCACGAGACCGTTCAATGTGGGAAGGCCTATGTCCAGTAGAGGACGTGTTTCGGCTGAAATGATGATAAAACTACGTTTTATATGCAGCACGCTGTCGTTACGATTGCCACCTTAACCCTTTCGCGAGCATTGGCAGAATATTTGCCAAACCACTTTTTAAAAGTTGCGCCAAAATGTATGAAGTATATTGATATTGTGCAACTATAGACAGCTAACGCCATCTCTTAGAATATTGTTACAACGATTTGAATTCCGTCAATCAAATTGAAAGAAGAAATATTTGACATATTCATGACAACGTGCAAAATGTGAGGTTGTTTTTCGGTGTTCTAAACAAAATCCATCATAATCAAGAAAATTACCGTGTAAAATGTAAGTAACGACATGTTTTTTTTTAGCTCTTGATCTAATTTACTGAATAAATGTAATATTTCTTTATATTATGCAATTATAATACCTTTTACGGTAGAGGAAAGTTGACATTGCCGCTGCCCTATATAAACGGCAAAATAGTTGCCTATGCTCGATAAATTATTTGTTATGGATAAATAGCTGCCAATGCCCGATTTTGTTTTTCTTTTAGATGCCGCCGCAAAAAGTCGAACGTCATATACCCCTAAGAAGTACGGAAATTGTTGAATTGGTGAATCTCCCTGATGGAGATGAATCAGAAGATGATCTAGATAACTATGAATCGGAAGAAGAAGGTGTCCAATCTTCAGTTAGCAACTTATCAGCTGCATCAACTTCGACACTATAGGAGTACTAAGTCAGGAGGAGGATCTAAGTCAGAAGCCTTTTATAAGTTTAGTTTTTCTTTTTAGATAAAGTTTATGATCTCAGATTGTAATAATATTACAATATGTTAGTTACATAAGATATATTTTGCCTAAAAATTTGTGATCTCAAAAGATTTTGAGCCTATAATAATACCAATATGATTGATGTCGTTCCTAATCATTTATAATTAAACTTTTTCAAGCTAAAAATAGCGTTTTTATTTTTATGAGAATGAAAATAAATAATATACTCAGGTAATTAGGTGAAAACAAGGCATTGGCAACGAAAAAATTACAAATTCAATCTGGGCATTGGCAATTACTTTGCCAAATAAAAAGTCACGAACGGCCATTGGCAAAGATATTGCCGTGGCCCAAAAAAAAAGGGGGGGGGCTAAGCAAGGGGGGAAATCTATTAATATTGTTTTACAAATGTTATTTCACAATGTTTAGAACAAATACAACAAAATCGGAGGTGTAAATAGTATTGCTCGCGAAAGGGTTAATTAGAAATCTATCTAACCCTTAACAAGTACAACGTCATACTTGCACAATCGATGATTCAGACCCTCTATGGGTATCTTATAAGAATTTAGCAGCGGATGTGAGGCAATACCAATAAATATCAAGGATTCTATGTTTGTTCTATGTTAGGGCGGCCGCAAGCTGAGCAAATAAATGTAATTGGTCGGGCCATTTAAGATTTACATAGATAAGGTCACCACATTTCAGTGCTGCACTTGGATAATAAAGCAAATAAGAAAAAAGTAACACGGTTTTCATGGGAATACATGAATTCTGACAAAACGAACTAACATTTGAATATCAATTTTATATTTATTACGTGAAACTACTTCAATTGGTATGCTAAATGTGCCATGTGCAATTCAGAAAACAGTTCAGTGAAGAAACTTAACGGTAATACATATAATGACCACCAAAAATAGTAAATAATCACCAAATCTTAGTCACTAAATCTTAGAATCCTTAAGTCCCCCCTGGGGCGGATCCGACATGGTTAGGTTAGGTTAGAACTGTGACCCCATACGCACAAGGCGAGCAAGAGTCGAGCGTGCCGCGGCAGCGGCCGCCGAGGGCCAGAACCAAATCGCTGTATACAGTCAAACTCATACATTTCTACAATACTTTGGTTAAATGTTTATGTTGGTGATCATTTACTATATCTGGAGGTTCGTTAAACATAAGCCATACTTAAATTCAAAACTTATGCTTAGAATAGACTAGCTTTTACACGCGGCTTCGTCCGCGTGAATGTCAGTTATCGCGGATGCAGACGAAGTCGCGGATTATAAAGTAGCCTAATGTCCTTCCCTAGGAGGTTTAAGCTATCTTCATAACAAATTTATTCTAAATCGGTGCAGTCGTTTCATCCTAAAAGCGGAACAGACAGAGTGTCTTTCGCATTAATCATATTAAGTAAGTATGGATTTAGGGGTAAATATCCAAAATTATAACAATTTAATAGAAAAATGGGAAAAGGATTTATTTAAAGTAAAGTAAAGTAAAGTTAGTTAGTTATTTATTTATGTAAAAAAAACACTACAAAGGCGGACTTAATGCCTTAGGCATTTTCTTCCAGTCTACCTTAGGGTGATGCAGAGATAAAACATGGCAGGTGAACAGGCGCAGAAATTAAAAAAAAAATAATTAAATTAATACATACATTTAATTAAATTAATTATAATAAATACATACATTCAAACAATATATAAAAGAGTAGAGGGAGCTGAAAATACACTGATGGAGAAATACAACAAATCAATTGTGGGACTAGTCTGCCAACTTATGCAAGTGTTCGCGAGCCTTAACCTAGAATGTAAACCGACTGGTGGCCGTCCTGATATTTTGAGGAAGCGCTAGGATGTTCTATGCATTAGTTTTTCATTTCCGAAAAAAACATGAACAGCAGTGCTATTCTGTTACAATCACCCTCGGTGAACACCTAGGTGAAGTGAGCTATCATCCGGTTGTAGTGCTTTGTAAATCCCTAGCAACGGGGCAGATGACAGCTCACTTCACCCAGGTTTTCACCGAGGGAGATTGTAACAGAATAGACATACAGTTTACATGATTGTTCTTATTTGAATTAAATAACGAACAAAAAGACTGCCTGGCTCAAATGGGATTAGACGGCTCACTACATTAGTTCACAGTGACCGCTGGGCAAAGGTCTCCGCGCAATGGGTGGAGGTGGCGAAATGACCTAGACGCGTACTGCGAGCTGGTTCGAGGCGGCGCAAGAAAAGAATATCTGGAAAGATGCGGTTGTCCAGCAGTGGGACATCACAGGCTAACAATATAATAATAATAACCACTCGATATCTCTGACCAAAGTCTCTGATCAATATTGTCAGTAAATTTACCCAGCAATATTATATCGCTTGGTTTGTAACCACCCTAAATTCAACTAAAATTATTCTCGTCCCAAATACAATCCTATAATGTCTTTATACAAGTGCATATCTATGACAAATTGTGTTTAGTTCTGACGTTCTGGCATTATTAGTATTACGAGTTGGCTCACGGAACTTAGTCGTAATTGCTTCGTCTGTTTGTTGTAAATTTAGTTTCAATAATAGTTTGTAAGGTGCTTGGGCTAAGGAAAAGCCGTACGGAGCGAAGGGTCAAGATTAAGGCGCTACCCTGACCAAAAGTGCGTTTTTCTTCGTAATTCAAGGGCTATTAACTCATTATTTAAGATAAACAAACTACATCTAAAAGCAGATTACTAATGTTCAATATCCTATCATCATATTCCACGTTCTTAATTTTATTAAATGATTTTTTTTTATACTTAAATCTCCCTCTAAAAAAATGGCTAAAATAATTGAAAACATATATGTTTTGCTAAAGTTGACGTGCTATTAATTTGAGGATTACACTAATAGATAGGTAACTTAAACATCTTTATAATTCACGTTTTATTTTATTCCAAAAAATCCTTTTTCTTTTTTATAGCAAAAAAACCCAAAAATTGTGGGAATTTCGATTCTGCAGCAAAGAGGAAATGTATGGTCAAGGTTATTTGGTCAGGGAAGCGCCTTAAGCTACGCTTGCCGCTATTATTCATACCGAGTTTCCTATTGGCCCCCCTCCGTGCCTCCGAAAGTACGTAAAACCGTTGGTCCCGGCTGTCATTCGTAAATCTTTAGCAATCATGATGGGTAGTCTTCTGACTACCCGTAATGAAAATCTGACAACCATTCCCAAACGAGTATCGTGTTACCCAGTAACTGTGTTGTGGCTTATTTATTTATTTTAAATAGAACGGCCGAAACCAATTACACTATTTAAACAAAATAATATACCTAATTTATTTAACACAGTCATGCATTCTTCTCGTAAAAATTCAAACATTCTGACAGTATCGTCTTCCATTCATCCGCAAACATATCTAGGTCTGTGTTTGAGTTCAGGAGAGCGGTAATAGCGGCTAATGTCCAAGGAATAGGTGACTTGGAGTGTGCAACCGTACGATGACTTGGAACAGATAGTACCTAAGAGGTGTTTTCTGCCACGACAATAATTGTCTGGGACAAATAGATTGCTGATTTCATTATGCAGATCAGGGACATCAATAATCCCCCTAAGAATTTTAAATATTGCAGTCATCTGATCAGTGGCAGTTGATTGATGCTGTTGTTGATTTAGGCAGATTACTAGCTTTTGCCCGCGACTTTGTCCGCGTGAATGTCGGTTATCGTGGATGCAGACGAAGTCGCATATTAAAAAAGTACCCTATGTCCTTCCCCAGGGTTCAAGCTATCTTCATACCAAATTTCATCAAAATCGGTTCGGCTGTTTCATCGTGAAAGCGTAACAGACAGAGTTACTTTCGCATTTATAATATTATAAAATAGAATGGAAATTTTATACACAAATAACTATATATATTCACAAGAATTGGATATAAAATATTCTACATCAATATGTGTGCTGTGACTTTGAATTTGACTTTGAAGCGTGTCAGAGTAGCTAACATTCATACATCCATCTGAATAGATGGTCCATGAATGTATGAATATCCACACAAACATTCGAGTATATTTAAGTAAGTAATTAGTAGGAAGTAACAGGATTATTACAGATTATAATTAACAGCCGTTGGATTAAAATAATTTAACCATCCACACGAAAAATGTATTTAAATTCAGAATTAAAACGCCAGTTATTCAAATATAAATATTTTATAATTTTAATATCACATTGTTTCAGTATTCATGTTTTAAAACACGGAAAACGAAGTTCCGTGTACTCACTTTTTTTTACACTTTTTATATTCAAGATATATCTAGAAAATTAAACTCGGAAATCCCGCTAGGCATCTACTAAGCATTATATTTAATTAACGATATTTATGACTTCCTCCATGCAGTGTAGTTGTTCGAAGAGAAGGCAGCTACTTCAATTAGTGCATAATTTGAATTTTAATATCATCATTTATCAACATTTTGGTAAAATGTTTAGGAGTTTGTAAGGTTTTTCTAACGGATTTTGTTTTAGTTTCGGTGTTGTCCTATACCCTGTTCACAATAAAATTAGACATTTACAAAAACCTTTTTTACAGTCCGTTCAACCGATTTTGACTCATATTGCGTTGGTAGCATGACAAATGGCAACTGCAGTAAACAGTTGTTATTGTAACCACTTTTTTGCCTCTAATGTCATCCTTAAGCCTACGGAATAGAAGTCAAAATCGGTTGAAGGGACTGTAAAAAAGGTTTGTGTTTATGTCTAATCTTATTGTGAACAGGGTATAGATGGAAATGTTCTTTGGAAAAAAATCAGCATCATCTGCCTAGTTTCCCAACTATATTGGGGTCAGCTTCCAGTCTAATCGGATGCGGCTGAATACCAGTGTTTTACATAGAGCGACTGCCTGTCTGACCTACAACCCAGTTACTGGGCAAGACGATACCCCCAATTGGTAAGACTGGTTCTCAAACTTTCTGGCTTCTGAGTACCCATAACGACTGCCACAGATCTACAAATGACAGCCGGGACTACCGGCTTTACGTGCTTTCCGAGGCACGGAGGGAACTCGGTTTGAAAGGGATGGTCACTCATCCACAGACCAACCGCGGCTAGCGTAGCTTAACCTTTGACCGATCGATCTGTACGGTTTTATTTTAGCCACGAGCTTGGAAAAGAATATGCTCGTTCTTTGGAAAAGAATATGATTTTTAAAAGTGCCCAGTTCATTTGTCAAGCCCGCGTGGTACACTCCTTATCAAAGCAGTTTACACGCGCTTGACAATTTGCCTCATTAATTTCATATTAAAAAACCGCCGGTTAGCCTGAACTTACTGAATAAACTTTGAATATCATCATCATCATGTCAACCTTTAGACGCCCATATTGCTGGGCATATAGGTCTCCACCAAAGTTCATCCGTAATCGTCATGCTTGGCCGATGCATGTCGACGATCGCAGTAGGTGTTATGGTACTCACAAGGACGCTGCTGCCCATCCTCTTGTCAATATCCCTCTGTCGCCTTCTATGACATCCACGGGTAGAAATGGGAAAACTTTCAATATGGCTACATTTAATTCAATTTCATATGTGTAATAACAGATTCAGAGGCACCATTAAAACCAACAAATGACTTCGTAACATCCTCTTCTACGTGTCTTAATAGAACCACGTGCCTATTACATCCAGTTTATCCTGAGCCTTCTACTTCCCACCATTCTTCTAACATTCGTTCGTCATTGGAGCTCAACTAATACTGGTGAATCTAGGGTAATGTAATTTACACCCAGAATTACCTGAAACATCTATTTCCTATCTTTGTTCTAAAATTCCTACGTCATGGGGGTTCAAGTAAAGCTGGTGGTTGTATGGTAATGTAAGCTTGTGTGTGGTGACCGTGGTTTGTCCGTTCCGGTGGGATACCATGATATATGAGCCTCTTTTTGTACTGCGCTTGACCTACGAATAAGTAAGAATAAAAGATTTGTAATTGTGTCTGTATGTGTTTTGTTAGAGACTGTCAAAAATAGTACAACAAGCAGTTATTTTTAGGGTTCAATATCAAAAGGGTAAATTCATCCTTTTACTAAGAGACGCTACTAGGAGACGCAGCGGCGGTGGGCGAACAAACAGTGGTTCGTCAGTCTATCTTACGGTTGTATCTTTTGAACCGCAATACTAAATAAAAAATAATAAAATACAAAAACCGCTCAAATCCTAAATGTACTTGACCGGCTTTTTTAAATTCTATTTTTAGTCATTAAGTCCCTATATTGTATGTCATCTCTTTTTATCCTCTTGTGGGAGATATAGTAATCCTCAGTCCTCGTTAGTAAAGGGGAAATAACTGGTCCAGCCATCTGTCCGATTTAAAATCGGGGGATGATTATCTCCAACTTGTAATCACAAGGGGATAATAGATTATACATAATATTAACTAGCTTTACCCCGCCATTTCATCTGCGTAAAAGTCAAATGTACCATAAAACAAATACCACACCACACCACACACACACCACACTCAGAAACGTCACTTAATAATAATGAATCAAAGTCAAAGTCAAAGTCAAATCATTTATTTCAATTAGACCATTAAAGGTACTTTTGAACGTCATATTGCAAAATTTGAATCTAGTTGCCCATTCCAAATGGTAGTTTCGTATGGAGAAGAATGGGCAAGAAACTCCATACATCCTACTCTTTTAAAAAGAATATTGTATACAATTTGCATTTACAAGAATTATAATATATTCTGTTACGTGAATACGATGTACCTTACATAAAAATCATATATTATAGTATGTACAAAGCATTAATCTCCAAGACTGCTTATCCAATTTCAAAAAATCATTCTCTAATAGAAAGCTAGTAGTACTAGTGCCGAATGTTAAGACATTCGGCACTAGTATATAGTTATTATTAAGTGACGTCTCCGAGTGTGGCAGTAAGCTGCCACACTCGGAGACGTCACTTAATAATAATTAATCATTAACTTTAATTGACAAACATAACTTGGCACATGTCAACAGCAATATTTTTGACTGACAGCGTTTCAGTTATGTTTGTCAATTAAAGTAAATGATTCATTATTATTAAGTGACGTCTCCGAGTGTGGCAGTAAGACTTTCGGCACTAGTACTAGCTTTCTATTAGAGAATGAATTTTTGAAATTGGATAAGCAGTCTTGGAGATTATTTCCTACATCCAAACATATAAACTTGAGTTCTTTAATATAATAGCACGAATATTATGTACAATATTGAGTCTACTTCATTGATTTTATAAAAACGCTGACTCTTTTTAGAAACCGATGAATTTTGAAAAAAGTGTTTATTTTCATAAATATTTCGTTTTACACGAATATTTACCTCTGCCTAACTGCAAAGCAGTTTGTTGGCAGACGTAGCTCCATTTTTTATACATATTATTATTATCTTATAATGACACTTTTTCACCTAAGTTAAAACTATACATATAAAATAAAATAAAAATAAAAATAAAAACCAAATTAAAAATAAAAATAAAAATAAAAATAAAAATAAAAATAAAAATAAAAATAAAAATAAAGATAAAGATAAAAATAAAAATAAAAATAAAAATAAAAATAGAAATAAAAATAAAATAAAAATAAAAATAAAAATAAAAATAAAAATAAAAATAAAAATAAAAATAAAAATAAAAATAAAAATAAAAATAAAAATAAAAATAAAATAAATAAATAAAACAAAATAAATTTTTAAATTTAAAAAACAAGCTTTTAATTATTCTGTACAGTGGGGCTTTGGCAAAATATATTGAAGAGGTACTTATGTATTTTATTTTTAAAAGATCTTTTTGTGATACAATTGTTTATATCGGTTGGTTGGTACTTTCTAAGTTTACCTTGGATATCACCGACATCGGTGAAGGGAAACATCGTGAGAAAACCTAGACTCATCATTAATATTAGTCTGAAATCGCCAATCCGCCTTGAGCTGGCGTGGTGATCAATGCGCGTGCCTTCTGTGTATGAGAAGAGGCCTTTGCCCAGCAGTGGGACAATTATACGCTGGTATTATTATACAGAATATTTTTTTAGGCACGTTCCAAATTTTTCAGGGGGATAGTACCCATAAAATCGAACCACTTTCTCCAAGAAATAAGGGTCGAAATATGAAAAAAAAATCGGACCGAATTCCCATCTATCTATCTTCTGTATAATAAAAATGTATCGTTGTTCGTTAGTCTCGCTAAAACTCGAGAATGGCTGGACCGATTTGGCTAATTTTGGTCTTGAAATATTTGTGGAAGTCCAGGGAAGGTTTATACAGTGAGACAATGGAAAAATCGATTGACAGGACAACGTCTGTCGGGTCAAGCTAGTAAGTACAAAATAAATATGACTAGACTACGTATCTTCTCGTCCAACTTACCGCAGTGTCTCAAGACAAAAGTCTATGATCAGTGTGTGTTGCCAGTGATTACATACGGGACCGAAACGTAGTCACTCACAATGAGCCTCATCAGAAGGCTTAAAGTCACCCAAAGGGCAATGGAGAGGGCTATGCTCGGAGTTTCCTTGCGTTCTGGAGTGGCGAGTGCGAACCGGAAGACGTTGCGTTGGAAGGCCTCCCATTAGGTGGACCGATGACCTGGTAAAGGTTGCGGGAATGCGCTGGATGCAAATCGCACGAGACCGTTCAATGTGGGAAGGCCTATGTCCAGTAGAGGACGTGTTTCGGCTGAAATGATGATAAAACTACGTTTTATATGCAGCACGCTGTCGTTACGATTGCCACCTTAACCCTTTCGCGAGCATTGGCAGAATATTTGCCAAACCACTTTTTAAAAGTTGCGCCAAAATGTATGAAGTATATTGATATTGTGCAACTATAGACAGCTAACGCCATCTCTTAGAATATTGTTACAACGATTTGAATTCCGTCAATCAAATTGAAAGAAGAAATATTTGACATATTCATGACAACGTGCAAAATGTGAGGTTGTTTTTCGGTGTTCTAAACAAAATCCATCATAATCAAGAAAATTACCGTGTAAAATGTAAGTAACGACATGTTTTTTTTTAGCTCTTGATCTAATTTACTGAATAAATGTAATATTTCTTTATATTATGCAATTATAATACCTTTTACGGTAGAGGAAAGTTGACATTGCCGCTGCCCTATATAAACGGCAAAATAGTTGCCTATGCTCGATAAATTATTTGTTATGGATAAATAGCTGCCAATGCCCGATTTTGTTTTTCTTTTAGATGCCGCCGCAAAAAGTCGAACGTCATATACCCCTAAGAAGTACGGAAATTGTTGAATTGGTGAATCTCCCTGATGGAGATGAATCAGAAGATGATCTAGATAACTATGAATCGGAAGAAGAAGGTGTCCAATCTTCAGTTAGCAACTTATCAGCTGCATCAACTTCGACACTATAGGAGTACTAAGTCAGGAGGAGGATCTAAGTCAGAAGCCTTTTATAAGTTTAGTTTTTCTTTTTAGATAAAGTTTATGATCTCAGATTGTAATAATATTACAATATGTTAGTTACATAAGATATATTTTGCCTAAAAATTTGTGATCTCAAAAGATTTTGAGCCTATAATAATACCAATATGATTGATGTCGTTCCTAATCATTTATAATTAAACTTTTTCAAGCTAAAAATAGCGTTTTTATTTTTATGAGAATGAAAATAAATAATATACTCAGGTAATTAGGTGAAAACAAGGCATTGGCAACGAAAAAATTACAAATTCAATCTGGGCATTGGCAATTACTTTGCCAAATAAAAAGTCACGAACGGCCATTGGCAAAGATATTGCCGTGGCCCAAAAAAAAAGGGGGGGGCTAAGCAAGGGGGGAAATCTATTAATATTGTTTTACAAATGTTATTTCACAATGTTTAGAACAAATACAACAAAATCGGAGGTGTAAATAGTATTGCTCGCGAAAGGGTTAATTAGAAATCTATCTAACCCTTAACAAGTACAACGTCATACTTGCACAATCGATGATTCAGACCCTCTATGGGTATCTTATAAGAATTTAGCAGCGGATGTGAGGCAATACCAATAAATATCAAGGATTCTATGTTTGTTCTATGTTAGGGCGGCCGCAAGCTGAGCAAATAAATGTAATTGGTCGGGCCATTTAAGATTTACATAGATAAGGTCACCACATTTCAGTGCTGCACTTGGATAATAAAGCAAATAAGAAAAAAGTAACACGGTTTTCATGGGAATACATGAATTCTGACAAAACGAACTAACATTTGAATATCAATTTTATATTTATTACGTGAAACTACTTCAATTGGTATGCTAAATGTGCCATGTGCAATTCAGAAAACAGTTCAGTGAAGAAACTTAACGGTAATACATATAATGACCACCAAAAATAGTAAATAATCACCAAATCTTAGTCACTAAATCTTAGAATCCTTAAGTCCCCCCTGGGGCGGATCCGACATGGTTAGGTTAGGTTAGAACTGTGACCCCATACGCACAAGGCGAGCAAGAGTCGAGCGTGCCGCGGCAGCGGCCGCCGAGGGCCAGAACCAAATCGCTGTATACAGTCAAACTCATACATTTCTACAATACTTTGGTTAAATGTTTATGTTGGTGATCATTTACTATATCTGGAGGTTCGTTAAACATAAGCCATACTTAAATTCAAAACTTATGCTTAGAATAGACTAGCTTTTACACGCGGCTTCGTCCGCGTGAATGTCAGTTATCGCGGATGCAGACGAAGTCGCGGATTATAAAGTAGCCTAATGTCCTTCCCTAGGAGGTTTAAGCTATCTTCATAACAAATTTATTCTAAATCGGTGCAGTCGTTTCATCCTAAAAGCGGAACAGACAGAGTGTCTTTCGCATTAATCATATTAAGTAAGTATGGATTTAGGGGTAAATATCCAAAATTATAACAATTTAATAGAAAAATGGGAAAAGGATTTATTTAAAGTAAAGTAAAGTAAAGTTAGTTAGTTATTTATTTATGTAAAAAAAACACTACAAAGGCGGACTTAATGCCTTAGGCATTTTCTTCCAGTCTACCTTAGGGTGATGCAGAGATAAAACATGGCAGGTGAACAGGCGCAGAAATTAAAAAAAAAATAATTAAATTAATACATACATTTAATTAAATTAATTATAATAAATACATACATTCAAACAATATATAAAAGAGTAGAGGGAGCTGAAAATACACTGATGGAGAAATACAACAAATCAATTGTGGGACTAGTCTGCCAACTTATGCAAGTGTTCGCGAGCCTTAACCTAGAATGTAAACCGACTGGTGGCCGTCCTGATATTTTGAGGAAGCGCTAGGATGTTCTATGCATTAGTTTTTCATTTCCGAAAAAAACATGAACAGCAGTGCTATTCTGTTACAATCACCCTCGGTGAACACCTAGGTGAAGTGAGCTATCATCCGGTTGTAGTGCTTTGTAAATCCCTAGCAACGGGGCAGATGACAGCTCACTTCACCCAGGTTTTCACCGAGGGAGATTGTAACAGAATAGACATACAGTTTACATGATTGTTCTTATTTGAATTAAATAACGAACAAAAGACTGCCTGGCTCAAATGGGATTAGACGGCTCACTACATTAGTTCACAGTGACCGCTGGGCAAAGGTCTCCGCGCAATGGGTGGAGGTGGCGAAATGACCTAGACGCGTACTGAGAGCTGGTTCGAGACGGCGCAAGAAAAGAATATCTGGAAAGATTCGGTTGTCCAGCAGTGGGACATCACAGGCTAACAATATAATAATAATAACAACGATCGATATCTCTGACCAAAGTCTCTGATCAATATTGTCAGTAAATTTACCCAGCAATATTATATCGCTTGGTTTGTAACCACCCTAAATTCAACATAAATTATTCTCGTCCCAAATACAATCCTATAATGTCTTTATACAAGTGCATATCTATGACAAATTGTGTTTAGTTCTGACGTTCTGGCATTATTAGTATTACGAGTTGGCTCACGGAACTTAGTCGTAATTGCTTCGTCTGTTTGTTGTAAATTTAGTTTCAATAATAGTTTGTAAGGTGCTTGGGCTAAGGAAAAGCCGTACGGAGCTAAGGGTCAAGATTAAGGCGCTACCCTGACCAAAAGTGCGTTCTTCTTCGTAATTCAAGGGCTATTAACTCATTATTTAAGATAAACAAACTACATCTAATAGCATATTATTAATGTTCAATATCCTATCATCACATTCCACGTTCTTAATTTTATTAAATGATTTTTTTTTATACTTAAATCTCCCTCTAAAAAAATGGCTAAAATAATTGAAAACATATATCTTTTGCTAAAGTTGACGTGCTATTAATTTGAGGATTACACTAATAGATAGGTAACTTAAAAATCTTTATAATTCACGTTTTATTTTATTAAAAAAAAAATCTTTTTCTTTTTTATAACAAAAAAACCCAAAAATTGTGTGAATTTCGATTCTGCAGCAAAGAGGAAATGTATGGTCAAGGTTATTTGGTCAGTGAAGCGCCTTAAGCTACGCTTGCCGCGGTCGGTCTGTGGATGGGTAACCATCTATTCATACCGAGTTTCCTGTTGGTCCCCCTGCGTGCCTCCGAAAGTGCGTAAAACCGTTGGTCCCGGCTGGGACAAACGGCAAATCTTTAGCAAATCTTTAGCAGTCATAATGGCTAGTTTTCTGACTACCCATATGAAACTCTGACAATCATTTCCAAACGAGTATCGTGTTACCCAGTAACTGTGTTGTGGCTTATTTATTTATTTTAAATAGAACGGCCGAAACCAATTACACTATTCAAACAAAATAATATACCTAATTTATTTAACACAGTCGTGCATTCTTCTCGCAAAAATTCAAACATTCTGACAGTATCGTCTTCCATTCATCCGCAAACATATCTAGGTCTGTGTTTGAGTTCAGGAGAGCGTTAATAGCGGCTAATGTCCGAGGAATAGGTGAATTGGAGTGTGCAACAGTACGATGCCTTGGAACAGATAGTAAGCGGTGTTTTCTGCCACGACAATAATTGTCTGGGACAAATAGATTACTGATTTCATTATGCAGATCAGGGACATCAATAATCCCCCTAAGAATTTTAAATATAATAATAATAATAATAATCATAATATGTGGGGACATTTTCACACACGGCCATCTGACCCCAAACTAGGGAGACCCTGTACTATGGGTGTCAGACAGCTGATATACATACACAAATACATTTTTTTTTTGTAAATACATACATATATAGATAAACAACACCCAGACACAAGGCAAACACAAGTGCTCATCACACAAATGTTTACCCAGGGCGGGAAACGAACCCGCAACACGCTGCGCAGCAGTCGATCGCTCAGCCACTGCGCCAACCGTGTCGTCAATATTGCAGTCATCTGATCAGTGGCAGTTCATTGATGTTGTTGTTGATTTAGGTAGATTACTAGCTTTTGCCCGCGACTTCGTCCGCGTGAATGTCGGTTATCGTGGATGCAGACGAAGTCGCAGATTAGAAAAGTACCCTATGTCCTTCCCTAGGGTTCAAGCTATCTTCAAACCAAATTTCATCAAAATCGGTTCGGCTGTTTCATCGTGAAAGCGTAACAGACAGAGTTACTTTCGCATTTATAATATTATAAAATAGTATGGAAATTTTATACACAAATAACTATATATATTCACAAGAATTGGATATAAAATATTCTACATCAATATGTGTGCTGTGACTTTGACTTTGACTTTGAAGCGTGTCAGAGTAGCTAACATTCATACATCCATCTGAATAGATGGTCCATGAATGTATGAATATCCACACAAACATTCGAGTTTATTTAAGTAAGTAATTAGTAGGAAGTAACAGGATTATAACAGATTATAATTAACAGCCGTTGGATTAAAATAATTTAACCATCCACACGAAAAATGTATTTAAATTCAGAATTAAAACGCCAGTTATTCAAATATAAATATTTTATAATTTTAATATCACATTGTTTCAGTATTCATGTTTTAAAACACGGAAAACGAAGTTCCGTGTACTCACTTTTTTTTACACTTTTTATATTCAAGATATATCTAGAAAATTAAACTCGGAAATCCCGCTAGGCATCTACTAAGCATTATATTTAATTAACGATATTTATGACTTCCTCCATGCTGTGTAGTTGTTCGAAGAGAAGGCAGCTACTTCAATTAGTGCATAATTTGAATTTTAATATCATCATTTATCAACATTTTGGTAAAATGTTTAGGAGTTTGTAAGGTTTTTCTAACGGATTTTGTTTTAGTTTCGGTGTTGTCCTATACCCTGTTCACAATAAAATTAGACATTTACAAAAACCTTTTTTACAGTCCGTTCAACCGATTTTGACTCATATTGCGATGGTAGCATGACAAATGGCAACTGCAGTAAACAGTTGTTATTGTAACCACTTTTTTGCCTCTAATGTCATCCTTAAGCCTACGGAATAGAAGTCAAAATCGGTTGAAGGGACTGTAAAAAAGGTTTGTGTTTATGTCTAATCTTATTGTGAACAGGGTATAGATGGAAATGTTCTTTGGAAAAAAATCAGCATCATCTGCCTAGTTTCCCAACTATATTGGGGTCAGCTTCCAGTCTAATCGGATGCGGCTGAATACCAGTGTTTTACATAGAGCGACTGCCTGTCTGACCTACAACCCAATTACTGGGCAAGACGATACCCCCAATTGGTAAGACTGGTTATCAAACTTTCTGGCTTCTGACTACCCATAACGACTGCCACAGATCTACAAATTACAGTCGGGACTACCGGCTTTACGTGCTTTCCGAGGCATGGAGGGAACTCGGTTTGAAAGGGATGGTCACCCATCCACAGACCGACCGCGGCTAGCGTAGCTTAACCTTTGACCGATCGATCTGTACGGTTTTATCTTAGCCACGAGCTTGGAAGAGAATATGCTCGTTCTTTGGAAAAGAATATGATTTTTAAAAGTGCCCAGTTCATTTGTCAAGCCCGCGTAGTACACTCCTTATCAAAGCAGTTCGCGCGCGCTTGACAATTTGTCTTATTAATTTCATATTAAAAACCGCCGGTTAGCCTGAACTTACTGAATAAACTTTGAATATCATCATCATCATGTCAACCTTTAGACGCCCATATTGCTGGGCATATAGGTCTCCACCAAAGTTCATCCGTAATCGTCATGCTTGGCCGATGCATGTCGACGATCGCAGTAGGTGTTATGGTACTCACAAGGACGCTGCTGCCCATCCTCTTGTCAATATCCCTCTGTCGCCTTCTATGACATCCACGGGTAGAAATGGGAAAACTTTCAATATGGCTACATTTAATTCAATTTCATATGTGTAATAAAAGATTCAGAGGCACCATTAAAACCAACAAATGACTTCGTAACATCCTCTTCTACGTGTCTTAATAGAACCACGTGCCTATTACATCCAGTTTATCCTGAGCCTTCTACTTCCCACCATTCTTCTAAAATTCGTTCGTCATTGGAGCTCAACTAATACTGGTGAATCTAGGGTAATGTAATTTACACCCAGAATTACCTGATACATCTCTTTCCTATCTTTGTTCTAAAATTCCTACCTCATGGGGGTTCAAGTAAAGCTGGTGGTTGTATGGTAATGTAAGCTTGTGTGTGGTGACCGTGGTTTGTCCGTTCCGGTGGGATACCATGATATATGAGCCTCTTTTTGTACTGCGCTTGACCTACGAATAAGTAAGAATAAAAGATTTGTAATTGTGTCTGTTTGTGTTTTGTTAAGAGACTGTCAAAAATAGTACAACAAGCAGTTATTTTTAGGGTTCAATATCAAAAGGGTAAATTCATCCTTTTACTAAGAGACGCTACTAGGAGACGAGGCGGCGGTGGGCGGTCAAACAGTGGTTCGTCAGTCTATCTTACGGTTGTATCTTTTGAATCGCAATACTAAATAAAAAATAATAAAATACAAAAACCGCTCAAATCCTAAACGTACTTTTACCGTAACGTACCGGCTTTTTTAAATTCTATTTTTAGTCATTAAGTCCCTATATTGTATGTCATCTCTTTTTATCCTCTTGTGGGAGATATAGTAATTCTCAGTCCTCGTTAGTAAAGGGTAACTAACTGGTCCAGCCATCTGTCCGATTTAAAATCGGGGGATGATTATCTCCAACTTGTAATCACAAGGGGATAATAGATTATACATAATATTAACTAGCTTTACCCCGCGATTTCATCTGCGTAAAAGTCACATGTACCATAAAACAAATACTAACTGCCACACTCAGAAACGTCACTTAATAATAATGAATCATTAACTTTCATTGACAAACATAACTTGGCACATGTCAACAGCAATATTTTTGACTGACAGCGTTTCAGTTATGTTTGTCAATTAAAGTTAATGATTCATTATTATTAAGTGACGACTCCGAGTGTGGCAGTAAGACATTCGGCACTAGTACCTATAGCTTTCTATTAGAGAAAGAATTTTTGAAATTGGATAAGCAGTCTTGGAGATTATTTCCTACATCCAAACATATAAACTTGAGTTCTTTAATATATTAGCACGAATATTATGTACAATATTGAGTCTACTTCATTGATTTTATAAAAACGCTGATTCTTTTTAGAAACCGATGAATTTTCCAGACGAAATTTAATTTAATTAATAGAAAATAAATCGTTATTTAATTAAATTAAAGTTCAAACCCTGGTACTTACCGTTTTGTTGATCGTACACTTCACAGTGCTAATATACAATATCAACACGACAAAACAACGTTTAACAAAATTAAAGTTGCACTAATTAAAGTCGGTCGTTTGCAAAACCTGTTAATCTAAAGCCTTTATCTCCAAGTGCAAACGAAATTATTAATTCACTTGATTTAATTACTCTACAAGCCTGGGAATAACAGAATCAAATCATAGAATAACACATACTATGAAATAATTCATTGTTTTAAAAACTCTTTTAATAAAACCTTTATTCGCTGAAAACTTCACATCAAAAGATATTGAGACAATTATAACAATAAAAGGGTGAGTTTCATACAATTATGACTAGCAAACATGCGTAATCTATTATCAACTTTATAACACACATAATTGAGTTTAATTTCTCGTAAATGTCAGCGGTAGCGTGTCCTGTAATTAGCAAAACTAATAAAAAATTGTAACCGCCATTTCTGATATAGTTTAAAAGATGCTAGTATGAATTGGTTATTTTGAGACGTATAAAAAAATATGTTTGTAATTTCAATCAATTTAATGTCTTGTAACGACACAGTAATATACATTAAACATACTTTTGATTAATAAAATTGTAATTGAAGTCATTTCAACAGCTTTTATGTACATTGCATCGACCGGGCATTTCTTTTAGGATTCCCTATCCGAAGAGTGTCCAACGGGACCCTCCGCTATCCGTCCGTCAGTCTGTCAGCATGCTGTATCTTTAGAACCGTAATTATAGGTGTCATCATGTCAATCTTTAGACGTCCACTGCTGGGCATAGGTCTTCCCTATAGGGCTTGGCCGATGCATGTTGACGATCGCATTAGGTGTTCTGGTACTCAGAAGGACGCTGCTGCCCATCGTCTGGTCAAAATCTGTCGCCTTCTAGGACACTCACGGGTAGAAATGGGGTGGTGCTTTTCACACGGCTACCGTTACTCTATACGTAATAGGATAGATACTTGAAATTTTTACAAAGTGTGTACTGTGTGTAGTGTGTGGGGTGTCTGGGCTAGAAAGCAACCCCCATTTCATCCCGAGGGTGTCGTCGAAGGCGACTACGGGAAAATCCGGAAGTCGGGCAGCCGTGTGCTTAACAACTTCACAGCGATCCCCAAGACGCCTGCCAAGCGTGGGGATTATGGGGTGTCTTCACCCCATAATCCCCACGCCCCCATGATGACTGCTATGGCCACGATAACAACAAATAATAATAATAAAATAAGGATAAAAAATAAAGTGGGTTTACATACAAGAAACATGAAGGTTTTTCTGGCATTTTTTGCTCCATCAGTAAGTATGTATATTGAACGATGGTACGAAATCCTTTATTTGCTAGTCCGACTCGCACTTGGCGGATATCAATTTTTAACACCCGACGAAAACAGAGGATTAAAAATGTTATTTAATATAAGTTTAACATGTGTATCTGTGTCTCTGTTTGTGGCATCGTAGCTGCAAAACGGATGGACTGATTTGGACACGGTTTGAGTAAAAAGCTGATTTTAGGGGTAAGGTATGGTAAGCTATGTAAGTACAATGAAGATCGGGTAAGCCAATCCGATGATTGACGCAAAAGTTATCATTTTAGCTGAATTATTGAACTTATTACTTTTGGTTTTAAAATATTAACGTTACGCGTAGCGTGTTTTTTCGTAATTTAAAAACTTTAAATTAAAAATTCAATTACTAAAAGAAAAACTTAGATTAAGTAAGCTGCAGTGCTATTCAGATGACAGCTCACTTCACCTAGGTGTTCACCGAGGGAATTGTAACAGAATAGACATACTGAACCCAATAAGTAATCCAAGGAAAGTGAAACCAAACTCCTTGCTAATTTGTTATACGATCATCAGTAGATCATCTCAAAAACTCACATTCAAGTAATTCAAAATCAAGATGATGTTCTATAAATAAACAATTGAAAGTCAAAAATGATTTATCATACAATATGACGATCAACCGGACTGATTTAATTAAATCCTTGGCTTGATGACCGGTTTAAAAAACCCATTTAAAGGAGATCGACTCCGGTGGGATGTTGCGGCGTTTTCTTGTATAACTTTATATGTTACGCCTTTGATGGATGATCCAAATAATTTGTTGTTGATGAAATAATTTGGATTTGCTGTAATTTTAAAGTATGTTGATTTTGTAGGCCAGTTACGAAAGCCCCTTGATAGGGTTTGTAATTGTGTGAGTCAACTATTATTATAAAGAGGTAAAATTGTTTGTTTTTTTTGTAAAACGTAATCTCTAGAAATACTGGTTAGATTACAAAAAATATTTCACTGATAGGATATGTTTTATATCTCACATTGAAGTTCCACGCGTACAAAGTCGCAGGCGGAATCTAGTCGGGAATATTTTTGTAAGACCTAGGTTAGTACCTTGAGGGACTCCTAACATTTGTTTTTAGTAAAATTAACCTTAAATCAAATGTTTTCAAAACGACATAAATGGAAAAGGCTAAACGCTCTTAAGGAAAGATTCTTGTGAACTAATGTAATTCAACGATAGTTGAAAATATTTTCTAAAGACGACCTAGGATAGTACCCTGAGGAACACCTTTTTTTGTTAAATCAACCTCAAATCTTAATATGATTTTTTTAGACGAAATTAAAAATGGAAAGGCTAAATACTTATAATGAAAGCTTCTTATGACAGATCATCATTCTAATATGTTAAACGGTAACTCTCTTTACCATAAACTTTTATGGGACCTATAACTCAAAAGCTCTTTAGCTCTGAGTGCCGTTTCTTTTTATTGAAAAGAGATGACAATGATGGCTGTGACTTATGGAGTGTTTATAGATGTCAGGTTTTATGATGAAGAGAATAAAGGTCATTATATTTTTTTAGCTGACACACATAATATAGATGCGGTTGCGCCATATTTTTTTGAAATCGGACCTTTACGTGTTAGTAGAGATTGCCTCTTATAAACATTTTTTATCTAGCCTTTGCAGTTCCACTGCTGGCCAAAGGCCTCTCTCAAGTCCTTCCAGGATTTTTTTTTCTGTGCCACCTCAAACCAACGCTGCTGGAACGCTGCCAGGTCATCTTGCCACCTCTTTCTGACTTGACCTCGCGACGCCGTCCATCATCAGGTACCCATTGCGTAGAGATTCTTGCCCAGCGGTCAATGTGCATGCGGCACGTGACTTGCCCAATCCCATTGAAGCCTGGCAACTTTTTTCCTACGTCTGTTATGCCCTTTTGGGACGCAGCGTGGCTTGCAAACAATTAAACTTAAAAAAAATAAACAAAGCATAAGTACATGCTAGTGTAGTCCATTTCTTATTTATTAAGGGGCTATTAAACGACTTTTACAGATTTTAAACTGACAATCACGTCAAAATGAGCAGTGTAAATGATTTGAAAAAAATATATGTTAAACTAGAACATTCTCTTAATCATATAGAAAGTAAATATTTTTGATTAAGTTCATATTAAATAGTTTAATTAACTCGTGAAGTTGTGTCTGACGCGGACAAAACATTGACAATCACACAAAATCTACCAGGTATAATTATCCGAAACTTACACGCCTTTTTTTTAATTTTGGAAGAATACTACTTTTATTTAATTTTTTCGACTAAACTTTGAGAGTTTTGGACGCAAAACTGATGCAGAACGGACGCAGTCTGCGTCCAAAACTCTCAAAGTTTAGTCGAAAAAATTAAATAAAAGTAGTATTCTTCCAAAATTAAAAAAAAGGCGTATACTAAAAAATAGATAATACAATTATCTGTAAGATAGTGTAAGTTTCGGATAATTATACCTGGTAGATTTTGTGTGATTGTCAATGTTTTGTCCGCGTCAGACACAACTTCACGAGTTAATTAAACTATTTAATATGAACTTAATCAAAAATATTTACTTTCTATATGATTAAGAGAATGTTCTAGTTTAACATATATTTTTTTCAAATCATTTACACTGCACATTTTGACGTGATTGTCAGTTTAAAATCAGTAAAAGTCGTTTAATAGCCTCTTAAGACTTCATGCACAAAGGTATAAAGGTGGTCTTATGGCCTCCCATCCAATTATCCACCTATTCTTCTTCATACCATCTCCCATTCAATTCTATTTATTTTTAATTTACTTATATTACACATACACATACATTCTAAACATTTACTCATCCTCATACACTCACATTACTCCCTCTATTTCCTGTTACAATTTATTTAATGGTTTTGTTCAAATTTTTTTTTTTTTTTTGTATAAGGTTCTTATTTGCGACCTTTAAACTGCTCTACCGCCCCTGCTATCGCTCGCGGATCAGTATACCTTTGTGCGTTTGTCGTACTTTAGTTGGAACACTGGTACTCATAACACAAGTTAAATCTTACTTTCTTCTTAATCTCTGTTTAATATTTTCTTTTATATTCTCCCTTAGAACTTACTAGTGTTATTGTTCACCTAATGCATAATAAAGAATTTTATTATTATTATTTATTATTTATTTATACCAAACTTCCTTCTGGTAGGTGTAACTAGATTCAATTCTTTCATCTTGTAAATGACGTTCAAAAGTGCCTTGTAAAATTCTAGTTAAATTAATCTTTGAATTTTTTGTAAACGTTGCCCCACTCTAGGAATTACTCCTGTGTCGTGGGTGCGTTTACAAACATATAAACTCACATACACAAACAGCCAGCCCCGGAACAACTATCTGTAGGCCATATAAATATTTGTTCCGTGTAAGAATCTTTTTTTTTTTCTTTTTTTTTAGAAAGCGTTGCCCCACACTAGGAATTACTCCTGTGTCGTGGGTGCGAATCGAACCCGAGACACGCAGCGCAGCGGTCGATCGCTTAACCACTGCGCCACCAAAATTTGATTTCTAGATCTCAAACCTGATGAGCCTTTACATTACCGGTTCGATGTACGAATTTTCTGGGTTAGTGGTGGTTCTTGGAATTAAAACAATGTCTACAGTAGTTCTATTAAAAGTTGAGTCAGATATCAATCAGGCAAGTATTTCGTCGTCCACTGCTGTATAAAAACCTTCGTATTTTTTATTAACTTGTGTGTTGAACTTCGTCTTTTGTTATTTTTATTCCCTCCAGGGTAAACGGAGGTATAATCAAGCGACAATTATCTTGATGAACATCAGACTCCGAGGTAACATGTATTGTGTGAATTGTCTCCACACATGTGACACAAGTGAAGTCTGAATTGCAAGGCGACGATAATATCGCTGCAGATAATAAAATATTTGAAGCGTTGCCTTTTACAGTCTCAAGTGTTGATAGAATATGAATTCTATTGCAGAATAAAAAAAGAGTAATTTTTATAAATTAATTTATCAATATCTGAGGTCCTATATCTGTAAAAATCTACCTCGGTGTAGGCGAATTGAGTGCGAGGTGAGCTGACAATCCTTTTATCTGTGAGATGATAGTTCACTTCAACCCGAGGGAGACTTTTCAGAATAACCCGGCTTATATTTTTTTAATGTTAAAACTGTCGTTTTATAGATATTGTCGTTAATCAAAAACGTTACGTTTGTTCTGTACGATCTTACCTTGGCTTTTGAAAAGGTACCTTTGGAAAAGGCTTCAGTATTTACAAGACTCATAATAAGTTTTATTGCAGACGTCATTAGAAGTGAAATAGTAAAATATATGGTGATTTTTTTGATATATGGATATCTATCACGGAATTGCGGTCAAACCCAAGCGCCTATTTGATAATAAAAAAATAAAAAGATAAAAAAAATATCGCCAGGTTTGTTCGATCTTTCTTTTTAATTTCTTTTCTAGACTACCACCCTAGATCTTTCTAATTCGAATGATTTATTCTAGTTTGTCAGAAATTGTCTGCTAACCTCTAAGAATTGCATACATAAAGGTTAAATTAGACATTTTTACATCAGAAATTACTAATAATGGGTAGGTAGATATACTACCTCGTCCCTAATCGCAATTAAACACAGTTACGTCACACATGCATGGTTTGCTTCATGTACGTGTTTGAGTTTATCTGTGTGTGTAAGGTTTGCTTCTGGTACTGCATAGTTTTGTTCGTTTTGATTAGATTAATTAGTAGTCATTTGGATGTATTAGATATTTAAGTTCTTATATTGAAGAGGTAAAAGTATTTGAAGTATTTATTAAAAATTCAAAAACTTGTATCTGATTTTATTTTAACATTGATACATCCATTGTTCCATGTGTATCTATAATTTCTTGAGAACGTTGTTAAATTATTGTAAGTAGTTGCTTTTCTTTAAAAAATTAAAACAAAAAAACACAAATTAAATAATTTCCATTATATCCTTACCTTACCACACCACAAACTACTGACAAGACACTTCCTTAAAAAGGGTAACAATACCCTTGTGTGAGCATAACTACACCATACACGTCCATGTGTGTGTGCTGCGCACGCGACGGGCGTGGTGTACTGGTAGCGTGACGTGTGCGCCGTTCCGGAGCGTGCGCGCATGCGCCAACCTCTACAGGAGAAATGGACGGAGCGCCTTACATGGCAACTGTCAAATTGTAGCATTTGAATTAGATAGTGTTTTGTTTTTGGTTGTTATTGTATTCTTTACAGGATGCTAGGCATGTTCCAGGTGGAGGAGATTATAAAACCACAGATATCTATGTATACAACCAAGTTAGTGTTATCTTTGTAGGTATTTAATAATAATAATAATAATAAACCTTTATTTCAGACTATGTTCATAATAATTACAAGTATAGTTACAAAAGTTGAACACGAATAAACTATTTCAGGATATTGGAGTCCTGTTTACCCGCAACAACATGATTTGCGCACGATGGCATGAAAGCCATACTTGAGGTTGTACAATAAAATCGGGGCAGCACTAACTACATCCAAAATTCATTGTTATATTGGACACGTACCACAGGTGGCACGCGTATAAAGTCTGAGTGTGACTTTAACTTGGTCTCTACAATGCCCAAACCTGCGGGCCAGCATATATTACCTCTGACCACCAATGCCCTAACGTTCTTTTTCTATGTCAACTTGGTATTTGGGGTGTTTTATATCAATTCAAAGGGTGGTTCCACTGGCAGGTGGTTGCCACGTGCAGGCGATGAAGACCGTCTACCGTGACGAACTCTGTTGGTGGACATTTTCTGTATAACATTGCAGTTTCTGGAACTATAGGTCTGGAGCGATAGAAATGGATGCTTTGACAGACGATCCTAAGCGGGAAGCATATGGTATATTATTACGATATCCTTACATAGTATAAAACAAAGCCATTACCTAATTCCAAATTACGGCACCAAATTGGATAATTCTTGTTTTGTTGGGTTAGGATATTGCCATGACAAGGTTTGTTTGAAAGAAAACTTCAGAACTTCGAAAAAATTGCACCCGTGCGAAGTTGGGGCAAGTCGCTAATTATATTAAAAATTAAAGTTGATATTGTATTCGTTTGGATTAAACTCCAGAACTACTGGTTCGATTCTGTAAATTCTTTCGCTAATAAGAAGCTACGTTATCCGAGACTGCTCTGCTGCTGCTCTGTTGGAGGAGCTCTTGGCAAAGTTAAAGCCGTACAGATCGATTGGTCAAAGGTTAAGCTTCGCTAGCCGCGGTCGGTCTGTAGGTAACCATCCCTTTCATACCTCCGTGCCTCGGAAAGCACGTAAAGCCGTTGGTACCGGCTGTCATTTGTAGATCTTTGGCAGTCGTTAAGGGTAGTCAGAAGCCAGAAAGTCTGAAAACCAGTCGTACCAAGGGATATCGTGTTACCCAGTAAATGGGTTGTGGAGGTTTGATAAGCAGTCGCTCTATGTAATACATTGGTGTGCAGCTGCAACCGGTTAGACTGGAAACCGACCTCAATATAGTTGGGAAAAGGCGAAGCAAATGATGATGTTATCCGTGACTGCTGTATGATATATTTTTATCAAACCAATTAGAGATCCGCTCAAAAATTCACTCGAAGCAAAGGCAAAGCTAGTAACATAATATAAATATGATGAAAGAAAGATAGGCAAAGCTAAGCTTTAGGTATGGTGAATGATAAGTCCTTGTCTCCATTTATCTTTCTTTTGCTGTGCCCGACAGGGTCCATGATTGTTTCTTTTGGCAAATGTTTACCACCTAAGGGCGGGTTGTTTCAAACAGTTAGTTAACGTTACATACGGACGGTTAAAAAGTTACTATGACTGATGATGTCTAACGTACGTTAAATGTAACGGGTTCTTTCATGACATAAAAATCCGTCAGTTAAAGTTATTCAAAAAGAGATTCCATAATATTATGATGTTTGAAGTAGCTGTTTGACAACACAAAATTACGATGACTGGTCGCTTATGGTAATAGTAACTTTTTGACGTATGATTTTGTGAAACAACCCATTTTTTTGATTTGACGATAGTTAGCGCCAATTTGACTATTACCGGTCAGTAATGGTTAGTTGAAGCAACCCGCCCTAAGCCTACATTGTGGAATGCAATAAAGAATTGAGTAGGTATTGAGTATGATATACTATCTTTTGCCGGCCATTTCGTCCGCGAAAAGTTTCTCACGGATTCGTACTTTTTAAAATGAAATATTAGGAATAAAGTAACTTCCTATAAGCGAAAGAGTTTCCATAATCGGACTAGGAGTTCCGGAGAAAAGAATAAACAAACGAACGAACAGGTTTAAAATCATAGTACAAGTACTATTAATGACCAGGAAATAGACCATACAGTACCCCAACATATACCTAATAATATCTCATAACTAAAAACCGCAATTACATACTACACAAGAAACCATGAAAAGAAAAAAAAGCAATAGTAATGTAATAACTTTGCAAGCAGTATTAATGTTACCAAATTGCTAAGTGTTGACCCCTTGGTCAAGAACGCTCATTGTCTAAGTGGTTTTAAGTTAAGAATTGTAATTCTGACAATGAATTTAAATATGTATGGGTATATTGGGTTGTTGGAATGTCAAGTTTG
Source organism: Charanyca ferruginea (assembly GCA_947361185.1). NCBI lineage: Eukaryota > Metazoa > Arthropoda > Insecta > Lepidoptera > Noctuidae > Charanyca > Charanyca ferruginea. The sequence continues at coordinate 7,505,343 of OX376077.1, read as the reverse complement.
GTACAGATGACCTGACGAGGAACAACTCTATTAACTCTTATTATGCTGTTTGTAATGTCATTAAAGATGACAATGATGCAAAATATGAGAACCTACTTTGATTTATCTGTTATTTATGGAAACACTTTTGGAAAGACATTAGATGTCAATGAGGGTTATCAAGTATGAATTCGCCGTTAGAGGCGCTAGTGTAGCGTGAGGTCTCGGAAACGTCAAATGACACTGTTTGTGGGTGGGCTACGCGGGTTTATGTCTAATTAGCACGTAATTATAGTAATGTTGTGAATATTTTACAATACCTGAGTTTCATTATGGGAAATACGAGTTACGGGTCAATTAATGTCAATGCTTTGAGACAGTTTTATCATTCGGAAACTTAAGTCCTCCTTTTTTCCGAATAAAACTGACTGGAACTGCGTAACACTACGGCATGCTCGATATTTTAATAGTACGATTGTAAGGTTTTGATTTTAAGGGTTTGACGACAGTAGGCGCATTGGTTGAGCGATCGACTGCTGCGCTACGTGTCGCGGCTTCGATTCCCGCACGGAACAAATATTTGTATGGCCTACAGATAGTTGCTGTATGTGAGTTTATATGTTTGTAAACGCACCCACGACACAGGAGTAATTCCTAGAGTGGGGCACCGTTTTTTCTTAAAAAAAAAAGGTATTAAATATGATTTCACGCGTTTTCACAATATGTTTCATTTCACGCTCTTATTAACAAATTTTGAGACCTTACTCGACAGTGCCGCCAACTGGTGAACATAAAAACGGTAGCCCTCATTGTTCTGCAAATGTTTTTCAATATAACAATAAATGCGAAAGTGGGATTTCAGTTTATGTGTTTGTGTTCATCTTGAGATACCCTCAAGATGTTTTTCTAAGTAGGATTCTGAAGGACATAAGATAAGGTTATTATGATGACCACGGAGGCTTTGCCTTTATAAATAAAAATATTGTAAATGTAACCGAAAGCTCCAGTTTCTAGAACGAAAACATCTTTTGTGAATGGTTGTTTATAATTAAGTTAACCAATCACAGAAGGAGTCAAACTGGGGTGAGTGTGTTAAGAAACAATCAAGGTAAAGAAAAATATTTTAAACGCGAAACTTTGTTAGGATGGATGAATGTCTGTAATTCGTTCATGCTTAAACGGCTGAATGGAATTAGCTTAAATTTAACCGTGTGGTGCCGGCCGCGAATAGCACCACCCCATTTCTACCCGTGGGTGTCGTTGAAGGCGACAGAGGGATATTGACCAGTGGGCTAATTCACGTAACTAAAGAAGTGCTGTTGCAGTGCAGTTGCAGTTAAGTTTCGATCAAAACAACGCTTTTCGTATTCTCTACCGCTGTCAGATACGCTCGCGTCAAGTTCACGTCACGCAAGCGCGATAACGGCATCATAACGATATGTGATACTTGAATTTGCCCTCAGAGGATGAGCTGCAGCGTCCTTCTGAGTACCATGACACCTACTGCGATCGCCAACGTGGATCGGCCAAGCATGGCGATTAAGGCTGGACCCCCCTTTGGGGAGATTTATTCCCAGCAGTCGACGTCTAAAGGTTGACATAATGGTGATGAACACATAAGATGTTTCTGTGGGATCATTTAGTATTTTGGCTTAATTCAACGCAGACGAAGTCACGGGCAGAAGTTTGTGTCAGATAAAGATAAAATGTTTTCCAAACTAAACCATTTCTCATGATAAGAAGCTAAACGTTTTTAATTTAATATCCTAATCTTCACGGAAAATAACTTTTAATAATATCCTTTCGTAACAAAGTTAGCTCTCATACTTCTTATCTTATGCCCTGATGGATGGTTCCATATAAACGAATTTATAATATAATGAGCTCAAAAGGGGATGCTAAATGAATATTCATCAGTTTAATTGATGTTCGTTAGGGCAATATTACCGATGGGCTTGTGTGATAGGCAACGGTTCCCATCGAAGGTATAGTAAGTAATTATATTGTTCCCTGATATGTACAATCTGGGTATCTTCAAGGCACGAGTGAACCGGTTCATCCTAGGCAAGCGTGCCTTAGGCTGCATCATCACTTCACATCAGGTGAGTTGCGGTCAAACGCAAGCCTATTAGAATTAAAAAAAAGAACTGGCCAAGTGCGAGGCGGACTCGCCCACAAAGAGTTCCGTACCATTAGATAATTAAATACAACATTAGATATCGAGCTAAAAACGGCATAAATCACGTTTGTTGTATGGGAGCCCTCATCAAATATTTTTTATCTTCTGTTTTTAGCGTTTCATTTGTTGTTATAGTGATAACAGGATAAATCATCTGTGAAAATTTCAAATATCTAACTATCACGGTTTATGAGATACAGCCTGGTGACAGACAGCCAGACAGACAGACAGACATTGGAGTCTTAGTAATAGGGTCCCGTTTTTACCCTTTGGGTACGGAACCCTAAAAATAACAATATCTTGGTTCCCAGGTATGATGCAGAACGAAAGAATGATTGAAGAATTGTCTAAAGAATCATGGCAGGAGTTGTACAAAAAAAGTTAAGATGTTTAGAGAAGTTGAAATTCTAATTCTTATATTCTTGGGTACCTACCTAAAGAGTATCTTTAGGCATTTACAATATTTTTAAAACCCTGCAGAAAATGAATAGTTTAACGAAAAGCCCATTATTTCAGAACAAAACGGCAACTGACAGTAACAGTGACACTGACAGCCGCCGTTTCGCAGTTCTTACACTGAAATTGCATCGTTTTATAGGAAATAATATCACAAATAATGATTATTTTTTTCCACACACTTGTCACATCACTTGGCTGCCAATTTGATAGATCCGTTAACGTCGCTTGTCACTTTCTTTTTTTTTATAAACACAAAATGGGCATCGAGTTGAAACGAAAAAGTGTTATTTTCATTTCGTAATATTTTAATTATGCGGGGTTTTAAAAATATGGTAAGTATGTCAATCTACTCCTGGTGATGTATTCTTCACATTAGAAACTATTTTAACCTCTAAATTATTTAATTTTTTCATACAAATGAATGTATGAATCTCGCCATGATTGTTTCTGCTTCGTTTTGTGTCTTTTACAGCCGTCAGATAAATGCTGTCATATTACGTATCGAAATGCAACCAAAAGTAATTAAAATGCTAAAACAGACATGTAACATTAAAATATTAATGTAAGTAAAAGTGAAGATGATTGTCCTAAATATTCGATGCAGCTCTTACATAAAGACACAAGTCGACAAGTGAAGGCCATCTTGAAAGTGTTACTAGATTTGGATGGGTTAATTTATAGCCTTATTAATATGTTAATGACGTTTGTTCGTGTTTTAGAAAGCAAATCAACTGGGTTACTTTTGTGTACGTTTGAGAATCAATTTGTTGGTTAGGTACTGAGTTGAAGATGGTTTTTTATGTAATAATCTAGGTTAAATAGAGGTTAGAGGTCAAGTGGTGTCTGAATAAAATATTGGGTAGATTTATTGTTAATAGGTTCATCAATAAAGTGTAAATCATCATCTCCTAGCCTTTTCGCAACTATGTTGGTGACTGGCTTCCGGTCTAACCGGATGCAGCTGAATACCAGTGTTTTACATGGCGGTCTGAACTCCACAACCCAGTTACTAGACAACACGATACCTCTTGATAAGCTGGTTGTCTGATTTTCTGGCTTCTGACTACTCATAACGATTGTAAAAATCTACTAATGACCGTCGAGACTAGGGTTGCCAACTCTTTGTCGGTCAAATATAGTAGTTCTCAAATTTTTTCCCATTAAAATATAGTAGATTACGAAAAGATGAAAAAAAAAAATAGTAGGTTCCAAAAATTAGGTAGGTACTTTATTTTTTTGAAGAATATTTTGTGAATTATTGAACGCATCTGTCAACTTGACATTCCAGAATCGTTAAAAATAGGTATTGACGTTTGTTTTACGCTTACACGTTTTGAAACGAATATTATTGCTAAGAGTTTGATGCCTTTAAAATATAGTAGTTTCGCCTACTATATCTTTTTTTCAAAAATATAGTAGTCGGGCCTCTAATATAGTAGGATACTATATTATATAGTAGGGTTGGCAACCCTAGTCGATACCACCCATACGCAGACTTACCGCAGCAAGCGTAGCTTAACCTCGACCGATCGATCCGTTTTACTTAGCCACGAGTAAATAATAATCAATACAGAGTAAATACGTGTCATTAATATTACACAATTGGTTGAGAAAATTGTGACAGAAAAGACCCTACAAATCGCTTATTTAATTAAAATGAAAAATAAAACCATGGTTTAAGACTAGCTTCTGCCCATGACTTCGTCTGCCTGGAAGTCAAGAAAGGTAGGTTTACTGTTGCCGAGTGTCATAGCTTAGGATAAGTTTTATGGTACAGTCAACAACAAAAATAGATGATCAAAATCAGAAATTCAATACTATTGAACGGAGTTTGCGTCAGAACTGTGTGGCGTCAAAGTGATTCAAAAGTATGTGTGTGACAATCACATACATTTAATAAATAAACTAGTAATAAATTATATAAATTAGTGTTAGTAAATTAGTATTGAATTTCTGATTTTGATCATCTACTTTTTCTGTTGACTGTACCTATCATAAAACTTATCCTAAGCTGTGGACACTCGGCAACAGTATACCTACTTTTCTATTACCTAGAGATAGAACTTTTGTGATCGGACTAGTAATTTCTAAGATTACCGCTTACCTGTGTACCTCTTTAAAATATTCTAGTGTAGATAAAGGCGTTCGGTAATTATTCATAACTAGCTTCTGCCCGCGGCTTCGCCCGCGTGAAAAGAACGAATATCCCAAGGCAACATATTACCGGGATAAAAAGTATCCTATATGTTAATCCAGGAAATGCTCTATCTATGTGCCAATTTTCATGCAAATCTGTTCAACGGTTTACGCGTGATTGAGTAACAAACATCCAAACATCTTCACAAACTTTCACATTTATAATATTATATTAGTAGGATCATCATCATTATCAGCCGGAAGACGTCCACTGTTGAACATAGACCTCCCCCAAAAGTGTGGGGGGTGCCATAATCCCCACGCTTGGCAGCCGTCTTGGGGATCACAGTGAAGCTGTCAATTACACAGAAGCCGCTGCTAATTTACGGATTTCGAAACGCGAATTTTTTTTTCCTTAATTGTTATGTAAAGATTTTTTCCAATTTTTATACAGATAAAATTAAGTTCTTTAATCAACAATTTTGTCACAAAAACTAAATCGAGTTGTTCTACATTTTATACTCGCAATGAAAACGTACGCCATTCACACTGATATGCAATTAAAAATACATTGAACTATTTATTGCATA